>OY856361.1:20279294-21702471 GCA_963693475.1 Ectropis crepuscularia | reverse complement strand
ATCCACCAGCAACTTGCTCTTAAATACTGCCTTGTCGAGTCCGAGGTGCCGTACTATAAGTACGCACCTCTGCCAGTTCTCGAGAACGGTCGTGCGTTGCTCTACTGGGACCGCTCTATCATCACGGACAGGACTATTGTCGCCAATAAGCCTGATATCGTGCTGGTAGACCGGTCTCAGCGCCGGGCTGTGATCGTCGATATCACCGTACCACATGACGAGAACCTCGTGAAAGCCGAGAAGGACAAGCTAAGCAAGTACCTTGACTTGGCTCATGAGGTTACCGCCATGTGGGATGTTGATTCGACGATCATAGTCCCAATAGTCGTGTCGGCAAACGGCCTTGTAGCGAAAAGTCTCGACCAACACCTTAAGAGACTTTCGCTAGACGGTTGGATCAAGGGTCAGATGCAGAAGGCGGTCATCCTCGACACAGCGCGCATCGTCAGGAGGTTCCTCTCTCTGCAGCCCTAACCACCGGTAGCTTGGGCCCTGCCCCGCTGCTGGCGGCTATCTAGGTTTAAGTTTTTATAATGTTTTTATGTTCTTTTATATAAATATTGTAAAAACTTAAATTTAAGAAACGAAATAAATACGTGGATAATAATATAATTCTTTATTACATCCACAATTTTACAATACATTTAACACTAATAGATACAATTTACGATTCAATAATTTGCAGAGCAATGGGCGGCCTTATCGCTTAAAGCGATCTCTTCCAGGCAACCTTAGGAAGAACTTGTTTTTAAAAATATCGTGTGCTGTAGGTAGTGTTAATATAATATAAGAAGTAACACGTTAGTATACTATAATATAGCTTTATTATAATGATTAAAATACTATATTTTGGAAAAAAAACGTATATATACATATATAAAATAACCATAGTTCAAATTCACAAATAAATAAACATTACATAAATAATAAATACATATTTATATACATTACATAATAAACGTTCCAATTACGAAGAGGAAAGATAATGTTCATACACAAGATTACTGAAGATAGGAAGTGACTTAGCTTGTCTTATATTCAGAGGAAGATCATTCCACAGCAGAACAGCCTGCGCAGTGAATGATTTGGTATAGGAAAGGTTAGTATGAGTAGAAGAAGGAAACTTAAGTTTAAGGGTGCGAGTGGAGCGAAGGGGACAAGATTTAGGTTCAATAAAATTAAACCTATCCT
Organism: Ectropis crepuscularia; assembly: GCA_963693475.1. Lineage (NCBI taxonomy): Eukaryota > Metazoa > Arthropoda > Insecta > Lepidoptera > Geometridae > Ectropis > Ectropis crepuscularia. The sequence goes on along the minus strand of OY856361.1, from coordinate 21,701,280 downwards.
TCAGGTAAAAAGGAGTGGTAGGATTAAAAAGGATCTTGTAAAGTAAGGAGAGGATGTGAGCATTACGGCGAAGACGAATAGATAACCACTTGAGCTTTTGGCGAAATTCAGAAATGTGATCATATTTGCGTAAACCAAATATGAACCGAATGAAAAAGTTTTGCAAACGTTCAAGCTTGTCCAATTGCTCTTCGGTAAGATCCAGATAGGTAACATCAGCGTAGTCTAATATTGGGAAAAGAAGAGATTTTACAAGCGCAATTTTGGTAGTGTTCGGGAGAAAATTTCGCAGTCTTCTTAAGGAACCTGCTGAAGCGAATATCTTTCGACTTACTTCTGCTAGCTGTGGCACCCAAGAAAATTGTCTGTCCATAAGGATTCCCAAATTTTTGACCACTTTACTAATATGGATAACCACACCGTCAAAGACCACCTGCGGAAGCTGAAACCAATCTACTTTCGAGATCATTCGGGAACTACCAATTATAATTGTTTGAGTCTTTTTTGGATTCACATTGAGGCCGAATGATCTGCTCCAATTCAGTAAAGTATTTAAGTCATTGTTCACTAACAATGACTTAACTGTATTGATAGCCTCGTGCAGTTGTTCAAGAGAGGCTTGAGTATATATTTGTAAGTCGTCTGCATACAGATGGTAGGAAGAAGTTAATTGCTTTGAGATTTCATTTATAAAAATTGCGAAAAGGAGTGGAGATAAAACGCCGCCCTGAGGAACACCAGCAGAGACCCCACACCACGATGAATAAGTGTCATCGATACGTATTCGCTGTCGGCGTCCAAACAGGTAACTGCGAAACCAATCAATTGCCGATGGAGATATGTTAAGAGAGCGTAGGATCTGTAGTAAAATATCGAAATCAACATTGCTGAAGGCATTGCTGAAATCTAGCAGCGTTAGCACAGTCAGTTTACGATGACCAATACCGTCCCGGATGTCATCGGTGATCTTTGTAAGAGCAGTAGTGGTACTATGCCCAATACGAAAACCTGATTGAAAAGGATTAAGTAGATTGTTTTTAATAAGATAAGAGGAAAGTTGTTGGTGGATAAGCCGTTCTAACACTTTAGAAAGGAAAGGTAGGATACAAATAGGACGATAATCAGAAAAGGATTCAGGATTTGATTTTTTGGGAAGTGGAATGGTTTGGGCTTCTTTCCATATTACTGGAAAGGTGCCTGTTGCCACGGAATAATTGAGAATATGAAGGATTATTGGAACGCTTTCATCAAGTATGGGCATGATCATCTTACGACTTATGCAATCGCTACCAACAGCATTGGAGGAGATGGATAATATGCTCTTCTTTACATCACATGCGGCAAATTGACTAAAAATAAAAGGATCATAATCGGGAGCAGCTTTAGATAAAAGTGATATGAGAGTGTGATGTTTTACAGGTCCTTTGAAATTAGGGGAAGAAGAAAAATGCTGATTAAGCTGGTTAATGTCTAAGTTTTTCGGAATAGTGTCATGACGAGATTTGCCAACTCCCAATGATCTCAGAAATTTCCAAACTTTTGCAGGATCTTCATTTTCAACAGAATTGTGGATATGTCGGCGTTGTGCATCTCTACACGCTCTGTTGCAGACGTTACGATAATTTATATACTTCTCTTTATCTTCAGCAGATTTGTGGTGCTTAAGTCTATGTTTAGCAACTACCTTTTTGTGCATAAGTGCCCGTATTCCTCATTTAGCCAAGGTGCTGGCATATGCTTCATTTTGACAGAATGAAGGGGTGCATGGATATCGAAAAGTTCTGTTAGAATTTTATTAAAAGTGGTAATCTTAACATCTACACTAACGGCGTTCAACACTTCCGACCAGTCGATGTCCATTGCGTCTTTCCGTAAGTTTTCTATATTAATACCACCAAAACTGCGTTGCAGAAGAATTTTGGGTTTGACTTTAGGAGGACGAATTCTATAAGAAATAAATATCATATCGTGATGAGAAAGATCGTCTGCCGCACACTGATCATGTTTGGCAACATGAGGGAGAGAAGATACTAACATTAGGTCTAGAAGAGACGGAACAGAGTTTGGAGGATTATGAGTGGCGTTAAGCGGAAGAATGGATAAATTGAGAGACGTGGCCAATGATTCGAGCTTACGAGATCGATAGTCTTGCTTCAGCAAACACGTGTTAAAATCGCCCATTATAATAATGTGATCATATGGAGTAGAAATATTTACTAGTAGGTTTTCGAGAGAGTTAAAATAATTGACTTCACGTGAATGAGGATAGAACACTCCGAGTAGTATTTTAGTGTGATTTAGTTCGACTTCGATAAAGAGATGTTCACCGGCATCAGATGGAGGTGGCTGCGCTGACATACTTACAGTAGTGAACGGAATGTGCGAGCGGATGTATATAGCTACTCCACCGCCACCCTTGCCAGTACGGTCATTTCGAATAAGCCGAAATCCTGGTAGTGCCACGGAATTGGAAGGAAGAATGGGTTTTAACCACGTCTCAGAGACTAAAAGGGCATGGATATTGGAGTGTACAAATGACGCTAACATTTCTGGGTAGTGAGCCGTAATACTCTGTGCATTTACATGAAACACATTAAAATTTTTGGGAACATTAGAAATAAGTGACTCAATGGAGTCGGACAAGGTGGGAATACTAGAGAAACTATCATCAGGTGAAGAACATGTTAAGTAATTAGAACTGCAAGACATATTTATAATACTTAAATAATATACAGTTACAAAATTACAACTTAAATATAAATATATACTACGTACACATATATTTATAAATATCACAAATAAAATTAAAATAAATTATGAGTTTTGTAGATATTTGATATGACTCCTACCCGCCTAAAGTGTTAAGTACATAATTGAGTGAACAAGAAAACTGTGAGAAATACACCGAAAAATACAGACGTTATGCATTAATTAAATACAAACTAACTAAATAAAGATACATGTGAAATTACACAACATTCAATAACTAAAAAAAAAAAAGAAGACCAAGTGCAACAGCACTAGCATAAAATCAACATACAACACAAAAACAACGTAAACAATAACAGTTAACAAAAAAAACTGTAGTACATACATAATTGGCAGAACGCTAAGAAACTTAAAAAATAAATAATACTAACAAAAAAACAAAACTAATAAATAAAGTATATAGTTTAGATATAAAAATAAGTATATAGTTGGCAAAATACTAAGAAACTTAAGAATAAATAATACGTACTAAAAAAAGAAAAAAGCGTCTATAATACCAATTAGATGTCAACGTCACTTTGACTTGCCCGGCAGCCCGGCACACAAGGAGATCGAAGGGTTGTTCAGAACAATGACTCCGAGTACACATTGTATAGCGTTTAACATTTTTTTGTGAGAGGCATCATTGTGCAAAATTATAAGAGTGGATGTTGAACAGGTTGTTTATTGAAAAATATAATGCTCAAGTCGTCTGCTCTGAACGTGAACATTACCTAACACATAACCTTACATAATACAGACAGAAAATCGGTTTGTTGTTTTGCAATTTAAAGGAGTAATATGAGTTAGGAAGTTATGATTTATAAAAAATACAGAGAACAAGCCAAACGCGTAGATTTTAAACAATTAGCAATAAGGGTAAACAAGTAAAATGAAAATGATAGGAGGTATGCCTAATTGGATACTACCCTTATATGAAAATGCAATTTGCAAGGTTAGTAAACAAACAGTTTCATTTCGTTTTTTGTTCACGTCGTGGTCTGGGCCCCTTGGAATCTTTTACGGCGACCGCCATCGGTCGGACCACTGCCCCTTGTGCTGTAACGGCTGATGCCTGTGGTACCATCGTTCGACTTACTTTCTTCTGTGGCGTAGTAGACGAAGATGGTGGTACTTGTAGGGCCGCTAGGTCGTCCATGCAATTTATACGATGGCGAGCACCGTCTGTTCCGGAAACAAAGACAACTGGGTTATCATCGCTAAATAAATCACCGAATGTCTCATTGAAGCGACAGGGTGATAGGAATCCATCAAGATCAGGATCGAAACTGCCTGCTTATGTGCCACAGACCACCCAGAGGCCCGATGTTTCAACCAACCTACCATCTACGCCACATTCTGAGTCCAGTGGCATCAGTACATCTCCAAAGTTATCGTCCTATACACAGCGTCCAGTAAGTGATAAGGGAAACAGAGCTCCAAACCTAATATTTGGCACTGCGGGACCTACAGTGACGTCATTGCGAGCTGTTGAGTCCAAAAGGTTCATCCATTTGTGGAACATGGTTTCAGACATTGACGCCATACGGGAATATCTGCGGCAGCTGTGTCCGACTGGTGCTAGCACGGTGGAAGCGCTCACTGCAAAGGGTGACTACAAGTCATATAAACTTGGAATTCCAGCCACATATTATGATATATGTATGTCACATGAGGTTTGGCCCGTCAACGCCAGAATCAAGGCTTGGGTAAACTACAAAAGACATGGGAAGCGTTCCAGCATTGAGCTAACACCTGCACCGCAGCCCTTTCGGGAACCAACTAAGGACAGGGCAGCGCCAACCCGATAACAGTTCCGACCTGTTTTTCTACTATCAAAACGTTCGTGGACTCAAAGGAAAATTACCGGAATGGCGAAACAACGTATTACTGCTTGAGCGCTGTCTGGTAGCGGCGACCGAAACTTTTTTGGATCACTCGGTGGCGGATGCTGAGGTTGTTACCGGGGATTGGAGTGTCCTGCGGCGGGATCGTAATACACCGTGTGGTGGTGCATTGTTGTGTGCACGTGCGCCAATCGTACTGTGTCGACACTCTGAGCTGGAATCCGCCGGAGGTGGTGAGGACCTCTGGGCGAGTTTTGTTTGGCATGGCCGCAAAATTCATATTTGTGTAGTATATATTAAGTCGAACGCACCAGATGACTTCTACATGAAGTGGTTCTTTAAAGTGGAAAGTTTTATTAATGACATAACAGGGCTTGTAGTAATTCTTGGCGACCTAAATTTACATACAGCCTCACTTAATGTTAATAATTATTATGCCTATTTTATGACATTCTGTGATTTGACGGAGAATAATAATGTACCTAATATAAATGGTAGGATGCTGGATGTGGTATTGGTCAGGAACTGCATTGATGTCAAGGTTAACGTTGAACTTTCAGACAATCTTGTAAGGATAGACCCTCATCATCCCCCTCTTGACATTGATATAAAAATTGAATGCTGCCGACAGTGCGAACGCGTTGAGCCCAGTAATATTGACCCCAGCAGAGATTGGAATTTCGGGGAATGTGATGTTAGCGCGTTGCTCGAGCTTCTTTCTCGTGTATCCTGGGATGATTTTTATGAGGTTAACAATGTGTATACGGGCACTAATATTTTCTATGAGATCATATATGAATTATTCGATAGTTGTATTCCCAGAAAGCGAAGAGCAGTTACAAGGACTTCGCGTTATCCGGTTTGGTTTACGAAAGACATTATTGATGAAATTAAACTCAAGCTTATGCTTCATCGTAACTGGAAGCGTACAGGTACGGAGGAGTCATACGAATTATTTTCCAACATTAGGGCTGGGCACACGGGTCTTAAACCCGTGTGTCAGATGCATATAGTTTGCACATCCGAGGGGTTGAAAATAACATTAAAACTAACCCACGAGATTTCTGGCGACACGTTACTAGCTTGCGGTCAAAGGGTGGGTTCGAGCCGACGGTTACCTATAAAGAAGATACATTTAGCGGTAGACAAGCTGCCGAAGCTTTTGCAAGATTTTTCTCCAGTGTGTTTTTGATAGAAACCCCTGAGCTCGATGCAATCAAAATATCAAGCAAAGATACATCTTCTGGAAACATTATTTCAGTACCCTCAGTTACAGCTTTGGATGTAGCTGAGGCCATTAAAAGGTTGAAGTCTGGCAGTTCTGTAGGTCCAGATGCTATACCACCGTGGTTTATCAAAGAGGCAAACACAATTATAACATCCCCTCTTTGTCACCTATTTAATCTTTCTCTTCAAAGTGGTGTTTATCCTCCTCAATGGAAACTGTCACGAGTTACTCCAATTCCTAAAAGCTCAAACAAAACGATGGTCGAGCAATATCGTCCCATAGCAGTATTACCAACCATAGCAAAGGTGTTTGAGCGTATACTACATAAACATCTATACAGACAAGTAGACCCTTTTTTGTGTAATGAGCAGCACGGGTTTAGGAAAAAAAGATCGGTAGACACTAATCTGTTAGTCCTTGTAGATTATATCTCTTCTAACTTAGATCAAGGGGTGCAAGTAGACGTGGTGTACTTCGACTTCCGGAGGGCGTTTGATAGGGTTAACAACGACATACTGCTGGAAAAGCTCAGTGCACTTGGTCTCACTCCGAAGTATGTCAGATTCATAGCAGATTACCTTCGTGACCGCCAGCAGTATGTTCGTTTGGGTATTTATGACTCTCCACCCTATCACACGCGTTCCGGGGTGAGTCAGGGCTCAATTTTTGGACCTTTGCTGTTTACAATAATGATTAATGATCTCCCGACCGTCATCAAACATTCGAAATGTCTGCTCTATGCTGATGATGTGAAGCTCTATCTGGCAATAAAAAGTGAGGAGGACTGCTTGAGACTGCAGGAGGATATCAACAACATGGTTGGATATAGTTGTGGAAGCGCAATGGACCTCAATTCGGACAAGTGCTTCCAGATGACCTTCGGTCGAATGCGACGCCCAATCGAATTCCAGTATAGGTTAGGCCAAAACGTGATCTCGCGTGTTGCATCGATGAAGGACTTGGGCGTTGCATTTGATCGCGGTCTCACGTTCCATGACCATGTGGCCACTGTGGTGAAGGAGGCTTATCAGAGACTCGGGTTTGTGCTCCGGAACTCTAAAGACTTTCATAATATGGAGATTATCAAGCTTATCTTTAGTACGCTGGTCCGCAGTAAGCTTGAAGCTAGTGCGTGTGTATGGCATCCACATGAGGATAAGTACACTCTAATATTGGAAAAGGTTCAGAAGGCCTTCCTTAGGTACCTTTACAAGCGTAAGTTTGGGTACTACCCGTACATGTATCCGACGGAATTCCTTCACGGTGCTTTGGGGTACAACTCTTTAGAAGTGAGGAGAGCACATGTCCAATTGGTAACAATGTGTAAGATTCTGCGGGGGAATGTTGACGCTCCGGATCTTAGTGAGAAGCTTTGTAGTCTTTTTGTTCCCGACAGCTACCTTCGGGCCAGGAAACATGAGCTGTTTGCTGGACCGAAGTGTAAAACGGTCGCTCGTCAGATCTCGCCGATACCCCGGTCCCTTGCGGCGATAAATTCCCTCCTTGACGCAGCACCGGACTCTGATGTGTTTGCGGGTCAGTGGCAGGATGTGATGAGGGACTGTCTGTTATATTGTGAAAAGTCATTGTACAGACGGTCAAGTACATTTAAAACTAATTTACCTATTTGAGACATAGGAATGTGACTTGTAAGCATCTGCGTTGACATTCATATTATGGCTTGATTCCTGTACTAATAGGATGATATATAGGATGTATTGTCAATGTTATTTTCAGTTTTTTTTTTGTCAGTTGTTATTTTGTTTTCCTTTTTAATATTGACATTATCTAAGTAGATATTTATTAATCTTCTTATTATTATTTGACATTGTTGCTTTGACATGAGAATTTTCTTTTTCTACATTAATATTATTTTTTTTTGACTTTAATAACATTTTATTTTTATTTTACTTTTTGATGATTTGGATTTAATATTTTGTAATGGTTCTTGAATTGTAATGTTTATTTAATTTTTTAATGATGTACTTTGATATATTTGAAATTAGGTTTAGTTTTAATTATCAAATTGTAATTCTCATTAGTGTAATTCGGTAAGCCGGTACTAATTGATCAAAATAAATAAATAAATAAATGTTATTTTTATTTTATTTAATGTTCTTTTTTACACTTTCTGTGATCACTTCAAACTTTACAATCATGTTATTTGCTGTTATTTGTTGCTCGTCACTTTGTCATCTTTGTAACTAGGTAAATTTATTTACCTTGTCAGTATATTTATGTATGTAAGTATATGATTAGTTTATTTATTAGTGTATTTAGTTTTATTTTTTATGTAGTTTTATGTATTCGTATGTAGTACTATTAGAATGTACGTCTATCCCATAGTCTTATTATTTAAATATTAATTGTTTGCGCACCTCGCTTTAAGTTTTCAAATATTTCTGTCCATCCCAAGGTTGCCTGGAAGAAATCGCTTTTAGCGATAAGGCCGCCCGTTGTATCACTAGTCTTACTGTTTTGAAGTGAAAACTTCTTTAGGCGCGCTATAGACAGAATTTTCGTGGGCTGTGAAATGGACTCATGATCACGTGATCATCACGCTCGGATATGATAAGAAATTTCGGGTAAACTCGGGATGCTAGAGCGAGAAAGATAATGTGGTCAACAAACGTGCCAGACCGAGAAAGATAATTGTTAGAGGAGGACATGGGACAATGCATACTCTTACTCTCTCTCGCTGCTCACTACCAGAGTTGACACTTTAGCGACTTTCTCGCTGAAACTAACGAATTTTTAAACTTTTTTTTCACGACATTAACTTCTAGGTACTTACCACATCAATTGAACCTGTTACGAAATGTTAAATTTGCATTTCACGTCCATTGCAAAAAAGTTATGGTTGTAATATTTTATCACAGAGCACTTACACTACGTAAACACACAAAATGATCCTACCCATTTTCATAAGAAGGTGCTTACACAAATACACTATAACACAACATATTTATGCATTTTTAGCGAAATACATAAATATGACATAACTAAATAGTAAACACTAAAAACTTGCGAGTTTTAAACGGCATTTTCGTCGACCCGCGTATTTTTTTTTTTATTTATTCTTGGCCATGGATACTAATCATTCAGCCGTAAAAGTTTTAAATTAAAATTATTTAGTAGTCATTATATAGTTAAGTATTTCTTATTTTAGTTTTCACTTCTGCCGTGCGGTTTTAAGCGCACACATTTTTTTTTTTCAAAATTGTATGTATCCTTTTTGGTGTAATCAATTAAGAATTTTCATTCATTCATTCATTCATTCATATGATGTACATTACCATAAAAACTACCAACAAAAATTAGTTTGAACTCGATCTGATAAGTAGTTTTTTTTAGTACGTCATAAATACGCTATTATTAAAACTTTCATCAAAGTTACAACGAACTACAAGAACTATGTGTATTATGAATATTATGTTACTTGCTGCAATGGAACCCTTCATGGGCGAGTCCAACTCGCACTTGGCCACTTTATTTAATTGTGAAAATACGTGTACAATATTTTTGTGGTGAAAACTTCTTTAGGCGCGCCTAGACAGATTTTTCGTGGGCTGTGAATTAATTTCATTCGTCACGCTCGGGTATGATAAGAAAGCTTCGGGTAAACTCGGGACCACGGCTATTGGCCCACTAGAAATACGTCAGCCAATGGGAAATGCTGAAAGGGCGTGGACAGGCCATCATGGCATGGCCATCTAGAAACCCATTAGCCAATGGGAAATGCTGACGCATTTCTAGATGGCCATGTCAAGATGGCGAGGCCACGCCCTCCGATTACACCCGTGTAGTTTCCAAGGTAAGCTATCAAATTCTGAGTTATAAGTTTTCACTTCTATCGGCAGTTCCAATGACTACCAATTTTTTTTTTAATAATCTAACTGGCGGACTAATTACTTTTTTTAGTCGTCTCGCCTAGCGTAAAGCACCTCAGACAGCCCTGGCGACGAGGGTCTGATATCTGACACCTTGTAGCCGGTATTTAGAGCTAATATTATAGCATTTTTATTATTATCTGTTATACTTCATGGATGTGTAACAAGCAACCCCCTATTGCTTAAACTATATGTGTCAATTGAAGCTAAACTTCCGGAGATTCAGGGTCAGGAACTCCTATATTTACCAGATCTTTACGTACTCATTAGAGTTGTATTTGTGTGAAGTTAACCCATGCGAATCATCATTTACTATACCTATGGTTACCTGAAAGGAATCGCTATTGCCTATAAGGCCGTCATTTATGGTTCTAGATAAAATTCATTGTTTGTACTGTTTTTTATCTGTTGTGCATAATAGGGTACAATCCTCAAAAAACTAAGTAGCCCGTAATCTAACTAAGATTGCCAAAAAATATTGTACACGTATTTTTTCTTTTGTTTTACAAACAAAAGATGACGAAGATACAGCGCTTCGAAGTTTCGTGTGACGTCACTTGTGAGTACGATTTTTACTCACGAGTGACGTCGCGACCCCCCACTCTCGAAGTTTGATAGTCTATATCTTTGACGATTTTTAATGTTATGAAAAAATACGTGTCCAATATTTTTCCATGATCTAGCTGACGGACTAATTAGGATGGTGTATTTTTGACCCAGTCCGGTACCCTATTAAGTGTATCTGTCTATTCTACAGTTTTCCCACTTTAAAAGGGATCTTTACAATATGTTATTTTCTCCATGCTTTCTATAATTCATCATCTTCATTCTATCGTGATATAAGCGACTAACACAAGGGTCTTACAACGTAATAGACAATAGTACCTATTTCACAAAATAAATATCAGCCAATTTTGTGAAAACATTTATTTAATGTTGTTCATCTTGGAACACTCCCTTTGTAGTTGACGTGAAACACAAAGCCACTCTGAATCCTGAAACGTACACATCAAACTCAGATTCGGTATGTTATTCTATAATTTTATTGTATTTTGTACCTACTTGACTTTTATAGTGAGAAATTAATCTTGTTTAATCCATCAAGCAATCGCAATACAAATAAAGATCAAAATGCCTTGCTAAATGTTGACAGCCAAGACGCCATCAATGAAAACCAGCCAAGTCAGACCTCAGGCTTCAATTAAAGTTATAAAAATAAATTATACCTACATTAAGTTCTTAGGAAATAGTTAGTATTGTTTTCAATAGAATTTATGATCGACTATTGAACTTGGCACCGAGTTAGATCTCACTTCTTTTGTCTTTGAAGTCAACCACTATGGGAGAAATCATAATATTGCACCAAGTTCTAGTTTCGCATATTTGTTTTTGATGAGATATTACAACTCTTTGTACAGCAATTTTATTATTTAACACGTTTACGTAGCGAATTATTTATTTGTATTAGGTATATTGCTTTTTCAAAAAAAAAAACCTACTAATATAATAAATGCGAAAGTTTTAGAAGTTTGTTGCTCGTACACGTCGAAATGTGTGCATAGATCAAGTCGAAATTTGGAACACAGATAGGTTATGGTCTGGAACAGCTCAAACACTACTTTTGTCGGGAGAAAATATTGGGAACAGGAACGTTGCTCGTAAACTGCGTAGCGCTACTTGTATCATCTCATTTTATAAAACCTATAACGTTTCCTGCAGACATAAATAAAATGTATAGTTTCATGTTGATGGCAACACCGGAACTACGGGTTGCGAATAGCCCGAATAGCAGACAAAAGCGCCGGCACAATGCCACGGAACTGTCGATCTCTGTCTCCCGAACGGAAGGACGCGCCTTTAATGCAAATCCACAATGTAAACAATTGCTGTTAATTGAAGTGAAAACTTCTTTTCTTTTCTGAAAACGTCTAGACAGATTTTTCGTGGGGTGTAAATTGATTTCTAGCGTCACGCTCGGGTATGATAAGAAATCTTCGGGTAAACTCGGGACCTTGGCTATTGGGCATCTAGAAATGCGTCAGCCAATGGGAAATGCTGAAAGGGCGTGGTCTCGACATCATGGCATGGCCATCTAGAAATGCGTGAGTCAATGGGAAATGCTGACGCATTTCTAGATGGCCATGCCATGGTGGCGAGGCCACGCCCTCCGGTTACACCCTTGTAGTTTCCAAGGTAAGCTATCAAATTAATCAAATTCTAAGTTTTCACTTCTATCAGCAGTTCCTATGACTGCCAATGTTTTTAATTTCAAATAACTTTATTTTCGGTTGTATTCGTATTTATTCTTATTTTATTTTACACGACAATAACATCGCCTCTGCTATCGCAACTGCGTAGTTGCCGATCCACATATTGTCCTTGGATAAAAAAATGTTAATTTCAAAAATGTATGCTGTGTATAAGTATACACTAATAGCACTATCTCAATAGTCATATAGATCAATTTTAACACAATTTGGGAGATCTAAGCAAATACCAAGGAGAATGTTTCCATCAAGACATAAAAACGATGGACTATAGTTACCAAGGAAAGTGGGATACTTATATTATGCTGAGCAACCATGCGAGATTGCTCGAGTCAGTTTCATATTAGATAATCATTTAAAAGGTAAATGTTTGATGAACTAGAATAGAAAAAAACCGGCAACATCTTTGATATCGCCATGTAAGACATTCTCAAAACCAGGTCTAAAATCTCCGGCACCAAAATGGCTGTAGGTCTGTGTTATGAATACCGACAAATTAGGGACTTAAAACAACAAAGTACCTAGTAACACAGAAAATATATTTCGACTAAATGTATTCAAATGTTAGCTTTCCTTTCGTTGGTTCTTCTAAGCAGGTGATCGATTTTTTAAGCGAAAACTTATTTTGGCTCTCTACATACAGATTTCTTGTGAGCTCTTCTTTTCTTGAAAGAAATCTTCGTGTTAGCTCGGGACCATGGCCACGCCCTCTGGTTTCACCCGCGTAGTTTTCCAAGTGAGCTATCAAATTCTGTCCGCCAGTCCCTATGATTGCTAACTTTTTTTGATGAACTCTGTTTAAAATTACTAACTTAATGGATTAATCTCAACGTTTACAAATGATAAACAGTTTTATGGTTACCATTTAGCATCAGATCCGATTCTTTATTATCCGTTTTTGAAAAATTGCTAAATAATATTTTTTTTTTCATTATCAGGTACCAGTTTAGGCCTCAAATTGTCTGTTGGTAAGATTTGATTAAAATTGTTAGCCCCTGAGATGACCTATAAGCAAAAACATTGTCTCCCAAACATAATCCTTAGTTAGTAAAGACATGACTTGGTTTGTTGTTTTACCTACAAAAATTTAATTCCAGAATCTTTGATATTTTAGGTAAATAGAGAAATATCATGAACAGTATCTATCAACACTTTTTAATGACCAATGATTATAAAGAAATTTATTTTACAATTAATCTGGATGATTAAGACTGGAAAAAATAATTAATTGTTCTTCTAATAAATCAAATACCAAAATAAAAAATACTTTTTGTCAGTACAAAACAACAGTTTGTTAATTTTGTTTACATAAAATCTCTGAGATTCTGGAATCTAGAATTGTGTATAATCAAAGATAGTGTATAATGAACAAATTATGCCAAATTTTATCTTCAACCATGTCATGTCGATTTTTAGGGTTCCGTAAAACGTAAAAACGGAACCCTTATAGATTCGTCATGTCTGTCTGTCTGTCTGTCTGTCTGTCCGTCCGTATGTCACAGCCACTTTTTGCCGAAACTATGAGAACTACACTGTTGAAACTTGGTAAGTAGATGTATTCTGTGAACCGCATTAAGATTTTTACAAAAGTTTTTTAAAAAAACTAAAATTAGGGGTGCCTCCCATACTGAGGACTGAAGTCTATCGATAGGTCTTAAAAAATGATGTTGAGGTTTTAATATAATTTTTGTCTAGACTGAATAACTTGCGCGAGAGACGCTTCCAAAGTGGTAAAATGTGTGTAACTTCCTCCCCCTCCCCCCTTCCTTAACTCCCCCCCTCTAACTTCTAAAGTAAGAGAATGAAAAAACTAAAAAAAATATATGATGTACATTACCATGAAAACTACCAACGAAAATTAGTTTAAACTCGATCTGATGAGTAGTTTTTTTTTAGTACGTCATAAATACACTATTATTAAAACTTCGATCAAAGTTACAACGAACTACAAGAACTATGTGTACTATGTATATTATGTTACTTGCTGCAACGGAACCCTTCATGGGCGAGTCCAACTCGCACTTGGCTACTTTATTATCACAATTAAAAGGTTACGTCATGTAAAATGAGTCCTGTTATTTTTGCTATTGAAGGAACGTGTGAAACGATTGCTTTTCCTGCTCGAATCTCATTGAATCAACCATTTCAATTATCAGAGTAAATGGGATGTTCTTCTAAATTTGACGTACCTTATTTTCTGTGTTTAATATTTATGTTACGGTTTGTCTGATTGTTGCTGATTTTTATCTGTGAATTGTGTGATGGTACTCACTACTCATCTCACCATTGTTATTATGTGTACTCGCTTATCCCGAAACCGTTTCCTTTTATATAAATTCCTAGTTGTAGGTACGTCACGCAGTGTACCTTGTGACCTAACTTTAAGGGTATAAAAAGTAGACTGTATTATGTGATTTGGCTACTACACTTTTATTATCATTCGAATCCGTTCAACCATTACAGAAACGTGCCGGAACGAACATAACATATTTAAACACTTTTTACAAAGTCATAGTAATACAAATTTAAAACAATCAAAAACGTAGATAGAATCAACCCCCACTCGAACTTAAATCCTATTGTAATGTTTTTAAAGTCTTTTTTTTCCCACAGAAGCATATGCGGCAACATCGGTCGCCGCTACTGCTGGCAGCGCCCGCGGCGCGACCATCACCACTCCAACGCGTCCTCCGACATACACATGAACAACTGCATCAAATCCACCTCAGCGGACCTGTTGCGGGCACACCAACCTTCCTGCTCCAGACCGGATGAGATCGGTTTTGATACGTAAACCTTAGACGTAAGGTTCACAATTGAAGAACATTTATATACACTTTAAGGTTAATTTTTCTATGTTACCTTTCCTGCAAATTTCAAATCTGACTTGGCAGATCATCTGCTAACACAGCAATTTTCTTATTCCAGACTTAATGAGATCGGTTTTGATACGTGAACCCTCAACGTAAGGTTTAAAATTGAAGAGCATTTTTACTAACTTTGAGGTTATTTTTTCAATGTTTCTTTTCTTGTTCTAACATCTACACATGAACAACTGCATCAAATCCACCTAAAGCCACGCCAACATTTCTGTTGTAGACTTGATTGATGAAATCGGGGTTTACACCTTAGACGTAAGGTTTATAATTGAAGAGCACTTGTTAGTACTGGGTTACTTTTTCAATGTATGCTTCTTTACGAATTTTAGCATTTAGCTATATACACGAACAAAAGTATCAAATCTGCCTCGGTGGAGCTGTTATGTTTACACCGACCTTTTTACTCTTGTCCTGATCTCCTAATGATATCAATTTTGATACGTCAAACCTGTACTTATTGTTTAAGTTGAAGGGGATATTAATAAAATTTAATGTTATTTTGCCAATATCTATATCATTGCGAGGTCTACAGACATAAGTAAATCTATAAAATCCATCTCATCCATCGCAACTGCCTGACCTACTGCGGGTACATTAACCTTCTTGCTCTAGTTCTGATGTGATCAGTTTTGATACATGAAGCATAGGCGTAAAATTTCAAATTGATTGATTCAAAATCCTCGGAAACTATTAAAGTTTTATTTCCTCTATCTTTTGAAATCTACATAAATGGAGTCAAGAAGATATCCAGCAAGCACACCGATCCTTTTGTTTAGACCTGACGCCATTGGATTTAATACGTGAAATTTGGTCATAAGATTCAAAATTGGATAGCATTTTGATCAGCCTTAAGGTAACCTTTTCTACAGCGATGGAGAATGTTCACTAATGTGTCTTGTGGCATTTACTGCAGACTTTGCTGCAGTCACAAGTACAACTGCATTTCAACACTTGATCCCTCCGTTTAAGGTTCATATTCGCAGGTAACTCGCAGTTACTTGTTGCATCAAATCACTGCAGCAAATCAATCTTTTGTTTTCGGTATCAAGATTTTATTTCACGGAGTTTTTAGTTTTCTAATTTAATTTTCATGTAAAGACATCTTATATAATTTCAATATTAATCTAATGTTTCATCATCGTCATCATCATCAGCCTGTGTTTGTCCACTGCTAGACATAGGCCTCTCTTATAATACGCCACTCAGCCCGATCCTCGGTCCTACATTTCCAACTGCCACCAGCCATCTTTTGTATATCGTCACTCCATCTGGTCTCAGGGCGTTCTACACTACGTTTACCGATTCGCGGTCTCCACTTCAAAACCCGTCTACCCCAACGGTTATCGGGTCTGCGACAGATGTGACCGTTCATCTAATTTTTGATCTAACTAATTTAAATCTTAAAATACATCTCCAATAAGTTTTGTTTTATTGTACATATATATATCACTGTTGTTTACTACAATTTTATCACGTTATGTTATGTTTATATATCGGGAGCTGGTTCAAATAACACTCAGAGCCAATATTGTTTTGATTTATCATGTTTGTACTCTACACTACTATAAATAATTAATTAAGTAATATTTACCGTCTTTAAGGCGTGGAGTCCCGATATTTTGATGCAGTTTAGTGCATCCGAGTAAACGGATATTGCGGACTCGCTCCATTATGTAATCACGGTAAATATTCTGCAATTAATATTAATAATGCAACGCACGGAAAGTAATCACGTAAATAATGATAATTTGGAAATTATTATTTTCTTCTTTAATTTGTTGTGGCTGTATTTTAGCCATTTTGAGAACGATATTATCATTGTAAAAATGAATAATATCAAGGGGAAAAGTTGTACAATTATTAATTTTAATAAATTATATATAAATGTAGTAGTATTTTGCTATGTGTAATTACTAATTACTTGTGTATAGTATGGATGCAGTAGTACTAGTAATAATAATATCACGTATAATTATTGTAAATAACAGGTAACGCGATTATTTATTAATGGACGGAATACTTACATGTCACATGTTTGGTAAACTTTGTCTATAGTTCCGACCGTATTTAGCGGTCTTTTTGCCAACTTAAGATGAATTTGGTTAATCGACAAGTAAGTAGCCCGTGAATTAGTAAACAATCATAAAATATGTTTGATGTTGCGTAGCTCTATTAAGTAACTTTGCTTGACTATTTTATAGAAGTAACGCATAAATATTGTAGCTGTATATTCGAGAACCAAGAAATCTAAATCAACCAGTATATCTTGAACCTACGACTGGATGCGGTATTCCGTAGTCGTAGGTCAAATTATACGGGCGATTACCATCAGTTTTAGAAAGGTTTGCAATCACATGTATTGCTGTCACACTAAACATTCAGCATTGGCATCGAGCTATCCTTATCGCTAGCGAATAGTTTGTGCGATCCCCGTCTACCGCCTAACTAAATCGTTTTTGGCTTTGCTATGGCTGGTTCTAGATTTTCAAACGAAAAAAAAAGTTATCTATTACTCTATTTCTATTTCTATTGGTCAAAGCTAAGACCATTTAGTTATGTGGTAGATCCTCCAAGATTCTGCACGTTGATTTTGCTCTTTGTATTTTCGTTTGAAATTAGAGAAAAAGAGATAGCAAAATGAAATCACTTCTAATTTATTAAAAACAGTTTAGATCAATGCTTGTGATTAGTGCGACGAAAATATTACACAGTCATGTAATCGCGATTTCAATTATTATTTAATTACCTCGATGTTTCGTCAGTGCATCATCACTCGCTCAAGGTCGCGCGGTTTTAGCCTACAGCTAGACCGTTCCTCCCAGGGGACAAGTGCCAGTCGGTTGTCGGACGCACGCCTGAGCGCTCACGCAACACGTTTCCCGCGCATACAGTTATTAGATATGTCGACAACCCTCCGCGCTAGACAGGGACAGAGTTACCTACGCGTTAGAAAGAGCGCAAATGTTTATTTGAAAATCACGACAGGTATTGCGAGCTCAATTGAACTTTGTTGTGTCCCAGCAAGAGTTGCTATTTATATAATTGTTTTCGCTAAGTGAGTGTTCTGTACTTGTACTAGTATTTATTCTGTGGTTTCGGTGTCGTTACATCGGGCATCGTCGAGAGAAGACTCCTTCTAGTGACCACGTCGGTTGTAACGCTGCCGAAACGTCGAGGTAATTGAGTAATAATCTGGATTGCGATTATGCCCTGTGTGATGTTTACAATACGACATCAAATTGTGCAAGTTTATAAATTATGTAATACGATTAATGCAATATTAATAATACAATACATATCTTCAAAAGTTGAAATAAGTTAAAAATAGAGCTCCTGGACTCTTGTTTCAATCTAACACTGTAGAATAACTGTCTTATAATTCCCCAACTGAAATGTCTGGTTCTTCTAACTTTATGGTACTTCCCCAGTTGGACTCCTAGTTTTATTACTACGACTTGGTTCTATGACTTCTTTTTCAGAGATAAAATCATATCTCTGAGTGGCAAGGGTAATACAAGGCTAGGTCCAATTTTTGGATTTGAATTGAATTTGCATTTTAAGATAGCTACTTGGCACTGTATTGTTTTAGGCAGGCGTGTTGCCTTACCATCACGCACGTATCTTAATCATTCTATATCTATTATAAAAATAGTATTATATATGGGAGGTTCTTACTACATTACAGTGTTAGGGTGAGTAGGTTGTGATATGTAAAATTCGTATAATAATGTTAGGTTGTGAATTCCCTGTAAATAAATCTATAGTTGTCAAGAACTGGTACAAAGTAAAAAGGAAGTAAAATATGATTGAAGGATTTTAAATTACAGAATATATGGCGTTGCAAAACAGTTTTACTAAGTCAAAAGGGGCACTAAGTCAAAAGGGGCATGTCAAAAGAAGAAAAGAACACGTCAAAAACATTGGTTGGTTGGTCAATGGTCACCGTATGGCCAGCTAGTCTGATCATATTATGTAACTAGAAATTTATCAGTGTTTCACAATATGTTTTCTATTATAATACCATTCACATAAATGAATAATTTGCTTAATTATCCTACAGGATCACTAATTACCACGAGATAAAAAATCCGCGACGAAATCATGTTAATAATGCCGTTAACCTTAGTTCTGTTCCTAAAACCTTCCGAGGTCATCCGTCATCTACCGGGTCGCACTGAGCCAGTGTAGTGGATTCGAGTCTCAACAGTGGAAGCATTTAGTTGGCTGCCTATGCGTACGTATCATGGAACAATGTGTTGTTCTTGTGAAATTGAAGTTGATTGTAGGGTACATAAGGCGTTAAACAATGAAATAAACTAATATTTAATCATTGTAATTGTGTACTGAAAAACATAATCGACGTTTTCTACAAAGTTCGAAATTATATTGATGTTTTACATAAGTATAATATATTCTCATTATGAGAGTTAATATTTATGATGCTCCGTAAACGACGCACACCGTCATGAAAATGCGACACCCTGAAGTTAGACTGTCAACGTTTTAGGAAACATTATGACTAACATTAGATTATTACTTCTTCATCATCATCATATCAAACAAAGGACGTCCACTGCTGGACGAAGGCCTCCCCCAAAGATCTTCACAAGGACATATTATAGGTACATATATTATATCGTTGAAAAATAAGAAGTATATTCATATTACGAGGAATAAAGAAAAGTACCGATTAACTTCTTGCGAGCGAACATAAGTAGGTAACACACACGTTTTTATTTTCTACTAAAAACTGCTTATCCTCTGTAGCTCAATAATAAGACGTCTATTATTTGAGAAAGTTTTCCGAAAAAATGAACCGACAATCGCTCGCGAACGGAAAACTTTGAATTATTTTCCGATAAAGAACAAGTCTCTTTTATCTTCCCCTTTCTGAACGTGAAGGGTGTTCGAAATGTCTGTGGACTTGTTTTCTGTTTGAGTCGATGTGTAATGGTTTGAGTTTACTTTTTTTTATAAAGAAATCTATAATATTAATTTGGAATGAAAACTAACGTGTTTTTTTATTTATTTTTTATTTCAATTAGCCAGTCCACAGACTCCAGGGTCCGTGATCTTTCATTTATCACGTTCTGTATGCTGTCGTGTGTTCATGGACTGATTGTGTTTATAATCAGATATAATAATGAGCAGTCCACTGTTATGTTCCCACTACTGGGTCTCGTGACCTTCTTCTTAGAAGGAGAGTCACTGTCATAATTCGCCCATCTAGCTTGTCAAGGTGGATTAGCGGATGTCGCATGTCTTCGGAAGATGCATGTCTTGAAAGACATTGGTTTCTTCACGATATTTGCCTGACATCATTAAAGCCAGTGGTGTAATGTTTCCAGGTAAATTACGGGGCGTAGAGATAAAACATCTTAATATATATTCTTCAAGGTGACGAGCGCAGTGCAGTGCTAGGCTATGATTTGACTTCTTCATTTACCAATAGCTGCGTTAAACTGTGCTGTTATGGGCAGGCGTGTTACTTGCCATCAGGCATATGTCCTGCTCGTCTTGTCACTCTTTACTATAAAAATAAGATTAAATATTCTACTGAAAATTCTCAGTCTTATTCTCGTTTTCTGTTGACTACAAAAGACAATATCGTCTTATCAAAATTATTGTACAGAAATTGTGATAAATTTCTGGACAATAAATTAAAGTCCGCTGAACGAGGAATTTAATAAAGCCTTCAATAGAATTCCCACCTCTTTCGCAATAATTGAAATATCGTAGCATTCCCTCCTAATTGATTCCTGATGAAAGCGAGAATTCCCCGGGAATAACTACACCGCGGGAGTTTCATATCCCGTTCAATGAAAGAAATAACTTAACATCTGAAAACTGCACTAGCAAATATAATTGAACATTATTTACACAACTCTGACTCTCACTAGCACCAAACTAAGCCAAGCATGTATTATGGGAGCCAGATAGCTCAGACAATACACAATACAGCTACCTATATAGTCATACTACCCTACTTATATTATAATTGTCAGTGTTTAGATATTTGGTTGTTTGTTGCTCAAACTAGTATCTATCTATAATAATATTATAAAGCTGAAGATTTTGTTTGTTTGTTGAACGCAAGGATCTCGGGAACTACTGGTAGGAATTTAAAGATTCTCTCTTTGTTGGATAGTCCATTTATCGAGGAAGGCTATAGGTTATTTAACATCACGCTACTATCAACAGAAACGGAGCATGAATGAAAAATGTAACAAAAATGGGAAAAAACATTGCTTTTTGAGAGTTTTCGTTGGGTGACACGTTGTGTCTATTTAAAGGTTGCGTCTTTGGAATTCAAGGTAACTGAATTTGTTCAAAATTTGAATTGGTACAACCAATTTTCGATAGATGGCGTAGCAACGCGCGCAGGGTTCAGCTAGTAAAAAAATACAATTCATATGATATCACGGGCCTAAAAATGTAAGTTTTGTTGGTGATATGTAAAGTTTGAGTTGGTATTATTTTACCGTTATCTAATATGGGATGATTTATTGCAACGCATCCGTTTTGACTTCGTATATGGATAAATACGTAATTTTCTATACAAGTGTAAAATATTAGTAGCAAATTGTACAGTACAAGCAGCACAATGTTCCCACTGCTGGGACTCGGAGTCTTCTCTCTCAATGAGAGAGCCAGGCCAGTAACCGTAATCTACCATGCTAGTCAAATGCGAGTTGGTGGATAACACGTGTCCTCAAAAACATGTTTTGTCAAAATCGGTTCAGCCGTTTCAAAATAACACCTCTTTTGTTGGATACGGTAAGAATCTAAGACGATTAATGTGCATATTTTTGAAAGTAAAGTGAATACGATTTACTTGCAAAAATACACACCTACAATTTTTTATCAATCGCTTTTTTTTTAGTTTTTTTTTTATATTGTTAAATGTATATCTCTACCAACTTGCGGTAAAACAGATAAGGGTAGTAAGCTTCGTACCCACATTGCAGTGGTGGTATCATGAAATTTTTGTCGGAAGGATTCCTTTCTGCTAGATGTAGAGTATTTCGCTACGCACTTTGCTTGGTGAAACTATGTATAATATAAAATATGTGTACGTGAGTGTAATATTAATAAATATTTAAAATTTAAAAAATAATGTATAAAAGAAGGGTTTATATATTATCGTAATTTCAAAGACATATCCTACAAAATAAATGTACTTTTCACTGTTTAAATTAAGGGTGTGCCAAAATTGTAAATATTGTATAATAGGAATAAGTCCTTAGTAATGTGTTTAAATAGAAAAACTGTTGAAAACACTGTGTTTGTAAGTTTTTGGTTGTTTTGAACTCTAGGAATTTACTATTACAGGAATAAGTAGTGAGTTAATGTTTGTCTTTTTTTATTTACCTCGATGTTTCAGTGAGTTCAATGATCGTTGTAACGAGAAGACTGGAGAATACGGGTCGTCTCTTTGTTCGTTTGTATCATAATACGTTGTTTTATAATACATGCATGTATTTTTGTTCTATTTTCACTACAATTATTTTATGTCTTGAATTTATTTTTATTAATTGAATATATAATATTTGCAAAATAAAGAGTGATTATTATGACAATGTGTCATAATACGCTCGAGTGGAGGGGAGAGCGACTAACTGTTCACTCCCGCATGTGACGCGACGTGGGCCGGACGTCCACTAGCTCGGAGCTGTGGGTAGGAATAATCTAGTATGGACCGGCGTTGAGTAATCTCTGTAGTAGTGCAAGCACTAGCTTAAAACATAACAAGGAATTGTCGAGGTAAATAAATATAGTATTGTAAGTAACCGCAAAATTGCACAAACACCAAATCATTTATATAAGTTTAAATTAAAATGTTAATAGCGTAAAGTATAAACAGTACGCAAAGTTATGCAAATTAGTAGTACTGATGAAAACAACTCTGCATATGAAAACTGATTGGTGGCATATTTTGTAGAGTTCTAAAAAAAATTTGCTAGCAACAGTTCATGTACAAAATTTTGAATATCATTATATCTTTGGGTGTGTGAAATGTATTTAAATCAAATAAATATGTATTTCCTACATAATCCTGGTCAAGTGTAATTATAGATGTACATAAGTATAATGATAGTATGAAACCCCCACCCTTAGCCCCACCTTATTAGTGTATAAGTCAAATTATAAGAATAATATTCATGTTGCATAAATTGTACTTTTCGTGGTTTAGATATAATAAGCAGATGTAGAGGTTGTAACATTTATTTATATTGTAGATAATGATAGGTCTGAATCAAATTTGAATTACATAAAGATGAATCCGAACTATTTTTTTCAGTAGTGTAGGCTCGTAAATGAGTTGCGTAATTTACTGCAGGTTCGGTTTCTAACAAAGGTCCTGTTTAGGCTACACTGCGTTGCAAAATGTATTAAAATAAAGATTATATTGATCAGGAAACACCCATTCAGTTTAGACCAATAAATTAAATAAGAATTCATGGTAAGTACAATCATAGTATTGTGTGAGGTACCCTTGATCTCACTCTAGATGCAGTCCGGTGTCGTGAAAATCCTTGTGCCTTCCCTGGTGGTAATTTACATAATGTCCAACAAACCGTTTAAAACAAAATTAAAATAATCAGCCTGAAGACCTGATAGATAATAATGAGTAAAACCTGGCCCAGTACTATTGCTCATGCGTAGTTTTTTCGATACAGTTGACGGTATATATTTCGTCAGGTCAGCCGCAGACAAACGTAATCTCCCAAAGGACACGGGTCTCGATCGCGGACACAAAATGATTTACGTCAATTGGATCAAACGACTATCACAATCAGATCTCAACCCTTTTTGGGTTTAACGTACTGTTACTGGCTGCAATAAATAAATAAATATCGGCGGACATTTCTTCCAACTAAACAGAGCTTGTACTGTGAACATTTGACACTAGATAGCTGGTATAATACTTACATAGTTGCTGATTCATATCTACTTAGTATGCATAAAAACATTGAACAAAAAAAATTGCAGTCATAGGAACTGCCGATAGTAGTGAAAACTTATAACTCAGAATTTGATAGCTTACCTTGGAAACTACACGGGTGTAACCGGAAGGCGTGGCCTGGGCATCATGGCATGGCCGTCTAGAAATGCGTTAGCATTTCCCATTGGCTGATGCATTTCTAGATGGCCATGCCATGATATCCAGACCACGCCCTTTTAACATTTCCCATTGGCTGACGCATTTCTAGATGACCAATGGCCATGGTCCCGAGTTTACCCGAAGATTTCTTATCATACCCAAGCGTGACGCTAGAATTTAATTCACAGCCCACGAAAAATGTGTCTAGGCGCGCCTAAAGAAGTTTTCACTTCAAAATATTTATACTCAATACGTAATTATTGGCACTGGGTGGGAATAGAACCCGAACGACCTCGTGAATTATTGAGAATATTATATAGGACTTTATCGCGATTTTAGTTTGATGCGATTTTCAGTCGCGTTGTAACTGCAGTGGTCAGGAGAAAAACACATAGGAAGTACTGAGTACGTACTGGGATGATCTATTGGCGTGATGGATTAAATAACGGTAAAATTTCAAAATTTATTTTTATTGAATTATAAAAAAACAGTTGATTTCCAAAATTACTCGCTCGTGTTTAAATTTCTATTTAATGTTATGTAACGCAGATTTGGATTCAATTGCCTGAAATAAATGGATTTTAATGACATTTTGTCGCACATACATGTACGACAAAAATTATTATTATTTCTATTTCTATATGAAACTCGTTACTTAAAGTTAAATGTAAAATTAAATAGGCTAAACAAATCAGTATTATTTTGTAAACATTTTGCTCACATTTTAAATGTAGAAAACGATTTTATATAATAAATAGGTATCTTTAAACTATATATTACATTCCAGTTGTATTTATATTACATGGTATTGGAACCACTGCACCAATACACAAAACTATAACACCATTTGTATATTATTCCAGATTATCATGCGTAATAATTCTTACAGGTTAAATAATATCCCGGTCTAAATATGTACCAATTTTTTAAATTAACTGATTTTCTTTCGCCTGACTACAAAAAAAAGACGCTAAAGCTTGTCATGATTTTGTCTAACACGGGACAGGAGCTTGAAGGATAGCTCGTTCCTGAACTTCTTTGCATTAATATCCTAAACTTGGATATTTAAGTATTTCAAATAGTCGCCAGCCGGTAAAGTATACCAGATTCCGATAACACTTATCAAAAGTTAGCACGAATTTAGACCCGGACATATTTTTTGACCCGGACGAAATCTGGAACTGTCTCTAAATATTTATTAAAACATAGATTATATATATTTAAAATAATAGATTATTAGGATATACTTGTATATAATGAGATCTGTGTATTAATTATTATGTGTATAGATGAGATTTTAATATTCACGTTAAATGGATTTGAGATGATTATAATGTGTAATAAGTTGAAATTTATTTTTTATTATTGTAATAAAATGTGACTAAATAAAAAAATACATTTGAAATAGTGTCTTTCATTTATTAGCATATAATTTCACACAATATATTAGTTTCAGAAAGCCCATTTTATTTTTCTACTAGTAGGTACTCGGGCCCTTCTGTCGCAAGAAAAGAGAAAAGAGAGATGTTAAATTAAAGTATACCTAAGAGCGCTTACAAAGACAATGCTACATTAGTATAATTTATCTTCAGATATTTATTTACTTATATAGAAAAAAAACAATAAATCAATACAGTGTCGTACACCATGTTCTCGAGTAAACTAACGAACAGCATTTTGCTCAATAAGAGACGTTCAGAAGTTAACTTTAAACCTATAGGAGGTTTGGCGCCGGGGGATCCACCACCTCCAACGATTTTTAATTTCAAGCGAAGATAAAAAGAAAACATTGCCACAGCCAAAATCATTTTAGTTCGGCGGCAGAAGGGTCCGAAAACGATTCATCTGTAAAGCGTTAATGTTATTCTTCAATTGACGCGGAGCCTCTAGAGATAACAGATAGGACGGTTTGTGTGGGCTGTAGCTTTTAAAAAAATAACGATACACCCACTGAGTATCCCTATTTATAGGTTAGAAGTATTTTTATATGAAGGCTCGCTAATTACTACGACAATATTTCTAGAAGTATATATATATATTTTAAGATTCTCATCCCGAACAAAGATTTATGTAATCTAGTGGGATGAAACAGCAAACACGGAGTGTCGTGTCAAATATGTTTTAATCAAGAACATAAGGAAGGAAGGTAAATCTATTCACAGATCATTTACAGTCCCCAAATTGTAGAAGAGCGCAGTGAGTAAGTTTTTACCAGACGGAGGGTGTGTTACTGATGGTCATGATGTTTGTAATACCGCCTTGGCCTTTTTTATCGGACTGCTCGTAGCTCAAAAAAGCGTCATCGTTTCATGGTTGACGTTCCAAAGACGCGAAAAAAAAGGTCTAACTTTACTTCTGTGTTATTAAGAAAAAAAAATGTAATCGTTCAAACACTTTTAATGGCTAGCTGGCTGCGAACTATACTTACATAAGATGGGAAACAATAAGGCCAGTGCACTAATTGATGGGAGTTTCGGGAGGTTTTGTCGTTGTTAGGACCCGGGATAAGAGAACGCATTCATACTACGTGATCCGTTTCGAGAGGGGGGTCTTTAAAATGTTGAGAGGTCACAGTGGCGGGGTTTAGAGGGGAAAATGCTTTTAGTTTTCGTCGCCAAGTCATAGAGAAAACTAACAATTTTTCATAATGGTGTGTAGCAAACAGCGTTTTTTCATTCAGAAGTATAGCACTGCTGCATTAGTCAGGTCAATTAGTCCTTACAAGTTGGACAAGAAAAAATATTAGTTCGTTGTCGAAATAATATTATTGCTAGAAACTTATAACTTGCTTAATAAAAGGGAAACTTTTAACCTAACAGTTGATGAAAAGACCAAAACACGTGGTCCAAACTGCATTAACTTTAAACCGAATGATGAAATGTTGCAAAGACTAAAGTTGAACATAAAATCTACGTGAATGATGGTAACATCGGATTATAGTTTTGATTTTTTTTTTGGGTTGACGGGGACTTTTCCATTATTACATTAGTTACCTACTAGAATCAAATTGCGGCCCTAATTTCCATGCAAATTTTCAGTTTTCTGGGAATTTATGCGAGTCTGAATTGGAGTAAATACATACTACGACATTACGAGCACGTAAGAATAATTTAACGGAGGTGATCACCGAATTTACGGAGGTAAATAATCAATTGTAAGTATATAAATTTCGAGACTTACAGCCTAGATAACTGCACTATGTAAATCTGTCGACGTAAATCTTACACAGACAGGTTAAACGCCCGACGCTTCACTATATTCGAAGAGAGAAGGTTGCGGGGAGACTTGATCGAAACATTTAAAATACTGAATGGATTTTATAACCTCTTTCACATAAGGAATTAAGGAACCTGTACAGACTAAAGGAGCATAAAAGAGACAGTCGGTGTCATAAGTCCCAGTTGTTCCACGCACCATCACTGACAAACACTGCACATCATATCCTCACTAACAGAGTTTACAACCTGAAATGACGACGTTAGTTCAGCAGTTAACGACAACGTTAAACTCTTTCAAGAACAAATGGAAGTAAAAGACAAAATACTTTTAACAGACAATTACCTATAATGTGTTGTTTCGATCTTGAGATATATATATCAGCTAAGGCTACTCCCCTATTATTAAATAAATGTTGTTTATGTAACTGCGCCATATCAAAGAAGTAACTCAAAGAGATAACATCACACAGTAAACTGTGTCTGTTCATCTGTATCATCACTGTTTTTCTGTAGTATTGTTTTTATTTATGAATAAAATATAACTAGAATAAATATGAGTGTTTTTGTGTTCTATTAAATCGGATCCTTAGAGCATTTAAGCATTAATTTATCTGAGATCGGGTCACATAGTGTGGACACGTTCCTTAATACGCGATGAGTACAGGAAGCGAGTCGTAACGCGAAATAAGCCATCTTCATTATTCTCCCAATTACGTCCACTCCCGGCTCTCCCCGGACACATTTGGAATTCATGAACTTTTGTTTGTTTCGCCAATTTATTATGAAAAGCTCCAGTTTCAAATTAAATCTCTTAATTGGTTCATTTGAAACTTCGCTGTCTTTTTTTCTTTGAAATTTAATTAATTTAGGTTTTGACACAACTGGAGGAATGAAATGGTTTTCCTGCTAAGCAACCTATAAGCAGCAGCGGTATTCACAAAACAAAGACAATTGCGCGTAAGAAAATCGTGACAGGTAGACTTTCAGCATTTATGAAATCTAAAACTCTACTATAGTAGAAATTTAATTGGAAGTGGGCCCTTCCAATCACAGGTAAGGAAAACGGGCTATCATGAAGTTTTACTCATCATGACTTCATCATGACATATCAGAAAATTATGTTACTCGGGGACCTTATAGACCAGGGCCGAACGAAGCCTTCAAAGGTTCAAGAGGTTATGTGAAAAAATTGTATATGTAATAGTTGTTGATCTTTTTATTACCTACAACTATGGTAAATGACTTTTTTCCATAGGACTTGTAGTTTTGTCGGAAATCAAGATAAACCATTTTTCACCCTTAAAACTCACCCCCTCCCTTTTCCCGAATTCGGATCGACCGTAACCTATTTTTTCTTTTAATTTTTATCATATTCCTCTCATTTTCTAATGGGTTTCAAGTTACTGTATTTTTTTTTGTTTCAAAAATTATCGACCCTTGTCTATTAATCTAACCTAACAAAATAAATTGGATTGTACAATGCTGAAACAGCGATCCTTTTCAGCGGACTTGTAAGGTCAGTGACATTCCAATGTTGATGGTATAATCATCATCAGCCTTTCATCGTTCACTCCTGGACGTAGGGCTCTATCGATTTCCGCCTCAGAGCTGGGTCGGCAGCTCCTATTATCTACTGTTTCTTCTCTACTTTACA
Organism: Ectropis crepuscularia; assembly: GCA_963693475.1. Lineage (NCBI taxonomy): Eukaryota > Metazoa > Arthropoda > Insecta > Lepidoptera > Geometridae > Ectropis > Ectropis crepuscularia. Next base: position 21,672,443 of record OY856361.1, on the reverse strand, counting down.
CAAATCGTAGCCACCTGTGATCGGTGTCCTACACTGCGCTTGCCTCGGCGCGGACTCCACTCAAGATCCTGTCTGTCCCAATGTAAGCTGGTATAGGATCTTCTGGCAGTACGGCTGCCCAAATATCACTTCAGCATCTTAATTCTCTAGGCTATGTTGCTAAGTATAGTTTTGTGCCGTATCGCTTCGCTCCGATTATAGTCTCGCCGATACACTCCTAAGATAGCTCTCTCCATAACTGACTAAGCGAATTTGAACTCATGAACCAGTTTCAGTGTGCTATACGTGATTAATCTAAGGACACACTAATTACTACTGCGGTATGAACGACTCGAAGGCGGCATAGAACGCAAATTCAAGGCTATGAAAAAAAATACTAGCTCATTTATTCAAAGAGGCGTGTTGTCAAGCCGCAACAAATCGCCGAGTCAGGGGTCACAAACCTGCGGACGCGGAGTGGAGAGCTGGCAGTCGGATGCCGACCCCTGCCGTGCACCATTAATCTTCACACTTGGCAGACGACTCCCGGCTACAATGGAAAGCACTCATTCACCATTATTTCGTACTATTTATGCTAATATTTCATTTTTCTTTTTCTCTTCGGAGATCGACTAGGTATCTACAATCACCAAGGTTATGTGTATAACTACTTACTTTAAGCTATTTTTACCCGACTGCGCGACGCAAAGGAGTGGTAATGTGTTTAACAGTTTATGTATGTATGTATGTATGTATGTTTGTATGTTCCTTTGAAGCACTATACAGACCAAACGCCTGGGCCGATTTTTATGATTCACACGTCATTCGATTTCTCTTAATCTGGCGAGTGACACTAAAGACATGACATTAGTGTAAGTTCAATATGGCGGATTCAGAACGCCATATAGTCCAAATTAAAAAAATTAAAATCACCAAAACATGTCAAGAGGGGTATCGTTGAACAACCATTCTCACATTTATAGGTTTTTAGGTAGCAGAAAACTTCGTATAACTAACTGTACGTGTGAATGTGGATGGACATTATATACTAATGTTTCTAGTAGGTATCGATATAAATCAATAGATGTGCCCTGAGCACCTTGAAATTGGTAATAAACTGCGTCTCTGTATGTATCGTAAGTGGTTTACAATCAACCAATCTACTTGACCCCTATAATCGCTAGCGGTGAGATGTGCTGTGGTTCTACTTATTTTGGTTGTTGACACCGAATAATGATAGGTAAAAACATCCGGCGTCCACCGCGTCCTGCAACCGACTAGAATGGAAAGAGTGAGCTCACTCTTCCCAACGTTGACATGATTGCGTGCGCCGTGAAGTTTGGGATGGGCTCATCTTGGGTTCTAGGATCTATGCTAGTAGGTATATTGGACTACCTTTTTTTCGTACGTGCAGGAAATGTATTTACGCATACCCTACTGCCCCGCCCGGGAGACAGCCGGGTTATGTTGCACTCTATATCATGTATGGATACCTATGGTGCCCCTATCTACTAATAAACCTCCATGGGGTTTCAACTCTGCCGCTGATAGTGGGAACACGGAACCGCTCTCGGATTGCTCCGCCTCGGTCGCCCATCTCCAACTTCAAACGATTTAGTAGGTACTCAATGTCAATCGAAAACCTATACTAACACAAAACTATAAATATGAATTACATGCAGTAGAAAATCCTACATATTATATATCAGTAGAAACGAAGACATTTGGTCAACAACCAAAAGATGCATAATATTATTATGTTGAGCATATAAACATTCACAACATTGTTCATAACTAAAAAGTATAAAATAAAAAAATATAATTTAAAAACTCAAAAACCCTGAACAGTCGGGATCCGTTGAACAATTACATTGTATGTCGAATAATAATGGATCCCGACTCTTCAGTTGTAATGTTCTTTTATTAGAAAATATTGTATATATTTCAATAGTATTAATACAATAACATATTATAGAATTCTAGACCACCAGAAATCTAAATGGTTGTTTTATTCTTTTCAGTTTTTTTTAGTATGCGAGTACGTAGTTTGGTTCACTTTTTACGCAGTCGGGTTTTTGAGTTTTTAAATTATATATTTTTTTGGAGAGTTATGTGGGCGGTGTTTTGCGTAAATATAGCAGTAAAAGATATTGACCTAGCCGATTTTGAATTCAAGAATCGAGTGAACAAACATTGTTTTAATCTACTACTGTCGTTCCTGTGCAAAGAGGATAGCGTATGCTTTGGAGAGAGCTAGGTATGCTTTGAGTTGCTCGGAGAAATTGTATTTGAACGAAGTGATTCAAAGTTACCTATATACTCGTAGATCAACGCATCAGGAAACTAAAGTGCCAGTGAGCCGGTCATACCTGTCGCAGAACCGACAATCGTCGAGATAGACGTGTTAATGAATGAAAATTTAGTTATAGCTTCGTTAGATAATTAACTAACATTTATATTATTTGTAGGATAGTAACAATTAAGATTGTTGTAGTGAAAGGACTCTTTCCAGTGTCCAGCTGGGGAAGTACCACGCCTTTGCCAGGTATTATATCGCTAAGCAGTAATGTACAAACATTACTATGTTTCCATTTGAAGGATACCTAATGTTTCAAGAGAAATTACAGGGCATAGAAATAATACATCTCGTATCTGTGGGTGACGAGCGCAGTGCAGTGATAGGTCATTATTTGGACTCTTCATGTTCAAAAAACTGTGTGTCACTGTGATATGTGGCAGGCATGTTGCTTACCATCAGGTGCAGGGTCTTGTCACTCTATACTATAAAACAAAACAACAATACTAGTGTAAATTTAGCAAATTGCTAATGTAAGTATTAGCAACGACTTGTCTAGTCGTGATAATGGCTCTTACTGATCCGGACCCCTGGATCTGGTCCTGGTACCGGAATCCCACCGCTTTTTTTTATGTTCCTAGAATCTTTCGAGCGCATGCGTCATCTATCAACCCGCACTGGGCCAGCGTGGTGGATACTAGCCTTAACTCTCTTCTTGCGAGAGAAGGCACCGAGGCCCAGCAGTGCGAACATTCAGTGAGCTGCATGTTACAGCTATTTGAAAACAAGGTTTATGTTTGACTGCGAATTGGCTTATGTTAAGCAATATAGCTCTAGCAGCCAAGGAGTCTAGATCGGCGTCTAGAAGGAACCTGTTTTATTTAGATTTAAAGATACCCAAGTGTATCGGAAAACACAGGTTCCAGGAGCTTCTATGGGTTGAGTGGTTTAAAAATTCCCAAAAATAATTAACGACTAGGACACTTAGTAGACTACATCTGGGTAAGTACCACACCTTTGACAGTTGTTCTACCATCAAGCAATAATTTTAGAACTTCGTTAGAATAAAATTGTAATAAATATAAAATAATTGCCACTACATCTGTGTAAAATACGTAAAATACAAACATAGGTTTAAACGTTGAAAGTGTTATAGTAGTACTATTTGTATGCTCTGAAGTACCTACTCCAGTGTTTTATTCATTTTAATCATTAATAATAATTGTCGCGTACTATTGTTGATATACTTTTTCCATACATACGCGTATGTATGAAAAAAGTACTTTGACTTCTGTGTTCTGATTTGCAAAGGCAGAACAAAACAAATCAAAATCAGTCAATCATGTCCCAAAGGTAATTAATTCTTAAGTTAAAAACTTAATTTTTAAGTTAAAAACAAAAATAACGATAACGATACGATAACGATAACAAAAATAAGTCTTAATTTTTAAGTTAAAAACAAAAATAACGATGTCAAAAAATATAAAATTAAAATGTCAAAATTTTAAAAAAATATATTCACACGTTGTCTATCCTTCGTTCAAGTCTTCATTATACTACGCCTTCCATTTTGTGACAAATTCATTCAAATTCTTTCAAAAATATTCACTCAATACGAGAATATGAAAAAATCAGAGGACGACAAGAACTTGAAAAGAAAAAAACACGCTACATTTTTAACCTCCCAATTTACTTCTTGTTTGGAGTCGGGTATAAAAAGGAACGAGAAATTATAACATTCCCTAATTTCTTTCAACGCAGGTGCCCAGGAGATATCTTTCGAGTTAATAAAATATTCCCAGCAGAGGGGAGTTTTTCTTGCGACGAGCATTGTTTGGATTTTAATTCGGCAATTTTAAAACTTTAGATTCATTTAATTCCTGGCTTATGATACTTATCACATTGTTATTTTAGTTGTGTTTTTGTTGTGTTAGTTTAGTTATTTTACTAAAACTTTAAAACAAGATGGCGGCGAACCCTCTGCCGAGATTAGTTAGAAAATCGGGATTTATACTTCCAACAACCCTCCCCGACGTTTCATAAAAAAAAAATCGCTCCCCGGAATTTTTTCTATTTCAATGTCTGCCCCGACCGTGCTATCTGCCACACGATGGACCCGGCACCCGCACGGTGAATCCATGGAATGCTAAGAAGTTCGTCTCTGGTTATTATGTGGTAATAATTATGGATCTTTTTAACGTTAAGTTCGGTTCAATATCTGATTAAAAACTTTCTGCAAAAAACTAAGGATAAAGAAAGCTCTTGGTCATTCGCTGCGGGGCTGGCGCCTTTATTTAAAGCTACGCAGAGTCACGTGACCAAACTGTTCCTTAACAGGATCTCATCTGAGTTGGATCAACAAGTGAGGTCGCTCCTTAGGATTGACCTTTCTATTAAAAACTCCGCCGAGCAAATATAGCCAGGTATTGTGTTACCAGTTCCTGGTAAACACTGATTTGTAATCCGAGACTGATCACTTGTATAAATCTTTCTGTTTTACTGAGGGAGAAAATGCATTTTTTCAGCATTATTTTGGTCATTACATTTGTGAAACCCGAACTATCTGTGATTTACTTAGCTGAGTAACCTATTGAAATATTTTCACTGCTGGGATTCAGGGCCTTCTCTCACAAGAAGAGGGTCATGACCACAATTCATCATACTGGTCCACTACGTGCTGACGGATGACCTCGGATGGACAGACAACTTCAAAATATTATTGGGCCAAGAGTATTAATTAATTAAATTGAATTTATATAAGGCATACGCATTTTAATGTAAGTAATTGTAGGTAATTATACAACACGTAAAAGAGTATTTCTTAAAGTTATTCAAATCACAACCCAGTCTCATCTAAAACTATTTTAAAATCATTTTTTTCCACTCAACTACCCTAATGCAACCTTGTTCTATTCACACAAGGTTCACAATTCATCAGGCATGTTCTAGGGTTGCCAGTGTTCCGCTGGTAGCTAGGGTTCGTGTAGGCTAGACAGTTTTCAAGTACGCTCTTGACCGATTTTAATTAGAGGCGGCTTTCCAGTCTCTTTTCACGCTACTGGAAAGGTCTTTTCAGATTTTAAGTGTTATTGAGGAAGCAATAAGGGAAATATAGTAGTTTTAATAAAAATGAAAGAAATGCTATTTTTGGAATAGTGGTTACTGAAGCATCAGCAATTCCCACAGCTGGGACTCTGGGGCTTCTCTCGAGAGTAACGTAATAATACACCACGCGGCTAGTGGTATTTTGTCGCAATGTTTTCCTTCACCGCTAAAGCAAAGAGTGATGACAAATTCGTACATTTGCGCTTAGGAAAATACTCAGGTGTTTAATATTACAATTTACATTCGGATAAATGTTGGGGAAAACTGATTTCAAATCCAATTTGAGGGGTAGTACAAATCCTACTAATATTGTTATTTTGAAATTGTAAGTACGTATGGATGTATAGATGTTTGTTAATCTGTGATGCAAAACATACCTTTTTATAGTTTAGAGTGACAGAAAAAGCAGGACAAGTGTCTGAAGTATGCAACATACCGGTGTGAAGTTGGCAGCCAAAAGTTTCTGCCGTATTATCCGACCAAATTAAAATGGTATTTTTTGTAAAATTTGCTTAAATCAATGAATCTTATGCTTATGCTTTAGAGCATTAAATAAAAATGGTGAAACTCAATACTTATAATTTGATAAAGCTCAGAAACAAACCAAAAAAAACTAAAAAAACCCAGGCATACTTTTTTCGCCAAGTCCACGTTTCCTTCAATACTGCGACCTGACGGCCCCTGAAATTCTGAAATATTATGTAACAGTATTGTAGCGTGTTTCATGCGCTATCAAAAAAACATAGTTAAAATGTGGCTAAATGGTCTCTACTTAGAGAAATTTTCATCTGAAATCGCTCGGGTACCGAAATCTTAGGAGGAAAAGTTGGCTGCTGGCTAATTGTGAACTCCCACAGCTGAAATTAGCCAAAACTCTTATCAGTTAATCTAGGTCTATACATATTCTATAAAAGTTAGTCATTTAAGATAAGGCTTTATGCCGTTTTAACCCTAAACTTTCCACACAAACAAAACTAGTGAAAGTGCTCAACCTTAAAACACACCATGCTCGATTACGACCTGTAGGCCCCTGAAATACTGAAGTTTTTAGGTTTTATTCTGTAGAATGATACCTAGTCTATCTAAAAAATATAGTGAGAATGTGGCTAAACGGTTGCTTAACCCTCAATTGAGTTCATGAAAAATTTACAAATTTTTTTTTTGCCAAGTTCATGTTTCCTTCAATACTGTGACCTGACGGCCCCTGAAATTCTGAAATATTATGTAACAGTATTGTAGCGTGTTTCATGCGCTTTCAAAAAAACATAGTAAAAATGTGGTTAAATGGTCTCTACTTAGAGAAATTTTCATCTGAAATCGCTCGGGTACCGAAATCTTAGGAGGAAAAGTTGGCTGCTGGCTAATTGTGAACTCCCACAGCTGAAATTAGCCAAAACTCTTATCAGTTAATCTAGGTCTATACATATTATATCAAAGTTAGCCATTTAAGATAAGGCTTCATGCCGTTTTAACCCTAAACTTTCCACACAAACAAAACTAGTGAAAGTGCTCAACCTTAAAACACACCATGCTCGATTACGACCTGTAGGCCCCTGAAATACTGAAGTTTTTAGGTTTTATTCTGTAGAATGATACTTAGTCTATCTAAAAACTATAGTGAGAATGTGGCTAAACGATTGCTTAACCCTCAATGGAGATCATGAAAAATTTACAAAAAAAAATTTTGCCAAGTTCAGGTTTCCGTCAATACTGCGACCTGACGGCCCCTGAAATTCTTAAATATTATGTAACAGTATTGTAGCGTGTTTCATGCGCTATCAAAAAAACATAGTAAAAATGTGGCTAAATGGTCCCTACTTAGAGAAATTTTCATCTGAAATCGCTCGGGTACCGAAATCTTAGGAGGAAAAGTTGGCTGCTGGCTAATTGTGAACTCCCACAGCTGAAATTAGCCAAAAATCTAAACATTTAATCTAGGTCTATACATATTCTATCAAAGTTTGTCATTTAAGATAAGGCTTTATGCCGTTTTAACCCTAAACTTTCCACACAAACAAAACTAGTGAAAGTGCTCAACCTTAAAACATACCATGCTCGATTACGACCTGTAGGCCCCTGAAATACTGAAGTTTTTAGGTTTTATTCTGTAGAATGATACCTAGTCTATCTAAAAAATATAGTGAGAATGTGGCTAAACGATTGCTTAACCCTCAATTGAGTTCATGAAAAATTTTCAAAAAAAAATTTTGCCAAGTTCAGGTTTCCTTCAATACTGCGACCTGACGGCCCCTGAAATTCTGAAATATTATGTAACAGTATTGTAGCGTGTTTCATGCGCTATCAAAAAACATAGTAAAAATGTGGCTAAATGGTCTCTACTTAGAGAAATTTTCATCTGAAATCGCTCGGGTACCGAAATCTTAGGAGGAAAAGTTGGCTGCTGGCTAATTGTGAACTCCCACAGCTGAAATTAGCCAAAACTCTTATCAGTTAATCTAGGTCTATACATATTATATCAAAGTTAGTCATTTAAGATAAGGCTTTATGCCGTTTTAACCCTAAACTTTCCACACAAACAAAACTAGTGAAAGTGCTCAACCTTAAAACACACCATGCTCGATTACGACCTGTAGGCCCCTGAAATACTGAAGTTTTTAGGTTTTATTCTGTAGAATGATACCTAGTCTATCTAAAAAATGTAGTGAGAATGTGGCTAAACGATTGCTTAACCCTCAATTGAGTTCATGAAAAATTTTCAAAAAAAAATTTTGCCAAGTTCAGGTTTCCTTCAATACTGCGACCTGACGGCCCCTGAAATTCTGAAATATTATGTAACAGTATTGTAGCGTGTTTCATGCGCTATCAAAAAAACATAGTTAAAATGTGGCTAAATGGTCTCTACTTAGAGAAATTTTCATCTGAAATCGCTCGGGTACCGAAATCTTAGGAGGAAAAGTTGGCTGGCTAATTGTGAGCTCCCACAGCTGAAATTAGCCAAAACTCTTATCAGTTAATCTAGGTCTATACATATTCTATCAAATTTAGTCATTTAAAATAAGGCTTCATGCCGTTTTAACCCTAAACTTTCCACACAAACAAAACTAGTGAAAGTGCTCAACCTTAAAACACACCATGCTCGATTACGACCTGTAGGCCCCTGAAATACTGAAGTTTTTAGGTTTTATTCTGTAGAATGATACTTAGTCTATCTAAAAATTATAGTGAGGATGTGGCTACACAGTTCATGAGAAAAGTAAGGTCTGAAATATTAGCTTTTTCCAAAGAAAGTTTAAATAAAATTCCAAAAAATAGACTCACAAAACCATTAAAATTAGAAAATGAGTAAGACCAGTGGAACAAAAAAACAAAAAAAGAGTTTAGCCATTTTGACGGTAGATATTTAAAAAGAAAAAAAAATTGTTATGACAAGGAGGCTAACGAAAATTAATGGCAATGTGCATACTGCGGGCATGGATCATCACAAATTGACGTTCTAACTGATTGGATCCAGTGTGATGGGTGCGATAGATGGATTCATCGTTCTTGTTCTTCGGAAGATGATGATGTGCTTACGATTGAATCGTTTGAATATCGCGTTTGTAAGCTATTGTCTAATAATGATGATGCTCCGGTTATTATCAACTCTGTTAAAAAACAAATTAATGAACCCAGAGTAGAATTATTGCCCAACCGATTAGTTTCTGATATTAATTATTATAAAAAATACAAAGATGAACGCGGGTATGTGGTATGTGTTACAAACGTACCACATACTATCCAAGAACTATTGATAGATGATTTTGCGACGTTAGAAAAGGGCGTTTACATATCAAGTTTTGTTATTGACCACTGCTTACACTTGCTAAATGATGGAGGCAAGTTTCAAATATTTAATGTAGAACTTGCATCAATTATATTTGGAAACAGATGCCTTGAAAATTATAGTAACGTACAATTAGATATCACCAAAAAAATTGTATTCCCGATATGTTTAAACCTGCACTACACCATGGCTATAGTTTGCTTAAAAAATAAAACTTTAACAATAATAGGCCCAATTGGCAATGCCGTTTTTAGAAAACAGCTACATTTCACAAAAATAATGCATTTATTGCGACAAAAAAAGATGGACGATACGATTTTTAACATACTAACACCAGACCATGTTTACCAAAAAGACGACTATAATTGCGGAGCTGTCATTGTACGCATTTTCGAAGCTATGGCTCGAAATGAAGATATGTGTTTGGATATTGATTTTGACTCCTACAGGTTAAAAATGAAGACCATGCTAGCCAGAAATAGCGAAAATATGACTAATTTATGTTTAGCCTGCGGAACTTGTATTCAAGAAGAAACAGCCTATCAATGCCAGACGTGTTTAAGATTAACGCACAAACGTTGCATGTTTAGTCGTAAACAAATACAACGTCAAAAACTTACAATTTCATCGACACGCCAACATGTATGTTATCTATGCAGGCACTATAAACGTTTACATGCATCCAAAAGGCGCTAGTTAAGTTGAGCGAGTCCAGGAGTTGCAAAAAAAACCTTTTGCAAATTAAATTATTTATTTAAAAAGTTACATTTAAATTACAACTAATTATATGAAGTGTCAACGAGTCGATATGAGACTACGAAGTGACGGCTAAGGGACGCCGATCGCCGATCGGTGTCCGTTTTCCGGGTGGTCCGATGCTTCGCGGAACTGCTTGCAACACGGTGGGAATCACGCCACCGTTTCCAATTGAGTAATGATGAATATGAATTGTTGGTCAGCGAAATCCATGTTACCGGGCATCGTAACACCTCCCCCCATAGTTCAGTGACTATCTCTAGACACATCTTGATAGAGTCGCTGAAATTTTGCTATGGTCCACCTTTATTTCATGGGGATGTGCTTCTTCCGAGGGTTCTACGGGAATGGCTGCTTTCAGCGCCTCTCTATGAATATTGCGCTTTCCTAAAAATCTTCGATATACTAAATAGGCTGAAATCATAGCTGCGATCAACATGATGTATAGCGGGATCGTTGTATGATATATAGTTTGATCCGAAATATGTTCAATGCTTATAGGGTTTTGAGTGAAGATCTTCTCGTTGATTGAATGCAGTTTTTCTAAGTCGACAGAGTTCAAAATAGTAGCTGTTCTATTAATAGGTCCGTCTTGATAGTCGTACGTAGGCATTTCCATAATTTTTAGTGGGTAGCCTTTGATGCGGTCGTTGGGGTTGAAAATGTTGAAACTCGGGGTGTTGAGATAGCATTTGTGTGGGATAACCGCGAGGTAGCTTCCTTGAAGGACTCTGTGCTGCTCCTGGCCGCAGGATATTTTAACCTTGGTCTGGTTAGGAAAACTCATAGTGTAGTGCTTGTCGTCGAGTCGCTCAACTGCTGCTTTCGTCAGGAATACCGAAGTCTGGACACAGGATGGGAGAAGTTCCTGCTTGGTGATAAGCTGCTGTATGCAGTCGGGAGTTTGTGTTGACTTGTAGTTATAGGATCGTTCACAGAGATACCATTCTTCTACCTTCGGACATTACAGACAGAGTCATACAGAGTCATACAGAGTCGTCTCCAGAGATTGCTAGGAAGGGAAGATTAGGCAAAAGAATTTGATGTTTTTTGTTGGGAACAAGGGATAACTTATAGAGGTTATAAGTTAAAGGATAGGCAATCGGTACCTTATATACTAAAACAATATCGTTATCTACATAAAAGTAACCTAATTTAATGGTATCATACATGTACCGAATTTCTATATCTAGGATCTCATTCTTAGAATAGAGTTGTTTTAACTTATCTAACATCGTCCTTAAATCTGCTATATTTAATATTGAGTGAGGGGCTCCTGAAACTCTAATAAAAGCTAAAGTGTTCTCTAGACGATAAATTTCCTCAGATAGCCTATCTATATTATCGCCTAAAATTAAGAAATGTTGCGCTAAATGTGCGTATTTTATTAGTTCGGTTTCTCTAGCCCTGTCACTACTCATAATAACGTCTAGGATTTTATTGATTTTATCCTGGTTTAAAGTAATGTTTTCCAGTATTTTAGAATTGTGTAATACCCATTCTTTGTTCAGAGTTATCCGATTATTTATTTCAGATTCTAATTTTTGGTCATTATTCTCGAGTATTTTAATAGCATTATTGTATTTAATTGCGTCAGTATAATCTAGGTTTCCAGATATACTTTTTATTACAGAACCAAGTCCGTCAATAAGTCCTCTTTTTTTACGGTTCGGTTCAAATGTCAGCAACTGTTCAGAAATGTGTTGTAGTTTTATATTTAAGTAGTCTATGTGAGGGTCATATAAGGAATAGGTCTTATTGTTAAGATTAGGTTTTAACTCAGATAGCTGGGTTTTAACTAATTTTATCTGGGATTCTATATCAGCAAGGTTTACACTGTTGAGAAAAGAGTGGTAATGGGAAACAATTTTCGTCTTTCCAAGGTTAAATGGGAGTATCCCAGGTCCATCTTCAAGTGAGTCAATGGTCAGTTCTTGTCCTTGCGTCAGATGTATCAGGAGCGTCGTTAGCAGAATCCTGTAACAATACAGGACTCTTAGGAGTTCGCTTAAGGCGAGCTTTTGCTACGGGACCACGTCTCTTTTTGGTATAAATATGTATAGGGAGATCTGCTAGTACTGTGTCATGTGTAAATCTCGAAGCTAGTTTTTGTCGAGCCGCTAAGGGGTTCCTAATAAATACTTGTTGGTCCGGGACATATTCTTTTTCGGGTTGACGGTCTCTGTTCCTATACTCAGTAAGTTCCGTTCTGTCATGTAAAGAAGTCTCATTTATAATGTCATATACTTGTGTAATACGTTTTTTATGTTCCTGTAAGTACTGTTGTAGTAAGTGTTCAGTCATGTCAACGTCTATTGGGTCGCGGGGGTCAAAGTGGCCTGTAATAAGATCTATGGGTCGACATTTTGTAAAGCTGTGAATGGAGCTATTATAAGCCAATACTGCATAGGGCATTAATGTTATAACCGGCTCATTTCTCTTCTCTAGTTTTAACACTCTTAAATGTTCAAGTATTGTAGAGTGAAAACGCTCTACTATTCCGTTGCCATTAGGACAATGGGCTAGTGTTTTATGGTGTTGGATTTTGTGAAGTCGTGTAAACTCTGAGAATAGAGCATTAGAGAATTCGGGTCCTTGATCGGTTATTATAGTTGAAGGAACGCCGTGATGGGTACAAAACACAAGGAGTGCTTGAACTACACTCAATGCCGTGGCATCTCTAAGATGATAGGCCTGAGCATATTTTGAGAACGCATCTACTAATGTCATAAATTTCTCATTTTGAGCCGTAAATAAATCTATGTGAAGTATCTCAAATGGCTTAGTAGGCGGAGGAACTACAGAAAATCTCTGCCTTATCGGGTTACGGTCATATTTGGCTTGACCGCAAATACTACATTCGTTAATATATTTTGTTACGGTTTCTTTCATTCTTGGCCAGAAATATCTACGAGATAGGGATAGAAAACATTCAGTTATACCACGATGGTTAGTTTTGCCCTCGTGATATTTCTTTATTATATATTGTTGCTGTAAGTATTCCTTTACATTTTCTAATTCAATTTCAGTTAACACTAGTTTCATAGCTGAGCTTCTGAATTTGTTCTGTAAAATGGGGACAATTTTGGACATGCTTGAGCGGGGATTTATTATTATTCCTGTCTTGATTTTGGGGTTTACATAGTCTTTAACGGCATTTATGACGTCGTTTTCTAAATCTGACTCTGATAGTTGTATAACTGTTCTTGTATAGTCTTCGAAAGGCTTTGTCACAGTCGGTCGTTTTTTTATGTCACCTACTACTACAAAGCATATTTGTCTACGGAATTTATTTAGTGGGTCCTCTGAGATAGGAATATCTAGTATTGGGCTCTCTTCACTAGTATGTGCTGTACCGGTTGTACTGCCTTGACTTCTTTGAACTGAGAGAGTTGTTGAACTACATACATCAGAATTGGCCGTAAGGGTAGTAGAGCTAGCTACTGAGGGTGGCCTTTCTGTCTCAGATGGATTGACTGCCAGAGAACTAACGTCTTCATTATTTATTTCGATCCTAGATAGAGCGTCAGCGTTAGTGTTGAGCTTCCCTTGCTTATATATGGGGGTGAAGTCAAACTCACTCAATCTAAGTCTCCACCGTGTCAGCCTTGAGCTGGGCTCTTTGAGGTTCATAACCCACTGGAGTGGTTTATGATCGGTGAGGACTTTAAACTTTCTCCCGAATAAATAGGGTCTAAAGTATTTAGTTCCCCATACTATTGCTAAAAGTTGTTTCTCTATGGTGCTATAATTAATTTCACTAGCATTTAGGGTTCGAGATGCATATGCTATTGGTCGGTCACTTCCTATAGGTCCTTGTGATAAAATGGCTCCTAGTGCAAAGTTGGATGCGTCAGTGGTCAGTATAAATTCTTTTTCAAAGTCAGGGTACTGTAAGATTGGGTCGTTTGTTAATAAGGTTTTACATTTTTCGAAGCAATTAATGTAGTTAGGGTCATTATATGTTATTTTATTCCCTTTTTTAAGACAGTGCGTCATAGGTTTCGCTACTCGGGCAAAATCCGGAATAAATTTCCTATAGTAACCAATCAAACCGAGAAATCTTTTAATTTCGGTGGCTGTTTTAGGTATAGGGAATTTCTGAATAGCCTCAATTTTGTCCGGGTTTGGCTTAATTCCATCTTTACTAATTATGTGACCAAGGTAAGCGGTTTCAAATTTAAGGAATTCCGACTTGTCCATCTGGATTTTAAAGTTGGAATTTTGGAGTCTTTTAAATACTTTCTCTAAATTGACCATGTGTTCTTGTAATGAAGTACTAAATACTATTATATCATCGAGATAAACTAGGCACACTACGTTCTGGAGGTCTCTCAGAACATTGTCCATAACTCGTTGAAATGTGGACGGTGCATTTTTTAAACCCATGGGCATTCTCAAATATTCAAAATGCCCATTTTCTACATTAAAAGCTGTCTTTGCAATGTCGTCAGAGTTCATCTCTACTTGGTAAAACCCACTAGCTAAGTCTAATGTTGTAAAGTAGTTGCAGTTACCTAGTTTGTCTAGTACATCGGTAATGTTGGGGATTGGGTACTTGTCGTCTATAGTTTTGTCATTTAATTTTCTGAAGTCAACTACCAAGCGCCATTTCGTTTTACCAGATGCATCTGCTTTCTTCGGAACAACCCATATAGGGGAATTCCACGCGGACTCAGAAGGGCGAATGATACCCTGTTCTAACATTTTAGCGATTTGGTCTTGAACTTCTTGCCTATGAATATACGGGTACCTATAAGATTTTGTGTGTACCGGTACTTCATCAGTCGTCCTAATATTGTGTTTAATTTTATTTGTGAAGGTTAAGGGTTCACCATCTAGATAGAAGACGTCGGCATACCGAGAGCAAAGTGTTTCTAAATTAATCTTTTCTTCGGCGTTTAAGTGGTTTGTGCGCAATCGGGACAATACTTCTTTAACACGGGCTGGTTTGTGATAGGTAGACCGATCACATTGAACGTTAAAAAGCTCTGCTGTAATTGGGCTACCTACAGAAAATATTACATCATGACAAGTTGAATTAGTAACTTCTATGATGCCCCGATTATTAGTAATTGTAGTAACGCATTCTCCTATAACACAGTTAGAAATGATTTGTTCGGGGATGAAAGCTTCACCATCATGAAAATTGATTGGTACTCTAACTAATTTAGAAGTGCCTGCTGGTATGGTTTCTTCGTATAAGTTACAGTTACGAGAGTCATACATAGTCAGAGGGTTGGATGATTTTCTTGTTATTAAAGTCTTAGATTTCAGGTCTATTTTAGACTCCCATCTTTCAAGTAGGTCTAGTCCAATCAGTCCGTCAAAATAATCGTGGAACTTATAAATTAACAGCGTTATTTTGTCTTGTTCATTAAGTTCTTCAAAGCAAGGTATTGTAATGGAATGTTCACTACGTGTGGTGGCGTGAACATTCGTTACCTCAAACGGGTCATAGTTAAGTGGAATGTCAAAGTAAAATTGAGCTGCGGCTTCGGGACTTAAAAACGATTGATTGGCCCCGGTATCAATTAGTAATTTAAGAGGAGGATTAAAAATTTGTAGATAAGGTAGGTGTCGTTGAGTCTGGAGATTGAGTTCTATTTTGGTTTGTCTAATTTTTTGATGTTCGGAAAATCCTCTTGCTGAGCTGCAGGGGTAGGCTCTGGTTCATCTACCTCTACTGCATAGCTCTCCCTATATTCAGGATGTTCTTGCGCGTACACGTAGGGATAGTCAGTATGATCGTAATAGTCTTGGTCATCAAAGTCGTAATAGTCGTAACTTGTCTGTGGGTCATTATAGAGTTGTTGGTCGTAAAACTCGTTAAAATTCATTTCCCTCGTCTTAAAGTAGTTAGAGGGTGGTGGATTGCCGTGTTTACTCCAGTCGTGCAATTGGCGTGCAGGTGCTGGAAACGGTTTCGCAACATAGTGACTTACGCCACTCATAGGTGTGTTACGGGGAGGTAATTTAAATAAATTACTCTGAGCTCTGTAATTTGGTGGTTGAGCTGCAAACATTTGCTGCGTTCTAGTTGGTCCCCTAAATTGAGGTCCCTGTGGCCTCCAAGCGGGTAGCATTCTTTGAGGCTGGGCAAAAGTTGGGCGATATGGCCCAGGTGCGTGTAGAGAGGGCGGCGTATCAAGTCGTCGCAAAGGCTGTAAGGGTATGTTAGATGCACTTACCTGCATCTTTCTCTCAGTGAACTGTTCGTTGCGCTGCTGCATGTAGAGCGTGTTCACCTCCTCGTGGGTGAATTTCAAGGCCTGTTCTATTGTATCAGGCCGCATGCAGCGAATGCGAGCGCCCAATGGATCACGTAAGCCTCGAAGGTACGATTGTAGAGTTAGGTCTTTATATAAAGTTCTTTTGGCCTCAATCGTACTTTCGACTGTCTCGTGTAAAGATACATAGGTCATAATAGTTGTGAGCAGATTCTGACATTTATCGTAAAATTCTTGCGGACTAGACGAGCCTTGGCTTAGTAACGCTAGATCATTGTATAGAGACGTTTCGTTACGCTGGTCGGAAAAGTTTCCGATAAGCGCGGAGCGAATACCTGACCATGTGTCGGGTATCCCGTTTGAGTTCAAAAGGCGGGCGGCTGGTCCTACAACTTTATTTAAAATGCCGTTCAACAGAGATAGGTTGCTAAGTCTAAACTCCGGTTCTGGTCTAACGTACTGCTCTACAAGCTGGTCACAGAGCCGGATAAACCGGGTCAGGACGTTGGGGTTGCCGTCGAAATCGGGTAAAACACGAAGTCCTTTATAGACTTGCTCTACGGCGGCGTCTACCATCTTGTATAAATTACGTTCACTATCGCTAGACTCACTATCACTAGAGTAATTTATTTCTAAGATATCGCTTAACGTTCTATTTGCGTCGTGCAAATTTTGGCGATTACTACCAACTAACCTAGTGGTCCGAGACTGCCTTGATTGGAAAATCTTGGAAAGTTTTAGGATACACTTATGGGAAAACGGGGAAGCAACTCCAGATAGAAACTGAAGTACTTACATTTGCATCTTGGTGTCTGCACGATCGATTTCTGGATCACTCCCGAACTACACTCGCGAAGGTTCTAATTTCTCGAAAATATTTCGGTAGATTCTCGGTGAATCTTTTTCGAAAATCCTACCGACTGCGCCAGTTAAGTTGAGCGAGTCCAGGAGTTGCAAAAAAAACCTTTTGCAAATTAAATTATTTATTTAAAAAGTTACATTTAAATTACAACTAATTATATGAAGTGTCAACGAGTCGATATGAGACTACGAAGTGACGGCTAAGGGACGCCGATCGCCGATCGGTGTCCGTTTTCCGGGTGGTCCGATGCTTCGCGGAACTGCTTGCAACACGGTGGGAATCACGCCACCGTTTCCAATTGAGTAATGATGAATATGAATTGTTGGTCAGCGAAATCCATGTTACCGGGCATCGTAACACGCTCTACTCGTAATTAGTTATTAAAAATAAAATAAACCATTAAGTCTTATAAATGTTAGAATACATTTCATTTAAACGAATACTCTTCTAAATCCTAGCATATTATTTAAGTTAATACATTTAATATCGTATAAAAATGTGTATTTTATTTGTATAAATATGTGCCGAAGAGTTTTTTGCACAAATATCCCAAACAACAAAATACTCTCATTTGTTTTCTATAATTTTTTGATTCTATTTAATTACTGAAAATACAAAAACGTTAGAAAAGTATTGTTAGTTATATTGTTAAATTAATATTTAAAATTGTAAATGTTAAGTTGGTACAACAACAATAAATGTATTTAATTACATTACATAATACATTCCTATATTTATATTATATTTACACATAACAAAACATTCACATGACATAAATTATGAACAAATAAATAGATGTGACAAATTAGCTCATCCAGTTTATTACATTTACATATTTAAAATAATCTCATTAGTCCTTTGGTTACATTAAAAAAATTATATTTACTCGTATTCTCAGACAACAAAATACTGTCATTTGTTTTTCTATTTAAGTTTTTTTCTACTTAAGTGCTTAAAATACATACATACATGTACACCCAATATTGTAACTGTTATTTTGTTATATTTCAATTTGATATCGTAAATGTGTTTTTTTTTTAGAAAATAGTTATTTAAAT
This sequence comes from Ectropis crepuscularia, assembly GCA_963693475.1. NCBI lineage: Eukaryota > Metazoa > Arthropoda > Insecta > Lepidoptera > Geometridae > Ectropis > Ectropis crepuscularia. The sequence continues at coordinate 21,654,373 of OY856361.1, read as the reverse complement.
ACCTACTCGGAAAATTGTATTTTAACGTTCGTATCATGCGTTGAAAACTAGTTTTAAGTAAATATAACTAAATCAAAGCAAATAAGCATTTTCATTATTTGTCTATGTGGCGATCTTATAGTTAATATAGCATTACTTGCCTCGTGGCTTAGTGGGTAGCAGCTCTGCCTGCGAAGCCGAGGGTCGTGGGTTCGATTCCCACCCAGTGCAAATATTTGTGTAATGAATTCAAATGTTTGCACTGTGTCTGGATGTTTCTATGTATAATAAGTACAATACTGTTACATAATATTTCAGAATTTCAGGGGCCGTCAGGTCGCAGTATTGAAGGAAACATGAACTTGTCAAAATTTTTTTTTGTAAATTTTTCATAAACTCAATTGAGGGTTAAGCAATCGTTTAGCCACTTTCTTACTATAGTTTTTAGATAGACTAAGTATCATTCTACAGAATAAAACCTAAAAACTTCAGTATTTCAGGGGCCTACAGGTCGTAATCGAGCATGGTGTGTTTTAAGGTTGAGCACTTTCACTAGTTTTGTTTGTGTGGAAAGTTTAGGGTTAAAACGGCATAAAGCCTTATCTTAAATGACTAACTTTGATATAATATGTATAGACCTAGATTAACTGATAAGAGTTTTGGCTAATTTCAGTTGTGGGAGTTCACAATTAGCCAGCAGCCAACTTTTCCTCCTAAGATTTCGGTACCCGAGCGATTTCAGATGAAAATTTCTCTAAGTAGAGACCATTGAGCCACATTTTAACTATGTTTTTTTGATAGCGCATGAAACACGCTACAATACTGTTACATAATATTTCAGAATTTCAGGGGCCGTCAGGTCACAGTATTGAAGGAAACATGAACTAGGCAAAAAATTTTTTTGTAAATTTTTCATGAACTCAATTGAGGGTTAAGCAACCGTTTAGCCACATTCTCACTATATTTTTTAGATAGACTAGGTATCATTCTACAGAATAAAACCTAAAAACTTCAGTATTTCAGGGGCCTACAGGTCGTAATCGAGCATGGTGTGTTTTAAGGTTGAGCACTTTCACTAGTTTTGTTTGTGTGGAAAGTTTAGGGTTAAAACGGCATGAAGCCTTATCTTAAATGACTAACTTTTATAGAATATGTATAGACCTAGATTAACTGATAAGAGTTTTGGCTAATTTCAGCTGTGGGAGTTCACAATTAGCCAGCAGCCAACTTTTCCTCCTAAGATTTCGGTACCCGAGCGATTTCAGATGAAAATTTCTCTAAATAGAGACCATTTAGCCACATTTTCACTATGTTTTTTTGATAGCGCATGAAACACGCTACAATACTGTTACATAATATTTCAGAATTTCGGGGGCCGTCAGGTCGCAGTATTGAAGGAAACCTGAACTTGGCAAAAATTTTTTTTGTAAATTTTTCATGAACTCAATTGAGGGTTAAGCAATCGTTTAGCCACATTCTCACTATATTTTTTAGATAGACTAGGTATCATTCTGTAGAATAAAACCTAAAAACTTCAGTGTTTCAGGGGCCTACAGGTCGTAATCGAGCATGGTGTGTTTTAAGGTTGAGCAGTTTCACTAGTTTTGTTTGTGTGGAAAGTTTAGGGTTAAAACGGCATGAAGCCTTATCTTAAATGACTAACTTTGATAGAATATGTATAGACCTAGATTAAATGTAAAGATTTTTAACTAATTTCAGCTGTGGGAGTTCACAATAAGCCAGCAGTCAACTTTTCCTCCAAAGATTTCGGTACCCGAGCGATTTCAGATGAACATTTATCTGAGTAGAAACCATTTAGCCACATTTTAACTACGTTTTTTTGATAGCGCATGAAACATGCTACAATACTGTTATATAATATTTCAGAATTTCAGGGGCCGTCAGGTCGCAGTATTGAAGGAAACGTGGACTTGGCGAAAAAAGTGTGCCTGGGTTTTTTTAGTTTTTTGGTTTGTTTCTGAGCTTTGTCAAATTATAAGTATTGAGTTTCACCATTTTTATTTAATGCTCTAAAGCATAAGCATAAGATTCATTGATTTAAGCAAATTTTACAAAAAATACCATTTTAATTTGGTCGGATAATACGGCAGAAACTTTTGGCTGCCAACTTCACACCGGTATGCAACATTCCTACCTTTAACTGTACAGCGTCACGCTGTTCGCGTGTTCCGGTTTGAAGGGCAATGTTTCCAGAGAAATTACAGGGCTTAGAGATATAACATCTTAGATCTCTGGGTGACGAGCGCAGTGTAGTTCTAGGTAATGATTTGGACTCTTCATGTTCCAATAGTTGTGTGTCACTGTACTGTTATGTGGCAGGCATGTTGCTTACCATCAGGCACATGTCCCGCTCGTCTCGTCACTCTTTATTTAAAAAAAACATGAAGAGTCTAAGTTTTAATAACCCAGCACTGCATTGCATTTTGTCATCTCTATGACCTGCAATTTCTCCGGAAATATGGCCCTTCAAACCAGAACACGACGCTTTAAAATGTGTCAAACTTTTTAGAAAAGTACGACTATGAATACCGTGTTACGAGATTTTTAAATTAGATCAAAGACGAACGAACAAAGACGACTCAAGGCTAAAATTTGTCAGCTTGAGTTTATTTCTGTAACCTGTGGCTTGAGTACTGTATTCTCGTATTTTGAATCGTACCACCGTACTTTTAAAGTAAGACACTATTCAAGAGAAATTCACCTACGGGAAATCAAGCGAAAATAAGACTAAATACTGTTCTGTCTATAGCAGCAATAAAAATAAAGATTTTATGACTAAACAGGGAGAATTAAAATATGTAGGCTTGGATAGTATTTACATTCTCTTTGGGCTTGGATATATTGTGGTTGGCACTTGGTTGGCACGATACTTTTACACATTCAAATTTTTTTACAATTCAATGAGAAATTCACCGTGGCTGATTTACGCTAAAATAAGTTGAGGACATACGAAAAATAAGAAACTTTCTTTCAAAAATAACTTTTTTGTCCTCTGTTTTTTTCTGATGACTTATATTCACGTCACTCGTCAAATTCGCCGTGAATCAAAATAACCACAATTCAAGAATATTTTGCTTAAAAATGTAAAATTAAGGACAAAAACAGGGTTAAATTTTCGTGGTGTGATCGAGGAGACATTTCAAGATGAATTTCATGGATAATCTGCCCACTGTCATCAGCTGCTGTTTCTGCTGCTTTCTCCGCGCGGGGACAGTCATGATTGGGATCTTCTCGTTTGTAAGTCTTTTGGGTATTCTTGCTTCTCACCCTTAGCTAAGGAGAAGCATCAACAGCCCACTAAATGTTCCTGGGACTCGGGCCTTCTCTCGCAAGGAAAGAGTCAAGGACATCCACCACGCTGGCCCAGTGCGGGTTGGTGGATGACACATGACTTCGAAAGACTAGGTACATGCCGGTTTCCTCACGATGTATACCTTCACCGTTTTAAGTTAACGGCATTACGCACATAACTTCGAAAAGACAGTGGTGCGTGTGGTTTTGAACCCGGGGTCTCAGGATCGGACGGGGCCGTCTCTCCGAGTAGACCAGCCGTAACTTACTCTGCAAAACGGACTAAAGAACACTTGAATTAGGTTGAAAATGTTCCCTACTCTCCCTTTCCCTCCCTAATCCATGATATTATATGCGAAAAAATAAAATGACAAAGATCACGAGCTCTGTTAAATTTTAAATATTTAAAAAAACCCTCAGCTGCTTAGCAAGACTCAATGGAAGGAAAATATACCATACTATGTTCTCATTGCTGCGACTCTGGAACTTCTCTTACGAGGACAGAGTAGAGGCCATAATCCGCGTAGTCATAAAGTTAGCGAAAGATGCATGTCCCTAAAACATTTATTTTTTTGGTACATGTCGGTTTCCTTGCGATATTTTTTTCGGCTATAAATCCAATAGTGATGACAAACTCGGACATTTGGTCTTGGAAAAATATACAGATGCAAGCGGGATTCCAACCTTCGACCTCACGGTTCTGAGTTTATTCAGATCACTACGGCTTATAGATAATCTAGTCATCAAGAGCATCTCCATAGTACGCGTGCCTATAAATAACAGCACAGTATCACGCTGAAATGTATTTGCACATATACACGGAATAAAATTATTTACTTGCTATTCTAGATAGCATACGAAGTGCATCTGACTCCTGTTTCAACCTCATTCGCATAAAAAATCTAAATGATTGCACTGCATTCATCACTCGGTGATATGAGATGTTGCGATAGCCAGTATTTTTGCCACTATAAATGGCAAGGCGAATAATCTCAGCTAGTAGGGTTGATTTTCGCGTCTAACATGACCCATGTCCGAGGGTTATTTACTATTTTAGAATGACTGATGACTACGACTGCTGGTTCAACTTCATTGACATAAAGAATCCAAACACTGGAGACATGAGATGATACGACGGCCTGTAATATTACCACCTTTCTTCATTCCCAGCTTTGGGTTGATTTTCGCGCCCAACATGATCCAGGCGCACGAATTTCTATTTTACAAATAGCATACGTGTATATTTGTATAATTGCTGATTCAACTGTGATGTACGCAGTGCAGTTTTTGTGACTCTTTATGCAAATTTTTATCGCTTATAGAATCAAAACTCTGCACTACGTACATCACCCAGAGACATGGGATGATGTGATGGCCAGTAATAATTTATTTTTATTCCCAGCTAGTACGGTTGATTTTTGCATCCAATATAACTCGCATGTGTAACATACTATTTTAGATATCAGACGAAGTGCAAATGACTCCTGCTTCAAATTAATTTGAATCCAAACACCGCTGCCAATCATCACCCGGAAATGTGAAATTATTTTCTTTATTCCCAGCTAGTAGGGATGATATTCGCGCCCAACATGACCCAGGCGCGTAGGTCACATACTATTTTAGATAATATTATACAAAGTGCATGTGACTGACTGCTGGTTCAACTTCATTCGCATAAAGAATCCAAATGACTGCCAACACATCACTACGTTCATCACGCGGTGATATGATATGATGAATGAGCACAAGCAGCCCACTAAACGTTCCCACAGCTGGGACTCGGGGCCTTCTCTCGCAAGGAGAGTCAAGACCTTAATTTGGTTGATAACATAAAATATGACCTAGCAAGATTCTAGGTACAAGTCAGTTTCCCCACGACGTTTTCCTGAACCGTTTTAAGTTAGTGATATTATGGGCATTACTTCGAATAGACAGTGGCGTGGGATTTAAGCCCGGGGCTCTGGATCGGCAGTCGCCTGTTTTCCGACTAGACAAACTGTGACTTGCTAGACCAACCGTAACTTACTAGACCAGCTACAATTTCTTCATGCGATGATGTGATGGCTTCTAATTTTCAATTTTATTCCCAGCTAGTAGGGATGATATTCGCGCCCAACATGACCCAGGCACGCGGGTTCTGGGAGCTGGAAGCGGTGCTGGCCAACTACAGCTCGGCCGCGGAGACGGGCGTGCAGCTGGCTCTGGGGGCGCTGTCGGTGGTGCTGTGCTGCGCGAGTGTGCTGCTCATCGTGGGGGCGTGCTGCGTGAGTACCAACTACAGCTCGGCCGCGGAGACAGGCGTGCAGCTGGCTCTGGGGGCGCTGTCGGTGGTGCTGTGCTGCGCGAGCGTGCTGCTCATCGTGGGGGCGTGCTGCGTGAGTACCAACTACAGCTCGGCCGCGGAGACAGGCGTGCAGCTGGCTCTGGGGGCGCTGTCGGTGGTGCTGTGCTGCGCGAGCGTGCTGCTCATCGTGGGGGCGTGCTGCGTGAGTACCAACTACAGCTCGGCCGCGGAGACAGGCGTGCAGCTGGCTCTGGGGGCGCTGTCGGTGGTGCTGTGCTGCGCGAGCGTGCTGCTCATCGTGGGGGCGTGCTGCGTGAGTACCAACTACAGCTCGGCCGCGGAGACAGGCGTGCAGCTGGCTCTGGGGGCGCTGTCGGTGGTGCTGTGCTGCGCGAGCGTGCTGCTCATCGTGGGGGCGTGCTGCGTGAGTACCAACTACAGCTCGGCCGCGGAGACAGGCGTGCAGCTGGCTCTGGGGGCGCTGTCGGTGGTGCTGTGCTGCGCGAGCGTGCTGCTCATCGTGGGGGCGTGCTGCGTGAGTACCAACTACAGCTCGGCCGCGGAGACAGGCGTGCAGCTGGCTCTGGGGGCGCTGTCGGTGGTGCTGTGCTGCGCGAGCGTGCTGCTCATCGTGGGGGCGTGCTGCGTGAGTACCGACTACAGCTCGGCCGCGGAGACGGGCGTGCAACTGGCATTGAGTGCGCTGTCGGAGGAACTACTGGACCGATTTAAAAAATATTTCACCGTTGTAAATGTACGTGATCCCCGACTGCCACAGACCATATAATGTGTATAAGGGAGAGGCCATCGGTTCCGAAACACAGTATTACATACTAGTTCGGAACTGATGGGTTCCAATTGATCTTGTGAAATGTTTTATGTTGAAATAAAGTATTTTGTATTTTGTATCACGGGCAAATCCGGGCGCTAGTATAAGTTTATGGAGCACTAAATGTTTTCGCAACTGGGACTACACAGACAAACTAACACTTATCATCCAACTATCGAGGATATTTATTGGTGTGAAGGAACCTAGCATAAAGAAGACGCACGCGCGCACTTCTCTTAAAAAGGCAGAAACTGAAGTCAGACTGGACTGATAGACACGTGAAAGACTCGTTGTAATTTCTTTAAATATGAAATGGACGTTTCCAGAACATGCCGTTCCTCATCCTGGTGTACGAGTGGGGCGCGATGCTGTACGGCAGCTGCGTGGCGCTGCTGTTTGCTGTGCTGGCCTGCTTCTGCTTCTTCGTCAACACGAACTGCGCGCTCGCGGGCGGCCTGCTCGCCGCGCTCATCGTGCTCGACCTGCTCTGTGAGAAACTCTTATGTGTTCGCATCTGCGACGTGATACTGTAGCAGCGGAGTGGGGTGACCGCGGCAGACGCTTCTTGGATGGGTGCATCTCGTGAGTTTACGTCGCCGACATCTGTTGTGGCAGTATATCAGAAGCTTAATAGTACATTATGATATAAGTGCGGTAAGTTGATAATTACAGCCTCTGTTAATTATAGCTCTCGCCTTCGGCTCGAGCTAGCAATAAACCCTCGGCTGTAATTATCAAAACGCACGTATGTCATACGACGTTTTATAACATATTTGCGAGGAAATAAACAAAACTCTGACGACATTTTCAAATAAAAACAATACAGCGAAAAAAAGACGCGGAATAATATTTACTTGATCACAGATCACAGCACAGAGTAAGTATGTAAGTAATCACTATGGATCACAGATTAGCAATGCGCGCGCATCGGCGCCTTTTTTTTAAGCAATGGCACAGAACCAGCCGGTATGCCATTAGTAATAAAGTAAATGAATATTTTTGTGTTTTGTTACAGAAAAATTAAAGTAATTTAGGGTCAAAATTAATTAAATTAACGAATTAAATAATTCTTTATTATATTTGACCTCTCAAAGTTAATTTTATTCATAAAATGTTGACCACACTTTTTTGACATTAAAACTCTTTACTAAGATTTAAAAAGGTACCGTTCGTTTTAGACGGAGCATATCTCTCTACCTAGTCTGTGGACGGAGCATTTTGAAACCGTGCGTTTTACATAACACATTACAGCACAAGTACGTAATAAGATACATTACGATACAGAAATTGGTCCAATAAGAGACCCTTTACGAGCAAATCTTAATATATATAAATCTCCTGTCACGATGTTTGTCCGCAATGGATTCCTAAACTACTTAACCGATTTTAAATTAAATTGGCACACCGTGAGCAGTCCGGTCCAACTTGAGAGATAGGATAGTTTTTTTTTTCGATTAATAGTCCTTATATGACGAAATCCGAGCGAAGCCGGAACGGGCCGCTAGTATGTTATAAATAAAGATTAAGTAAATAGGTTAGGGTTTTCCGCACGGTTCCTTTGTATCGATCGTAAGCAGATGAGGTGTATGTTAGCTATGGTCATATTTATTTTATCACGACATGACATAAATTGATTAAATTTTACTGTTATTATAATTTGTTAGAAAATGAATGTATATATCATTAGTATAATTGGCGTTATGCCGTTCTAATTGATTAAATAAATAAATAAATGGCGCCGTAGTGATGTGTCGCGACACATCACTACGACAGTACAAAAGTATGACACTTCCACAAGAGCGAGCAGACCTGTGCTTTCGGTGTAAATCGTTCGTTCTAACTCTGTACGTAGTGTATGTAAACTATTTGATGAGAAGCTATAGCATAAACGTAAACAGCCCACTAAATGTTCCCACTTTTAGGACACTGGGCCTTCTCTCGCAAGAAGAGAGTCAAGCTTATAATCCACCACGGTGACTCTGTGCGGGCTGGTAGCTAACGCATACCCTCGAAAGATTCTTGAAGCTTGGCCGTTTTTTCACGATTACTGCCTGCCCCATTTTTAATTCTCAAGTTAGCGGCATTACGAACAGTCGCCGTTCTCCCGAGTTGACCAACCTTAACTTACTAGACCAGCCGTAACTTCCGTGTCATTTTGAGTTCTGTACAACCTGCAGCTATTCAGTTGAGCACCTGCTCAACCTTACGTGCTGTAACCTTACGTGTTGTTTAATACTAAGTTTCTGAGGGATGCATTTTATTTCTATCAGCAGTCCCTTACGACCGCTTTGATTTTTACTCATTTTGTTGACTCTCAAATGTTTTTTTTACAGTGACGACGTATTTCATCGTGGTCGTGAACAGTCTCCGGATCTCTCTCCAGTTCCTGGGCAGTGAGGAGTACAAAAGTCAAATGTTTAAGACGTAACCTGTAGAATGATGTTTGTTAAGTTCTGTGATTATGTTAACTGGTGTCAATAACATGTCGTATAATCCATTTAAACATTTCTTTTACTTCAAACTAGCTGTACGCTGTACGCAATGCTACGTCACCTGTCGAAAATTGGTCGGACCAACTCAGAAACCTTTTTTGGCTCATGAACAACAACTCTTTTATAGATCATTTCGTGATCAAATGCTTTGTTTACGATTCTATAAAGGACATTTTTTATAGTATACCGTGACGACACGAGCAGGACATATGCCTAATGGTAAGCAACATGCCCGCCTCATAACAGCACAGTGACACGCAGCTATTGGAACATATGAAGAGTTCAAATCTAACTAGCACTGCGCTGCACTCGTCACCCAAAGATCTAAGATATTATATCTCTAAGCCCTGTAATTTATCTGGAAACATTGCCCTTCAAACCGGAACACATGTTTGCACATTAATGCTTGGCGGTAGAGTAATTGGCAAAGGTGTGGTACTTCCCCAGGCGGACTCTGCCGAGAGTCTCCACTACATATAGACAAACTTTCATTTTTATTTGAATACAAGAAGAGTTGGTTAGAAAGGCAAGGTATAAAATTCCTCACATCCATTAAACACACGAATACAGAGCTGCGTCGGTCAGAGCGTCGAGCCCACAAATATGATATCAAGTTGGAAACGTAATTTCACAAGATAAATAAACTGGTATTTGTATTCCATTTGCTGCGGCTAAGCTTCCTTTTCGAGAGATATTCTCGGCTTTTAAATTTTTAGGGTTCTATGTACCTACCTATCATAAATACGAATTATTTAGAACTGTTCTATTCACTGCGTATTCACTGAAATTGCGTTGTCTAGTTAAAGGGAAAACTTCTTTTGTCGCACCACAGACCACACATGTCTTATTTTTTTTTTTTAATTATTCTTGGCCACGTACTTAGATATACTGGATATACCTACTCCTTCAGCCGCATCTGTCACTGTCCTCGCTGTGTTAGCTGTCAGAATCAAATTCAGATTTTTTTATTGCGTAAACTGTGTAAGTTATAATATATTTCCTTATACTAAGTAATATGTACAGTAGAGATTTAGAATAGTAGAGATATAGAAACAACAGTAAAGTTTTACCCTTTGCGGGCATGCAAAAATAAGCCTCTTTGGTAGGTATGTTACATATGAGGTAACATAACAATCAGATAAAATTAGGGATTAATTGATCTAATGAATACCTATATCTAACATTATATTAAATATGTATGCAATTTGTAATAAGTAAACATTTATATCTTTATAATTATTCCATGGTTTTTCATAGTTATTTCTTACTTTAGTTTTTACTTCTGCGGTGTGGTCCTTGGCACATACACATTTTTTTTTATTTTGTATAGGTTTACATTTGACCGCCATCATTTCTGATGTTAAACGACGATGTGGTCAACGATGGAGCATGCTTACCTTGATGAAGCTGATTGATTCACCTCTCGATTTGATTGAACCAAGATTGTGATCATCGAGAACACCCCACTGATGCAATGCAACAACGTTCTTATTCCAAAAGTAGAGTCAAACCTCTTCGTTTGGAACTTATCTTCTTCTTTGGAACGTCAACCATGAAATGATATCACTTTTTTCTTACGAGAAGTCTGATAAAACAAAAGGAAAGGTAGTAGGCTTATGCAGATCAGTTGAACTTTCCGAAATGTATCAGACAAAATCTCTATAACCTACCAATTTTGCGGCAATGTTCCAGACTTTGAAGTCTTTTTCGAACTTTCGAAGGTGTAATTACCTTGAGCCTTTTGGCACGTCTCTCGATTGATTCTAGAGCATCCAGCTGATACTTAGCCGGTCCTTGCCTAAAGTCCAAACAGGTACTCCATACAATAGACTACAGGCCCGTGAACCAAATTTACGGGTCAAATGAACCAGCAGGAGACCTATATAGGATGACAGACGGGTACAAAATAATAAGATTCAGCACTATGCCGTCACTTGTAAGCTGTCCAACTGAGTGCAGGTGAGAATTCAAAAGTGCAAGTAGAGTGGGTACATTTTGGTCATTTGTTTCTGTACGGCATTCTTACCATCCAATAGATCCATGAAAAATAATGAGAAAACGCGTAGTGCCGTATAAAAATAGTAGTCCACGAAGTCGGAAACATTATTGATAATCCGGAAATTTTGAGGGAAAATTTGGTCATTTGATACAGTACGGCATCGATTCCATACAGTTGCAATACCTCTTCTAACCCATTATTCCGCAATGCCGTACAAAAATAATGGTCCAAGAGGAAATGATCTGGGATCAACTTCCTCTTTTCAGTGATCCGGAGGGGTGATTTGAAAAAGTACGGCATCGGTTCCAAATGATAATCTAGCACTCAAACGAACAATTAAAAATAATGCCGTCTAAAAATTACTGTTCATTTGAATGTTTATCGATAATTACCTTAATTTCATCGTATACTTCAAAGTAGGTCATTTGATCCTGTACGGCGCCTTATTTTTCTACATGACATTGCTAAAAACTATTGTTGTATAATAATGCCGTACAAAAGAAAGTGTTCTAAAAAAAGTTACAGAGGAATACAAAACATGCAAGTTTTCATTTATTTGAATAACCATAGATTAATTAACTACAGCAAAGTTCAACATATTATCATTGTTTTAAATAGTATTCAAGTAAATAAATTTGAAAAAAATAATGCCGTACATTTTAACCCTTAATCAAACAAAATATGTACCACTTAGTTAGAAACTTGGAAACTCAGAAACTATGTACTTTAGGGCAAAAATTATTGAGCTAACTATTGTAGAAAATAAAATTTTACACTTTTTGTGCCGAGAAAACTTTTTTGTGAAACGTACCGTTTGCGATTTATGACCCATTTAAAATACCGATTTTTCGATCACGGCCGATAACTCTTGAAATATTTGATTAATCAATAAAACGCATTGAACTATTTATAAAAATCAGTTTATTTCTACAACTTTAGTAAAGCGCTTTTTTTTGTAATGTCCATACGTTATGATTTATAAGACGTTCAAAATCTGTTATTCCGCCAAAAATATTATAAATCGTATTGAAATAAACAATAGTTTTGTTTGTGGTGGGTTATTAGACGATGAAAACTATGATAAAGAATAAGTGAATAAATAGATCAGGGTTTTCATGCAGATGAGGTGTATGTTAGCTATGGCAATATAGTGATGCGTACAACATTAAACTTCTTATAACTCAAAAAGCACAGACTTTAAAAACACAATTTTGGCAAAAGTTGTAGAGAATAAACTGGTCTTTAAACATGGATTGATGCGTCTTATTTATCTAAATATCTCTAGAGTTATCGGCATATCGGCGATAGAAAACCCGGTTCACTAAATGAGCAGTAAACGGTAGGTACTTTTAACAAATAAGTTTTGGGCAACAAAAGGTGTAAAATTATATTTTCTACAATAATGACTTCAATAATTTTTGCCCTAAAGTACATAGTGCCCGAGACAACGTTTTTTCAAGATGACACTTAAAGATCCACCTGAATCCGTCAACATTTCGTGATTTTATGCTCAGTAAGTGATCATACTTGAAAATGTAAAAGTTAAATTCTATTTTTACGGGCCTTTAATATGAACTTTCAGATTTGTACGGCATTAACTTTTCTTAGACATATATTAAATTCAAATAAATTATCAGAATGCCGTTAAAAAATCGTACCAACTATCACCCTAAAGTACATTTCGTCATATGCAATGTTCTGGAGGTTTATTGCCATTTACTGACTATTGGACTAACAAAAATGTACGGCACGTATAAAATTTGTATCTATGCACAAAATACTTTCGGAATAAATTAATTTTACGTTGTGTCAAATCACCTCTCCGGATCACTGAAAAGAGGAAGTTGAACCCCAGATCATTTCCTCTTGGACCAATTTTTTTGTTGCGGAATAATGGGTTAGAAGAGGTATTGCAACTGTATGGAATCGATGCCGTACTGTATCAAATGACCAAATTTTCCCTCAAAATTTCCGGATTATCAATAATGTTTCCGACTTCGTGGACTACTATTTTTATACGGCACTACGCGTTTTCTCATTATTTTTCATGGATCTATTGGATGGTAAGAATGCCGTACAGAAACAAATGACCAAAATGTACCCACTCTACTTGCACTTTTGAATTCTCACCTGCACTCAGTTGGACAGCTTACAAGTGACGGCATAGTGCTGAATCTTATTATTTTGTACCCGTCTATCATCCTACATAGGTCTCCTGCTGGTTCATTTGACCCGTAAATTTTGTTCACGGGCCTGTAGTCTACAAGAGCCAGAGCGGGTTTCTATCTTTGTAATGAGTATCATCAATTGTACGTATAGCTTTAAAGATTTAATTGATATATATAATGGGGGTATAATGTGTAACATTATTTGTAGTGCATTTTACTAAATGAATCCTACTCATACACATTTTATGTAGTGATGCATACTTCAAATAAATAAATAATATGGTTTAAGATACGGAACCGTCTCGCTGTAGGCTGGACCCTGGTGTCGTGGTGTAGCATCACAACGACACAATGGGCGAGCGGTGAGGCGCGCATTTCTCCCTTCCATTTATGTTAAATCCTTTCAAATTGTGTTAAAATACTTTTTGTACATTTATATTTTGAGAGCCATATAATGTTGTAAAATGTTTACCATTCGTTCAAAAAATGTTTTTTTTTGTATCAAATTGTATTTGTTGTATGTGATTACCTATAGAGTATTATCCAATCCAATTTGGTTTCTAATTATCATTCTTATTGCGGATCTGCAGCCTGTGGATTTCCTTTCCTCCCAAGGGACCCATTTCCGACGAACTTAGAGAAGGGAAAGTTTAAAAAGTGGTATTTTTAAACACCTCTCTGGGCTGGCAAAACGATTCAGCATCTCTGATATTTTAGATGTTCATAAGCGACGACTACCGCTTACCATCACGTGAGCCATACACTTGGACTCATTATATTAAAAAAATTGTGTTAAGACTTTACAAAAAAATATAAACTTTAAACTCTTAGAAAAAACTTACAATTATTATTTTATTATAAGAAATAATTAATCATAGTAAACAAAGCGACACGACAGTCCAAAGCATCCATGGCTAAAAAAACATTTTGAAATAAAACATCCATCCGCACGATTTCGACAACTATCGGATGCAAGACGAATGCTTGCATCTTGCGTACAGATAATGAAGTCTGTGTCCACGAAGCGACAACGACACGACAGCCGCACGTCTTGCGTTTGTTCGTAACATGCATGCATTCGACAAAAGATGCGTGCGTGGACAGTAGGCCTAACATACAAACAGGGCCAGTAGAATAAAAGCTTATAAAAAGAATGTGACAGCAGCCAGACAGCAGCAGCAGCAGAGTATCTCTCTACCTAGTCTGTGGCTGCAGCTGACTGTTTTTTTTCTCGCCCTAGCAATCTCAGCGGTCTTAAGTTCACCCGAATTTATTTCATTTACGAACGTGACGATGAGCTCACAGACTAAGTAGAGAGATACTCTGATGAGCTATAATAAAGATATAGATAATAAAGATAATTTAGTAGTGGTAGGACTCTTAGCAGAGTCCGCCTGGGAAAGTACCACACCTTTGCCAAATATTCTACCGCCAAGCAGTAATGTGCAAACTTTACTGTGTTCCGGTTTGAAGGGCAATGATTCCAGAGAAATTACAGGGCTTAGAGACATAATATCTTAGATCTCTGGGTGACGAGCGCAGTGCAGTGCTAGGTAATGATTTGGACTATCATGTTTCAATAGCTGCGTGTTACTGTGCTGTTATGTGGCAGGCATGTTGCTTACCATCAGGCACATGACCTGCTCGTCTCGTCACTCTATGCTATAAAAAAAAAAAAAATGAGCTTAATGATAAGCTTAGCATAGCCCACGAAAAATCGGTGTGTGGGGTGCCAAAATAAGTTATGACTTCAAAAACCCCAATTGAGGGTTGGGTTGGGTTCAGATGTTTAACGGAAGCAAGGTTAAAGTTTTTAATCATAATGTTGGAAACACCCCCTCGTGATGCTATTTTTCTATTGCATTCGTTCCTGAATATATGTAATTTTTACTAGGTAGGTACTCTTACTGCTAGTTAATGAGAGAAAAATATTGTGAAAAATTTGAAATCTGGAGAGTGTCGAAGCTTGCCGAAATCGAAAATCTTGACACTGAGTGTCTATGGAGACTAATCTTTTAGACACCGTTGGCTCGGCTACTTAAAGAGAGTGAGAGAAGATTTGGTTGCTAAGCGCGCTTATTTAGGGCTCTCAAGTGGTCGTCAGTAAGTGAGGCGTAACGGATTCTAATGGAAAAATTCTTATTAGGGATCTTATTTGGTCACTGATGAGTAGAACGTACCAGATTCCGATGGGAAGACTCTATTATCTATATCCGATATCTGTGGTGGATATAATTAATAGAAAACAAAAAAATGCAGTCTTAACGCTTATACTAACTTAAAATTTAAGTATTAGACTGCATAATTTTACGTAATACGTCATCTTTGTAGCTGCAGGTATCCTGATATTAGCATATCGGTGACGGGAACACAGCAGTTTATCTCCGACTAAAAAGTGCTCACAAAAATATGTAAGTTTATAAATGCAATTTATGTACTCTAAAAATTGTGGAAGAAAACATGGTGAGCAAATCCACATATTCCAAGAAAAATATATGCTAAATATAAATTAACTAGTAGCCCGTTCCGGCTTCGCTCAAATATTATCATATAGAAGACCATTGATCAAAATAAAAACTATCCTCTCAAATTGTTCCCACTGCTAGGACTCGGGGCTATCACTCGCAAGGAGAGAGACAAGGCCATAATACACCATGCTGGCCCAGTACGGGTTGGTGGATGACACTTGATCTCGAAAGATTCTAGGGTACATGTCGGTTTTCCGTACGATGTTTTCCTTCACCATTTTAAGTTAGCAGCATTAATGCGCTTGGAATTTGAATCCAGGGGCTTCCCGACTAGACCAGCCGTAACTTCATATCATGACACTACATATTTAAACACTGGCTGAACCGTTGCTATGCAATAATAATCGAAAATAATTGAAAATTGGTCGTACCAATTCAAATTTTAAACAAATTCGGTTACCTTAGGTTCTAATGACGCAACCTTTAAAAGAAAGACATATGTTGTCGCGCAGCGAAAGTTCTCAAAGAGCAATATTCTCGTTTGTGTTACATATTTCATTCATGCTCCGCTCCTGTTGATAATAGCATAATGTTAAATAGCCTATAGCTTTCCTCGATAGATGGACTATCCAACAGAGAAAGAATCTTTCAATTCGGACCAGTAGTTCCCGAGATCCTTGCGTTCAAACAAACAAACTCTTCAGCTTTATAATATTAGTATAGATTGATATAAAAGATGTATACTTTGTATACATTTAGGTACAATTCTGTTTGAAACTTGGAAGTGATTCCCTTTCGCATATGTTTGTCAGTCACCATGCCAACCCACATCACGCGCGGTCTCTTTGATGTGCCCCCCCCCCCCCTCTTCCCCCTCTATCTCAGCATATTGACACAAGTAATGATGCGGCGTGAACACTGAACACCCTAATCTACATAATTAATCATAATTAGGATGTGGACGTTCAATGCTCGGATCTTGAAGATGTAATTGGTGAAAGTGTTTATAAATGGTATAAATAATAAAGAGTCGATTTGAAATAGTTTTTGTGTGGAATACTTATTGTGTTATTGTATTATGAAGTATAAAATATGTGAAAAACAATACACAAATAATGGCACAACCATTATTTTGGTAGAAAGCCTGGTTGTACCATTGATACCTGAAATACTCACATGACCTATTCTCGTACATAATTATTGCACTTTAACTTACTTTTTTTTTATCTAGGATTACCGTGTCGCTTCTCCTATTGAACTGCACAGAGTAAGTAATCACTACGTTATAAGAGACGGGACTCCCTACTAAAAAAATGAACCAATCCAAATGCATAAAACACATGGAATGCTTCAATACCAACCTAACTAAAACTTCTATTTATTTTTTGAATTTAATCTTGGCCATGCATATTAGTTCTTTAGCCAAACTAAAACTTCATCAAACCAGTGTCGCCAACATAACAAAAAAAAAATAGGGATGGCTAGTGAAATCGATTATCGGATACCCTAATCGATTACATTACTATTAAATAAATAAATAACAACATCGTTTTTTAATTTTTATTTCATTTATATTACGATATAGTAACTAATAAAAAATATTTGATGCTAAATTAACTACTGCTGCTGGTGAAGGATCTGGGTAGCGATTCTAAATGCAATCCGAATGGTTCGGAATCGGAATGACAATCCCGGTCTCTGGCATTCTAAACAGATAAGACAAAGACCGAGAGATGAGATTCCGTGTCGGTTGCAACCAAATGGATTTAGAATCGTTACCCTGGCCTCCGGATGTGTTATTGTGGAGGTTCTGCAACATATTATGTAAAATGGATTATGTCTTATTCACTATATTTTAACGAGTCAAAACACGATGTCTTTTTAGTAGACAGATTAACGCTTATCTACGACTAGCAGCGCCCTTCGGTGTAACCTGCGTAGTTCTTGTTATTTGCCCGGGATAAAAAGCATCGCTAATTACTGCTGCATTTTCCGCCGCCGCAGAAGGATCTGGACTCCAGGTGTGTCGAATCTTGAGGTTCTGCAACAAATGTAAAATGTGTTATGACTTATTAACTAATATTTTAACTAGTCAAAACACGATATCTTTTTGTAGACAGATTAACGCTTATCTACTGCCGCTTAGTTCCGTTCCCGTTATTTTCACGGGATAAAAAGCCTAAGTATGTGTTCTTCCAGACTATGATCTGTGTTCCAAATTTCAGCCGGATCCGTTCATGCGTTACGACGTGTTTGAGCAACAAACATCCATACATTGACATTTATAATATAAGTAGAATATTCCGACGTTTCAAGACTTGGTTGCACAAGTATCCAGGAGAAGGTAATTAGGGCCAAATAACACATTAGGGTTATGTCTTGGGTAAATAATTTGCAAATCATATGAGTATGTAAAAGTATTAAAAAATTGGAACAAGAAAGAAGAGGATACTTGAGAACATAATGCACAAGAAGAAAACAGAAGAGGGTAAAGGAGAGGGCCCACCGCATGAGTGATACTGGAAGGCAGAAAACCCTATGTGTGAGCGTAGTACGAATAATAAGTAGGAAGTGAGTATCCGTCAAGGGAGTGCAGCTCGAGAAAGGACCCGGAAAGAGAACAGTATTCCCCAATGGAAATTAAAACTTTTGTGTATTTAATCTAAACCCATACTTCTAGCTCGTAACAAAATAAATAAATATATTTGTGTTAAAATAAAAGTCTTATAACTCTTTATATGACATCCGATTGAAGCCGGAATGGGTCGCTAAACTAAAATAAATCGGTTTCTTTCTCCGACTCAACCAATGACATTCACGTTAGTGACATTCACTTACCATTGAGTAGTTTGAACAGTAGATATTTGTAGTCTTGAGGGGGATTGTAGCACACCTCATATTCAGGGGATTGTACCACTTTCACCCTTCTTCACTACAGGTCTTATACTTCTCTCTGGAATTATAAAACATTGCTTTTGCTTACTTTAAGTTACTTGACAAGAGTAAAACTATTAGTCTTAAAGGGCTCACTTGGCTAAATTTAGTGAATAAATTCAGAAGCAAGGTTAATTGACTAGATTCAGAGGCAAGTTAGAAGCAAGCTTAGTTGATTGATTTCAGAAGCAAGTTAGCAGCAAGCAAGCAGCCTCACTTTTGAAAGTAATAAGCTAGCTTACTAACCGCTATTAATACACTTCACTGATTTTAGTAGCAACTAACCAGTAACCTAACGAAATATATATATTATGATAACCTGTACTATGATTTTTGAATCTATGAAGTATGTTGAATGCTTGAGGTATGCTCTATGTACTCTAAGTATGTGTGTTAGTATAGTTATTAATTTCAGTTGTAAAAATATTTTGAGTTACTTACAAAGTATTTGTTCTTGCCCAAAGTTGAAGCAGGCACAGTGCTATAGTGCTCTCTGCCATCTTATATGATACCTCTGAGATGGCATCGCCAGCACCCACCACAGAGGAAGGTTTTGAAGATGCCTGGCATGCTTATCTGTAATTTAAAAGTATCATGTAATTGTCTGCGATAGAGGAACGTTGTATTAGTGTTTTATCTCTTAGCCCAGTTATTTCGCTGGAAACATTTCCCTTCAAACTGGAACACAGGAAATTAAGCACTACTGTTTGGTGGCAGATTAACTGGCAAAGGTAAGGTATGTCTACTAATGTTATAAATATGCAATTTTTTACTTTTGTTGATCAATAACGTCAATAAAAGCGGCCAAGTGCGAGTCGGACTCGCCCATGAAGGGTTCCGTAGCAACAAGTAAATAGTTTCTACAGCATTGGGGAACTGATAATATAATGTAAAATAATATACTATCGAAGTATCTACTAGTTCTCTTTATTTTTTGACATTGATTTGGAATTTTAATATTATTTGGAATATTATTTAATTTTAACACAGATAGATAATATTTCTTTATGTCATTGATTTTTACTGTATGACTTAAATTTGATGTAAGTAATTTGGTTCTTATTGTAGTGATAATTTGATTCTTATTGTATGATTTTAGATTGTTGTAATTTGATTTTCACTGTGTAATTTTAATTTAATTTGATTTTAAATGTATGGTTTCCATTTAATGTAATTTGATTTGTATTGTATGAATTTAATTTAATGGAATTTGATTTGTATTGTATGAATTTAATTTAATGGAATTTGATTTTTGTTAAATGATTTTTAGTAATGTTGTGGAATTTAAAATTGACATCTAACTTGTACTTATTTACTATTGACTTGTATTTGTATAAATTTAAATATCTTTAAAATCCTGTTGCAAAGTAAAATGGTCTTTGAACTCAATAAAATGTATCATGCAGCTAGTGTTTATGTACCATGTGTAAAGTTTAGTGAACGGAGAACCCAGCAACTGAAATTCTCTTGGATTTAAAGTCAAAGTTCTTTATTGATAAAAATGTACAATTTACACGTCAATAAAATATTGCTCTTTAATTGCAAGAGAACATTAATTTCATTTCAGCTATCTGGCCGCCATCATACAAGCTTTGCTTAGGTTGGGGTCAGACGGTGTTGTGTGTGAATTGTCCACCAATATTTATTTATTTATTATTTGTATTCTATGGCAAAATATTTGACATAATAACACACTACAATTTTCCACTTTAAACATTTGATACTTAAGTTTCCACAATTTTAAAAACTTAGTATGTACTTACAACACTTACACAGGGTGGCATCAGGAGAATGTTCTGTTGAAGCTGGTGGTGAATCCATCATCTGAGATTTCTTCAAGACCTTCAAGGCC
The DNA here is from genome assembly GCA_963693475.1 of Ectropis crepuscularia. Classification (NCBI taxonomy): domain Eukaryota; kingdom Metazoa; phylum Arthropoda; class Insecta; order Lepidoptera; family Geometridae; genus Ectropis; species Ectropis crepuscularia. The sequence goes on along the minus strand of OY856361.1, from coordinate 21,634,056 downwards.
TCGAAGAAAGGCCACGCCCCGCCCTCGCTCTTTGCTTGGTTCCGGCAGTGGCTGTCGAGTTTTGCTGTGAGCTGTTTGGCTTCTTGGGAGGGTTTGGATTTACACTTTCATTATCTAAGCGTCTTTTAGTCGCTGAAATTAAGCTCATCAGTCAATCATCAATATCAGGCGGCGGCTGGGCTCGGGAAGGTCGGGATCCACGATCCATCCTTGGATATGGACGTAAAAAACTGGGTCACAAACATAAAAACCCAAACCTTCCTGTACAACCTGGACAACATTTACACACTATTAGTCGTATATTTACAAACTTTCTTAATAATCAGACTAAAAAGCGATACTTTAGGGATACCGTTTAGCTTTAGCACACGTCCAATTTATAATCAAAAAGAATGAAATTATATAATATACCTAAATACGTTTATGTTCAGAATGGCTGGCAAAGACAATGTAAAATGGCGGGTTGGCGGGCACAGAGTAAGTTATCAGTGTAATGGCGGGAACAAAATCCACAGAGTAAGTAATCACTACGTCTCTAAACTGACATTGTGACAATATGACATTGACGGATTACAAACGTGCAAATATGGCGGCTGTTATGGCGGCCGCGGCCGCCATGTTTTCAATATTATACGGCTAAAACAAGAGAGACAGTGCTGTCAGTGCAACCATTTGAATATGGAATACTTTTCTACTTTGACGGGTTCGGTCACCATAAAATAGAAAAGTCGTTTCATACATCTAATTTTAGTACTAAGGTTTCGCCAGACTGTTGAACTGACGGATTGCGCGACTGTCTATCCTTCACGACGAGACTTTCGTGAATGTGGAGGGGATTATACCAGAGTCTGTTATTGGCTGCAATTTAGCCAATTACAGACTCTGACAGTGCTGCTACCTCGTTGTAGCATTGGTTATTTTAAAATTCTCGCTAAGAATGGTTAAATATTAACGACACTACTGTATTGCTAACACAATTATTTCCTGTAAAACAAAATAAATAAATCTAATAAACAAAATTCACGTTGTGAAGTCATAGCTACGATTCCCGCTTGCACCTCATGTTTCAATAACAAATAAAATATATAGTTTGTCATCATCACTGGCTTTGACGATGACGGTGTCGGGAACATCGTGAAGAAACCGGCATCTCCTAAGCATGACCTATGTTTTTCGAGAACATGCGGTTGTTGAACACGCGACCTGAATTTACGACCTTGATTCTCTCCTTATGAGAGAAGACACTGAATCCCAGCTGTGAAAAAGTGGGGAGAGGAGACGCTTCTTAGCCTTGATGAAATCTGCAGATACCGGCGGTATGTCCATTTCTCAAAGCCCCAGTCCATTCCTCGGCTTATCGCTACCGAAACAGAAAAAGCGAATCAAATTAATTTAGTAAGAAATGTACTTTTAAGGCTTTTAGATCTAAATCCAACAGATAATGAAATTGAAGCCTTTTAAAATGCCAAATCTGATTTCACGGACCGTTCACATTATCTTGATAGCTGTGCGTGTGCAAAGATTTGAACTTATTTCAGTTATGTTTTATTATACATTAAAATACATGCAGCGCACTTGTATGTTTCCTTGGGACTCGGGCCTTATTTCTCAATGAGTTAATCAATGCCATGATCTACCACTCTGTTCAAATGTGGATTTGAGGATGATGCATAAAGTTATTATCTTAGAAATAAGTATTTCTTAGAACATACCGGTTCCCTGTCGCAGTTCCACTTCATCGATAAATCCAGAGGTAATGACGAATAAAAGTGGTTGCATTTGGAACATAAAGCCGAGGATTGGACTAAGTGTGTAGGTTGTGATTGTGAGTGACTGAGTTGGTCCAGCAGTAGATGGTAGCAGATATGGTCTGATTACGGTGATAATAATCTGAAGGTTTCCAGAGTAATTTTACTATCCATTCTGAAAATATATCTCTCTAATCTTATTGTACAACTTCTCTGCACCGCGAACGCAATTCCATGTAATCCTGACAGGTATGGTCCCTGTGATACAGGTCTCGCCTAGTGCAGGGGTATAAGTGCTTTATTAACCTATGTAACTTTTGTGGCAAAAGTGCAAAAAATGCATTTGTAATTGCAGGGCAAAGGAATAAATTATCTCAAATCTGGGCAAAGAGCGCAGTGCAATGCTGTGTACTATTTCTAATTCCTTATTGCGTGGCATTGTGCAGTTATGAGCATGCATGTTGCATACCATCAGTCGCATGTTTTGCTCGTTCCGTGTCAAAGTGTCAAAAACTCCGCATTTTGCAAACACGTGCAGATTTCTTAATGTGAACGTATTTGTTCACGTCTTTGTAGTCAAAGTGAGACATACAACATGGCAAAAAAGGTCTTTAAATGGCATTAACAAAACATTGAATTACAATTTTCAGTAAAATAATGTATGTGTTATTAGTATGAATGTGATATAATAGACATTATTCTACAAAAATGTAAAAAAAACACAGGAATAATGTGATAGAAAATTCGTGGGTAAAACTGCGAAGTGCCGCTAGTAAGTATGTTCGGAATATAACCATTACTTTCCCAGATTAAGTAGAGATTTACTCTGTTATTTGCCAAGCTGTAGACGTGTAGGCGAAGGCATAATGCCTCGTTCGTAGGGCATCGGTAGACGGAGCTGATCCGAGCAGTTTTTAATCTGTCCTCAGACGACGCAGGGATTTTATCTCTATTTTATTTTCGGCTTAAAACAGATTTAAATAAAACCCTGCTCGATTTAATGGTGAAGTGGTTTCGCTTATAGACAGCACTGGTTATTATTTTGTGCTTATATTTTGGATTAATTTATTTTCTGTAGTGGTAGGACTCTTAGCAGAGTCCGCCTGGGGAAGAACCACACCTTTGCCAGTTATTCTACCGCCAAGCAGTAATGTGCAAACATTACTGTGTTCCGGTTTGAAGGGCAATGTTTCCAGAGAAATTACGGGGATTAAAGATATAACAACTTAGATCGCTGGGTGATCATGTGGCCAGCATGTTGCTTTCCATCAGGCACATGACATGCTCGTCTCGTCACTCTTCATTAAAAAAAAATTCGTTGTAAACTAAATATGTGTGGGGTGTAAGGGGGAAGCGCTTAACATCTAGTTTCCCCAAATGTCAACCTCTCCTGCGCGCGGTACTCCCTGCTGCCGACTAACGAGGCTCTGACGACCGAACCGATGGCGGTATATCCATTTAAAAGCCAGTCCTAAATTGACCTGGCCGGTGACGGGGAGCGACGTCATCGGTGCAAAGGACTGGCTCCGCGGTCACCAACCCGCCTGCCAAGCGTGGTGACTATGGCAAACACCCCCCCATATGATGGTCACAACAAAGAAACGGCCCCTAGTCCCCGGCGGCTCCGTTATTCCAGGCGCTGGTGGCAGCCTTGGTTCCGGCGGAGCATGGGGTGCTAAAAATCCCCGGCAGACGCCCCGCCACCAAACCCAACGACTCGACCTGGCAACGTACAACGCACGGACGCTGAGGGCTGACGAAAAGATTGTGGAGCTGGAAGAAGAAGTGGACAAGTTGCGCTGGGATATCATAGGGTTATCCGAAGTCCGTAGACAGGGCGAGGACAGAATGACCCTCGAATCCGGCAATTTGTTCTACTACCGGGAGGGAGATCAACAATCCCAAGGGGGTGTCGGGTTTATCATCCGCAAGTCTCTCGTCAACAACGTGTTAATGATCGAGAGTGTGTCGAGCAGGGTTGTATACCTTGTACTTAAAATAACCGACCGGTATTCATTGAAGGTCATACAGGTATACGCACCGACCTCGACACATCCCGACGAAGAGGTTGAGACCATGTATGAGGACATCTCCAAAGCCATACATGTCTCGCCAACACATTTCACAGTTGTGATGGGAGACTTCAACGCGAAACTAGGCAAACGTAGCGGTGATGAGTTGAGAGTGGGACAATTCGGATATGGGCAGCGGAACCCAAGAGGGCAACGTCTAGCTGATTTCTTGGAAAGGGAGAGCCTCTTTATGATGAACTCCTTTTTCAAGAAACAGCCACAACGAAAATGGACCTGGATGAGCCCAGATGGTTCCACAAAAAATGAGATCGACTTCATTATGACGACTAAACAGCAAATATTCAGCGATGTCTCTGTGATCAGTAGGGTTAAAACCGGCAGCGATCACCGTATTGTAAGAGGCGAGCTGAATCTAAACATTAAGTTCGAAAGATCACGTCTAATGAAGTCCACGCTCCGACCAAATTATGCTCAAATCGAAGATCCCGACAACTTTCAACTCGAACTTCAAAATCGCTTCGAAGCCTTAGATGAATGCGTAACGGCGGATGAAATAAACGACAGGCTAGTGGAAACTGTTCAAGCAGTTGGCAGGGAATTTTATAAGAGCCGACGCCAGAATAGAACCCAAAAGCTCTCCGATCATACTCTGAATCTCATGGCGGTTAGGCGAGATATGCGATTGCAGTCTTCGGTCGACATGACGGTATACAGACGGCTCAATAGACAGATTTCTACTTGTGTGCGACGCGACATACGCTGCTTCAATACTTCGTGTATTGAAGAAGCGATTAAGCGGAATAAAGGCTCGAAAGTGTTCGCAAGAAATCTGTCTCTTGGGCAAAGTCAATTGACCAAACTGAAGACCGACAGTGGTAACGTCGTCTCGTCGAGGGCCGAGATTTTAGAGGAGATTGAGAGGTTCTATGAACAGTTATACACCTCTACGCAAACACGACCTGTCGTTAGCATGGCAAAAGACCCAAGAGCCAAGCTGACCCGACACTTTACCGAAGACATCCCGGAAGTCAGCCTGTATGAGATTAGGATGGCCCTCAAACAACTTAAGAACTTATATACAACTTAATAACTTACTTTATGGGGGCCGAGTCACCTACGTCCGTGGGGAAGCACCTGTACATAGAAGCCCCACACGTAGTCCCTGGGTGGTGCCAATCAGGTGACAAAATACCGGTGGTAGGCTTCGGCCGTGGCTGGTGACCACCCACCAGACAAAGTCGTGCCGCCAAGCGGCCCAGCCGTGTTCCGGCATGTTGTCTGGTGACGCCATTAAGGGAAAACGGGTCAGAACAGTTGCAGCATAACTACGAGACCAGATTGTCACACACTGATACATTGCATGGGAAGGCTAGTCTTGGAGGGTAGCGGGATCCGAGGCACGGTTGCCGCGACCGACCGCAGATAATTGGGGGCCCAAGTAGTGAGCTAGCCACTCATGAAAGGCTGCCCCGCCATCTAGCAAAAAATCCCGGGATGCGCTATCCTGCCGGTTGGCGACCGGAAGTCAAGGCCAGATAGACATCTCCGGGGGGGCTCGGGCGTCCCCGCAGTCTCCAGACTAGTTTTCCATACATGTATTTGTGTTGTGTGTTGTGACCATTGGTAAGTGTTATTCTGCCTCGTTCTACTTCCGTTTTCCCACCGATCTTCTCTCACAAAAATTATGCAAAAAGTTAAAAAAGGAAACAAAGGATTAAAGCGGCTGCACTCCTAGACCATCAAAGTGCACCTCACTAATATCAGAGGATTGCACTCCAATCTCACGGCAGTCCATCACCATCTTGAGACTGAACAGCCGTCACTTTTGTTCCTAACGGAGACGCAGATAGGTTGTCCGTCGGACGTGGCGTACCTCACATACCCAGGTTATACCCTAGAGCACAAATTTCGACCTCGTGCTGGTGTGTGCCTGTACGCCCGTGACGACATCTGCTGTCGGCGTCTCCGTAACCTTGAGGACACTAGATTTTCTGTTATTTGGGTACTACTAGACACAGGCATAGACAAAATTGTCTATGGCTGTGTGTATCGGTCGCACAGCGGAGACCAGGAGACGACTAGGCTCACGGAATATTTAAGTGAGGCGGCGGACGCGGCTCAACAGAAATACCCTTCGGCCCAATTAGTGTTACTGGGGGATTTCAACGGCCATCATAAGGAATGGCTGTTCCCATACCGGGACACTGACCACGCTGGGCAGGAAACGAGAAAGCTAGCTTTATCGTTAGACCTAACCCAGCTGGTCCAAGAGGCCACAAGAGTACCCGACGTTGAGTCGCATACACCTTATTGCTTAGACCTTCTGCTGACAACCGATCCAGACCGTTATTCCTTGGCGGTATCTTCGCCGTTAGGCAGCTCCGACCACTGTCTGGTGAAGTCAGTATCCGTCTACCATCCGCCTGAACCCAGCCCCAGAGGCAACCGGCGGATGTGGCGATACAAGTCAGCAGATTGGGACGAGATGCGCTCTTTCTTTGCATCTTACCCATGGCAGTCATTGTGCTTCACTTCTGGTGATCCTTCAGTCTGCGCGGATGCTGTGACTTATGTAATACGAACGGCTATGGAATATTTCATTCCATACTCCGACGTTCCATTATCCAGCAAAGCTCGCCCTTGGTTTGGTCCTCAATGTAAAAGTGCTGAAGCATTTAAACATGAGGCCTACCTAGCCTGGGTTGATGCTCGACAGCGTAAGGCAAGGGACATACACCAGAAGAAGAAAGCGTTCAACAAGGCTGCTAAGGCAAGCAAAAAGGTTCTTCAGAGGGCTCGTTTTGACCACATTAGTCGAATAGGGAACAAACTAGCTTCGTACCCTGCAGGTAGCAAAGCGTTTTGGTCCCTAGCTAAATCGGTCGAATCGAACTTCTGCCGCCCCTCACTACCTCCAATGCTGAAACCTGATGGGACACTGGCTCACACCGCAATGGAGAAAGCAAACTTGTTTGCATCTCAGTTTGCGGAATCTTCGCGTCTAGATGCTGGTAGCGCGACACCTCCTACTCCACCTGGCTGTCCGACTCTCATGTCAGAGGTACACATTCGTCAAATTGAGGTTCGCAAAGTGCTACGCAGTCTGGACGTGAATAAAGCCAGTGGCCCAGATGGTATGCCTGCTCTAGTGTTGAAGGCATGTGCGCCTGAGTTGTCCCCGATACTGACACGTCTATTTAGACTCTCTCTCCAAACTGGATTGGTACCAAAGTCTTGGAAGCTTGCCAATGTGCAACCAGTGCCCAAAAAGGGTAGTCGTGCTGACCCTGCCAACTACAGGCCCATCTCAGTCACGTCCATACTCTGCAAGACTATGGAATGTGTCTTAAACCACAGGCTTCTGACGTACCTAGAATCAAACGACCTCCTCAGTGACCGGCAATACGGGTTTCGCCGCAACCGGTCCACCGGGGATATTCTAGCGTACGTCACTCACATCTGGAGTGAAGCTATAGAGAAGCACGGGGAAGCACTTGCAGTCTCCCTGGATATTTCGAAGGCTTTTGACAGGGTTTGGCATGATGGCCTTATAAGCAAGCTTTCTGGTTATGGTTTGCGTCCTGGGTTTATTGCGTGGATATCGGACTTTTTGAGGGATCGATCCATACGAGTCGTCAGTGATGGCTGCTCGTCGGATCAAATGGCTATCAATGCCGGAGTCCCTCAAGGGTCGGTACTCTCTGCGACGCTTTTCCTGCTACATATCAACGATCTGTTGAAGCCCGGTATCTTTGGGTACGCAGATGATAGCACCGTTGTAGAGAGTTACATATCTAGTGCGAGAGCCAGTGGGCAGCAAACTCAGGTACTAAGAGAGAGTCTGATCGAGCGTTTGAGCTTGACCCTTGAGGCGGTGTCTACATGGGGCGATGCCAATCTGGTCAAGTTCAACGAGAGTAAGACGCAGGCGTGTCTGTTCTCCGCTAAAAGGAGTCCATTCCAACTGACTCCAACTTTGAGAGGTGTATCCGTGCCGATTTCTGACCGTCTTGAGCTTTTGGGCGTTACATTAACATCTACGCTCAACTTTGGTTCTTATATCGAGTCCAAGGCTAAATTAGCTGCCAAAAAGCTAGGTGTCCTCTCCAAGGTGCGAAATTACTTCAAGTCTGAGCAGTTGCTCACGTTATATCAAGCTCAAATTCGTTCTTGTATGGAGTACTGTTCGCATCTTTGGGATGGTTCGGCTAAGTATCAGCTGGAGGCCTTGGAATCGATCGAGAGACGTGCCAAAAGGCTCATAGGCAACGACACTCTTGTGCGAAAACAAAGACTACAAAGTCTTGAACATCGCCGAAAAGTTGCTAGTCTTTTGGGTTTTTATCGGATACACTTCGGAGAGTGTGCGACTGATTTACATGATCTAATACCACCTTGCCCTTTTTTCTATCGGAATGCTCGTAGCTCGAGAAAGCGACAACGTTTCATGGTTGATGTTCCAAAGACGCGAACGAAGAGATTTGACTCTACTTTTGTGATAAGAACGTCTAGGCTGTGGAATGCGTTGCCTGAGTGGGTTTTCCCTGTTGGTTACAATCTTTGTGTCTTCAAGTCGAGAGTGAATCGGTTTCTTCTAGGTAAACACGCTCCATCGTAGACCGCATCGTCGCTTAACATCAGGCGAGATGGCGGTCAAGTGTAAACCTATAAAAGTTAAAAAAAAAAAAAAAAAAAAAAAAGAACAACAAGGCACCTGGCGACGACGGAATTACGACTGAGCTTCTGAGAGCGGGTGGAAAACCGGTACTTAAAGTCCTCCAGAAGCTGTTCGACTCCGTCATACTTGACGGTAATACGCCAGAAGCGTGGAGCAGAAGTGTGGTTGTGCTCTTCTTCAAAAAAGGTGACAACACCTTGTTGAAGAACTACAGACCCATCTCACTTCTGATACGTTTATAAGTTGTTTTCGAGGGTAATCACGAATCGTCTCGCACGCAGGTTTGACGACTTCCAGCCACCCGAACAAGCCGGTTTCCGAAAAGGCTATAGTACCGTAGACCACATACATACGCTTCGGCAGATTATACAGAAAACCGAGGAGTATAATCGGCCACTATGTATAGCGTATGTGGACTATGAGAAAGCCTTCGATTCCATCGAGACCTGGGCAGTGCTTCAGTCTCTCCAGCGATGCCGCATGGACTATCGCTATATCGAAGTGTTGAGGTGCATTTACAGCAAAGCCACAATGTCTGTCCGATTACAGGACCAGTGCACAAAACATATCCGGCTACAGAAAGGCGTGAGACAGGGAGATGTTATATCTCCGAAACTGTTCACTGCCTCGCTGGAAGATGTTTTCAAGCTACTAGACTGGAACGGACATGGCATCAATATCAACGGCGAATGCATCACTCACCTTCGGTTTGCCGACGATATAGTCATTGTGGCGGAGTCGATGGAGGACCTCGGTGCTATGCTCAGGGACCTCAGTAGAGTATCCCAACAGGTAGGTTTGAGGATGAATATGGACAAGACGAAGGTCATGTCAAATGTTCATGTCTCACCTGTACCGGTTATTGTTGGGAATACACACTCGAAGTTGTTGACGAATACGTCTACCTGGGTCAAAAGATCCAATTGGGTAGATCCAACTTCGACAAAGAGGTCCAGCGAAGAATCCAACTCGGATGGGCAGCGTTCGGGAAACTACGGCACATCTTGGAGTCCAATATACCCCAATGCCTAAAGACAAAAGTCTTTAACCAATGCGTGTTGCCAGTGATGACTTATGGAACTGAGACGTGGTCCTTAACTGTGGGCCTCATAACAAAGCTCAAAGTCACACAGCGAGCTATGGAGCGAGCTATGCTCGGAGTCTCTTTGCGCGACAGAATCCGTAATGAGGATATTCGCAAAAGAACTAAAGTAGCCGACGTAGCTCGAAGAGTAGCTAAGCTGAAGTGGCAATGGGCAGGCCACATCGCTCGCAGAACTGACAACCGATGGGGAAGAAAGGTTCTCGAGTGGCGACCACGAACCGGAAGACGCAGTGTTGGACGGCCTCCCACTAGATGGACAGATGACCTCACGAAGGTCGCTGGAAACCGCTGGTTGCAGGTTGCGCAGGACCGTTCGTTGTGGAAATCTAGGGGGGAGGCCTATGTCCAGCAGTGGACGTCTTACGGCTGATGATGATGATGAAACTAAATATTGTTAAGGAGATCCTTGTAGGCTACGTTTCAAGTTCTTTTAAATTATGTCGCTATGCCTGTGAGTGTGCGATGTTTGACCGCATTGTACACGAATTTAAAGATAGCGTGTAGGATTCGTTAAAATTATCACATTAAATGTATGCAATAACAATATATACCTGTATATATACGTACGTACCTACAACCCTGTAGTTAGAATGCGTCGCCAATTCACTGAAAATTGTATTGGTGATAAAAATATACATTGTTCCAAATTTCAATCCGAACAACAAACATCTAAACATAAAACTTTTGCATTTAAAATTAGTAGTATTTCAGTAGCAAATTTTATGAACAATCTAAATTAACTTTATTTTTTCAATTTACAACAATTTTTGTAAGCGTCAAATCTCAAGATTATGCAAAAATCTTTCGTAAAATATGGACGGAGACGAAAACAGGCCGGGATAAATTAATCATATTTTCTGTGGAGATCCCGGTGCGCCATCAATTCATAAAGAAGTGCCCCGGGGAGGCATCACTCCCGGTCAGGTTGGCTCCTGTCCCTCCGGGTACCTTTGTCTGATAGACGCTATTAGAAATGCATTTATAATCTGCGTTTATTCCGATTTCACTCACATATTTGATGATTCAAATAGCGTAAGCACACCATAAACAGCCCACTAAATGTTCCCAGTGCTGGGACTCGGGGCCTTCTCTCGCAAGAACATACAATAATATACTACTTTTATACCAAAAACCAAATCTAGTTCAAAAGCACAAATAGGCGAAAAAAGCGCAAAAAAAAGTTAATATAGTTCTGTTATTATAAGTGCTACTGACTCATCTATTTGAAGTCGGTGCCAGCCAAGCCTTACAGGTAGTAGATAGATACTACTTACCTATAAGTACCTACTTACCACATACATAGTACCTATCTATCTACTAGCTTTTTGACCTGACAGGCACCGCCTTCCACAGATGAGTGAGTAGCGCTTATAATAATGACATCATCTTATTTTTCGCTTTTAAGTGCCTATTTGTGGTTTTGAAGTCGGTTTAGTTTTATGTATCAACATAGTTTATTATTGTAATTATATATGTTACGCGATAACACCGCCAATTGTGAATCAATTTTGATGGTTCTTTCTTTGTTTCGTAGATCATAAGGCAGAGGTCTCATATAATAAACGTGGCACTTGAGTTCAATTCACAGCGTACGAAAAATCTGAATGTGGTGCGCCAAAAGTAGTGTTCACTACGAAAACTAAAATTTGCTTTCATTTATTTGGACGACTGACTTAGTAAATAGACTTAGTATAAAAATTTGGTCGAATCCTGCATTTAATTTTAAATTATAATACGTATATTTCTGTTGAAATTGTGAATTGAATAAAATTTTATTTTGATTTATTATTATTTTTTCCCATTTCCCAAAATTTAAATTTCCAAAAAATCATTCATCAACTTGAAATGTTAAGGGCCGCGTTACTGGTTATTGTATCGGTTGCCTGGCAGAACTTGCTTTAAACGATAAGCCCACTAATTAAAATATCTAGCTTAATATAAATCTGAAGAACATTTCTTGTAATTTTTCTCCTTTTTTATAGTTTCTAATTAAGAGACTTCTTGCCTTACCTTCAGATTTATAATATACCTCTATATATATATCTATAGATATCTTGTTATTAAGCCCAAAAATTACAAGCAATAATAAGTCACGAGCCGAGTGATAAGTGAGCATAAGTCCCAAGTAAATAAAGCACCGCGTTGCTCGCGCCAGAGTCCAGAGTCGCAGTTAAGAGTCCGCAGACGTGACTTACATGACAAGGGAAGACGGACTCGCCTGACCGGTTTGAAAAATGTGTTTTCTGGGAAGCGTTTTCCGATACGGGCCGTTTGTTTTTATACAGTATTTTACGGGCCAGTCTTGTACTGAGAAACTATTATGATATTTTAACTAATAACCTCGATTGGTACAAACAACACATAGTATTATTAGCCTCTCGCGGGTTTACTCGATTGGTTTTCATTCCCGTTTTCGGAAGGAACAATGGTTTGAGAGACGCTTAGCTTAAATTTAAATGTGGGTGCTTCAGTTTCGACCATCATAGTCTTAATTGATGAAGGTATAAGTATATGTTTCTAGATTTTTTCAAGTATGTTGAAGTGGTACCAAAATGATCAGGAACTACTATTTAAAAAAACCGTCTTGGCTGTGGAATGTCTGAGTGGGTTTTGCCCAACGGTTACAATCTAAGTATTTTCGAGTTGATAGTGAATCTATTTCTTCTAGGAAAGCACGCTCCATCATAACATACATTATTACATATTATTACATATCATTATTACATATACAATTATAGTATGTTTATTTTATTTTTTTCAATAAAAAGTGACGAGACGAGCAGGACATGTGCCTGATGGTAAGCAACATGCTTGCCACATAACAGCACAGTGACACGCAGCTATAGGAAAAAGAAGAGTCCAAATCATTACCTAACACTGTACTGCGCTCGTCACCCAGAGATTTAAGATGTTATATGTCTAAGCCCAGTAATTTCTCTGGAAACATTGCCCTTCAAACCGGAACACAATAATGTTTGCCCATTACTGTTTGGCGGTAGAATAACTGGCAAAGGTGTGGTACTTCCCCAGGCGGACTCTGCGACGTGTCCTACCACTACAATCGTATGAATATAACTACTAGTATCGTCGCTTAACAACAGGTGAAATGACGGTCAATGCAAACATGATGTGTTTGCATTGACCGTCATAATGTCGTCCGTCGTCAGTAATGTGCAAACATTATTGTGTTCCGGTTTGAAGGGCAATGTTTCCAGAGAAATTACTGGGCTTAGAGATATAACATCTTAGATCTCTGGGTGACGAGCGCAGTGCAGTGCTAGGTAATGATTTGGACTCTTCTTTTTCCTATAGCTGCGTGTCACTGTCACATTATATGCACGTAGCTTGATTTCCGACTATTTTTGTGGTTTTTACTACCCATATAGTTCTGCTCGTGGCTTTGTCAGCGCAAACTTCAGTAAAATTTAAAAGGCCATTAGACCCCTATATTTTCGGTAAACCCTTTCCTATCTTTTGTCTGCACGGCACGAATGCCCCAAAACTTTGTGTTTGTAGGTCGGTCAGTTCAGGCTAACAGACAATAAGTTGTAAGTCAGACGATAGAAGTATTTAGAGATGTTATATGAGTCATAGAAAGATTTGATAATCCACGTGTTTACCAAAAAAATCGGATAATTAAATACTGGCTCTGACGTTCTACAATTTAGGTACATCTTACAATTTACTTTACAATTCATACTTAACTAAAATTTGTGTCTAATCTGGCAACACCTCACTGACGGGTAAACGTAAATGTTTATGCGCTTAAAAAGGAAACATATACGTGTCAATACTTACTAATCTTTGAGTGGCAATTGAAGATAAGCCTGCAGTGAGTCCGCTCTATCAGCCTGCAAGTCACTCGTCGGGAGGCCGGCGTTACTCAGTACTTGTTGCTATTTGGGAAACCCATCTTGAGATAAAACAAACGTGTGGAACCTTTAAATGATTGATAACATGCATCTAACACTTGAAGTTTGTTACAACTGTAATCTATATATGCGTAGGTGTATGTGTGTACTACAAGGGACCTGTACTCAAGAGTTGCTAGCCGCTGAATAGTATTTTTGAGGAAAAACTTATTAAGAAGCATTGGATATATTTTAAACGAGGAAAAAACGTTTAAAGCCGGGTCACACAGAGGCGATCCGATAGCGAAAGCGATCCGATAGCGAGACGATATTTTTTGTAATGTTCGAATTTGTATGCAACCTGACACACAGCAAGCGGGCACGATCCCATACTCGGTATCGGATCGCTATCGCTACCGGAGCGCCTCTGTGTGACCCGGCCTTTAGACTCGCGACACTGCAACTGAACAGTACGAACATGAATTGTATATTATTCCGAGAGCTGGTAACAATTTTAGAGTAGGTATTTGAGGCAATCTAAAAGCTTGTCGCATATCTCCTATTCTACCCCAACACGGAGGTGCAAATGTGCTGGCTGGCAGGTAGAAAGTACAACCAAAATAATCTATCTTTTTGGTAAAAAATTAACACAAAAGGTATGTTACTTACCCAGGCGGACTCTGCACAGAGTCCTACCTAAGAGACGTACTGGAAACACCTCGTTGTGAAAATAAAGTGACAATGTTTCAACAATAACCATCCATTTATTACAATTTTATTTTAGAAAAGTCTTTGGTCTCATTCTCCGTTGTACCACTTAGTTTTGGACTCGTTCAGTTGGTAGAAAAGATCCCAGAATGCCATCCGGTCGTGGAAGGGAGCCCGTTTCATGCTGAGGTCTTTATCGATATTGAGATAAGATGTAGTTTCCTTTGACACTTGTTCCCATTTCACTGGCAACAGGTCTGTCGTCTCTGGAGTTGGGTCGCTGGAAAGAATAGAATCTGCATGAGTTTCAATTTACATACATTTCCTGTCTTGAATGTGTCCACAAAGATTTTGAGCCCTCGATGCAAATACGTCGGGGTGTTATAGTGTGTGGCAGCGTAACTCGGATTAACCGATTTTTTTTATTTTAAGCTATTGAATAGCTTTTTATTTGTGTTCGTTTGAAAGTTGAATTAGTCAGGAATTAGTCTTTAATCTTAACCGTATTTTATCAAAATCGGTTGAGTCATTTCCCGTTATATGGTGTAGTTTAGTTATAGTGTAGCTAATGGAACTGGCTTTGCTTTATGTACCTATTTGCAAACATATGTACCTACATATGTGTGACCTAAATTTGTTAGATAATTGCATCGGGGACTTAAAGGAAACCAGAGAAATATAAATACAGTTTAACACTTCACAAACTCATTCTACGATATATTATACTTGATACCTACTAATAGCGCCCTGCAATTTCAATAGCGTAGTTCCAGTTCGATTATTTTCCCGAGGTATAAAATAGCCTATGTGTTATGCCAGACTATCTATGTACCAATTTCCACTAACTATTTAAGCTACCCTTAAGTAGTCGGGGCCGAAAGAGTAGGTATAATTCTCCACATCTATCCATCCTCACACATTTTCGCATTTATAATAGCAGGATTATATTATTATGATTAGATACATACCCATATTTAGCGAAGTTAGTCCACAAGGTTGCCAATCTGTCAATTATAAGTTGATCTTCATCGGAAATCACGTCAGTTTCAGCGGTAGTTTCAAACAGGTACATTATTTCATCCGCGTGCGGAGTTCCAACTATACTGGTGTTCATCGAGCTTACAAGCGACAAACCTCCGACGTAGGATAACATGTAGTGGTACACAGCTGTCGCATCGCTTTCCAGAAGTAGTTTCACAGCACGTTCTGTTGGATGGTTGAAGATGAAATCAGAAGCGAAAGATGTTATCTCGTTGTTTAACGCTTCAGACGTTGCCTCATCTCCAATGTAGTAACGTCTCACAAGGTTCGACATTTCATCGAAATCAGTCACATCCATGCCGAAGCCGAGTAAATCTTTAAATGAGTAATTGGAGAAAAAATCTGAATTTCTTTCACCATGTTGGAAAATCAATTCTTGACTTGCGATTCCGATCATCACGGGAATGGTTTTCACCTTCTCTGTGGTTGCTTCGTTCGGGTTTACCGGGACAAATATGTCGATTCCTTCAAACTCTTTTTCAACGCATGCTTTAGTTAAGGGTTCGGAACTATATTGAGATGCTTTGGTCAATTTATGAGCTGCTGCCACAGTTAGGGATACGTCTGCTCTACTGATAAAATCTATAGCTTCATCCAAATCTTCAGTTACGAAGCCAAGTGCTTTGGCTAATTCGATTGGAACATTATTGTTCATATCCTCGATAGTCCATGGTGATGTAGAAGGTCCGCTTTGTATGATAGCTCTGTCAAAAACCTTCTCCCGAGGAGATAGCAGTTGGAGATGTATAGACATGCCTCCAGCGCTTTCTCCGAAAACTGTAACTTTATCTTTGTCTCCTCCGAAAGATTCGATGTTCTCTTTGATCCATTTCAGAGCCAGATACTGGTCTCTGAGTCCGTTGTTGCCCGGTATTCTGGGGCTGTCGGTGCAAGTGAAGCCGTAGATGCCGAGTCTGTAGTTGATGAAAACGACTACAACGTCTTTTTGTATTAAGTATTTGGGTGATCCGAGGGGGTCAGTTCCGCTTCCTGAGACGAAGGCTCCTCCGTGGATGTAGACCATGACTGGGAGTCGGTTCTGGGAGTGGGCTCCGTTGGGGACGTACACGTTGAGGTTGAGGCACTGGATGTGTCCCACGGGGTCCCCCTGCCGGTTTGTTTGCGGACATTTCACGGAGCCGTCGTATGCGTTGAACGGTTCTTCGAACTCTGGCTGAGGGGTGGAGGGCTAGAACAGACACAATATTTTATAATAACCAGTAACCATTCAAATTGTTATAACCAAAAATCATTTCACTACGGCAAGTGTGTCAAATAAATGGAATTACATTGATTACGGTTTTTTTAAATACTAGCAGCACTCCGCGGTTTTACCTGCGCAGGCCACGTTCCCGTTTTTTTCCTAGATAAAAGTAGCCCAGCTGTTATTCCAGACCATATTATACTTGTGTATCAAATTTCAAACCGATCGGTCCAGACGTTCCGACGTGACTGAGCAACGAACATCTAAACTTTCGCATTTATTATATTAGTAGAATCTTATAATTATGTCTTATTATGTAATTTTTGTAGTGGTAGGACTCTTAGCAGAGTCCGCCTGGGGAAGTACCACACCTTTGCCAAATATTCTACCGCCAAGCAGTAGTGTGCAAACATTATTGTGTTCCGGTTTGAAGGGCAATGATTCCAGAGAAATTACAGGGCCTAGAGACATAATATCTTAGATCTCTGGGTGACCAGCGCAGTGCTAGGTAATGATTTGGACTATCATGTTCCAATAGCTGCGTGTTACTGTGCTGTTATGTGGCAGGCATGTTGCTTCCCATCAGGCACATGGCCTGCTCGTCTCGTCACTCTATGCTATAAAAATAAAAAAAAATAAAAATGTCTCGTAGTTTCGCTTCTCCGAAGCCGTGGACACGTGCTGTACTCGTCATTTACAATGCTACTGTTAGCCGCGGGAAAATTACGTGAATGGAAACTCGCGGGTAACACCGCAGGGCACTGCTAGTTTACAATATTAGCATTAGTGACGATAGCGATACTTAAAATCATGCCAAATATGTAATCAAACTCAATATTAAAGGCATTTGAAGTTAGCAGGGGTTTTTGCGAGCATACTGTGGTAAAAAAACACAGGTCAAATCTCAATTGGAATGTTCATAAGATGTTCTTATCAATTCTGATTTAAATCTTTATTTAAGGTCATATTTTATCTTATCAGTTACACTCCTGTACTGTAGGCCCTTATGTTATGAATGCATATCTGAAATTTCCGCTTTATTTCACGTTGCAATCTATCATTGTGACGAAAGATAAAAATGCCAAAGAATGTAACGACTTTGGTTATCGCAATAAAGTTGATGGCCTAGTTTTGGTTACTACGATGTCGGATTTGACCTTCATGGAAAAATTCCATCAAATTTTATTGAAATTTTATCTAATTCAAATCAAAGGAATGTTCAATGTCAATATCAATTTGTCAATCAAAAGCCCTTCAAAACTAATTCCCGAATAACCCACCCTGAAATGCTCCCAGCAGTGGTGCAGAAGGTGCCCATGATGCTCGCTGCGTTCCCACGTTGAATAGAATGGCCAACGTTTGCTCCAGGAACGAGCCGGAGCGGGAGTCACCCGTAGCACAGTACAAATTTAATACTACCAGTAGTTCATCGCCTTTGATCTTGGGAGAAACGCCGATAATGTCTAGACACGGGTAGAGTTGTCGCAATTTTAAAAACGTGGCACCAAAACAAAATTAAAACATACGGAAGACGTCAGCCCTGAGCCGCGCTCCTGCAATACTAACATTGTAACGTAGGCAATGCAGGAACGCGCTTCCCTCGTCTCACCCCGCACGCCCCGCACAATTGCCCCGTCTAGACGGCTTCGTCGAACGACTGTTTGATTTAATAGACTGTGCCCGTAGTTTCCCGGAGCCTGCGCCCTAACTCCAAAAGAAACCCCTTAGTATGCCCCCAACAACCCAAGGCTTCCAGCTCCACGGCGACAGGTACAAATTCGGAAATCAACGGAAGCTGTACTTTGCCTTCTTTTTTTTAGCAGCGTCCTCCACAGACGCTGACAGCGAGTGAACAGTGCGACCATAAGAGTACCAATAGTAGTTTCGGTGACCAGCCTTATAGCAAAAACTGCGGATCAACACCTTAAGAGGGTTTCGGTAGACGATTGAATCAGGTTCAAATACAAAATGTTGTTATCAAGGTTACCGGGAAGAAATCGCTTTCAGCGATAAGGCTGCCAGTTGTTTCACTAGTTTAACTATTTTCCTATATAAAACAGTACATAATATTTTAAGGTGTGAACAATAGTGAATTTACATTCATTCATATTCTTGACAGCGCGCATCGTCAAGTATGCTGTGTGTCTGTTTGTCTATAATATTTATTGTCAGATCACCTTTAGAATGTTGTCTTGAAGGGGTCTTTTGGCTCTCAACGACACAAGTAAAATTTAGATAAACTTTACCTGTACTCACTAAACATTAAAAACATCAACATTAGGAAACACATTATTTCAATCTGTCTCTGTTTTCATTATACTAGGAACAGCTAACAAAATATCAGGTCTAGGATACTTTTTATCCCAGTTAAATCACGGAAACGGAAACTACGTGAGTAATAACGCGAGACACTGCTAGTTATTGTAAAAAAAAAAAATTCAAAAACCTCACCCCAAAAGGATTCTCCTCATCGACACGACCGTATGGTATACCGAGGAACTTCGCATACAATCCATCTTCAGACCTCAGTCCCCTGATCAGACCCACACGAGTCGTCACGAGGGGGTCTATCCTGGGGTTAAGGGGACTTTCATTGGGTACTTGCTTCCCCAGAACACCAAGCACAGTGCACAACAAGAAGAATGTAATCTTCAACATGGCGGCCGGTTCACTGACTCAAAACCGTTCGGTTGTCACTTATGTATGATTCTAGTGGGGAGATAAGTACAAAAAATAATAATAAAAACGATAACTGAAGCAATTTATCTAAACTAGTTGTGAGTACTCTAGTCATTTGGTGAGAATCATGAACATGAATTTGTAGAGATATTTCTGCGAATATGGGCTAGAATAGGGAAATCTTAAGGAATAGTTATTTTTTTTAAGTCCACGCAAATGAAGTTACTGTATGTAGAGGTCATATAAATATATTCCAATAATTATTTTAAAAAATTAGATTACAAAATTAAGTTGTTTGCCTCACCATTGAAATCAAAATCAGTCATATCGACAACCAAAGGAACTGTCGATGGAAGCGAAAACGTCGAGTTAAAATTTTAGTTTAAACAGTACTAGTGTTATACAACACGTCGCCTATACAGCTACAGATAAACTGTTATTACGTGAGCTGGTGACGCCAACTCGCAAGATTTCACCCATACAGGAAAGAGTCTAACGCACACGCTTTGTAGTGGTAGGACCCTTGGCAAAGTCCGCCTGGGAAAGCACCACACCTTTGCCAGTTATTCAACCACTAAACAGTGCAAACATTACTGTGTTCCGGTTTGAAGGGCAATGTTTCAAGAGAAATTACAGAGCTTAGAGATATAATATCTTAGATCTCTGGGTGATGAGCGCAGTGCAGTGCTAGGTAATGATTTGGACTCTTCACGGTGTAGTAGCTGCGTGTCACTGTGCTGTTATATGGCAGGCATGTTGCTTACCACCAAGCACATGTCCTGCTCGTCTCGTCACTATATTATAAAAAATACAACGCAACGCAGGTATCGCTATCCGAAATTAGTACGTCAGTGATGCTGATCCCATTGCATATTCAACAGACGAAAAGCGCTCAATCGTACTAAAAGAGTATCACATCAAAAAAAACTTAAAACCGCTTGTTCACGTAGTACTGACGTCAGACGTATGTACTTAAACCAGGCTCTTCGTACACAACGGTACCGAACCATCTCTGACTAGCCGACCCAACAGACGTCCCTACATTAGTATTATTAGCATAAACAGCTCACTAAATGTTCCCACTGCTGGATCTCGGGGCCTTCTCCCGCAAGGAACGAGTCAAGGCCAAAACCCACCACCCTGGCGCAGTGTGGTTTGGTGGAAGACACATAACTTCGAAAGATTCTAGGATCATATCGTTTTCCTCACGATGTTTTTCTATACTGTTTTATGTTCCAAGCGGCATTACGCACATTACTTCGAAAAGAGACTGGCGCGCGTTGTATTCGAGCCCGGAGCTCCGAATCGGCAGTTGCCGTCCTCAGGACTAGTCCAGCCGTAACTTAACTAGACCTACTCGTATTATGAATTACGGGACATTTATAGACGTTGTGAGTCCTCGATATTTCGACGTAGTTTCATACACTATACACAATTGCTCCTTTATTATAAGTTTTTTTTCTGTATTTTCTTTGTTATGTAAGTGCAATAAAGAGTTTATATATCTAGGGTGGATGATCCAGTAATGGACAAGACCCCAGTAATGGACACTTTTTTCCTATTTTCAAAGAAAACAAGCCTTCCGCATTGACATTTTGGTGTGGCAACACTTAATCATAGAGAACGGACCTCCTATTTGCCTCACAATATCCGTCAGTGCGATCTGTCATTTTGTTTCATGATGGCGAAGTAAACATTAGACCAAGTTAGTGCTTCTCCAGAAAAATCCAATTTTACTAACGTAATCGTCAACAAGGTGAGTCAATATTTTTTTCGTTTTTTCTATGTTATTTATTGTAATTAAATTCTATTGTTATTTTAAAGTTTTGTAATGAAATGAGAGATATTATTATTTGTAATTCTTCCCGCTTATTATCATGCATTTTTTTTTATAGCCGGTGTCATTTACTGGTTCTGCCATACAGACTTTACCCAGTTATCGACATATGTCCATAATTATTTTCTTAGTAACATCTTGAGTTTGCACACCAATTTGACATCTTTTCCCAAGCAGTGTAAGTATATTTCTAAACCAAACAAATTGGAGTACATGTACCAGTAAAGAACACAGTGTCGATCACTGGATCGAGTGAGTGTCCATTACTGGTTTTTACGTCTTCTTTCAGGTGGCTTTCAAAAGAACAAGGAGAAATTTTGGTTAGGTGGCTCTTAGCTCTAGTTGCAAAACATGCTCCAACCATAGATGCTGCTTTGAGAATCATTATACAATCTCCATTCAAAAGAAACCCCTTTTTGGGCGGAAAACGAGCAGGGCAAAAAGAAAACAAGGACTAAGAGAGAAAAAATACCATCAGCAGTAACAAGCCAAGCTTGGAGACAATACCACGAAAAGGAAGAAATAGAAAAGAAGAAGCTAGAACAAGAAAATACCGATAGAGTAAAGCTAAAACAAGAAAATAGAATATGAAGGAGCAAACTGCTGTAGAAAGAAAAAATAAAACATAACAATTATTATATGACAGTGCCTGTTTTAATTCCAATTAAAATATTAGTTTAAATTACACTCTATTTCATTTTATTTATTATACTATATTGATTTACCAGGTGGCTATGTATGTTAGAAATAATCTAGAATCATACAGTACGCGAGGAGAGAGACATTCTCGCAACATACGTAAGGCGAACAAGCTGGATGTTATATCACACTCTCTCACAAGGTCACGGAAGCTAACTCACATTATGGGACCTGAAGTTTATAACACTCTTCCCAAAATAGTTATATCTGTTCCAAGTTTTCGCAGCTTCAAAAACAGATTAAAGTGCTGGCTTATCGATCAAGCTTTTTACAGTTACACCGAATTTTTGGAGAGTGATGGTAAAGTCCTATAAAAATGTATATAAAAATTTGACATGGGTCAGTACAATTGTTATAAAAATATATTATACTCATATAATGCTTGACAGTTTTCTGTACAATAATTATTATAATACAGTAAAGTAGTCATTTCAAACTTTGAAAATGTATACAATTTGTATGCTCTTTCTTTTGTTTTTATTTTTTATTTATTGACGTGTAAATTGTACATTTATGAATAAAGTACTTTGACTTTATTTGTCTCCTAAATACTATTTATATCTGCCATAATTATGTTTATGTTCATTGTCCATGACTGGATGTCCATAACTGGGTAACGTCCATCACTGGGTATGGACAACTGGATCCTAGGTGTCCATAACTGGTGATTTTCGTTTTTTCTATATATTGTCAAATTTCTAACAATTCATTATAAATATTTCAATTGTAAATCATTGTGCTGATTCTTGAGAATATTGCTTGTTATTTTCACTAATTACTGCTGATCTGAGTTTTGTACTTTTTAATTTGTTTAATTTGTTTTTTTAATTGATTTTTATTATGAACACTGTCCTAAAAGTGTCCATTACTGGATCCTTCACCCTATCTATATTTGCCGATAAACTGGGTTCAGTTTACTTGTGAACATAATTATTAATATAATCTATCATGTAAGTCAAAAATATTAGTAGCTACTGTCACCTGTCCTCTAAAAATATCTGGTTATCCACGATGTTTCATCTCAACGAAGCCAGAGGATCGTCAGATCTGCACTTAAATCACATAATAATCAAATATAAAAGGTAATTAATTTGTTCAAAACATGAGTAAATTAATTACAAACACACATAATGCATGATATATAATAGATCACAAAATTTCAAAGCAGCTTGTCGTCAGGTTTTGCCTGATATGGTAGGCATACAAATATTTTTGGAATTCATAAATTATTGATGACATAGTATTCAAGACTAGTCACAAAATCAGCTTAATAGCTCACTCCTCATATTCAAACCACTACTACACTATATAGATACAAAAAAACTTTACAAATTCACGGCATCAAATCAAATCAAAACATATTAATTTTGAATACAATTTTGGCAGTATTAGGATTCATTGCAGAGTCCGCCTGTGCCAGCTATTCTAACGCCAAGCAGTAATGTGTTATTGTTATTTTCTGTAAAAATAAACTGATAGTTTATAGGGATGTATACGAAAAACCGAATACCTTTATCAAATGAATCATCAAATGAAAGATATATAAGTGGGTACTTGAAGGCCGCTCTATCAATGCTTTGTTTATACTTCTGGAGAAACCCCGCAGAGCCTACGATTCAAATACCACGCCTTCATTGGTCGACGTTTGGACGAAACAAAGTATATTTTTTGAAGTGGTACCACTTTTTGCCGAGTCCGTATTTTAATAATACAAAATGACGAGTATTGCATTGACATAAATGACATTATTTGCATAGTGGTATGATTTCCCATTTTAGCATTTTATACAAAATTATGTAACGTTAAAATGTATTTTTTTATCAAACTGACGGGATTAACACGATATACATCTTATAGTAGCAACACGTCGATCCATAATACCTCAGCGCTATACTATATACTCAAAGCTGTATTGCGCTCTCACCCAGACGTACAAATACAATGCAATATAACTGTATATGTATACAAAATAAAATCAATTACTAATATCGAATAAGAACCAAAACAGCAGTGAAGAGGTCTTGTCAATTATAATATATGCAGCTGCAGAATGGCTTTATCACAGTAAAACTCAGACATACAAGTTGTTAAAACCAAAACACGTTGGAGAAGCCGATTCACTCTAAAACTTCGTGTTTATTTCGGTACAAGTTCTAAACTCCCACTTTACCTGAGTGTACCTAAAAAACTTATAAAATATGGGGTCCGCAGTTGGTGGATGTCTCGAAAGAGTAAGATATTTAGGGCGCTAAGTGAGCCCCTGCATCGTAAAATGTAGGTAAGGGCCTCGCCGTGAATTATTGAGGGTAGCCAGGTGCGCACTCGGGCGTCGGTCGGGCACGTTCGGGGTGCGGAGGGGGACGTAGAGACGAGTCTTCAAGTTGGGCTTATTTCCAATGTAAGACTTAAGAAAGGACTTAACTTGAGTCGATATTTTTGAAGAGAATTTATTAAGTGGAAAATTCTTTTCACATTAGTACAGATTTTCCGTGGGCTGTGAGTTGACTACGTCACGTTCGTAAATGGAAGAAATCTTCGGGAAAACTCAGATGATCTAGATGGAGTTGTGAACGAGGTAGGGAAAATATTATGGGTTGGGGTCACCGACATGAGCGGCAGGGGAACAGCAGAGCGGAGTATTTTTTTTATTTTATAGGTTTACACTTGACCGCCATCTCGGCTGATGTTAAGCGACGATGGTTTACGATGGAGCGTGTTTACCTAGAAAAAAACCGACTCACTCTCGATTTGAAG
Source organism: Ectropis crepuscularia (assembly GCA_963693475.1). Lineage (NCBI taxonomy): Eukaryota > Metazoa > Arthropoda > Insecta > Lepidoptera > Geometridae > Ectropis > Ectropis crepuscularia. The sequence continues at coordinate 21,609,719 of OY856361.1, read as the reverse complement.
ACACAAAGATTGTAACCATCGGGGAAAACCCACTCAGGCAACGTATTCCACAGCCTAGACGTTCTTATCACTAAAGTAGAGTCAAATCTCTTCGTTCGTGTCTTTGGAACATCAACCATGAAACGATGTCGCTTTTTCGAGCTACGAGCATCCCGATAGAAAAAAGGACAAGGTGGTATTAGATCATGCAAATCAGTTGCACACTCTCCGAAGTGTATCCGATAGAAAACTGATAGGCTAGCAATTTTTCGGCGATGTTCAAGACAAAATTGTACATTCATGTATAATAGTAGATTATGTTACAAGTGTATCAAGTTGGTGATTACCGCTAAGGCGCCATTAAGGCCTGAGCCGAATTTTTGTTCGTTTTGGCGGGAAAAAATAATCAGTTGTCATATTATGCGCGCGCAACTTAGCCACAGACTAAAAAAAACAAGTTCTTTTTTTTGCCTTCTGTGCATACCGTTTTTTTAGTCACTTACAAAATGTGTAATTCATTTATTCTCTTTATTACAAAAAAAATATTTGAGTGAATGTTTTATTGTATAACACATACAAGTTCAACTTATTTATTAAAGGACGAAGCTGCATGAAGTGGCCAAGCAATAGCTACATTAATTCATTTGTTTTATTGAACACGATCTTTTTTGTATCGATTTTTTTTTAGAACAACCCAACACAACCAATAGCAAAAACTCTCTGAGTAGTTAATAGTAATGAAAAAGTCACAGTTTAATAATACCTAGGTGTTATTACATGCATGATTGGGGTGAAATAAGAGTCACTTTATAGGCGAGTTGAAAAGATTTTTGTATTTGCGGGACGTGCGCGTTCGACGCTTTTTCGCTAGATGGGCGAAATCTTGTGAGCTTGGCTATTTTCTGATCTGTGGCTTGGGTTATCGACATGCATAATAACAGCACAGCTGGAGTGATAGGTACTAAAATATCAAGTTTCAACGTTTGACTTCTATTCGCTGTTTCTATGGCTGACAATTTTTTGAAGTGAAAGCTTCTTTAGGCGCGCCTATACCTCATTCCAATTCTCTGTGAATAAAAGGTAAACAAATCGATGTCACTCAAAATATGACAGACCAGCATTTCTCAACCATTGTTTTACAAGATAGTTTGTAGTACCTTTCATTGCTTGCCCTTTTAAATTTTCGCCGCATAAAAAGGCTAAATATATATGTATGCATATCATAAACACCCAAATAAATGTTCCCACTGCTGCTGGGACTTGGAACAATCAACACATTGCCGCTGTAAAAAATCGTCAGGCACAAGAATCTGCAATTGCTGAACATTTGATTGATGCTAAAACTGGTCATTGGATCGAGATCCACGACCCGAAGGTTCTATCTACCGAATGTCATTACTACGCAAGAATGGTTCGGGAAGCATTGGAAAATAAAAAACATAGGTATATATTTCAACTACGACGCGATGACCACGATGTCAATAACCGAAAACTAACCAGTTTCCGGTTATCGGCGTCGCGAAATCCTCTAATAAATAAATGTGTGCATAGCGCACTTAGTTTGGAGAAACCTGGTGATATGGTTAGTCTTGTGTGTAGTGTTAGTCACCGTGCAAGTTTTGAAGCCCAAATGAGGGTAGATGGAGATTTCCTCTCATTTCATAATGAGAATATGGCGGGCATACGTACATTTATTTCCCCCACGTAAAAAAAGGAAAGGCAAAGCATTTGAGTTCGGAGAAGAATGTAACACTAGAAGAAAAGTAATTTAGATGTTTCCTTATGTGAAAACGTTCCTTTTATTTTTAACAATAATTAAATAAGACTGGCCTCGTGGCTTAGTTGGTAGTAGCTCTACCTGCGAAGCCGAGGGTCGTGGGTTCGATTCCCACCCAGTGCAAATATTTGTGTGATGAATTCAAATGTTTGCACTGTGTCTGGGTGTTTCTATGTATAATAAAAATGTATTTCAAACTATATAAGTATTATATCAGCTATCTGGCCGCCATCACACAAGCTTTGCTTAGTTTGGGGTCAGATGGTATTGTGTGTAAATTGTCCACCAGTATTTATTTATAAAAAAAATATCTCGTTCGAATTGTCCTCGTACTACCCAAAACTGATCATTACACTATGACGTAATATTCTGTAAACACATACAAAAGTTTCGATCAAAATAACACAAAATGTATGTCATTTTAGAGTGAAAACTATACATGCTTTTGATAGTAAACAGCGTAATGTGGAACACGTATTTAGAGGTTTGCTATTTTCTCTCAACTCGTTACGACACAAGAAACCTTTTTCTCGGAGTTCTTTAGTCATACTCTTACTCTTTTATTGATAACGAGTAGTTGCATGTCATATTCAAGGTATTCAAATATTACCAATACATGTCAATAATTTAAAAAAATAGACGTCAATTTAAAATCCCATTACAATAAAAATCAAATAATACATTATATTAAAATCAAATTACATTATAATTAAAAATTCTAAATTAATGACAAAAATAAATAGAGTAAAATTAATCCATACTGGAATATAATGGAAATGGGCATTTTCACAATATGGGCATGATGGGCAATATGGGTATGTTAGAAAAATAGGCGCGTACTTAATAAGAATAATTTGATGAAAAGAAGTATAAATGTCTTGAATGCAACATTGAGAGTTTGAGAAACACAGATCAAATTGCTAGTACTTAAAATCATATTTCTATCATCCTACCATTACTTTATATAACTTTTAAAATAAGATAGTATAGAATTATTTGATCAATACAAATCTAAGTATATGGTATTTAAGATCGCAATAAAGTCGAATTCTATTTGTGAAAAATATTTTAAGGCTATTTCATAAAAATACTAAGATTAAACGATGTTTATGTTATGGTATCACCTTTGTTTTGGTTTGTTTTGGTTTTCTACACAGCTTATTGGAATGCACTATAGACAAATTTTTCGTGGGGTGTAAATTGAATTCTACCGTCACGCTCGGGTATGATAAGAAATCTTCGGGTAAACTCGGGACCTTGGCGATTGGGCATCTAGAAATGCGTCAGCCAATGGGAAATGCTGAAAGGGCGTGGTGGCCTCGCCATCATGACATGGCCATCTAGAAATGCGTGATAGTATTGTACAATTCTCCATTGACAATATTGGTACCGTCACGGGTCGAACCTGGATTCGATTGGCACAGGAACGTCTCGGATAGCAAAATAAGATAGTGGGTTTTAAAGTTATTTACCTCTTTGGCGTGCGGGTATATAAGTTGTTTGGCAAATTAAATAAATGGCCGTGGCGTGGTCATGACCATGGCCATCAAGGTCATCCGAGTTTACCCGAAGATTTTTTTCATTTACGAACTTAATTTACAGCCCACGGAAAATCTGTACGTGGTTCGCCAAAAAAAGTTTTTATTTCGAAAACACCATCTCTTGAATTTTTTTTAAAAGCAAACGATTATTTTTTTTAAGTGTTTTTTCCTTTAAATGTATGTTTTCAGTTTGTGTATAGGTTCCATCCCTGGGTGTCACAGAATAACATTAACGTCGTGCTAGTACTCCCCCCCCCCCCCCTACCCTCCTCTCGTAAGATAATAGCTATGTTTTCCACCTTAATACTTGATGCCGACACGAAGCGTTCGGGAATCAAATGAGCCCGAAATTGTTCAATTTACTCACGAGAGTAGTCTTTTCGGCTTTCAGCGAACCTCGGGAACAAACGTTAACAAGCAATTACAAAAATTACATTGTGAAATATAAATGTGAAATTAATTCTACGGACTCCTGAATTTGTACTAGGCTGTGTTGGAGCCTGTTTTGTTCCCATTAGAGATATAATATCTCAGATCTGACTGGCCTCGTGGCTTAGTTGGTAGTAGCTCTGCCTGCGAAGCCGATCGTGGGTTCGATTCCCACCCCGTGCAAATAATTGTGTATCAATATTTGCACTGTGTCTGGGTGTTTCTATGTGTAATAAGTATGTATTTGAAACTGTATAAGTATTATATCAGCTATTTGGCCGCCATCACACAAGCTTTGCTTAGTTTGGGGTCAGATGGTGTTGTGTGTGAGTTGTCCACCAATATTTATATTTAATATTTTTATTTATTTATCTCTGGGTGACGAGCGCAATGCAGTGCATGGTAATGATTCGGACTCTTTATGATCCCATAACTGCGTGTCACAGTGCTGTTTTGTGGCAGGCATCTTCTTACCACCAGGCAGATGCCCTGCTCGTCTCGTCACTCTATACTATAAAAAACGAATGTTTAATATTTAGTGAGTTTTTAAAGATATAGGTAGGTACTTAAAACACAATTGTTTACAATAACATTGTAAACAATTGACATTGTCCATTACAATATTGTAATAACTACATACATTTTAATGTTTGACACTTATTTGTACGTTACCTACTTATTATCGTACAATAGAATGTTCAATTTAAAGTTTAAAAACGTACCTATAGTCTTCTTATTAAAGACTAGCTGAACCCGCTACTTCGTTCGCGTACGTTGATCTCGCGACCTTATTAGCACCTACATTAGTAGTACTTACCAAAAAATATTTGGATGGGTGGCCATTACACAAACCGAGTGAATTTGTTTTTCTACACAAACATATGTTTTTTCGAGTTTAGCAACTTCATATTTTATATTTTAGCAACATCAAACATACTCTTAGTAAGGTTGTGGAGTATCGAACATAGCCGCAGTGTTAAGTTTGTAGGATTTTTATAGGATATATTACGAAGAGTATGTAGCTGATGTGCGTGATCTGATACTTACCTACTTATACATTTTTACAGGATGATAGCTTATGTAGGTGATAGACTAATTAGCCGATGTGATATTTTAGACTCTAAGCCATGTGTGTTTCAAATGTCAATCTAGTTGGTAATGTCGTTCTGTCGTATATATTTGTTTCGTTAGGGCCCATGCTTTATCAGAGATGATAGGTAGTATATGAGACTATAAACTATCTGTGTTTCAAATTCCAGCCAAATCATACCTTTACATAATATACATATTATAATACTTCGTAGTAAGATAACATTTTATTCAATTTTAGAAAAACAACGGTCTGCTTTGGTCACCGAAGCTTATTAAACACTAAATTTAGTACAGTATTTGGATTGAAATAATATCCGAAAGAACAAAAACTGACTTCAATTATTATCATTTCACGTCAACTAACTTCTAATAGTCAAGTAAAAAGTTATCTCGACTAATTTTTGAAGCCATAACTACTTCGTCCAGATAAATAGATACTGGTGAACAATTCACACACAAAACTTTGGCTTTTTCCACCGCCATTGTCCCAGCCATAGGTACTCAAACCGTCAAACCGGAGTGGCGCGTGACGATGGCAAAATACCTGACGGCATGGCTTTTGTGCCTTGGAAGTTTGAAGTTGAGTCGGGCCCTAGTGTGAGACGCAGCTTGCGTCGATACTCTGGCACCATCACATCTTCCAAAGATTTATAGTAGGGCCAGTGCAGCGGCTTATTTAGCTGAGCGTCTCAAACGGCGGAAATTTGTAACCCTCGGTAGTGGTTTTATATTTAAAACTTTTGGGGCTGAGACATCGTGCCTGTGGGGGCCGGGAGCTCACCTCACCGTTAAAACCCTTTCCGAGCGCTTGGCCGACGCAACGCGTGACCAAAATGCTGGCGTTTATTTGGCCCAACGCATAAACATTGCACTTCAGCGTGGTACTGCCACCAGCATGCTGGGCACGCGTCTAACTGGTAGTGGGCTTAAACATCTTGTCATCCAGTTTTTGTTAATATTAAAAAAACCGCCTCCCTCTTTTCCATATAATAAAAACGAGGCCCTATTACTGGGACTTTGCTGTCAGTCAGTTCGTCTGTCCGTCTGTCACCAGAATGTATCTTAAGAACAGTGATAGCTAGACAGTTGTAATTTTCACAAATTTTTTTTAAGGGGGGCTCCCATAGAACAAATTTGATTTGTTTACCGCTTCGCGCTCGATACTAATAATGGTGACAGGTAGACGCTTTAACTGTTCACACAATCTTTCGTTTTATGTTATCATTAAATAATTAATGATTATGGAGGCTCCCATATAATAAAAGAAGTTTTCGCCATTTATTTGGTAATGGTACGGAACCCTTCGTGCGCGAGTCCCACTCGCACTTGGCCGGTTTTTTAATATCTAATTTAGAATTGATGTCACGTACCTAGGTTACTTACCAACGTGATGTTATTCGCTATAAAAAAAAACTTTGACTTTGACATTAGAAAGGTATTGTCATATTATTACTTGACGGATAGCGGATTTGAGTGCGATGTGTGTACCAGGGATGAGACTGACTCCGATAAGTCGGAACTTCCGATTACTACACTTTCGGCTCTGATTTCGGCTCCGAAATTTTTAAAAAGGCGGTTACAATCGGAGTTAAGGTGTATAAATATTGCAAATAATCCCCTATAGTAAATGAAAATACAAAATCGCAACTTCCTTAATCAATTGCTCGTCAATGTTTATCGTGTCCACGTGTTTGGCAAAAAAAAAACAATAAAAATGTCATTCCTGCCACCACTTCTAAAAATCCTGCCTATGCCTCCGACTTCAAATCCGACTCCAATAAATCAAATTATAAAACTCCGATTCCGCCTTCGGTTCCGGCAAAATGGCCTCCGTTACATCCCTGTTGTTTACAGTGTCACAGATTACTTCGAAGTTAGTATGTACCGAACTTATTATTACCGTTATTATTTAATTTCCATGTAATTTCCAATCCACCTGACCAATAATTTTGATGGAACTAGATAAAAAATATGTTCTTTCTAACAAAATTAGAATTAACGAAATTGAACAACGCAAACATGAGTTACAACCAAATACACATTCTGACTTTCACCCCTTCCTGCAAGAAAACCGTGCAGAATTTGAGGATTAAAAGTAGACAGCTACCATCTACTTAGTATGAAATTAAATCATGTCAAGTTTCATTTGAATTGAATCAGTAGTTTAGGCGTGATGAGAGTTCCCTATACAGACAGACAGACAGACAGACATGAAAGAAAAAAAATGCAGTTTCGCCATCAGTATCGACAACGGAGTGCCCCCAAAATTTTTTTTTCAAAATATCTTCAATGTACAGAATTCGACCCGCTACAGTTTTATTATAAGTATAGATATAGAAGAAGGAGAAAGCTTTGATTGCTCTTTTTTTGTTTTTCTAAATTGACGTGTAAATCTACACTAATATTATAAAGAGGAAAGATTTGTACCTATTTTTGTATGTTTGTATGTTTGTAATGAATAGGCTCAAAAAGTACTGGGACGATTTAATTGTGAATAAAGTACTTTGACTTTAACTTTGACCTGTCCCTCTACAGATAAAATCAAGATAAAGTATTTCAATGCTGTATCTGAGTTCTGAGTTATTATCTCTGAATCTGATTATTTCAATAATAGACCAGTGCAGAAGCGTTTGAAATGAGCAAAAAACAAAATAATTTTTAGTAGGATGAAATCCATTGTAAATGGAAGAGAATATGACAAAAGTGAAAGGAAAAATAATTTACGGGCGATCTGAGGTCGGGAAGTGGAAGGGGGGGGGGGTCCGTTTTAAGCGTAAAACGGTTTATCTCGATTTCTGGCAAAACTACAAATCCTATGGAAATAAGTTGTAGGGTTTAAAAAGATATACAGCTTTTATGTTGACACTTTTTTCACATAACCTCAAAATTTATGAGAAAAATTCAAATAAGTGAGTTTTGGTTTTTAATTTTTTTCTCATGAGTATCAAACTTGTGAGTTTATATTGGAAGCTCGGTATTATATTTAAAAATAACATCAATCTAAATGCGTTTTATGCCAAAATAAAAAAAATCGAAGTCATGTGGTCTTTTCAAGTCTTTTTTTCAAAGCGTTTTCTGAGAACATTTACCATGGTAATGTATATTAACTTTTTTACATTATCAGAAAGAAGAGATTTTAAAGAACAAAAAACTTACCATCTTTATTGAAAAAGCTGATATTTTAACGGGAGATTTTTCGCATGAAAATTAGGATACCTTTTCAATATTAAGTTAATATAAGGTAGAAAAAAATAATATTTTCAATAAAAAAACAGTGCATATAAAAAATACACAATAAATATTTTCAATAAATAAAAAAAATACAGTAAAAAACAAATAAAAAGTAAAAAGTAAATAAAAAAGCAAGTTTTGACCAATTTTTTATAGTAATTTTTGTGTGTTTACATGAGAAAAAAATTAAAAACCAAAAACTCACTTATTTGAATTTTTCTCATAAATTTTGTGGTTATGTGAAAAAAGTGTCAACACAAAAGCTGTAGATCTTTTTAAACCCTACAACTTTGCCGTACAACTTACTTCCATAGGATTTGTAGTTTTGCCAGAAATCGGGATAAACAGTTTTTACGTTTAAAACGGACCCCCCCCCTTCCACTTCCCGACCTCAGATCGCCCGTAAATTATTTTCCTTCCACTTTTGTCTTATTCTCTTCCATTTACAATGAGTTTCATCCTACTATAAATTATTTTGTTTTCAAAAGCTATCGAGATTGGTCTATAATTGGAGTTTTCTTGGGAGAGAGAACGACAGTCGGAGCAACAATTCCATTAGAAGTCTTAATTTTATTTTTTTATCGTATCAAAGTAATTTATTTTCTCAGATTAAAAAGCGACTTCAATAAAAAAAAAACAAATTCACGCACTCTACCTAACTCTATAAGAAGTTGAACACTACGTTTTCCATGAAAGCAAATTTTATTTTTTTGTTAAACTAAATATCAAAAAATGAAATAGAAAAATTATAAGTCAGAATTTGATAGCTTACTTTGGAAACTACGCGAGTGAAACCGGAGGGCGTGGCCATGAGCATTGAGCATGGCCATGGTCCTGAGTTTATCCGAAAATTTCAATCTTTCCCGATCGTGACGCTAGAATTCAATTCACAGTCCACGAAAAATCTGTCTGCACCAAAATAAGTTTTCGCTTCAAAAAACATCCAACCAAATTGAGAACCTCGAAATACATACAACCTTCATAAGAAAATACTCCATATATGCTTATCCATGTATAAAAGTACTAGCAGCGCCCCGCGGTGTTACCCGAGATGTTCCCGTTCCCGTTGTTCCCGTTGTTTTCCCGGGATAAAAAGTAGCCTATGTGTTCTTCCAGACTATAATCTAACTGTATTCCAAATTTCAGCCTGATCCGTTCATACGTTACGGCGTGATTGAGCAACAAACATCCAAACATCCATACTTTGACATTTATAATATTAGTAGGATTAGTAGGATAGTAGGATGTCTTCTGAGGTTGACTATTATTACTTTATCCTTTTATTAAATACTACTAATATAATAAACGCCAAAGTTTGTAATAATGCATGGATGTATGTTTGTTACTCTCTCATGCAAAAACCATGGAAGAGATTTGAATTATGGTCTGGACTCTGAAATAACGCATAGGCTATTTTTATCTACGCGGGTAACCGCGGGGGGCTGCTAGTCAAACAATCTGATTTAAAATAATAATTGATATAAACAACAATTATTCAAATCGAAAGTGAATCAGTTTCTTCTAGATATCGCTCCCTCAGTATTCGTCAACATCAGTATCAGCAGTTTTGTTATACTTCAGTACCTATATTATATAATCACAAATGAAATTCCAAACAGTACGTGTAATCAATACACAGTCGTGAAGACAAAGCAAACGAAACCTTAACTAGTCTCCGTCAGTTAACAAAACCAACAGAGCCTCATCAAACAAGCGGCCATCAAACTACGAACCACAGGTGGTTGCTAACTCTTCCGACATACCTTACCTGATTGCGGGGCGTATGTTTACTGAAACACCGCGGAATTTCAACTGAATAGACTGAGGATATAATCGGAAGCAAATCTATGTCATAGATTTTTTTACAATATCCGGTATCTTCTTAATTAGTCACTATGTGTTAACAAAACCAACTGAACTACCTGAAACGATAAAAGGGACTTTGAACTACCATAGGTGGTCCTTAACCTGACTTATTTCGCCTGATTGTGAAGCAGTATGTGACTCTTTTTCGGCAAGAACACGGGGATGATCTCACTTTTTCCGCGAATTACCCGTCTCCGGGTCCCTCTTCGGGCGCACACCCCGGTCACCGACCCACCTGAACCCAAAATGGACCGTTAGCGTCTCAGACAACAAGCAGTAAACGGATGGCAGACGCAGGCGCTTTTGAACACCATTGGTCCCACCATCTGTGTTCTTGCTGCCTACCACATTTCGATATTCATACCACAAAGATGTTCACCGCAATAGCACAACTCCTCTTCCCATACAGCTTTACCGCGCTCGCCATTTAAAAGTGATGCCCCGTCAAAGCCACGGCAGGCCTGGAGAGTGATGGACCGTAATATCGGCGCTCTTCTCCCGCCCTGGTTTTCACCCCACAGCCACGATGTCTACCCCCAACATCGCGGCCCACCTCCTTAGCACTAGTGCCTATACACCGCGCATCCTGCAAGGCCGCAAGACGAGAGCCTCCTGAAACCCAGGAAGGATCAACTATACCTTGTTTGGGTCATGAGATACTGCATGTTCCGTCATATGAGATATACGATGATCGCAGTCGATCATATCGATAGTCGTGTCAAAGAATGGAGTTTAGCGAATAGCCTCAACCGACATCTGAGAGGCTTTCGCTACACAATTGGATGTGGGCTCAACGGCCAGATGCTAAAGTCAGTTATCCTCGACACAGCACGAATCTTCAAGAGGTTTCTCACCCTACAGCCATAACCGCCGCGCCGCGCCCCTCTGCCAGCGGCGATCTAGGTATACATTTTTGGAATGTTTTAAGTTGATATATTATCTTGGGCTTAACAAAGAAAATAAACCCTTGATTAATAGTTATTAATAACTATGTCAATACTGAATATGTGTCGTCTGCCATGAGTGGTCCACGCCCGGTACATGTCTCCGGCGGGTCCCGCGGGTGGTATAGGGTCAACTATCCCTCGCGGCTCCCTGATTTTATCTCGCGTCCCGTGATTAGAACAAGCTCACTACACCCGGAGACGTACGTACTCTGTGGAGACTGTGGACGTGTGTGTAAGGAGATGAGGATACACTATGTATGACACCGTGGATAGTAAAATAGTAATTGTTTATTTCAATAATGGGTTCATTATTACATGTGTATCCCTAATTTTCCAAACTAGGTGTGAAGCACACCTGTATTCTGAGTCTGTTCGTTTTAAATCAGTGTTGCATACATTTACTACATATAACTAAACTTTTTAAAATTTACAAAAGAAAAAAGCCACAGCCACACAAAGCAAAAAAACACCTTTGCCGGTTATTCTACCGCCAAGCAGTAATATGCAAACATTACTGTGTTCCGGTTTCCAGTGAAATTACAGGGCTTTGAGATATAATATCTTTGATCTTTGGGTGACGAACGCAGTGCAGTGCTAGGTAATGATTTGAACTCTTCATATTCCAGTAGCCGCGTGGCCGCTGTTCTGTAACAGACATGTTGCTTACCATCAGGCACATGTCCTGCTCGTCTCGTCACTCTATACTATAAAACAATATTCAGCGTTTTAAACCGAGCAAAGCTCGGTCGTTCACCCAGGTACTTATATATAATGTTGAAATCTAACAATGATCCTTACGCACTATTTTTCGCGTTCTGGCTTCTAGGTCACTTTCTAAATCACTGAATAGACCCAGTGAAACTCTGGTGAGACGCACTCATTTTAATTTAATCCGACTAAGACAAACTAAGCTTCAAAGTTTTGTCTTTTCTTCTCTTTTTTTTTCTTTCTATTCCGTTTTTTGTTTTATGAAGTCTGCATTGACTGCTCAAGAAAAATTAAATTTAGTATCTAGAAAGATAATTATGCATTTGCCAATTATTATCCCGAGAAAATAACCTCAAAGTGTGCGGGTAAAACTGTGAGGCGCCAGTAGTATAATAATATACATAATGGGATCGCAAACAGAAAATAACAAGTTTTACCACCTCGTATTCGTTTACGACTCGTCCTGGTATCCTGTTAATATATTCCCCGTATTTGCCAGTAATCTGATTCCTGCTTCTGTTGTTCCAGTGGAGCTTCAAGAACCCTTCAAACGTACGGAGACGTAACCCAACATGGGAATGTAAATAAAGGTCGCGTTACACTTGACACGCGATGAGACACGTGCGCGCTCTAAGTCTTTTTCGTGCTATTTTCTAGGTGTGGTGTATATATCTTATACTGTGCGTGATTGCTTATGAACATAAAAAAATATTAATAACAAAAAAATGTATGGCAAAAATGAGTGAAATATTTTTACGCCGAAAAACAAATCCACCGCAACCATAAGAAACCCGCCTTCGTTTTGTTCAGTACCTACCAGCAACGCACAAATTTCGAGGTTTGTGCGATGTACAATGTACATGCTACTGGACAACCAATCCACCCGGTGGTATGCGATAATGTGATCTATTAGGGAAATCTTCGCTCGATCTCGATTTTAAGACATTCAGTTTGGGTTTTACGACAGTCTTAATTTGGCTACCAAATCAGCAATAACTGGTCTTGAGAGTAGAGCGTTTAATTGTACAAGTTTAAAATTTTAATTAATTTAAGAGAAAATGATAAAAGAAAATTGTTATAATTGAATAAATAATAATATAATACTTATATAGTTTGAAATACATACTTGTTATACATAGAAACACCCAGACACAGTGCAAACATTTGAATTCATCACACAAATATTTGCACTGGGTGGGGATCGAACCCACGACCCTCGGCTTTGCAGGCAGAGCTACTACCCACTAAGCCAGAAGGCCAGTCAATATGAATACATATATATAAATTGTGACACCTGAAATAAATCAAAATTTTATTTCATAAATATTGAATACCATTTTAATTTAAATGTTACATCGAACCGATGCAATATCGGACGCGAACCCGCAGCGTAACATATTTTCAATTTGGCGAAGTCTTTATAATGTACCTAACTCGCTAGTTACATTGTAACGCGACAATTACAATCATAAACCACAGCGAGACTTCGTTTATAGTTGTAAATAGCAAACAACCGCTACTCCTCCTCCTCCCTCAGTTATCCTACTAGTATTATAAATGTCAATGTTTGGATATTTGGATGTGTGTAGATGTTGTGTAGCTCAATCACGTCGTAACGTAGGAAGGAATCGCGATGAAATTTGGAACTGAGTTATACTACTATAGTCTGGAAGTACACATAGGCTAAAAAGTAGCCTATGAGTTCACCCAGACTATATCCCAGGCTAAATCCTAGAAAATCAACGGGAACGCGAAATACGCGGATAAAACCGCGGGGTGCAGTTAGTGCTATATACATTTAAAAATGAAAGATAACTTAATACAAATTTAATGCGATGATATGAAAAATACTGAACATGTTCTTTTGGGTTTTATAACTTTTTCTAGTTTTCAAATTTCCACGTTTTCATCTGGTTTAGGGATACCACGTAAAAAAACTCGCTCCTAGATTCTATTTCGTAAATCGTGTGGAAAAATCCTACTAATGTTATGTACGAAAGTTTGTATGTTTGTTCCTAAATCACAGCGGAATGCTTTTTTTTTTTAAATAAAGCGTGACGAGACGAGCAAGACATGTGCCTGATGGTAAGCAACATACCTGCCACATAACAGCACAGTGACACGCAGCTATTGGAACATGAAGAGTCCAAATCATTACCTAGCACTGCACTGCGCTCGTCACCCAAAGATCTAAGTTGTTATGTCTCTGAGCCCTGTAATTTCACTGGAAACATTGCCCTTCGAACCGGAACACAGTAATGTTTGCACATTACTGCTTGGCGGTAAAATAACAAGTAAAGGTGTGGTCCTTCCCCAGGCGTACTCTGCCAAGATAATGCTTAATGATATATTCAGCGCTGTTTGATAAAGTGGCTAGGCTGTTGACTGAATGGCTGATTAAGGTAGTTGCCTGGGAAGTTACGTCTGGTCAGTGAAGTTACGGCTGGTCTATTTAGGCGTACGGCGACTTCCGATCCGGAGACCCCGGGTTCAAACCCCACACGCACCACTGTATTTTCGAAGTCATGTGCGTAATACCGCTAACTAAAAACTGTGAAGGAAATCATCGTGAGGAAACCGATATGTACCTACAATCTTTCGAAGTCATGTGACATCCACCAACCCGCACTGGACCAGCGTGGTGGATTATGGCCCTGACTCTTTCCTTGCGAGTGAAGGCCCCGAGTCCCAGCAGTGGGAACATTTAGTGGGTTGCCTTTGCTACATCTGGTTTGGAGATCTCCACTTCGTAAGTACCTAGTGTGGAAAAATCCCACCAATGTTTTGTATGTATGCAAAAATTTATTTGTTTGTACTTAAATCACAGTGAAATGCCTAATGATAATCAGCGCTGTTTGGTAAAGTGGCTAAGCTGTTGACTGAACCTGAACGGCTGAATAAGCTAGTTGCCTGCGAGCCTGCCACATATATATACTTACATAGATATGCGGAGTCGGCCGGCCGCAGGTTCTACGACCTAACGGAACTTTTTGTCAATACTATTTCGGTTTCTTTAATTTGGAGCGAAACTACAAAAACATAAGCAATATATTTAGGCGGCCGAAGCGCAGATGTCGGCCTAATGAAGAGCAATCGGGTAATCCGACGCAGCCGCGGCGAACCCACGCGGATGCGACGCGACGGTACCTACATAAGTACTTACAGAGTTATCTCTAACTGGCGGTTCGGCCGTGGTACATCCTTATTTCCACTAATATTATAAATAAATGGATGATTTATAAACGGGCAGACCTTTTCATTAACAAACTACAATGAGAACTACGAGTACTCTACGCTCTACGCTACATACCTAACTAACTACTTTCACTAAGTACACCTGAATTATCCATAGACCAATGAAGGTCTACAGATAATGAAGATGTTCAAGCCCACTGCCAGTTCGAAGCGTTCCAGGATGTTGGCTGCATTACCACGCTGAATGGCAATGCTTACGCGTAGGCGCAAATAAACGCCAGCATTCTGGTCACGCTTCGTGTTGACCAAGCGCTCGGAAAGGCTTTTGAAGATGGATATTTGGTTATTTTGGTGTTTGGATGTTTATTGCTCAATCACGTTGCAACGTATGAACAGATCGGGCTGAAATTTGGAACATATGTAGATTATAATCGGGAAGAACACATAGGCACTTTTTACCCCGAAAAAATAATAGGGATCCCTTCCCTATTATATAAAACTATAAAATATAGCCTATAAGTAGTACTCAGGGTATTTCATCTGTGCACTCAGAGATCACGTACCTACATAGCCTACGGTGAAAAATGGTTATGTAATGTAATTACTACTTACTACGTATTTGATTTCATTCAAATTCATGCAGCCGTTACAGAGATACGTGGTCACAAACATACACACACTTAAAAACATTCAAACTCTCGTCTTTATAGTATTTGTGTGATTTTATGAGAACGCAAACATTTTCTAAGTGTTCTGAAAGCATTTTTTAACAATATTCGTGTTACATTACGACATCATAAACTTTTTTTAAATTTATTTTTCATGTTTCGTAGCCAAAGTGTGCAATATGTTGGTCTCTCATACATGTTTATAGAACCGCCAACAACACGCCCTGGTGTCGTGGAGGTTGATTCACAGCAAATGGATAGTAAAGGCGACATCCTCGTCACTTCCTGGGCCTGTATTCTATAAACGCCAAACTCAAAACGTAAACTCACTCCAGTGATCTTGACCTCTTTACAAACAAGACGTGTGCGCCACCGGCTCATGGTGGAAATTTAAAATTTGATTACTTACTTTATTCCCTTTTGCACCACAGTATTGATACTAAAGCAATTAAAAGGCAGAGCCACATAATTCATTGTATTTGTATTTCTGTTCAAATACATTTTCTTAATCTTAATATTCAATGCCGAAAATTCCAGCAAATCACTTTGCTTTCACATTTATTCGCACTGCAATACTGCGGAACACTCTACCTGAGTCTGTGTCTCTCCAAAGGTAGAATGTGTCTTTATTCAATCCAGGACAAAAAGGTAAGCGTGTTACTAATAGGTTAGGAACTACACCCTTGGCTGCGTTATTTAGTGACATCGGGCAGTCTGCGGTCTAACGGAAACTTAATTAATAACGGAAGAAATATTGAGTAAAAATTAATTTACAACAAATCATTAATTATACTTCGGTATACACTAAGATAATTTGTGGTGTGTTGTGTGAATTATATTTGTCAGTACGTACATTTTTTAGGTGGGACCGATGAAAATTGGTATCAACTGGTATCTCAAGCCTGAAATTCGGTAGGCATACTTGGCGAATTTTGGGATGGAGCAGAAAGCAAAGAATGAGACAGAAATATACATACTATTTTGTCCCATACTGCAAGTAAGCGTCATTTTCGACGCATCTCTCAAACGGCGTTTGGCGCAATTGTTACGGTCTCGGCTTAACGAATGTCGAGTGCCGGGTTCGATCCTTACCAAGGCCTGTACTAAGATGTTTGTTTTGCACGCTTTTTGAAGTGAAAACTTCTTTAGGCGATAGTTTCCAAGGTAAGCTATCAAATTCTGAGTTTAAAAATTAAGAAAAATATTGTGTCACTGGCAAGCCAATCTTCACTTTTTAATCACTTGCGCGTAAGCTATCAAATTCTGAGTTTAAAAATTAAGAAAAATATTGTGTCACTGGCAAGCCCATTTTCACTTTTTGTGTTTGAAAGTGAAGTGAAGATTGACTTGTTTATTCTACCCTTGTTATATTTATTCATCTCATTCTTTTGTCGATTAACTGAAGTTTCACTTCTATCGTGTGTGAATCGCATACACTCCTTTTTTTTGAATTTTTCAATTGCTGTAATTTGTTATGGATCTTTTTTGCCTGACATTCCTATCTGTGATAAGCGAGCCACTAAGTGAAAATGCCAGCAATTGTATACATCAATTAAAGTTGTATAATTTTAGAAGCTTTTCATCCTGTTAAGAGGCCTTTTAAATATGAGTCTTTATATCAGAATTGCATTTTTTTTTAAAACAAACTTTAAACCCAGCAGAAGACTATGTAGGTTGAATGTCTGTATTTAGAGAAAACAGGCCGTGTCGGAACGTCGCGCGTCGTTTCCGGGTCCGGGCAATCACGGGGATGTCCCGAGACCTCGCGCTCTGCGGGTGAGTGACGTCAGAGGACACGTCACATATTGTAGCTCGGATTATTACACTAACAATAAATACACGAAAATAGTTTGTCACAATCCTCGTCGCCACTCACACACGTCTGTGTAGCGAGACTGTCGGATTTCCGTATGATATTTAAGATTTTTTTGTTAAAACTGCATAGTTTAACTTGACTGCCAGAAGACTTGTGTGGTGACAGAGACTATACAATCCTGGGACTGGGACAGGACCTGGGAATATATAATCCTGGGACTTGGTTTCTTAACCGAGAGAAATGGTATTTTTTTGAAGGAATGAAGGAGGAACAAAAATGATTACTTAAATGAAACTGATAGAAAGATCAGTTTAAATAATGAATCCTACTTGAGACCAAGGACGGTCCAACTTTGGCTCCAGGGGAGGTCACATGGCTCCAGAGGGGGGAAGGGGGTAGCATAGTCGTAGTCAAGTCAACAAAACTGCGCGATAAGTACATGCATGGTTTTAAATCAGTGATTAACCTAGGTGCTGCAGGGGCGAGGTATGGCCCTCATGACCGCCCCGGATCCGTGCTTGATTGAAACCGTGTGAGACGATGTTAGAGTAAGGCATAAGCGATTTATTAAGCTGGCTATCTTAATAAATCGCTTATGCCTTATGCTTACTGGTATTACGGTGGGCCGTTCTTTCCAGCAGGTGCGGTCTTGGGTGGTCACCAACGTACGATGGTGGATGCAGTGGGGCTGCAGAGGAAGGACCTGGCTCCCAGTTGTTGGATGCTCCCGAGGTGGTCACGGCGTGTCATCACTTCTCTGGTGGACCGGTGAAGGGACGATTTTTTGTATAATATAGAGTTGGGAGACGAGCAGGATATGTGCCTGCTCAAAACAACACAGTGATACGTCGCTATTGGAACATGAAGAGTTCAAATCATTACCTAGAACCTAGAACTGCACTGCGCTCGTCACCCAGAGATTTAAGATGTTTTATCTCTATGCCTTGTAATATCACTGGAAACATTTCCTTTCAAACCGGAACACAGTGATACCCTGAGGTTGACCCGATGACAGGCAGGATGCTACCAATACAATATTTGCTTGACCCGAATGTGGGAGATTTTAATATTTTATGAATAAACTTTAAAATTGTAAGTACTACTCTTTGAGTCGTATGTCAATGTTTAAAATTTAGCGGTCACATAATTCGCTACAAAATCAACTGTACATAAATTGAACCTTGTAAATCCCAAAATGGCCCACAAGAATATATAACTTACAAAGACTATTGTAAATGAACTGTAATCTTCTGAGTAGTAGAGTTTACATTTGAATGGTCTGGTGTCGTGTCGCAGCCAGAGAGATCATTAGTTATGCTTAGCTTGAAATCAGCAAAGATGAATGGGTGCAGTGCGCGGCGACTGGCGTTACTTAGTTGTTTCTATTTACTTTGGTAAATTGTTTCTAGAGGAAGCTGTGGAGCATTGTATAAACTAGATAGATCAGTGAAAGACACTAGTTATATTTTTTTTTAACTTTTATAGGTTTACACTTGACCGCTGTATCTCCTGATGTTAAGCGACAATGCGGTCTACGATGGAGCGTGCTTACCTAGAAGTAACCGATTCACTCTCGATTTGAAGACACAAAGATTGTAACCATCGGAGAAAACTGACTCAGGCAACGTATTTCACAGCCTTGACGTTCTTATCACAAAAGTAGAGTCAAATCTCTTCGTTCGTGTCTTTGCAACATCAACCATGAAACGATGTCGCTTTTTCCAGCTACGTGCATTCCGATAGAAAAAAGGACAAGGTGGTATTCGATCATGCAAATCGGTCGCACACTCTCCGAAGTGTATCCGATAAAAAACCGATAGACTAGCAATTTTACGGCGATATTCAAGACTTTGAAGTCTTTTTCGCACAAGAGTGTCATTGCCTATGAGCCTTTTGGCACGTCTCTCGATCGATTCCAGAGCCTCCAGCCGATACTTAGCCGATCCATCCCAAAGGTGCGAACAGTACTCCATTCAGGAGCGAATCTGTGCTTGATATAATGTAAGCAACTGTTCAGACTTGAAGTACCTTCGCACCTTTGAGAGGACACCTAGTTTATGTAAAAGTAGCTCATGTTTTCTTCCGGACTATTCTATCTATATACATATTATGTTCCGTATTTGAGCCGGCAGGTCTACTACGAAGTCCGATAAACGATATATCGGCCCAACTTATGGAAGTTTCCTACCTCGATAGACAATCGGTCGGTTGATCGAATCGGCCGTTTCGTTCGATCCGACCCTCATCCGACCTAAGCCTATAACTCCCGACCGAGATGTATCGATCCGAATGTTTTTCGTGGTAGGCTACAGATCCGATTCCGCTGTCGGCCGGATCCGATCATTCGGAGTTTGTTTTCGTAGTAGACCTGCGGATCCGTTCAGACGTTACGACACGGTTGTATGCCGCAACAAACCTTTAAACTTTGACATGTATAACATTAATAGAATTATAATAATACATTAACCATGTTAAAATTATTTTTATTCTATTTTTGAAGTGAAAACTGCTTTTGCATTGGCTAGATGGCCATGGTCATGGCCACGGCCCCTGGTTTTACCCGCGTAGTATCCAAAGTGAGCTATCAAATTCTGAGTTATAATTTATCACTTCTATCGGCAGTTCCTATGACTGCCATTTTTTTTTAAAGTATGGTAGTATTTAATTTAATTTCCGGTTTACAATCTGGTGGTCGTAGGTGCGAATCCCGCCTGCACCTGAATATTTGTGAATTGCAGATTTATTGGTTTGTATTCGACACTGACTTGAAACTTATAAAACATCGTGAGGAAACAATTAGAGGCAGAATTACTACCTACTAAACTACAAGGCCAGTCTAAAATAATGTTTTAAACTGCTTCTTATTTGCTGACGCTACCAAATGTGTGAATTACTACCAACTAAACCACGAGGCTAGTCTTAAAATAATGTTATAAACTGCATCTTATTTGCTGACACTACCGAGTGTGTACAATGGATAGCATAAATAAATTGGATTGAACTGAAAATAAACCAGGAAGGTGATAGTTTGATGGTCGTATCTTCAGAAATAGAGAGCTCTAGACAATCTGGGTAGCCTAGTTCCAGCATCAAATCTAGACTTCCCACAATAGATCTCGTGTCACACTAGTATTACCTACTCTACGAAATGCCACTTCCACGTTTCACATACGATTTCAAACTTTATCTGCTTCCTTTTATGGTTCAATTCGTGTTGGGGAAAGTTTTAATTTTGAAGGATTTGCGGCTGGCGAAACGGGAAAAGTTATTATTTAGTATATGATGGCGACGTTCGGGGGGTATTGGATGACGAGTGGTAGAAATGTGAGGATTTTATTAGGTTACGGTTTGAAGATCAATGACTGTGGCTGGCAAAGCATTCTTAGATCATGTTACAACTAATAAATTATTAATTTTAATAATTGAATACGACGTACATATACTATAACTACTTATACATATACTATAGCGGTTGCCTGGAAGAGATTGCTTTTAGCGATAAGGTCGTCATATCTTTCACTAATTTTAATAATTTATCTTTTAGGCTTTAAGGCTGGTCTAGTCGAGTGCACGGCGACTGCCGATCCAGAGCCTCCGGGTTCAAATCCCAAGCGCACCACTGCGAAGGCATGTGCGTAATCCGGCTAACTTAAAATAAAATGAAGCAAAACAGGGCGAGGAATCCGACATGTTTCTAGAATCTTTCTAGGTCAAACGTGATCCGTCAACCCACGTTGGACATTTTTTTTATAGTTTCAATACCTCTCTAATCCATTATTTCGCAATGCCGTACAAAAATCATGCGACAAGGAGAAATGATCGAGGGTTGCAAGTTGCAACCCCCCTCTTCGACTGTACTCAGTTGGACAGCTTACAAGTGACGGCATAGTGCTGAATCTTATTACTTTATACCCTTCTATCATCCTACATAGGTCTCCTGGTGGTTCATTTACTACGTACATTTTGTTCACGGGCATGTAGTCTACACGTTTGTCGCCACCACTGGTTTTAATGATGAAGGAAAACATCGGAATGAAATTGACTTATTTAAAAAAAATTGCAGGCATAGGAACTGCCTATAGAAGCGAAAACTCATAACTCAGAATTTGATAGCTCACTTTTGAAACTACGCGAGTGAAACCGGAGTGCGTGGTTATGACCATGGTCACCTAGAAATGGTAACGTATTTTTAGATAACCAATGCGATATTCTGACGCATTTCCAGAAGTCAATGGTTCCGAGAGTTCACCCGGAAATTTCTTATCATTCCCGAACGTGACGCTAGGATTCAATTCACAGCCCACGAAAAATCTGTCTGAGGTGCGCCAAAGGAAGTTTTCACTTCTAAAAATACAGTTCGTTCTACTGTGGACTAGGGGAACATAAAGCTGGTAATGAGAGTTCCGTTCCTATAGTTTAACTGGTTTCCGATGAGTCTGAGAGACTTCCGCGTGGAACATTACTCAGCGGGACCGGCCCGCTCGTTACAACCCGGCACGACGCGTAGGAGATAAACGCACGGACTAATATAGCGAGGGACTTGGTGTCACTCATATTTTTTTGAAGTGATATCTTCTTTAGGCGTGCCTAGACAAATCTTTCGTGGGGTGCACATTTAATTCTGGCATCTCGCTCGGGTATGATAACAAATCTTCGGGCAAACTCGGGACCTTGCCGATTGGGCATCTAGAACTGCGTCAGCCAATGGGAAATGCTAAAGAGCGTGGCTTCGCCATCATGCCATGGCCATCTAGAAATGCGTGAGCCAATGGGAATTGCTGACGCATTTCTAGATGGCCATGCCATGATGGCGAGGCCACGTCCTCCGGTTACACCCGTGTAGTTTCCAAGGTAAGCTATCAAATTCTGAGTTTTCACTTCTATCGGCAGTTCCTATGACTGCCAATTTTTTTTTAATAGTATAGAATGACGAGACGAGCAGGGCATGTGCCTGTTGGTAAGCAACATACCTGCCACATAACAAACAGCACAGTGACACGCAGCTATTGAAACATGAAGAGTCCAAATCATTACCTAGCACTGCACTACGCTCGTCACCCAGATATCTAAGATATTATATCTCTATGCCCTGTAATTTCTCTGGAAACATTGTGCTTCAAACCGGAACACAGTAATGTTTGCACATTACTGCTTGGCGGTAGAATAATTGACAAAGGTGTCCACCAATATTTATATTTATTTATTTATTTATACAAACACTAGCTGACCCCGCAAACGTTGTTTTGCCTTAGTGAACAACCCTTGTCACTTAGGGGTATGAAAAATAGCTAGTAGCCGATTCTCATACCTACAGAATATGCTTATAAAATTTGGTTAAAATCAGTAAAGCCGTTTAGGAAGAGTAAGGAAACAAACACTGTGACACGAGAATTTTATATATAAGATTTCGTCAAATAAATCTGTGCCATACATTTGAAGTTCTAGGTTTTCACTTCTATCGGAAGTCAGTTGTTCCAAAGTTGTCAGGCAGTTGTCGTTCCAAAGACTCGAACAAGATAATGCGCACTTTCTTTCGTCATAAGAACGTCTAGTCTAGGCTGTGGCATGTGTAGCCTGAGTGAGTTTTCCTAATGGTTACAATCTTGGTGTATTTAAGTAGAGATTGAATCGGTCTCTTCTAGGTAAGCACGCTTTATTATCCCTTCACATCAAGCGGCACGGCGGCGGCCGTCATAATATGTAAACCTATAATAGTTGAGTAAGTGAAAACTAAAATAAGAGATAACTATTTAAAACTATTGAATGACTTTAATAATTAAAAATAAAAACGATTACTTGTAAATTGAACAAAGTAAACTCAGCGACACGACAGGGACAGATGCGGCTGAAGGACTAGTATCCAGGGCCGAGAATAAATAAAATAGGTAGTGACACCAGACTGCAGCAGCTGACTATCTTTGTCGCTCTGACACACTCGGCTGTCTCGAGTTCACCCGAAAATTTCCATCCTTTCCGAGACGATAAGCTTCTTTCACAGGCCACGAAAAATATGTGTGAGTTGCGCCAAAAAAGTTTTCTCTTTCAAAATGTTAAATTATACAAAGTAACCCATTCAGTTCCGTCCGGTAGGTTATTCGTCCAAGCAGCCGACTGATCTGGCTTCTATTTCGCCGAGTTGTAAAAAAACTGTTAACTCCCGACTCGCGCGAAGCTGTCGAATGAGATCCTGCGTCTGATAACAACATATAAGGCTCTATTGAACGCGGTACTGCCTGCTACTACTATAAAATCCAATGGTAGTTTTATTTTATGACTCCTGAAATGGTTTCACTTGTTCTACCGCGATATTTATAACAGAGTCCGCCTGGGGAAGTACCACGACTTTGCCAGTTATTCTACCGACAAGCAGTGATACGAAAACATCGATGTGTTCACGTAACATGCATAAGTATGACACATACAAAAAAATATAACCTAATTCAGGCATCCTACGGTTGCCTGGAAGAGATCGCTTTAAGCGATGAGGTCGCCCGTTGCTACTTTAGTTTTTGTTTTTATGTCATCTATACTAATATATAAGCTGAAGAGTTTGTTTGTTTGTTTGACCGCTAGGATCTCAGAAACCACTTGTCCGAATTGAAAGATTCTTTCTCTGTTGGATAGTCCATTTATCGAGGAAGGCTATAAGCTATTTAACATTACGCTACTATCAACAGGAGCGAAGTATGAATGAAAAATGTAACAAAAACGGGAATAAATATTGCTTTTTGAGAGCTTTCGTTGCGTGACAGCATGTGTCTATCTTTTAAAAGGTTGCGTCATTATAGAACCGAAAGTAACCAAATTTGTTCTAGATTTGAATTGGTACAACAAATGTTCGATAGATGGCGTAGCAACGCGCGCACGATTCAGCTAGTTTATTTTAAATTAAGCGCAATAAAGAGTTAATCTATCTAATTACATACTGCTAATACCACGGTATGTGGCTAATACGCATGTCGGTAACATGTACTTACAAGATTTCGTCTAACACGCACATTTGCTCAACTGCTCCGACGTCGCTCCGACACATGTCGGTGACACTAAGCCATAAGATCTTCCCCTTCCAAAAAGTATTTTACGCGGTTAGAAAAACGAGTTTTCAACAAACAAATTCCCAAATGGGCTATAAAAAGAGCCTTACCACCAGATTAGTCTCTTAACTTATTGCAAAATTTCACTTCAAGTTTATTCACGCTCCCACGTTTTAAAACTAATTTTCCAAAGTGATTTTAAATTCCCGTCACAAGAACCAACGCACTTTATCTCGCGTCAAACCAACGACCCATTCAGATAAGGTACGACTTTGCTCCAACATTAAGAGAAAAATCCAAAGAAAATTGGTTTTTCTCTGAAAAATCAGCTAGGATCGGGCAGTTCAGAGCTTCATTAGACGGATTCAATACACATTTGCGAGAATCCGAGCTACGTAGGTAGGCGCTTTTAATATTAATGAGTTCGTATTAAATCGTCAACTACCTACGTAGAATAACATGTTTTTTCGGGAAAAAGAGTAAATTGAAAGAGTGACAAACATATTGTTGTACATTTGGTTTACATAAAAACAAATTTCGATATGATTGTTCTATTTTTGTCTTGTACCTTATCTTGGTAAGTTTTTTGGTAATATTTTTTTTATATCATCTCATCAAACTTTTTCGTTCATTTATTGCATGTCGCGTGGCGGTCGGCCGCGGAGTAGGGGTAAATTAAAGTGGCTCGACAGAGCATTCCAAGCCAAAATGGCAGCGTTACTTAAGTTACTTACTTACTTATCAAATATTTTGCCAAAAATTTTTATTTAGGTAAATGTCTACAATGCGAAAAAAAATCAGTTTTATCGTGGTTTCATAAACCCACATAATCATTTTTTTAGCTAAAGGGAGAGTTTGCAGCTGACCTGTAGATGTAAATAATCACCATTTACTTGAAGTTTGACCTTTTAAACCGATTTAGAAAAAGATTATATTATATTCGACTGTATATTTGTAATGTAGATTCGTTTGGTAATATTATATATTTGGTAGTGGTAGGACTCTTTGCAAATTCGACAGGGCATGTACCATAAATTTACACGTTATTCTATGGCTAATCAGTAATGTGCAATCATCCCTTTGTCCTAGTTTGAAGGACAGGGTTTTTAGGGCATCTTGCATCTCTAGGTAACGACCGCAGTGCAGTGCTATATTATGATTTGGGTTATTCATGTGCCGAAATCTGATTTACACTGTGCTCTTATGATCAGGTGTGATGCTTACCATCAGGCACATGTCCAGCTCGCTTCATAATTTTTTCCAACCAAAAAAAAATGTTCTTCGATAGTATTTTTTTTTTGGTATTGCTTTATTATGTTCGCTATTTTTTTAAACCTTTTGAAGATGCAAAATAAATCTTAATGTTTACCCAACTAACAGCGTATAAGTTGCCCCGATGTATTGAGTTACGATACCGAAATGCTCACTGATTTATTCGTCCAAACAATTAATACATTCTCTTGATTAAGGCGCGGTAGGGCGCGTCGTTAGTGGTCTCCGTAAATACCGACTACTCTGCGCCACAATTCTCATTCCCAACTGCATAGCATCACTAACGGAAAACCAACTTACCCTTCCAATTCTTGCTTATCACTATAATAACAGAGTCGTTCTACTCTTTCGTCGTGAGACCTAAGTGGTGGTGCGGTATCGAGCCAGTGATACTACAAATTGATTTCATTATCGAGCTATTCTCTGAATATTCATACTTGATACACAACACTTTGATGGAAACACGCTGGAGAGACGCGGCCAAATTGCGTTCTTGGCTTTAGGCGTTTTATGCATATTCTGTGTGTATTTAGCTTTTAGACAATAATTAACGCTTTTGTAAATTAAACGGAGTATGAGTAGATCATGCGTATACAACAGTCAATGCTTGTTATTTATGAAAAAGTTACATTTCTAGTTTAAAGCAGTTTTTATGAAATGCTTTCGTTGGAGCTAGAATGTGGACGATAACGGGTTCGTAAAATATGGTGGTGGCCTGGTGGCCATACCATTCTAATGAGTTTATATCGTAGATTATGTAAAAATGTAAAACACGTATGTATGTATGTGTATTTTTTGTTGTAATAAATTATTAAAAAAGCAACAAAGGTATAGATCACCAAACTTTCGTAGTGATGTCACGTCTTTGTAAATAGGAGAGAGTCAAGGCCATAATCCACCACACTGGCACTGTACGGGTTGGTGAATGACACATGACCTCGAAAGATTGTAGGTACATGTAGGTTTCCTCACGATGTTTTCCTTCACCGTTTTAAGTTAGCGGGGTTACGGGCACGACTTGGAAAAGACAGTAGAAGTAGCAACTGGTCTAGTTGGGTGAACAGCGACTGCCGATCCCGGGGCCTCTGGGTTCAAAGCGCTCAAAATGCGCACTGTAGTCTGAATTATGGAAAATCGGAAAATATGGTTAGAAAGTCTAGAGATCCCTTAAAAGTATTTAAATTGGTGCTAAAAATGTCAATGGCGTTTATCAAAATATGACAAGTATGTTTCAATGTCATAATTTGGCTGCAATTCAAAATTATTTGTTTATTTTTGTAAATATTAAAATTAAACTGAAATTTATACTAAATCAAGATGTGTGACGTATTCCCAGAGTTCGAAAACTGTTGTATGTGTGTTAATATAAGAGTAGGGATGATGTTCATTGCAGTGCTTTCAGTGGTAAGTATAAATATAAATAAATAAATATTGGTGAACATTTCACACACAGTCCGTGTGTCAAACGTGACCGTCTAGCCCTAAAAGCCGGGTCACATAGAGGCGATACGATAGCGATAGCGATCCGATACCGAGTATGGGATCGCGCCCGCTTGCTGTTTGTCAGGTTGCATCCAAATTCGAACATTATAAAAAATCTCGTCTCGGATCGCTATCGCTATGGGATCGCCTCTGTGTGACCCGGCCTTAAACCAAGCGAAGCTTGTGCTATGAAAGTAAGGTCAGATAGCTGATATAATACTTATATATTTTTAAATACGTATTCATACATAGAAAACACCCAGGCACAGACTAATTGCTTGTGTTCATCACACAATTATTTATAGGTAGGGATCGAACCCACGACCCACGGCTACGCAGGCAGACTTACTACCAACTAAGCTTAAGCCAGGCAACTAATACATTGATGGCCATCTGCAAGTTAAACTCTCGGATGGTCTCCGGTGAAGCAGGCAACGCTCGCCGTATAAACCGACCAATGGTGTCGTCAGCGTAGTATGCGCTCAAACCGACGAATTCAATGATCACTTTAAAAGTTCTTTACAATGTTACAATCATACTTAATAGTTCCAAGCACGGTTGCCTGGAACAGATCGATGTAAGCCTAAGGTTGGCAAAGGAAACGTTTTTTTTTAATATTTAACTAAGTTTATTGTAAGCGATAAGGTTGGCAATTTAAATGTTTTTTTTTACATATATTTAGATTTTTCTTTGGACCAACGATCTAGTGAACGTCGCCGGGAATCGTTGAATACGGGCGGCGCAAGACTGGTCTTTATGGAGATCTTTGGAGGAGACCTTCACAAGTAGACGTTAAAATGATGATGGTGGTGGAGTTTATTTTATTCTCCTGAAATGTATGTTTGAAGTGAAACCTTGCTCTGGCACCACACACAGATTTTTCACAGGCTGTGAATTGATCTCAAGGTTCACGCGCTTTTCTTTCCCCCTCACTTGTAGCTTGCCTGCCACTAAATACATCATCTGGGCAGCAGTGTTTAGCTTGTAAAGTCAGACAGCCTTGCCATAAGTACAGATTTCTCCGTATTTGTTACAGATTTTCGATGTACGATACAGATTAGCATTGGATATAAATATATTTATATAAGTACATCATTTACACATTGTATTTATTGCATATTTCATTGCTAAATTAATTTCAATTTAATTTAGTATTCTTATTAATGTTTAAGTACCTGGGTGACCTTTGCTCGATTTAAATACTAAATATACTTAGATACCTACAGATAAAAGACTCCAAGAAATAGATTTTCTTAAAAAAACGAATTGAAAAAAAAAGAGAACCCGTCTGGATTCGAACCCGGAGCTACTAATTCGTGACCGCTATGAGCGCCCGACTTCCCGTCTGAGCTAATTATGCTGTCGCGTCACGCGGCGAAATTTACCTTCACATTCTAATGTCTAATGTGACAGTTTTTCATTGTCTAAAAACGCGCATAATATGCGTTTTTTTTTAAATAAGACCTAGTTAGATCGATTTATCGTCCCCGAAATCCCCTGCATACATAATTTCATGAAAATCCGTCGAGCCGTTTCCGAGATTCAGATTATATATATACATATTTATATAGGTACAAGAATTGCTCGTTTAAAGGTATAAGATTTAATGATATATTATTTTTAATCTGGATCAAATTACTTCCATTTCATTTCATTACTGTATTCGTAAAAGCCCTAAGTACTGTACCGTAAGTGGTTAAAATCATCTACAGTCGTGATTCGCAGTTGTCGCGGGCTTTCGCGAGCTTTCGCGGCCGTTTGCGCCGTGAGTGTAGAGCCGGCTTTATAAGTAAGATTATGTTATGTTCATTTGATAATGGAAACATCAAATTATGATGGGATAATTAGGGTTCCAGTGAGTGTAAGTGAAATCTGTAGTGCTAATAAAATAAATGGTATAACGTACAAACAAAAAAAAAACATGATAAGACAAAGAAACTGGGAGCAACACTAACTTCCGTTAACTTGTTCTGCTCTTTCTTCTCCAGGCCTGGGATGTCGAAGAGAGGCGTGCGGACTTAGTGTCTGGCACGCTCACTATAAAATGTTACACAGCACACAAAATTTGCACAAACACAAATAATATGAAAGTGTTTCACATAGATATATTTCACATAATTATTCTATTTATGGAATTATTCTAGTTTACATATCAAGGATACCACACACTGCTCTTATCTGTAACCTTGTCATATTTACCAAAAGGTTATCTGGAAGAGATCGATATTAGTGATAAGATTGTCTTTTGGGCCCAAAATGTTTCGATGTTAAGTTTAATCAATGTTTTTTGTAATATTTTTGTGGTATAATACAGTGTTTTGCGATTAGAACAATCAAATTTATTATATTATTAGAACAAATTAGTGTTCAATCTTTTATTTTGAGTACGATGGGAACACACTTAATCTTATAGCCAAAGGCTGTCACTTTCACACTGACTGCGTCACGACGTTACCCACGTTTCATCGATCAATGTGGGTAGATTTGACTCGGCCATAGTCATATAGTGCTGCATGAGGGTAGAGGATAGGAGAATGAGAATGCACCGTGTAGTTATCAAAATTATCACCAATCCTAATCTGGCGCAAGCATATCGTTTTTCCCTTTTTTTCATTTTAGATTATATTTTTTGTTTTTTAATGTGCCATGTTAAAAATCTAAGAAATTTTAGGCTATGTACTATGTGCAGCGAGCAACACGGAAGGGAGTAGGCATACACAGCGTTTCCCCTCTGTCAAAGTACAAGTCCGCGTGGACCATGGAGTTTGATAATATACTATGCCGTGAGGGCGGGGCTAGATTTGTGAATTGTGTTTTATTTTTTATGTGTTAGTGATATGGCTGTGTGAGTATGGTCGGCAATGGATCGGTACAGGTATGTTTTGTATGTAATAGTGCGGCTTTGCGCTAGTGTGCAACTTCCCCGCAAGAAATGACAGAAAGATTTGAACAATATATTTTAGCTAAGGCGACTCCCTTCCGTGCTTGCGCGGAAGATCGAGTTGCTCGATGACTATGTGTTAGTCAGACAAATAAATAAATTTTAAACAGTTAATTACTGCATTTTTGTGTTGTTTATTTTAATATATGATAAAATATTAAATGTTTTCTGTAAATATTTTTAGAAAACTCTGAGTTTTTATGATAGTTTCTCTGTGTTATTTTTGATCCGGTCGCGACCGTCGTGCCTGTATGGGGTGCGCCTCCTGCCTAGTTAATTGTGTTTTCTGAGCTTCATCCACACTTGCGGGCCGACGGCTGGCAACTCCATGAACTAAACACAGCTACTGCAGAGAATTTGACAGTACTCGCACTGCACACCTGGACTAATCAGTCGCGATTACTAATCACTCGCATTCGCACTCGCACTCATCAAAATATAATCATAATAATTATTATTATACATTCAACTGCAAAAAGCAGCTATACTTAATACATGCCTAATTGTTAGAAATTTTTTACAACTAGACACGGATAATGCTGACCCGAATCTCGAATCAATGGAATAACACTTGGTACCCACCCGTGTTATTTCAATTTACCAGGACAAAAATCCTGAGAAACAAAAGTTTATAATCATAATCTTTATTGGTCTGTGAAATTAGGTGATATGTTACATATTACTAGCGGCCCGTTCCGGCTTCGCTCGGATCATAATCTAGATTTTTGGGGTGAACAACCCTTATCACTTAGGGGTATGAAAAATAGCTAGTAGCCGATTCTCAGACCTACTGAATATGCATATAAAATTTGGTAAAAATCAGTAGAGCCGTTTCGGAGAAGTAAGGAAACAAACACTGTGGCACGAGAATCTTATATATAAGATAAATATAAACATTTTATAAATATAAACTGGCCATTAGTAGACTTACTCGTATTTATACGACAATGCTTTGAAGATTTTTCCAGACTAGCAGCGTCCTACGGTTTCACCCGCGTAGTTTCCAAACCGTGCCATCAAATTCTGAGTTATACGTTTTCACTTCTATCGTTTGTCCCTATGACTACCATTTTTTTAATTTCGTATATAATCTCATTATTATTATTGTATTTCAGATAACGGGGACCACAGTGTTGTGTGTGTACGTGGCAAAGAGTGGAGAGTCATTTCAGGATTCGGTAAAGGATATCAAGGAGACGATGAATATGACAGGTGATCTGAAATTTATTTATTTCTTAGTTTACACAGATCCCCTTCTAATCCTAATAATATAAAAACATATTAAATCCAAAATGAAACCTGTTTGCGCTACTCAATTTATTCAACAAACTTAACTTGTATACAATAACTAGGGAAACGAAACGTCTGCGTGTTCTAATCCGATACAGCGCCATCTACTATTTCGAGCATAAACTAAAATATATTGAGTCATCAAGTATGTAGTTTGTAATGTTTGTGCATTAAAAGGATGAACAACGACATCTAGTCTAAAACCGCGTAAACAAAACCTAAAATTAAAGTAAAAATATTTAAAACTAGCAGCGCCCCGCGGTGTTACCCGCGAAGTTCCCGTTCCCGTTGTTTTTTCGGGATAAAAAGTAGCCTATGTGTTCTTCTAGACTATAATTTATCTGTATTCCAAGTTTCAGCCTGATCCGTTCATACGTTAGGACGTGATTGAGCAACAAACATCCAAACATCCATACATTGACATTTATAATATTAGTAGGATGAATGCAGCAACTAAATGAAGCAGTTAGAGCATTTAGCCGTATTTTGTGTGGGGATGTAACTAAGCAGTTGATTCTACCTGGACTGACGCCCAAGAGGCTATAAATGAGCAGATTTAAGATATTTTTAAGTATTTTTTTTTTAATATTATAGAGCTGAAGAAGTTTTTTGTTTGAACGTGCTAATCACAGGAACTACTGGACCTATTACAAAAAATATTTCACTGTAGATATAGATATGTAGGTATGTGGTCCCTGGGTGCTCTTAAACTATATGGGCCGCTAGTAATATCATATCTTAATGTTTATTATTCTAACTTACGGCTTACTAAAAAAAATTGTAAATGCGTACATAAGCACACACTATTTTTTACACTAATTATGTAAATCGGTTTCCTCAATCAAATGTTCTGAGGTAACAAGCTAAAACGAAATTCAGTTTTTTGGGTAGAGTGACGGGACGAGCAGTACATAGGTCTGATGGTAAACAACATGCCTGCCCATAGTATGGAGCACCGTGTCACGCAGATATTGGATCATGAAGAGCCCAAATCATTACCTAACACTATACTGTGCTTGTCAACCAGAGAAAAGCTGGCTGCTGTTAGTAGTCTTAGCTTATTCCATGCTATGTGGTTGGTATTTCTGCAGATCCTGTGGCCATCTTGAAGAAGAGTGGTAAGATGGTGAAGAAGGGCATCGCTTCCATGGCGGCAGTGTTCGTCCTAGCTGGGCTGGTGCTGCTGATAGCTGTGCTCGTGGTAACTTTATATCTTCTGAATCAGAATCGTTTATTGATAAACTGTTTGCAGAAATAGTTAATCAAAACATATTAATAATTTAAGTTTTTCCGTAAAAATAAACCGACTTCAATTTAAAATTAATAACACTCGACAAAATTTCAAAACGTTTGTGAAAACTACGAATACATCGTCCGGGTAAAGGAAAGCATTGTGTCAAGTAAGTTTAGTTTTTGAAGTGAAAACTTCTTTTGGCGCACCAAAGACAGATTTTTAGTGGGCTGTGAATTGAACTCTAGCGTCACGAACAATGATAAGAACTCTTCGGGTAAGCTCGGCACCATGGTCATTGTTCATCTATAAATGCGTCAGCGTTTCCCATTGCCCGTCTAGATAGCCATGCTCATGGCCACGCCCTTGGGTTTTACCCGCGTAGTTTACAAAGTAAGCTATATAAGTCTGAGCTATAAGATTTCCCTTCCATCGACGGTTCCTATATGACTGGCAATTTTTGTTTATAAGTCAAAAATCGATGTACCGATTCCGATAATTGATATGGAACCCCATCTGAAGTGTTACGTCTGAACAAAACAATTGGCAGTAATAGGAAATGCCTATAGAAGTGAAAACTTATAACGCAGAATTTGGTAGCTCACTTTGGAAACTACGCGGGTAAAATCAGAGGGCGTGGCCATGACCATGGCCATCTAGGAATGCGTTAGCATTTCTAGATACCCAATTAGAAATGCTGACGCATTTCTAGAAGGCCAATGGCCATGGTCCCGAGTTCACACGATTTTTTTATCATTCCCGAGCGTGACACTAGAATTCAATTCATAACCCGCGAAAAATCTGTCTGTGGTGCGCCAAAAGAAGTTTTCACTTCAAAAATAAACCATTAAAATCGATTCACAATTAGCGGAGCTTTCGCGTAATTATACATACAGTCATACATACAGAAAAAGACGTACAACTGAGTTGACAACCTTCTTTTATTAAGTCTATTTATAAGATGTAGGTTTGTATATCTCATTAACGTAACAACATTTCACACAGCCGAAGTTACTCTTTGAAAGGATTTGGCAACAAGTAATCTCTTACCAGTAAAAAAAGCAGATTTAGAAAAAATACAGTTTCAAATCAAAGTAAAAATTAAATTAAATAAATAAATATTGGTGGACAATTCACGCACAACACCGTCTGACCCCAAACTAAGCAAAGCTTGTGCTATGGCGGCCAGATAGCTGATATAATACTTATATAGTTTTAAATACATACTTATTATACACTAGCAGCCCGTCCCGGCTTCGCACGGGGTATGCCACGGCGCTATGGCGGTTTTGTTTACTGTTTGATTTTTTTAATTCGTAATATCTTTTGAATGGAAAGTCCAATTTAAATAATTTAAAAATTATTTTATAGGTAGTTAAATTGTCTTGACCATAAAATAATTATTTGAATAAGGATTAATATAAACACATAAATAGCATGGTTTGAATTTGGTTAGCATTTTCATTAATGTTTAAGATGAAAAAAGTTGTTGTAGTGACATAACTACAATAGTTGGACATATGCTACCGCGGAGTTTTTTGTAGACATTATGATGTTCTTCAATATTGTTGTACATTATTTTGTTCTATCGCTAATAGTTTCGGCGAAAGACATTTTAAGACTCATTTTTCTACACCTTCGGTTACATTGTTCAAATTTTAGCAAGGATCCCTAATTTTTTTCAAAATGAAATGTAGCCTATGTCAAATTGGAAGAATGTAGCATTCTATTGGTAAAATTTTCTTTTAAATCAGCCCATTACTTTTTGAGCCTATTCATTACAAACATACAAAAATAGGTACAAATCTTTCCTCTTTATAATATTTATTATATATTATACATAGAAACACCCAGACACAGTGTAAACATTAGAATTCATCACACAAATATTTGCACTGGGTGGGAATCGAACCCACGACCCTCGGCTTCGCAGGCAGAGCTACTACCAACTAAGCCACGAGGCGAGTATAAGTATTATATCAACTATCTGGCCGCCATCCTACAAGCTTTGCTTAGTTTGGGGTCAGATGGTGTTGTGTGTGAATTGTCCACCAATATTTATTAATTAATTTATTTAAATACATACTTATTATATCTACATAATTACATCATCATCAATCACATCACCACCGCCAACGTTATTTGCATCATCACCATCAACGTTATTGTAATTGTCATCGCGTCTACTGTTATTATTGTCGTTGTTATTGTTTCCAGGACGAGGAAGGTCTAACGCAGGTGTTCGTGTGGCTGACGTTCCTGAACGTGGTGTTCGGTTTCCTCCTGATGCTCTCCACCGGCTACTCGTGCGCCACGCAGCCGCAGTGCGTCCTCTCCGAGCTCAACGGGTCCACCTCCGCCGTTCTGGTTGTGATGGCTGCCATCTACCTCTTCAGTAACTATTACCTAAATGTATTTTAGTAGTGGTAGGACTCTTAGCAGAGTCCGCCTGGGGAAGTACCACACCTTTGCCAAATATTCTACCGCCAAGCAGTAATGTGCAAACATTACTGTGTTCCGGTTTGAAGGGCAATGATTCCAGAGAAATTACAGGGCTTAGAGACATAATATCTTAGATCTCTGGGTGACGAGCGCAGTGCAGTGCTAGGTAATGATTTGGACTATCATGTTCCAATAGCTGCGTGTTACTGTGCTGTTATGTGGGAGGCATGTTGCTTACCATCAGGCACATGACCTGCTCGTCTCGTAACTCTGTGCTATAAAAAAAAAAGGCCGAGCTACACGAGGCTAGTTTTTAAGCTAGGATAGCAAGTTAGTGCTAGTATATTTAATTGGGTAAACGGGAAACTCACGTGTAATATGGTCGATCAATCTGACTCAAGTTTCGCTCGCATCCAGCGGCCTTGTTTAAGGAGAGTGCACGCGCGCGATGGCTGCCCGTTTGGCACAGTGCCAGTGAAACTTGAGTCAGATTGACCGACCATATTACGCGTGAGTTTCCCGTTTACCTAATGGAATAAGTGTAACAACCACGTTAATTTTAATACTAAAATTAGTGTTAGCAAGCTACCTAGTACTTCTAGCTTCGTGTAGACCAAACTTACGTTGCGTAGCGTTGTCTACACGAAGCTTGAAGTACTAGCTTGCTAACACTAGATTGCTATCCTAGCTTGAAAAACTAGCCTCGTGTAGCTCGGGCTCGATTGATTGACAAATACATATATGAATTTTTTTATTGCTGTTTGCAGGTAAAATAAGATATTACAAAACATTTTAACGAAGCCAGTTTGTATGGGTCAACTGACCCATACAAGTAAGCTGGCCTCATCGAGAGGCCAGCAATATGTCTGACAAAACAGTTTCTATTGGTCTGAATTTATACAATGACTAGCGGCCCGTTCCGGCTTTGCTCAGAGCCTATGACACTCAGCAATAATGTGGCTTTCTATTGGTGAAAGAATTTTTAAAATCGGTTCAGTAGATCCCGAGAGTACCCCTTACAATTTAACAAACACACAAATTTTACTTCTTTATAATATTAGTATAGATTTAAATAATTATTTATCAGCTGATAAATTATTGACGAAATTTTTTTATGTTTAAAATTGTACCCATGTACCAAATCGACAAATAAATGATTGCATTGACATAAATATAAGGGACCGTTTGGCACGAAGTTTGGTAGATGCGAATGATAAACAATGAAACACCCAGACACCGCTCCGTATGTGAAGTTAATCCTGACATATTGGGATGCTAATTACTGAACACAAGACAACACTCGCAGAACTCGGCGGGAGCAACACATCGCGTTTCAAACCCGGGACCTGTGACACACTGGATATGACATCCGAGGCCCTTGTAGCAAGAAATATTGCCGTACGCCGGAGGACATATCATACATGGCCTTAGGGGTCGTTTAAGTATTATGTAAGCACTATAGAGGGGCGGCGGGTATGTGTTTTGCTTATATTTTAAAACATGGGGTTCCGGAGTCTATATATGGTGATTACGTCAGCAATTGTTTGTATACAGATGGCACACACATTATCTCTAGACTTGAATACAGAACGCATTTTCGGGGGAATGGGTACATTGGTAAATATTGATTTAAGTAAGCTTAGGAGGGGGGGGGGGGGGGGGGGTAATAGATTTGCATACTTTTGATGACAAAGGGAAGGGGAGGAGTCAATTATTGCAATACTTTTGCTTACTTAATACTTGAACGGCCCCTTAGACGTCTATGACACACGATTTAAGCAGTATCTGTGGGAACATTGACACCTCTTCTGATAGCTAAAAATACCAATACGGAAGAGGCAAGCTTGTCCACAAACAGTGGAGTGTTATATTTATTATATTACGATACGTGTGACTTAGGTAGGCGATTATTATTGCACGGCGTGAAGTTACACCCGAGCGTAGCGAGAGCCGCAGTTCCATTTCTGTTGCAGATTATTTATTCCTCTGTGCTCCATTAACGCGATCTGTTCAGAATACGTTTTACTAATACGTGATTAAGTAACAAATATACAAACATCCAAACTTTCCAATGTTACTAATATTATAAACGCGAAAGGTCTGAATTAACACATATTCATATAGGCTGTTTTTAAATAACTCTCGGATCGGATATACAGGGTTATTTGTAATCCACCTGCGTTTGTCTAAGGGCATGTCCTGTATATTTAAACAGACAACTTTTGTTAAAACTTAATACATATCTCAAAAAACAATTGTGTCTGTTGCCCTCTCTGGCACTGCATCTTTTTAGAGTGTATTTACTTGCATGCATGAGCATGAAAGAGCGCACCCGCTCTTGTTACTAAGAGCACGATACTTTTAGACGAGGCAAATACACTTTTTTTGCGTGGGAACAAATATACGATTTTTTATAAACTGTAGAACAAAGGCGTCGTATTTAATGTACTTAACATCCCCATTAAAAGAATTCCGGCTGATTACCAGTAACCCTGTATAACGGGAACGAGTACTACGCGGGTAAAACTACGGAGTACTGCTAGTTAAAGTTGTAGTAGGATTTTAATTCTCTAGAACTCAATTGTATTACTGGACGTCTACTCTGTTTCTACGAAAACGAAATTTCGAAAAAAAAACTCGCGACTTTCCTGCTCTCGTTCTA
The DNA here is from genome assembly GCA_963693475.1 of Ectropis crepuscularia. Classification (NCBI taxonomy): domain Eukaryota; kingdom Metazoa; phylum Arthropoda; class Insecta; order Lepidoptera; family Geometridae; genus Ectropis; species Ectropis crepuscularia. Next base: position 21,572,116 of record OY856361.1, on the reverse strand, counting down.
CTTTGTTTCCTCCGATACAACATTGTTTGACGTTTAAATGTTCTAAGCATACTCTAATTAAAGTAGGCTTAGAACATTTAAACGGACAAAACGACGGATCGAAGTAGGATCGGAGATGGAAAAACGCGAGTTTATTTCGAAATTACGTTTTCGTTGAATTAGAGTAGACGTCCTGGTCCATAGAGTTAAAGGTCCCAGGTTTGGAATAATTATAGGGCAGAGTGTTTGAGTGAAAGTACGCGCGAAGTCACAAGTAACGTGTTGTTATTGTTTCTCTCACGAGCGTCGGCTTTAAGAGCCGCCAGCAGCGACGAGTCGAAACATTTAATGTTACATAGGCCACTTTTTATCCCGCGAAAATACCAAGTTTGGGTACACGCGGGTGAAACCGCGGGGAACTGTTAGTACTGTAATAATGCACTAGGGATGATGACAGGGTCAAAAATATGGCATCCTTAGAAGTTCGTCAGGTAGATTGTGGAAAAATATGAGACACGTATTTTTTGTTTCATCAAACTACTAAAAATCGACAAGATATACAAAATTAAAAGTTTAAATGTTCTAAGCCTAGTCTAATTAGAGTATGCTTAGAACATTTAAACGTCAAACAATGTTGTATCGGAAGAAACGAAGTAGAACAAGAGCAGGAAATTCGCGAGTTTTTTTTCCAAATTACGTTTTCGTAGAAATAGAGTAGACGTCCTGTTATACTTTGTTGGTATATTGTTGACTCGCTTGATAAGCGACTTTGAACACTAGGTCAAAGTTAAAACGTGTTCTCCAAAATTTATCTAAGAAGCACCATTTCTCCCCTCTGAATGTGCTACTCTGACAATCCCAACACAAACGTCGTTCAGTTAAAACTAAGCACGTGCACAATTAATCCATCTCTTAGAAGACCGCGCCACTTGTCAAGACTACCCACGGGTGGCGCCACTAACATATATCCTTACATCATAATGTAAACAAGTGCAGTTTGTATTCTGGCATTAAACAACACTGATATTGCACAATACGTCATCTATATAGGTAGATATATACTGCTACTATGTATAAATAAACAAGTATTGGTGGACAATTTACACACAACACCAGCTGACCCCAAACTAAGCAAAGCTTGTACTATGGCGGCCAGATAGCTGATATAATACATATATATGTAGTTGTAAATACATACTTATTATACATAGTATCTACATACAAACTCACAAGATTTCACCAATCCAAAAAACATGTGCTAGTGAAAAGAAACTTCGTTATTCGTTCTACTTCTATTAACGTTTATTTCCATGTAGGTACTTAGGTACATAGGTACAATAATTATGTTTTAACAATGCTATAAATTATTACTGCCGACCATCTTTCGGCTCTGATGACAAAATGAGAATTGAATCTAGTATGCCAACCACCAGACTTTTTATTTTAATGTTATCAAATTTCGCAGGTTGGTACGCTGTAAAATAACTGCTTGTAGGATGATAATTAAAAGAGACAATTAGTTAGTAGATTGGCACTACCGGAATTCAACACAAGAGTTACCAGGTATAATAATGTAAAATAATAAAATACGACTAAACTACGAATCAAAACTAAAAATCATGACATTCGGCCATCCGACCACGTGTTGCCTCCCGGCATACACATTAATCTCACAATTAGAATTCTGTGTGAAGTAGTGAATAATACAATTTAAAAGACTAAGTAAAGTTGGTACTAAAATTATACAATTATTACGTAGGCAGTAGGTACGTTAAATAACAAATATACCTATGTAAAACCAAGTAGATCACAATGAATTATTGTTTATCTGTTAGGTACTCACATATTTATTTAATTTTTTTACAATTCAAGATTCTTATCGAAACCCTTGTAATCTATTTATTTCTTAAATAGAGTAATGTATTACAAATTACTGGACTGGTATCTAAATTTAAACAAGTGCAAGTTTTCATTTCACTTGAGACAATTGAAAATACTGTAAATAATCAACAAACTAAAAATCATACATCCGTACAAATTTATGTAATTGTTTTATTTTTACTTATCAAACACCTGAAACTATTTACATAAATTAATTAGGTACATTACACTGTAAAACTTAACATTCCAATAATACAATGTGCAACAAGCAATTCACTAAATAGTGTCAAACGAGACATTAAAATAAATAAATTACGTACAATAGGTAATTCAGAACACTTAAATATAATATACCTATCAAGTAAGGAATATCTTTAAAATAATAACTAAGATCCAAACAAATCAGTTTCTATGTCAAAATGTAGCTCTTATCTAAATATAGTTTTGAGATGTAAACATCATATCAAATGTACTTATTTAAAAAAATGACATGATACATAACATATCAAATGAATCAAAGTTATTGGGGTTCTCATTGGAACTACCATCAAACTATGGTAAGTTGTACCTAATTACGGTTGCGTACGGTTTTACTGTTTATGACGATTTAGTTGATCTATTTACACACACACTTTTTGTTTGGTTAAAATTGTTTATATTTGAACAGTAAGCACTATATCAACCTAAAATTTTAATGGGCCTTCATTGTCCGATATAATAATATCCTTGTTCGGGATCGTTGTGAAACATGAGTTTAGTTTAGTCTCTCAAAACAGTAACGCAAAGTAAATCGTTAAAATTTTGGCCCATGAGCAAAGGTGTTGGAAGAACCATCAAACCTTAGTTATTAATTATTTCATCGATTTTGACATTTATGATGTCCGACCCGGTTGCAACGATTGAATTTTATTACTGGTCTAGAACATTTTGAAGTCTTACTTCAAAAGCCCTTTGGAACGGCAACTATAGCACGCGATTGAATTTAACTTAGTGATCAATACTATTCAATTCAATTCTTTATTTGCTCGTTAATGGGTAACAAAGATCTTACAATATTAGGTATACACACAGCCAAAAACAACCTCATATTAGGTATGCAAATTAATTAATTAATTAATTTGGTAGGTATATCAATACTAGGACTAGGATCTGTTAATTTTCTTAAAAGTGGGTCTAGTGTTCTAATTATATGAATGAGTTTATGGTTTTTGAGATTAAAGAAAAACAGAACAAGACTTCCGGCTCTAGACAATTAAATGCCTGTGCTCCATTGCTAATTGATCGATTGCATTATCTATTATACATAAATTATAAAATGTACCGCCTTTTTTCAGTAATCTCAAATCCGTATACTACTACACTTAGTTCATTCTCTAATTTTTCTCATTTCAATTGCAATTTTTATTTATCATTTCAACAACATAATGTATAATGGCACACTTTTACAACAATCAATGGTTTGAGCTTTGCTTTCCGGGTGAAATAATGATGAAACATGATTACAATTGTTCCTTCACTCAAGACTTAATATTTTAACATTCACAGCTTACTTGGTTTTCTTCCGGTTCTTTAGAGGTGGCGAGAGTTCAGTGCTAGAACTACATTATCTGAAGAATATTATCAAAGAGATGGCATCGATCTCCTTCTCTTTTTCCTTTTGTTAGTCTTTCGCCAGCCAGGTGGTGTACTCACATCGTCTTCAGGCATCTTCGTACTCTCTGAAATTTAAACATAATTCCCGACAAAATCTGTTTTCGTACTAACAGTAACACAGTCTAAGATATCTACTGTGCGATTCAAACATATTTTTACGATTAATCAACCAGTAGATCTGACAAGAACAAGTTCTAATGTTAGACACATTTGTAAATCTGTTAAAATATTTCAGCCACGTTAGGCATATATTTTACTCTGTTACACAATGGGAAATTATCGATTAGATATCCAGCGAGAGGCATACTCGCTCACAATCTGTTTTTCAGTTAACCAGCGAGACACATACTCACTCATAGTCAGTTAACCAGCGAGACACATACTAGCTCATAGTCAGTTATCCAGCGAGACACATACTCGCTCATAGTCAGTTATCCAGCGAGACACATACTCGCTCATAGTCAGTTATCCAGCGAGACACATACTCGCTCATAGTCAGTTATCCAGCGAGACACATACTCGCTCATAGTCAGTTATCCAGCGAGACACATACTCGCTCATAGTCAGTTATCCAGCGAGACACATACTCGCTCATAGTCAGTTATCCAGCGAGACACATACTCGCTCATAGTCAGTTATCCAGCGAGACACATACTCGCTCATAGTCAGTTATCCAGCGAGACACATACTCGCTCATAGTCAGTTATCCAGCGAGACACATACTCGCTCATAGTCGGTTATCCAGCGAGACACATACTCGCTCATAGTCGGTTATCCAGCGAGACACATACTCGCTCATAGTCGGTTATCCAGCGAGACACATACTCGCTCATAGTCAGTTATCCAGCGAGACACATACTCGCTCATAGTCGGTTATCCAGCGAGACACATACTCGCTCATAGTCGGTTATCCAGCGAGACACATACTCGCTCATAGTCAGTTATCCAGCGAGACACATACTCGCTCATAGTCGGTTATCCAGCGAGACACATACTCGCTCATAGTCAGTTATCCAGCGAGACACATACTCGCTGATAGTCGGTTATCCAGCGAGACACATACTCGCTCATAGTCAGTTATCCAGCGAGACACATACTCGCTCATAGTCGGTTATCCAGCGAGACACATACTCGCTCATAGTCGGTTATCCAGCGAGACACATACTCGCTCATAGTCAGTTATCCAGCGAGACACATACTCGCTCATAGTCGGTTATCCAGCGAGACACATACTCGCTCATAGTCAGTTATCCAGCGAGACACATACTCGCTGATAGTCGGTTATCCAGCGAGACACATACTCGCTCATAGTCAGATATTCAGCGAGATACATACTCGCTCAGCAGAAATATCAATAAAACGTAATTTAAATAAACAATAAAACGATAGTGGATCGTGGTTTTGAACCCAAAGGTTAACACACAGTTTTGTTATAGAAAAAGTTATCCACTGTCTCGACAAAAATAATACTTACCGCTTCTTTTTAAAAATAACGTTTGAAATAATTTGTGACTTCCACAAAATTTTAAGTGGGTCACTCATAGTTATCGAGTCACACATACTCGCTCAGTTTTATCCAGCGGAAAAAACATGATTTCAATTAACAAAAACATACTTTAATAGTCAGGTAAAAAGATATTGAACGAAATACGAAATAATTGTGACTTCAAAACAATCTTAAATGGGGTAGTCATAAAATGTTGATGTGCTGATAAAAACAAGGTTTTGCTAAAATAAGCGAGGTAGTTTAACATTAATAATCGAGATTTTCATTTGACAAGCGCAAACAACAGCGAATATCACATGTCAATGCTATCAGAGAGTAGCCCCGATCGAGCAATGAAATGTTAATTTTAAAATGCATGCGAGTGCACGAAGAACGCCCCCAAAGAGTAGCCTTGGCAGAGGGTCAATCGTACATCAAACATACATTAACACATTGTTACGCGCATCACTATCAAATGCAAAATTTGCTCGCGAGATCATTGAAAGATAAATGATTAGCATATTACAGTACATATTATTAAACATTTCAATGCTATCAGAGAGTAGCCCTGATCGAGCATTGAAATGTCGAACTTAAAACGCATGCGAGTGTACAATGAACACTGCCAAAGAGTAGCCTTGGCCGAGGATCATCACACATCAGACACGCATTAATCTTGCACATTATATTACGCGTATCATTATCCAATCCAAAAGTAAAAAAAAAACCACGTGGGCGTTTTATCAAAACTTCAACAAATGAAAAATACATATTTTCTCAACATACCTTCGTTTCTGGTTTTGTTCCCTCTTCTGAGTTGAAAAGAAACTTCGTTATTCGTTCTACTTCTATTAACGTTTATTTCCATGTAGGTACTTAGGTACATAGGTACAATAATTATGTTTTAACAATGCTATAAATTATTACTGCCGACCATCTTTCGGCTCTGATGACAAAATGAGAATTGAATCTAGTATGCCAACCACCAGACTTTTTATTTTAATGTTATCAAATTTCGCAGGTTGGTACGCTGTAAAATAACTGCTTGTAGGATGATAATTAAAAGAGACAATTAGTTAGTAGATTGGCACTACCGGAATTCAACACAAGAGTTACCAGGTATAATAATGTAAAATAATAAAATACGACTAAACTACGAATCAAAACTAAAAATCATGACACTAGTGGTAGGAATGAGTTGCCAGTGTGGGTTTTTTCCGATTGTGACAATCTTAGTGTCATCAAATCGAGAGTGAATCGGTTTTTGAAGTGCTTCTTTAGGCTCGCCTAGACAGATTTTTTGTGGGCTGTGAATTTAATTCTAGCGTCACGCTCGGGTATGATAAGAAATCTTCGGGTTAACTGGGGACCATGGGCATTGGTCATCTAGAAATACGTCAGCCAATGGGTAATGCTGAAAGGGCGTGGCCTGGCCATCATGGCATGGCAATCTAGAAATGCATCAGCCAATGAGAAATGCTGGCGCATTTCTAGATGGCCGTGCCATGATGGCTAGGCCACGCCCTCCGGTTACACGCGTGTTAGGCAAGTCGGGGCAGACATTTAAATAGAAAAAAATCCGAGGAGCGATTTGTTTTTTTTTAAACGTCGGGGAGTAAATCCCGGTAGAGGGTTAGCCGCCATCTTGTTTTAAAGTTTTTGTAAAATACCTCGTTAATTTTCAACTTTAGAGCAAAAATGACCGCACTTCAAAAATAGTTCAATAATTTATGTATGTGAGCTGAGAGCTGCCACAGCTTCTAGTTGCAGTAGCACGGCTCGCGACTGTCCGGCAACTCTCTGCTCGTCCGACGCTGAACTAGATCATTGTACAAGTTTCAATTCAGTTCCAACCGATTCTAGATTAGCTGGTTTCACTTAGTTCTGACTCGACAAATTGACGATCCTCGTAATAATCCTATTAATATTGTAAATCATAATCTTCTTAATATATATAAATCTCCTGTCACGATGTTTGTCCGCGATGGATTCCTTAACTACTTAGCCGATTTTAAATTACGAGTACATTGGCACACCGTGAGCAGTCTGGTCCAACTTGAGAGATAGGATAGTTTTTTATTTCGATTAATAGTCTTTAAATGACAATATCCGAGCGCAGCCGGAATGGGCCGCTAGTATATATATAAATTACGCGTCGCGTTGTTTGTCCGCGATGGGCTCCTAAACTACTAAACCGATTTCAATCAAATTTGCTTACCGTGTGCTGTTTGATCCAACTTGAAAGATAGGATAGTTTTTATTTCGATTAATAGTCTTTATATGACAATATATCCGAGCTAAACCGGAATGCGTCACTAGTAATATTGTCAATGTCAATGTTTGGATGTTTGTTGCTCAATCACATCGTTACGTATGAACGAATCGGGCTGAAATTTGGAACACATTTAGGTTATAGTGTGGAAAAACACATAGACTACTTTTTATCCCGGTAAAATAACGGGAACGGGAGCTACGCGGGTAAAACCGTAGCGCTGCTAGTAATATTACAAACGTCAATGTTTGTATAGTTAGATGTTTATTACTTAAGGGGGCGCCTAAAGCCAGAAAACGAAAAAAGGACATTTTCGACGCCGCTCACTGAAGTTAAGAAACTAAAAACTATGACAAAAAAAATATTGACGTGTGGGTACAATCAAGAAGAAGCACAATAACCGAATAGAATTTTAAAAATAGATCAGAGTTTTTTACAATAAAAAAATAAAAATGACACCGAAAAAACCCGTTTTAATTCGAGTACTCGAAATTATCAGCGATGACCCCACATTATTTTTTGGTAATAAAATTCCTATTTGTACGTTCTAGTAAAGTAACCGAACACTTTTTTAAATTTATGTTTAGTTATTGAGTAATTAAATAAAACTTGGTCAAAAATGGACTACTGATTCAATATTGATTTTTCCGCCAAACTGTGTCATGCTATTCTCGACTTTATGTACATCACATTAAGAAACGCGTCGCGCGGGTGAAATCTGTTTTTTTCCTGGATTTAGGCGCACTCTTAATTATGGCGTAGTTTCCAAAGTAAGGCCTGTTTTCATTTTGATTAGTACGCGTGCGAGTGAGTAGTGCAGGTGTTGAGTGATTAGTAGCAAACACGTGTGGACACCGATTGATTATTGCGAGTGCATAGTAATCAGTCACTCGCACTCGCAATCGCACTCGCAATAATCAAAATGAAAACCGGCCTAAGTAAGCTATCAAATTCCGAGTTAGAGTTTTCACTTCTATTGGCAGTCATTTTTAGAGTTCCATACCCAAAGGGTAAAAACGGGACCCTATTACTGTGACTTCGCTGTCCGTTCGTCTGTCCGGCCGTCTGTCACCAGGCTTTATTTCAAGAATGTTGATTGTTAGAACATTGTTTTTTTTTTTAATTTGTCTTTGTTTTTCTTGCAGGTTGGATATATTTCATCGCAGTGGTGAACAGTTACACTCTTCTCGATTTCGGTCGATAAAGGGGTTTGGGTACTTTTACTAGTGGCATCATTTTATTTTTTGCGGCCGAAGATTTTTTTTTTATGTACTCGCTTATAACATTACCTTACTTTAAAGGCATTTATTATGTAATCATATTTGCTGTAATTGATATCGGAGCTGAGTTATAACCCTCTCAAAGTTTTCTTTTATAGTGAGCAATGCAAAACATAGCATGTTAGTTTCGATATAGTTTAGCAAAATTTGTCTACAATAACTTTTGCTCACTCTATGCGCTTCTTATATATCCAAGATACATTACTGGCCGCAGAAATTAAAAAACGACGCCAACTTTACCCAAACCCCTTTATTGGTAGAGGTATTTGCTGATTCCATATTATAGAGAAGCAACATTCCTATGCTGATGCCAACTAGAGAAGCAACATTCTTTTATTCCACCTAGAGAAGTAAGATTTCTTTGCTGATTCCACCTAGAGAAGCAAGTTTTCTTTTCTGATTCCACCAAGAGACGCAAGTTTTCTTTTCTGATTCCACCAAGAGAAGCAACATTCCTTTGCCAGTTATTCCACCGCCACGTAGTGCCTAGTCTGCAAACATTATAGGGTTTGAAGGGCAATGGTTTCAGAGAAATTACAGAACAAACGAGAAAACCATGTTATATCTGTATATCTCTTGGTGAGTGGATTAGGATTCCTCCCCGTGACTTCTCCGTCCTTAAGTGATATAAAATAGTACCTGTAATACCTATAAGTTAAAAAGTTGTTTTTTGTGTATTAACACATATTTATGTAATCAAATGGTATTTTTCTTACTGTAATGTCGTGTTGCCGCCAAAGCTTACCTTAAACCCACCGGTATAAAATGACCTACGATCATGCAGAAACGCAGTGAGTCTCCAGCTCACGTTATACTGGCATTTTCTTGGTTTGATTAATGAGCATGATTATTGAGCAAGTTTCTCACGAGGAGAGAGTAATGGTCATAATCCACCACGCTGGCCAAATGCGTGTTGGCAGATTGCACATGTCTTCCATGTTAGGATAGGACATGTTGTAGGTGGAATTTGAACCATTGACCTCATTGCTCCACAATAATGAAATCTGATCTTTGATTATTTCCTAGAAACGTGATTAGGGAAATATTCCTAATCACGTTTCTAGGTCTAGGTAGATAAGTCTCATAGAATATTTCCCCCAGTAGCATATAGGCTACTTTTTATCACTGAAAAATAACGAGAACGGAAACTAGACGGGTAAACCCGTCGGGTTCTGCTAGTTATTCATATATCGTAGTAGTATTGTGGTCACCTTTCACATCAGAAACAGAATTAGCAACTTTGTGCATTGTCAATGTTGTTTGACTGGCCTCGTGGCTTAGTGGGTAGTTACTCTGCCTGCGAAGCCAAGAGGTTTCGATTCCCACCCAGTGCAAATATTTGTGTGATGAAATCAAATAGTTGTACTGTGTCTGGGTGTTTCTAAGTATAATAAGTATGGATTTAAAATTATATCAGTATTATAATATATGTCAGTTATCTGGCCGCCATTGTACAAGTTTTGCTTAGTTTGGGGTAGATGGTGTTGTGTGTGAATTGCCCACCAATATTTATTTTGTAGACTCAAAACAAATATAATTATTAAAGAAGTTATTGAAATTAACAGTAAATGTTTAATTACAAGCGAGACATAACCTTGAAGACTTTGCCATGGCAGGACCCATCTCGAGACAGAAGAGTGGTATCTTTTAAAGAATCCCCGTCTAATTCCTACATCAACAAAGTCGCGATCAGTAAAATAAATGTAGTTACTTCGCTAATGTGAGCCCTGGATTCCACGAGTGACGGCTGGTCTAGTCGGGAGAACGTCGATTGCCGATCCGGAGACCCGGGTTCAAATCCCAAGCGCACCACTGTTTTTTCAAAGTCGAGTGCGTAATGCCGCTAACATAAAAACGGTAAAAGAACGACCGAGGAAACCGATATGTAGGTATACCTTGAATCTTTCGAGCTCATGTTGTGTGATCCACCAACTCGCACACTGGGCCAGCGTCGTGGATTGTCTGGACTCTCTCCTTGCGAGAGAAGGTAGTATCCCTGCAGTAGGAACATTTAGTGGGCTGCTTAAGCTTTTTTTTTTTTTTTTTTTAATTTAAATTAGTCACTCCACAGACTCCGAGGTCCGTGACTTTTGTCATTTCAAATTTTATATATTTTTTACATATTTCAAGGATTAGGAGAAGAAGAGGAAAATAAGAGGGCAGTTGAGAGCTGCTTAAGCTTTTGCTTGCTGAAGGTAAAGGAAGTGAGTTGTGAAATCCATTACCTTCCACAACAATTTAAGTAAAGAAAGATGCATTCACGTTCCTTTGTAGCAAGCTTGAATCCCTTTTCTTGAAACGCAAATATTAACATCCGTTTCCCCTTCATCCGAGAGTTAATAAACTCCGATGGTTCCACGTTCACTCCACTCCAGCGGCACACACTCCTCGTATATCTCCGGCTGAATGGCGGATGTCGAGATATTCTACGTGTGTTTAGAGTTTTCCTCAATCTTTTACCTACTCCGGCCTGTCACATAACTTCCGCTCTACGGTTCAGATGAATAATAATCATATTTTTATGGAATAAACTTGAAGGTATTTTTAGGCTGTTTGTTTGTTACTTATTCACGTATTATTTAATTGTCTCAGAAAAAACAAAAACAGACTTCAATTTAAAATTTACTTCAGACACTCGACTACTTAAATTTCTAAATTTCATTAGAAGCTACGACTAAGTACGTCGTCAAAATAAATGAAACAAAATTTTAGTTTTTGGTTCATATTTCAAAAATCATCTCACCGAATTCGATAAATTTTATATGGGATCATTTCTGAAGTATTTTCTACCAAATAAAGATTACAATTATAATATTGTAAAACAATTTTGATGATAATAGTTTAGTTTAGTGGAGCTATCGCGTAACATACCTACGTGCAATGAAAACCAACCAACCAAATTGAGAACCTCCTATAGAAAACTAGAACTAAGCAAGCAGGCAAGCAGACGGCCGATCTGTGGTAAGTGTGTGGTGATCTATGGTAAGTGGTAACCAGTGCTTGACTTTGATGATGCTAGGTCAACACATAGACACGGTAATATATAATACTAGGTTTTACTCGCGACTTCGTCCGCGCGTAATAAATATTAATTACGAACCAACAATTACGAACTTCCATATAAACTTTCATCCCCCATTTCAAACCTTTTCACGCAATAAAAAGTAGCCCTTGTCTTTTTTTGATATCTAGTCTATCTATTTACCAAATATCATTAAAGTCGGTTCAGTAGATAGCTTTGAAAACGACGGAATTGTTATACAACCGTTCATCCCTTGTTTTAGGGGTTGAATTTCGCAAAACCCCGTCTTAGCGAGCGCCTACGTGCTAAGAGGGTGTCTCTTCATCTCCATGCAAAATTTCAGATTGTAGTTTCTGAGATTTCGTGATGAGTGACCTTTCCCTTTTATATATATATAGATTACCCTGACGTAGAGGCAATTTTAGGCCAAGCCTTTATTTTAGCATTTAGTTTATCTTCCCACCCTTTTTTGGGCCCGCCTTGTAATCGTTTACCCTACGGAACCTGATTATTATTACGTTAGTCTTAAAGATGACTTCATTGATTCATTACGACATATACATACTTACAGGTAGTTATTTTTTTTTTTTTTTTATAGCATAGAGTGACGAGACGAACAGGTCATGTACCTGATGGTAAGCAACATGCCTGCCACATAACAGCACAGTAACACGCAGCTATTGGAACATGATTATCCAAATCATTACCTAGCACTGCACTGCGCTCGTCACCCAGAGATCTAAGATATTATGTCTCTAAGCCCTGTAATTTCTCTGGAATCATTGCCCTTCAAACCGGAACACAGTAACGTTTGCACACTACTGCTTGGCGGTAGAATATTTGGCAAAGGTGTGGTACTTCCCCAGGCGGACTCTGCTAAGAGTCCTACCACTACAATAACCTACCAGTTCTTGATATTTTTAAAATAGATAGATAGATAGATAAACTCTTTATTGCACTTATTTAGAAAACAAAACAACAAAATTAAACAAAAACTTAAAAACAAAGTAGCAATTGGCGACCTTATCGCTAAGAGCGATCTCTTCCAGGCAACCGCAGTATGGAAAAGGAGAAAAGAAGAATAAGAATACGGGGAAGTACAAATAATGAGTGAAAGATACTTATAATTATATAATTTGGAAAATTAACTATCCTATTATAATACATAATTAAAATATAATACCTACTCAATACTAACATACTGCATATACTTACATATTAATAACTGTACACTCTAATACATAAATATTAATATAACATACACTAATAGATATATAAATATCATGTTTTACAGATGGAGATTTACCTAAAAATACTGAAGTCTTTAAGGAGGAAGGTGTCAATTCGATTGCTTTTTTATGTGTTACCTTGACTTTTGACTGGGTGAACCAATTTTAATTAAGTACCTATTGTTGTTTTGTTCGAATGGCATGGACATTTTATACGATAAAATAAATCAAATGAGATGATTCGAAAAGTTTACCTTTAGAATAATTGCATATAATTTATTTTACCGAAATCAGTCAAAAAGTCACATAAGTCGATGATAATATTCGTTTCATTTTATTATTTTTGAAAGAAATTAATTATTAAGTTATCACGTAGCCATTACCATTTCTTTATGTGTGTTCATTGGGATTCCAGACAATAGAAAGCCAAATATAACCAACTGCTGCAATTAAATTAGTTCTATCACGTCCATTAATTGGTTCATGAATAATTTTAAGATCCAGAGGAGAGACAACGATAAAGGGAGAAGTCATTCATGTACTTTATTTAGATAATCCAATCTATATTGTGGCTGGCTTAGTTGATAGTAAGTCTACCAAAGGCACACCAGTGGGCACACCCAGTTCTCCAATCAATTATAAATATTCAACTTTCGCGAATTAGCGTGCCCTCAAAAAATAATTGTCAAACTTTAACTTTAATTTTATTTAAAGATTTTTTATTTTTAATTTGTATGGTATTCTAGGTACTAGTCCAAGCCTTTTCATTTAATATCCATACTCAGCTTTAGGGAGTTGTGTAATAGTACATTATGATATAAGTGCGGTAAGTTGATAATTACAGCCGAGGCTTTATTGCTAGCTCGAGCCGAAGGCGAGAGCTATAATTAGCAGAGGCTGTAATTATCAAAGCGCACGTATGTCATACGACGTTTTTATAACATATTTGCGAGGAAATAAACAAAACTCTGACGACATTTTCAAATAAAAACAATACAGCGAAAAAAAACGCGCGGAATAATATTAACTTGATCACAGCACAGAGTAAGTAATCACTATGGATCACAGATTAGCAATGCGCGCGCATCGGCGCCTTTTTTATTAGCAACGGCACAGAACCAGCCAGTATGCCATTAATAATAAAGTAAATTAATATTTTTGTGTTTTGTTACAGAAAAAATAAAGTAATTTATGGTCTAAATTAATTAAATTAACGAATTTAATAATTCTTTATTATATTTGACCTCTCAAAGTTAATTTTATTCATAAAATGTTGACCACACTTTTCTGACGTAAAAACTCTTTACTAAGATTTAAAAAGGTACCGTTCGTTTTAGACGGAGCATATCTCTCTACCTAGTCTGTGGACGGAGCATTTTGAAACCGTGCGTTTTACATTACACATTACAGCACTAGTGCGTAATAAGATACATTACGATACAGAAATTGGTCCAAGCATCGTAGTATGGTTGCTCCGAAAATAACCACAAGAATAAATATAAAGAACCTAATTTTTCACAATCACATCGTTTCTAAGTGTTAAACTAAGTGACACAGAGTGTTGGAAGTCATCTTCGCGGGCTAAATACTGGAATTTACATCATTGTGAGAAGAAAAACGAAGTAAGTTTGAGGTTGGAATTTGATCTCAAGAAATTAATTCGATTACAATGTTGGCACTATTGAACTGTCAAACAAAGTGACGTGACAACTGACATTGACGGCTACCAGTAAAGTTTAGTGTTGCCATCGTGAATATCCTAATCCCTACCAATTAATACTAAATTACGTTCTATCATACGCAGAAAAATGGATGAACAATTTCAACTTCTTTTTGAAAAAATGAAAATCGAAATGCAGAACCAAGCCGTTTCTATATCCAATACAATAATGGATAGAATAGACGAAAAACTAAAACCCGTCTTAGAGGAAAACAAAAAGTTAATATTTAAAGTGGAAAACTTGGAAAAGAAGATAGAGTTTTTAGAAAGAGACAAGAAAGGCAACAACATTATAATATATGGTTTGAAAGAAGGGGAAAAATCTACAAGAGAACTTATAGAAAATGCGAAAAATAAATTCCAAAAGGAATTAAATTTAGTCTTAGAGGATTACGATATAAATAAAATATATCGCATTGGAAAACCAAACAAAGGTGACAAACCGAGACCTGTACTTTTGTCCTTCACTTGTGGATGGAAAAAGAACGAAGTTTTGAAAGATAGGAAAAAATCTAAGGAACTATTTGTCGCGGAAGACTTCTCTAAAGAAATTCTAGAAAAGAGGAAGGCATTATTACCACAACTGATAGAAGAACGAAACAAAGGGAATATCGCCTACTTAAAATTCGATAAACTCATAGTCAAGGAAGATACAAAAGCCAAGGAAAATAGAAAAAGGGAACTTTCAGTTTCTCCGCTAAATAATGTACAGCCAAAGAAACAACAAACTGCCTCCTTTTCGAGGAGCAACCGAACGAATGCATTTGACCTGATGAGGAATCGGTCCAACTCCCTTACAACCTACCTAACAGATAAAAAATAGCAATCAGATATCGGCGAACGGAAACTAAAACAAACACTGAACCAAAAAAACAAATTAACAAATATAAAACACTCTCCCCCAAGCCGACTGGTCCTCGTGGGGGAAAATGACCAAGACCCTCTAAAGATGGATAAAAATACCTCAAACCACTCAGATATGAAGATCATAGATACGGAAAAGAGAAGAGAAATAAAGGCAAAACATATTCACATAGCAACCATCAACTGTCGATCACTAAGAACATCAGAAAAACTTAAAGAGTTTGAACTGGCAGTAAAAGAAATAAAATGGGATATTATTGGGATTAGTGAAATGAGACGGTTTGGTGAGGGCATACAAGATCGAGGAAACTACATATTGCACTATATAGGCGAGACGCCTGGACTCTATGGAGTTGGATTCATGGTCAGGAAAAATCTTGCAGTCAATATAGAAGAGCTCAGAGGAATCTCAGAACGTATTGCAATCCTTAATATCAAACTATCTATAAAAGGAAAAGACGAAGAATGGTCGATTATTCAGGCATATTCTCCAACTGAATCAGACAAAAAGGAAGATGTAACAAAAATAGAAAACTTCTATAATGATCTTCAAAATACTATGGAAAGCGCTCACAAAAATAAAATTGTCATGGGTGACTTCAATGGTCAGATAGGAACACAGAAAAATGGAGAAGAATACATCATAGGAAGATATGGATTTGGCTTCAGAAGTAAAAACGGCACAAGATTAGTAAACTTTGCAACTGAAAACAAATTAAGCATTCTGAATAGCTTTTATATAAAAAAACCGCAGAAAAAATGGACGTGGATCTCACCTAGTGGGCTTTATAAGAACGAAATCGACTACATTTTATCTAACAATCAAAAACTTTTCCAAAACATAACCATAATAAACAATCTGAATTTCAACACAGACCATAGAATGGTTCGGGTAACACTGACAGGAAGACGTCCCAAGAAACTAAGAAAATTTCACAATAAGTGTACCACTATTGAATATACAGGCAATACAGATTTACTTCTTGAAAACCTCCAAACATCACTAAAGAAGGACAGACATGGGAAAAAAGAACTTACATCAACTGAAGAAAAATACAACGGACTAATCAACCAACTAAAAACTGTAACAAGGAAAACCAACACAAACAATAAGAAAGAAATATCACTCATAACTAAACAGTTGCTACAAGAACGCAAAGAACTTATACAACAGAAGAAAAGTAAAGAAATCCGCCAAAAAATTACAGAATTAAGCAAAAAGATAAGCGAACAACTTAGAAAGGAAAGGAAAACAAAAAGACTATCTACAATAGAAAAATTTATAGAAAGAACAGGAGGAATAAAAAAGGCAAGGAAGGAACTAAACCACAAGAAAGAGTGGATACCAAGGATGAAGAAGAAGGATGGTAGAACGACAGGTAACAGACTCGATATACTAAAGATTGCTACGGATTATTACCGCCATTTGTACACAAGCCAAAGATTTGAACAAACTCAAAAAGAATACAACATACCAACAGATGCAGAGCAGACACCGAAAATACTAACTATTGAAACAATGCAAGCAATTAAAACACAAAAACTTGATAAAGCACCTGGAGCAGATCTCATCACAAACGAGCTTCTAAAAACTACATTACCAGTGATTGCTCCAAAGCTTACGGATATATTTAACGAAATACTTAACACGGAAAACATCCCCGATGATTGGACTAAATCAACAATTATATTGCTCCATAAAAAAGGCGACAAAGGAGACATAGGAAATTATAGGCCCATTAGCCTGATGTCGAATATTTACAAGGTTTTTTCAAAAATTATACTCTCTAGAATTACAAATACCCTTGAAGAAAATCAGCCCAAAGAACAAGCTGGATTCCGTAAACATTTTTCAACTATAGATCACATTCACGCTTTGAGACAGATACTACAAAAATTTAAAGAATATAACAAAGCTTACTACCTGGGATTCATTGACTTTAACAAAGCATTCGACACATTAGAACACAGTTTTATTTGGAACGCACTTGAAGCACAAGGCGTCGAAACAAAATACATTAGAATACTTAAAAATATCTACACAAAAAGCACTGCTCGAGTGAAGCTAGAATCGACAGGAGACGAATTCCCTATTAATAGAGGTGTACGCCAAGGAGACCCTATATCACCAAAATTATTTTCAGCCGTTCTTGAAATGATATTTAGGAACCTAAAATGGACAAAGGGACTTAATATAAATGGTGAAAATCTAAATCATCTTCGCTTTGCAGACGACATTATTTTGTTTTCGGATTGCCCAAAAACTCTGGAAAGCATGTTGCAACAGCTATCGAATGAAAGTACTACAGCAGGCCTGTCAATGAACTTAACAAAAACTAAAATAATGTCAAATTCTACAAATATAGAAATAAAAATAAATGACGAGGTAATAGATTATGTACAAGAATATATATATCTTGGACAACTTATATCTCAAGAAGACTGCATGCAAAAGGAAATAGAAATAAGAATTGCTAATACCTGGAAACGGTTCTGGTCGCTAAGCGAAGTGATGAAAAATAAAGACATGCCTATAAAACAAAAGAGAAAAGTATTTAATATGTGTATTCTTCCATGCTTACTGTACGGGTGTCAAACTTGGGCGTTGACAGAAGAACTAGCAAACAAATTAAAAATTTGTCAAAATGGAATAGAGAGAAGTACAATAGGCGTAAAAAGAAAAGACCGAATAAAACTAAAAGACATAAAGAGCAAGACAAACTTTAAGAACGCATACACAACTTACAAACAACTAAAATGGCGATGGTCTGGACATATGATCAGAGAGAAAAAGGAGAAATGGACCAGTTTAATAACTGAATGGTATCCAAGAGATGGTAAAAGGAATAGGTAGACAGACTAAAAGATGGGAGGACGACGTTAAAAAAATAGCTGGTACTACATGGACGCGTACAGCGAAGGACAGGACACAGTGGAAATCTTTAGAGGAGGCCTTTGTCGAAGGACAAGCTGCGCTACCACAACCACCGTTTGCCGATATTAATTTAATTCCATAAGGAACTTAGTATTTAAGTCTTGGCATGTTTAAATAATTTGATATAGTTTGTAAAACTAAGAACAGCAATAAAGGCTTTTTATTTATTTTATTTTATGATGGGAGACCGAAGAGTGCTGTGACAATTTTTACTTAGAGCAACATATCTCAGTAAAGAAACATACCACAATTATAAACGTTATGCCAAAATGTATTCCAATTATTACTCTTTTAAAAATAGTAATCAAAAGCAATTAAAATTACATGGTGACTGAGAAAACCCACAAAAACTGAAAATACTATTGTCACAACTCTCCTAACACCGAGGTAAGTTGTAACAGGTACCAAGGTTAGTTGTGACAGCTGTGTACCTAGACTACATTTGACCAATAAATATATTTTTGTAATTAACAAAATACGTTTTTTGCATAAAAGTACTTTAATTTTCAAAATAATAGTAAGAAACAATAACATGAAGTATTAAACATCAAAATAACAAGTATTAACTATTTTATCAGTAGGTATTTAGTAGTGGTAGGACTCTTGGTAGAGTCCGCCTGGGGAAGTACCACACCTTTTCCAGTTATTCTACCGCAAAACAGTAATGTGTAAACATTGCTGTGTTCCGGTTTGAAAGGCAATGTTTCCAGAGAAATTACAGGGCTTAGAAATATAATATCTTAGACCTCTGGGTGACGAGAGCAGTGCAGTGCAGTTGGATGAAAAGTCCAATTCAGTACTATAAAAAATAGTTATTTAATGAGATCAAAATCAAATCTAAAGAACCATATATCGAAATATAATCTGACAAACAGTTATGACAGATGTATTATAGCTCGCCCCCAGTGCAATCTTCATGAGACCAGTCTTTACATTCCAAGCACTGAACCCACTTCTCATTTGGTCGGCTATAAAATTCCGCCACAAGCAATAATAAGCATTTTTTGCATCTTCTTTGGCATGTTCTACACTTTTCTTGTTGTTTTTTCTTCGGTTTCTTATTTTCTTGCGAAAAGCGTGTTTTAAATTAACACGCTTTTTCACACTTTTTATTTTTCTACTGGCTTCTATGACATCTATTTCATCTTCTGTAGGTGTGTCTGTAAGAATAGCTGATTTGATATTGCATCTATTAGGTTGAGTATTTTTGTCTTGGTGGAGCCTTTGGCAACAGCTTACTGATTCTGGCAAAAACATTTATCTCAAACTTAGGTTGTAAAAATTGACAAAAACAAACGAGCATACATATTATACAAACAAAAAAAACATTGTTGAAACCAGTTAAAATAAGCTAATTTATATATATTATATTCATACTTCATAAAATAAACTTAAATAGGAGAGTTGTGACAGCGTGTCACAATTCTCCTAGGTGCCAAAAATTGCGAGTTGGTTAGAATAATAATTCATAATTTTAAAACATGATAGAAACATAAGAAGACAATGCCACGATTTGAAACATCAAAAGCCACTCAATATATGGAAAAATAGCCTAATCATGTGAATGCAATATGTCAGTACATATAAACAATCAAAATTTCAATAAAAAACTTACTTTTCGGTTTTTTTTTCATGCAGCCGTCGCACTCGCATAGCCGCTTGCCATAAACCTCTGGCGCGTACCGTATCAACTAGCGTGTCTCTAAAGAAACAATTGGGCCGTATTGCCAACTCGCTAACGGTCATAGGTTCCGAGTAATCGTCTTTGTCACTACTCTCCTCTGTCACAACTCACCTTGGTCTCCCTACAGTATTCTACTAGAAAACCCCTTTTATTTGATACCCAAATTAAAAAATATTGTATCCGCCTTTTTGTGGAGGCGGCCATGTTGAATCGATAATAACTAATCGTAGATAAGAACCATTGCAAAGAAACTGGCTTTCATATAAAAAATTGCATCGACATCATCGATGGATCGATCAGACAGACATCGACGTCAAACTTGTAACACCCCTCTTTTTGGTCGGGATTTAATAAGGCATGTGTATTATATTAGCTATCTGGGTCCCATATTACAAGGTGTGCTTAGTGGTAGGGGAGCCCACGATGCTAAATGGGGATTTACTCGAGCGTCGTAGAGACCTATTGGGATGCAAAGCTTAGATGATAAGAAGAAAAAAATGTTATATGATATATACCTTTACATCGGTGGGGGAAGCGGCTATAGATTTTTAAATATGTAAAAAAAACTGTTGCATGGACATCCTCGAGCGCGTCAGATATTGATAGCATCAATGCCTTACGTATTTTTAATAATGTACGTATGTTAACACGTTGCCTGTCCAGAGTTTTTTAGTTAAGTAGCCGTGACGTCCATTTTTTTTTTCGCCCAAACTGTTTAATTTTATGTACTAATGAAGAAAATTTAAGTGAGTTTCAAATAAACTTCACAAAAATACTGTATTTCAGCGTGCATTCGTTTTAATGCACGGACGTGGCAGCTAGAATGCCGTGCATTACTTATAATGCACAGACGTAGTAGCAAGATCATAGTGGAGTGGATCGGAAGGAAGAAGACTCCACAAGTAACAACCGAGTGCATTTTATGCAAAAATCCATTTTGCTTAAAATGTTATAACGAATCTCACTAGTTGCAATTAGATTTTATAAAAATAATAATGTTATTTAGTAAGCCAGTTCATGTTACCAGATTAAAAAAAAATCATGGGACATTGGTGTTTTATTATTCCCATTTCACTGCTCATACGTCTGCAAAATATTAAAGATGTAGCTCCTACGCCCAGTCTATAAAACCCCATTTAAAAAGTATAGGCGGTTGCATTACATATAATGCACGGACAGGCAACGTGTTAATCTAATCGTTTGCATGATGCGGGTGGTTTATTTAAGGGTTGAAAATGAAAAAAATAAATTAATCGAGCGCGTCAGATTTTCTAAGGGAGTGTTGAGTGCACCAAAAAAAGCTCTTATTCACTAATCTGACGATTTCGATGGGACGCAAACTCGCGGCCATTTTCATAATGTGCAAAAAAAAATCGCCAATTTGAAATACTCAAGCGCGTCAGATTAAGATATATATAGTTCATCTTTATGTTCTAAACGTACTGTCTCATAATCTGACGATTATCTAGAGGGATTCGCCTGATCTGACAAAAAAAAATCATATTTTTTTTGAGATTTTCCAAAATTTCTCAGAATATATCGGTCCGAATCGATTTAAATAAACAGGGAATCTAAGTTTGGCAAAGCCCTTTCGAATGGCACCAACCATGATGAAATCGGTTCAACCGTTCAAAAGTTATAAGCGATTCACATACTTACACACACATACACACACAACATACATACAGACATAGTGACAAACTCGCGGGGGTCAGGAGTCACGGAAGCTTCCTATGACCTTAAAACGTCAAGATCTGATGAAAACTCGATTTTCGCAAAACAGGGTAAAACCAATAACTTCCGGAATTGTTTAAAATTTTTAATTTTTCTTAGCGGGAAGACAAAAATAAATATTTTTATTTTATTAAATCATTGAACTTTAGTAATTGAAAAGCTCAGGAAATAGCATGCAAATAAATAAGTGTGTGTTTTTTTAGTAGAATACGTGTATTTATAAAAAAAATACTTAAAAAAAAGTTTAAAACAATTTAATGTTTTATAATTAATTGATTAATTAATCATCATCTTCATCCGTAGAATCATCTTCCTCTTCTGGCTCAATTTCATCCTCAGATTGCGTATCTGTAACATTTTTTTTGTATCGTTTCTGTAACGTTTTTGTTATTTCGGCTTGCGGAAATCGTCAGATTATATATTTTTCATTATTCTTGAATTATTTCCTTCAAAATAAAAAAAAAATTTGCTACGCTCGAGAATGTCCAGATGACGTTTTCTTTTACAACTTTGTTGCCCTCCCCTTTTTTACGTCACTCTCAAATTGTCAGATTAGTGGAATATACACTTTTTAGGATGTAATTAACTCTTCCTACCTTAATCTGACGCGCTCGAGAATTTCTGATGGTCAATGTTTTTTTACTAATCTGATCCTGTATCCTTTACGGGCGACCTTATATATGGGCCTCATGTTTTGTGAAGGTACTTAACCGGGTACAAGGTATCCCCCTGTATATTAATCTGCCGCGCTTTAGTAAATCCCGAATTCCCCGCTTGGGCTCCCCTACTATAGTTTGGTGCGAGATGGTATTGTGTGTGGTATTCACACACAACACCATTTGACCCCAAACTAAGCAAAGCTTGTATGATGGCGGCCAGATAGCTGATATAATACTTATACAGTTTTAAATACATACTTATTTTACATAGAAACACCCAGACACAGTGCAAACATTTGAATTCATCACACAAAATTGCATTGCGTGGGAATCGAACCCACGACCCTCTGCTTCGCAGGTAGAGCTACTACCAACTAAGCCACGAGGCCAGTATCTCTGGACGACAACCTTTTATCTTATTTATTTATTCATACTAATAAGAACGACAAATTTAATGCCAATTACACTTATTACATTCTATATATCTTATAATATATTATATTATATATATAAAAGCGAAATAGAAATAGAAATAGAAATAGAAATAAATTTTATTGCTTAAAACCGTGTACATTGATAGTGTTATACAAGTTTGGTATCAACAGTTTGTCCTAGCGGACGTGCAACATATGGTAGTTTTTTACCTTATAATTAAGTAGGTAATAGATTAGTAGACAATAGTTAAGTGAGTACATAGGTACTTTCCTTATTATCTGTTTAACACATAACTACACGAAACAAATGATTAAATTCAGGCTAAGTTACGTAATACAAAATAGGTATGACAATCGATTACAGTTATATTAGTCTTCTAAATACTTCTTTTTAATATGATTAGCTGCAGTAGATGCATAATATTCTTCCAAGTCGTAAAAAGTTTTATCATTAAGCCAAGTTTTCAGTGTGAATTTGAAAATATTGTTTGAGGTTATGGATTTAATATGTATTGGTAGGCTATTAAAGATTTTAATAGCTGTGTTAAAAGTGCTTCTGTGAAACATGGCATTATTGGATTGTGTTACACGAATGTTATATTTATCTTTTGAGCGTAATATGTCTGAGCGAGAGGACTTTTTTCCAAAAAAATATTCCGGATTTTTTTTTACGAACAGACACAGCTCTAGGATATAAATACTAGACAGTGTCAGTATTTTGTTGTTCTTAAATAACTGCCTGACTGAAGCTCGTTTATGTAAGTTGTAAATAGCCCTCACACATCGTTTTTGTAACTTAAAGGTAGAGTTTACTTCAACTGAATTTCCCCAAAAGATTATGCCATAAGTTAAATGAGGGTATACATATCCATAGTAAGCATTTTTGGCAATTTGTTGTGACGTAACATTACTGAGAATGTAAAGCGCATAACAGTATTTGGCAATTTTTGAATTAGTTAGAGAAACATGCGCTTTCCAATTTAAATTTGAATCTATCGTAACGCCTAAAAATTTGGATTCTGTTACTTCGTCAACTTTTATATCCTTATACATTATATTTAAGTTCATTGGCAGCGTTTTATAGTTTTGAAATTGGATGAGTTTTGTTTTAACAATATTTATATCGAGATTTAATGAATTTAGTTCTTTGTCTATTGCTTCCAATGTTTCAGTAACTTGTTTTTCATACTCTGCTAAATTTAAATTATCATTCTTTGGGATATAGAGTGTAGCATCATCTGCAAACATGATACATTGATGTTTGGTAGATAAGGGTATTTCGTTAACGTAAATTAAAAAAAGTAATGGACCCAATATGCTACCTTGTGGTACACCTAGTAAATTTTTTGTATAATTTGATTGAATTTTATCCATTGTTTTGGTTTTTTTGTTGTAGTAATCGATGCTAGTTGACTGGGTTCTATTAGATAAATAATTTTTAACTAGTTCTAAGGCAATTCCTCGTATCCCTATAGCTTCTAATTTATCAATGAGAGTAGTGTGTTTTACACTGTCGAATGCTTTTGATAAGTCTAATAGTACAGCAATCCCCCTGTTTTTATTATTTATATTGTTCCATACTTGTGTTAGAAACTTAAATATTGCTGATGTGGTGTTTTTACCTTTTTGAAAGCCAAATTGGTGACCATTTAATATTTTATTTAATTCAAGAAAAGAAGTTAATCTATTGTAAATTACTTTCTCGAAAATCTTTGAGAAACAAGGTAAGATTGCTATAGGCCTGTAATTTTTCATATCGTTCTTTGGTCCTTTTTTATGTAGAGGACGTATTATTGCTTTCTTCAGATCGTTTGGGAAACAACCTGTTTCAAGAGATAAATTAATTATATAAGTGAGCGGTTCTGCTATGAAGTCGACTGTGTGTTTAACTGTTTGCATGGATATACCGTCATGACCAGCACTCTTTTTATTTTTTTGTTCTTTAATTAACTTTTTCACTTCATCAGGACTAACAGGGCTTAGAAAAATACTTTTATAGGTTTTATTTTGGATAACATTTTTATTTAGAACAGCTTTATCAATATTTTGATTTATATTTATAAAATAATTATTAAGAGCCTCGGATATTTGTGCGTGGTCTTTGATTTCAGTATTATCTATTTGAATATTATCAATAGTTGTTGGTATACTATTAGTTTGGGAAGTGTTTTGTTTAATTATTTTCCAAGCAGCTTTATTTTTATTTTCACTCTCTTTTATATATTTTGTGTTTGATATTCTTTGGGCAGTTTTTATAACATTTTTCATTGTTTTACAATATTTTTTGTATGAAGTTAACTGATTGCTATTTTTGCTTCTAAATAAATTTAAGTATTTTTTTCTCTTTATTATGCTAGATATTTTAATGCCTTTAGTTTTCCAATTTAATTTTCGTTTGTATGTTACCTTTGTTCTTTCTAACGGAATGCACGTATTAAATAACATAGTGTACAGTTCGATAAATTCTTTATACGCCATTTCTGCGTCCTGTTGCTTATATACTTCTGAGAAGCTAATTTGAGACATGTATTTCATGAGTATCTCGGAATATTTATCGACGTTACGCGTTTCGATGAACCAGTATTTTTCCCTAAAGCTCATACATGTTGGAACTGATAGTATTTGTGCTGTGTGGTCTGAAAAATCTGATTCTACTTTAATAATTTTAGTTTCGTACTTTTTAATATTAGTCATTATATTATCAATGCATGTTTGCGAGTGTTCTGTAATTCTTGTAGGTTGTTTAATAGTGTGATATAAATTATACGACTTAAATATGTTTAATAATGACTCCGATTTGTAATTTTTTTCGAGAATATTTATGTTAAAATCGCCTAGTACAAATATTTTTTTCTTATTGTATCGTTTCCTACATGTTAACTTCTGTAAGAGAATTTCCAGGCTTTTTAAAAACAGTTCAAAGTTACTTTTTGGTGTCCTGTATACACATATGACAATATAGTTTAATTCATTTAAACTTAGTCCACACACTTCAAAATGTCGCTCAATACCCATCTCAGATATCCAGTCTAGTTTTGTAAACTGCACTGAGTTTTTTACAAACAAACATACCCCTCCTCTCGATTGTTTTCCGCGAGAAAAATGCGTAGCTTTTCTGTAGCCGTCTATTTGTAATATTTCAACTTCCTCTTTTTTTAGAAAAGTTTCGGTTATTCCGCAGACATCGACTTTATGTTCATCCGTCAGTAACTCAATTTTTTCTATTTTTTTTCTGATACTTCTTGAATTGAAGTGCATTATTTTTAAATTATAATCGCTACTTTCTTGTTTATGATCGAAAAAAATTGGGTGTGCTCGTTACTAGCGTAGAATGGGAGTGATTGTCCGATAATTTATTTTTTAGGCTTGGCTTAAAGTAATACGGTATTTTACCCGGTTGTAGTGAGACTTTAGTCACATTTTGTGTCGTATCGCCGTTCGATTTCGTAGTGAGGTTTAATAAATGTGACTGATTCTGCTTTTTAAAATAATACGGTATGGTACCCGGCTTGTTGGTGCATTCATAATTTGTAACATTGGAGCATGGTTTTGAAATGTCGCTTTTTATAATTTTGCTTGTTTTTGTAATTTTTTTGCCTAGGTAGTTATTTGAGTAGTCGCGTGAATTTATTAAGTAATTTACGTCGGTGTCGTTAATTGTTTCTAAATAATGACAGTTTACGAAATTGGAGGAAATTGTTTTTAGCTTACTATTTAATTTACCCTCATTTAAAAACGGATTTAATCTAATTCCGGATATTATTATTTGAGGTCCTTTAATTTTTTTCACAATTGACGATAGTTCAATAAGAAACTTTGTAGGGTTGCTATCATTTGAGCCTGTAGATATTATTAACCAATCTTTCTCACTGAAAAATTGTTCGGCTAAATTCGATTTTTCTATAATGTACTCGGCAGTTGCATTCGGATACGTTTTACAAGTGATGCTATATTCAGTAGTATTTTTATGGTTGGTACGTAGATTTATAAGTCTTGAAGCCAAGTTCCTACAATTCTGATCGCCAACGATGATGATTTTTGGCTTCGTTTGTATTTTTTCTCTTGTTTCTCGAACTTTGGAAGTTTCAATTTTCGAGGTATTTATGTTGAGTTTTAAATTGTTCTTACACTGCGTTTTTTCCAAAGTAGTTGCTTCGTGACTCTTTATAAACATTTTTTCTATGTCATTTTTTAGTTTGTTTCTACAAACACAATGTACGACGTGTTCGTGTTCTAGAGCAGTTAATCTGTTTTGCATTTCAGTTTTTGCTAGAAGTAAAACATTAATCTCTTCTTTTGCTTTAATAAGCTGTTGAAATAGGTCTTCGTTTTCTTGCTTTAGTTGCTGAAATCCTTGTTCTGTTTTTGTAGATGCAGGTGTTTCTGACAAGCTCAAGGAGCTGTTGCATAAGGTCGCGTACTCGGATTCATTTTTTTCTAACGCGGGTAGTTAAACATACCACACTTAAGTGTTTTTGCTGCTAATTTAAATTTAAAATTAAAATAGAAATCATACATCTATTAGTGTAAATATATGTTTATTTGAAACTTGACTTGGTATTACCTGCCTGGGAGTGTTTTCCCTGAGATTAAACAACACAGTAATTATTTGGTGTTTATCACTACACTGACACAATGGAAGCAGTTTTGAAGACACAGGAGCAATTGCAAACACTATTCTTGCAAAAAATGGAGACTTTCCAGACAGAACTTCAAATGACATCCTCAGACAAGACTTCATCACTGGCAGAAGAGTTCAAAACATTCCGGGAATATATTCTTCTTGCGATCAAATCTTTACAAACACAAATAGTTATGCTTGCACGTGATACTGACAGTCTACAGATGAGAGCTCGACGTAAAATGCTGTTACTGCATGGTGTGTCTGAGGAGAAAGGAGAAGACACAGCAGCCTGCACAGTGCGTATTGTTTGTCAGAAACTCAAAATTCCAGAGTTTAGTGCCGCTGACATCAGTAACTGTCATCGCATGGGTCGTCCTCCGAGCTCTGATAGGCCTCGACCGATTTTGCTTAAGGTGAACAATGTTACTCTGCGACAGAAGCTTTGGTACGCTAAGAAATCCTTGAAGGGGTCTGGAGTCACACTGTCGGAGTACTTGACCAAATCTCGACACGACGTTTTTATGACGGCTCGAGATCGGTTTGGTTTGAGTAATTGTTGGACCCGAGATGGCTTCATCATGGTACTGGGGCCTAACAACGCGCGGCACCGTATCACTAGCCACCAGGAATTGGACAAAATTGACGTCCTTATTTCATCTCCTGGTTCATCAGCTTCTCCGATTCCACAACAGAAGGGTAAAAAACCGACTGCGGTTGCGCCGGTTGCTATCAAGAAACCCATAGTCACAAAAAAGAGGACGGCTTCGAAGCAGTAGTCATGTGTTTTATTGTTGTTTTGCTGTAGGTATGTGTTATGTTTTGAGTTTTATTTGTTTCACTTCTATTCTTGCAATTATTTTAACTGTATACCCGATAATTTTCTTGTAAAATTGTAAATTCAAGGTTTCGCCTTGACTTCTATTGTGTTATTTTTGGGAAACTGTCAATTGTCAAACGTCAAGCTGTCAAAGTCACAATAACAATCTGATTGTGTAAATCGTAATGGCATAGTGAGTTTGGTTTTATTTGCCAGTTAGAATGCCAAATAGTATTGTTTATTACTGCACAAGTGCTAATGTTATTTAATTATTTTTTTTGATTTCGTTTTTTCTTTCTTATTTTGTTTTTTTTTTTTTATCAGTTAGTTATCGGTGTGTTTGGTATAGTTGCAAAACTACCAACATTATTATTATTTTCTTATTTTTTCTTAATGTGTTGTCATGTATATGTAAACACTGTATCTTTTCAACACAACCGGCAGGTGGTAATTTGGTTAAATAGTTAAATTTCGTTATTTATATACCTTTTATAATATCATATATCATATCTATATATATATATTATTTAATTGTAGTAATATTTAGTTTATTTGATGAATATTTTTGATGATTGTGATAACAGCAATGACGAATTTCTTTCAGTTTCTGTCACTGAGTCAAGCAGCAGTGAAGAAAGTTCTAATGGTACTTTTCTTCCGCTATCTGATTTCTTAAAGAACAATTTTGCCGATGTTCCACGTAATTTTAATGTAGTTCACATAAACGCGCAGAGCATTCCGTCTTCTTATCCTGAGATGCTGGCTTCTCTTGATCAGAGTAACATACACGCCATTTTAGTCTCCGAAACTTGGCTTCATCCAAGTCTTCCTACTATATCATATTCTCTACCTGGTTTTATTCTCATAAGGAATGACCGCACTAGTCGCGGTGGTGGTGTAGCGATTTATTTAAAAGCTAATATACCTTTCTCTGTTCTGAGCCAGTCGCCGCAACCACCTCCCGTGAATGGTGGCGAGCATCTCTTTATTGAAGTTTCTCTCTCCAACACTAAAGTTCTTCTCGGAGTCTATTATTGTCCGTCCAGTAGCATCAATTACTTTTCTTCTTTCGAGAGTATTCTATTTAACCTCATTCCGTCCTATAATCACTCCATCATTATGGGTGATTTTAACACGTGTCTAGTCAAGAAGGATTATCGCAGTTTGGCACTGGAATCTGTTGTAAAATCTTGTAACTTGCATATTCTTCCATTAAATACTACACACCATTTTCCCCATTGTGTGCCATCTCTTCTTGACCTGGCAATAGTTTCGTCCCCTAATAATGTTGTAAAACATGGTCAGTACACTGCTGACAATTTTTCTTACCATGATTTAGTCTTCCTTTCGTATAAACTTCGACCCCCAAAAATTAAACCACAAATTCTTCTGCAGCGCAATTTTAGTGGCATGGATAGGGACGCTCTTATGCGGGACGCTGAGGATGTTGACTGGAACACGGTTTTCAACGCAGACTTAGTGGATGATCAGGTAGCGATTTTTAACTCTCTGATCATTCAGCTTTATGATTTGCATGCTCCAATACGTGCCGTCAAAATTAAACACCTTCCTGCACCCTGGCTTACTGATGAAATAAAAATCTTGATGCATAAGAAATCAGCAGCCAAGTCTAAATATAAATTCCGTCCTTCTGACGACAATCAAGCAAAATATGTTCAGGCCCGGAATCGCTGCAATAAGGCGTGTAGGAATGCAATGCGCCGCCATATTCATACTTCAGTAAATGATGAAAATCCGGCCAAAGTCTGGAAATTTCTTAGATCAATGGGAGTTGGCAAGTCACGTTCTAGTTTCGCATCTAATAATATTGACTTTGACGCACTGAATCGTCATTTTTCTTCTGCTTCCACTATGTCTGCAGCAGATATAAATTCAACGCTCAGTAATCTTTCTGCCTTGCCAACGCCCGATTTTGCATCTTTTCAATTTAATCGATTCACTGAGTGTGATGTTAAGAAGAGCTTTATGTCGATATCCTCCAATGCGGTTGGCAGTGACAGTATAAGTCGGAACATGCTTTTGCCCATCCTTGACATTATCCTTCCTATCCTTTGCTCCATTTTCAATAAATCTATAAATCAAGGATTTTTTCCTTCACTTTGGAAAGATGCTCATATTGTAACGTTGCCGAAAAAATCTAACCCAAAATCTTTTTCCGAATTCCGTCCCATATCAATTCTTCCATTTCTTTCGAAAATCCTTGAGCGTCTTGTCCACAACCAGCTTAGTGAATTCCTTAACAAGCATAATCTCCTCAATCCTCTTCAATCCGGTTTCCGTCCTGGGCATAGCACTGTGTCTGCTCTTGTTAAAGTCACTGATGACATCCGCTTGGGAATGGATGACGGTAAGCTTACTGTTCTAGCCCTGTTAGATTTCAGTAATGCTTTCAACGCCGTCAACTTCGACATCTTACTAGCACTACTACGCTCCTTTAACATATCTCCACCGGTAATCGATTGGTTTCGTAGTTACCTACAAGGACGCCGGCAGCGGATTCGCCTGGAAGATACCTTTTCTTCCTGGTGTAATACAACAGCTGGTGTCCCTCAAGGCGGTGTGCTATCTCCTTTATTGTTTGCTATCTTTATAAATTCCATCTCAAATTATCTGACTTCTTCTTACCACCTTTATGCAGACGATCTCCAAATTTACACACAAGCTCCACTCCATCAACTTGGCGAAGCGATTGCAAAGACTAATATCAATCTAGACTGTATTTGTAAATGGAGCAAATCTTTTGGTTTGAACGTCAATCCCGAAAAATCTCAAGTCATAGTGATAGGCAGCTCCTACTGGGTCTCGAGAATTGACTGGACGCTCATTCCTAACGTAACTTTTAATGGGGTTAGCATACCATTTAGCGATTCAGTCAAAAATCTTGGAGTGACATTTGACCAAACCTTTTCTTGGGACAATCACATTAAAACTATCAGTAGTAAACTCTTTTCATCAGGGGGTTCTCTTAGACGACTTCGCAACTTTTTACCTACTGCCACTAAAATTGCTCTTGCACAGTCTCTGCTTCTACCTATCCTGGACTACGCTGATGTCTGTTTCCCTGATCTTAGAGAAGACCAGATTCAAAAACTTGAGCGCCTCCAAAATTATTCTATTAGATTCATTTTCGGTTTACGTAAATATGACCACGTTTCTCATTTTCGCGCCAAGCTCAAGTGGTTACCCATTCGTCTGCGTCGTAATGCTCACATTCTTTTCCTTTTATTCAATATTTTATTTAATCCCTCCACTCCATGCTACCTCAAAGAACGATTCACTTTTTGGCGAGACTATCATGCTCGGCCGCTTAGGTCAAAAACTAACTTGACCCTGAATGCCCCAACTGCACGTTCTGAGATGTATTATGGCAAATCCTTTGCTTTTCAGGCTGTCCAGTTATGGAATGAGCTGCCTGTTTCTATACGAAAATCTCCATCACTGGATTCTTTTAAAAGTAACGTAAAAGAGTTTTATTTGTCAAAGCTGGAGTCACAGTAATCTAATTATATTTATTATCTACCTTTTCTGTCAAATCTACAATTTTCTACTGCAATGTTATTTTTAAGAATAAGTATATACATGTTTCATGTATATCATTGCACATATTATTATCTTTGTATATTCTATGTAGGTTTACTAATTTATTTTTCGTATTCATATTATATATTAGTATATTTTACAAGTATCTTAAGTATTAGTATGTAATCTGTATTCGTATATAGGTAATTATGTTTCTTTTTAGTGTATG
Organism: Ectropis crepuscularia; assembly: GCA_963693475.1. Classification (NCBI taxonomy): domain Eukaryota; kingdom Metazoa; phylum Arthropoda; class Insecta; order Lepidoptera; family Geometridae; genus Ectropis; species Ectropis crepuscularia. The sequence goes on along the minus strand of OY856361.1, from coordinate 21,540,074 downwards.
TAACTAAAATATTTTTGATACACACCCCGCTTTTAAAAGTTTTCTTAGTAACCATTTCCATCCTAAGGTTGCCTGGAAGAGATCGCTTTAAGCGATAAGGCCGCCGCTTGTAACACTAGTCTTATTGTTATTCTCTCCTGTATAAGTGTTTTTTTTTTGTTTGTTTATGGTGTGTACAATAAAGAGTATCTATCTATCTATCTATCATTTGAAGTATCGTTTATAGAGATGTTTTCAGCCGCCAAAAGATGCGGGCAAGCTCTGGGTTTTCTTACTGTAACATTGGAAGTATCTATCAGATTTAAAGACAAGATGCGTTTGGCTGTTAAGGAACAATTGTTTCTGGTATTGGTAACATTGCTTTTTTGACTAAGGCACAATGCACATGTCCACGCCGTTTTATGGTCTCGTGTCATTCGTAAAAATCTAGGCGTTGAAACCTTTCCACATGTCAAATCAAACGTAACTTTACACCTTGAACATAATAAATAATCTCTGTTCAAAATCTTATTATTACATTTTCCGCATTCGCGAGTTAGTGTTGGTGTTCTAGATCTAGACGACATCTTGCGGTGAAGAGAGATATTATTAATATCAATAGAATTTTACCGTAGAAATATTCACTGAATTTTACCAATTTCTTCCAATGTTCGATTTACCACTCTCGTAGTATCACTGTGAATTTAGAGATGGCGCTCTATTAAGTTTTCTTGTCAAATGATGCATGTACAGCACAAGGTCTTCATAAACGTCGCTAGATGTCACTAGTGGTAAATTTGTGGGCAATATGATAAAAGTTCAAATGTTACAGAATTTCACTTATTTAACTTTATCTTTTACAAATACGTTGTGTTTTTGTACTATTAGTACTCAGGAAATCATCACTTCACTTTTTGAAACCACTTTAATACAGTTTGTTTACACAACACGTTGTTTACAGTTTTGCGCGGCAAAGTCAACGTTTGGGAGGAAAAATTTAAAATGTTTACCGGTATTTTTGAAAAAACACGATTTTTTCACTTAAATATTTATGTAGTTCTTTGAAAACGTTCACACATTCACTTTATTGTCACTTTTTTAAATTTTGATATGAATCGAGTGATATTAACAAGTAAATCTATTTTTTTTGTTGAATTTAATCGCAGCGTCATTTAGGTACGTGTTTACATGACGACGCCACCTGGCGGAAAAAAAGGACGAAAGGTCACTCATCAAGGAATCTCAGAAACTACAAATGCTAGGAATCTGAAATTTTGCATGGAGGTCTCTTTTAGTACGTAGGCGCTCGCTAAGACGGGGTTTTGCGAAATTCAACCCCTAAGAGGGTTAAACAAGGAATGAACGGTTGTATGAAAATTTGTGATTTTCAAAGTTATCAAATTTTGTATCTAGACACTTGACTCGAAGCAATTAAATGTTTGTTCTATCAATTTTGTAATTTCGAACTGTACGGGGGTAAAATTGGGGTTTAAATAGGGGATGAATGTCAATATGGAAGTTCCCAACCGTTGAAGATAAAACCATGAAACTCTGTATATAGACACTTGACACGAAGCAAACGAACGTTTGTTCTATCAATTTCGTAATTTCGAACTGTACGGGGTTGAAATTGGGGTGGAAATGGGGGATGAATGTCAATATTAAAGTTCCCAACCGTTGAACATAAAACCATGAAACTCTGAGTATAGACACATGACAAGGTTGAGCAAACGGATGTTGGTTCTAGCAATTTTGTAATTTCGAACTGTACGGAGGTGAAGTTGAGGGAAAAGCTTCCAATCGTTGAAGATGAAACTCTGTAACTCTGTATATAGGCACTTGATACGAAGCAAATAAATGTTTGTTCTAGCAATTTTGTAATTTCGAACTGTATGGAATTGTACGTATGAAATTGGAGTTGAAAAGGGGGACGAATGTCTCTTACGCTTTCACAAAATTGTATGAAATTGTTTTATTATAAGCTGTTTTTAGTAACCGTAAATATGTCTGGCTATAAAAAATAGGTACTGCCTGATTTACCTTAGCATTTATTTCACGCGGACGAAGTCACGGCTAGTATCTTCATATTAGAGAAATAACTCTGTCGCAGTGATTTTATGGGCCAGAGTGTTGCTTACCATCCAGAAAACATCTTGCGCGTCACGTCACTCCTTCAGAAAATAATCTCAAAGACACAGTCATTTGTACAAGTCTAATATTAATTAACTCATTTCAAAAGTCACATTTAACTTCTAAGCGTTAAAGTTTGAACATACCTGAGTGCTTAGAGTCTGCGCTAAGTTTCGCGCAATTAAAACAGTTTCTCAAAGTTTGGGAGTAATGTTGTCATCGGCTTAGAGCTCGCACCCGGTCTGTATGGTAATTGGTGAGTAGATGCAACGAACTTTGCATTTGAGTGAATCAGTGAGAATACTGTGAATTTGGGTTTAAGATAACTTTAGTACTAAATTCGCTCAGATAGATTCATTCTCTACAGCTCTAACCAAAACTTCTCAAGAAAAAATTAATAAAAAAAATTACCATACCAGTTACCTGTATAACGGATGTGACACATAAAAACTACCCGTGACCAGTGTTGCCAACTTTCTTTATCAAATGATCATACCATAATTAAGCAGTTTTTTTTGCAAATTGGGTCATGTATTATTGGAAGGAACGTCGTTCCTACCTGATTTCCCGTGACACCACATGTTTTTTACTTCCGACAACGCCCCTTGTCATACCTACTACGTACTTCCCGTCCCATGGTAAAAAGTCGCGTATGTGCTTCCAGACAATAATCTGATTGTGTTTTTCTAATCCGATCCACGCGTGGCCTCCGAGCCGCATGCGGCCCGCGACCTGCCTCCATGCGGCCCGTTACGTACATTTTACGAATTGCAAATATTAATTTATACAGACCTACCTATACAACTACATAAATGTATTATACATATATTGCGATTTTTCGCAGGGGAGAATTACAAAATTTCAAAAGTGCGGCCCGCTTTTGTCTTCTTTTTTACCATGTAGCCCATGGCTCCCGAAACGTTGCCGGCCCCTGCTTTTAGCCATACCGACGTGATTAAACAACAAACATACAAATTTTCACATTTATAATAGTAGTATGACTTTAGGTAATAAAAATATTATAGATAAAACGAGATGCTAACACTGTGCCTTCCTTCCTAAATGCGAGGAAACGCCAGAAACCCCTCACGTACGGATATAAAAGTTCATTTTTGTTCGCCAGTAAATTGAATCGCGAACTTTTGGGCGTTCTGTTTGTTGCGTGTACAAACTTTCTCGAATAGATTATTGGAGATTAGAGGATAAAGGAAGATTAGGGGGTTACCCGCGAGTTGTGCGACTTTTGAACGATTCCTCTGTCGTTCGTATTTTTACATTATTCATAACCAACTTCAAATAAGGAGGTGTTTTTCTATTAGGAGTAACACAAGGAAGTACCACATGTTTACCAGTAATTCTACCACTGAGTAGTAATGTCCAAACATTACTGTGTTCCGATTTAGAGGGCAATGTTTCCAATGAAATTACAGAGCATTGAGATAGTTTTATCTCAATGCTCTGTAATTTAATCTTACATCTTACATCTCCGGACGACGGGCGCAGGTAATAAATTGGATTCTCCATGTTCCAATAACTGCGTGTCACTGTGATGTTATGAGTAGACATGTTGCTTACCATCAGCCACATGTCCTGCTTATCTCATGTCTACGCTTAAAAATGTGTTTTAGTAATCTAGCTGTAAAATTTAATTTGTTGAAATAAAAGAAAACCGTATTGACCTTGGAGTGCCGGTTACGAAATAAGTATTCCTTACTCTAAGCGAAATAACTATTTTCTAATCTGTGGTGCCGGTATTGCAGAGCGCCGCTTTCCCTCACTATCCTCGGCAGCCGAAATGTGACAGGTGGTGGGACTCATCGTAGGATGTCACTCCACGCTTGCACATGTTCTAGGCACATTCACAGTTCACATATTTTTGAGTTTCAGTTATGTTGACAGAATAATTATAACTAACTTAATATAATACGGCTAAATTAATTTAACTTGTTTTATTTGGTTAGTAAGAAAAGCACAGCCACAATACATATTTTCCTTCATGTAAGGTGAGTGAGATAAAACTAAGCATTGAACATTAACAACTTTGGAGGGAACCTCTGTCGTCGAAATGAATGCAAATTATTGCAAAATATGCACGTCGTCGCCTGTGTATTTCGTCCACGTACAATTTCCAAGTCTACGCCCAATTTGGTATTCCAATTATTTGACCAGCGCTGAAACGAACCCGCCAACTTTCCGGAAATACCAATTTGAATGAATCAACAAATGAATTTCACATTTACGCGAATCAAGAGTCCGCTGGAATTCTAGCCACGGCGCGAATTCATTACCGGCGGGACATCTTTTTGCAACAATTTGCGACAGAAATTACATGAAAATTTTGAATTTTAATTCAACCTAATATGATTTCGCGAAGTTTTGGAGTTACACGTCTTTTGTATGGAGGGTTGAGCTTAGAAGTGTCATCTGCGTACATGAAAAAATGGATTAAATTATGGTAGCGCTACATTAAATTTGTATCAGAGTAAATTTTAAAGGATATCAATAAACGTAATATTCACAAGTTCCGCAGTAGTATTAGTATTCTCTCAGTTCACGAAATAAAATCACTCTAGCGACACGTTTTCTTGTATTAATTATTAAAGGTTGGAATTAGGTACTACATTATATTATTGTACTACGCAAGTAATTGACATTTTCAATGAGACAATTTTACGGCATGTTGATGTTGGCTGACAACTACCTCTTCAGAGTGGATTTTACAATACGCGCGCATACCGACACCGACATGGATAATAGCTGTATATACATTTATCTGTAGGCTCTGTATATACATATATACAACACTAGCGGCCCGCTCCGGCTTCGCTCGAATAATAGCCTAGATATCAACTGCAGCGCCATCTGCCGGGCTGATTTGTGAATCTAAACCTTCCAGGGCCCTACCCAAACGTATACAAAAAAATCATTCAAATCGGTTTAGCCGTTTAGGAGGAGTTCAATAACAACGAAAAGTGGCATTGATTTTTATATACATACTAGCGGCCCGTTCCGGGTTCGCTCGGACATAACCTAGACACTGTCTGCAGCGCCATCTGCCGGGCTTATTTGTGAATTTAAACCATCTTCGAATACACACACAAAAAAAAAACATTCAAATCGATCCCGTCGTTTAGGTGTTCACTGTCAAATGATTAAATTACTAAAATGGCTCTAAAAACAGGGGTTGGTGATAAAAGGGTAAACATTTAGGGTTGTATGTATTTTCAACGCCATATTATAAAAAAATTAAAACAAAAAAAAAATACCAAAAATTTTCAAAAAAAATGTTTGAGGTGAACAACCCCTAATACTTATAGTCCGGTCAAATTAGACCAAAAAATAAGAGTAAAGTTACCTAAATTCCCACCAAGCTGAAAATCGGTAGGATTGTTTGAAATATCATTAAAAACAAAATTTGAAAATTCCCCATCTTTCTCCTGTAAGGAAAAAATTTTACTCAATGTCAAAGGTAAAGGGAAGGGTTCCTTACAGGGGAAAGATGGGGAACTTTCAAATTTTGTTTTTAATGATATTTTAAATAATCTTACCGATTTTCAGCTTGGTGGGAATTTAGGTAACTTCGAATGTCTAAATTGACCGGACTATTAGGGGTATGAAAAATAGCTAGTAGCCGATTCTCAGACCTACTAAATATGCATATAAAATTTGGTAAAAATCAGTAAAGCCGTTTCGGAGGAGTAAGGAAACAAACACTGTGACACGAGAATTTTATATATAAGATATAGATATAGATTAATGCTGTTTTAATACCAAAATTCTAAGTTATAAGTTTTCACTTCTGTCGGCGGTCCCTATGACAGATATTTTTTCTTAAACGTTTATTTTTACATCCTAAGAAAAATAGCGCGATGACACTGACGCACATTATAAGAACTAGATGGAAACAGTTTGGAATAGAGTGAAGCAGAGGGAGCGTAGGGACGCCTTTTCCCTGGAGTGTAATGGATGGTTATCTAATATACATGTTCTATTCTTCTTACAAATATGCGTTATGTTCCAAGAAGTACACCTTTAGATGCCCAGACAAAATTGGGGCATGACATATCTTTAGATGTTCCAATTTGGTTTAGGCTAGCGTTGTAGATTTTGGCTTTGGCTGTATTTTGGGAGTGACAGTCCCAAGTCCCAGCAGTGGGAAGATGCAGTGGGCTGATTATGGTTATTTCACGGTTCATTACTGTTATTGTGCGTAGTCTTTTGGACATCATTAAATCTGTATAACTTCACATTTTAAATAAAAAATCCTCATTAAGATTCAGCCCACGGCGACATGTTTCATTATCGTTGGAGACATCTTTTTACACAAATTACAGACGAAAACACTCACAGTTTGAATTAAAATTTCGCGAAAACAATCCAATGGCTAAACGGTGGCTAACTTAATACTATGCAACAAACTTTTGTAGTTAGTTCCTTCGGTTCTCCCGTTCTCGTGTCAAATACACCTCACCTATACAATATTTCGTAATTATATAATTAGCTAGATAGTATTGAGTGTTACATATAAGGTATCTTCTGTCTGCTTAATAACGCCCACAAAAACTTAAAGATAGCATAGTATGTCTAAATTATACATTTAAGTCACAAAAAGTAGATTTTATATTTAAAAAATAATTACTAAAATCTTTAGGTTATTGATCATATTATTATCAACAAAAATGCATTGCATCATAGATTAATAACGCCCTATATTGATTGAGATCCCTAGATTGATAAACTTCAAACAAACAGATTGATTTCGGCGTAAGCAGTACCTATGTACTGAAATTCGCCAAACAAAACTATAATGTCGTGGAGTATGTACAGTGAAGGACCACACAAACATCATAATGTTTTTAATAGTCGAAGACGCATGCACCAGCGCTGGACCTTGACGACTGATGGTAGTTTCGAACGGACTGAGCCAATATAGCTCACTATGATATGCCTCACTTTTCTTGCACGGACTCGTTTTCTAGGTCATTATTCTATGCATTCCATACAATCCGCAGTAGTAAGTTCGTCGTAGTTCCAAGTCGTTGCCGCTACAAGATCCCGCTAAGGAAGTTCTACCGCCGGAAATGAACGCCTGAAGGCTTCCGAAGTCTGCGCGCCTTATTAATGGGTTTTCTTTGCCACAGATATTAACATAATTTATATTTATATTTACTTAGATCTCGAGGGAAATGCGATAGCGATATTGTCGCGCAAACGACGTAATTTCCGGTGCTTTAACGAGGGAGAATTTAGTTAGGAAGGCGGGATTGTGATTTAAAGGAGATTGCTCAGTCACGTGTCGGTTTATGCCATACGGTGTGGGTCAAAGTCTGAGAATGTTTGAGTTGGTGAATGGGAATAAATGGTCAAGTGTAAACACTAATATGAGTGTGATTTATAGGGAACAGTCCGTTTGGGAAAGCGGTGGTGCCCTAAAACGCCGTCGTAAACTAATCTAAAACCTTGGCTAGTAGGTACATCCAATTTTGGGACTCGTGACTTCATGAGGACGTAAGTTGAAATCTCACCTGTGACTGAATATTTTTAATCGACTTCAAGAAAGGAGGGTTCAGTTACCTATTTGTTTTTTGAATGTATGTTACGCGATAGCTCCGCTTATTGTGAATCGTTTTTTTTTGTTTGGTAGATCATACATAGCCCCGTATAAATTATATCACAATAGCTATAGTTAAATCAGATCGTTTGGACGCGTTCAGCGGGCAATTTGAAAAAAGACTCGGTTAGCAAAATGCCGACGAGTGTTGTTAAGTGCAGTTCGTGTAATATTGTAATAAATGAAGTTCTGGCTTTCGTCCAGAATAAAATAGAGGTAATGGATAATGAAAGCCTCATAAGAATTTGTAGTACATCGTTCACAGCGGAGGATATAGATGACGCCAAAGTTCTCCTGTTTGAATCGGTTCCTACTTCAAAACGAAGAATAGTGAGAAAAAAAGTCGACGGAAAAATACAGAAGGATCTAGGAGACATGATCAATCTGTTCAAAGATTCTGAGCCAGAAATAATACCGACCTTTGTAGCGAGAGATCTCCAAAAATTACCGCCGCTTACCTTTGACCATTTAGATCCCACTCGTTTACTTAAGGATATAATTAAATTACAAAATGATGTGAAGGAAATAAAGAGCTCGTACATGTCCAGGGCGGAATTTGACAAAAATAAGGTAGAATCTGCAGCATGCCATACATCACCCAAAAACATAAGTTGTATTAATTCTAAAAACTCTGTTCTAAATTCAAATTATTCAAAAAGTGATGCGGATGTTAATAGCAACGCGTGGAAAACGCCTCAAGCGCCAAAACGACAGAAAGGTTCAAAAAAACAATCTATGAAACGACTAATTTATGCGGATATGCAGCCTATCTCGCCTCTCCCTCTAATGCAACGGATTAATAATTCTATCTCACAGGTTACGAACGAATTGACACAGAGTGATACGTTGCTTCCTCTCGCTCAAACGCAGCACAAAAGTACTTTCATCTCTCTCTCGCGAGACGTTCCAAAACACACAGAGTCAGATTGTACGCCAGAAAGCGGAAACAATTTGAAGTCGATGGATTATGCGTCAAAAACGGACAGCAGTATGGACGTCGGTCAAGACAGTAGTTGCAGTAAGGATCAAGGGAAAAGGTTAACGATGGCCGAAGTAGTTAAAAGTAATGCAGAATGGAGTTTGACAAAATGCTCGGAAGAGTGGATGGAGGTAAATCGCAAGCGTTTTAGAAATAAGTTTGTAGGTGATGTGGGTGTTGCCAACAGTAATATTAAAAACAGATTTAGAGCCGCCGAATTGAAGACCCAATTATATATATCCAATGTACATAAGGACACATCGGAGAACGATATAGCGGATTACATTTTCCAAAAAACCAAAGAGAAAGTGTCATTAGTCAGAATACAGAGTAGAATGGACAAAGGGCATAACTCGTTTAAGCTTTGGGTGTCAAATACGAATTTAAATTTATTTTTGGATAAGAATTTATGGCCAGAAGGAGTCTCGTTTAGAAAATTTGTTAATTTTCAGTACAAAGGAGAATCCTGGAAAAAAGAGACAGATATTAATAAAATTAATTATGGATAATGTAGCACACACCAACATATCCTGCAAATTTATTAGTTTTAATTGTAAATCTTTGAAGAATTCTATGGAGTACGTGCAAAAACTGTGCAAATCTGCTGATGTATTAGCATTACAAGAAACGTGGTTGATGCCACACGACATACCGTTACTTGGTGGAATTGATCAAGATTTTGCATACTGTGGAGCTTCAATGGTGGATACTAGTGCTGGAGTTATTCGAGGAAGACCTTACGGTGGTGTAGCTATTTTGTGGCGAAAAAGTGTATTCCGTAACGTGTCTATAATAAAGTGTGATAATAATCGAGTGGTAGCAATTAGAGTAAATGAAAACGATCGTTCTTTCATAGTATGCTGTGTATATATGCCTATAGATTCTTTTGAAAATCTTACCGAGTTTACAAATTGTTTATGTGATATGAGGACAATAATTGAAAACACATATACAGAAACTGTGTATATGCTAGGTGACTACAATGCACACCCGGGTGAACTATTCTCTAAATAACTAAATGAATTCTGTTTTGAAAATAAGTGGGTAGCTGCAGATTTAGTAGCTTTAGAAGCGAATACCTTTTCATACATTAGTGATGCACACGGATGTAAGCGATGGCTTGACCACTGTGTTGTTACTGATTCAGCTATGAATACAATTACTAACATAAAAATTATATATTATGTGAATACCTCAGACCATTTTCCATTAGAAATAACAAGTAACTTGAATTTAATTAAATCAAAGATAGTTACCAACGCAACAATAATCAATAGAGTACATTGGGGAAACAGAAATCTGGACCAAACCAATACATATTTTAAATATTGCAACGAAAAGCTAAAAGAAGTAGATTTCCCGATACAATTCCGTACTTGTTGTGAACAACGATGTAATTTATCAGAACACAAACTTATAATAGATGAAATATATTTTAAAATTGTAGATATATTAAGTAGCGCAGCTAAATTAAGTAACAACCGTAGAATTAATAAGCAAACGCATAATGTCCCGGGCTGGAATGAAAATATTAAAGATGCACATGAGCAGGCTAGGATTAGTTTTCAGACTTGGATAGAAAATGGAAAACCAACTAGTGGGAGCGTTTTTGATAAAATGACCACAGATCGGAAAATCTTTAAAGGTAAACTTCAATGGTGTAAAAAAAATAAAGAACAAAATCAAATGGACAAACTAGCTTCTCTTCATAAAAATAATGATTTCAAAATTTTCTGGAAATATACAGCAAGTCTGAATACTAAACCAAGTATGTCAGAGAGTGTGGACGGTATTTCTGGAGACAAAAATATCGCACAATTGTTTATGAACCATTTTAAAGTATCAGCATTACCTGTGTCCCATGCGAGAGCCGAAAAAGATTGTACGGGAAATCTGTTCAAAGCGGAATCAGATCTTGAGTGGAAACTGGTGCGGTTTACCTCTAGAGATGTAATAAACACTTTAAATAATATGAAGAGAGGAAAATCGCCTGGACATGACGGACTTAGCATTGAACATTTTTTGCATGCAGGGAAACACTTACCTAGAGTTCTAGCTATGTTTTATACATTTTGTATTGGACATTCATATCTTCCACAAGAGTTGATGAGGACATTGGTTGTACCTATACTTAAGAATAAGACGGGAGATATATCGGATAGGAACAACTATAGACCAGTATCATTAGCAACAATAACCGCTAAAGTATTGGACAGTTTAATCGACGCTCATCTTGATCGCACGTTACAGCTACATGACGCTCAATTCGGATTTCGAGCGGGTTTGTCAACTGAGAGTGCTATTTTAAGCTTAAAGCATACTGTCCGGTACTATACCGACAGAAAAACTCCCGTGTATGCCTGTTTTTTAGATCTTTCTAAAGCTTTTGACCGTGTATCCTATGAACTCTTGTGGAGGAAACTGGAAAGTGTTTTACCTCGTGAATTGCTTGATATTTTTAAATTCTGGTATGCTAATCAACTGAACATGGTAAAATGGTCCACTGAAGAGTCGGAAGCATACAAACTCGAATGTGGAGTGAGGCAAGGAGGGATCACTTCTCCAAAATTATTTAATTTATACATGAACCGGCTGATTGTTGAACTCAGTAGTATGCATGCAGGATGCTCCATCGACGGCTTACAGGTAAATAATTTGAGTTATGCTGATGACATGGTGCTTCTGAGTCCATCAATTAGCGGGCTAAGAAAGCTGGTGAAGACATGTGAGTTATATGCTGTTGAGCATGGCCTTCAATACAACTCCAGTAAAAGCGAAATATTAGTTTTTACAGCTGGAAATAAGGAACCACAATATTTACCACCTGTCTTCATGCACGGAATTCCTCTGAAGACTGTAAATAAATTTAAATATCTCGGGCACATTGTTACACAAGACCTTAGAGATGACAGCGATATAGAGCGGGAACGTAGAGCGTTGGCTGTAAGGGGCAACATGATAGCTCGTAGGTTTGCTCGATGTTCTATTCCTATTAAAATAACGTTATTTAAAGCATTTTGTCAATCCGCATACACGAGCAGCCTATGGGTTTCATACAAGAAAAAATCCTTAAACGCTATACGGGTCCAGTATAACAACATCTTTCGAATATTGTTGAGACTGCCGAGATTTTGCAGTGCATCTGGAATGTTTGCAGAAGCGCGAATAGATGGATTTCCAGCTATCATTCGGAAGAGAATAACGTCTTTGCTATATAGAGTGAGAGGCAGTTCCAACAATATTCTGTTAGTTATTCGTGATAAATTCAACTGTCCTATTCTGAAACATTGGGTAAAGACCATTATACCTCAGAGTAATCCCCGATTATATCTAAAATAACAATAAGTCCCTACCATTATTATTTTTCTGTCATAGGTAGCATAAATTCATCGTGTTTAATTTTAGATCTGTATTTTGTGCCATACTGCTTGTATTTTAACTGTAATTTTAAATTTAATGTAACTTTTGTTTATTTTTGTATGGATCATAGTTATCCGAAATAAAGTTTATTATTATTATTATTATTATAGTGGTTTCCGAAATATTAACAAAAATATTCAAATTTTCTTACCTCAATTATTTGATTTTTTTCCTGTCTCATAGGAACAGTGTGATTGGTTGATTTCACAAAAATTATGAAATTTAGTCTGGTGTCTGAGTTGTTCTTTAAATTAAAGCCTTTTTTTTGGGGTAAATAATTAAAATAAAATAAATATTTGAAGGCAGGCTCTCATACAACTAACATGTTTTTTTTTTGCCGTGTTTATCAGAAAATGATACGGAACCCTTCAAGCGCGAGTCCGAGACCCACTTGGTCGGTTTTATTTTATACATTCACATATTTTTATTCCCTTTGGTCTCGTATTGGGCAGTTCGACAGGCGGAGTGACAGCAACTGTTAGCGTTGATGGATTGGTGGGCAATAGATGACAAGAGCGTCGGATACCCGCTGGCTAGTGAGGTGGTGAGGTCGGGAACATTCGAAAATTCGTTGGTCATTGCAGCACAGAGACATGTGGCGTACACGAAGGGAAGCCTCTGCTCAACTATAGGGATAATGAGCTGAAAATTAAATAGTCATCTAATATGATTGAAGTTAACATGTAATTTTTTTTTATAAAACAAAGAGTGCCGAGACGTGCAGGACATGTGTGTGATGGTAAGCTACATCCCTGCCACATAATAGTATAGTGACAGGCAGCTATTGGAACATGAGTCAAGAGACAAGAGTCCAAATCACTACCTAGCACTGTACTGCGCTCCTCACCCAGAGATATAAGGTGTTTTATTTCTACACCTACCCTGTAGTTTATAGCTTAAATGTATAATTCTCACACATGAGTAAAACATAGACATATATCGTAGAGCAAGTTGTAAGTCGTATCGCCACGAGTGAGTGGACCCGCGCTAAAAGCTTACACCCATTACTCTGCGGAGCCTCATTAGGAGGCACGCCACGCCGCGGCCCTTCGCTAGTGCCGAGGGCCATCTTCACTATCACTCCCCGACGGCCGGAGGCGGTGACTACAACACATCGTTTTTGTCCGGGGGCAATAGGTATGGTGGCTAAATCAAACTAATTAGTCCATCAATTAGGTAATTAAAAAATATTGTACACATACATATCTTTTTTATTGACACGCTTTTATTAGCTTCACTTGTAACTAACTACATCATGTATGTATGTAAGATGTATGTATGTATGAAATCTTAATTTGACCCACTTTCCGATCTTCGATTAGAATGAAATTTTGCACACGCTCTGAGTTCTGATGACAATACATGACTAGCTAAGAAACGTCATTACAAATCCAATATGGCGGACTCCCCAAGGAGGCGAACTAGCTGTTTGAAATCCATCCCCATGATTTAGGTATCAAATTAAAGTGTTTGTTGTCAGGAATACGAAAAGAATAGTCACGTAACTTAAATCCAACATGGCGGACATCCAAGATGGCGGATTGGCTATTTGAAATACACCCCCATGATATGGGTATTAAAGAAAGGGTTTGCTGAATGGGATACGAATATTATGTAATTTTTAGTGCGTGGTAAAAGTGTGTTTTTTAAACTATTATTATTTGTTTCGCAATCAAGAAATGACGAAGACTCAACGCTTAGAAGTTTTAAGGTACGTCACGTGGTCTATGTACCACTCCAGAAGTGCACTATAACCACCTCCTGGGGCTGTCAGTACCTCCGGGTACATCTATCATGTCTGGAGGCCGTCGTCGGTACCCTGAACATGAAATCATGATTTTAAAAAAAAGTGGCCCCGTCTCTTTTTTTGGATGGGTGAAAATACTTTACCACCTCCCTACTTTATTACCTATTATTCACGAATTTATTTATTACCATAGCTACCATTTATATATAATAAATAAATATTGGCGGACACTTCACCCAAAAAACCGTTCGAACCGACTTCAAACTAAGCAGTTTGTAGGTTTGTACTATAGAAGGCAGATATAGTATTTATATAGTTGTAAATACATATTTATCATTGTATATAGAAACACCCAGACACAGAATTTGTATTAATCACACAAATATTTGCAATGGGTGGGAATCGAATCCATGACCAGACGCCAATGTCAGAACGTCGCAGGCAGACTTATCACCAATTAAGGTCAGTCAAACACAGTCAATTTGGTATGTATACACAATACACACTCGTGACAGCTCCTTTATCTGTGTTTATAATTTGCATTGAATTTTCCTCAAACGATGAATGTCCATATTTTGAATTCTCAGTAAACATGAAATAAAATATCTCACATATTCAGTTTCGCAAAACCCGTGATATTTCAATATTAAGCAAGCGTGAAATCCAGTAAACATAAAAACTACAGCAAGCCTCGGTTTTATTGTCTGGGGAACAATTTTTCAGGCGATTTGTTCATAGTGTGAGACTACGCTTTATACAACTACCATACAGTTGTATACGCTCTTATTTTTAAAGGTTTAGAGTTTGTTTATGCTAGATTCAGGCTCAATAATAAAGTTGTACAGGTGATTGTCGGAAAAACCAATGACAATAGTTCGGATAAACATGAGCTTAGAATTGTGAGAGGTTTTAATGTTTATGTGGTTATGTGGTCGATATAAACTAGGATGAAGCTTATATTGTAACTACAATATTCTAGTAAATTATTTTTCTTTTTGATAATGACTTATTTCGGCTGATTTCGAGGCTTATGGAGATAGTAAGTGTGCCCACAGAGTCGTGGGTCAATACCCACCCAGCGCAAATATTTGTGTGATGACTACCTACAAATATTTGTTGTCTGATTATTTCTATGTAGAGGTATAATGAGTAGATATGTATATATTTACAATTATGTAAAGAGTATCAGCAGCGTAGCGTAGGACGGCCCCCGCACACGATGGACCGACGATATTGTATCGGTCGCGGGAAGTCGGTGGATGGAGGCGGCACAAGACCGGTCATTGTGGGAATCATTGGGGGAGGCCTATATGTCCAGTAGTAGACGTCTGTAGGCTGCAGATGATGATGAAAGAGTAGCAGTGCGGGGCACTGCTTCTTCTGGTTTTACCCGCGTAATTCCCGTTCGCGTAATTTTCCCGCGATGTAAGTCTAAAAAGCTTACTCGTTATACACTTGGGTAAACTTCGTAGACTGAATTTAGTCGCTACTGAATTGAAATGAAGTCAGGATGGTTTCTGACTAAGTTATTTCTGTCTATAAATTCAGCCAAGGGTAATAAGCCTTTATGTTACATAATGTAAGTACCTACATTATGTTTGGTAGCAGGCGAGACCCATTAATAATTTCACAGTTTATAATTTGCAAATGGGTGCCGCCTGCTACCAAACTTAATTGATTGTGATTTTTTTTAACTTATAGTCCGAGTAGAAATTGATTCTTTTACCCGTGTTAAAGACTTTACTTTTCCTTTTGAATATGACGAAAATAAAACTAGTTGGCAAAAACCTTAGATTTCCTACTCTCAAGAGCAGAAAATTTTCAAAAATGATGTTAAAGTATGTTTTTTTTTTCAAATGTACATTGTGTTTAACACTAAGTGTAACTTTTGAGCATTGAATATTGGCTCCATAGTGTAGAAGGATGTAGTTTGCTAAGCAGTCTATTAAAATATGTAAGAAATACACTTTCGGAAAACGATTTTATATTCTTCTCTGCTCGCCACTGCATAAAATCTTTGTAGGTATGTGTTATGTGTTTATAAAGGTATATTTCTTTTGAAATTTCTGGCAAAACATTTTGGACAACACAATTACTTTTTTTATTAATGGCTCTATGTGGATTAGTCTCACAATTCCACGACAACACAATTTGCCTCGTCTTTAATTGAATCTGGTGTCAACATTTCAGAATCGCTTGAACTCATTTTTAATTTTCAAATCTTTTTTTTTTTTTTCAAATAAAGAGTGACGAGACGAGCAGGTCATGTGCCTGATGGTAAGCAAGATGCCTGCCACATAATAGCACAGTAACACGCAGCTATTGGAACATGAAGAGTCCAAATCATTACCTAGCACTGCACTGCGCTCGTCACCCAGAGATCTAAGATGTTATATCTCTAAGCCCTGTAATTTCTCTGGAAACATTGCCCTTCAAACCGGAACACAGTAATGTTTGCACATTACTGCTTGGCGGTAGAATAATTGGCAAAGGTGTGGTACTTCCCCAGGCGGACTCTGCCAAGAGTCCTACCACTACAAACATCTTAGCATGAAAGACCTATTTTTTTTTTATTCCGTTACAGATACATAACAGATTAGTATCCCGCCAATTTATGTCGACTTTTTAAATTTTAAATATGGAACTCACCGCGTACTTATTACGGCTTATTCCGGTCCAAGAAGTTTGCGCGAAAGTCACACTGGCTGTTTAGAAACTTACATGGCCTTAGCAATTTTTTTTAGTTTTTAGGTACATAAAACTCTTGACAGCTGACAGTAGTTCTACTTTTAAAGTACATTCCGGCCCTTAGTGGGAACTGGGAAGTAATTTGAATGAGTTTTTCCCTCTCTATGGAGGGAAGCACCATTTTCCATCCAATTATCAGATTAAAACAACACTACTTTCCTAGGATGAGAAATGAAACGAGTATAAGCTCTTCGATATCTGAGTGCAAAGTTGTTTTTAAGTATTTTTTCCTGAGAGTAAAGTAAAAACAACGGCAAAATAATAGCTAGCTTTATGGTAGCGTCCAGAACGTAGTGATTACTTACTCCGTGGCGTCCAGAAATAACGTTTATATGAAATGAATTTATTGTTTTTTCTAAGATTTTACGAATAAATATGTATGGTAATAGAAGCCACAAAAAATATTACAATATGTTGGGTTTTCAAATGATTAAAATAATCCTACTAATATTATAAATGTCAATGTATGGATGTTTGGATGTTTGTTGCTCGATCACGTCCTAACGTATGAACGGATCGGGCTGAAATTTAGAAGACAGATAGTCTGGAAGAACACATAGGCTATTTTTTATCCCGGAAAAACAACGGGAACGGGAACTTCGCGGGTAACACCGCGGGGCGCTACTAGTATTTTATAATTTTAAATACTTACAAATATTATACAGAGAAAATAACCTAGACATAGAACAAATATTTGTATTCGTTACACAAATATTTGCACCGGGTGGGAATCGAACCCACAACCAACGGCTTCGCAGACAGGCTGCCAACTGCCAACAAAGCCACTTATCCAGTATATGTATAATACATAGCTAAGTCTTCATACAATTAGATAACAATAAAAGCATATTACGTTCAGATCTATTATTCTAGGCTCATGAGATTCTTTAAGAGCTCGAGTAAGTTCAGAAAGGACTCGGAGCAAAGTTCCCCAGAGTCATTAAAGTTATCGAGTAGCGATATCAAAGGAAACTATATTTGTAAACTTCTTAACAACTCGTAAGAAAACTCGTATTTTCAACTTATCCCAAGTTTAAAGGACTCATCTCTAACTCTGGCTGAAGTTAGATTAGCAGTAACATTTATCATTAATACGTGTGTAGTTTTTTAACCTGTGGTTCTTTTAGTACTATTTTGGGGTTTTAGATAGATAGATAACTCTTTATTGTGGTACAATAAAATTGGCAGTCATAGGAACTGCCGATAGAAGTGAAAATTTATAGCTCAGAATTTGATAGCTTACCTTGGAAACTACACGGGTGTAAACAGAGGGCGTGGGCTCGCCATCATGGCATGACCATCTAGAAATGCGTCAGAATTTCCCATTGGCTCACGCATTTCTAGATGGCCATGCCATGATGGCGAGGCCACGCCCTTTCAGCATTTCCCATTGGCTGACGCATTTCTAGATGTCCAATCGCCAAGGTCCCGAGTTTACCCGAATTTTTTTTATCATACCCGAGCGTGACGGTAGAATTCAATGTACACCCCACGAAAAATCTGTCTAGGCGCGCCTAAAGAAGTTTTCACTTCAAAAATAATCACATTACAGTGAAAAACTTATGATCTAGTACCACAAGTCGCGGCCTTATTGCTGAGGGCTTTGTAGCCATTATAGGTTTACACTGGACCGCCATCTCGGCTGATGTTTAGTGATGATGCTGTCTACGTCGGACCGTGCTTATTTAGAAGAAACCGATTCACTCTCGATTTGAAGACAACCAAGATTGTAACCATCAGGGAAAATCCACTCAGGCGACACATTCCACCGCCAAGACGTTCTTCTCACAAAAGAAGAGTCATTTTAGTTAGGACGTTTCATCCTAAAATTAAATTTAAAATGTTATTTAACTCATCTAAAACAATATACGCTAATTAACTCTCAAATGTATTTTCAAATACCTCTATAATTTCAGAATGATATTTACAACTACAGAATGAATTAATCAACTTAGTTTCACTATCGCAACTATAATTATAATAGGTACATATAGTTAGTTGAAATTGAACGTTCACTATTCGGAACGCCGTTGTTTGATATTCAGGTCCACGCCTGACGTCCGGAGCCCCCAGGAACCTTCGAGCCTGCAGACGTGATCAATCGCCGCGCGACGAATTTACGAAAAACGTATAATATTCTTCTTACATTTTTTTTAAAATTAAATAGTGGCGCGACTAGTAACCTTTTTTTTAATATAACATGGCAAGACCAGCAGGACATGTGTAAGCATTACTGTGTTCCGGTTTGAAGGCCAATGTTTCCAGAGAAATTACTGGGCTTAGAAATATAATATCTTAGATCTCTGGGTGACGAGTGCAGTGCAGCTAGGACCAGCTAGGTAATGATTTGGACTCTTCATGATCCAATAGCTGTGTGTCACTGTGCTGTTATGTGGCAGGTATGTTGCTTACCATCAGGCACATGTCATGCTCGTCTCGTCACTCTTTATTTAAAAAAAAAGAAAAGAAAAATACAATCTACGAAAGAAAAAATAATGATTTAAATCAATTCAATTTTAATTCAATATTTTTTGCTTGACAAGGCGTATTACTCCGTAAATGAATATTTATCTGATAAATTTTAATAAGTTAGTGACCACAGTGACAAATTTTTCGTTTAATTTTGTGATTTTATTAATGTTTTGTTTAAAGCCCTGACAACGTGATTTCAACTAAAAAAAATTATATATTTTGACATAAATTTATTTTTCCATTATTAATTTTTGACATTTATTTGATATTACATTAAATTCAAATTGTAAACACGACTTTAATATAATATAATACTTTTGAACAATACCTTAACTTGGCCATTAAGAAAAAAGACGAACACGGTTGACCGTGAATGGCTAGCTGTAACAGCATTCACATACCTAGCTGATTGACTGATGTTGTTTGTTTTAGATCAAAACTACCTACATTTACCGATAATTATTCTACTTTGTTTTTGAATTAAATAGAAATATGATACCTGATATTATTGATGATTTGAGTAAAATGTGAACGTGAATGTGTTATTATTTACATGATTACATAGCATATATGTATAAATAAATAGACACAGTGCAAACATTTGAATTCATCACACAAATGCTGTTTACTAACGTATTTTATAACTTTGCATGCCGAAAGGCAGTATTTGGTGTACTTTAAAACCACTAACCATCTTTTGTAAACCCATATACGCAATAAATATGTGTATTTCATTTAATTTCGTTTCAAATTGGTGGAGCAGGACGTCTACTCTCTTTCTACGAAAAATGTAACTTCGCAGTAAACTCGCGATTTTCCTACTCCGGTTCTACTTCGTTTCGTCCGATCGAACATTGTTTGACGTTTAAATTACTCTAATTAGAGTAGGCTCAGGCCTCCTCCTTTTCTGAAGTCGTTTAAAAACACAATAATTATGCAAAAGTACAAAGTACATTAGCTTGCCGCTGAGCCCCAAATTACCGTAAACATGTATCAAGGGACTCGTTGGTTGGGTCTAAATATGGCTTTCAGTAAATATGGCTTTTATAAAATGTATAAAATGAAATTATAATATTAAAAGACACCGACTTCAATATAAATTCATCCTCAGACGATCGACTAAGTAACAAAAAATTGTTTGTCTGTAAAGTCGGTTTACTGACGATAGAACGTGACAACGTCTTAAGAAAATACTGATGGAATGGTAGCATTTTTCAAAAGAAAATTTTAATTTCATTTGTTTAATAGATTTGTATGTAAAAAGTAATCAGTAGAATTTAGTCATTTTCAATCAAAACAATGCAAAAAAGCTTTTAGATGCCGGGGATCGAACCCGGGGCATTTCACATGCAAAGCGAACGCTCTACCACTGAGCTACATCCCCGCTTGAAGTACTGGTCGAAATAACTCGATAATTATTTCGATTGAATAGTAAAGCCATCGATTTTTTACTCATCGTGAAATAGTTCTGTTAACTTATTGTTTTAATTTTGTCAATTATAGCATAACCTACAATCGCTGCACTAGCGGACCGATGCTATTCTTTTTAATGATGAAAGCACGAATATTCGACAATATATCACTGAATATATAATTAATATCGACAGAATCATTACCTTTATCGCTGTAATTATCGTTGCTTCACTTTTCACTGCACTTGATTTCGTATTCAGTGAAATCATAATGTTTTTGTTTTATTATTTTCATGATCTATCATCTATCATTTCAACCGAATAAAAAAAATCTGGTAATACAATTCATAATCTGCATCTGCCATCTATCGCATTAGAACAACGGAAGTAAGCTCCGCGCTATCACTGAAGTCCTATGGTGAAATTATTGAACTAAGCCATTATAATATCATAGGTTTCATCTGTCATTGTAGAATACGACAGTGGCTCTTTTCGCCAACGGTCATGAGTGGTGGCGCGGACTCTATAATATGATGTCATCTAGCGGCAAGTAGCTGGTAAACTACTGCCGCTAGATGGCATTATCATATTTGAAAATAAAATGTTCTGTGTACAAATTCTAATCATATAATATCATATAAATTTTTAAACTGTCTTCCATTTCAATGCATTTAAAATATAATATACGTATATTTCCTAGCTAATAGACACTTTCCTGTGTGTCAAAAATAGCTCCTATTCGCCGGCAATCAACGCAACATGCGATGGAAGTTTCATACAATGTTGTTACGACCGATACAGTATAGATGGCGCTAAAACAATATTTTTTAAATCACTCATATCTTCAATTGATGTTTAAAACAAATTGTTACATACTAAAATAATTAACTGTTATTTTTTTTTCAGATATTTGTTAGACAACGCGATCATTATAAAAGGCCGTCGTGTTTTAGACATCGGAGCCGTCTTTTATTCCGCTTTTATTGATAGTCGTTGTCAAATTGTCCTGTATTTAAAATTGTTTTGCTTTACAAAAAGTAATCAGTAGAATTTAGTCATTTTCAATCAAAACAATGCAAAAAGAAAATTTTAATTTAATATGTTTAATAGATTTGTATGTAAAAAGTAATCAGTAGAATTTAGTCATTTTCAATCAAAACAATGCAAAAAAGCTTTTAGATGCCGGGGATCGAACCCGGGGCATTTCACATGCAAAGCGAACGCTCTACCACTGAGCTACATCCTCGCTTAAACTACTGGTCGATCTATAATTAATACAACTGTAACAAGGTAACGACCGACGGTCGTTACCTTGTCGTCGGTAACGTTACATGACGTTATGTTTTGCGGGCAGCCGGCTTCATCGAATTATAAGACGTTATCACGTCAAAAATTGTGAAATAAACAAAACACTGTTCCAATGAGATATTGAGGTTTCAGAGAAAACGAACATGTCATCTGTGTGATTTATTTTTGATTTTTGAATATATATATTTTTTTGAAGTGAAAACTTCTTTTGGCGTACCACAAACAGACAGTTCTTCGTAGAAGACTGATCACCTGAATTAAGAACATATATAGAATAAAGACACTCTCAATGTTCAAACGTTAGACGCTGGCGAAATTACGGTAGCGTTACCGAATGGAAGCCATGACGAAAAAGAAGAAGATTCTTCGTAGGCTGTAAATTGCATTCTAGCGTCACGCTCGGGAATAAGAAATCTTCCGGTTAACTCGGAACCATGACCATTGCCCATCTAGAAATGCGTCAGCATTTCCCACTGGCCATCAGAATATCTAACTGTTCTTTTAAATCTAACTGGTGCTTATACTAAAAGCTTTGCTAAGTTCGGGGGCTATATAGTGTTGTGTGAGAAATTGTCACTAATATCTATTGATTTACTTATTTACTAACGTTGCGCGGTGACATTCTATAAAAACTGTATTTTACCTAAGTTCATAAGTCTAACACAGATTGATAGATATTACTTTGTACCCAACACAATCAAAATACAGATAGCAAAATATATTTCATAGAATATCGAAAGCAAAAGCAAATGTTTAAATACACAATACTTGGCTTAAGTTCCTGGCAAACAGATCCATCAAACCCGGGCGGGCTCGCCGGCGCGGTGGGAAAATGATATAACTCAAGGTAAATAAAATACCTCGGCGTGCCCTGTGCCGGGAGCCAGTGGTGCCGTAGGATTTATACTTTTATGAGCCGTTTTCATGTATTATTTTAAGTGTATTTTTTTAAATAATTTTAGTAAGGGTGTTTTGTTTTTGCATCACCGACATGGTAACGTAGCGTCAGAGTGGCGGTGGAGCAGCGGAGCGGTACGTGTTAGACACTTTTTGGATGGGTGAAATATTGTGAGTTCGCGTCACGCGTAATAACAGTATGTAGTTTTACAGATCACATATTGTGTTACATTATTGATGTTTAGTACATACTCAAATTTTGCGTTATAAGTTTTTTAGTATCGTACTTTTATCTTTTTATTATTATCAAATTCACACAAAAATGGTTAACATTTCTCTCATACACAACTCTGCCAAATTGCACAGCTGTAGACAGCAATGCTCTTAAAATGTATTTTTAATAATAGATACAAACATATTTTTGCACATAAATATTTTGATTTCAGGGTGTTTACCATAGGTACACACTACTATATTGCGACTTACTTGACTAGTTTGCCTCAATTTTTGTGGGACCGTCTCTGGATGTATGATCTACCAAATAAATAAAAAATGTCATCAAATACAATTCACAGTTGGCTGATCTATCGCGTAAGTATCGCGCAACATTCAACAAAAACACCCATCGAATTAAGAACGTAATTTTTTTGATGTCTGTTAAAAAATTACATAAATACGAGTATCACGCTTGTGTAATTCACGATAGTTACGCTTCAAAAAGACTTGTTTACAACCATAATAGACTAAACACAGATCTTTAGATCAAAGGCCTTTATAAACTCAGAAGCTAATTTACAAGAACAGCTTCAAATAAATACACGAATCCCATTGACATTGTGAAGACATTCACTGATGTACAAAGCTAAACCCTTGTCTGGATATCTTAGCAAAACATCTTAAAATGAGCGTAAGGTTTATATTCCCACCCACTCCTCGCCTACGATTATAATGACCCCTCACCTTCGCTATCGGAGTATTTGCGAGGTATTTGCCACCTTATTTGCACCCTCATCACTTAATGATGAAGCCGTCCAGATATTTGGGTTTGACGTGGTCGAAATTATTGTAGATTTTTTTTCCAATTTGTGTGTTTGACGTTGTAATTGAGATGTGCTTTAATCTGTCATTTACATTCAACGAACAGAGTAAAATGCAAGTTTTACTGATTTCCAAATCATTTAGACTACATTTCAGGCGCCAGGTTTTTATTTCTAGTTGTCTTGGTTAATTCATGCCAGCAACTATTTTTGTAGTGGTAGGACTCTTGGCAGAGTCCGCCTGGGGAAGGACCACACCTTTGCCAAATATTCTACCGCCAAGCAGTAATGTGCAAACATTACTGTGTTCCGGTCTGAAGGGCAATGTTTCCAGAGAAATTACAGGGCTTAGAGGTATAACAACTTAGATATCTGGGTGACGAGCGCAGTGCAGTGCTAGGTAATGATTTGGACTCTTCATGTCCCAATAGCTGCGTGTCACTGTGCTGTTATGTGGCAGGCATGTTGCTTACCATCAGGCACATGACCTGCTCGTCTCGCCAATCTAAATTAAAAAAAAAAAAAAAAACTCAAAAAATGATGTTAACGTACTTTAACGACTAAGGAGAGGCCTTTGCCCGACATTTTGACAAGGTAGGCTGAATTAAATAAAAAATAATTTCGTAGTATCGATAACAAATAATGCCGGTTTTGATAATTGCCGACTGGGTTGGACATGGCTTTATCTTTGCGGTTACATTTTTGGATAATCAAGCCAAGTTCACTTACAATCGAAATCGTGCCCGGGATGATGGCAGCATTATTATATAGCATTATTATATATATTAGCAATATTATTAAAGTCAGATCTTTACCAAATGGTTTTTACAAAACAGAGGGATGAAACGAACAGAACATGCTCCTGATGGTAACCAAGATATCCGCCCATAACAGCACAGTCGCTGGTTAGCTCTACATTGCGTTTGTCATCTGTAAATTCTCAAGAAATATTGCTCTTCAAACTAAATAACAGTAATATTTGCAAATCCCAGACTGTAAAAATCCTGACAAAACTGTAGTACTTCTCAGGTCAGACTATGTAAAGAATCACTAACACACAAAAACTAAAAACACTACAAAAGTCTCCTACAAAAAAAAGGTAGGTACACCTAGAAGACAAATACATGGTCAAAATCGTCTAAAACACAAGCTTAATCCTTACGGCAGGGCCGGATTTAGAGGTGTGGAGGTCCCGGGGCGGAGCTCATCGTTAGGAACGTTGAAATACACAATAGGTTAAGATTTCTGAAGCAAAAACCCGGACTATAAATTTAAAGGTAACGTAAAAGATGTTTACTGTCGAAATTTGTATTTTTTTCCCGAAGTGTCTGTTGTGGAGGTTCGTGAAGATCCCGGGGCGTATGCCCCGTTTCCCCTGCCCTAAATCCCCTAAATCGCAAAAAAAAACTTCCATAGAAAACTATACTTGAGTCACAGCATAATTAGATAGAATGGACACATCTCGCCGCCTCTGAGGACCTAAACTTGACCAGACTTTCACTACCTAGTGTGAATTGTCTTATAGAAAAACGCAACCTAAGCACCTCACACAGTGTTCCCACTTTCAGGACTCGGGGCCTTCTCTCGTAGGAAGACAGTCGACGTCATAATCCACCACGCCGACCGGATGGCTTGGCAGATGACACAAATCGTCGAACGATGTCCATGACGCAAAATATTGGTGGACATTTCACACGCAACACCATAAATTATTATTAATGTGAATGTATGGATGTTTGGATGTTTGTTGCTCAATCACGTCCTAACGTATAAACGGATCGGGCTGAAATTTGGACCACAGATAGATTATAGACTGGAAGAACACATAGGCTACTTTTTATCCCGGAAAAACAACGGGAACAACGGGAACGGGAATTTCACGGGTAACACCGCGGGGCGCTGCTAGTACTTATATATTTTCAAATACATACTGTTTATACATAGAAAACACCCAGGCACAGTACAACTATTTGAATTCATCACACAAATATTTGCACTGGGGGGGATCGAAGTCACGACCCACGGCTTCGCAGACTTCCTACAAAATAAGACACCAGGCCATCAGTTTCGGCAAAAAACAACATTTTGTGGTAGCGCCTATCTTGGGTTTGAAAATAGTCATAGTTAAGCCCTTTCATTTGATAAAAAATGTAATGAGGGGATTGTGAGTAAAATATTTAATCCGCCATTTTGTGTCGGCGGCCATTCTGAACCAACATAGCCCAGAACACTCTCAACCTGTGCTCTCAACTGATATATATTTCAAACACAACAAAACAAAATCGGTACTTCTGTTCAGGATCTACGATGCCACATCCTCTCACATACAAACACGCGTGTCAAACTTAAAACACCCCGTCGTTGGGCCTTTGGGGATTAAAAAGAGGACAATGCGTCTGTTTCGGCTCATCGATATTTTCAGCTTAGTATAGCCATTTTGTGTAACCCTCAGTGTTCATCAATGAATTAGAGCATTCACAACAGCTGCAGCTATCACGAGCCAACGTAAATCTCTCGCCAACATTTAATTAAATTTCCTTTCGTTTAATTGCGACCATTTATTATTCAGCACCAGAGAATGAAGTCTGGAAGTCTAGACTAATATCTGAAGTAAATGCATTAGTTGAAGTAGTAAATCATTGCAGTGTTGCAATTACGGGTTCTCGGTTGAACTGCCTCTCTGAAAGCAAAATTGAGAAATTGAGCAGACTTTTTAATATGTAACATTTTTCTTCTTTGTTGCTGGATGTTTTTGTGGGGGTGTTTTATGAAAAAGGACGGAAATGAGTTACAGGAAGCACGGGACATTTGATATGACCAATGAGCGCGCAGTAGAAATGCCTGTAACGTGGTGCCTACCAGGGACGTATGGGTCAACACTGTTTGCGTGAAGTAGGTATCACTTCACAGTACAAAGACTTCTTTTTTATTTTAACTTTTATGGATTTACACTTAACCGCCATCTCGCCTGATGTTAAGCGACGATGCGGTCTACGATGAAGCGTGTTTACCTAGAAATATAATGATTCACTCTCGATTTGAAGACACAAAGATTGTAACCATCGGGGAAAACCCACTCAGGCAACGTATTCCACAGTCTAGACGTTCTTATCGCAAATGTAGAGTCAAATCTCTTCGTTCGTGTCTTTGGAACATCAACCATGAAACGATGTCGCTTTTTCGAGCTACGAGCATCCCGATAGAAAAAAGGACAAGGTGGTATTAGATCATGTAAATCAGTCGCACATTCTCCGAAGTGTATCCGATAAAAAACCGATAGGCCAGCAATTTTTTGGCGATGTTAAAGACTCTGCAGTCTTTTCCGCACAAGAGTGTAGTTGCCTATGAGCCTTATGGCACGTCTCTCGATCGATCCCAGAGCTTCCAGCTAATACTTAGCCGATCCATCCCAAAGGTGCGAACAGTACTCCATACAGGAGCGAATCTGTGCTTGATGATGAATGTAAGCAACTGTTCTGACTTGAAGTACCTTCGCACCTTTGAGAGGGCACCTAGTTTTTTGGCAGCTAGTTTAGCCTTGGATTCGATATACGAGCCAAAGTTGAGCGTAGAGGTCAAAGTAACTGATTGTGACTACGTCGTGCTGTCAGCCAATAGAGAAGTAATGTGTGAGAAAGAAAACACATCAACTTTGTACTTAATAAAACAAAAAACGTGTCTGATTTCACACATCATATGCGACTATAAGGCTTGTTCGTTTTTTGTGTGCGGAAGGAATCTGTGTTTAGTCTACTAATTTAAAAGTATTTAATTTTAACCTATGTTAGTTCTTCTACCTAAAAGTAGTAATAAGCAGTTGTGTATTACTATATTTTACTAGCGGCTTCAGCCACGCAGAATTTAGTACTGGACTATTTTCTAAGGAACTCCGTATGTTGGAATGTAGCTTATTTGCGATTGCAAAGACTCAGTTAACCTGAGTAAGAAACAACCTGATATTTAGAGTTCTTACGACGTAAATAACCTTTATAGACCAGGGTCGATAATTTTTGAAACAAAAAAAAGTTACAGTAGGATTCGAAAAGGAGGGGAATTTGATAAAAATTTAAGAAAAAAGGGAGGGGTCCCTTTTCCCGAACTGGGATCGACCGTAATTTATTTTTCTTTTAATTTTTATCATGTTCCTCTTCTTTTCTAATGGGTTTCATTCTACTGTATTTTTTTTCATTTTTTAGCAATTTTGAAGGCTTCGGCCCTGGTCTATTTGATTAGTAGGATGTTAAAATGGGTTAGCGTTTAACCACAACGTTTGGGCTTCTTTTACAATAAGGCTAGCGTTTGACGACTAATTGCTTCATGTTAACCAATAAACCAATATCGTGGCCTAGAAGATATCTATTTAATGTAAAGTTTGAGTTTGAGTTTGATTCTGCTAAACGGCATACAAAGACTCAGGTTGGTAGGCAGTTTTAGTAGTGGTAGGACTCTTGGCAAAGTCCGCCTGGAGAGTTACCACACCTTTTCCAGTAATAGTGCACAGTAATGTGCAAACATTACAGGTTTGAAGGACAATGTTTCCAGAGAAATTACAGGGCTTAGAGATATCTTAGATCTCTGGTTAACGAGCGCAGTGCAGTGCTAGGTAATGATTCGGACTCTTCGTGTTTCAATAGCTGCGTGTCACTGTGCTGTTATGTAGCAGGTATGTTGCTTACCATCAGGCACATCTGCTCGTCTCGGCACTCTTTATTGAAAAAAATTAAATAAACATACTGTCTATGATGGAGCGTGCTTCCCTAGAAGAAATAGATTCATTATGAACTCGAAAATACTTAGAGTGACATCACAACCCCCCCCCCCCCCCCCCCCCCCACAACTCCGGAGATTTGATGATCTA
Organism: Ectropis crepuscularia; assembly: GCA_963693475.1. NCBI lineage: Eukaryota > Metazoa > Arthropoda > Insecta > Lepidoptera > Geometridae > Ectropis > Ectropis crepuscularia. Next base: position 21,511,476 of record OY856361.1, on the reverse strand, counting down.
TATCAGTCTTTTTCAATCTTTTTGATTTCGCGACCCCTTTACAGGTTGAAATATTCTGGCGACCCCCTGTTATATAGAAAGCCAAAATAATTATTTAATGAAGTGACTACATACGTTAAGTAAATATTTTTTCCAATTTTGATACATTTATTTATTTACGCGGGCCAAACTGCGACGGCAACGTTGCCACACCGCGTTGTCGTTGCGGCAACAGCAAGCACCCCCGCGCGCGCCACCCGCAATGTTATTTTGTTTCAACTCTCATCTGTCACTCAGTTAAGCGCAGCGAGGACTACGGACGTCATTCTTTTGTTTTTTCGCTTTCTCCGCGCGTTTTTAAAATGGATAAATTTCTCAAAAGATCGCAGCCTTCAACATCTGGCACGAGTGTTAATAGCGGTAGTAGTGAACCAAACCCGAAAAAAAATAGACATTATGATGACAATTATTTGAAATACGGGTTCACAGTTATAAATAATAAACCTCAATGTGTAATTTGCGGCGATGTTTTATCTCGTGAAAGTATGAAGCCGTCAAAACTTATGCGACATCTCACAACCAAACATCAAAAAGAAGCTGATAAGCCGCTGGATTTTTTTGAACGAAAGTTGAAAGCTCTTAATCAACAGCAAAATACTATGATTCAGGTGAGTAATGAAATAATGTTTTTCTTGTCTTCACTTAAGGCGAGTCTATTTTAATTATTGCTATTTTGTGATAATAACCATTATTTCCTAATAATAAATTTGTAATAGGTGCCTAAGTAAATATTAATTATATTATTCGCACGGGGCGTGGCGGGGGGTTTCCGACTGCGCTTAGCCGATTTTTTTTTTGTTTGCATACAACTTTTGATTTTACTTAATTTCGGTGTGCAAAGGTTCCGCGTCCAAAATTTTTATTGACTGTTCACTTTTATATTGTATGGTTTATTTTCAGGCATCCAGTGTCAACGAGTCAGCATTATTAGCTAGCTACAAAGTAGCATATCGAGTTGCTAAAGCAGGGAAATCACATACAATTGCCGAAAATCTTATTTTGCCAGCAGCACTTGATATGGTTGAAATTATGGTCAGTAAGCAGGAGGCAAACAAATTAAAAAACATACCACTTTCTGACAATACTATTTCTCGCAGAATAAACGATATGGCCAAGGATATTCAAGAACAAGTGTTCCAAAAATTAAAGAAAAGCGAATATTTTGCTTTGCAGTTTGACGAATCTACAGATGTTTCTGACTGTGCACAGTTTGTAGTATTTGTGCGCTTTGAAGAAGATACCAGTCTCAGGGAAGAAATTTTATTTTGCAAAGCACTTCCAGCAAACACTACTGGTCAGTGTTTATATGATATGTTTTTAGAAAGTACTTGCGACTACGATATTGATTGGAAAAAATGTATCGCTATTTGTAGCGATGGCGCTAAAGCTATGACTGGCAAAAAGAGCGGACTTATTGCAAAGTTAAGCTCGATGATGCCAAATATGTCCTGGACACACTGTTTTCTTCATCGACAAGCTCTAGCTGCTAAGGTTTTGCCTTCTGATTTAAACGACGTTCTCAAGGAGGTAATAAAAATTGTGAATTCTATCAAAGGTAAAGCTTTGCAAACCCGGTTATTCAGAATCATTTGTGAAGATATGGGTTCACTTCATCAAAATCTCCTTTATCACACAGAGGTCAGGTGGCTATCCAAAGGGAAGGTATTGACAAGAGTTCTGGAACTGAGAGCTGAATTATTAATGTTTTTACAAGATGCAAAATCGGAATATGCTTCTCGTTTTTCTGACCCTATTTGGCTCTTGAAATTAGCATTTTTGGCAGATATTTTTAGCCACCTTAACACTTTGAACAAGAACCTTCAAGGAAGAGAAGAAAATATTTTAACAGCGAAAGATAAAGTTAAAGCATTTCACGCAAAACTTCGTTTGTGGTCAACCTGTCTCCAAAACAAAATCTTTGAATCTTTTCCATGTGTTCAGAAGATTATTGAGGAAAATGCAGCAGACCAAAATTTTGCAGTATTAGCTCACATTCCTTGCATGATACAGAGCTTGCATAATTTGCAAGAGAAACTTTTAGCGTACTTTCCAGACTTGTATTCTGAAGCTGACAATGGGCGTAGATGGATTTTAAACCCTTTTTTGGACAAATCAATAGATTTGGCTGATGTAACCACCAAAATGAAAGAATGTCTTTTAGATATAGCCGCTGATGGCATGCTTAAAATGGAGTTTTATTCGCAAAGTGTCGACGTATTCTGGATAAAAAGAAAAGACGAATATCCAGAGCTAGCAAGGGAAGCTCTTAAATTATTAGTGCCATTTGCCACTTCATACTTGTGTGAACTGACATTTTCTTCAATGGTAGACATAAAAACTAAAAAGAGAAATAGACTGCAATTAGAAAACGATTTGATTATTAACGTTTCAAAAATAGTACCACAATTTGATAAACTTTTAAAAAATAAACAAGCACATCCTTCTCACTAAAATTGTGTTTTTATTATGTGAGAACCTTGAATTTTTCTTTCAGCCGGCGACCCCTCTAGGAAGGCTTCGCGACCCCCCTAGGGGTCGCGACCCACAGATTGAAAAACACTGATCTATATTATATACTATAGATACTAGCAGCGCCCCGCGGTGTTACCCGCGAAGTTCCCGTTCCCGTTGTTTTTCCGGGATAAAAAGTGTGCCTATGTGTTCTTCCAGACTATAATCTATCTGTGTTCTAAATTTCAGCCCGATCCGTTCATACGTTAGGACGTGATTGAGCAACAAACATCCAAATATCCAAACATGTCAATGTATGGAACATTGATATTTATAATATTACTTATTTATTGACATTTTATTTTATGACATTTATAGGATTTTTGACATTTTGGTAAAACAAAATATACGTCTGTCCGACGAACTAATTTGAATTATGTATTTATTCACGGGAAAATGAAGGGAACGGGAATTGCGAGGGTAAACCCGCGGGGCAAAGCTACTTTACAATTAGTACCTGGGTGACCGAGCTTGGTTTGGTTTAAATACTAAAAATACTTAGATACCTAATATAAATACTTAGATAAAAGCTTCAAGTAATAGATTTTCTTTAAAAAAAACAAGAAAACTTGAAAAAAAGAGAAGCCGTCTGGATTCGAACCCGGAGCTACTAATTCTTGAACGCCATGACCGCCCGACTCTGTCTGAGCTATTATGCTGTAGCGTCACGCGGCGAAATTTACCTTCCCATTCTAATGTCTAATGTGACAGTTTTTCATTGTCTAAAACGCGCATAATATGCGTTTTTTTAAATGAAACCTAGTTAGATCGATTTATCGTCCTCCCTGCATACATAATTTCATCAAAATCGTTCAAGCCGTTTCCGAGATTCAGATTCAATATATATATAGGTATATACATGAATTGCTCGTTTAAAGGTATAAGAGTACCTGGGTCACCGAGCTTTGCTCGGTTTAAATACTAAAAATACTTAGATACTCTCAGATTTTCTTTAAAAAAAAAACTTGAAAAAAAAGAAGAGAAGCCGTCTGGATTCGAACCCGCAGCTACTAATTCGTGACCGCCACGAACGCCCGACTTCCCGTCTGAGCCAATTATGCTGTCGTGTCATGCGGCGAAATTTACCTTCGCATTCTAATGTCTAATGTGATAGTTTTTCGTTGTCTAAAAATGCGCATAATATGCGTTTTTTTTTAAATGAAACCTAGTTAGATCGATTTATCGTCCCCCAAACCCCCTGCATACACAATTTCATGAAAATCGCTCGAGCCGTTTCCGAGATTCAGATTCTATATATATATACATATTTATATAGGTACAAGAATTGCTCGTTTAAAGGTATAAGATAAGATTACGGTGGTCTGGTTTGAAAGACGAAGTTTCCAAGGTATAAACAGTAGACACTATACTTTAAGTAATTTCTGTTCAAGACATTAACTTTATAACTTATGGCTAAGTTTGTCATTTAATCATTTTTATGTTCAACTTCATGTCCAGAATGCTAAGTGAGAGATACGTTGCTAACTTGAGGGCAATGGCCGACTACACATACTCTCTATAGTGGACACTTTGCAGAGTCCGCATGTGGAAATACAACAACCGCATACCGCCAAACGAAAACATTTTTTTTTAAATAAAGAGTGACGAGACGAGCAGGACATGACCGTGTGTCTGATGGTAAGCAACATACCTGCCACATAACAGCACAGTGACATGCAGCTATTGGAACATGAAGAATCCAAATCATTACCTAGCACTGCACTGCGCTTTTTTTTTTTTTTTTTTTTTTTATTTAAATTTTACAGCTCCACAGACTCCGGGGTCCATGACCTTTGTCAATCGTTTTCTTTTTTTGTTACATGAATCTTGGATTGGAGAAGAAAAGGAAATAGGGGAGAGTAGGGAACATTTTCTTGCTAATTCTAGGACTATTTTATTTTCTAAGTCGCCTCCTCCCGGCTCAGCGCCTCCACCACGACTGCATTTCTATCCTTGATGGCCATCTGCAAATTGAACTCTCGGATGGTCTTCGGTGTTGCAGACAACGCTCGCCGCACGAACCGACCGATGGCACTGCACTGCGCTCGTCACCCAGAGATCTAAGTTGTCACAATAAACATTTTTTCATTTTTAAACAGTGACATGCAAACATTACTGTGCTACAGTTTGAATGGCAATGTGCGTTGTGTATTGTTTGAACGGTATGTCGATCTAATTAGATATAACTAGCATGGTATACTCGTAAGTGGTGTTTTATTAACGTGAGCTCTTTAATTCTGGTACTGTAGTTTTTTTACTGTGAATGTTTTATGTTTTACACATTACAAATTCGACAGGTATTTATAGACAGGATAGACATGAAATACTTTGTTTAAACGTAAAAAATACTATTTTATATACATATTTATTTGTTAAATTTACAATAAGATCTATAATAGAGGTAGAAAAAAAATATACACATCAAATTAGGTCGAAGAGACCACCGCGCACTGACCCCTGCCCAAACGTTTATATTAGTTTAGATTCCTCTTTTTTTCTAAAACAATGCACCAGCACCACCTGGAAATGACTTGACAGCAGGTTGTACTCGTAAAATATATATTTTTAGTGTTATTACCCCAACACGCGCCTTCAGCACTTTGCAAACAAATTGAGTTTATAGAGTCTCTGCTGAAAATTGTGAAATATTCTCAAGGCACGGGGCCCCATTAGCTAATGGGCGATGGGACCACGTTTCAAATTAGTGGCCCGTGATGGTAAGAACGTAAACTTTCGGAAATCTATTGCTTCTGAAATTTTTGGGAGTCAAAAAATCCGACTAATTTTATAAATGTCAATGTTTGGATGTTCGGATGTAGGTTTGTATGTTTGTTGCTCAATCACGTTGTAATCTCTGAACGGATCTGGTCTGAGTGCCCTGAAAGGGCAAAATGGGATGGCATAGCGCGGTCCCGAATATCGTATTGCTAAGGGCACTCATGAGGTACGTGACTCAATCTCCCGAAGAGTGGACGAACCAGGTATGCGTTTCATCCAAGCAAACCTGCAGCGCTCCCAGAATGCAACGGTCGAACTCTTGAAGGTTGCGAGAGAAAGGGGAGTTTCAGTTGCCCTTGTCCAAGAACCCTATGTGGGAAACAAAGGAGTAATGAAACAATATCCTGGAACTCGTGTCATTCAGTGTAGTTTAAATAGGCAAAAACCAGTTAAGGCAGCCATAATAGTCTTCGGTGATAGACTGGAGGTAATTCATGATCCCCAGCTTGTTACCGAAACGGAAGTGTCTGTCTTACTCGTCAGCACAGGCCTAAGACTGGGAGTGATTTCTGTCTACTTAGAAGGAGACCAAAAAGTTGACCCCTACCTTGGTAGGATCAAGGCGTTCTGCGATAAACTAGCGACAAAAGACCTGATTGTCGCCGGTGACATAAATGCATGGTCCCACTGGTGGGGAAGCACATCTCAAAACGAAAGAGGAGACGCCGTGAACTCTTTCTTCAACGAAATGGACTTGCATATTCTCAACTCCGGCGATACACCAACCTTCGAGATCGTCAGGGAAGGCAAACTCTGCACGAGCGTAGTTGACGTGACAACGTGTAGCGAGCCTCTCCTGGGGAGAATCGTAGGATGGGAGGTAGACAAAAGCATTACAACGTCAGACCACAACGCAATTACCTTCACTTTGCGTTTAGTTAAAACTCTCGAACAACAGAGACCGATAACAACACGTAAATACAACACCAAAAGGGCAAAGTGGTCAGACTTTGTATCACAGCTGAAATCCTGCCTCGAAGAAAGAAACATCTCGCCGGAGTCTGTGGAAAGATGCGAAAGTACACTTGAACTGGAATCGATGATTACGAGCTACACAGCAAGTATACACGAAGCCTGCGAACATACCATTCCATTGGTAAGCTCGCCAAAGGGAAATCCAACCCCCCCATGGTATACAAAAACGCTCGATAATCTGAAGAAGGAAGTTCTCAGAAGAAAGAGACGGATAAGGAATGCCACCCCCGACAGAGTTGAACTTGTAGTCGAACAGTACCAAATTGCTCGGCAAGACTACAAGGAAACAGTAAAAAAAGCTCAGACGGAAAGCTGGAAAGAGTTCTGCACGAATCAGGAGAGAGAAAGCATGTGGGATAAGATCTACAGAGTGATGAGGAAAACTTCGGCAAGGCAAGAAGACATGCTCCTAAGAGACTCCGAAGGGAACACTCTATCCCCACAGCTATCTGCAGAACTACTAGCCAGAACTTTCTATCCCGACGACTCTGAAAGCACAGACCATCCGTGCCATACAGAGCTACGGTTGCGGACAGCGGAAACGCCTATGGATCTACCGGGAAATGATCCACCATTCACATCAGCGGAACTGGAATCAGTATTGAGAACCCTGAATCCGAAAAAAGCCCCCGGTACAGACGGGCTAACCGCTGATATCTGCGCAGCAGCCATACAGTGCGAACGGGATGTTTTCATGGCGATTGCAAATAAATGCCTATCGCTAAAATACTTCCCCAAGCAATGGAAAGAGGCGCACGTGGTCATATTACGCAAACCCGGTAAGGCAGATTACACACACCCAAAATCTTACCGCCCAATAGGTCTTCTGTCCGTTCCCGGAAAAATCGTCGAAAAGCTTCTGGTAAACCGACTCCAATGGCATCTCCTCCCAACCATTAGTAGGAAACAGTACGGCTTCATACCCCAAAGAGGCACCGAAGACGCCCTCTTTGACCTGGTAGAACACATAAAGAAAGGAGTAGACAGTAAAGAAACCGTACTCTTAATCTCCCTGGATATAGAGGGTGCCTTCGACAATGCATGGTGGCCTGCCCTGAAAAACCAACTAGCGAAGAAGAGGTGCCCAACAAACCTCTACGACATGGTAAACTCATACCTCAGCGACCGCAAAATCAAGGTCAACTATGCAAGAGCAGTCTATGAGAAGGAAATGAAGGATGCGTTCAAGGGTCCATCGGTGGACCAACCTTTTGGAATGTAATCCTAGACTCGTTGCTGCGAATGCTAGAAGCAGAGGGAGTATACTGTCAAGCTTTCGCAGACGACGTCGTTCTCGTGTTTACAGGCAGTTCAGACATAATCGAACAGCAATCGAGCAGGGCGCTGAGCATGACAGTGGAATGGGGAATCACGAACAAACTCAACTTTAAAACTAACGCGATGATTTTCACAAAAAAGTTGAAGTATGAACCTCCAAACATAGTTATGTCCGGCGTCCGGCTCGATCTGGTCGAGGAAGTCAAACTGCTAGGCCTACTGATCGACCGACGGCTCAACTTTAAAGCACATGTGACCGCCCAATGTAAAAAAGTGGCGAACATTTATAGACAGCTAGCATGTGCAGCGAAGGTGACCTGGGGATTAAATGGCGAAATCACGAGAACTATCTACGTCGCTGTGGCGGAACCTATCATCATGTATGCCTCAAGTGTATGGGCGCAAGCGGCAGACCTCGAGGAAAACAAGTCTCACTTGAACGCAATCCAAAGAGGTTTTGCCCAGAAAATCTGTAAGTCGTACCGTACTGTTTCCTTAAAGTCAGCACTCGTCCTTTCTGGACTGCTTCCCCTGGATCTGAGGATACAGGAAGCGGCAAATTTGTACAGAGTGAAAAAGAACTTCTCCCAAGATTACCTCCCACCAGAAGTGGAACTCGAACGGAACGTCAAATACTTGGACCAACCCCATCCGTCCACACAGGCATCTGTAGAGTACGAGCTTCTGGAAGACACCTCCAATCTACCAGAAGGGCCTCAGATTTATACTGATGGCAGTAAGATTGATGGTAAAGTTGGAGCTGCTCTCACATGGTGGGAAAAAGGAAGAGAAATCAAGAACTCGACCTTCAAGCTTCACTCCGAATGCACAGTCTTTCAATCGGAACTTTATGCTCTTTGTCGGGCAACTCAAATGGTGTTAACAAGCAAGGACCCAGAAGTCAATGTCCTGAGTGACTCCCGATCTTCACTCGAACTGCTAAGTAACCCTAAAACGAGTCACCCCTTGGCAAAGTGTATAAAGGAAAACATTGGACAGATACGTGCAGAAGGGAGATCTCTTCGTTTTTTCTGGGTAAGAGCGCATGTGGGTACCGTCGGCAACGAAAGAGCAGATGAACTAGCGAAGTCGGCGGCGGTCATGAAATCACCCAGAGACTACGAGGGGATCCCCTTGTCCTACGTCAAACGAAAAATACGCGAAGAATCGGTCAAGAAATGGCAGGACCGATATGAGACCTCGGAAACCGGAAAAGTCACTCAGATGTTCTTGCCCGATGTAGCAAACGCATATCGGTTGACGAGAACCACGAAACTGACTCCTTTCCAGGTACAAGCGTTGACGGGACATGGAGGAATAGCTGAATATCTGTACAGATTTAAGCTCAAGAGCAGTCCTGCATGCGAGTGTGACCCTGACCAACCCGAAACGGTCTGGCATGTGCTGGTCGATTGTCCCAGATTCATGGCCGCAAGACATGAGCTCGAATCTATGATCGACGGGAGGCTGGTTGTTTCGGATCTCCAAAATATCTTAGCAGATCCAGATAACAGACCACGGCTCCTGTCCTTCATGGAAAGCTCATTCCGCATAGCGACCAATAGGAATTCCACACTCTCAAATACACGCCCCGCTTCACCACCACATTCTACACGCCCCCCTTCGCCACCACATTCTACACGCCCCCCTTCGCCACCACATTCTACCGCGCTGTCCGTGGAAGCCGCGTGGAATGCAGTCCCCGCCCAAGATAACCCCTCAAAAAGCATCTCCGTCCAACAACTACTGGAGAATGCAGACCGAGGAGAGGCAGGGATTCGTATCCGCGGAGTGGCTCTCTTCATGGACAGCAACAAAGAAAGATTCGGAGTAAGCTTTTGCTTCGCCTGGGAACGGAAACGCGCCCGTTTGTCACCTGGATTGTCGTGCCTGCTCAATGGGAGTACCGCTAAAGTCACAATGAAGCGGAAAACCTACGATGCTATGCCAGTGTGCGAGGTAGACGGCCACCGATTTCGGTTGGTGCGATCGAAAAACAAAACGATTGCACTAATAGAGTACTCGGAAGGTCGGACGCCTTTCACACAGGCAAGTGCGCTGCTCGCACATCTGAGCAGAAATGCGGGTGACACACCCCGGGTGATAAGCGTGGATGCGATGGCGATTGAATACTCAAGAGCGAGGGTCGCAGACCGGCTGGGTTGCATTGAGGCCTCTAAACATCACGAGGTTGTCGTATACGAAGATAGAGGAGAAAATCTGAGCTTCCTCAGAGTCCCTTCGCACGACCTAACTAATGCAACTGACAGCTGGGGACACCCTGTTCCAAGTTCGACCGCCCAAACCGGCTCCGAAAGAGCACAGCAGAGGGCGGCGGCGGAAAAAGCCGCAGCCAATCAAAGCAGCAGCCGAGGAACCAACACGACTTTCGTGGCGGCCTTTAACGCAGCAGCAAGGAGCGTACTCCGAATCTCATCCCCTTCATCATCATCAAACCCCTTGACGTCAAAGACCCTCAAAGCAGCTTCACAGCAACTAATTAGCCGAACCAAAGCCGACATGGGACTGGTGGAACCGCCCCGTTATGTCACGGCCTCGGAGCCGCGGAGTCATGCACGTAACGCCTTTATCGAATTCACAGCCACACTGAGAGCGACAAGACAAGTCAACCTCAAGACCTGCGAAAACATCATGCAGTTCTATAGGCTGGGAAGTGAAAGCCTATTAAAGGCGAAACTCGAGGAGGCCGAAGCAGCCATTTACAACAATGTTACTTCCCGGGTCATCAAGGGAACCATGACAGGACAGTATATGGCAGCCTACAGTGCAGAAAATGGCTTCGTGACACTGAACGAGAACGAGACAGAGCGCGCGGGAACGCCTGTATATGCGACACCACCAAACGACCCTATTGTAGTTACCGCCCGATGCACCAAAATTATGTTGGACGACAAGATCCTAGAGATGGCCAAAATTATCGAAGGGAACTCAAGTGTCACAGCGGCTTGGGAAAATTGGGAGGTACCAAGAATACAGTGGGTCAATGGTGTTCCGGGATGTGGAAAGACAACATGGGTTATTAGACACTTCGACGTGGACAAGGACGCTATCATCACCACAACAACTGAGGCAGCAAAAGATCTAAGAGAAAAGCTATCGCACCGCATTGGAAACCTGGTCAAAACCAGGGTGCGGACTATGGCTTCTGCTCTCGTAAATGGATTCGGAAAAGAGAGTTTCAGTCGCCTCATGGTGGATGAAGCCCTCATGAACCATTTCGGAGCCATTGTAATGGTCTCACGCCTGTCTGGTGCTGGCGAAATTGTCCTCATCGGAGATGTCAATCAACTGCCTTATATCGATAGGGAAAATCTCTTCAAAATGAGGTATCACCGCCCGAACCTGGTAACAAAGATCAGCCAGGAGTTGCTCTGCACACATCGAAACCCAATGGACGTCGCATATGCGCTGAGGGAAATATACTCGGGTATGTATTCCTCGGCGCCTCGCATAAAGTCCCTAGAGCAGAGAAGGTATAAGGGAGCGCAAATACCCAACACCCAACCAAACACCCTCTTTTTAGTTCACACTCAAGAGGAGAAGGAGACCCTGACAAACCAGGGTTATGGTTCAGGCACCGGGTCACGCATCCTTACCATCCATGAAGCTCAGGGACTAACATACGAGTCGGTAATCGCAATAAAAACTAAGGCAAACACGAAGCTGCACGAGAGCGTGCCTCATGCGGTCGTCGCAATCTCACGGCACACGGGGACCTTCATATATTACGCTGACGACACCGACGACGCCATCGGTCGGTTCGTGCGGCGAGCGTTGTCTGCAACACCGAAGACCATCCGAGAGTTCAATTTGCAGATGGCCATCAAGGATAGAAATGCAGTCGTGGTGGAGGCGCTGAGCCGGGAGGAGGCGACTTAGAAAATAAAATAGTCCTAGAATTAGCAAGAAAATGTTCCCTACTCTCCCCTATTTCCTTTTCTTCTCAAATCCAAGATTAATGTTACAAAAAGAAAACGATTGACAAAGGTCACGGACCCCGGAGTCCGTGGAGCTGTAAAATTTAAATAAAAAAAAATAAAAAAAAAGAACGGATCTGGTTGCAATTTGAAACACAATTAGATTATAGTCTAGAAGAAGAAATAGGCTACTTTTATCCCATAAAATACCGGGAACGGGAATAACGCGGCTAAAACAGCGAGACGCTGTTAGTAGATAATAATACATCAATTCCCCACCATTGGTAGGATGATTATGTAACTTTTGCAGAATCGTTTTGTGGCGTAATGTGTTTTAATCATAAAAATCTATTGTACTACATTCGATTTGACTGTTGTTCGGACGCATTTAGGCATTTTTTTTATTATTTGTTGTGCTACGTAATATATAACCAGGTTACATAGGACCTAGATCCGATTCGGAGCACCCCGACTCCACCTAGTCTTGTCGCTACTACCCCTAGAGTGTATTTAAAAAATGCGGGAGCCAGAAGCTCAAGGGAGGTCCTGAGTGAAGCAATCGATGCGAGTCCAAGCGTAGCCAAGGGGGGAGGTGGCGAGCGAAGCGAGCCGGCGACCTCCGTAGTGGAGCGCAGGCCGAGTATGGAGAAGCGACACTCAGGGCTGACCGCAGTGCTTCTGGCGGGAGCCCACCCGAAGTCAAAAAGTGCACCATATGTCTTAGGTGTATGTAGGTTTTTAAGTCCTGAAAACGTTGTCTACATAAATTAGTACAAAAATTGTTATACTACTGCATAAAGACCTTTTTTAGGTACTATAAAAGGTCTTTATGCAGTAGTATAACAATTTTTGTACTCTTCTTCTAAATACCTCTTCTAATCCATTATTTCGCAATGCCGTACAAAAATCATGCGACAAGGAGAAATGGTAGAGGGTTGCAACCCCCCCTCTTCAATCAAACTCAGTTGGACAGATTACAAGTGACGGCATAGTGCTGAATCTTAATACTTTACACCCTTCTATCATCCTACATAGGTCTCCTGCTGGTTCATTTGACCCGTAAATTTTGTTCACGGGCCTGTAGTCTATTAGATTCTAATGACCTTTTAAAAGATAGACACATGCTGTCACGCAACGAAAGCTCTCAAAAAGCAATGTTTTTCCCCGTTTTTGTTTACATTTTTCATTCATGCACCGCTCCTGTTGATAGTAGCGTAATGTTAAATAGTCTTCCTCGATAAATGGACTATCCAACAGAAAAAGTATATTTCATATCGGTCCAGTAATTCCCGAGATCCTAGCGTTCAAACAAACTCTTCAGCTTTATAATCTTATACAAGGTGTTGCAGAAAGGTGCAACAATATTTATGGTAGTTCATCTACATTAAGTTTTGAATCATGTATGTGAAAATTAGGCATGAAAGCTCAAAAATTTTTTTCCATAAAAAAAAAAATTTTTTCGGTTGTTATTTCATTTGACATACCCCTAATGGCCAGATCTTCGCACGGATTTTTGTACGATGTCACGGCGTCGGCGGCAAGGTCGTTTGTCTGCTGTACATGCTTTAGGGTTGAAGCTGGTGATTTGGTGGGAATTTTACGTCAAACTTTGACTCGAATTATCTCGTGATCTACCGTGCTGAGGGGAAAGCGACCTTGGGTGATGAAGTGTACCTACATCAGTGTTAGAATGGACTGTTAAAATATTGTTGGGGGTAAATTCACCACGTTGTATATAAAATTCTCGTGTCACAGTGTTTGTTTCCTTACTCCTCCGAAACGGCTTTACTGATTTTAACCAAATTGTATATGCATATTCTGTAGGTATGAGAATCGGCTACTAGCTATTTTTCATACCCCTAAGTGACAAGGGTTGTTCACTAAGGCAAAACAACGTTTGCGGGGTCAGCTAGTATTAGTATAGATTCGTAGAACGTCAGGTGATAAAAAGTTTTGCAAAGTTGTTGTAAAAAGTGAAAAAGTCATAAAGTTGAAAATTGTAACTTATCTGTATTATATAGCAACAATTTATAGCTCGGATAGTTCGTAAATAATACCTAGGATAGGTTCGCTGCACCCAGAGGACAGGGATGCATATAAATTGCCGCCAAGGCTACATTAATCATCTCTAGTACTCAGGGTTGCAAAAGTTCAGACTTTATTGCAGTTTTAGTTGTTCCCCGCGGTGCCTGCTGCTTACCTTACCTGACCTATAAGTTACCTTGTCCAAACTTTGAATTTATATCTATATTCTATACTAATATGATAAAACTGAAGAGTGTGTTACGGCTGGTTTAGTCGGGAGAACGGCGCCTGCCGATCCGGAGACCCCGGGTTCAAACCCCACACGCACCACTGTCTTTTCCGAAGTCATGTGTGTAATGCCGCAAACTTAAAACGGTGAAGTAAAACATCGTGAGTGTTCCGTAAATTACCCAATCAGCCTGGGAGTCCGCCACTATCTGATCGGTAACGGTTACAGAGATGATTTACTTAAAACTAAACTCTGCTACCACACAGTTTTACACGACTGTGAACGTTATTTAACACAAAAAATATATATCTAGGACACGGTACCTTGTCTAACCAGGTTCCTCTGGTTAGGGTGTATGAGACCTAAATTTCCTCGAATCTATCCCCGTTCCCCGTGTTTATCATATACTTAAATAAATACGATTTCCCGAGGACGTGGCACCACAGTCCTTGTGGTGCCTTGAAGCGCCTCGCTCGTTCAAGGTCTTCGTTCTTAATACAGGTTCGTTCCTCGAACCGGTTGGAACCAAAGTTCAGGATCGACGCCCGGCGTCTTTAAACACAAATCTCACAGTTCGTTCTCGCGACCGCGCTTAGAATTTCACTACCGAACGAAAAACGTCCGTCCAGGACTACTCATAAAATCTATTCGACTCGACCGCGATGACGAAAGATCACTTCCAAAACAAACGGCGCTCGGCACAGTCCCCGACTGAATGAATGGACGCACGCGTGTTCCTCACTGGCGCGCCCGGCAAAGTCCCAGACTGAATTGCGAATGACAATGGACGCTCCCGTCTTGAGCCGTCGTAACCAAAATACTGAATGCGGGTACTTTGCAAAAGTGGCCGCACTTGGGCTTTAAAATTATCATTACCTTTTTCTACAAGTTAGGTGAAATATATTGTTACGTCATTCTATTCCGAACAGTGAGGAAACAGACATGTACCTAGAATCTTTCGAAGTCATGTATCATCCACCAACCCGCACTGGGTCAGCGTGGTGGATTATTATGGCCTTAACTCTCTCCTTGCGAGAGAAGGCTCCGAGTCCCACCAGTGGGAACATTTAGTGGGCTGTTGATGATGATGAAGAGTGTGAATGTTTGAACGCGCTAATCTCAGGAACTACTGGACAGATTTTAAAAAATATTTCACGGTTGGATATGACGTGAGTGCTATTTGTCATATATTTTGTCATATACATTTAGAATAAAATAAATAATAAAATAAAATAAATTTATTTCAATCAAATAGATCTTAACTATACAATATTTTCTTACTTCTATAAACAGGTAGATTATTTTGTTAGCCTGAACTAGGTAGAACCTGTGTTTCAGGCGAGAGAAATGCTTATTTACCTAAGAGTTACATTTAGGAAGAAAATAAAACTAAACAATTTATTAATAATTACGATATCGGTAAAAAGAAAAGGTATTTAAGAACTACTTTGCTTATCAAAATTATAGGTATGCAATTCCTTAATTATTTTGTAACTACTATCATATGTTCAGTTTCCTCATATGACAGAGTCAGCAAATACTCGGAGACAGTTTGTTTACAGTTATATAAATTTTGATTGTAGATGCATAACAATCTATTTACTCGATTGTAGAGTAATGGTCCTAGAAATATGAAAAATCTACTTGTGAAAGCGTGTTTTGTGTGTGCCAGCGAGATACATACAATATCCTTACGTCTCTTGTTAGTATTGTTAGTGGAGTATGATAGTATTTTGTGCTGTTTTATTGTCGTGTTCAATATAAATAGTTGTCTTACAGTTAGGATGTTACAGGATTTATAGAGCCGTTCCGTAGAGAAGAGAAATGGGCGAAATGTTGCGACTTTCAGTATGGCTCTTTGTGCTCTTTCTACTGAAATCATTAATGTCTTGGAAGCCCCCCCCCATGATGTAATACAGTATGTTATTATCGATTGGCATAAAGCTTTATATACTTGCTTTATTAATTTAGTATCTACGATATGCCGTAATATTTTGAACACATAAATAAGCTTACGAAGTCTGTTTACTAGATTTTTTATATGTAGACGAAAGGATAGCGTGTCATCAATAGTAACACCTAAGTATTTGATGTCATTTGCTCTTTCTATGGTTGGGCATTTTTGTAGGCAGACTGTTGGATTTGTGCATGTGTGCGCGTATAGTTGTAGGTTAGTTGTAGATTGTTTATATTTACGCATAGCAAAATATATGTATTTTGTTTTATCCGCGTTTAGTGTTAGTAGGTTATTTGTTAGCCAATTATTCACCTTGTCAAAACCTCGCTGAGCAAATTCGTGCAGCATCATCTTGTTTGGGGCGGAAAATAAAATTGCAGTGTCATCAGCGTATGACAATATTTTGCCATGTTCTAGATTTAAGCTGCAAAGGTCGTTTATATAAACCAAGAAAAGGGTAGAACTGAGGGTTCCACCTTGTGGAATTCCAAAATTAGTGCTTTTCTCGTCAACGCTGACCACATTGCCTATTCTGACACATTGAGTACGGTCGCTTATGTAGTCTGTGAAAAGTTTAAGCTGGATTCCCCTTACGCCTATTGCTTCTAGTTTGTGTAGTAAGAAAGGTCCATGTACTGTATCATAGGCCTTAGCCAAATCTAGGAAGATACGCATTGTCTGGTTACCCCTATCGAGCTCTTGCGTTACATTTTCTGTCAGCAGGTGAACTGCGTCTGCTGTTGATAGTTTCTCTCTAAAACCAAATTGGTTGTTCGATAGAAGCTTGTTATTTTCTAGATACCTTATAAGGCGGGTGTTGATAATTTTTTCTAGGATTTTTGATAAAGAGGATAGAAGTGATATAGGTCTGTAGTTTGTTACCTGTTCTTTACTTCCCGATTTATAAATTGGAATGACTACAGCCTTTTTAAGACACCTGGGGAAGACCCCGTTAGTAATACACTGTGAAAAAATATGGGCTAAAGGCGGTACAAGGATATGTTTAAATTTTTTCAGAAATCTATTGGAGATGTTATCCCATCCAACGGCGCAGTCATCTTTCAACCCAAGGATGATACGTTCTACTTCTTTTTCGTCGGTATCTAGCATAACAAATGACTGCACTCGTGTTTGAGAATAAGATTGGTTTTGTGAGATTGCTCGCTGCGATTGAAGTTTCTGAGCTAGATTTTTCCCAACATTAACAAAAAAATTGTTGGTTTTGTTTGCTGATAGAGCTGGGGAAGCTTCTGTCTGCAGAAGTTTCAAGTTTGAGTCTGATTGATTCGTCGTGAATGTGACCTTTTTTATGTGATTCCAGATGCGTTTACTGTTGTTACCGGCTTTTGCTAGTTGTTCCCTGTCATAGTTAATTTTTAGTTTTTTCAATAGATCGTTACAAAAGTTTCGATATCTTTTGTATGTGATTTGCAGTATATGATTTTTTGGGGAAGATTTTGCTTTCATATGCAATTTATCTCTGTTTCGGATACACCGTACCAAGCCAGGCGTAATCCATGGCTTAATATTGTTGTATTTCCTGTTTACTTTTTTAATTCTGGTATTTTTATTGATTGCTTGCTGAATGTTTTCGATTAGGTATGACAAGGAAACGCTAGCGTCAGCACTGTTGTAAACTGTACTGTAGTCAATATCGTATAGGTCACGTTCAAGCGTAGTATAGTCAATCATGCTTTTAATTTGAGGGCAGCATTGTTTTGATTTACTAATATTCAAGGTTGTTAATACAGCATTATGATCTGTTATTGTCGAGTTAGTAACGAGTATACGTGATGATGAGCTGGTTTTTAAAATTACGTGATCTAAGCATGATCCACTCTGATGAGTAGGAAAAGTGTGTGCTGGAAGTAAACCATGAAATGAGCACAAATCTAGATATTCGTGGGCTGTGTTATCGTTACATTCTGGATGAATATTTATATTGATGTCACCTGTTAGTATTATGTTCTTAAATGATGACAATGCTTGAAAATGTTTTCCCAGCGAATGATAAAAACGTTCGAGGTTTTTAAAAGACGGTGGTCTATATACTGCCATTATTGCCGTTATTGTTCCGATTTTAATAATTAGGCAATTACAGTCATATAGTCCTGGTTCTTCGACTGTGCTATTTAGAGCCGATTTTACATATACTACTACCCCGTCGTTTTGATTATGATTCATCTTACTATAGTACGTAGTGTACCCTTGGATTGTAGGTAAATTTCTATCCCGGGTAGACAGCCAGCATTCTGTCAGCACAATTACGTCACAACTTATTTTCAGTCTATGCAGGAGAACAAGGAAACTGTTCATATTTTTATAAATACTACGGATGTTTTGTGTTAGTATCGTTAATGAGTTAGTGGAATTATGATAATATTGTATGCAGCTCTCAACATCGCACATCTTAGATTCTGCTAGATAAGTCTGGTCTATGTCGTTAAACAAATTAATTTCCATTAAATAAATTAATTCAAAGGGTCTAAATGCTAATGTAAACTAGGTGAAGTGGCGCTCTTAGGCGCCTTCATAATCTATTGAATTGATGTACCTGTTTTCGGCCGTCTTCTTAGCTGGGCAATCGGCGTCGCCTGTTTTGTGCGTATTCGTTTTTTTAAACCGAGTACAGGTGGCACACTTCGGCGTATGCGCTTTATTTGGGCACTCATTCATTGCGTGACCTCCTTGAGCGCAATGTCCACAGGTGGGCGTGGGCTCTCTGCACGTTTTAGCTGCATGTCCGTACTGTTGGCATTTGTAGCATCTCGTTACTAACGTGAAATCTCTAACTGGACAGGATGTCCAGTTAATAAATACTCGGCTCTGTGTGATGAGGGCTTTACGAATTGCAGCGGTAACTTCGATTATGTAGTTACAGGTCTGGGCGTCCTTTTTTCCTGATTTGTGGCTTAATTTGATATTGTGCAAAAATGTGTCGCGATCCATTGTCATTTTCTCTGCAAAATTTTGTTCGAAGATGCAGGTAAAAACTTCACTTTCCTTCATGTTCGTTGGTACTCCTAAAACTATAATGCGTGGTCTACGTTTGTAAGATTCGTCCAAAGTTAAGCCTGAAGAGTTTAGCTGTACGGAATGTTTCAGCTTTTGTAAATCTTCTTTGTTTTCTGTGCTGATAATGACCCCTCCATTTTTGGTTCTAAGGAGGCTTCGAACTTGCAACTTCATTTCTTCAGGTCGGATGATTTTCTGTACAATGCTTTTTGTCTCGTCGCTGGATTTATTGTCCTTCGGGTAGATCGCTACGGAGTTTAGAGAATTTGGTCGGATAAAATTATTAGCCCCTGTTTTTACCATATTAGCAAATGACACTTTTTGGTTGATCGAGTTATTGGCATTGGTCTCCTGTATGGTAGTTTTTATTCCCGTTAGGCATTCTTGCAGGTCACATTTATTATTAAGATCTTTGATGGTTTGGTGTGTTTGTATGGCCTTTTGCTTTAACGACTGATATAATACTGCCATTTGCGAAGAAGCACTTCCGACTTTGCGGCAAAGATTCGCAACGCGTAATTTCTGCTCTGAATTTAACTTGCCCTCCGATGTTATTAAGCAGATTTCATTTAGAGTCTGGTCAACGTTTGTGATCCATTTCTGAATCTCACTGGTAGACGCCAACTCAAAGTCGATTTGGTTCGATTCTTGAGGTGTTTGCAAGGTCTGTTGTTGGGGCGTATTCGGTGGACTACGCCGCATTAGGGTGCTGCGGTCAAATGGACTATCCATTTTGAGCACACTTCTGTACACTTATATTGGTACCGAGTATTTGGAGATCTTTCTTCTGGGTTAAGTATAATCACTAAGACGCACTATTCATCTTCCTACGTAACTTCTTATCGAGGTCGAACAAAGATTATATTAGCGGAATTATTAAATACTTCAACGCACACGTCCGTACGTGACGAACGCGCGCTAATGAATATATGATAAACAGGAGGACCAATTTCAAAAATTCTTTCTGCGTTGCATTTAAACATACGTGATCCCTGAGTGCTATAAACTATTAGATATACCACGGGCAAAGCCGGGTCGGATCGCTAGTTTATTTATAAACATACGATATCTATATTCTATATACCAAGTCCACTATACCTCTATACATACCCATCATTTAAAAAGGGTTCAGTCGTTTAGGAGTGAAAGCGACAGAGCAGACACAGTTATTTTCGCATTTATAATTTCAAGAGGCTGTGTAGGAAGGTAATCAAGATTGCGATTTCGGTATTCTGTCGTGTTTGGCTACGATGGTAAGCGCAACACCTTACAAGTAAGTGCGATAGGGAAACAGTGATTTGCCATCGGCTCTTCAGACTATTAAAAGTATGAGCTTAATTCCATCTATGTATTTATGTACCTACTTAATTCTGACCAAGATCCCTTTAGTAAGCGTAAGAACAAACATCCATACATAACAAACTTTCGCATTTATAATATTAATAGGATTATACTTTTGACGGTAGAATAACTGGCAATAATTCCTCAGGCAGACTCTACCACGGGGTGCGGGGCTAGGTAACCTCCACGCGGTGCACCCTGGGGATCAGTCAACAATTTCTCTCAGTGGGATCTTGTTGACTGGTTGCTAATACCTGGTCGTGAGGCATGGATGCTTCCACGTACGCTTCTTCAACGGTTCGGTTTGGGGTGGCGTGCATGGAGGTATCTTGAGGGCTCTCCGCGTGTCCCTCTGAATAGCAGAGGGCACAGTGGATGGGTGAGATTAGGCGGAGTCTGCGGGTACTCTGATTGGCAGAGTGCCCAGCAGATGCATAAAAGTGGAGTGTAACGAACGGAGATGCAGTGCGTGGCGACATCTGACGACTGGCGTGTCTTCATCTGTCGCAACGCACAGTAAACCACATTTCAAGGTTCGGGGGTTGCCGAGGGGAGTGTCTGGGTTGCCAGTCTGACACTGCACTCCATTCTGGGTGTAGTTTCATGCTGGCATGCTCAGGCATGGCCGACGGGAGGTCGGTCGCTAGACCCTCACCGGGTAGCTATACCCCAATTTAGCACAATCAATTATGGACGCAAGCAATTTAAATAATATTACCCAGGAGGGTCTCCGCAAGGAGGAATCCCTCCACGCCTCGAAAGAGGCGTGCAGCCCCACGTATTCTGGGGGGGGCGAAAATTGCTCTAAATCACAAAACGACACTGGCAAATTGTTACTGGACACCGATCTTACAAAATGCAAAAAGACGAGCTTAAGAGGACGCGGAAGGGGAGCACGAGCCGTGCTTTCCCGATATGAGGAGGAAGGTGACTCGGACACCTCTAATGTGTCATTGGTGACGGTGTCCGACTCATCAGAAAAAACTTCTCGAAAGAGGACTTTGGAGCCCTCTCGGGGAGTTGGCAGTTGCCGTTCCCCATCCGGCTCCAACGGGTCTCTGGAGGGCCCTGCTACTAAAGTTGCCGCTACTCGCAGAGGGAGGGGTAGATCAAAGCTCAACAGTTGTTTTAGTACTCGGGTGGAAGAGCTAAGGCTCGAGGTAGAACACTCGACGGCCGATGAGCAACAGCAGAAGAAGGAGAGAGCTGACAACTACTGTACAAAAGAGTCTCAAGGAAACGGAGACCTCAACGTGGCCGAACTTGAGAGGCAGGTGGAAGACTCCCTGGACGCCATTACAATGGTTGCAACGAAGTCCAAAACCCTAAAAGGCAATTTCGCGACTACTTTGAAGGACGCCGTGCAAGTGATCAAGGACTCCTTCAAGGCGATGCGCGACAGTTCTATGCCCGACGAAGTAACCCTGTTGGTTGAAGCCAACCGAAAGCTTATGGCGGAACTGAAAGATATTCGTTGCGAGATAAATGGGATTAGGGCCGGACGAGCAAACGCGCCCTCAGCCCCATCTTCGGGCATGGAAGAAATGATGAGAACTATCATGGAGCAAGTTGGCACCATGATAAATGCCCGCTTTGAGGGAATGGAGGAGCGATTACTCCCTGAAAAGCGCCAGAGGCCACGTTTAGCGGCGGATAAGCGAAGGGAACAAATAAGCAATGCCAGCACGTCTACGTCTGTGGCAGGAAATCGTCCTAACAATACATCAGCGGTTCCTTCCTTTAGCGCTCCGAAAGTTAAAGGCCCAGGAAAAGCTAGGGATGATACTCAAAAGTTAACGACGAGCAGCCAAATGGTAGACCCTAAGGTAAAAGACACCCCCCTGTCACAAACACAGACCTCAGCTGCCAACACAGACCTCAGCTGGGTGGAGGTGATCGGGAAGAACAGGAAGAAGGGAAAAAAGTCTCTGAAGCAGTCAAAACAACTGCACCAGGTGCAATCTGGAGCCAAGAACATAAAAGAGGCACCAAAGCCAAGGATCCGTGTCCCACGTACCTCGGCTGTCATTTTGACCATGCCACCCGAAGCGGCACAAAGAGGAGTATCGTACGCGGAGGCTTTAGCTGAGGCAAAACGAAAAGTGGACTTGAGCCAGATCGGGATAACTGCTCTACACTTTCGTAGGTCGGCGACTGGAGGCAGAGTACTAGAAGTACCGGGAGTGACAAGCGCAGAAAAAGCGGATGCACTCGCAGAAAAATTGAGGGCTATCTTCAAACCTGAAGATATAAGAGTTTCTAGGCCAATTAAATGCGTCGAGTTACGTATCACTGGCCTGGACGATTCAGTAAACACGGGAGAAGTGGCGTCCGCTATTGCTCGAGAGGGAAGCTGCCAAGCTGGACTGGTAAAAGTTGGTGACATTCGCTGCAATTCTGCCGGCATCGGGACAACTTTAGTTCGTTGTCCTGCATTGGCGGCTAAGAAGATTACTGCAGGCGGTCGGCTCCTTGTTGGCTGGATCTCAGCCCAAGTAAAACTGTTGGAGCAGAGACCCACACGCTGCTACCGGTGCCTCGAAGTGGGACACGTCCGGGAGCAATGTAGATCAGCCACCGATCGGAGCAGCCAATGCTACCGCTGTGGCCAGAGTGGACACAAGTCTAGCAATTGTTCTGCCGAGCCACACTGTACAATGTGTGCAGCAGCAGGCCAGCCAGCCGGACATCGTCTGGGAAGCAAAGCCTGTGCAGCACCCCTTAAAAGAAAAGGCAGGAAGACAACAACTGAGGCCAAGTCCCAGCTGCAGTCGTCCCTCCCACAAAATGAGGCCGCGGTGTCAGAAATGGATGCCCAATAATGGACATCAAAATATTACAAGTGAATATCAACCACTGTGCCAGAGCTCAAGACCTTATGGTGCAGAGTATGGTGGAGTGGTTGATAGACATAGCTATAGTGGCGGAACCGTACGCAATACCTCGCAGGAGCAATTGGTTTGGGGACGAAGATGGGCTGGTTGCCATCATCACCCAACAATGTCTCCCGCCAGTTGAAAAAACTATTAGGGGCAAAGGTTGCATCGCCATCGTTTCCGGGGGTATTGCCTATATAGGCGTTTATTTCTCCCCGAACAGACCTATTGCGGAGTTTGAACTCTGGTTGACAGAAGTAGAGGCACTTATATACCAGTGCCGCCCAAACCACGCAGTCGTCGCCGGAGATTTCAACGCAAAGTCTGTCGGGTGGGGATCCCCACGCACAGACATCCGAGGCAGATTGGTTGAGGAGTGGGCGGTAGCCACCGGGCTGCAGTTGTTCAACCGAGGAACGGTACATACGTGTGTGCGACAGCAGGGAAGTTCTATAGTGGACCTAACGTTTGCAGTCCCCGCTCTCGCAAGCCGTATCAAGGGCTGGGAGGTACTGGAGCGAACAGAGTCACTGTCGGATCACCGTTACATTCGATTCGACCTGACCCCTCCAGGATTCTCGGGCAGCCCTAATCACACCACAGGCGAGGAGAGTCCACGCTGGGCTGTTAAACTTCTGGACCGTGAACTCCTGTTGGAAGCAGCTATGGTTGAAGCATGGCACCCTCCACCTATCGGGGTCTCGGATGCGAATGGCGATGCCGAGCGTATCCGTGAGTCCATGACTAGAATATGCGACGCTGCAATGCCCCGAACAAAACACCGGCCGCAACGCCGGAGCGTTTACTGGTGGACGGACGAGCTCACTCACCTCCGCGAGAAATGTGTGGCAGAGCGACGTTTGTACACGAGGCAACGTAGGCGGCGGCAGCGTGATGAAAACCGAGAATCAGAATTGTATGCCTCGTACAAACTGGCCGTGACTAGTCTCCAAAGAGCGATAGCGAGAGCTAAAGATAACGCTAGGGTCGAGATGCTGGAGGCCTTGGACCACGACCCATGGGGGAGGCCTTACAAGGAGGTCCGCAATAAGTTCCGTGCGTGGGCACCGCCGCTCACAGAAATCTTGGAGCCACAGTTGCTCCAAAATATTGTGGCCACCTTATTCCCCGGCAACAGAAACCAAGCGATCTCATTGGTAAGTTGTGCCACCTCTGGCAGTACTCAGGAAACGGAAGTTATACCGAAGGTATCAGAAACGGAACTGGCTACAGCGGTTCGGGTACTTAAGGCAAAGCACAAAGCTCCGGGACCTGACGGAATTCACGGACACGTCTTGGCGCTAGCATTGGAAGTTCTTGAGTCTCCATTCAGGAACTTGCTAAATAGGTGTCTAGAACAGGGTAAATTTCCTAAGAGGTGGAAGACAGGAAAATTAGTACTGCTGCGTAAGAATGGCAAACCTGCTGACTCTCCCTCAGCATATCGGCCCATTGTCTTGTTGGATGAGGCAGGCAAACTATTTGAGCGCATCATCGTCTCCCGTCTGACAAGACACTTAAATTTAGTTGGCCCAAATCTCGACGATTGTCAGTTTGGCTTCCGAAAGGGTAGGTCCACACTCGACGCAGTAGCGCGCGTGAGGGTTCTAGCAGAAGAAGCAGTGTCTAAAGGAGAATACGTCTTGGCGGTGGCTTTGGACATTGCAAATGCTTTTAATACTCTCCCCTGGAATACAATAAAGGACGCCTTACGGTACCACCAGGTGCCTCCCTACCTATTCCGGTTTCT
The DNA here is from genome assembly GCA_963693475.1 of Ectropis crepuscularia. Taxonomy (NCBI): domain Eukaryota; kingdom Metazoa; phylum Arthropoda; class Insecta; order Lepidoptera; family Geometridae; genus Ectropis; species Ectropis crepuscularia. The sequence continues at coordinate 21,486,764 of OY856361.1, read as the reverse complement.
GGAGGACTACCTCTCAGAAAGAGAGATAGTCTTCCCGGGACAGAGTGGATGGAGACGATGGGCTATGTCATGCGGTGTTCCACAGGGATCTGTCCTTGGACCGTGCCTGTGGAACATCGGATATGACTGGGTCCTGAGAGGGGCTAATTTGCCGGGAGCTCATTTGACCTGTTATGCCGATGACACCCTGATAACGGCTAGAGGCCGGACCTATAGCGAAGCAGCGACTCTAGCCACTGATGCGGTGGCCCAAACAGTGGACCGTATAAAAAGCTTGGGTCTCTATGTTAATATGGAGAAATCGGAGGCTTTGTGTTTTCATAAACCTCGATGCCGACCGCCAGTCGGATCGGTGATTGTTGTTGGAAGTGTTTCGATCGCTGTCGAGTCCACGATGAAGTACTTACGACTCGTCCTCGACAGTCGATGGAACTTCAGAGAGCACTTCCGGCAACTATCGCCGAGACTAATGAAGACAGCATCGGCCCTTGGGAGCTTGCTGCCAAATATTGGAGGAGCGGGAGTCGCTTGTCGCCGCCTCTACACAGGCATCGTGCGTTCGATGGCTCTATACGGGGCCCCTATCTGGGCGGGTGCCCTGAATAGATATAATACTGCAGTACTACGAAGACCACAGAGATCCATGGCTATTAGGGCAATCAGAGGATACCGTACCGTGTCTTTTGAGGCGGCGAGTTTGTTAGCAGGGACAACTCCATGGGACATTGATGCCCGGATGTTGGCCCGTTTGTATGACCAACTGTCAAATGCACGCTCTAGGGGTGACCTACCTCCCCCTGTTGTTATACGGCATTGGCACAAGGCGAGCCGGCAAGAGGCGTTGTTAAGATGGGAGCGCAGGCTTGAGGAGCCGAGCGCGGGGCACTTCACCGTGGAGGCATTCCGACCCATCCTGAGGAACTGGGTTAAACGGGAGCACGGACAGCTCTCCTTCAGGCTCACACAAATCCTAACAGGTCATGGCTGCTTTGGCCAATACCTGTTCAGGATAGCCAGGAGAGAGCCAACACCTGAGTGTCACGAATGTGATGGTGCTGAGGACACAGCTCAACACACCTTCGAAATGTGCCCAGCGTGGGCAGAACAACGGGCGCAACTTGTCACTGTGGTGGGAGCCGATCTCTCCATGCTCGCCATTGCATCTGTAATGACGAGCAGCGAGACAGCCTGGCATGCTATCCGCAACTTCTGCGAGGAAGTCGTCGGGCATAAAGAGAGGGCAGAGCGTGATAGAGAGCTTGATCCGCAGAGTCAGCCTATGCGCAGGCACAGAAATAGAAGGCGGCTAGCGCACGAGCGCCGGATGCCACCCTAATAGGGGGCTCTGGCGACAGGCTCAGGGGAACCAGTCGTCCGATAAGAGAATCCCCAGAGGATGGGCCATGTCCCACACACATTTCGAGAGAAAGCTCGGGCAAGAGTTGCCCTCAAGAGGGGTTCAAATAGGGCCAGCGCAGTCGGGACCGCGGAGGAGTGCGGAAGCGTGCCCGTAGTCTCGATCATTTTTGCGCGCTGATGTAATAGCCCAGGGTTTTTAGTGGGTAGGCCGTCACCTTAGTGACGGAGAGCCCCACATAACCACTGGCTCCTCCCCCCCCCCCCCGGGAGGGCTAGTGGTATCCGTAATGGATTTTCCCTGGGAAGAAAAAAAAAAAAAAAAAAAAAAGGCAGACTCTACCACAATACTCCTGTTCCAAATGAATTGTTTTCAACAAACGAAGTCGAACGAACGAAGCAAATACTAGAGAATTAATAAAGCCAGCCTTCTGTCATTTATAGTTGCCGTGAAGAACAACACGAGAAGTGACATAGACAAACAGCGAGTCGCCTTGTCGTCGGTTATTAATTAAGTTAAAGCCGCCGGGGGCCGGGCGGACTTCTCTAACTGAATGGAACTACTTCTGGTGCGCTGGGACGTCGGGGCGAAATAGAATAGAATAATTTATTTGTCAGATTAAAAATCCACATTAATTACATTAACAGAATTAAGAAAACATTAATTAAAATTAAAATCAAATCAAAACTAAACTAAAGTTTTGATTTGATATTAGATATCCATGATATTTATATCATGGATATCTTATTTTGTAGGGATATTTGCAGAGTGCACCTGAGGAAGTACCACACCTTTGCCAATTATTCTACCATCCAAGCAGTAATATGAAAACAAAACTGTACTTATTCCGGTTTGAAGTGCAGTGTTTCTAGTGAAATTACAAGGCATAGAGAAAACATCTTATTTCTCTGGGTGACGATCGCAGTGCAGTGCCAGGTAATGATATGGTGTCTTCATGTTCCAATAGCTGTGAGTCACTGTTATAGGCAGGGCTTGTTGCTTACCATCAGGCACCTGTACTACTCGTTTCACACTCTATGCTATAAAAATAATTGGCAGTCATAGGAACTTCCGATAGAAGTGAAAACTTATAACTCAGAATTTGTTAGCTTACTTTGGAAACTACGCGGGTGAAACCGGAGGACGTGGGCGAAACCATGGCCACCAAGGTTTATAATCCACCATAATTCAGTTCGTGTTGGTGGATGACGGAAGACTTCGAAAGATTCTAAGGACATGCCGGTTTCCTTATGATGTTTTCCTTCAAGTTATCGGAATTACGCACATGACTTCGAAAACACACCGCTGTGCGTGGGATTCGAACCCAACGCTCCGAATCGGCAGTCGCCGTTCTCCCGATTCTCCCTTCTCGACTAGAACTCATCATAAAATATATTGCGCGACCAACAAGTTCTCAACATGGTAAAACGAGATTTTCACTTCCATAAAGTAGCAATTGGAGACATAATCACTAAGAGCAATCTCTTACAGGCAATCGTAGGATAAGACAAATAAGGATAAACGGTAGGAGTGTGATATTAATACACTTTTAGAATTGTAAAAAATATCTGCAAATCCTACTAATACTATGAATGCAAAAGTTTGGATGTATGTATATTGCTCTATCACGTCGAAACGGTTAAATGGAGTAGCAATTTGGAACACAGTTTATAGTAAAACATGATTTACATACATGTAGATAGATGAACTAACTCTTTATTGCACTAAATAAAAATAAGAACTTCTTAGGAAACAACAACCTTAAACAATTAGTAACAATTGCCGGCCTTTTCGCTAAAGGCGATCTCTTCCATGCAACCTTAATGTTAGGGTTATAATTTGTTCGTTAGGGAACAAATCGTACTAAAATTATACATGTCAATGTATGGATGTGTGTTGCTCAATCACGTTGTAACGTATCGGGCTGAAATTTGGAACACAGTTAGATTTTAGTCTGGAAGAACACATAGGCTACTTTCTATTCCGGAAAATGACGGGAAGGGGAACTAAAGCGGGTAAAACCGCTGGGCACTGCCACATCATACAAATATCCTATGACATTATAAATGTGACCGTATGTTGAAACGTTGGGATCTAGCTGTAGTTTTCTGTGTGATTTGTCACTGATGCTGTGACAGGCTGTGAAGATAATAATTCCTGTCCATAACCTCGGTTCTGTGAACAAATTAAATAAACGACAGAAGACAGGTGTCTCGGAGGACGCAGCCGGAGTTCAGGTGACAAACAGATGTACTTCGCTTATATTACACCTAGCTGGAAGTAGCTTAGAGGCTCTAAACAATAACTATCATCTCTAATTAGTTTTCCAAATATTTTTGAAGTGATAACTGCTTCTTGCGTATATCACTTTTTACCTCTTAATACCTTATAAAAAATTAACTACAATGTAATGTCGAGCCGCTTTCAGACGAATCCAAAAACTTGTCAAAATAATTATAAATTACGCCACAACCACAAAGTTTATTTTTATAATGGATTAATATACATACTTCAATTAAACGTAAAGAATTTGACACAGTTTTCCACCCACGACTCTATAATGAAGAGATTTAACTCCACTGTCATAATTAGAATGTCTGGGCTATGGAACGCATTACCTGATTGGGTTTTCCCCGATGGCTACCATTTTGGTGTCTTCAAGTCGAGAGTAAACTAATTCTTCGAGGTAAGCACGCTGTAAACCAGATCATTCCTTAACATCAAGCGTAAAGAGCAGTCAAATGCAAACCTATCATTGTTCAAAGAATCGTCTGTCATTTATATGTTTCAATCAGAACACGCCTCCTTCCATCTAAATAAATAAACACGAAATAATCTTTATTGAATTCTATAAAAAACAACGTATCGCTGGAAAACATCGAATGGAAAGGAAAATGAGCGAAATGAAATAAAGGCGGTATCGGGAGAGTATTCAATAACATCGAGGAGAGTTTCCGGCCCGCCGCCCGCCGGCGCAGACTATACAATTTAATATTTAGAAGTTCAGGGAACGACGCCTGTCTGGGTAACATCGTACCTAGGTGTCTTTGATTATACACTTGTCTAGATAGACCGTCCGAGCGTAGAAACACAAAAAAAATATCGGCCAACTGTTGGATGATAACCTCGATATATCAGTTTATTTGCGAAACTGACGTCGTGGGGTAAACACGTGTTTTGTGACTCTTGAAAATGACGATTTGCGCCATAACAGTCTCCAAAAATTACATAGGACGATTTAAAATAACGAAAAGCGTTAGCTATCATCGGTGAATAACCTTTATATTATCATTTCGCGGACGCGAGGACAGACTGCTTCGAGGCGACTATGCGCAAACGGAGCGCCTCCCTGGTGCGCAGGGTGCGGGCCAGCCCCAACGCCATCCTAGCGATGATCGCCGACAGGCTTGACTGCCCATACATAAGGCATAGCTGCAACAGACATGTGACTGTCCCAATGCCAGTTAGGAAATTTTGACTTGAAAACTGATGACATTTGAATACTTACTAGCAAAATTAAAATTGACGTTTAATATAGTGACATGTTTATATTATTGTATTTTATATTATTACTAGCTGACCCCGCAAACGTTGTTTTGCCTTAGTGAACAACCCTTGTCACTTAGGGGTATGAAAAATAGCTAGTAGCCGATTCTCATACCTACAGAATATGCATATAAAATTTGGTTAAAATCAGTAAAGCCGTTTCGGAGGAGTAAGGAAACAAACACTGTGACACGAGAATTTTATATATAAGATTTTATTGTAATTGATTTAATTGAATAATATTTTTGTAATAACATAGTGACATTGTAATTCTATGAGTCATGTAACTTGCAATAAATAATTTTGATTTTGATTGATTTTTTATTTTTATTTATTACAGATTATGATTTAATTACAGAAACAATTGATTTAAAATAAAAAAATGTGTCTCAGGACAGCGTCATTTGACGCCATGTTTAAAATCATGTCACGAACACAAGTGTATGTGTTTCAACACTTGTGTTCGTGACATGATGATGATGGAGAGTTACAGCGTAACGCTCCATCTAGGCAAGTATATAATCAAAGCTAGGTGTCATCGAAATAAAACAGGTTTTTATATACTTACAGTTCATTACACTATTGATTTAAAGCTATTGAATGTAATTTTGTTTTTCGCGGAACTCTATGTTTATCATTTAATAAAAGTAGCGTAAATTTATTTTATAACATTTGCTACCTACCAAAGTTCCGTTGAAAAGAATTCGGATGAAGTAAAAAAATGTTTTTTGTTTTGTCCAGATATTGCCAACAAAATTGTTAATTATGCTATGTTGCTGTGTACTCTTTGCAGAGCCCGCCTTGACATGTACCACACCTTTAATACCAGTTATTTTACCGTGCAGTAGAAATATGAAAAACTGCGTGTATTCTGTTTGGAAGGACAATATTTCCATAGATACAAAAGGACAACGAGATAAATCATCTTTTATATCTAGGTAACGGTGAACCTGTAAAAACGAGAAAAAAATATACATGTCTGTTGTATGGGAGCCTTTTTTTTTATATATCGTAAAGTGACGAGACTAGCAGGACATGTGCCTGATGGTAAGCAACATGCCTGCCACATAACAGCACAGTGACACACAGCTATTGGAACATGAAGAGTCCAAATCATTACCTAACACTGTACTGCGCTTGTCACCCAGAGATCTAAGATATTATATCTCTAAGCCCAGTAATTTCTCTGGACACATTATTTATATATTACTGCTTGGCGGTAGAATAATTGGCAAAGGTACTTGGTACTTCCCCAGACGGACTCTGCCAAGAGTCCTACCACTACAGCCTCTGCTATGACTGTATTGATTTTATTTTAATTAATTATTTATTTGCAAACTGAATAATTTCTGTAGATATTTAAACCTGTTGCCGTTTCCAATATCGAGCAAAAATGAGCAAAATACATCTGTTTGTTGTATGCTAGCTCCTTTAAATATTAATTTTGTTCTGTCTTTTGAAGTGAAAACTTCTTTTAGCGCATCAGACACAGTTTTTCGTGGACTGTGAATTAAGCGACACGCTCGTGAATGAAATAAATCGTCGGGTGAACTCGGGTTATCGCATTTCTAGATAGACATGGCGTGTTACCATGGTTACCATTGCACATTTACACATCTAACCATGGCCATCTAGTCTAGATGGCCATGGTTAGAAGACTTATTTAGACGACAATGCTTTGAAGATTTATTTCAAACTAGCAGCGCCCAAATCAAAACATTAAATTTTTTCCATCAAATTCTTAGTTATAAGTTTTCACTTCTATCGGCAGTCCCTATGATTGCCATTTTTTTGTATTTATTGTCATAGCAGAAACAAATAATAAGAACAATACATCATCTGTGAACATCAACTGTCTTTAACTGTCATGGTTCATGAGATACAGCCTGGTGACAGACGAACAAACAAACAAACGAACAGACAACGGAGTTTTAGTAATAGGGGTGCATTTTACCTATTAGTTACGAAACCGTAAAAAACAAGCTAACAAAGTGAATGATTTTGTTTCTCTCGAGGTACCGTACAATAGCTCCCGAACTCTTCAGTTCCCAACGATTTCCCTTTGTTTAAAATTGGAACGTCGGCCCCCCGCCCCGCCTCGTCCCGCGCCAATATCCGGCAGGTGAGTGAAAAACACATACCTACCCTCATACGTGATCAAACAACGAACAACAAAAAAAATCCGCGGGAAAGACTTATATCTTCTTTACATATACAAATATACATTAAAGAAAAATTAATGATTGCCTATTATGGTCTTTATTGTTAAGTTACGGCTGGTCTAGTCGGGAGAACGGCACCTGCCGGTCCGGAGACCCCGGGTTCAAAATTACGCCCACCACTATTTTTTCGAAGTCATGTGCGTTATGCCGCTAATTTAAAACGGTGAAACAGAACATCGTTAGGAAACCGAAATGAACCTTTCGAAGTCATGTGTCATCCACCAACACGCACTGGGCTAGCGTGGTGGATTATGACCTTGACTCTCTCCTTGCGAGAGAAGGCCCCGTTCCCAGCAGTGGAAACATTTAGTGGGCTCTTTATGATGCCGACCCGTATGATTTTCCCTACAAAAATAAAGTGGTCAAGTGCGAGTTGGACTCGCCCATGAAGGGTTCCGTTGTAGCAAATAACATAATATACATAGTACAGTAGTACACATAGTTCTTGTAGTTCGTTGTAACTGTGATCGAAGTTTTACTAATAGTGTATTTATGACGTACTAAAAAAAAACTACTCATCAGATCGAGTTCAAACCAATTTTCGTTGGTAGTTTACATGGTAATGTACATTATATATTTTTTTTAGTTTTTTCATTCTCTAGAAGTTAGAGGGGGGGGGACACACATTTTACCACTCTCGCGCAAATTATTCAGTGTAGACAAAAATTATATTAGAAACCTCAACATCATTTTTGAAGACCTATCGATAGACACCCCACACGTGTAGGTTTGATGAAAAAAACATTTTTTAGTTTCAGTTCTCAGTATGGGGAGCGACCCTAATTTTTTCTTATTTTAATTTTTTTTGTAAAAATCTTAATGCGGCTTACAGAATACATCTACTTACCAAGTTCCAACAGCGCTCTCATAGTTTCGGCAAAAAGTGGCTATGACATACCGACGGACAGACAGACAGACATGACGAATCTATAAAGGTTCCGTTTTTACGTATTACGGAACCATAAAAAGGTGCTAAACTAAAGGAGTTTTCTCTTCATAAAGTACGTAGCTCAATCTCTATCTCCAACACAAAAAGAACATGTAAAAGCGCAGTTTGATTAAATCTAGGCAGGACTCGGACAAAATGCTCTCAGACAATATGTACCTAGTCCCATAACGAGGCTACAGCGCTGCGTCGACAGATAGAATTGTTCGACATGACCTTTAAAGTGTGTCTAGCTCAAGGAGGTTGTCAGCAAACTGGAGGGTGTACGATAATGTACGGACTTTAGAGTTGGGAAATATTGTTTTTAAACATTCGTGATTGAACAAATAATTTAAACAATTTTTACAGGGCTTAATGAGACGTGGTGGTAATTAAATGATAGTTTTAATCCTGATAAAGTTTTGTAGTGTTTGAATTATGTAGAGTTTGGGTCTGATAATACAATTTTCGTACATTTCTCTCTCACCAATCTGTTTTCTCGCTCATTATGGTACCCACTTCACAGAAGATGATAATCCCGTTTATCTCTTTTCAGTCAGACATGCAGAAGATCTACACATCTACAGCCTAACTGATTTTTTTGAACTTTTGGCCTTGATATTGCGATCTATTTTGCTTGACGCTAAATTATGGAGACAGCGATAAGGAATTCAGTAATTTGTTTGAATATCAGATATCTACATACTGTTTACTGTTTGTCTATCTAATTATTTTAACTGTATTTTTTTAAATAAACAGTGACGAGACGTGCAAGACATGTGCCTGATGGTAAGCAACATGCCTGCCACATTACAGAACAGTGACACGCAGCTATTGGAACATGAAGAGTCCAAATCATTACCTAGCACTGCACTTGACTCTTGATCTAAGTTGTTATATCTCTTAGCCCTCTAATTTCTCTGAAAACATTGCCCTTCAAACCAGAACACAGTAATGTTTGCACATTACTGTTTGGCGGTAGAATAACTGGCACAGGTGTGGTCCTTCCCCAGGCGGACTCTGTCAAGAGTCCAGATTTCAGATTTCAGATTTCAGATCTTTATTGGCCAAATAACATGTTGGTTATACAAGGCAAGTCATTGTACAGTAGGCAGATTTTCAATTAAGTATAAGTAAGAATATTTATATAAACGGTACAGTGAATACAAAATTCAGTTATGCAAAATATAACATTGTCACAAGTCAAATTTATAATTAGTTAATAGAGAATGTCAGCAATAAAACTACACATAGCAAAACAATAATTGGGCAAGACAAAGTCAAAAACTAATAAAGCAATTTATTATACATAATTAAATGATTGTTCATTGAGTTTCATTTCCATAAATTCTTTCAGACTATAAAATACGTTGTGAACAAAGAACTGTTTGATTTTCTTCTTAAAATCCAAAAGTGATAAACTAGTAATATGTGTTGGCAATTTATTATACATCAAAATTTTGTTAAACACACCATGTTTTTGTGATTTTGTTAATCTCACTTTGGGTAGACACAACTTATCCTTATTTCTTAAATCAAAATTATGCTTATATTTATCCTTATTTCTTGGGTACTTGCATGTATCTGTATGAATTTCTATTAGTGATTTATATATATAGTGATATAATTGTCATTATTTGGTTCTCTTTGAAATATTTTCTTGCTGATGTCTTTTTCCTTAACCCATTTATAATTCGAATAGAGCGTTTTTGACATTTTAGTAGATGTGTAATATCAGCCCCATTACCCCATGTTGTGATAGCATAGCTTAGCACAGAATTAACATATGCATAGTACACTGAAATTAACGCCTTTTTGTTTATGAGTGGCTTCAATTTGAAAAGAGCATAATTTGCGCTACAGACTTTTTTGCAAATTTTATTTATGTGGCAGCTATGTGTTAATGTATAGTCTATGTTGTATCCAAGGAAAACAGTGTCAGATTGTTTAACCACATCACGCTTATTTTTTTTTGTCGTATATTTCATTATAACTGTTTTATCCTTATTTAATATAATACCGTTGGCCTCAAACCAGTCTTGTAAGATAGTTAAGACTGTTGCTATTTTGCTCTCCAAATTTTCGCCACTTACGTCATCGATACCCACATGAGTGTCATCAGCAAACAATTTAACCACACACCAGTCAGAAACGCAACCCACAAGATCGTTAATGTATATAAGAAATAGGAGGGGTCCTAGCACTGAGCCCTGGGGTACCCCAATGTCAACATTCCCATCCCTGGATTTCCTACCATTAATATTGACGATCTGAGTTCTATCTGTGAGGTATGACGTTAGCATGTTCAATTCTTTCTTTTCAAAGCAAATATTGAAGTTTCATGATCAGAATATCATGTCGCAAACAATCAAATGCTTTTGATAAGTCGCAATAAACACTAACACACTTCTTAGCATTATCCATCGATTTTAAAATATAGTACACTACTTCTTTTATCGCCATTTCAGTAGATTTATTTTTGCGGAACCCAAATTGTGCCGAAGTAAACAAAGAATTTTCTTCAAAATATTTAACGATTTTATTTTTCAAAATGGCTTCTAAGATTTTTGATAAAATCGGGAGAATGCATATTGGCCTATAATTGCTAAGTTCACAGTGTTTCCCTTTTTTATACAAAAGAATCACTCTGCCACATTTAAAAGAATGAGGAAAAACTCCCTGATCCAAACACGAGTTAAATACCTCGCAGAGTAGATTCATTAAAATGTCATTGCGTAAGATTAGTTTTTTTATGATTTTTGCGTTCATATCGTATATGTCAACAGCTTTTTTTTCTTTCATGTTTCTAACAATTTGTATTAAGTCTTCTTTAGTTATACTATCAAATTTAATTTTTTAAGTAGGTTTAGGTATTTTATTCAAAAATTCCCCACTTTTTAAAAGATTTACCTTGGCGTTCCTACCACTACAAAACCTCGGAATAATACTAGTATGTTACTACTGGTGTACTAATAACTCCACATGTCCGCACAACGTGAACTGCACTCCATCACAAGATCCAAGTTGGCAAATTAAACAGAACTCGGCATCAGCAGTAAACCGCCTCGTGCCAAATACAATTCGCTGACGCTAATCTCATTAAATTGTGACCCAGATACCTTTCATCAAATCTAGTTTCAATGAAGAAATCAGTGTCGCTCGATTGTCGAAGGCATTCGCACCTAGGTTACATAGGCTTTAGATTATATGATGCGAGTGTCGTTCTCACATCGAAAGCATTTGCGTCTAGATTAAATAGGTTTAAGATATTTTAATGTGAGTTTAAGTAAAGTAAAGTTCGTTCTATGAAATTTTAGTTTCCTTTTCGAAGCCTCCGTTTAGAGGTTTCGTAATAATGAGTATCTAAATATTTCTGTAAATATCGATAGCATTCCATGGTTTCAATCGCGTAGCTCTCGATCTCATTTTATTTTACAAGGACGTAAGTGGCTTATTTGTTATTCCAGACTATAATATATCTGTGTTCTCGAACCCCATGCATTCGACGTTCTGACGTAATTGAGCAACAAACGTCTAAACATCCATTTTTTTGCATTTATAATATTGGTACCTGGGTGACCGAGCTTTGCTCGGTTTAAATACTAAATATACCGCATCGTCGCTTAACATCAGGTGAGATGGCGGTCAAGTGTAAACCTATAAAAAGGTAAAAAAAAAAATATACTTAGATACCGACAGATAAAAAAGTAATAGTTTTCTACAAAAAAAAAAGAAAATTGAAAAAAAAGAGAAGCTGTCTGGATTCGACCCCGGACCTACTAATCCGTGACCACCTGACTTCCCACCTGAGCTATTATACTGTTACGTCACGCGGCGAAATTTACCTTCGCATTCTAATGTCTAATGTGAAAGTTTTTCATTGTCTAAAAACGCGCAATAAATTACGTTTTTAACAAATAAAACCTAGCTAGATCGATTTATCGTGCCTGAAACCTGCATACATAATTTCATGAAAATCGTTCCAGCCGTTTCCGAGACTCAGATTCTATATATATATACATATATACAAGAATTGCTCGTTTAAAGGTATAAGATAAGATTAGGAGTTCCAGTACCAACTCCAGTTTCGTTAAAAGCTTCTTTGTCGAATGATAGCGGAAATCAATGGGAGAAAGTGAGTTCGAACGGAAGGGGTCTCGAGGGAAAACTTCCTTTTGGATTTATAGAAAACTAAAGGAAGATTATCGCTTGGTCTTGGTGAGCCTAAGGAACGGCTGGTCTGGTCGGGAGAACGGCGATTAACAATCCCGAGCCCCGGGTTCGCCCATGCGTGACTATCCTTTTGAAGTCATGTGAGTTTGAAGTCATTAGTGGTAGGACTCTTGGCAGAGTCCGCTTGGGGAAGTAGTAGAAGTAGAAGTAGTAGTAGAAGACCTTTGTCAGTTATTCTACCGCCAAGCAGTAATGTGCAAACATTACTGTGTTCCGGTTTGAAGGGCAATGTTTCCAGTGAAATTACAGGGCTTAGAGATATAATAACTTAGATCTCTGGGTGACGAGCGCAGTGCAGTGCTAGGTAATGATTTGGACTTTTCATGTTCCAATAGCTGCGTGTCACTGTGCTGTTATGTGGCAGGTATGTTGCTTACCATCAGGCACATATTCTGCTCGTCTCGTCATTCTTTATTTAAAAAAAAAATGTGCGTAATACCGCTAACTTAAAAACAACGAAGAAAAACATCGAGAGGAAACCGACATTTGAAATCGATTATAAAATCTTTCGAGTGTATGTGTCATTCACGAACCCGCACTGGGCCAGCGTGGTGGATTATGGCCTAAAGCCATACCGATAAAAAAATAGAGCCTAGACTCTCTCCTTGCGAGAGAAGTCTCCGACTCCCAGCTGTGGGAACATTTAGTGGGCTGCTTATGATATCATAGATCCTGAAGCTGGCTGTGACGAGGGGTTAACCTGTCAGATCGACACAGAAGCGTACCTACTCATTATTATTGAAGCGAAAACTTCTTTAGGCGCGCCTAGACAGATTTTTCATGGCCTGTGAATTGAATTCATTCGTCACGCTCGGGTATGATAAGAAAGCTTCGGGTAAACTCGGGACCATAGCTATTGGCCATCTAGAAATACGTCAGCCAATGAGAAATGTTGAAAGGGCGTGGACAGGTCATCATGGCATGGCCATCTAGAAACGCCTCAGTCAATGGGAAATGCTGACGCGTTTCTAGATGGCGAGGCCACGCCCTCCATTTACACCCGTGTAGTTTCCAAGGTAAGCTATCAAATTCCAAGTTATAAGTTTTCACTTCTATCGGCAGTTCCTATGACTGCCATTTTTTTTTTATTACTGTATATATTTATGTACCAATACCACGATTACTTTTTCTTATTATTTTTTTGTTATTTTTCTTTCTACATGTTGTTTGCGCAGCCCTCTTTCTGACTTGTCCACTATTACATTATTTTTTATCCTTGGTTGCCTGAATGAGATCGCTTTTAGCTATAAGGCTGGCGATTTGTCGCACTAACTTTAAACCTTCATGCTAATTATTTTTGTTTTGGTGTGTCAATAAAGTGTATCTATCTACATCTATATAGTGTGTTTATCTATTGAAAGTATAGAAGAGCTTCACAACGTCATGTCTCGCCTACTACACTTTTTTCATAAATGTAACTAGCGGCCCGTTCCAGCTTCGCTCGGATAATAACCTAGATACCAACTGCAGCGCCATCTGCCGGGCTGATTTGTGAATCTAAACCATGGAGGGCCCTACCCAAACGCATACAATTTTCAATTCAAATCGGTTCAGCCGTTTAAGAGGAGTTCACTAACAACGAAAAGTGGCATTGATTTTTATATATATAGATAGATTTTTAAAATATTTTACCAAAATGTTTAATGAATGAGTAGAATGAAAAAAAGTGTAGTAGGCGAGACAAGCTGTGAAGCTCTTCTATACTTTCAGCTGACATGATTTTAGACCATTCATATTTTTTGTTGACTGATGTAAGCGAAGCTGTTTAATTTTTAATTGTTAGTAGCAACGTCTCATGGCTTTACCTGCATAGTTCTCATTCTCGTTATTTTCCCACGATAAAAAGTAGTCTATGCGTGACCTATAAATATAAAATATCTGAATGTCGATAGCACTTTACGACATATTTTTAGATTTGAAAGATGGTCTTCAGAACTTCAGTACTTCAGAAATGGTCCCGTATAAGTTGTATCCAAATCGGTTCAGCACTTTTGGAGAAACACAAAAATGCACAAAAATAATATTATGTCCAAAAATGTGCCAATTAGTTAGTCCTTCAGCTAAATGTTCACAGATTGAAGTCTGGTTTTCAAATGAAACATTTTTTAGTGTAAATAGAACGCATTTTTGTAATAAGCAAAAAGCTCCCGACTCGAGCGTGACGTAACTCGATAGATCAATTAACAGACGTCTCCGTCGATCCGTAGTAGCTCTATCAATCTATATCTCTAATGAATTGCCCATTAGGTTTATTAAAACTGCAGCGTGAGAGGACGTACTCAAGGCATTTCTGGAAGGGGGGAGTGGAATCTCCTACCTCTCTTTTTACGGTGGAAAAGTAGTAAAACCACCATGGTGGTTCACTCAAGACTGACTGTTTGTTTAGAATACCTGGATGACCGAGAATTTCTCGGTTTTTCGTTGCTTGAAGACACGGATGAAACGACGTTTTCTTAAAATCAAACCTAGCTATAAGATTTATTCATAATTGGCATTGTGTATTATTTTATCTTGTTATGTACACAGATTCAATGGCTTTTTTGTAAATGATGTTACCAAGTGTTCTTATTAATTTATGGTTCGAAATGTAAGTTTAATTGAGCTAGATCGATTTATCGTCCCGGAAATCCATTGATACTAAATCTCATAAAAAATTGTTGGACCTATTTCCGAGAATCAGGTTCTATATAAATAAGAATTGCTCGTTTCAAGGTCTCTCTATCTTTATCCCCTGTAATTTCTTATGGTAATATTACCCCCTTCTAATGGTAATATTGCCCGTCAAACCGGATCACAGTGATGTTTACACATTAGTGTTTGTCGGTAGAATATCTGGCAAAGATGTGGTACTTCCCCAGGGGGACTCTGCAAATCCTCCCACTATTAAAGTTACAAATTTCTCTAAGTACATCCCTGCTACAGTCGGTGTTACGCTGTTATTGAAAAACTAGCAAAGGCGTGGTTCTTCCCCAGGCGAACTTCGCAAAGAGTCCTTTACGAAAGTTCCAATTATCTCTGAGTACATCCCTGCGGTACTCGGTAGTGTTGCCCGGCTACACGGTAGCGTGTGTTGCCATAAATCTCGTTTAATTGCTGGCAACGTGTCCGCCGCCACAATGGCTACGTAGCGCGGAGTTCACACTGGGACGCTTCTAACTTTATTCATTACTGACAAATATAGCTGAATTATAAATAAACTAGCCGCCTGTCTCGGCTTTGCTTGGAAAATATTATTTAAGAAACAAATAGTTATACCTATATTGAATAGTAATTAATTTCCAATTAAAAACATACAGAGACCATCTTAAATTAATCTCAAAAATACACATAAATGCTAACTTTCATAACTATCGGTTGACTTGGCGAAGAGTTCACTGGGAACAAACATCATGACCATAGATTTTAATGTACATATTTAGTAAATCTCCATTAAATAATAGAGCAGAATACGTTTTAGAATCTTTCTCAAATGTTGAAACAGGAAACCGGCCTTTTACTTTTGAAGTTACACCTACTTTTCTTTGGCGCGTCAGGGAATATAACTTCAGGTTAATAAGTACATATTACGTTGAAGATAATATTAATTCTATGAAGTTAGGCTTCTCAGCACGTGGAATAGAGACAAGAAATATTAACTTATTGCGTACATATACGAGTAAGTACACACACACTTTTTTATTTAAATTTTTCGTATACATTTAAATAAATACTTATTTAATAGTTATTTAAATGTATACAACTTTGACATATAAACTACTAGCGGTGCGCCCAGGCTTTGCCCGTGGTACATATACATATAGTCTAAAGCACTCGGGGATCACGTACATGTCCAACGGCAAAAGAGTTTTTGAAATCGGTCCAGCAGCTTCTGAGATTAGAGCGACCAAACCAATAAACTCTTCAGCTTCATAATGTTCATGATATTAAAACAGAAGAGAACTATATGTACATTCAGTACACACGTTTCATAATACGGTTGTTACTCGTACAACGTTTTATTGTTCATAAAACATTGTGGAGTAGTGATATAACCGCGCCCTAAGCAATAACTTGTAACAGAAGCTCCATTAGAGACCGCAGTTAACGACAGCAGTAGGACGAGTCCACACCTCCGCAGCCTCCCACAGTTAACGGCGGCAGTAGGACGAGTCCGCACCTCGGCAGCCTCCCGCTTGTTTAGACCGCTTTACTACTGTAAGGGCTGTAATCCTGGCGTGTAGCGGTCGAAGGTAATTGTAGTGGTAGGACCTACGGATATTATCTAGACTAGCAGATCCCGCAGGTTTACTCACGTAGTTCCTGGTTCCCGGTCTTGTTATCTTATAGTGATGAAATGTAGACTAAGTATGTACTATTTCAAAGCACTAAGCCTTACAGCACATGCTCGCCCCCTAGTGTGAGACGTAAGGCTCATGATGACATGAGATTGTTGAACAATTTGGTGGCCACTTAGTTAGATAGTTAGTTGAATTAGTTATAATCTGTATGCTAGTTTCTTTATGTAGGTATATTAATTTAAAATAAGGCCAAATTGTTAAGAGGAAATAAATTTATTATTATTTATTTATCTGTTCGAGATAAATTTAATTTACCACACTTTTGCCATTCAGCTATTATTATATGCAAACATTGTTTCGGTTAAAAGAGAACAAGGCAAATAGATAAATCCTCTTATATCTCTGGGTGACGAGCTAAGTGCAGTGTTGGATAGTAATTTGAATTCTTCGTGTTGCTTATCATAAGTCGTCTAAAGAGACGTTTTACTAGCACGTCGTTTTGCTTTTGTGAAGATCAACCCATACAGACATGTTAGTGAATTGTTCTTCTCTGAAGTATGATCTTCCAAACACAAAGACATCATCAAAATCGACAGAATGGCATCACAATTGGCAGAATGATCACGTTACATTCATACAAATACATTTATAAAATTACTGGTAGCACTCCGTGGTTTAACCCGCGTAGGTCCCTTTCCCGTCAATTTCCGGGATAAAAAGCATAATATGTGTTTTACAGACTACAATCTAACTGTGTTCAAAATATCAACCGTCGATTATTCTTATTTTAAAAACAAACATTCCAATAAAATTAATGAGTTATTTTAAGAAATTCCTCAGTTTTTGTATATTAAAATACACTGTTCTGTGGTAAACACGAGTTATTGAGTTACGAGTTAAACACAAGTCCCAGTGTTATGGTAACCCTGAAACACTACCCGCCGCTCACCACCGACTTATAATTTGATCAAGATCTCGGCGAGGAAGGTTGCCATTACAATAACTTGGAGGACCCTAACAAGGTCCCGGCTCCCGACGCACACTAATCGAGTTTAGTGGCAATGCCACAGGAACCTTGCGATGCTCGCTACCCTCCTCTTTATTAATATTTCTATGAATACAGTTTGGTATAGACAAAGGTTAGAGGGTTGAGAGGAACTTGAACTTTTTACATAAAGCAATAAAGATTTTGTATTTGCAATTGTAATCTGACAATTGCAAATAAAAAAAAAGCTTTATTAATTCCACACAACATTACAATAAATAGATTTTTATATTTTTACTCATTTTTGGTTAAAGTTAATTGATTCTTTCTTGACAAAATTAGTAGTAGGTTTTTTTTTAAAAGTTGTATGGACCCCCTTCGGGTAAAAGCCTCCTCCAAAGCTTTCCACATTTCTCTATCGGTAGCTAGCTTCATCCACCTCCGGCCCGCCGTCACAGCCAGCTCGTCCGCCCACCGGGCGCGCTGCCGACCTCTCGCTCTGGTGCCTCGTGGTCCGCTCCATTTTACAGCCCTTACGGTCCATCTGTCGTTGTATCGGGCAACGTGGCCCGCCCATTTCCATTTTTTAATAAGTGAGAAATCTAGGTTTATTGCTGTTTGCAGGTAAAATAAGATGATACAAAACATTTTAAAAGTTGACGGATACAAACTAGTCTCTTCGAAAGGTATACAATATGTCTGGCAAAACAATTTATAGAATGAAAAAAAAAAAATAGTCAGCTGATGAAAGTCTTCTTCTTCTTCATCTTTTTTCATTTCTGTCTTCTATTTGAATCAGACACTTTATAGACTACAGGCCCGTGAACAAAATTTACGGGTCAAATGAACCATCAGGAGACCTATATAGGATGATAGAAGGGTGTAAAGTGTTAAGATTCAGCACTATGCCGTCACTTGTAAGCTGTCCAACTGAGTGTGATTGAAGAGGGGTGCAACCATTTCTCCTTGTCGCATGATTTTTGTACGGCATTGCGAAATAATGGATTAGAAGAGGTATTGAAACTGTATGGAACTAATGCCGTACTTAATCAAATGACCAAATTTGCTCTGTAAATTACTCGTACTTTGTAAATTTTTCCGGCAAACAAATGATTAAAAAGTTAAAATTTATATTTTTTTATCTATTATACCTCTTTTAATCTATTATTCCGCAATGCCGTACAAAAATAATGCGACAAGGAGAAATGATCGAGGATTGCAAACCCCCCTCTTCAATTGCACTCAGTTGGACAGCTTACAAGTGACGGCATAGTGCTGAATCTTATTTCTTTATACCCTTCTATCATCCTACATAGGTCTCCTGGTGGTTCATTTGACCCGTAAATTTTGTTCACGGGCCTGTAGTCTATTATTGATAAAATGCTAACCCAGACTGATTCTCCTATTTGCATGAATCAATGAAAAAAAATATTGTTCACACCATTTAACGTGAAAATACAGGAAAACAATAAAACCAGTGAAACAACTGGTACCCTTAACACTGAAAGCGATTTCTTCCAGATATCCTTGAGATAGACAAAATCAAGAAAAATCGTGGTGAACCATAAAAACTATAGATACAATATTACTACATGATAAAATTACAGAAAAATAAAAAATAAATAAACTCTTTAGTTTTGCTTAATTCCTACACTAGATAGAGTTCTCAGAAAGACATGTAGTGGTAGGACTCTTAGCAGAGTCCGCCTGGGGAAGTACACCTTTAAGCCACACCTTTTTAAATTATTCTACCGCCAAGCAGTAATGTGCAAACATTACTGTGTTCCGGTTTGAAGGGCAATGTTTCCAGAGAAATTACAGGTCTAATGTATTTCATAAAGCGAAACAATATCCGCCACCTGTAGCGCAAGTGAGAATAATTTACATAGTTTTACATCGGAAACATTTATCCACATTTATATATTTTTTTTCACAGTATAATGTGACTAGACGAGCAGGACATGTGCCTGATGATAAGCAACACACCTGCCCTTCACATCACAGTATCGCGCAGTTGTTGGAACATAAATAGACAAACCTAGCACTGCACTGCGCACGTCACACTTGAGATATAAGATGATATGTAATTTCCCTGGAAACATTTCACTTCAAACTGCAACACAAGTGATGTTTGTACATGACTACTTGGCTTTGGAATAACTGGGAATGGTTCATCTTGTCCACCACCAATATATAATATATAATATATATTTTTGCGCCAGGCAGACTCTGCAAAAAGGCCCTATTCCTAAAACTATTCTAAACCCCCTCATTTACACCTTAACTGAAAATTAATGAAAAAACAAAGTTTAAAAAGTAGAAAAAATAATGATAGAACTGCACACATACATCGAATGATGCTCTAGATATTGAACTGGGTTCTTCAGAAAGGTCAAAAGAGCTTCGAAATAATTCACAAAAATATGGGTGAAGTCGACCAACGTGAAGCAGGTCTACATAGTGGCAAGAACGTCCAATCTGACAATCATGAGGTCTTGGGTTCGAATCTTTCCGGCTCCACTGAGCTTTTGCACTTTCACTTACCCGCTTAAAAGGGACAGCTGGGAGTCGGTACAGACGAAATATTAGTTTTAATATAATAATCCGAATATTCGACAACTATCTGTAATCAGCATATAATATTTATGTGAATCATACGTTTATAGCTATTCTGAAATCTCACGCAAATTAAGAATTTTTGTTTTGCTCGAAATGGGCAAAAAAGTCTTGATTCCATATTTAAACAAAACATAAGTGTATACCCCGTCCAAGCAATGAATAGTTCTGATCTCAGTCTCTTATTGGAGCTCATATTCCCTTGTTTTCCTTGGTACAGTTGGGTAGTACAGTTGACCGGACCACGTTTAAACAAAATTAACAGTAGTACAGTTAACCGGACTAGGCTTTGTTTTCTGTTAACCGTGGTACAGTTAACTGGACCACAGCTCTCGAGCCCTATAAGGAGACTCCAATCAACACATATTGGAGTTCTTTCTAAAAACGTCATAGCATCAAAACCATTTGTTAAACCTGTCAATGATATTGATACAACTGTACTCGCTTCGCTTAAAACCCCCAATTATATTTCGATTTGAAGTCGCCAAGATTGGAACTACGGAACACTCCACTCGGGCAACGCATTCTATAGCCTAGACGTTTTTAAAACGTCACAAAAGTAGAGTCAACCCTCTTCATTCGAGTCTTTGGAACGTCAAACATGAAACGATGTCGCTTTTACGAACTACGAGTAGGTAAGGTAAGTAGTCTGATAGAAGAAACGGCAATGTGGTTATTATTTTTAACCGACTTCAAAAAAGAGGAGGTTCTCAATTTTTCTCGCGTATGGATGTTACGCGATAGCTCCGCCAATTGTGAACCAATTTTGATGATTCTTTATTTGTTTGGTAGATCATAATTCAGAGGCAGTTTCATATAAATGTCATCGAAATCGGTAAAGTGGTTTTTTAAATATCAACAAAAAACTGAAATTTGCTAACATATTTTTACATAAACCTGGACGATATTATCGTCGATTTCACAAAAAATATGAACTTTAGTTAAGAGTTTAATTTTAAATTGAAGTCGGTTTTTGTTTTTTCTGAGATATTTTTTTCTGAATTGTTCCTGCACGACCCGGCTGACGTAGATAGGGCTGCAGAGCTGCACAATCAGCATATTCTCCGCGGCTGTCGCAACTGGATTGCATAATTACCTCGCGGCTAAAACTGAAACACTCTCCCGGAACTGGGTTTTTGTGTTAAGCTCCCTGAAAGCTACGGGTATTGTACAAACTACATTTATTTAAGACTGGCTTTTACTCACGACTTCATCTGTTCTACTTAAATTGGTTTATTTGATACACTTCGGAGAGTGCGTAATTGATTTGCATAGTACCACCTTGCCCTCTTTTCTATCGGAATGTTCGCAGCTCCAAAAAGCGTCATCGTTTCATGGTTGATGTTCCACAGACACGAACAAAGAGATTTGACTCTGCTTTTGTGAAAAGAACGTCAAGGCTGTGGAATACGTTACCTGAGTGGGTTTTCGCGATAGTTACAATCTTTATGTCTTTCAAATCGAGAGTGTATCGGTTTCTTCTAGGAAAACACGCTCCATCGTAGATCGCATCATCGCTTATCATCAGGTGAGATGGCGGTCAAGAGTAAACCTATCAAAGTTTTAAAAAAAATGGTTTTGTTGTTGAAGAACTCTTAACAGAAGCCCCCTGGGTAAGTAGACTAGACTACTTTTGCCAGCTATTCAACCGCCAAGCAGTAATGCAAACATTACTGTGTTTCATTTTTAAGAGCAATGCTTTCAGTAACTTTACAGTACAAACAAATAAATCAGCTATTATTATCTCTAAGTGAGCGCTGTGCATATGTACATTGTTATTGTTCCCAGTCTCATTGTTCCCTGAGAGATACGATCTAGAACTTCTCAAGGTCAGAGTGAATCGGTACTTTCTAGGTCAGTGTGCGTCATCTTCGACCGTCGCTTACCATTAGGCGAGTTAGTGGTCAAACGCGGATATAACAAAATATTCATTCAATTCAACACATTTTAAAAGACATAAAGACAACAACATTATTATCCTACTTATCTTATTTTATACTTAAGTTGTATAACTAGTTATACGATTTTAATCTATGGGATCCATTAAGGCCGCATTATTGGATTTAAAATCCTATCCGTGCACGGTTGCCTGGAAGAGATCGTTCTAAGCGATAAGGCTGCCAATTAAAATGTTTAGCCTGTTGTAATTTATGTTCTTCATTTTTTATGTGGCTTTAATAAAGAATTTTTTAATAAACAGTTTTCTTATCTTAGCGTGGAAGTCCATCAGCCCTACTGTAGTTTTTTTTTTAGTGGTAGGACTCTTAGCAGAGTCCGCCTGGGGAAGTACCACACCTTTGTCAATTATTCTACCGCCAAGCAGTAATGTGCAAACATTACTGTGTTCCGGTTTGAAGGGCAATGTTCCCAGAGAAATTACAGGGCTTAGAGATATAACAACTTAGATCTCTGGGTGACGAGCGCAGTGCGGTGCTAGGTAATGATTTGGCTCTTCATGTTCCAATAGCTGCGTGTCACTGTGCTGTTATGTGGCAGGCATGTTGCTCACCATCAGGCACATGTCCTGCTCGTCTCGTCACTCTTGATTAAAAAAAAAAAAAAAAAAAACTGTGCTAGGTTTATAAACATACTAGCGGCTTGTTCCGGGTTCGCTCGAATATTTTCATATAAAGACCATAAAAAGCTATACCAAATTACACATAAATGCGAACATTCGTGATGTCGCTTGACTTGGTGGAGTTCACTCGGAACAAACATGACATGACACTGGATTTTTATGTATTCAAATTTTGCTTGCTGCATAACGAGGCTATAGGCGAGGAGTCATTTTGGTTCCAAAGACAGAGCTCATAAATTTAATGGAAACAATTAGGTAGCTAATTATTGTACAATCTTATGAAAACTATACTAGAAAATAATCTTTGATGTTTTTTTACTTTTCTCTTGATTTCTCAATTTTTCTTTTATATCGAGGGATCAAGATTCAGAATTGGTCACTTTCGGTGTCAGCATCATTTTCCTAGTTTTGATTCCCAATTTGTTTCTCACATCAACCTTCAATCTCACGGTACAAGGGCAAGGGTCAGAACGGAAAAAATAATAGAAACGTGATTGTTTTTTAAACCGGTGATTTTTTTGTGTTGGAACGTGAAATGGAGCGAACAAATAAACTAGTTTATAGCAGGAGAATGTCCGATCACAACGTAGCAGGTACGGGGTCGGGGTTAGAGCCGGCGAGATTGGGCCGTTTGAAGCCCGCCCGCGATTACGGATTACCCGACCCGGCCTTACAGGGATCTCAGATCCAGGGGAAGGCAACATTTGGGCTTCAAGACAGATAGAATTTGTTTTTCTGCCAAATTGGAAAAAAAATACAAAGCAAAAGATGACGCAAAACTAGCGGTAGTTTCAAATTATTTTAGGGCTATTTTGCCATTTCTCTGAATTAAATATTGTTTAAACTATTAAACTGAAAGACGGTCTCAAGAAATAATTTACGCAATGCTCATGTACATTGTACAATACTGTTTTTACTTAGATACATCCTTCCATTTATAAGTCTTATGTATTTATGCAATAGAATTAATAACGACTCAGATTGTACATGGCAATAGGTATGTGGACATACAAACATGGCATGCGAAGCGGGTCGATTTATTACATTATTGATTTGTTTCCGAGATATGTAAATCCAATAAATACATATAGCTAGCATTAAGCTTAAACCATTTTTTGTTTCACGTTTTTAAATACATTTCGTCAGAGTCGATTTTTTGTAACTTTTGGGACAATTTATAAAATGTTTTAAATGTCATTGAACTTGGAGCCGAGCTATTTTGTTATTATCGTCTAGTTCTGAGGAAATTGGAATGTTCCAATTTCTTTCAAAAAATTGCATAATTCACCAATCTGAACTTGGCCGGCACAATGTGATGAATTATGGCACATTCTTGTGAAAGAGTTGGATCAAGGGTCATAGCAGTCAGAACTCCCCGCCCCCCTGAGCTGGGTCCACAACATAAGTGGACCACTAATTAAAACGCACGCATGCACTTATCGACACGGTTCTGTGACTTGACCACAACTATGACCCTTTGGCGCCAGAGCTGTATCTGCCCTCGCTCACTACCAACTGAGCCGTGCAGCATAAACAGCCCACTAAACGTTCCCACTGCTAGGACTCGGGACCATCTCTGGCAAGGAGAGAGTCAAGACCATAATCCACCACGCTGGCCCTGTGCGGGTTGGCGGATGACACATGACTTCGAAAGATTTTAGGTACATGTCGGTTTCGTCGCGATGTTTCCCTTTGCCGTTTTAAGTTAGCGGCATTACGCACATGACTTCGAAATGACAGTGAACCGTGACAGTGAGAACCTGGATGCTCCGGATCGGCAGTCGCCGTTTTAACTGAGCCATGAGATTGACAAAATTGGCAAAATTCCCAAAGACTCCCAAAAGTTGTCGACCCCTGGCCGGTTGCCGAAACTGTAAAGGTGGGTTCAGGAGCGCGCATTCCGGTTCTAGTCACGGCGGCTGTTCCCGGGCTTATTGTTATGTTTATCAGACGAATTCTGTTTTCACTTAGCCTCTGTTTGATTCTCTCGGCCTCGCCCTTCGGCTCCGTGTTGCGTCGCCACTTCTATTCACGCTTTTCAGGAACGGTGGAATAGAAAGCTTTGCCGAATTTCTCTGGAGAATAATTTACCTGAATATGTACCCTTATCTAGTAATGTACCTATAAAGACTGGCCTCGTGGCTCGTGGCCTAGTGGGTAGTAGCCCTGCCTGCGAAGCCGAGGGTCGTGGGTTCGATTCCCACCCAGTGAAAATATTTGTGTGATGAATTCAAATGTTTGCACTCTGTCTGGGTGTTTATATGTATAATAAGTATGTATTTAAAACTTAATAAGTATTATATCAGCTATCTGGCCGCTATCGTACAAGCTTTGCTTAGTTTGGGGTCAAATGGTGTTGTGTGTGAATTGTCCACCACTATTTATATTTATGTTTTCTGATATAACCGAAAACATAAAAATGTTAAATACCTCTTTTTCATTTCCGCCACATGTTTACCTAAGCATTAGCCAGCCAGGAGGGTATAAATGTTGTAACACGCGTTACAGCTAAATATTCTTCAGGAAGCTGGTAAAACGGCGCTGTTTAGCAAAGAGGCTAGGTTGTTAATTGAACGGCTGATTAAACTAGTTAGTAGTCGTAGTAGTTAGTAGTCGGTTTTTGTTTTTCTGAGATATTTTTTCTGAATTGTTCCTGCGCGACCCGGCTGACGTAGATAGGGCTGCAGAGCTGCACAATCAGCATATTCTCCGCGGCTGTCGCAACTGGATTGCATAATTACCTCGCGGCTAAAACTGAAACACTCTCCCGGAACTGGGTTTTTGTGTTAAGCTCCCTGAAAGCTACGGGTATTGTACAAACTACATTTATTTAAGACTGGCTTTTACTCACGACTTCATCTATTCTACTTAAATTTGTTTATTTGATACACTTCGGAGAGTGCGCAATTGATTCGCATGATGATGTAGTAGATGTAGTACACCTTGCCCTCTTTTCTATCGGAATGTTCGCAGCTCCAAAAAGCGTCATCGTTTCATGGTTGATGTTCCAAAGACACGAACAAAGAGATTTGACTCTGCTTTTGTGAAAAAAACGTCAAGGCTGTGGAATAAGTAACCTGAGTGGCTTTTTCCCGATAGTTACAATCATTATGTCTTTCAAATCGAGAGTGCAACAATGCTTTCAGTAACTCTACAGGACAAACAAATAAATCAGCTATTTAAATATTTATTATCTCTAAGTGAGCTCTGTGCATATGTAAATTGTTATTGTTCCCAGTCTCATTGTTCCCTGAGAGATACGATCTAGAACTTCTCAAGGCCAGAGTGAATAGGTACTTTCTAGGTCAGTGTGCGTCATCTTCGACCGTCGCTTACCATTAGGTGAGTTAGTGGTCAAACGGGGATAAAAGAAAATATTCATTCAATTCAACACATTTTAAAAGACCTTAAGACAACAACATTATTATCCTACTTATCGTATTTTATACTTAAGTTGTATAACTAGTTATACGATTTTAATCCATGGGATCCATTAAGGCCGCATTATTGGATATAATATCCAATCCGTGCACGGTTGCCTGGAAGAGATCGCTCTAAGCGATAAGGCCGCCAATTAAAATGTTTAGCTTGTTGTAATTTATGTTCTTCAATTTTTATGTGACTTTAATAAAGAGTTTTTTTAATAAACAGTTTTCTTATCTTACTTTAAAAATATTGTTAGCGTGGAAGTAGTCCATCAACCCAACTGTGCTAGGTTTATAAACATACTAGCGGCTTGTTCCGTGTTCGCTCGAATATTTTCATATAAAGACCATAAAAAGCTATACCAAATTACACATAAATGCGAATATTCGTGATGTCGGTTGACTTGGTGGAGTTCACTCGGAACAAACATGACATGACACTGGATTTTTATGTATTCAAATTTTGCTTGCTGCATAACGAGGCTATAGGCGAGAAGTCATTTTGGTTCCAAAGACAGAGCTCATAAATTTAATGGAAACAATTAGGTACATAGCTAATTATTGTACAATCTTATGAAAACTATACTAGAAAATAATCTTTGATGTTTTTTTACTTTTCTCTTGATTTCTCAATTTTTCTCTTATATCGAGGGATCAAGATTTAGAATTGGTTCACTTTCGGTGTCAGCATCATTTTCCTAGTTTTGATTCCCAATTTGTTTCTCATATCAACCTTCAATCTCACGGTACAAGGGCAAGGGTCAGCGCGGAAAAAATAATAGAAACGTGATTGTTTTTTAAACCGGTGATTGTTTTTTGTTGGAACGTGAAATGGAGCGAACAAATAAACTAGTTTATAGCAGGAGAATGTCCGATCACAACGTAGCAGGTACGGGGCTAGAGCCGGCGAGATTGGGCCGTTTGAAGCCCGCCCGCGATTACGGATTACCCGACCCGGCCTTACAGGGATCTCAGATCCAGGGGAAGGCAACATTTGGGCTTCAAGACAGATAGAATTTGTTTTTCTGCCAAATTGGAAAAAAAATACTAAACAAAAGACGACGCAAAACTAGCAGTAGTTTCAAATTATTTTAGGGCTATTTTGCCATATCTCTGAATTAAATATTGTTTAAACTATTAAACTGAAAGAAGGTCTCAAGAAATAATTTACGCAATGCTCATGTACAATACTGTTTTTACTTAAATACATCCATTTCCATTTATAAGTCTTATGTATTTATGCAATAGAATTAATAACGACTCAGATTGTACATGGCAATAGGTACTTATGTGGACATTCAAACATGGCATGCGAAGCGGGTCGATTTATTACATTTTTTTTCACAGTATCATATGACTAGACGAGCAGCCGATGTGCCTGATGATAAGCAACACACCCGGCCATCACATCACAGTATCGCGCAGTTGTTGGAACATAAATAGACAAATCTAGCACTGCACTGCGCACGTCACACTGAGATATAAGATGATATGCAATTTTCCTGGAAACATTTCACTTCAAACTTTTTTTTTTTTTTATCTTTTATAGGTTTACACTTGACCACCATCTCGCCTGATGTTAAGCGACGATGCGGTCTAAGATGGAGCGTGCTTACCTAGAAGAAACCGATTCACTCTCGATTTGAAGACACCAAGATTATAACCATCGGGAAAAACCCACTCAGGCAACTCATTCCACAGTCTAGACGTTCTTATCACAAAAGTAGAGTCAAACCTTATTGTTCGTGTCTTTAGAACATCAACCATGAAACGATGTCGCTTCTTCGAGCTACGGGAAGTCCGATAGAAAAAAGGGCTAGGTGGTATTAGATCATGCAGATCAGTTGCACACTCTCCGAAGTGTATCCGATAATAAACCGATAAGCTAGCAATTTTTCGGCGATGTTCAAGACTTTGCAGTCTTTTTCGCACAAGAGTATTATTGCCTATGAGCCTTTTAGCACGCCTCTCGATCGATTCCAGAGTATCAAGCTGATACTTAGCCGACCCATCCCAAAGGTGCGAACAACACAACACAACACAACTGCAACACAAGTGATGTTTTTACATGACTACTTGGCTTTGGAATAACTGGCAATGGTTTATTTTTGCGCCAGGCAGACTCTGCAAAAAGCCCTATTCCTACAACTATTCTAAACCCCCTCATTTACACTTTAACTGAAAATTAATGAAAAAACAAAGTTTAAAAAATAGACAAAATAATAATAAAACTGCACACATACATCGAATGCTGCTCTAGATATTGAACTGGGTTCTTCAGAAAGGTCAAAAGAGCTTCGAAATCATTCTAAAAATATGGGTTAGGCGACCAACGTGAAGCAGGTCTAGTGGCAAAAACGTCCAATTTGACAATCATGAGGTCTTAGGTTCGAATCTTTCCTGCGCCGCTGAGTTTTTTTTTCCTGGAGAATTGCACTTACACCTACCCGCTTAAAAAAAGTCGACGAATGGAGCTCCTACAGACGAAATATAAATTGTAATTTAATAATATTTAAATTTCCAAACATTTGACATGTATCTGCATGTAATGTTTATGTGAATCATAATTTGCGTTTGTAGCTATTCTGAAATCTCACGCCAATTAAGCTTTATTTTCCACATCAACAATATCTTGATTCCACATTTAAACAAAACATCTGTGTATACCGTCCAAGCAATGAATAATTCTGATCTCAGGCATAAAAATCATGTGTTGTTTGTTTACGCTTCGCTTAAAAACCCCAATTCAGTTTCGATTTGAAGTCGCCAAGATTGGAACCACGGAAAACCCCACTCGGGCAACGCATTCCAAGGCCTAGACGTTATTACCACAAAAGCAGAGTCTTTGGAACATCAAACATGAAACGATGTCGCTTTTTCAAGCTACAAGTAGTATGATAGAAGAAACGGCAAGGTACTTATTGTTTTAACCGACTTCAAAAAAAGAGGAGGTTCTCAATTTTATTCAGTTGTGTATTTTCGCGTATGTACGTAAAGGTCGATTTAAACTAAACGAACATAGAGCTAGAGCTGGAACAAGAGCATTCTTTTTCGATCTTTTAGTGTAAACGAAAGATCGTTGTTAGCGTTTTCCATATTATATATTCCATAGAATCTTTGCGAACGCAAACAAAACAACGAAGGAATGCTCTATGTTTGTTTACACCAAATGAATTTGATACAGTCCCCACTGTATCAATAAAATGAGCAAATCAATAGAATGAGCATTCGCTCGTCTGATGTAAATCGGCCTTTACGCGATAGCTCCGCCGATTGTGAACCAAATTTGATGATTCTTTGTTTGTTTAATAGATCATAGTTCAGAAGTAGTCCTATATACATTTTATTAAAATCGGTATCTACAAAAAAAACTTACATTCACAGCATGACATACATTTATTATTTTTAGCCTGTATTGTCCCAAAGTTGAGCAAAGGCCTCCCTTCCCTCCCTCCGTTGGTCTCTATCGAGAGCTATTGTGGGCCAATCTTTGTTGTGGGCGTTAAGCTCATCTTTCCACCTCTTTCTGGGCCGACCTGGTGGCCGTTTACCCTCCGGGACCCAGTCAGTGGTAGTTTTTGCCCATAGCTGGTCTGGCATTCGACAGACGTGTCCTGC
Source organism: Ectropis crepuscularia (assembly GCA_963693475.1). NCBI lineage: Eukaryota > Metazoa > Arthropoda > Insecta > Lepidoptera > Geometridae > Ectropis > Ectropis crepuscularia. The sequence continues at coordinate 21,456,982 of OY856361.1, read as the reverse complement.
CCAATCCCATTTTAGCATACCGGCCTTCTGAGTTACATCTATTATTTTAGTCTGGCAGCGCAGTTCTGTGTTCCTGATACGATCTATCAGTTTCACACCTAGGATACTGCGCTCCATCGCTTTCCATCGCAAACCGCGAGGGCGGACCTCTGCTCGATTGTCAATGACCAAGTTTGAGCGCCGTAAGTGCGGATGGGGAGAATACATATGTCCAAGAGTTTACGTTTCAGGTGCATAGGTGCATGACATACATACCACATTTATTTAGTCAAGAGTTTAATTTTAAATTTGTTCCGAGATATTTTTTTCTGAATTGTTCCTGCACGACCCGGCTGACGTAGATAGGGCTGCAGAGCTGCACAATCAGCATATTCTCCGCGGCTGTCGCAACTGGATTGCATAATTACCTCGCGGCTAAAACTGAAACACTCTCCCGGAACTGGGTTTTTGTGTTAAGCTCCCTGAAAGCTACGGGTATTGTACAAACTACTATTTTTATATAAGACTGGCTTTCACTCACGACTTCATCTGTTCTACTTAAATTGGTTTATTTGATACACTTCGGAGAGTGCGTAATTGATTTGCATAGTACCACCTTGCCCTCTTTTCTATCGGAATGTTCGCAGCTCCAAAAAGCGTCATCGTTTCATGGTTGATGTTCCACAGACACGAACAAAGAGATTTGACTCTGCTTTTGTGAAAAGAACGTCAAGGCTGTGGAATACGTTACCTGAGTGGGTTTTCGCGATAGTTACAATCTTTATGTCTTTCAAATCGAGAGTGTATCGGTTTCTTCTAGGAAAACACGCTCCATCGTAGATCGCATCATCGCTTATCATCAGGTGAGATGGCGGTCAAGAGTAAACCTATCAAAGTTTTTAAAAAAATGGTTTTGTTGTTGAAGAACTCTTAACAGAAGCCCCCTGGGTAAGTAGACTAGACTACTTTTCCCAGCTATTCAACCGCCAAGCAGTAATGCAAACATTACTGTGTTTCATTTTTAAGAGCAATGCTTTCAGTAACTTTACAGTACAAACAAATAAATCAGCTATTATTATCTCTAAGTGAGCGCTGTGCATATGTAAATTGTTATTGTTCCCAGTCTCATTGTTCCCTGAGAGATACGATCTAGAACTTCTCAAGGTCAGAGTGAATAGGTACTTTCTAGGTCAGTGTGCGTCATCTTCGACCGTCGCTTACCATTAGGCGAGTTAGTGGTGAAACGCGGATAAAACAAAATATTCATTAAATTCAACACATTTTGAAAGACATAAAGACAACAACATTATTATCCTACTTATCTTATTTTATACTTTTTTTTTTTTTTTTTTTTTTTATTCAAAATTTGCTACTCCACAGACTCCGGGGTCCGTGACTTTTGTTATTTCAAATCTTATTTATTTTTACATATTTCTTGGATAATTAGAAGAAGAGGAAAATAAGGGGGGAGTTGGGAACATTTTAAACCTAATACTAGTTAGTGCTCGTCTGTTGAGCCGATCACTACCGGTTGGGATTCCGCTAGTAATCGACTCAACATCGATTCTTTGCCTTATTGCCATTTGCCTAAGCCGCCTCCTCCCGGCCGAGAGCCTCCACTACGGCTGAATTTCTGTCCCTGATGGCCATCTGTAGGTTGAACTCTCGGATGGTCTTCGGTGATGCAGCCAACGCTCGCCGCACGAACCGACCGATGGCGTCGTCGGTGTCGTCAGCGTAGTACGTGAAGGTCCCCGTGTGCCGTGAGATTGCAACAACCGCATGGGGCACGCTCTCGTGCAGCTTCATGTTTGCCTTGGTTTTTATTGCGATTACCGACTCATATGTCAGTCCCTGAGCTTCATGGATGGTGAGGATACGTGACCCTGTGCCTGACCCATAACCCTGGTTTGTCAGGGTCTCCTTCTCCTCTTGAGTGTGAACTAAGAAGAGGGTGTTTGGTAGGGTGTTGGGTATTATCGCTCCCTTGTACCTTTTCTCCTCTAGGGACTTTATACGGGGTGCTGAGGAGTACATACCTGAGTATATTTCCCTCAGCGCATATGCAACATCCATCGGATTACGATGTGTGCAGAGCAACTCCTGGCTGATCTTTGTTACCAGGTTTGGGCGGTGATACCTCATTTCGAAGAGATTTTCCCTGTCGATATAAGGCAACTGATTGACATCTCCGATGAGGACAATTTCACTAACACTAGACAGCCTTGAAGCCATTACAATGGCACCAAAATGGTTCATGAGAGCTTCGTCCACCATGAGGCGACTGAAACTCTCTCTTCCGAAACCATTTACCAGAGCAGAAGCCATAGTTCGCACTCTGGTTTTGACCAGGTTTCCGATACGGTGTATCTTATTTTATACTTAAGTTGTATAACTAGTTATACGATTTTAATCTATGGGATCCATTAAGGCCGCATTATTGGATATAATATCCAATCCGTGCACGGTTGCCTGGAAGAGATCGCTCTAAGCGATAAGGCCGCCAATTAAAATGTTTAGCCTGTTGTAATTTATGTTCTTCATTTTTTATGTGGCTTTAATAAAGAGTTTTGTTTAATAAAGAGTTTTGTTTAATAAAGATATTTCTTATCTTACTTTAAAAATTTTGTTAGCGTGGAAGTAGTCCATCAGCCCAACTGTGCTAGGTTTATAAACATACTAGCGGCTTGTTCCGGGTTCGCTCGAATATTTTCATATAAAGACCATTAATCGACATAAAAAGCTATACCAAATTACACATAAATGCGAACATTCGTGATGTCGCTTGACTTGGTGGAGTTCACTCGGAACAAACATGACATGACACTGGATTTTTATGTATTCAAATTTTGCTTGCTGCATAACGAGGCTATAGGCGAGGAGTCATTTTGGTTCCAAAGAAAAAGCTCATAAATTTTATGGAAACAATTAGGTAGCTAATTATTGTACAATCTTATGAAAACCACACTAGAAAATATGATGAATCTTTGATGTTTTTTTACTTTTCTCTTGATTTCTCAATTTTTCTCTTATATCGAGGGATCAAGATTCAGAATTGGTTCACTTTCTGTGAAGGACCAGCAATTACCCGTCTCGAAAGACCAGCAATTGCGAAGGACAGCGATTGTAAAACGTCGAAACGTTTCTGAACCACTGCCCGGCCACGGAGTAAATTAACGAAAGAGTGGACTGTAACTTATTGATATCGTGTAGTTAGGCTGCGCTCGTGCGCCGGCTAGGGGGCACGTGGGGAATATGTAAAACACCGTTTGATCTAGATCACGTAGTTTATTTACGTACCTTATACTAGATAACACACCCGTTAAATACTAGGCTACAACAGCCACGTGGCGGCGCGTCTCGCGGCCGCGTCGGCGCACGTCCGTTCTCGGCGGGGGTCAGCGGCGAACAGGGCGAGTAATTACCGCCGGCGTCGCATCTAGCCACGCCGGTCGGTGCGACACCCGCGAATTTAAATTACCCCAGACGACTACCGACGCGCCACCCGTGTTGCCAGGCACGTCGGACGGGTGGTTCACATTTCTCCCGCCGCGATCTATCGTATTCCAATCGCGTGAAGCACCCGTCGACGCACCCAAGATTCGCATAATGTCTTAAAGAAGCAAAGAGCGGGGCTCGTAGAAGACCTTGGCCTGTTTGCACTAATCAGTCTACTAGCTTCGCTCATTACGAACAGTTCCGGCTTACATATCAGAATTATTTACATGCCGAACTTTACAATATTTAAACAAACTAGGATCACTATCCGGTACGCCGTCCCTCTGATAGGGGTCTCTCCATTTGCGCAACGGATACCGTCCATATACAACCTACTAGAAATATAACATGTAGCTAAACTTAAGCGTTACACCTTATAATAATAAGCACGAGAGACAAGATCTGCCCTTTGCTGACGGACACGCTGTCATAGCGCTCTCTTCGCTAGATTTTGTCTCTGTACCTTACAATATATAATCTGCCAAGCAGATGGGACTAGCGTCTCTGCCCTTAAGCCCATTAAATACAATACATATTTGTTTCTTATCATAAACTATTATAGACTCTACGGTAGTGGCCGCCGAGACACTCTGCCATAACTTTAGTTCTCTCCCGAACAATGCCTCGGCGTCACGCCAATTTTACAAATCTGCGAAACAGATGAGACTAGCGTCTCTGTCCTTAGGACTGTTAAGTACAATATATAGTTGTTATTATAAACTATGATAAACTCTACGGTAGTGCCCGCCGAGACATTCTGCCATAACTTTAGTTCTCTCCCGAACAATGCCTCGGCGTCACGCCATTTTACAACAATTTATAGTCATCTCCTCCCATACATAACCAATGCCAGATCCTGGTTTACAACAAATAATTATACATAACAAGTCAGATCTTGGTTTCACAACAAGAATTATAATCACTCCGACTCTAAGGCATCGTTAGGCGTCAGGAAACAATAGCTCACTTCTTCCCCACAATGCCTTGACCTAACGCTACAGCAATATAAGTTTTAATATAGTTAAACAATGTAGGCTACTAACGCAAATTATCTTACTTTATCTCAACTACGTCTACTGGCAATACGACCAGTCGTTTTGTAGGTCTTCTCAATACCATGCCATTCTTGGTAATTACGTCCACCACCCGAACCACGCCATCTGCGCCAGGATACACGCGCCGTACTCTCCCTCTCGGCCATACGTTCCTCGGTTGGTTTGAGTCCACTATCAGGACCACATCTCCTTCCTTTAGCGGGTCACCCCGACCATGAGGCTCCCGCCGGTGTTGTAATACGGGAAGAACCTCGCGCACCCATCGTTGCCAGAAAAGATCAGCGAGTCGTTGTGAGGCTCTCCAATGCGATCGTCCTAGTTCGTCCACTTTGGTAAAGGTTCCCGGGAGAGGCACCTTCGACAATCCTCCTAGCAGGAAATGGTTTGGTGTTAATGCCTCCTCGTCTTCCGCGGAGATCGATACATGAGTCAGCGGGCGCGAATTTACCGTGTGTTCAATCTCGGTGAGTAATGTGTGCAGAACATCTTCTCGCGGACACCGCTCCTGCAACGTCATTCGCAACGCTCTCTTCACCGTTGCTACCATACGTTCCCAGGCTCCGCCCCAAAATGGCGTCGCTGGTGGAATATTATGCCACGGGATACAGCGAACTTCTGCTTCCTGTTGTAGTGATGACAACGCTGCTCTTCTCAGTTCGGCGTCGGCTCCGTGGAAGTTCGTCGCATTGTCGCTCCATATTCCTTCTGGTGCACCTCGCCTGGCTATCATCCGTCGCAAGGCCATTATCGCAGCGTCAGTCGTGAGGGCGTTTGCGATCTCTAAGTGGATAGCGCGACTGACTAAGCAAGTAAACAATGCTACATACCGCTTCTCTTGGTGTCGCGTTACGGCAACCGTCAATGGCCCGAAATAATCCAATCCTACAAAGCTGAAAGCGCGGTGATGATGCGCCAGGCGTTGCGGTGGTAAATCGCCTGTCCGCGGGTCGGCCGGTGCCGCACGCCTCAAACGGCATGGCTGACATTTCCTGATGACCGATCTGACCGTCGGCCTCACGCATATTATCCAATAACGTTGTCGTATCTCGTTGGTGACGCATTCCACCCCGCTGTGGTGAAGCTGGCGATGGACCCAGTCAATGTACAGGTGGCAGTATCGATGTTTCCCGTCCATAACGGCCGGACTGACCATCTCCCTTTCTAAGCCAGACGCCGCCGCGATGCGCGGTCGCAGTCGCAGCGTATCGTCCTCGATGATCAATGATAGCTGACGCAGGCGACTGTGTGCCGCGGGCGCCCTACCTTGGTTTATGTCTTCTATTTCCTCCGCAAAGCTTTCCTCTTGAGTGGCGCGCACCCACAGGTACTCTGCGCGCCGCGTATATTCCGCTTCCAACGGGCGATAACGGGTCGTCGCTGCGGAGCTACCGGTTTGTTTGAGAGTTTTCCCCTGTTGTGCGTATGGCGTGCGTGAGCCTACCGGCTTCCACGTAGGATCGTCCGCAGGGTTGCGTCGAGTGCGTTTCTTTGTAACTCCAATAGTCCTTGCTCGGCATAAATCTATAAGCAGCAGTGCTCTGGCCGTGGCGCGTATCAATCTCAACCAGGATGAAAATCTAGCTATGTCGGGTAACGCGTGCGTCAAACTCAGACGCGTGGTCCTGGTGGCGGCGTGCGTTCGTTCTTCTCCAGTTGGGGCTTCGGGTGGCGGTTCTTCTTCAATTGGCCATGCTGCCTCGGTCTCGTACAAGAAGCTCGGGCCGCGGAACCAACGATGCGTCGCTCCGAAGTCAGGTGGCGCGTCCCGCGTACAATCGTCGCTAACGTTGAGTGCTGACGGGCACCATCTCCACTCAGCCACTGATGTTGTCTCCTCCAGTTCAGCGATGCGATGCGCGACGAATGGTTTGAATGACGGCGCGCCCGCACGCAGCCATGAGAGTACGGTGCGGGAGTCGCACCAGAAGATGCGCCGGTCGGAACGCCTGTCGTGCTCTTCCCCGATGAACCGCGCCAACCGGCTCCCCACGACCGCCGCCTGTAATTCAAGTCTAGGTATAGAAGTGACCTTTAAGGACGCTACGCGCCCTTTCGCTGCCGCGAGTGACACAGTAATGTCTCCGTTATTACTCTGTAAACGCCAATAGATGCATGTGGCGTAGGCCGAGTCACTCGCGTCAACGAATGTATGCAATTCTAACACTGCCGCGCAGTGAAAACCAGAATGGCACCTCGGGATCCGCATACTCTCTAATCCCTCCAGGAGTAGGAACCATTTCTCCCATTGTGCCCTTAAATCCTTCGGTAACGGTTCGTCCCACGTGAGACCCAAACGCCACGCTGACCTTAATAAACGCTTCGCATGCGTGGTTATTGGCGCCACCAGTCCAATCGGATCGTATAGAGACATCGTCACTCTCAACAGCTCCCGTTTAGTGTAAGTAGTTACAGAATATGGACAGATCTTACTCAAATTGAACCCTAATGAGTCATCGGCCGGGTGCCAGACGAGTCCCAAAACCTTCTCGTCCTTATCCAGCGGCACAGCCGTCGATTCTTCCTCGGCGAAACCCTCTATGGCCGCACGGCAGTTTGACGTCCACATCTGCAGCTCGAAATTTCCTTTTCGATGCACTGCGTCGACTGCTCGCGCAATGGTTGCCGCTTCCTCAGGGGTGTCGAAACTCTGTAAATAGTCATCCATATAATGATTACGGATAATCGCACTAGCTGCCGCGGGAAACTCCTCCTGGTGCAATGTCGCGTTTAGATTTTTAATATATATTGCTGTTGTGGGAGAGGAGGTGGCCCCGAAAGGCAGCGACGTCATTCTATATTCAGTAGGTGATTCGTCTGCGCTTTCACGCCAAAGGAAACGCAGAGCATCCCTGTCCGGTAATCTAATTTTAATTCGCAGAAACATGTCTTTTATATCTGCTACAATCCCTATAGGCCTTTGCCTAAAACGTAAGAGAACTCCCAACAGTGATTGTAGAAGCGCCGGACCTGTGACCAGTTGGTCATTGAGGCACACTCCCTGCGTGCGCGCGGCCGCGTCAAGTACGATGCGGACCTTGTTAGGTTTAGCGGGGTTCGTCACTGGAAAATGTGGTAGATACCACACGGTACTTCCGGAAGGCGACAAAGGTGCCTTTTCCGCGTAACCCTGCTGCAACATTCTATTAATTTGCGCTATGTACTTACCTTTTAGCTCCGGGTCTCGGTGTAACCTTTTCTCAACTCCCTGTAACCGTCCAAGCGCGGCTTGATAATTATTCGGCAATGTTGGGTTGTCTTCCTTCCATAACAAACCTGTCTCATACCCTCCTTCCGGCAGCGCCCGTGTCGTTTCTCCGAGCACCTTCAGCGCCCTTGCCTCAGGATCCCTTTTCGGACGACGTGGTTCGACTCCTAATGATTCTAGGTCAAAATGCTCCCTTACCAACTGATCTAGCGTTGGATCCACGTCCGTCTTCAAGTGGCCGCAGCGATGCAGACTAGTGTGAATGGCCTTACTCCGATTTAGGTGACTACTTTGCCCGTGCACAACCCATCCTAGTGGGGTCTGAGATGCAACTAGTTGGTCAGCCTGACCCCGTCTCACTTCTGAAGTCAAGAGTACCTCCCAGTTATCCTGGCCGATCAACAATGATGGTCTGCCATCGTCATACACCAACTGTTCCGTTAGCATGTCCAAATGCCGGCAGTCACGCAGTTCATGCCATGTCACCGACTGCGCCGATATGTCCAGTTTATCAATAGTGCGCGCCTCTATACTTACACTATTTAATGCGTATTTACCTTTTACTCGCAATTTAATGCGCTGTGAATGCGACGCATTGATACGAGCGCCCCCTACCGCCTCTATAAAGAAGGGGTCGCGCGGGCCGTGAGCTCCCACTCGCCGCGCCAGGTCCTCAGTCGCCAGCGTTACGGTACTTCCGTCGTCCAGGAGCGCATATGCGTCCGTCTCACCTCGTGGTCCCGTTACCGTTACAGGAACGACTTTCAATAAAGTTCTCTTCTGCGCGTGAGCTACTCTGGCCGATGTCACCGCTGCCGTAGGTAGTTGGTCGCCGTGGAGAGTCTCCCGCCGCTCCGACGATTGTTGACTGCCGCCGCCGCTCTCCCTTCCAGCTGAAGCGCCCGCCTGGGTCGCTCCGCTCCGCCCGGGTCGCGGCGTGGCGCCGCCGCCGTGTAGGAGCCGGTGGTGGTGATACTTGCACCCGGAGATCTCACACGGTTTCGCCTTGCAGTTATGTCTCCACCTCCTCGCCCGCAGACACCTGAAACACAATTTATACTTGCGAGCTTTTTCCCATCTTTCTGGTGACGACATATTTTTAAATTGCTTGCATACTGCTACATGCACACAAGTTCCCTCACACACACAGCATCGGCCTTCACTCGCTGCGTATGACCGCTGTTTGTTTTCATAACTACGACGCGGTTTGTCGTCTATGACCTCTGCCTTCGCATGTCTTGCGTTAAGTTCTGCTTCTCTATCTAAGAACTTGCCTAGTAATAAGAGAGCTGGTTCCCCGTTGAACCTTTCGCTCTCATAATCATACCACCGTCTCTGACGCGCGCGGGCTTGACGCTCCCGGCTGCCGATAGACGCCCGGCGCGTGCGTCTCTGACGCGCGCGGGCTTGTCGCTCCCGGCTGCCGATAGACGCCCGGCGCGTGCGTCTCTGACGCGCGCGGGCTTGTCGCTCCCGGCTGCCGGTAGAGGCCCGGCGCGTGCGTCTCTGACGCGCGCGGGCTTGTCGCTCCCGGCTGCCGGTAGAGGCCCGGCGCGTGCGTCTCTGACGCGCGCGGGCTTGTCGCTCCCGGCTGCCGGTAGAGGCCCGGCGCGTGCGTCTCTGACGCGCGCGGGCTTGTCGCTCCCGGCTGCCGATAGAGGCCCGGCGCGTGCGTCTCTGACGCGCGCGGGCTTGTCGCTCCCGGCTGCCGATAGAGGCCCGGCGCGTGCGTCTCTGACGCGCGCGGGCTTGTCGCTCCCGGCTGCCGGTAGAGGCCCGGCGCGTGCGTCTCTGACGCGCGCGGGCTTTCTTCTTGGACCGCCTCTCCTCTCACACGACTCGCCTGGGGCACGTCTGCGTCCCCGCGCCACGCGCCTTCCCATGTCGCGTCACGCTCCTGTCGTGTGCTCAGAACTCCGGCGCCTAACACTTCCCTAACCAATACATCTCCCGGCTCTTTAAATAGCTCGTTGTATTGTTTCAACGCGAGCTCTAATTCCGCCTTCGCTCGCTTTTGCTGTTCGCCTAACTCGAAACTAACCCTCGTGTCATGCTCGCGTACCTTCCCCTGAGGCGACGCTTGTGTACTACAAAATGGCGGTTGCTCGCGGTCGCGTCCTTCGCCTTCCTCCGTCGTGACTTTCGTCGATGACGAGGGCGCCGCATGTGGAGCATCGAGCTCCTGTGGTGACGCTCCCGCCGAGTCACTTTCATATCCTGCTTCCGGAATGACCTCCGGAGGCGGCGTGTCTGACCGACCTGACGCTGCCATACCGCGAGTACGTACCATTTACACGGTCACTCAAATTACAAATCTATGTCTTGTGACGCGACACGATACAAATGCGCGACACGGTACCGACGCGACACTACGAAACGCGCGACCCGACACGGCGACACGGCATACCGCGACACTATACAAATGCGCGACACGATACCGACGCGACACTACGAAACGCGCGACACGACACTACGGAACGCGCGACACGACACGGCGACACGGTATAACGCGACACTATACAAATGCGCGACACGATACCGACGCGACACTACGAAACGCGCGACACGACACTACGGAACGCGCGACACGACACGGCGACACGGTATAACGCGACACTATACAAATGCGCGACACGATACCGACGCGACACTACTCCCGCGCCACGTGCCACCCGCGCCTGCGCACAAACACAACTTTGAATTACACGATATTCCCTTTTTACTCGTAGCCCGCAGTAAATCCGGCTCGAAAGGACCAGCTTTTGTGAAGGACCAGCAATTACCCGTCTCGAAAGACCAGCAATTGCGAAGGACAGCGATTGTAAAACGTCGAAACGTTTCTGAACCACTGCCCGGCCACGGAGTAAATTAACGAAAGAGTGGACTGTAACTTATTGATATCGTGTAGTTAGGCTGCGCTCGTGCGCCGGCTAGGGGGCACGTGGGGAATATGTAAAACACCGTTTGATCTAGATCACGTAGTTTATTTACGTACCTTATACTAGATAACACACCCGTTAAATACTAGGCTACAACAGCCACGTGGCGGCGCGTCTCGCGGCCGCGTCGGCGCACGTCCGTTCTCGGCGGGGGTCAGCGGCGAACAGGGCGAGTAATTACCGCCGGCGTCGCATCTAGCCACGCCGGTCGGTGCGACACCCGCGAATTTAAATTACCCCAGACGACTACCGACGCGCCACCCGTGTTGCCAGGCACGTCGGACGGGTGGTTCACACTTTCGGTGTCAGCATCATTTTCCTAGTTTTGATTCCCAATTTGTTTCTCACATCAACCTTCAATCTCACGGTACAAGGGCAAGGGTCAGCGCGGAAAAAATAATAGAAACGTGATTGTTTTTTAAACCGGTGTTTTTTTTGTGTTGGAACGTGAAATGGAGCGAACAAATAAACTAGTTTATAGCAGGAGAATGTCCGATCACAGCGTAGCAGGTACGGGGTTAGAGCCGGCGAGATTGGGCCGTTTGAAGCCCGCCCGCGATTACGGATTACCCGACCCGGCCTTACAGGGATCTCAGATCCAGGGGAAGGCAACATTTGGGCTTCAAGACAGATAGAATTTGTTTTTCTCCCAAATTGGAAAAAGAAAAAAAAACCAAAAGATGACGCAAAACTAGCGGTAGTTTCAAATTATTTTAGGGCTATTTTGCCATATCTCTGAATTATATATTGCTTAAACTATTAAACTGAAAGAAGGTCTCAAGAAATAATTTACCCAATGCTCATGTACAATACTGTTTTTACTTAAATACATCCATTTCCATTTCTAAGTGTTATGTATTTATGCAATAGAATTAATAACGACTCAGATTGTACATGGCAATAGGTATGTGGACATACAAACATGGCATGCGAAGCGGGTCGATTTATTACATTATTGATTTGTTTCCGAGATATGTATATCCAATAAATACATATAGCTAGCACTGAGCTTAAGACATTTTTTGTTTCACGTTTTTAAATACATTTCGTCAGAGTCGATTTTTTTTAATTTTCGGACAATTTATAACATATTTTAAATGTCATTGAATTTGGAGTCGAGTTATTTTGTGATTATCGTCTAGTTCTGAGGAAATTGGAATGTTCCAATTTCTTTCAAAAAATTGCATAATTCACCAATCTGAACTTGTCCGGCACAATGTGATGAATTATGGGACACTCTTGTGAAAGAGGTGGATCAAGGGTCATAGCAGTCAGAACTCCCCTCCCCCCTGAGCTGGGTCCACAACATAATCAAATCAAATTATCTTTATTGCTGGAATATAGGTATTAGTTACAGATCTAAAATAATAAATTAAAATAAAGTATCACTATATCCGAACCCATAGGGCGTGCAACAATACACACAAATACAAATTGTCTCAATTATAAAATTCCAATTATGCTCAAGTTTACAATAATAACTTAATTAATTTGTAAAAATGTCAATATTCATAAAGTCAATTTAAACGTCAATTTTATCATTCAAATATTCAATGATAGTATAATATGCTTTGTCAATTAAAAAATTCTTTAGTTTCAATTTAAACATATTATTATTGTCAGCCTCCTTAATAGATTTAGGTATTTTGTTATAAATGTCAACACCGATCACAAATACGCTTTTACAAAACGACGCTTTAGTGCGTTTAGGTACACATAAAATATGTTTATTCCGTTCACCTTTCAGTGTATTGTAATTGCCCAAATTATTTCTAACATACAAAGCAGCCTCAAAAATGTAAATCGATGGAAGAGTTAACAGTCTTAAGGTTTGAAAATACACTCTACAAGAAACCCTAGACTTCAATCCACATATTGACCTGATGCATTTCTTTTGGGCTCTAAATGCCGATTCTCTATCGGTTGAATTACCCCAAACAAGAACACCATATCTGAGTGTGGAACCGACAAAAGCATGATATGCATTTAAAAGTGCTGCGTCATTTGTAACTCTTCGTAACATGTATAATGCATATGAAAATTGATTTAACTTTGTACATATATGCTCAACATGCGATTTCCAGGATAAGTTAGAATCAATGTATATGCCAAGAAACTTTGTCTTGCAAGTTTCTTTAATTGTTTTACCGTTATAATTGATATTTAAAATGTCATATCTAGAATTATAATTTTTGAATGTCATAATTTGGGTCTTATCCAAATTTATTACGAAGTTGTTGCTAAGCAACCATTTAATTGTAGATGTCAATGACAAATTAATATCATTTTCATGTTGACCGTTTTTATTATCTGTGAAAATTGCTGTACTATCATCGGCATATAAAACCATTGGGTGATTTATAGCCTGAGGAAGATCGTTTATGTAGATAATGAAAAGCAAGGGCCCCAATATGCTGCCTTGGGGTACTCCACATGTAACAGTTCTGCACTTCGATCTATATTTAGTCTCAATCATAGTGTTCATATCTAATTTGGTTATTTCAGTGAATTGTTGTCTTTCTGCAAGATACGAAGTCAGTAGACTCAAAACATTACCTCTTATACCATAAAGTTCTAGTTTTTTAATAAGTATTTTGTGATCCACGTAATCAAATGCCTTAGTCATGTCCATGTAGAGGGCAGTGATTCTTCTTTTGTCTTCCAGACCAACATAAACTTTTTCAAGAAAATTTAACAGAGCCATATTTATAGATTTATTCTTCCTAAAGCCTACCTGTTCGGGTCGTAAGATGTTATTATCTTCAAAATAATTACTGAGGCGGATATGGATCGCCTTTTCAAAAACTTTTGAAAACACAGGAATTAAAGCAATAGGTCTATAATTGCACATCTCTTCTCTGTTAGACCTCTTAAATAGGGGCTTGACCACAGATGTCTTTAACTTACTCGGAAATAATCCTTCCTCAATGCTTCTGTTAATTAAATGACTTAAAATTGGTGATATAATCTTAGCCGTTCGTTTTACAATCTTAGTAACAATACCATCATACCCGGAACTCCCTGTGTTTTTCAGAGAGCTTAATATGATCTCGATTTCCAATTCATTTGTAGGTTTCATGAAACAAGAACTCAACTGAGAATGTTTCAAAGTTTGAGAAACACCAGGATTAGTCGCCGATTTTTTTGATACGTCCTCTACGAAAAAGTCATTAAAACTTTCAGCAATCTTTCCCGCATCACAAACTTTTGTCCCATTTACTTTAATATGGTCAATATTTTCTTTTACATTACATTTTTTGTGTCTGTTTATTATGTCCCAAATAGCTTTGCATTTATTATCTGCCTCTTGCACATAATGATTATTTTGAGCCTTTTGTGTTTGTTTTATGACACGTTTAAGTCTAGCTGCATATTCTTTAAAGATTTCTCTGTCTTGATTAGCTAAAGTACGTCTATATTTCCAGAGTAGGAGACGTTTACGTTTAGTACAGACTTTTATACCTTTACTTAACCATTTCGGACGTTTGTTTACAGATACCCTAACTTTTACAATAGGGAAACATAGGTCATAAAACAACTGATAGACATCAATAAATTCATTGTACGCCAGATCTGCATTCACGGCGGTATATACATTAGAGAAAGAGATATTGCTTAGGCATTCAACAAATTTATTTACATTACAATTACTGAAATCCCGAATCCGTCTATAAAAATGGGTTTTAAAGTAACTTTTTTTGACCGGGCAACTCAAAATTTGGGCTGTATGGTCAGACAGAGCTAATTCGGAGACTTTTGCAGAACCACCTTTAATATTGTGCGCTATATTATCGAGGCAAGTTTTGCTAGCCAGTCTAGTGGCCTCATTTATACTGAATTTAAGGTTAAAGCACGACATCAGTTCTTCAAATTGCCTAACAGCCGGCCCTTTATGTAACAAATTTATATTAAAGTCTCCACAAATAACAACTTTCTTATTACGGAAAGAAATACGGTCTAAAAGAACTGACAAGCTTTTAAAAAACTTATCCAGTATGACCTTCTTTGTTATTGGGGACCTGTATACGCAAACTACAATAATTTTATGCTCGACCAGCTCAATCGCACAACATTCAAGTATATTGATCACACCTAGAGAATTAATTTCAGACAGAATCCTGTATTTATGCTGGTTATACACCAATATACATGACCCTCCCGCTCTTTTGTGCCGGCAAAACTGTGCAGCCAGCGTATAGTTTGGTATGTTTAGCAAAAAAGAATCACCCTGTAGCATGTTATGTTCGGTCACACATATGACATCTATGAAATTATTATTATTTCGCAATTCATCAATACAGTTTGTCAAATCATCCATTTTAGAAATCAAGCCATTTATATTCTGATGCATTATATGTACAAAGCTATACGCGAAAAAACTGGTTATTGATGTTGCCGTTGCGATACTTGTCATCTACTGTCGGTTCAACATCAGAATTCGGGTCAAATTCTGTAAAAGTTTGCGTGCCTTTATTACAATTACTACATTTCACAAGTGGTTTAGTTTGACTCACCAAGCTCAGCTGCATGTTGAGAAGCTTATATTTATAGTCTAATCGAATAACATCCCTTAAAATGTGCCTAGAGACAAAATTAGCAAAATAATTATTTTTCGGTAAGTATCTACTAAACTCCATATCTACAAAGTGTGCATTTTCATACTTATCACATACAGATTTCAGGTTAGTGTTAAGAGTTTTTACTTGGAGCGTGTGATTATATGGTACTTCACCAACAATTACATTAGGAGTATTATTAACATTAAGAAAACGGGTTAAGTAACGCTGAACTTCGTAGGGATTCTTCTCGTTTGTTCCACCAAGAACAACTATGAAGTCGTTTTTGTTTAATGAACGTAAATCATTTTGCTGACTTTCCAAAATACAGCGAAACGATGCTCCGGGCTTCCAGGTGCTACTTATGATGTATTCTGGACCAATCAAATTTCCCAGAATTGACCTCAACTTGTGACCCTGTTGATCAGCTAGTATAATAATTATCTTGTTCGAATTCATATTACTGAAATTATTTGAAGAACACGACGAAATTGGCACTACGTAAGGTAAGGTCTCAGTACCATTATCGAGTGGCTCAATTGGAGTACAACGTTTAGCACTCTCGCTTAGATTGTTGGAGAGAGACCTTGTGCACTTGCTGGAGGTATTAAATGTCCCATTTATCTCGCTTATTGCGCGCAAAAATTTAGGCTTTTGTTTTCTAAGTAAAGGCGCCGTAGTACTTGATGACCCAATCTTTTTATAAAAATCAATTACTTTGTTACATTTTTCAAGATCTTTATTTAAAGTCCCGTTTTGTACACGTAGATTCTCTATTTCAAGGTTTGCGGATTGTAATTTACTTTGTAATTCGTTAATGGTTTCTTGCAGTTCTTGTTCTCTTGTTAAACGACTATCGTCTAATGATGAATTCGCAGTTACTTCAAACAAAGTACTGTTCAGTGTACTATTACTAGATATGTTGTTTAACGAACTTGTTCTCTGTAGTGGTTTCCTCAGCGTAATATTTTCCATCGCAGTATAATTTGCTTAAACTGGCCGAAAACAAATCCAATGCAAAACGAAATATCAAGTGTGGATTTTGATATCTATAGCTCACGATTTACACCCAGCAGCGATACCCACTAGACCAACAGAGCCTGTAGCAGGAGCGTCAAAATTAACAATTACTAGGTGCAGGTGAAAGTATCTGTAGGCGTGTCAATTATTGTAGTGCCATCTCACTCACTCCTCTCGGCTTGTTGTGGTACAAAGGTCACTGTGGCAAAAATGAAGCAAATCACACAAATCCGTTAACTTAATTCAAAAATGCACCATTATTTAGCACTTCTATGGTGGTAATAACTGCACTGGGGTTGTAAAGCAGACGTAAATGTATTTACTTTGATCCCATTTGGGTTATTAGCGGCTTAAATCACTCCGACACCATACCGATTTTAATTGTGATTTAAATGGGTAAAATGATTGTATCACGTTCCGATTATTATGTTATTATAAAATTTCACTGTATACTTTCACAATTGTCACTTCAAACACATTAAAAAACTGATTTATTCATTTTTAAATATTTAAAGCCGCGGAGCGGTTGTGTCACTTGCAGCGCCCTCTGGCATAACCCAATAAGTGGACCACTAATTAAAATGCACGCATGCACTTATCGACACGGTTCTGTGACTTGACCACAACTATGGTCATAGTTGTGGTCAAGTCACAAGTCCCTCTCTTTGGCGCCCTGAATCTACCCTTGCTCACTACCAACTGAGCCATGCAGCATAAACAGCCCACCAAATGTTCCCACTGCTGGGACTCGGGGCCTTCTCTGGCAAGGAGAGAGTCAAGACCATAATCCACCACGCTGGCCCAGTGCGGGTTGGCGGATGACATGACTTCGAAAGATTTTAGCTACATGTCGGTTTCGTCGCGATGTTTCCCTTTGCAGTTTTAAGTTGGCGGCATTACGCACATGACTTCGAAATGACAGTGAACCGTGACAGTGAGAACCCGGATGCTCCGGATCGGCAGTCGCCGTTTTAACTGAGCCGTGAGATTGATCAAAATTGGCAAAATTCCCAACGACTCCCAAAAGTTGTCGACCCCTGGCCGGTTGCCGAAACTGTAAAGGTGGGTTCAGGAGCGCGCATTCCGGTTCTAGTCACGGCGGCTGTTCCCGGGCTTATTGTTATGTTTATCAGACGAATTCTGTTTTCACTTAGCCTGTGTTTGATTCTCTCGCCCTCGCCCTTCGGCTCCGTGTTGCGTCGCCACTTCTATTCACGCTTTTCAGGAACGGTGGAATAGAAAGCTTTGCCGAATTTCTCTGGAGAATAATTTACCTAAATCTATGTACCCTTATCTAGTAATGTATAAAGGCTGGCCTCGTGGCCTAATCGGTAGTAGCCCTGCCTGCGAAGCCGAGGGTCGTGGGTTCGATTCCCACCCAGTGCAAATATTTGTGTGATGAATTCAAATGTTTGCTCTCTGTCTGGGTGTTTATATGTATCATAAGTATGTATTTAAAACTAAATAAGTATTATATCAGCTATCTGGCTGCTATCGTACAAGCTTTGCTTAGTTTGGGGTCAAATGGTGTTGTGTGTGAATTGTCCACCAATATTTATATATATTTATGTTTTCTGATATAACCGAAAGCATAAAAATGTTATATACATCTTTTTCATTTGTGGGTTCGATTCCCACCCAGTGCAAATATTTGTGTGATGAATTCAAATGTTTGCACTTTGTCTGGGTGTGTCTATGTATAATAAGTATGTATTTAAAAAACTACATAAGTACCTATTATTTCAGCTATCTGGCCGCCATATTACAAGCTTTGCTTAGTTTGGGGTCAGATGGTGTTGTGTGTGAATTGTCCACCAATATTTATTTATTTATTTATTTCCGCCACATGTTTACCTGAGCATTACAGGAGGGTATAAATGTTGTAACAAGCGTTACAGCTAAATATTCTTCAGGAAGCTGGTAAAACGGCGCTGTTTAGCAAAGAGGCTAGGTTGTTAATTGAACGGCTGATTAAGCCAGTTGCCTGCGGCATATACACTCTTTAATCTTTAAGTGTATAAAAATTAAATTTAATTGTTTTGATTTTGATCGTGATTAAGTCTTGTAAAATGTTCTATCAGAGGTGTTTTAAAAACTTGTCCAAAATAATTGTCTATTGCACCACATATATAAGTAGATATATCACATGTAAGTGCATGATAGTAGACATCCCTGACACCACACTATCTAGCCCATAGATATATTTGCGTAACGAAAAAAATCTAAATCTTTGATCTAGCCCCAAACTAAGCAATGCTTGGACTATGAGAACCAGTTAGCTGGCATAATACTAGCCTAATCGTTAATTGAGATTATTTATGTTCCCTACATAGAAACATCCACACAGAACAGAACAGAACAGAACCTATCTGAATTTATCTCACCAATATTTATTTGTCCTAGATGAGAATCGAACGCACGACCTACAGGTTTGCAGACAGACTTACTATCCAGCTACAACTGTAGTCATTTGAGAATTACGTTATACCTACTTACTTTATTTTCCCTACCGGCCGTCCAACACAAGGTGATAACTATCTGAATCGCGCTAGTCGTTATACGCTCATACGGGATGTAGTAGTGCTAGTTGAGTAGTACCTACCATAAGTGTTCCTACTCGTAGTATCCACGTCGTATCGAAGCATTCGGCCCCAAGTCACGGCCGCCGTATTGTAATGATTATCGAAGGTTTAATACGGAACCTTTCCTTCACGGGACCTTATACCGTAGAGCTGGTAATAAGTAGAGAAGGCAACCAAAGTTGCAATCACAGAAATCTAAATAATAAGGTAATAGAAATGGTATAATAATTATTATTTAGATTTCTGTGGTTATACCATTTCTATCACCTTTTTTATTTATAAATACCTAAATAAATATCGGAAAAATTACTACTCTGTCCCTTCCGACCTTAAATCCAGTGTGAGGCAAGGGGGGAGTATGTCCGCCCCTTTGTTCAACCTGTACATGGACAAACTATCCGAAAAGCTGTCGCAGTCAGGGCTAGGCTGTTCGGTCAACCGGGTGATGACGAACCACATAGCATACGCTGACGATATGGTTCTGTTGGCACCATCGATATCCGCGATGCGCAAGTTGTTGAGTATTTGTGAGACTTACGCGGCTGAACACAATGTGATGTACAATTCCGAAAAATCAGTGTACATGATATTCTCCAAAGGCTGGGACGAATTACCCCCGCTGGCCCTCGGTGGGACGTCGTTGAAGAAGGTAAAAGAAAGTACGGTACCTAGGTCATTTGATCACCTCGAACTTATCGGATAGTATAGTGCAGTGCTCTTTGAACTCTTCATGTTCCAATAGCTGCGTGTTCCTGTGTTTTACAGGCTCATGTCGTCCCGTCACTCTTTACTTTAAAAAAATAATATAGCCAAAACATTTTTCCGTTAGCTGTCCGACGTGGATGATTAAAGAATTTTTCATGTGGCGTAGCATTAGTAGCCGTGCAGAGTAAAGAGCGGATGGAGTGGAGAGCAGGTAATAAGACGTGCTCCCAGCATGCTGTGTCAAGATTCTTGGTTTTTAAACATAACTTTATAGTCTTCCATAGTGTGCCATTGAGACGCTCAACCTGACCATTTCCTTGAGGGTTATATGCTGTGGTCCGACTACAAGCAATCCCATTCGAAACTAAATAGCTTCGTAATTCATTGGACATGAAAGCAGTTCCACGATCAGAGTGAATATACAGTGGCGTACCGTACGTGAAAAATAAGTCTTTTAAACATTTTATAACAGTGCCAGAAGACAAATCTTTGCAAGGGTAGGCGAATGGAAATCTTGAATATTCGTCTATTATTGTTAAAATGTAACGATTCTGAGTATTACTAGGCAGGGGTCCTTTAAAATCAATGTTGAGTCGTTCAAATGGTGCTGTTGCTTTTATGAGTTTTCCCTGCATCTTTGCAAATCTAGGTTTGATTTCTGCACAAATTCGACACTCTAATGTCAATTTCTTGATATCATTTACAGAATAAGGTAGATTTTTAGATCGTACCCAATGTGTCATACGCACGATACCAGGATGTCCCATAATATTGTGTAACTCGCTCAATCTGTCCATCGTCATATTTGAGCATACACGGGATAGAGTATCAGCTGTTACATTTTCTTTACCTGGACGGTAAACAATATCATATTTGTAATTTGACAGTTCAAGACGCCATCTTTCTATCTTTTCGTTTTTTATTTTGCTATTATGACTTTGATTAAACATGAATGATACAGATCGTTGATCAGTAATAAGTACAAAATGTCTTCCTATAAGGTAATGGCGCCATTTTCTCAAAGATTCTACTACAGCACTGGCCTCTTTTTCGATTGAAGAATGACGACG
Source organism: Ectropis crepuscularia (assembly GCA_963693475.1). NCBI lineage: Eukaryota > Metazoa > Arthropoda > Insecta > Lepidoptera > Geometridae > Ectropis > Ectropis crepuscularia. Next base: position 21,436,373 of record OY856361.1, on the reverse strand, counting down.
CTCAGAATCATTTAGTGAACGAGAAAAGAAGGCTACTGGTCGACCATTTTGAGAAAGAGAAGCTGCAATCGAATGCTCCGAAGCATCGGTTTCTACGGTAAATGTTTCGTTGTGGTTAATGGCAGTCAGGGCTGCTTTCATTATGTCCGTCTTTAGGTTTTCAAAGCAGTTAGTCGCATTTTCTGGCAAAGGAAATTCGGAAACCTTAATTAAAGGACTGATCTTTTCTGAAAAATTCCTGATCCACTTTGAGTAATGAGCAAACATGCCAAGAGCCCGTTTCAAAGATTGCGAGTCACTCGGGATTGGGAGGTTCATAAGAGGGCTGAGGCGTTCAGTATCAGGTCGAATTGAATTATTTTGAATGCAGTAACCTAATAGCTTTATAGATTCTTTTCCGTATATGCACTTATCTTCATTTAATGTGAGGCTATATTTAGAAACAATTTCCATGAAACGTTTCAGATTTCGATCATGTTCCTCTTTTGTTTTTCCACAAATTGTGACGTCATCAAGATATGCAAAAGTGCCTTTAAGTTTTTCTTTGCAGATGATGTGACATAAAGTTCTTTGAAAAGCGGCAACTCCATTCGTTACTCCAAAAGGTATACGAGTAAATTGGTATAAATTTCCGCATGCTTCAAATGCCGTGAACTTTTTTTCACTAGCTATTATTGGTATTTGGTGGTAAGCATTTTTCATATCAATTTGACTGAAGAAATTGTGTTGTGCGACCTTTGAAACAATCGATTCAATATTAGGAAGTGGGTACGCATCTAGCTCCGTATATCTATTGATCGTTAAAGAATAGTCTATGACAACACGTTTGCGATGCGTTGTGCCACCGGTAACCAAGACTTGTGCTCGCCAAGGTGAATTACTAGGCTCGATGACTCCATCCTTCAAAAGTTTGCTGATTTCTTCTTGAATAAATTGATTGTCAGCTTCAGAATATTTTCTTGACTTGATGGCGATTGGTTTTACATTTTTGGAGAGATTAGTAAATAGTGAAACTGGAGGCACAGCGGCTTCCATGACGTTGCAAATTCTCAGTGGTTTTTCAGGTCCTCCAAATTTAATTTCTACAGAAGAGTGGTCGTTTAAAATGTCATGGCCAATAATCACATCAGCGCAAAGATCTTCTAGAACATATAAAGGTTTTTGCTTGTAAGTGTACTCGTTTAGCTTGATAGTCGCATTACAAAACCCGTCTATATGTGAAGTTCGTTTTTTTGAAGCTAATGTAACTATTTCTCTCCAAGGATGAAGTTTCAGACCCAGAAGTTTTGCAAAATTTTTGTTTATAAAACTTGTAGAACTTCCACTGTCGATCAAGGCATCGGCTTTGTAGTTGTTGACAGTGATGGAAACTGTAGTTTTACGTAAGCTAGCCGGAGACGCTGCTAAAATAGCTGATAGCTCGCGCTCTCTTATTTCAGAAGTAACGTTATTAGCGAGTTTAGTCCTGGCATTTTCGCTTCTGCAAACTTTGGCAAAATGACCTTTCTTTTCGCAGTTTTCGCAGGTAGCGTTGAAAGCTGGGCATCTTTTCCTTTGATGTACATTGCCTCCGCAAAAGAAGCAGCGTCTAAACGTCGGAGCTGCAGACACATTCGGAGTTGCTCGACTGGCATCTTCAATTTGATTAAGCTCCATCGGTTTAATTTTAAAATCATTACAATTTGTTTCAGCCATTTCAAGTGACATAGCCTGATTACACGCATCCTCTAGACTTATTTCTAGATTTTCGAGCAGCCTTTGTCGAATCTTTTCGGAATGTATGCCAGCAATAAAAGCATCACGTACGTATTCATTTCTATGTTCTTCAGCATTAACGGATTTGAAACTACAGTCGTAAGCTAACTGTTGTAGCTTGCGTATATAATCTGCTACTGTTTGTTCAGGTGTCTGCTTAGTCGACCTCAGCAGGTATCTAGCGTGAATCTCGTTTTTAGATTTCAGATAAATTTTGTCTAACAGACTTAAAGCTTTGGTGTAGTCTGTTGTCTCTCTTATAAACGAGTATACGTTAGGAGATATATTGTTCAGTAAAATTTTAAATTTAACAGTATCTGATACCTTGCCTGCTTCCGTTTCTTCAGAAAGATAGTTCTGGAACGTTTCCTTCCAGTATTGATATTTCAGGTCAGCAGCTGGAGTCCCTGGATCCGTGTCGAACTTGTCTGGTTTTAGTAATCGCGTTAAAGCGGACATTTTTTTTAACTACGCTTTTATTATTACAATAAATTGATATAATAAGACTAACCATGGAAATATGGCTTTATTGTAATAAATTTGTAGGACATTATTTTAGGCGACAGCATAATATGACAAGACTATTTATTCCTTCAAGTAGACAATACCAACCAGCATCTATGACAAACTCCAAAGAGTACTCATGCCATAGAGCAAAGAGTATTGTTCACACCACAATGAAACTTAGATTACCTGAAATCAACCTATCATCTGAAGCCAGACTCCTCCTCCACTGAAGAACTTCAGAAGACTCTCTCAATGATTAAACGCTAGACATTGGCGAAATTACAACGACATAATTGGATAGAAACCACAGAAAAGTAGATATTCTCCTTCTGTTGTTATGCCAGAGAAAACTGTAAAACTAAATAAACATTAAAACATAAAAGTATATAAACGTTACGATACGTTTTCAACCGACTTCAAAAAAGTAGGAAGTTCTCAGTGCGGTTCTGTGTATTTTTGAAGTGAACACTTCTTTTGGCTCACACCACACGCAGTTTTTTCGTGGGCTGTGAATTGAATTCTAGCGTCACGCTCGGGAATGATAAGCAATCTTCGGGTAAACTCGGACCATGGCGATTGGGCATCTAGAAATTCGTCAGCATTTCCCATTGGCCACCTAGAAACGCATCATCATTTCTAGATGGCCATGCTCGTGGCCACAGGCCACGTCCTCCAGTTTTTTTTTTTTTTTTTATAAATATTGGTGGACAATTCACACACAACACCCGCGTAGTTTCCAAAGTGAGCTATCAAATTCTGAGTTATAATAAGTTTTCACTTCTATAGGCAGTTCAGAAAAAAAATCTATCTTTCTAATTTCTATCAGTCCTATGACTGCCAATTTTTTTTCTTCTTTTTTTGTAACGTGATGGCTCCGGCAATTGTGAATCGATTTTAATGTTTTTTTTTCGTTTGATAGACCATAGTTCGTAAGTAACCCCAAATTAGTTTTTATTGACATCGGTTTGGTGATTTTTAAAGTATCAACCAAGAACTATTTGTTCTCATTTACCGATTATCTAGTCGTCACGACGTAGCGATAGTTTTTTATGAAATTTGGTCGAGTCTGAATTTAATTTTAAATTGAAGTCGGTTTTGTTTTTTCATAGAAAATAATTGATCGTATATCCAGTTGATCCAGACTCCTGGCCTCGTCTAGGACTATCCCAGCGACACTGACCCCGCGTCCTCTCCCGCCAACCTCCGTTCGTTCCCTCTAAGGCAGTAATGTCGGCTGCAAGGATCGGATTACTATGAGCTTCCGGTCGACGCTAATGCTTCTCCCACTTAGTGATGGTCCTTGAATGGTAACCTTCATTTATCGCTTCGATATTATTAGGTTTACTTATGTTGAATTAGCTGGAATCATTTTTAATTGACTTCAAAAAAGGAGGTTCTCCATTCGGTTGAATGTTTTAGATAGATAGATTAAATAAATAAATAATAAATATAAATATTGATGGACAATTCACACACAACACCATCTGACCCCAATCTAAGCAAAGCTTGTGTGACGGCTTGTGGATATTCTGATGTTAGATGGAGTTTTCGAAGAAAAACCTTATTAGAAAAATCTGTTTGTTTTTCTTTTTCTTAATTTTGAAGTGAAAACTTGTTTTGGCGCGCCAGACAGATTTTTCGTGGAATTGAATTCTACCGTCACGCTCGGGTATGATAAGAAATCTTCGGCTAAACTCGGGACCATAGCCATTGGCCATCTAGAAATGCGTCAGCCAATGGGAAATGCTGAAAGGGCGAGGCCTAGCCATCATAGCATGGCCATCTAGAAATGCGTCAGCCAATGATAAATGCTGACGCATTTTTAGATGGTCACGCCATGATGACCAGGCCACACCCTCCGGTTACACCAGTGTCGTTTCCAAAATAAGCTATCAATCAAATTCTGAGTTAAGTTTTCACTTCTCTCGGCAGTTCCTACGACTGCCAATTTTTTTTGTTGTTTTTTTGAAGTGAAAGCTTCTTTAGCCTGGTTGAGCATGTTTTGGTAGGGGAACATCTAATGGGCTTGGGTCACCGACACGCTAATATGGCGGTTTAGCGAGCAGTGGAGCAACGGAGAGGGAAGTGTGCGATAGATACTTTTTGGATGGGTGACATTTGATTCTCGTCTGCGAATTTTTAGGGTTCCGTAAAACGTAAAAACGGAACCCTTATAGATTCGTCATGTCTGTCTGTCTGTCTGTCTGTCTGTCTGTCTGTCTGTCCGTCCGTATATCACAGCCACTTTTTGCCGAAACTATGAGAACTACACTGTTGAAACTTGGTAAGTAGATGTATTCTGTGAACCGCATTAAGATTTTTACAAAAGTTTTAAAAAAAAACAAAAATTAGGGGTGCCCCCCATACTGAGAACTGAAGCTCAAAAATTTTTTTTTTATCAAACCTACACGTGTGGGGTGTCTATCGATAGGTCTTCAAAAATTATGTTAAGGTTTTTAAAATCATTTTCGTCTACACTGAATAATTTGCGCGAGAGACGCTTCCAAAGTGGTAAAATGTGTGTCCCCCCCCCCCTCTAACTTCTAAAGTAAGAGAATGAAAAAACTAAAAAAAATATATGATGTACATTACCATGAAAACTACCAACGAAAATTAGTTTGAACTCGATCTGATGAGTAGTTTTTTTTTAGTACGTCATAAATACACTATTATTAAAACTTCGATCAAAGTTACAACGAACTACAAGAACTATGTGTACTATGTATATTATGTTACTTGCTGGAACGGAACCCTTCATGGGCGAGTCCAACTCGCACTTGGCTACTTTATTGAATATATAAGTTTGAATTGTCCACCAATATTTATTTATTTATTTATAATAAAATGTAGGATATATCTATCCCAGTCGGCGGCGCGGCGCTAGTCACAAATAATTCCCTAAGAACATATCTGCTGTAATTGTATTATCATATAACGTGAAGAAGGCGTGATACTCGAGCCCCGGGCCCTTCCGAAGGGATTCTATCCGACACTAATGCTTCTCCCACTTAACGATAGTAGCACCCTTGACGCGGGTACGTACGGCTGTAAGTTGGATCATAATTTCATCCATTAGGTATGGCTGAGCTTCATGACTCAATGTCCCTCAAACATGGCTGTTATTTACTTCATGTTGTGCGGAAATTTGTATTTTTTCACACATTTTATTTATAATTTGAGTGAACAATAAGCCTGCCTCCTGCCTATAACACTCAATTAGCACGTAGCTATTTGAACATGAATAGTTAAAATCCCCGTATAGCACTGCACTGCGCGCATCACGCAGAGATTTAAAATGTTTTATCCATTGATATAACTAAGTAAAGGGAGTTGAGGTACGCTCTAATATAAAGACAGCATAATGTGGCGAAAATTTCACACAAGCATACGCAGTGTGTAGACAGCTTCACTTCCATCGTGAGACACGTTTGAATGAATGACAAAGACATCATTACAAGTAGACGCAAATGAGATAGTTATTATACATCACATTTCTGTAGATATTGTTTTCGATAAGAATAGAAAGACATACGAATGTACTGGCGTGAAAGAGACAAAATAGCCGGAACTAACATATCGCCGGTCGTGTTGCACTCTTACGCTGCATGTATATCTGTCTCTTTTTAGAAATGGCAAATTGTAAAATTGTTTACAACTTTACAACAGAAAAATAATTTTAGATGAAATAATTATTGAATTGTTATGGAAATAATTAAAGATTTTGTGTACTTACGCATGAAAAGTGATACCATGGAACTTGTTCTTGGTCTTTGAATTGTTTGTGCACCTTGTAAAAGCACAATAAGGCGTTATTACGGCTTATATCGGATTTTTTTGAATTGTTAGCGAACGTCCACTCAACTTGTGGCTCCTGTTGCGACTGAGATTTAATCAGGATACGTCACCTGATTTTGCATTGCCATCGTAGAAGAGCACGTGCCACTTCTTAGTGTTTTAAGAGTTCAATGGTTTTATCTAAGAGATACGGGATAGGTAGGTACCGTCCGTCCAGGCATTTCTCAGGCAATATTTCCCTTCAAACCCGTATAAAGTAATGATTACACATTACTGCTTGGCGGTAGAATAACAGGCAAAGGTGTGGAGTTTCCTCATTCTGCAAAGAGCGAAAACTACAAAATTTGTTTACAATTAAGTAATTGACTTGCAACTCTGCCAAAATACACGGTAGTTTGTAGGCAGCAATATTTTTATCGCGAAATCGCGAAACTTTCATAATTTACCTAAATATTACTAATTAATTATGGATATTATTATTTGATTACTATTGTTACCTATGTATTTTTATGTGATAGCTTTAGACACACTGTACCCTAACCCATTCTATTTCCATTTCATTTTTTTCTCCGTCCTTCGGTTGCCTGGAAGAGAACGCTTTTAGCGATAAGGTCGCCACTTGATTCACTTGTTCTAGGCTAAGTCTCTTTGTTTTTTAAGTTTGATATTGTAGACAATTAAGAGTTTCTATCTATCTATTACCGAAAATTGTAAAAAAGATTGTGTGGTTTTATGAAACTACGGTAAAAGTGAAACTTTTTTTCACGTTATAGACATTTAACTAAACATTTTCACAAATCACAACGAAAACGGCAAAGTGAGTGAAAATCCGTTACGACTTTCATTCGATGTATTTATATTATGTACGATATAATTCATGCCTCAAATTATCCAATTACAATAATTATAGCATAACTAGCTGACCCCGCAAACGTTGTTTTGCCTTAGTGAACAACCCTTGTCACTTAGGGGTATGAAAAATAGCTAGTAGCCGATTCTCATACCTACAGAATATGTATATAAAATTTGGTTAAAATCAGTAAAGCCGTTTCGGAGGAGTAAGGAAACAAACACTGTGACACGAGAATTTTATATATAAGATAAACACATTTACAATAAGAAACAGTACTTACGTGATATAATTCCAATAAGAAAAACACAAAAACACAACACACCGTACCACTCCGTTCACTGTTAGAATTATGACGCGTCACAAAAATACCGCGAATGCGAAAGTCAAAAAATGCTTTATTTTTCGTTCAAAAATTAAGTCTGATCCAAAAGAACATATAAATAACAGTTCTCGTGCAAATATAGTCTATAACATAGTAAAAATAAGGTTTAAAGTCCAATGAAAATTGCGACCGTCACGCGACATGCAACACACAGACCAAAAAGTTTGAGACGATCTAATAAAAGTTTCACTTTAAAAACCGTAAGGATTATAATCTATCGTCGTCAGATTACAAACTATCCTAACCTACGGTGAGATTATAATGTAACGTCGTCAGATGACAAAATATCCTAACCTACGGTGAGATTATAATGTAACGTCGTCAGATGACAAACTATCCTAACCTACGGTGAGATTATAATCCCACGCGTTAGATTATAATCTTTTTTTTTTAATAAAAAGTGACGAGACGAGGAGGACATGTGGCTGATGGTAAGCAACATGCTTGCCACATAACAGCACAGTGACACGCAGCTATTGGAACATGAAGAGTCCGAATCATTGCCTAGCACTGCACTGCGCTCGTCACCCAGAGATGTTGATAATTTGACGGTGACATTTAGGTGCATTTTGTCACGAGAAGGGATTATTCCAACATAGCGCTTAGTTAGAAACGTGGCTAAATAGCAGCAAGCTGACAATACTGCCATAGAAATATATAGTAATGGACTAAATTAACCCCAGACCTTAGTTATTTTATAATAGCTGAAAGTTTGTCAGCGTATACTCCCAACACAGGTAAGAACGATGGCCCATGATGAAGATATCCTGGCTTTGGCACATAAACGGTACTAAAGGTGTACCGATCTAAATCTGTCAAATTACAAAGTCTGCTATTTTGGTATAATACCTTCAGAATATTATTAAAAATCACACCAATAATTAATGATGCTAGGCACTTAACATCATGGTAAACACTTGTCAGACATCCATGTTGTGTTAATGTTCATGCAATTATAATTCTACTTGCGACATAATATGCGCGCTGATTTTTATACATAATACTTGGGTAACAATTAGCAACCTAATTATCATAAGCAGCCTCCTAAAAGTTCCCACTGCTGGGACTCGGGGCCTTAGTACCGTTTATCTGCCAAAGCCAGGATGACCCAAACTTCATAATGGTCCATCGTTGTTACCTGTGTTAGGAGCATGCGCTGACAAGTTTTCAGCTTTTTTAAAATAATGAAGGTCTGGGGTTCACGGGCTCTTGCTCTATAAGTATATACATAGTGGAAAGTGTGCCCACGTTTTATGTAACATGAATTGTAAGATTGTTCTGGCACATCTCCAGAAAAGGAGATTCAATGCAAAAACGGATGGCCTCGGGGCAGGTAGCTAGAAGTTAAAGCGGGTATATAACGGACGTGACCATTAATCAAATGTCGGTTTTCTTGGCACTATGCTATCTGTATATACCTACAACACAGAACACAATGAGAGTTGTAGATTGAATCTTAATTATAGCAACATCCCGCGGTTACGTCCGCGTAGCTCCTGATCCCGTTAGTTTCCCGGGATTAAAATTAGCCTATGTGTTACTCCAGGTTATCATCATCAGCCTCTCTTAGTCCACAGCTGGACATAGACCTCTCCCATTGTTCGCCACTCAGCCCTATCCTCGGCTTTACGTCTCCATCCACCGCCTACTGTCTTCTGTATATCGTCACTCCATCTAGCCTCAGGGTGTCCTACACTACTCCAGAAGATATAAACTTCAGCCCGATCCCATCAGTGGTTTTTGCGTAAAAGTGTAATAAACATCCATTACTTAATACTCGCAAACTTCAGTAGCCGCGTTTTTGTTATGAAAAAAAAAGTTGGCAGTTATAGGAACTGCCGATAGAAGCGAAAACTTATAACTCAGAATTTTATAGTTTACTGGAAACACGGGTGTAACCGGAGGGTGTGGCCTGGTCATCATGGCATGACCATCTAGAAATGCACCAGGATTTCCCATTGGTTGACGCATTTCTAGATGGCCATGCCATGATGGGCAGGCCACGCCCTTTTAGCATTTCCCATTGGACGACGCATTTCTAGATAGTCAATGGCTATGATCGCGAGTTCACCCGAAGATTTCTTCGCTCGGATGAGCGTGACGCTAGAATCCATTTCACAGCCCAAAAAAAATCTGTCTAGGCGCACCAAAAGAAGTTTTCACTTCAAAAATCTTATAGGCTCACATCACGACATGCTAGTAGCGGCGTAGCGTCCGAGCGGCATCAGATCAGCGGAACGTACCTGTTAAGTAAGGAAATTTCTAAAACCGATTTGAACTGCAAAATAACCTGAAAGAAATGAACACAAATTATGACATAATATAAATACTTTACAAGACCTAATCAGGATCAAAACTGTTATTTAAATACTGCTACGTTTCGGCAGCGTTATAACCGCCTTGTATTTGATTGATTATTCCTGTGAAGTGTTTACATTACCTATGTGAGCTAAGCGATAAGGCCGCCAATTAAAATATCTAGCATAAGTTATTTTTAAGTTTCTTTTGTGTTTTTTGTATGTATGTGTGGCTTTTAATAAAGAGTTTTCTTATCTTATGTGTTCGAATCGCGGAAGTTTTAAAAGAATACAAATTATGATCTTAGAAATTTCAAAAAGAAGTGACAAAAGACCTGTCTGGTAGCTATAGATACAGGCGAAGTATTGTGCAACATTAGTGCTGTATAGAACCAAAATCTTAAGACCGTAGTCTGTGAGCGTGGGAAAATAAAATTGCATAACTACATTGACAACATTACTCACACAGATATAGCACTATTCGTATTCTGATAGGCGCCCACAGACAGAGCCATAGTTTCTACGAAACGAGGATTCCGGAGCAGGTGCGAACTGCTACATATTCCATGTTAAGTTACTGTTACGTATTCAATATCATACACCATTTAGGAATATTAGACTTTAGTGTGCTCTGTTGTAAGTTGCATTTCGATTTGGAATGTGACAATAACAAACGGCTATAATCTCAATGTTCCAAACTGTCATTCAGCAAAACACATCCACATAATATCCAAACATTGACTTTCATAATAGGTACTAATAGGACATTTATCTCTACAGGGTTACTGTAACGAACGTGCAGGAAGGACAAAGTGCAGGGTTAGATAGAAAAAGTGTTTTACATAAGTGTTTTTTTAGGTTAAGCCATTAATTTCATATGAAGTAAAAAAAATCGCCGAAAAATTACTAGCTTACCGGTTTTTTATCGGATACCTACACTTCGGAGAGCCGAGAGTCGTGGGTTCGATTCCCACCCAGTGCAAATATTTGTACTGTGTCTAGGTGTTAATATCTATAATGAGTATGTATTTCCTACTATATAAGTATTATATCAGCTAACTGGTTGCCATATTACAAGGTTGCTTAATTTTGGATCAGATGGTGTTGAGTGCAAATTGTCCACCAATATATAAGTATTATTTATAATATTACCGTGAAATAGTTTTCCAAGCTTTGAGCAACACATTTGCTAACATTCAAACATTTACATACATTTGTAAAGACCAGCAGCTCCTCTCGGTTTTACGGTTTTAGGGTCTATATGGGGTGGTATAACATTTTTTGTCCTATTTTAGGTAGGCATAACGTTTTTAGGACTAATGATAATTTACCATAACAACTAAACGCATAACTGACTTCGCATAATGTTAACTAGCATAACCATATATGACATAACGATAACTTAGCATAATGTTTAACCGCATAGCCATATATAGCATACAGATAACTTAGTATCAAGTTTCGACGCATAACCATAAATAGCATAATGTTTAAAGGCACACATTGAGAAAAGCATAACTATACTTAAACATAATGATCAACGGCATAAACTTTAAACGCCTAACTAAAAAACAAGTCAAATGCGGGTGGGTACTTTGACATCAATATTTATTACTCGTAATGTAGGTATCTACTAATTAAATGGAATATCATTGCCAATAGTATCTGTCATTATCGCATTCGTGTTATCATACTGTTGCTGTGAAATTATTTAGTATATTTTGAGGATTAAGAATCGTTGGTCTGAGAATAACACCATAATTTTTTTTATGGTAAACACCATTTTTATGGTAGGTACTATAAACGGTATTTATGCAGTAGTATAGCAATGTTTGTACTAATTTGTGTAGACAACATTTTTAGGACTTAAAAACCTACATACACCTAAGACAAATGGTGCACTTTTTGACTCCGGGTGGGCTCCCGCCAGAAGCTCTGCGGTCAGCCCTGAGTGTTGCTTCTCCATACTCGGCCTGCGCTCCACTACGGAGGTCACCGCCTCGCTTCGCTCGCCTTCGCTACGCTTGGCCTCGCATGGATCGCTCCACTCAGGACCTCCCTTGAGCTTCTGGCTCCCGCATTTTTTAAATCACTCTAGGGGTAGTAGCGACAAGACTAGGTGAAGTCGGGGTGCTCCGAATCGGATCTGGGTCCTATGTGACTTGGTTATTTATTATGTAGCACAACAAATAATTAAAAAATGTCTAAATGCGTCTGAGCAACGGTCAAATCAAATGTAGTACAATAGATTTTTATGATTAAAACACATTACGCCACAAAACGACTGTGCAAAAGTTACATTATGATACTATATATTATGCTATATTCATTATGACAAAGCAAATTAGGTGAAAAATAATATGCGATTTAAAAGGCACCTTAAAAAAAATGAGATCAAATAAAAAAATGCCTAAAAACTATTATGCGTCTCATCAATAGTCGAATTAAATGTAGTACAATAGATTGTTATGCTTAAAACACATAACGCAAAAAAACTATTATGCGAAAGTTGCATTATGACACTATACATTATGCTACATTCATTATGACAAAGTAAATTAGGAACAAAAAATTATGCGTTCTAATAGGCTCCCACGGTTTTACCTGCGTAATTCCTGTTCCCGTATTTTTCTGGGATAACTATATCCTATGAGTTCTTCCAGGCTATAATCTAACTGTGTTCTAAATTTCAGCCCGATCCGTTCTCACTTTACCATGTAATTGACCAACAGATATCCAAACATTGACATTAGGAAATTTACCTCTACAGGGTTACTGTGACAAACGTACAGGAAGGACAAATGCAGTGTTAGAAAAAAATGTTTGACACAAGTATTAGTTCATTAATTTCATATGAAGTAAACCTGTTTTTATTCATTTCTTGGCTAGATATTTTCAAATTCGCCTGAGTAGGTACCTAAAATCAATATTCACAAAAATCGATGTTGTAAGCTCAATGTTGTCAATTGTTATTGGTTTAAAAAATTTAATCTGATGTTGTAAGATTATAACCCTATCATTGCTTTACGATTGTGAGTCATCTTCTTCTTTAAACTTTTTAAAAAATCATCATTCTGGTCATCTCATTTCAAATCATACATTGTCACTACATAGTATAAAACAAAGTTACTTCCCACTGTCTGTCTGTCCCTATGCTTGCTTAGATCTTTAAAACTACCAAACAGATTTTGATGCGGATTTTAATATATAGAGTTATTTAAGAGAATAATAAAAAACTCTTTATTAAAAGACCACACAAGGAAAAAAACTTTAAATAACTTATAAAATAACGGATGACACTTTTAATGACCTAAATAAAAATAATTAAGCTTAGGAACCCGCTCCAAAGAGAAACAAGTAAAGCCGCAGTTGCTTTTTTGCTTCCTGTGATGATGATGAAGGCAAAATACCATTAAACTCTCCAACATTGGTGTTTTGTACAAAAAGACTCTGACGGAGCACTTCGTTTCGGACGTACTCCGTCAAAATATGTTAGACATCCTCTATCACATCTCACATCACATTCTGAACACTCCTTGGGCTAAACCAACTCCCGTAGTTCGGCATAATGTGATATTGTCATCTATCGGAACCAACAAGACTCTTTCATGAAGAAATTGCCATAGATATTTACAGAAATCTGATCCCACTTCCAAACCATCCAATACTTGCAAGAGACTTGTTATATTATTGACGTTGATGTAGGCGCTTTCTATGTCTAGTGTCTACAAAACAACCTGTAGTTGGATAACTTTCTGTGTGACCAATCTGAATATATGACCTAGCTAAATTATCAAGGCATGATCTAGACCGCCTAAAACCGACAGTTTCCTCTGAAAATCAGGTCTTTTTCTCAAGAAACCAATCAAGTCTACGAGTAAGTATAGCTTGTAAAATTTTAGTATGGACAGCTGACGTTGGCCGGTTTTCATTTCATGTTTTTGGTATAGGAACTATCTTAACTTTCTGCCATTGTTTGGAAACAAAACTAGTACTCCAAAATCGATTGTATAAAGAAACTAGATTACCTATATCTGGAAGGTTTTTAACCATAAAATACGAAATATTGTCCATGCCGGGAGCTGTATCTGATCGTTTAATGCAGTTTGATAGTTCCTCTATCGAAATTTGATTGGATAAATTCTGATTACATTACATAAATTGGGCCATTTCTGGGGATGCAAAATCTGGTGTCAAACTATATAGGGGCTGTTCATTAATCACGTGATGTTTTTTTTTAAATTTTTAACCCCTCCCTCCCCCTTGGTGATACTTGGTGAGGTTTACAACTAAAACCAAAATCACGTGTATATTTAATTTCTACAAAGAATCCAATTTTTTAAATCTTTTTTTTAAATACCGGTATAAAGTAGAATCTAATCCTATTCTAGGCGCGCGAGGTCTTCGTTCGTTACCTTAACGGGAGTCAAGGTTTACACTACACGTCGATTTTCGATTTAAAATCACGCGGTTGACGAAAAATAAATACACGTGATATCTTACTATCACGGAAATGTCTATTTTGTATATGTTTAACTCTTGCTGAATTACCGTCTTGTTAAATTGTGTTGTATTCAAAGTTTCGGAAATAAATTATTAATTTATTATTTATTTTAAGAATACACCACAGCCCCCGTATCCAAGTGACTTTGAAGCCATCTGTGCATCCTTACTTTTCTGCTGCCACAGCTATTTTTAGTGTCGTGTTTCTATGTTTGTTCTTAGTTTTAGGGTATATGCCTTTATGATTAAACTAGCTGTTGCCCGCGGCTTAGTCCGCGAGAAATACAAATTAAATATTAAGGCAAGGTTTGAGTCCACTTTTCTCGTACGTACAGATTTAGAGTGGAATAAGTTGTCGGCCTCCTTGTTCTCTGAAAGATACAATTTAGAACTTTTCAAGGTTAGAGTGAATACGTTCTTACTAGGTCAACGTGCGTCATCTTCGACCACACCATCGCTTACCATCAGGCGAGTTGGTGGTCAAAAGAGGACATATACGCGATAAAAAAAACTCACTGTCTTTATAGTAACCCTGTATATGTGTTTAAGAACAGTACCCACTTTTTGAAGAAGTCTAACCACCGATAGATGCAGCCGAACAAAACAACGTATAATTTTTATCACAAACGCGAAGCTTGTGATGAAAAAAAAAACATTATGAACGTTTGTTCATAACCACTTACTGTGCCCGCCCGTTTTGAGGGTTTCCTTTTTCTAATTATTTTCCTCAAGTAAGAGTAACCTGTCATGCCTTAGGAAATCTTTAGTATTGGTAGGACTCTTGGCAGAGTCCGCCTGGGGAAGTACCACACCTTTGCCAATAATTCTACCGCCAATCAGTAATATGCTAACATTACCGTGTTCCGCTTTGAAGGGCAATGTTTTCAGAGGAATTACAGGGCCGAGAGATATAATATCTTAGATCTCTGGGTGACGAGCGCAGTGCTAAGTGAGGATTTGGACTCTTCATGTTCTAATAGTTGCGTGTCACTGTGCTGTTATGTGACAGGCATGTTGCTTACCATCAGGCATATGTCCTGCTCGTAAAAAAAGAGATCAGCTACCTATGTGATAGTGCAAGTCATGTCATAATCGGTCCAACCTTTTCGGAGATTAGCCGGCACAAACAAAGAGATATACAAAAAATAGTTTTTAGGTATAGGTACCGTAGGTATTTAGTTTCATTGGAGCTAAGTGAAAAACTGTTAATTTGATATTACAAACAGACGACCCAATTTTATTTATTTGTATAGGTATGTATAGATAATATTTTTATAATTTTATTACATTGCGTTTAACAGATTATAGCAATCAATCAATACCTAGTATGTGAGAATTCTATATCGCACATCGGCAATCAGTTTCTACCTAGGTGTACGCGAAAAAAATATTGAAATGCACCTCTACGTGTAGGTATAAATACATACCTATATCAACTCTTTCGAAACATAGCAAACGTAAGTACAAAACCAGCGAGCAACCAAACAGTGGCTGTCATTATGTATTCTATGGCTGGCACAGATTATGATAATAGTTACTACTGTGAATAACGTGGCCGAGCAACTACAAAAACGCCTGTTGTTTGAGTGATAGCAAATACATCTGTGCAACATGTATTTGCTGTCACTCAAACAACAGGCGTATTCAGTAGGCTTTTTTTAAAAACTTTCAAAAACTATCCCTGGCTATCTGCTGATTAATAAGTAGATTGGCATACAAGATCTAACCCATATATGTATCTACATAAAAGTTAGAATCTTTAAAAACACGGTTTTCATATAATTTTTTCACATCAAAATTACGGGTGAAAACAAATTTGGCCAAACCAATTTCATAGTTTCAAGAGACAAGAAGCATATGCAACGATTTTTAAAAGTTCAGTTTGAAATTCAGGATATGTGTAATAGTATGTATTAATTTCACACTTCCACATAATGTATTATGGCCATGAATTGGCTACAAAAACACATCGATTTCGTTAAAATCGCAGACGCGCCCCTTAAGTTATAAGTTTTCAGTTTTATCGATAGTCCCTGTAATTACCTTTTTTGAGAAATTATAATTCCAGGAACAGTTGGTTTTTTTTTTCGCCACGTAGTCAAACTTCTCATTTAAAAACTAAGCATCGGGAAAATGAGATAGCCTATAATAAACTAATTCATCTTTACAATGCCAACTAGTCCGTCGTCTGCTCCGGATGCCTGTCGCAACCTTAACAGGATGCTTGCCTTCTGGGACAGCCTGGGCTGGTTGGAGTAGAAGGGAAGTATGAGTCACGCACAATGGCCCAATAAAGAGGCTAGGTGCGGAAAAGGCCCCGCTAAACTAACTACTAACTAATGCCAACTAGTCGAAAGCGTCAAGTCAATATCAACAATTATTTTTACTTGTACCTACCTACTTCTGATTTATACTCGTACATTGCCAACAAATTTACTAACTCGGCCATGGAAGTTAGGTGTTAGGTTTTTTTTTTTTATTTGAATGCATGCCACAAATTTAGATGCTAAAAAATAACCACCATCAGTGTTGCCACCTTAGCCCTTTTCGGGCTAGATCTAGCACTTTTTACTGTAGGTGAACTCGTTTTTTCATGCTTTAGCCCGAAAAGAGCAATCTAGCCCTTTTCAAGCGAGCCGAAGACTTCGCACCGCGATTACCAAGTTATGAAACAATGCGCGTCATGTAGTATAGATTTCGTCAGTTCACACTTTATGATAACGATTGAAAGTCTTGCTGTTCCCACAAGGTGCCAACTGCAATAATAAAAATGTGTGGGACTAATTTGAAATACTCGTTCAAATTGGCTAAGAACACAGATGTCAATCAGCCATCAACTTCTTCTGCTTTGGCAAATATGATTTTGGAAAATTCCGATGCTGACGCTGATTTTTAACAATTTCATAACCAACTTAATCGGTAATTATAATTAGATTTTTCTGAAATTTCGAATAAACAATTTTTAACCCTTTCCTTTTATGGTTTTTCCCTTTCTAGCACCTCTTTTGATTGCATTTGCTAAATCTAGCTCTTTCTAGCTTGTCCGACTGCTCTTTTTCAAAAACCAAGGTGGCAACACTGACCACCATGCTGAGTTATATTTACAGTGGCTTACGTAGAAGAAAACTAGTGGCTGAGATACTATTATTCAGAAGCGCGTTTGTTGTGGCCGAATTAGTAATTTAGAAGGTAACTTATATTTTCTTAGGCGAATAATGCGATTAAAAAGAAGCTTGTTGAATTAGCACCCTTTTTTTATAATGGAATATGTGGCATTTGGCATCACAAACATAACCTCCTCTGCTGCCTACCGTCTGAAAGCCTAAGCCGTTTAGGTAAAGGTTTTTCTGTTAAGGAAAATCATTGCGGGGAACCCTTACGAAGCTTTCACGCACATTAATTTGCAAATGTGCCCCCGATAAGAAAATGTGATTAAGTCAATGTGAAAGTCGTGTTTCTGTGTTTATTTCAATTTCAGCATTGAACACAACAAAAATATAGACTGTTTTTGAAGTGAAACCCGAAAATTTATTTTTCATCCCACCACCTCGGAAATGGTATTTTTGCTCCTCGATCTCTAAGTACAAAAGTCGTTTTTACCTTCTAGGGAGTAAGGTAAATTTGAATTTAGAACGTCGTGTGCACTACAAACTCAGACTCGAATCCTCCATCCATGATGGCCATTGGCCATATTCATCAACATTTCCCATTGGCTATGCTGCATTTCTAGATGGCCACGCGCTCCGGTTTCACCCGCGTAGTTTCCATAGTTAGCTACCAAATTCAGAGCACCAAACCTTACCTAGAATCCAAATCATTACCTAGCACTGCACTGCACTCTCCACCCAGAGATCTAAGCTATGTTATGTCTCTAACCCTGTAATTTCTCCGGAAACATTTCCCTTCAAACCGGAACACAGTAATGTTTGCACATTACTGCTTGGCGGTAGAATAACTGGCAAAGGTGTGTGTGTGTGCAAAGTTGAGAATACTTAACGCAATGAGACATTTCAATACTTATGCATTGAAACCTCATTAAAGATGGTTCTTATCTGCACCATAGCTCATAGGTAGCGTTAATGTTACATTTTATTAGAGTTTTTTTACAAAATGAAACATGAAAGCTATTGTGGTTGTTTCACATATTCATTTAAGATTTAAGTCACGGATAACGTGACTGTGTGAAATGGCCGGTGCAGTCCCACTGGTGCCCCCCCCTGCAAAATTAGTTTTTTGACCAGTTTTCAGAGCTATCTACTCATTAGCCAAAACAAATATCAACTGGTAAAAAATACACTAAATTTCTACAATTTCTTGGCTTCAAAATGGCAGTTTTTTTTTGTTAAACGAAACCAGCAGAAATATATATATCTATAATTGTCATTATCATGCATCTACTCGAAAAACCGCCATTATTTGGACTTAAAATACTTACACCAACGGATAAATGTTTTTTTCAAAAGACCAAAATCTGATTTTATAAAGAGCTTATTCTTAAATTTGAGCGTAAAACAGCGACAAATCCTACTGTTTCTCTCTTGCTCTTTCTTGCGCTGTGTGATGAGGTAAGAAATACTCAAGGTCATTTGCACGGGGTACGGCCTTAAGTTTCGCCGGCCTTTTTCAATGCATTTTTAATTAAATAAGACTGAAACATTCTCGACACACTTCTCAAAATTGAGAACTATCTTAGACAAGTCTATTTGCATCTTGAAACCCCTCCTTACCGATTATTTTTGACAGGTATTTTGCGTTGTCAAACCTCATCAATGCGTGAAATTCCGACGGTACGGTAAAACTACCTAAATTACACTACCTAAATTACGACCATTTTTTCTTGTGAATGTAGCGATGACGCCACGATCGAAGTGTTGACACGTGTAACAAAATGAGACAACTTCTTTGTCTGTGTGAGTCAGTAGTTCCGCTTTTGGCCATTCTACTGATAACTTGGTGGCACTATACTACAGTACCTCTACTTTTAGCGACACAGTTAACCTTTTGACCGCCAGAGTCACCTATACTTGACAAGCGCGAGTGAGCCCTGTGCGCCAACGACGTCTATAGTTGACAAAAAAACGGACTATACCAAAACATTGTGTGTTAGATGTCAAATGGTGACAGCACAATTTTTTTTTTTTTTTCATTTTGACTTAGGTATTTGGTACGCTTGGCGTCCAGGGCACGGAAATGCAAATTGCACTAAATTATATGCATGGACTAAATTAGTCCTGGCGGTCAAAAGGTTAACATGCAAATGAAACATTTTTTTACAAATCGATTAGTTTATTACGATAAATAATACATAAATGTTAATCAAACGAATACAGTAATATAAATATCGATACAAAAGTGATTCTACTCTAATGGCACAATTAAACAAAGGTTCGAAACGTGCACAATACTACTTCTTACAATATAGGTACAATTTGGATGGAATGGTTTTTTAAAGGGTCTATGGCAGTCAGTTGGCCTCGGGCCTCCACTGCCTGGCAAACATTGTACTAGCTAACCTATTCGGACGAAACATTATTCATTTCTGTTCATCTGTTTGAGGTAATATACGTATATATACTCCTTTCACCATGACCTAGCATTTTAAGACAAACCAAGATTTCGACTATCTAAATATCGTTAGATTTGTCTCAATCACCCAAGTGTCCTTAGATAGAAAAAAACATTATGTGATACAGTATCAGTATGTGTATTATTTTTTTATGTGTTCGTTTTATGCAGTCGGGTTTTTTAGTTTTTATTAAAGTTAATATTACACTTAGTGACCACAAGTAAGACGCGCGTCGCTTAGTGAGATAGAACTACTACAGCAGGTGACGGTGAACGGAGTCTACATATCTTCAGTAACAGAGAGTAATATAAAAAGTTACATTTCCTTAATCGATTTATTACAACAACTAAATGGACGGATTAATCTTAAAGTAATAAACATTTCATTCTCCAACATACAATATTCAGTAATGCATTGGAATGTTTACAACTTTCGTTCACAATGTGCGGACTTATATTATCTAACCGCGGTAATACTAAACTTGACTTAACCTCACTGTTGATTCTTTGAGTTAGTGTGACGTCACAACCGGCACCGTTTCATGGTTGATATTTCAAAGACACGGACGAAGAGGTTTGACTCTACTTTTGTGATAAGAACGTCTAGGCTGTGGAATGAGTTGCCCGAGTTGGTTTTCCTTCATAGTTATAATTTTGGTGTCTTCAAATCGGGAGTGAATCGGTTTCTTCTAGGTAAGCACGCTCCATCGTAGACCGCATCGTCGCTTCACATCACATCAGGCGAGATGGCGGTCAAGTGTAAACCTATAAAAGTTTCAAAAAAAATAACGTCGCATATTTTATATTCAGTACTCTGATTCACAACATAATCGGATTGATTTCGACACGAAATCAATCCTATCGGTCTTTGTCTTATCGGTATAGAATGACAGAGACAAGGATTGTTATTCATTGTTTGGCTTTTTGTAAATTACGTTAACTATTCTTCTGAATTTATTACAGTTACAGATTTTGTTATTATTATGATTTCTGTTACAGATCTGGCTGTACTCAAAAAAAAATCGTCTAAATTTTTTACCAAAGATGGCGTCTATCCAAACTTCCGTTTGGTCGCTACCTCGTCTGACATAGATCAACGAAGCGCTTCTAACTAGAAGATAAAATTCATTTTCAACGCAGATTTTATCGACCGCTTAGCATCAGACGAGATGGCAGTCAAGTGCAGACCTATTATCGATTCAAAAACATTGGTAAAGAGTAAAGAACTAAAGACACTCGGGTAGATATATTCTATACTGATATATCATAGAATATACCTATTCTTGACTGCACGTTTATCAAAAGTGGTTCGTTCGAGTTTTAAAGCCGCCCATGACCGAGTGGAGGCCAACGCGAGCGTCGACAAAACGGCACAAGACGAGTGGTACCATCCACACACTGGCCCAGCGCAGGACAATACGAGCTACGAGCGCCTTTGTTTTGTGCACAAAAACCGACATCGGTCACGAGAGACGAGTCGAGGGAAAAGAGCCCTATACACACTGGCCACTTGCCGTCACTCGGCCAGCGAGGCGAGCGACGCGAGTCATCACAAAACGACCCTCCACACACCGGCGTTGGCCTCCACTCGGCCAGTATGTATAGGCGGCATAAGAATTTCAAACCAAAAAAATATTGTCGCTTTTTCAAAATGGCGATTACATTATTGACTACGGAATGTATATTTACTACTAACGTTTGAAATTCAACTATTTCACTTTTATCTAAGGAACCAACGACGCGAGCTTTAGTTGTAGTAACGATGTTCAGAAACACGCTGTGAATGTGTGCGTGACTGCGAACTTTCTAGAACCGCCCGAGAACGGGCGAAGGCATTTGTTTTCACGCACACATACAGATAGCGCGCGAGTTGAATGCAGAGCTTAGGAATGCGGTAGTGCTGTGCGCGGCAGTGACAGCACTACACTGGCGACAGTGACAGCACTACACTGGCGACAGTGACAGCACTACACTGGCGACAGTGACAGCACTACACTGGCGACAGTGACAGCACTACACTGGCGACAGTGACAGCACTACACTGCAGGCGCGTGAGGTGGGGCGTGCGGATAGCGGGGGGAGATGCTCCCGCTCTTTACCGCAGACCCCGACTGCATTCAACTCGCGCGCTATCTGTACTTAGCGTGTTTTTGCCACAAGCCACAAGTAAGACGCACCTCGTTTCGTGACATAGAACTACTAGCGCAGTAATAATCGTCACAACACACTTATAAAATGGGTAGTTCGATAAGTCTACCCGTGATTAGAAGCTTTGATTTGACTCTCACCATCCGTCAGTTTACTGGTGAACATGTTGCATGAAACTGTAACGAAATATCGGGAACTCGCTCCACTAACCTCCGTAAATATCCCGCAACTAATAAACAATACTGATATAATATAATAAACAAAAGTGCTATTTTAAAACAAACTATACTGCGATTAGATAACAATTATTAAATGCTAATACCATCGTAATTATTAACGCTAATTTATTTCAGCCTTCGATACATACATTAATTGGTTACAATAATAATTAAACAATATATTAACTTACAATAACTTAGGGCTATTCAATAATTACGTAACCTCGTATAATATATGTCCCACACATTGATATTGCGACAGAACCTTGTCATAATGATAATAGCTGCGTGAATTCATCCGCCGCAAAAAAGTACAGGACATCTACTCTATTTCTACGAAAACGTAATTTCGAAAAAAAAAAGGCGACTTTCCTACTCTCGTTCTACTTCGTTTCGTCCGACACAACATTGTTAGACGTTTAGATGTTCTAAGCATACTCTAATGAGAGTAGGCTTAGAACATTTAAACGGACAAAACGACGGATCGAAGTAGACTCGGAGTTGGAAAGTCGCGAGTTTATTTCGAAATTACGTTTCGTAGAAAGTTAGACGTCTACTCTAGACGTCCAGATTGCAATTTTTTTTCGTTAATACAAAAACCGACTTCAATTTAAAACAAAATTCAAACAGTCGACCAAATTTCATAAAAAGATATAAATGAAAGCATATTTTAGATTATTCTTAATATTTCAAAAACAGCCTCACTGATTTCGATAAAAATGTATATGGGACCATCTCGAAACTATGATCTACTAAACAAATAACGAACCATCAAAATCGATTCACAATTGGCGGATCGATCGCGTAACAATCGTACAAAATAAGCTTGGGCTTTAGGTATTTTTGACGTGATAACGTCTTATAATTCGATGAAGCCGACTGCACGCCCGCAAAACATGACGTCATGTGCCGTTACCGCCGTTACCTCAGTCAGTACCATTCCATCAGTATTTTTATTACTTTTCGCACCATCTAGTGAGTGAAATGTGTATTACGTTCAAGAGTCTGTCCATGTTTTAGAAAAGCGACGATATGAAGTTAAGAACTTGTGCTAGTACAATGATGTACCCAGAGATGGCGCTTTGAACAGCTTTTCAAAAAGCTTCAGAATATTTCACCTAGATGGCGCTTAACACAAATACTATGACCGCATTAAAAGGAAACGAAATTTCAAGCGCGTATTTTTGACGTGATAACGTCTTATAATTCGATGAAGCCGGCTGCACGCCCGCAAAACATGACGTCATGTGCCGTTACCGCCGTTACCTCGCCGCATGACGTCGTCAGTACCATTCCATCAGTATTTTCTTAAGACGTTGTCACGTTCAACTATCGTCAGTAAACCGACTTTACAGACAACCATTTTTTATAAATTGTATTTTTAGAGCCCGGTTCAAATATTGAATCAATAACTTAGCATCATCTTTACGTCACTAAGATGGCCGCCAATCGCAATATCAACGTGAGGGACTTAACCGATGTTTTTGCTCACCTAAAAAGACTTTAAACCATCAAAATGGCGATTGATTACGTCAGCAAATCTTTGCCACACCTATTACAAAATTTCTAGCAAAGAGGTTCAAAGGTTTAGAAAACTAATACTTAATATGTAACAAATACTTAAATGATTCCTTACATTTTAATGTGAATATGTACAAGTTATTACACTTAGAATAAAATATAACAACATTAATATGTGCTGCCATATCGTTGATCAATCATTTTACTATACATTCTGAATACTTTTAATTTAAAATTATAACTTAAAATGCATTTTATTTTGAACGTAGAATTTATTTACTTGTTTTTTCATATAAAAGCAACTTTACAGGTTTTCACCAATGCGTTACAATTATCATAGTGTTTGTTTAAATGCATAAGGGCCACAGCACACTAGGTACTTTTAGCATCGGCGACCGGCAATTAGTCGCTTTTTAGAAGCTAAAAACGGCGACCAAACGTATTGTAATATAGAACACATATAAGAGATTTTAAGAGATTCACAAACAAATTTACAGACCTTTAGATTTCGAATATGAAAAATGTTTTACCAATTCAATTTAATCGACACAATAAAATGTTTAAGACTACGCGTCCATTTGAAGACGACAAAAAAAACGCACGAAAATGCCCTTTGGAATTGACACATGTCATCTATCATCACACTAAAAACACTCATCTTTGAATAGAAAAAAAAACATATTTATCTGCTTTTTATATGAGGACGGTTTACTCTGGTTACAGCCGCGCTGTTCGGCAGCGTGGCAAGTAAGCGCGGTTGAAACCGCGATGACGATACGCGCAAAAATGAGTGTTTATTTTGTCAGCTTAGAGAGCCGCGCCAACAAACCGCACGGATTGTCTTCAGCCATAGTCAGTTACGGTCATCTTCACTCCGCACATAGTCAGTCACGGTCACCGTCACTCAGCACATACTGAGTCATGACCGCCGTTAATCAGCACATAGTCAGTCACGGCCACCGCCACTCAGGACATAGTCAGCGTGGCAAGTAAGCGCAGTTGAACCCGCGATGACGATACGCGCAAAAATGAGTGTTTATTTTGTCAGCTTAGAGAGCCGCGCCAACAAACCGCACGGATTGTCTTCAGCCATAGTCAGTTACGGTCATCTTCACTCCGCACATAGTCAGTCACGGTCACCGTCACTCAGCACATACTGAGTCCTGACCGCCGTTAAACAGCACATAGTCAGTCACGGCCACCGCCACTCAGCACATAGTAAGCAACAGCCACCGTCTGGCAGTAGATAGTCACGGCCACCGTCACTCAGCATGCAGTCAGGCACGCCCGCTGTCCGGCCCGGCTCGGCTCGCGGTCAGTACAGCATGATGGCGGCGCTGACCTTCTCCTCGCCGGCGGGCTCGCCGGGCCCGGGCGCGCGCGCGCCGGCCGCCCCCACCGCCACGCACACGCAGTTGCACAGCGCAGCCGCGCCCGCTCCCACCACCAGCCTGCAACAGTAGTAGTGGTGGTTGCACTTACAACAGTAGCGATTACACTTACAACAGTAGTGGCTGCACTTGCAACAGTATTGGTTACACTTACAACAGTAGTAGTTACACTTACAACAGTAGTCATTGCACTTAAAACAGTAGTGGTTGCACTTACAACGTGCTATCTTCATAGCAGGATCAACAATGAAGATAACGACTGAGAAGATGCATTATATCAGCTTTTCAGCCTTTAAAGGCCTAAATAACCACTGGCTCCCCGGATCTGGTGGCATTCGTAATAGAATTTCCGTGGGACAAGTAAAGAGAGGTGTGGTTACCAGAAGGAGAGGCCGAGGTCGGCGCGGCCGTCGGAGGACCAGGTGTTGGCCAGGTCCTCGTCCGACATGACGTTGTGCCGCAGCCGCAGGAAGTACTCCGCCAGCCACACGGCCGCCGCGCCCGCCGTCAGCAGGACTGGAAACAGGGCGAGGAGAACGTTAACGTGCGGACTACAGGCAGCCCAGCCTCAGCGCGAGCATCCTCGGCTCGCACGGCTCGTGTCGAGGCTGCTTCGGTAGAATTTAAACGACACGAGGCAGTAGGCCACTAACGAGGGACAAAATGGCGTCGTATCGTCAGCTGATTTATTTTCGCGTCTGTTCTGTCCGTTCATACGCACAACAAACTATAACGAGAACTTTGCTCAAATCACGTCCACATTAGGCGCGTACTGACTGAGCGAGGCATACAGCGAGGCTTCCTCGGCCGTATGCCTCGCGACGATTTTCTGAACGAGGCTGCCTCGCTACAAAACCATCGTCGCGAGGCTGCCTCGCGAGGAAAAGCCGAGCCATCGTCCGGTCTGAACATTTAGTATAAAGCGAGTTGTCAAGATGAGACCACGCGTGCGGATCGCCGTCGCAGCTGTTATGTTTTTACTAATTCATCGACTTATAAAGAAAAAGAATCGAAAATCTAAAAGGTTTTGGCTTAAAAAATTATATCAAAACAGAAGTGAATATGGGTATAGATTATATGCAGACTTAATTTTCGATGGTGAAGAACATAATTTCACACGAATGCCTGAGAGTGAATTTGAAATACTGTACTCACTTGTAAATGTCAAAATAAGCAGGAGTGACACAAATTTCCGCAAAGCAATTACTGCACGAGAAAGATTGTTGATAACATTAAGATTTTTGGCAACAGGAGATTCCTACACCAGTTTACAATATTTATTTCGGGTTTCGAAACAAAGGATATCAGTAATTGTTCCTGATGTTTGTGACGCCATTATTGAACAATTAAAGGACTATGTTAAGGTATGTATAATGAAACATATTTATATAATCAGACATTGTTTTAATCGTTGCTTTTTTACCTATTGTTATGTTTATTGTTACTCACAAATTTTTGTAATTATTTATATTTACTCACACATTGCTAACTATAATCTTTACTTATATATCTAAGAATATTGCAACATGTAAAGACTTTTTTAAATCTATTTATTCATTATGTGGAGGTGGCATTGATGAAATAGAATGTATAGGCGATTGAGGCATCGGTGAGGTATAAGGTATCGGCGGAGGAGGCATTGGTGAGGTAGAAGGTATTGGTGACGGAGAAGGCATTGGTGAGCGCTCAGTCAGTACGCGCCTATTTGCGAGGCACGTACGCCGAGGCGCCTTTGAGCACAATCAAAAGACCGACACCGAATGGCTGGCGCGAGGCACGCCTCGGGCCGAGGCGCGTACGCACTAGCGGCAACAGGGCGAGCCGTGCGTGCCTCGGGCGAGGCTGCCTCTAGTCCGTACGCACCATTACACACACAAACTACGCTATGACTACTTCAAAAAGTCGTCATAGCTTATTTATTACTAGTTTTTGAAGTGAAGGCTTCTTTTAGCTCACGTACCTGCGAGTGAGTTGGTGGCTCACAGCTCACGTACCTGCGAGTGAGTTGGTGGCTCACAGCACACAGCTCACGTACCTGCGAGTGAGTTGGTGGCTCACAGCACACAGCTCACGTACCTGCGAGTGAGTTGGTGGCTCACAGCACACAGCTCACGTACCTGCGAGTGAGTTGGTGGCTCACAGCACACAGCTCACGTACCTGCGAGTGAGTTGGTGGCTCACAGCACACAGCTCACGTACCTGCGAGTGAGTTGGTGGCTCACAGCACACAGCTCACGTACCTGCGAGTGAGTTGGTGGCTCACAGCACACAGCTCACGTACCTGCGAGTGAGTTGGTGGCTCACAGCTCACAGCTCACGTACCTGCGAGTGAGTTGGTGGCTCACAGCACACAGCTCACGTACCTGCGAGTGAGTTGGTGGCTCACAGCACACAGCTCACGTACCTGCGAGTGAGTTGGTGGCTCACAGCACACAGCTCACGTACCTGCGAGTGAGTTGGTGGCTCACAGCTCACAGCTCACGTACCTGCGAGTGAGTTGGTGGCGAGCAGCGGGCGCGCGCGCGCGCGGTGCCTGGCGGCGGCGGCCAGCGCGGCCAGCACGCAGGCGCCGGCCGCGGCCGCCAGCGCGCCGGCCAGCAGCCCGGCCGCGCCGCACCACGCCCAGCGCCGCGCCGGCAGCGTGCCGTTCCGCACTGGAACAACACGAGTTTCGATACCTCATTCAAACCCATAATGCACGTTATGCGGTTATGACTCATCATATGAAAAAAATTGAATCTACCCTCAAAAACTTTAAGGGTAGTTTTGACAAAACAATCAATCGTAACTAAAAATTTCGCAGCAACGGAAAAAAATTATAAACTAGTGACATGAATCAATAGAATTTGTTTTAAACTTTTCACACACAAGAGATTAAAAGTGAAGATTGTAAGAGAAAAGGTCCAAGATTTAAGTTATGTTAGACGATCCACGCACTGCCAAGCACCACGCTACATGTTAGATGTGGACGCATCTATGCGCGTATGGATTGCGCGTGCGGATCTGCATCATCGTACGGGTTTTTCCCGCACTCACGCGCGTTGTTGCGTTTTGTGGATTCAAGGCGGCTCTGACTCGTTTCATTGAACACGCCAAGCTCGTCCAAAATCACGACACTGCAGGACTCGAGGTGCCATACACTCGACACTATATTGTTTTGTTAATACTCACAACCCCATTCTTTCAGTCTAAAATTACAACGCGTCACACCAAGCAAATGATGGTGAGACGATTTCGACGAATACCGGGAAGTCTAGCCAGGTTTAGCTTTAAATAGGGACTTATGTAAAGAATCCCCCTTCCACTTCGAAACCCGAGAATATATTGCGCAAATTGGAACAAAATAGGTCCATACCTAATAATGCCAACCTGGTAAGTTTTTCAGATGGATGTTTCCACTAAATATTTTGTATTCAAGTTTAAATGTGGGGTCTGTTTAGAAGGATCTTGCTTGATCACGTCAAAGCACATGAACGGATTAGGTTGATATTTGGAATACAGATAAAATATAGTCTGCAATAGCATGTAGACTATTTCAATGCGGGAAAATAACGGGAATGGGAACCACGCGGGTAAAACTGCTAGCATAACGTACAGCGATTTAAATTGACAAGTTTTGTAGTGATAGATCAGAACACGGTAATTTCAGCTGATTTGTTGAGCAATATGGGGTCCCACGGCCGCTACACCGCACCGTGTGACAGACCCCAACCCGTCAGCTCCCGATAGCGATCTATCGCCAGCTGCCGTTACCACACGCTCCAACGCTTGCTCTTGATAACATCTGTCTATTCACTGAGCCGCTCGTGTCGCAAGCGTTGCATCCATCGTCTTGTTTAAATAAGTCTTCGTCGTTTTTGGCTGCCCTCTAGGATCTAACTAACACACAAATCTAGGAGTATTTGCCCATATCTGATGCTGTATTTTATTAAAGAAACAGTTGTCTTTAGATGTCATCTGCGCAATAGGCATATCGAGCGTTGCGTCAGCACAGGGCCCTAACATCAAATTCATTATTAAACCATACATGCCAAGAATTAACAGTTCACGATCAGGGTTACCCTTTTAGACAGTAGTTATCCAACTTGTGGACTTTACAATCGGAATCAAACATTCAAAAATAGTGTATTATTTTAACTGAAGGTTGTGGGTCAGCATTAGTGATAGTAAATCTGATTGAGTATCAAGCAAGAGTGATCCTATTACCTAATAGGCAACCATTTTCAAATCGACGCAATTCCATTTGAATCTTCGGACAAACTACCTACAAAAAGTCGATTTACGTACGAATTTTTTACGTGATTATATACTCGTATAGTTCTCTTATCCCTTGTTCCGCGCTCTCGCTTCCACGCTCGGCTCCTGCAGAACGTGACAATTTTTTTGTGCAACTGACGTTCATCGATTTATAAGACGTTATCACGTCAAAAAAAGACAAATAAACTTACCCCCGAAATCATGACTCCTCCATCCGTACCCGAAGTTCAGTTCCTTGTGTCCCTCGAACAAGCCGAAGTTGATGATTCCCTCCGACTCGTGCGGGTTGTGCGTCCGTCTCGCCCTGGCGTCGATCCAGTGCGTGGTCCCGAGCGAGGCGACGATCAGCGCGATACACAGGCAGGAGCCGAAAAACGTCGCGAAAATCATCGAACGCTTGAACAGATTCAACATCATCGTGACTGAGATTCAAACCACTTTCACTAAGTTCGCACGCTCTCCGCTAGATGGCGTGACGTCACATGGCGCGTCTCCGACTCTGTGTTTTTATTCGTTTTCTAGTTGGTGGGACCCAACTCGTGGTGGTACTGTGAACGGGCCATTGTCGCAGATGTTTTCTTCACACGAAGTTGAAGAAAATTCTGCAACAAAAACTTAAATCAATATATTTGCACAATGCAGTTTTAAAAAGCCGCTTTGAGAGAACGATAGCTTTTATCATAGTTAAATATGTGGCCAAGCATTTCGCTTGCGAGCCTTAACTTTGATAATAAGTAACCAATTTAGTGAAATTAATGTATATTCGCATGCTTTAAGGTTTTGCTGTTTGAGTCCACTTTAGTTATACGTACATAATTATGTCCAAATAGTAAATAAAACATGCGGACCGAGTGGATATTTCACAATGGACACAATCTACGTGTCTTCCAATCTAGAGAGAATCGGTAACTTTTGGTGTAAATGCTCTTCGTTGTAGACAGCATCGTCGCTTTACATCAGTTGAGATGACCGTAAAACGACCATCTTAGGTAAAAAAAAAAGAAATTGTAAGCATTTCATCTATTTCTGTACCCATCCATTTGCACGTAAACCTTTACTTTAAAATATACAATTTTTTATATCGAATAGTTAATCAAACTAATTATACCTAGATTAACCCATATCTTCCCACTGCCCCATTTAAGGTGCACTTAAATTTTTCATGACACAGCTAAATGTTAACAAGTGAGGGTATATTTGATAACTTTGTCTTATACTAGACATCATTGCAGTTAATTTAATAGTAGTTAACAGTAATTGTGCCCATTCGTTTAATTGCTATAAATCTTCGAGTTTTGTGAATTTCAACCAACATGAGTTGCAGCAAAAGATAAGTGATAATTTTTTTATTTATTATTTATTATTTTAGAGAAGTTATGATTTTAGTAAGTTATTAGTTATACTTTTGAATAATATTATGAACATGATGATATTTTGATTTTATATATATGGCTTTCGCAAGGTTATCTTGAACGCCCCATTTGAGGTGCGTTGGGAATAGGAGGCACCATGGTAGTTTGTTGCAATGATTTTATTTGAACGTAGTTTTTTATATATTTTGAGTTATAACTTGTGTTCTTTTTTGTTACAGTTTGAATGTTCATGAAATTATATAGGCCTAAGAAAACGATAACCTTACAATTTCTGCTGAATTTTTTATTATGCCACCTGAAAATGATTATTTGATTGATGAAGATGGTGGAAGCAAGGATGCAGTGATAATTAGTAATCTTGCGCGTCACCAGTTGGCTGAAGCCAAAGTTCTACGTATGATTCCATCATCAGAAGGCGTTCTAGAAACTGTGAAGCCTATATTGATGTTATAAATCAAGAGGAAGATTAGCCTACAAATAAGAACAACTACATCTCAAGCTAACTTTTTGCGTCTTTACGATTAGGTACTTGATGATGGGACTCAGATGGGTCATGATATCACTGGAACTCTTGGGGATAATATAGCTGAAGGATGTAAAGCAGACAAATGATGAAAAATGACGATCATAAACGAGATACCTGCATAGTTATTTGATTCTTTGCATAGCATCATTGTCTCTTCCAAAAAAGAATGTAACTAAGACACCTATGCCAATCAAGTAAAAACCAGACCGATTTGCCAAGGCCAGATGGAAAGGATCACTATGTAATCAAAAACGAAACTCAAATTCGGTGTCGTGAATGCCACAAGAACAATAAGTTTCGGTTCAGCAAATGTGGGATGGTTTGCATCAACACTGCTCTCAATCTTTTCATAACATAAAATAGATTTTTTCTGTGATGGATTGCTTTTTGTACTTGTTTGTTTATTGATTTTACATAATTACTTTTAATTTTATCAATTTGCTTTTAATTTCATAAATAAAAGAGCTCCAACATAACGTCCTGTATATTATTTCTCTATACATAATCCATGGGCATATTTTCCCAACGCCCCATTTAAGGTGCGGTCCTGAAATTCAGCTTCAATAAAAGTCATAAAAATAAAATACGTATTTTTGTCTAATTTAAGAGCTATTTTATTGATTTATGTAACGAAAACAACAATTATTTGTAAATTTTATACCTTGGGAAGATATGGGTTAAATAGATTCGGAAGACAAAAGGCAGTAGAAGGAAACGTAAAGCTTAGGATTGGGCTGAGTGGCGAACTATGGGAGGGGCCTATGATGTTCAGTAAGATAGGCTAACGATAATTAGTGCAATAGAAATAGGGTTGCTATCCGTCCGGGTTTCCCCAGATTTGTTCCAGTTTGAAGGGCGTCCGAGTTTATAGTCTTGGGCCGCCCGCAACTCGCGCACAGGGTGTGCACTGTGCACTCCGCGATCAACTGACAAACGGACCCACTAAATTCTTAATAAAAAGATGACTAAATTAAATTTTTAAATGGTCTAAATTTTTTTATAAACATGATTTTTAACATTTTCAACTGTTTTAATTACACTGATCAGTGGGGTTATAGGCGATTCGTCCTAAAGTTAATTCGTCCCGAAAAAAAGTGTGTGTAAATTCGTCACTATTCTAATTTTTAGATAAATCCTCGTTTGAGAATTGTAAAGTGATCATGTTTAAAAAACCTGTAGACATGTCCGGCCAGTAGCCATGTCCGACATTGTAAAGTCCAGAACGCTTTATAATCCGGGATTTTCACGAGTCTAATCCCGGTTCCCAAACTTTAGATATGGTAGGTAACCCTAAATAGATAAGTACTAAGTAGTAATAATAAAGTAAAATAGAAAAGCGTAGTAATTAATCGAACAAATTGGCAGTAATTACTAAACCTGATCGAGTTACCCTGAAGTAAAAGCGTTTGTTTGTAAACGAGCCCAGCGCGGCATTATTACCTAATTGATGTGCGCAGAAACCGCGGCCGCGGCTGACCGCGCGATCCGGACCGAAATGAATTATAAAACGAAAGTACAGTTTGTTTTCACCGGTTATACAATCACAACATTGACATCGGATGCACTTTCAGTCACCTTTATGATAACATTTTGGTCCACAGGCTAACCAAAATTGTTAAGCCATATCATGACCCAGGGCAACAGTAACATGTTTACCTAGATGTAAGATAAGTACAGAAAGTAGAAAACTAAAAAAATATTTAATAATTTGCAAAGGTACGACTTTTTTAACTATTATAGGTTCGCACTTGACCACCATCTCACCTGATGTTAAGCGATGATGCGATCTACGATGAAGCGTGCTTACCTAGAAGAAACCGATTCACTCTCGATTTGAAGAGAATTGATGTAACTATT
Source organism: Ectropis crepuscularia (assembly GCA_963693475.1). Taxonomy (NCBI): domain Eukaryota; kingdom Metazoa; phylum Arthropoda; class Insecta; order Lepidoptera; family Geometridae; genus Ectropis; species Ectropis crepuscularia. Next base: position 21,403,425 of record OY856361.1, on the reverse strand, counting down.
TACAATTATAACAAGATTGTAACTATCGAGGAAAACCCAGTCAGGCAAATCATTCCACAACCTAGATGTTCTTATCACAAACGTGGAGTCAAATCTCTTCGTTCGTGTTTTTGGAACATCAACCATGAAACGATGTCGCTTTTTTGAGATGCGCCAAGTCCGATAGAAGAAAAGGCTAGGTGGTATTAGATCATGCAGATCAGTTGCACACTCTCCGAAGTGTATCCGATAAAAAACCGATAAGCTGGAAATCCTGCGGCGATATTCAAGACTTTGAATTCTTTTACGCACAAGAGTGTCATTTGAGCTTGAGATGAGCCTTTTGGCAACTCCATTTGCCATTTGTTCACTCCATTTTTTCCTGAAATATTTTATTAGTCATGGATAATTTTGTGAAATGACCTAACATAGTTGTGGTGCGACTGGTGTGGTGCTTCCACGATCACATCAGTTTAGCATCATCATCATCATCAGCAGGATGAATAGTTTGAGATAACTGATTTGCCTTACATTGAGTATCGGATGTTAGTTTACTTCGGAAGAGGCGACTTTAGTCACCTGCCGCCTCATTGAATGGTGAATTTCCGTGCAGCGAAATTCGTGTTGGGTTAGTCACCTGCGTAAAACCCGTATTAAGATACAGGATGCACATAAGGATGTGCAAAAGTATAAATCTGAGAATCGCAGACCTTAATTGATTCGCTTAATTACATGTGAGTTGTGTTCAGGTTATTTTTGTGTCCATAAAGGCGGTCTTAGCATTTGCGATGCGCAACTCAGGCCATGTGGCAAGCAAGTGCGGTGCATGACCTATGTAATCGTCCCCCAAAGTGCATTCAAAAGCTGTACAAGGCCCTGGCCAGGCCCTGTCTTCCCAAGAATGGTGTAGAAGCTGCACATAGCCTTAGGTTAGCTGCCTATTTGACTCCCTAAAAAGGTTCTAGAAGCTATAATACAAGTCTGTGCCCAGCTTCCCAGTTTGTCGCCTCAAAAAACTGTACAAGACCCTGGCAGACTGTTCGAGTTGCCTCCTTAAGACAGTTCTATAAGCTTCACAAGGGCCTGGACGACTTCCCAGTTTGTCTCATCTAGAAGCCCCTAGAAGATGTACAGGACCCTAGCCGACTTCCCACTATATGCCGATAGTCTACCAACCTCCTTAAAAATACAAAATTTAAAACAAATAAGCGCAAAACAGTCACGAGACTTCAAATCTATGACCTTGAATATTAATGCACAAAACCAGTTCGGTATTTGTATTGTATAAATTCATCATATGTGACAATCGTTGTTTTGGGTATAGGAAACTCGCAAATCTGAATATTTATATGTGCAAAGACATTTATTTCCGTGTAACATACCTAAGTATTAGGAAAAAGGCAATACATTACAAAGTTGTTTGAGGTATTACTAAATTATGGGATGCTATTTGTGTGACGGTTGTGTTTGTACTGTCGTTCAAACATTATCACACATATTTACATACTGTACCGAGTACAAAACGGAGTCATTGGCGCCACGATTAAAATATTTAGTCACATTTTTTTAAACTATGATAGGTTTTCACTCGACCGCAATTTCGCCCTATGTTATCGACGATGCAGTCTACGATGGAGCGTGTTTACCATAAAGAAACCGATTATTCACTTTCGACTTGAAGACGCCAATACTGATCCATCGAGAAAATCAAGTAACACATACTATTACCAGATCAAGCGCTGGCTTGTAGTCATAGTTGCTGCCAGCTCATCTTATTAAGTCCACCAAAACCCATTTCTCTAATGCGAACCGCCGTTTAGGAATATTTTGAGCCGGTTTAGGAATACCTTAACGTTTTCCTTTTTTTTCCTGAGACCTACAGGCTGAATGTCTTCAAGTCCAGTGTGAATAGCTAATATTATGTGCTCCATCTTCGGTCACAACGTCGCTTTCCATCAATGAAGTTGGTGGCCAAACGTAAGCCTATTCAAGAAAAAAAGTTTTTAAAAAATCGTAAAATAAAAAGCAGCTGAATCCTACTAATGTTTTAATGTGAAGTTGATCAAGGTGAAATTTTAAACTTAAATACCTACATAGATTAAAGCATAGGACACATAAGCTACTTTTTCGAAACATTTCAGATTTCCTGATGGAACATGACTTTTTTTTATTCTAAGCGACTACGTCAGTGTTTTCTTTTTTCTCTATCCATCATGGGAGCATATCGATCAAAATCAGAGCGAACGAATAAGAATAATGCACAGTCATCCACTATACGTATATTCGATGAAGAAAGCGTTCGTGACGAACGTACAAATCCATCTCAAATAGGTTTCACTATGTGAGCATTGCCATTGTCATGGTGAAACTCGGGAAATTGGTGTTTATTTAAATTCACGTAAGGTTAAGATTGCAAAAAACGATTATTTATATAGTCATTGGTTTATCATTTATCGTTGTTACGCCATAGACTATAGTTTCAATTTCGTAAATATCCATGAAAAATTGAAATATCTGGAAAAAACCCCGGCAATCCAATTTAAGCACTATATGACTCTTCATTTGTGATAGAACGTCTAGGCTTAGGAATGCGCCGCCTGAGAAAATTGAAAAGAAAATTGTGTTACGTTATACTTGAACGCCCCCTCACTTACGTGGTGGATTATGACCTGGCCTCTCTCTCACAAGGAGAGGCCTAAGATGCCATCAGTGGTAACATTAATAGGGCCGCTTAAGCTACTGTTAAGTACAACAAAATAAAAAATAAAATAATAGTTTAAAAAAAACTAAAAAAACACGCTTTCGTAAAAAAACCAACTAAAAATAAGAAAATAAAAATTAATAAATTTGGATTAAGAATATTGTATATTAGAAATGAATGTACATTTTTGTAAAAAAGCGTGGGGTGTATTCAAAGCGCTTTTTAAGATATTATATTATCAAAGTGATGATTCTTCTACTCATCATCTGTCAATAAAATGTTTATAATTACACTATGCACCCCACGCTTTTTTACAAAAATGTACATTCATTTCTAATATACAATATTCTTAATCCAAATTTATTAATTTTTATTTTCTTATTTTTAGTTGGATTTTTTACGAAAGCGTGTTTTTTTAGTTTTTTTAAACTATTATTTATTTTTCATTTTTTAGTTAATGTTTTTAAACTATATATATAAAACATACGCCGGGCGGACCGCCCCGAGACCCACTACCAAAGCGAGGCGCCGACACGCCTGGTACACGGGCCGTCACTTCGCCGCGCGATAGCGATCGGCGCGCAGATTGCCCTCCAACCCGCACCGCTCCGGCCGCGCCTACGCCCCAGGCTAACTCGAGCCAGGGAGGTCGTAGGCGCAAGCGGAAAAAAAGGCGCGGTGCGAAGGGTGCGGGGGGTGCGGGGGGGGGGTCGGAATGTGATGCACTCATTATTACACATTTTCGCATTTCGAATTAATCATTCGTCGACAGATTCCTTACCTAGAAATTGTAAGACATACGATTGCGTGTTTTATGGACGTACAGCGCCATCTAGTTAATTTTATCAGAACTAACGTTTAACACGCATGCAAAGGATGCGGAAAGAAATTAATTAATCCTGGCGAATCTAATTAGGATAATCGGATGCTTCGATCGGATTATTGCATTGTCATCGACTTTTGATCGGTGTGCAAAGTTTGAATTAAATCTGATCGTACAAAGTAGGACAAAATCGACCTCAAAGAGGTCGGTTACATACATACATACATACATACATACATACATACATACATACATACATACATACAGGTGAAGCTAATAAAAGCGTGTTAATAATGTTATCTTCAGCAATTAACTTATTACGACGCACTATGGGGCAGAACGGTGCGTTCCATCTCAAAAATGGTTTGAACAAAAGTCATGTCACTGAAGATGTTTTGATTACTTTATATTCTAGGAAAATGGAGCTATTCGATAGTATAGTAAATAAAAATTAATAATCAGTTTTATGTACATAAAATTACACCCAAACTTTGAACTTTGATAATTTCATATTAACAAATCCACTCGTTATGAAAGTTTAACATAAGATATTGTTAGCAATATTAGTAATTTAAATGAGTTCTTATTGAAAGAATAGTAAGAATACCGAAATACACTCTATGGCAACCCTAAAATTCCGGGTTTGATTTTATGTTTAGTCTGTGGCTTGATAGTTTTGGCGGAAAACAATCTAGCTCTTGTTTTTTGGCTCGAAAAACATGTTAATAAGGTAAATCATATGCAGCAGCAAGTCTAAGCGAAAGGTTTAAATTAAAAGTACTAGTAAACCGATAAATATCTAAGTAAATTAATACTTGATAATTGTACATCTGTTACTGAATCTAAGGTACTGTAAAGCGTTTTCTTTAATAATGTTACATTTACAAAATGTACTAGTTCAGCTGCACGAGGCAGCTGTGAATAAGTTGGTATGATGAAGGATTGCTTTCGAAATATAATGCTGTAGACTGATCATAGCTGTTTTATTTATGGACTAATTGTCTTCTTAATTTAGAATAAATTACGTACTTAACAATTCAGAAGTGGGATCGGCGGACAAGAAGACTATAATTAATAATAGAAAATTATATAATTGTCCGTTGATCCCGCCCATGCGATATATATTTTTATTCTTTTCAAAGTTTTTTTTTTCTTTCAACGCTTATTGTTTGCTTGTTAATGTCACTCAATACGAAAACTCTATGATCAGTAGGTATTTAATTTGTGATAAAATGTACGGTATTCAATTAATATGTCTAATTGTTTTACCTAATCTCGCAAGGAATAAATTAATTGAATTGAATTGACGGTTTAATGAGTTGCAGAGTGGACCATCGATATAAACCAACAGACCCTGAGCACCTTGAAATTGGTAATAAACTGCGTCTCTAAGTGTATCGTAAGTGGTTTACACACAACCAATCTACTTGACCCTAGAATCGCTAGCGGCGCGATATGCTGTGGTTTTACTTATTTTGGTTGTTGACAACGATTAGTAAAAACGTCCGGCGTTCACCGTTTTCTGTAAACGACTAGAATGGAAAGAGTGAGCTCTCTCTTCCCAACGATAACATGATTCCGTGCGCCCTGAAGTTTGTAAGGGCACATCTGTGTATTAAGATCGTTGGAGTGAACAATATCACGTAAGTGGATTTTTATTCCGTGTAGGTACTTACCATTTTTGAATTTTTCACGCAATGCGGTCCTCACTACATCTATTACTGGAATAAGTCTAGTAGATCCTATATCGCAAAAAATCCTATACCGCATTTTCGATATGATCAAATTGAAAACATAGTCTGGCTATAATTATGCAAACAGCCAAGCCAGTTCTGATTTTGTTATTATTTTTATATAAAAACCAAATATATCCGTCTAGTTCTGCACATAATATTACACATAATAATTGTGTAAATGACGGCTATTCATATTTTCTATGCAATTTAAAAAGGGTATGCCATTTTACAAAGATACTCTCTCATATAGTTTTCGAAAATCATGCTTCGATAAATATGTAGCACCAGTAACTGCAATGTCAGTAATTCTGGACAAACTATTAACGTTACTTTGAGGCTTATTAAAGTGTTATTTTTTAAATTTTGGTTGCCTAGTTATGAGAACGTTCGATTTACATGAGGTTCGAATTCCGACCGCATGTTTGAGTATTTTTCCATGTTCTGTTAGTGAAACTTTGTCATGACCACTGATGTTATATTATGATGATGTCTGATGACACATGTTCTGTAAGTCACAAGGGGACCGGTATGGACCTAGAACAATAACTTTCAGGGATACGTTATTCGTCCAACGGCACTTTGCTAGAGTGATGGATAATGGCGTTTGTCTCTTTAAGAGAAGACCCTTTTAGTCCCAGTTGTAGGAATAAAAATGGTGACTCAACAGACATGCATGTCAGATCATGGGTCAGACGTTGAAGCTGTATGTAAGAACCGCATCACATATCATAATTATAAAATGTCCTCAGACTACTATGAAACTATTAAATGTAGAGTACTACAACGAACCGAACTATTAAATGTAGAGTACCATGACGAAGCGAAGCGGTAATGCGTTCGGTATATAAACCAGTTCAAATGGTTTGACGTCAACTCGCTTTTGCCTTCTTGATACTATGTTTATAACTTACATGGAGATCCGGACAGAGTAAATATTGTCTTTGTCTAGTCGTTTTAGCGATTAATTCAATTTGAGAGATAATCTTTTGCACGTAGAATATTTTAAAGAAACTGTATTTAACTGCTGAGTCAGATAACCATGGACATGTGACGTATATTAAATTAAACTCCACTTTTCTACCAATAGCTATGAACTAAATTGACATTGCCAGTGATATGATCTTAAGTCACAGCATGTGCCATTATTTGAGAATGGAGTTGAGCTGTGAACCGCGACTGAGGTGGCTATTGTTCAGCCAAGATGTAACTCAATGAGTTAAACTTTTATAGATTGTACGGGTTGAAACTACAGTCACACGTGCCTAGTATTATCAAGGTAGAAAGTAGGTACCAGAGCTTCTCAATATAGTTTAGCAGTGTTCTAAACTAAAAGTAATCTCATAAAAATACTTGCTCATATATGAGAAAGATGGATTTAAACGTAGGTTGAGCAATTAATAATGCCTTTATTGAAAGTTCCAGATTATGGATAGGCCGCACCAAGGACGCAAAGATAGCGTCGAAAGTTGCGGCATGGATGTTGAACCTGAGATCGAGCGCTGCAAAGGGCGCGCTTAGATAACGAGTATTCCACCGATTGACAAGGACCGGAACGAGGGAGTGGAAAGGAGTCAGGCAAATCCACAAGCGTTCTAATTTAAATCTGTTCAGTAATGCTGTAAATTGATAGACTGAGAACCGCAGCCAGGAAGTGGAAGGGAGTCTGGATAACAGGCAAGTCCACAAGCGCTCTAATTTGAATTTGTTTAAGTAATGGTGTAAATTGACACGGTTTAGAACCAGGGCGAGGATGTGGAAGGTAGTCTGGATTTTAACAGGCAAGTCCACAGCCTCACATTAATATATAGATTCGATTTATAATGTAAATTTGACGTGGTTTAACGAAGAGTTGTTGAGGCAATAGAAGGCCATAATATGGCGAAAGTAAGACAAACGATAATGATAGACATAAAAGGTCATAGATTTTCACGAAGATTCACAGTCTAGGGAAAGATCGTTTGCTCTTGGAAAGAGGAGAAATTGTGGAGCGTTACAGTACAAGCGACTTTTCTCAAGGTTAAAGCAAAAAAAGAGACGCGAGAGAAGCGCTGCAATTATAGCGACGCATTAAGTTATTTTAAAAATGAGTTTGTTTTACTCTTTGCAATATCACTTCTGTTCATCGCATTTTGAACCTGAACTTCATGATGTTTTATTATATTCTTCATAGATTTATTTAATGTGTTGAAGGATATGGACATTCGACTGCTGAGCTTTCTTTTACCAACGTAAAACTCGAGTTTGATCCAATGTTAAAGGTCAGACTACAATAATTTGAGTTACAAAGTAATGTGTCATAATTTACGAATGGGATTAAAAGAAAATAGTCCACTTTGCTTTACACAATAACAGGCATTGCAAAATCTCAGAAACGTTACTCTAATAGCTGGGCCGAATGGATAACAAAGCTTGCCAAACTTGCACGACATGGTCTCATAGAGGCAATATTGTTAAGTACTTAAAAGCATACACAAGAAGAATATCGCAGATGTAGAAAGAGACACAGAAGATAGCAGACTGTTAATTACACTGAATTGACGATCGCTTAAGAGTATTAAATTGCAAACTATTAGACCCATTGCTCAAAGTGAACGTAAACAGAAAAGCTCAGGATGTATCAGAAAATGTCGACATGTATATTGTCGAGAATCATTTTTGAATGGATCAGTTGATCACGGTTTAACTGAAAAAAAAACTAGAACTCGCTATTCCTATTAATGTTAATGTTACTTTGTATTTTATAAAAAAAAGCTTATAATATAATACTCTGGTATTATCGAATGATGGTGTTAAATTGGCATGTACTAGTTGTATTAAGAAATTAATATGGAAATAACAAATACGCCAGATAACCTTTTTTTCGAAAATATCTCTGAACCAAGAGTTTTAAGTTTTCTTCGAGTTTTAAGTCTTTAGTTGAACAACGAAGTTGTTATTGGTCCGGGGCGATCAATACCATCACATACTGTTGCAATAAAATCACAAGAATAAAGAGGCAATCTAAACAAACCATTCAATTCATAAATGGAGCTCTAAAATAACTCTTAACATACACAAATTACGTGTTATGTTGTTTGTCCGCGACGGACTCTGCGATTGTAGTCTGGTTTGCGCACCGCGTAAGGCTTGATCCAACTTGAAACATGGGATAGTCTTTGTATGGAGGTTTCCGAGCGAAGTTGAAGCGGGCCGCTAGTGTATATATAATTATATTACTGCCTTGATGCCTTCCTAAATCACACTTGATGATGGTCAGGAAAATGTTATCTGAAATCTAGCTGAAGCGAAGATTCGGTTTAGAACAGCACTTTAGTTAATCGAGTTATACCTATAAGTTGTAATGAGTGATATCTGTCCTGTTGCATTTGATAATAAAGGGCACTTCTTCAATTGTGACAAGCAGCCAAAACTTAAAAAAAAAAGTTGGAGCTACATAATTTGCTCGTTGAATAAAGCAATTGCTTCTCGTCGGAAAAATAAAAGGATTTAGAAGTTTGCCACAATTGATGATATGAAGGATACGAAGCCAGCAATATACGAGTACAAGACGTATCGTACGTCTCATGACAAAAAAACGGGCAAAGCCTCGAACTATCGAAGTGGCATTTCTTTCACGCTACAACTTAACAGACTCCCTGGGGTTTGACGTCAGTATTAACGGTTTAAAGCCTGGACTTGAAGGCGGTTTCGAAGTAGGTACTCTAAGTACATCGAAGAACCAAATGGGCTTAAATAGCTTTCCATGATTTGCGGGCCGTTTTGGCCGATCCACACAGATTCAACTAAGTACGGCGTGGCAGGTATTCTTGGGTCCTTAGGACAGTCTCTTTTAACAGTATAAAGACAACCTCAGAGGAGCAAAAGCTCCACTCGTTCGAACCTGAAACCCTCTCATTATCATCTTCTTTTGGTAAATTTAGAGTTTCTAAATAATTTAGACCTTCAGAGTACGTAACTTAAAATATTGTCAGACCGCAATGCGCCGAGAACAACACTCACTAACAGATCTAGTACCGTATATTGCTCGTTGAAGGGTGTAGTTCCATGAATTCAATTGCGACATCGAATATTGAGCTGTCAACCTACATTTGGATGATTTAGAATAGGAGTCCCAAGGAGAAGTAAGTTATAGATTCATATCCTAGACTTTATTAGAGTATCCTGAAGATTGTATGGAATACAATACAATGCAATACAAAATACTTTATTATAGCACAAAACAATACAAAAAAGTGAGTAAACTTGTAATTAAAATGTTGTACACAAAAGTCTATCCTATCGCTAATAGCGATCTCTTCTAGATGACCTTTTGGTTGTTACGACAAGGTAACAAGTGAAGGTATGGGTGTGGTATCCATGATATAGGTACTTACGTACATAAATAATGACACAAATAGAATACATATCATTTAAAAGTAAATACGCCATACAGATATGATACATATATATTGCTATACCTACTTTATACTAATATTATAAAGATCTAGATCTTGTTTGTTGAACGCACTAATCTCTGGAACCACCAGGCTGATTTTAGAGTTATTACACCGTTGGATGTGTGCGTGGTCTTTGAGGGATTTAGGCTATAAATATACCTACCGCAAGCGAAGCTGGGGTGGGTGGCTAGTAAACAATATAATGTATGTAAACAAAACAATATAATATTGAAATATACTTACATAAACACACTTCATAACATAGAATACCTACGCGTAAAGGACAATACGCACATGTTTACGAAACGAGGCTAAAAGAATCCGAAAGTAGTAATAATTGAATGTTGTATAAATAATAAATATATTATAAGAAATAAATATCGTCAAAATTAAGATATCATCTATAGAGTAATGAACGACAATGATCAGATCCGAAACATACGTGCATACTTCATCAATAAGGTTCAACGACGAGGATTTAGTGAGAATGTAAGGCGCAGAACGCCAAGTAATGATAAAATTAGCTATTAAATTTCAAGGCCTATATTGTATTAGAAATTTTGACAAATATAAAAAAATCTGATTAATGATATGCCTCTAATAGCCACGGTCGATATGAAGACGTGGTAGTCGCAGATAAACTCAAGTCATTGATGGCGTTTAATATGTGTTTTAATACGTTATATTCAAATCAAGTTCCAATAGAGACTATCAGATTGTTGATCACGAAACAATCAAGGATTCCGTATAAGTATACCTATAAGTAAAAATTATTTAATCACCCATATGAAGCAGGTTATAATGCTAAATGTTTAGATACGTTGAAATTGCCTAGTAGAGAAACCATTGACGTGATTCATCATCATTAATTTGTGAGTAAATTATTACTTTGGATTATGTTCAACGAATAAAACTTTTAGTAAAGTTATTACAACTAAGACCAAAAACTGTTGTAAACAATTGTTACGTTACTTAATTATTGAAATGAAATTTATTCGGCACTAACAAACACTTGAAGTTCACAGATTATTATCTATCCTTGATTGGTAATTCCGATTGAGAAGCATTGTTACCCAACCTAGGATTAAACCTGTGTTATAGCGTAACAATATTAGGTATATAATATGAATAATTCGGTTATAATTGTTTTGTTTCTTATGAAATGCAGGTTATCTTTTGACTACCGCAAAGTATGGATAAAGTAGATATGTTATCGTATATGACTGAAATTAAAGATATGTATACCTATATAATTATAATTTTAATGTGATAATCGTCAGAAATTAAAGCATAACAATATATCAAGGTTTACTTAATTGTTCCTACCGTTGATTCGCTGATTCGGTATTTTGAATTGAACACTATTATAATTATATAAAGCTAGCCCATATGTTTGTAGTACATTTTGCAAAAGAACAAAATGGACACATGGTAAACAGGTGACTAGATACAGGCTTAGGCCTAGTTAGAGATTCATTGACAGAAGCTTAATTTATAATGCAACAATAATACCTACTATGTTCTTGTCGTACAATCTTATTATTGTGAATTGTAAATACAAATATAATAAACATTGTTAAACTGTGTGTGTCAATAAAATGATTTGATTTGATAATGTAACTATGAAAATATTTTCCTTGTTAAGTATACTGACACATTTAAAGAAATATTAAAAAAAATAATTATAGTGACTGATGATGCTATGTGCTCAATTTTATTTGTTTTCTTTCGAACATTACTAATTATTTATGTTCCTTAATTTGAAACACAAATTGTAACTACTTGTAACATACATAATTATTATTTAAAATATAGATAGAAACTAAATGATAATGGATACGGACTATAACGTACTTATTACATTTTGGCTGTCAAACCTGGGTGACCAACAATATCCACATAAGAAAATTAAAAACATCCCAAAACGCCCATGGAAAGGTGTATGATGGAAAAAAAGTTATCGAAAAAAATAAGAACAACAACTTTAAAAGCAAAATCAAAAATAAAAGATGTAACAATAACTGTTAGAAAGCTTACGTGGAAATGGGCAGGATACGAGGATACATAATAATTAGAGGAAAAGAAAAATGGTCAAAGTCAATTATGTACCGGTTCACTAGAGATCGGAAAAGAAATCGTGGCAGACCACTCAGAATATGGGTCGATGACATAGAAGCGACAGCAAAAAAGCTAACGTGTGGGAAGAAGTTTGAAGGCAGCTGGAGGAGGCCTTTACCAATAAGTAAACAGACGGTGCGATGGCAATCTAAATTTAAGAATTTTAAATTGTAATAACATTGAAAAATTGTAAGCATTATCTGAATAGAGGCTATTATTATTATTACTATAGAAATAGAGCAGAATTACTGGTATGATTTTGTCAAGATATGTGAAATAAATTTAAAACCCTGCAACATGTATATTTAACAATTTATTATTGTAGCGCGAGGACTCGCTTCAGCAGGATGGCCGAGCTGTTAGCAATATTAGTAATTTAAATGAGTTCTTATTGAAAGAATAGTAAGAATACCGAAATACACTCTATGGCAACCCTAAAATTCCGGGTTTGATTTTATGTTTAGTCTGTGGCTTGATAGTTTTGGCGGAAAACAATCTAGCTCTTGTTTTTTGGCTCGAAAAACATGTTAATAAGGTAAATCATATGCAGCAGCAAGTCTAAGCGAAAGGTTTAAATTAAAAGTACAAGTAAACCGATAAATATCTAAGTAAATTAATACTTGATAATTGTACATCTGTTACTGAATCTAAGGTACTGTAAAGCGTTTTCTTTAATAATGTTACATTTACAAAATGTACTAGTTCAGCTGCACGAGGCAGCTGTGAATAAGTTGGTATGATGAAGGATTGCTTTCGAAATATAATGCTGTAGACTGATCATAGCTGTTTTATTTATGGACTAATTGTCTTCTTAATTTAGAATAAATTACGTACTTAACAATATTTTAAAAGTTCTTCAAAGAAACATATAAGTATTATATAATTTTGGATTGCTCAAGATTTTTGGTTTATGAATACGTTTATGTTTTTAGTTAAAATGTATTTTTTTTATTTTATTTAAATTTTTAAGAGACATAAGAAAATTTTCAGACTTTCCAATTTTCAAGTTGAGGTTTCTTTGTTGCCGATAGCTGCCGATGTCGAGTTAATATCATTTTTAGATTTGTTAACTATTCAGGTTTAAAAAAAAAGAAAAAAAACCTGCGTCATTACTGCGCCTTTTCGAGTTAGATGCAAATATGTCGATGGAGGGAAAAAAGTAAATTGTCGATTTTTGTAATTTATACTTATTTATGACCTTTGTGGATACAAAAAAGTACTTATTGTTTATTACAATAACAAACCTTTTAACCAACTTCAAAAAAAGAGGTGATAACCTCCTTTTCTTTCATCTCTTTGTTTTTTTTGTATGGATGTTACGCGATTACTCCGCTAACAATAAACCGGTTTGAATGATTATTTTTTTGTTCAAAAGATCCTAGATACTTCAAAAATAGTACCATTTAATTTTATAAAAATCGGCTGAATCGTTTTTGAAAAAACAACAAAAAATGTGTGCACCATTTCCAGCGCGCTTTTCGAATTTTGTACGCGATTGAAATCCGTTATGGTTATTTAACGAGAAGCATAAAATAGCATACGGCAGTTAGTCATAGGTCGATACAAAATATTATCATGTGAGATTTTTTTACATTGAAGTTGCTCAAGTGACTTTTTCGAGTGCTTCATTCACTGTTTGTGAATCAACTCCGAGCCAGATGAATGATCTAACAAAAGTAGCTGCAAGCGTTGCGAATGAAGATGCATGTAAATACGGACTCTCCATCTTACTTAGTAAAAAATAGCTGGTACTATATGCCATGTTCAGTCCACAAAATTCTTGTACATGGTTCCAAAATAATCGACTATTTCGCAGTTTAGCCAATAAGTCAATTATCTGAATATGCTCAAGAAGCTCGAAATAAAGACTAAAAGAAATATAGGCTGCTTCACGCTCGGAAGTGTTCCAGGTCAGCGACAATGAAATACGTTCTGCACATATTATTATATACTTCTGATCAGTATAATATCTAGCCTAAATAATCAAGTATTATGATACCGAAAGAATTACTTGACGAAGCTAAAGAGCTTATAGTATAAGAAGTGATGACAAGTATTTTTATAGTTTAATCTGTTTTTTGTAACTTACTAATAATTTTAATTAACCTAACGTCAGCAAAAAAAACAAATATTACTTTAAGCTGTTTTTAAATTAATTAAAAAATGAAAATTTCAATTTTTTTCTTGTTTTTTTTTTTTACTAAATAAATATAGTTAGTACAGTAGAAATGTTTTAATTTTCGAATGGCTTAGATATCCAAGAATAGATACACAAAATTTAATTTGAAAATATCAAGAAACAAAAAAGTTATTGATTTATGAGATGGAACGCACCGTTCTGCCCCATAGTGCGACGCTTGATAGCCGTCGGTTGTCGTCAAACTAATGAAGTTATTGTATGCTAAATCTGGCTTTGTTACATAAACCTCTTAACAGCTCTCAAAAAGAATCCGCTCAAATGACTCTGAAATATTAGCTACTTCGTTATGCCTCATTGTTGGGTTTCATAATAATAGCAAGAAATGATATTCCTGCTAACTGGAGCAATCACCACTCGATCGGGCATGTGGCCTTACAGCAGACAATCGAAATAGATCAAATCAAACAACTTTCTTAATCTTTTGTAGTGGTAAGGACTCTTTAGGAGTGGTACGCAACATTAGTGCCCATAACAGCACAGTGACACGCAGCTATTGGAACATGAAGAGTCCAAATCATTACCTGACCCCGCACTGCGCTCTTCACCTGGAGATATAAGATATTTTATCTCTTAGCCCAGTAATTTCTCTGGAAACATTGATCTTCAGACCGGAACACAGTATGTTTGCATACTGGTTGGCGGTACAATAACAAAGGTGTGGTACTTCCCCAACTTCCCCGGACACTGCAAAGAGCTCTCCCACTACTACTAAACTTTCGCATTCATAACTTTAGTAGGATTTTATCACCTATTTGGCTTCCATAGTAGGTATAATGCCGTGAAGAAATGTCGATCAATATTTATTTTATTTAATTCCTAAAGGGTCATAACAGGACAGACAGTGATCGCTACACGCAAAGTGGCAATGACCAGGACGGGAATCTGCTCTGAATACATCAAACAAAAGATAAAAACTCTTCAAAAACGTCAAACTTCAGACGAAACATTAAAATATCTAGTATCAGGACGTCTACTCTATTTCTACGAAAACGTAATTTCGAAAAAAAACTCGCGACTTTCCTGCTCTCGTTCTACTTCGTTTCATCCGATACAACATTGTTTGACGTTGAAATGTTCTGAGCATACTCTAATTAGAGTAGGCTTAGAACATTTAAACGCACAAAACGACGGGTCGAAGTAAAATAGGAGTTGGAAAGTCGCGAGTTTATTTCGAAATTACGTAGAAATTCGTAGAAATTCGTAGAAAGAGAGTAGACGTCCAGGGCCTCTACCGCCTAACGAAAAACGCTTTGACGCTTTGATGCTTTGACGTTGCTGTCTCTTTTCTTCTCGCTTGAAATGAAAGAGACGGCAATGCCAAAGCATCAAAGCGTCAAAGCGTTTTTCGTTAGGCGGTAGACCCCCGGTCTTGCGAGTAACATTATGCATATGAATCAAGGTAGGCTGGAAGAAATCCGATAAGGCCGCCAGTTGTTTCACTGATCTTACTGTTTACCTAAATTGTTTGTATGTATCCTTTTAATGGTGGGTACAATAAAGAATTTTCATTCATTAATATGAACAGATATAATATGCAAAAGGCGATTATCTTGCTAGCGGTGTTCACCACAATATGGCGGTCTGTGGTGGATCCTATTACTCGTTTCGTAGTAGTGTGGACTTTTAGCTGAGTCCTCCCAGCGAAGTGACACTTTTTTGCCAATCATTCTAACGCCAAGCGGTAATTTGCAAACAGTACTGGCATTGTTGGTTTCCGGATTGAAGAGCAATGTTTCCAGAGATATTACACGACAAAGAAATAAGTAAATCACGTTACATCTCCTTGTGACGAGCGTAATGCTAGATTTTGACTGTTCGTGTTCGAATGGCTGCGTGGTATTGTGGCTGTTATGAGCAAGCGTGTTGCTTACTATCAGCCGTGTGTCTTGCTCGACCAGAAATTTAAAAAAAAACAAGCGAAGTGGTAAATACTTCGAAGTCCGTGGGGCACTAAATACTTAAACTACCATGAATTCAATGAACATTCACCACCAGGCAAGTCCATTAATGACCTTTTTTTAAAGGGACCTCTACTGCCTACTGAACGTACAACCTACAGATGGCCATCAAGGACAGAAATGCGGCCGTAGTGGAAGGCTCCGGGCCTGGAGGAAGCGGCTTACAAAAATCGTACTAAAATGTTCACTACTCCCCCATATTTTCATTTTCTTCTCCCAATCTAAGATTAATGTAGTAAAAAAAAGAGCCCAAATGACAAAGGTCACGGACTCCGGAATCTGTGGAGTTGTTCAATTTGACAATAATAAAAAGTCTCCCAAGTTGGCTACTTGTGTGATTGTGTGGTGACTTTTAGGTAAAAATGGTCACTTGGATTTTCGTAACGTTTAGGGTGAGTCAGAGGGGTGCAAAAAAAACGTTACGGTGCGTTCCAAGAGGTATAAAATCTTCCAAAATTGCATTAATTATTACTTGAAAGCCCCCTTAGTGTAGTGACCTTGTCGACGTGAACAGATGGGTGTCCAGTGGGCAGGCCAGCTGGCGGTCGCCGGGCGTGACGGCGCCGGCGCGGGTGCCGCCCGATGCACGCACTGTCAAGGTTCGCGGGACACGAACCTTGGACGGCCGTATTGGAACATGTTTGCACCATCCAATCCTACGCACATAGATATTAAGCGAACTAGGAACAGAGATAAACTTTGTAAAAATCATTTCTACAACCGACTTCAACAAAGGACGAGGTTTTCAATTCGGTTGTATTTTTTTTTTGTATGTATGTTACGCGTTAGCGTCGCCAATTGGGAATCGATTTTGATGCAGTTATTATTTTTGTTTTGATAGATCATAGTTCAGAGGTGGTTCCATATACATTATTATTTTAATTACAATTGACATTGCTAAGTAATTTTATTTATTTTATTGTAGCCCACATTTGATTAATTATGAATTATTATTGTATTTGTTCTTAATTATAATTATTGTACAGATAATTCGCTGTAAAATTGACGTGTAGGTACTTGCTGTATGAATAAATGAATAATATGAATCAGGGATGTACCTAACGGAGGTAATTTTATATGAACCGAAGGCGGAGTCGGAGTTTTTAAATTTGATTTATCGGAGTCGGACCCGAAGTCGGAGGCATAAGCAGGATCAGAAGTGGTGGCAGGAGGGACATTTTACTAGGGATACTTTTTGAGAGGACAGGGACTTGAGACTTTGACTTTGAGGGAGAGACATTTTTACTTTTTGCCAAACACGAGGACAATATAAACATGATTTAAGAGGTTGGGATTTTGTATTTCCATTTACTTTCCACCACAAGAAGGGATTATCTCAAATATTAAACACCTTACCTCCGATTAAAACCTCCGTTTTAAAAGTTTCGGAGCCGAAGTCGGAACCGAAGGTGTAATAAGAATCGGACATTCCGACTTATCGGAGTCGGAGTCGAAGCTCCGTAACATCCCTGATATGAATATATACATTTTATTGAAATCCGTGGTGGTTTCTGAAATGTTTATAAAAGCTTTAAAGAACAATGGCAGACTTTCATACTTCAAAATAGTTGAGACGAAATGTTAGCGTATATACATCAAAAATATCTTAAAATGTTGAACGTCAGTCCCTGAGTAAGATATGGAAAGATTTTTGTCTTCAAAAGGCCTAGAAATAAAGATATTTGGGCCTTTCTCTACTAACAGGAAAATGATGGTCCAAGCATTTTTTTTTACTTTTTTGCTATATCAATGCATAGTTTTGTTTATTAAAACACATAGTATAAAACCTGTTATTTAAGGAACCAAGCTTATTTAATATTTAGAATCATAATAATTTCATAAATTCGATCTAAAAGCCACTAAACACAGTCCTCTGTTATGTCCTTATTCCAGATCGAGGATGATTAGGTTCGGTTTTTATTCGTTGTTTTTAAAAATGTAAAATCCTATAACTCTATAATCATACAAAAATATTGAATGCATGTGAACTAACAACAATTATAATTTTAGAGTATTTTTAGTACTAAAAACTAGCATTCGAATTTCGTCCATACATTTTTTGAACAGTCCTGTGTCACAATTTGAATAAATCGCAGCGCAAAAATATTAAGCACGATTGTGTATATTTCGCGTGAAACGGAACGTTAACAGTGTGAAGTTTGTTCGGTCGCCATGCTAAACAAGTTGCCGCCATTTTGCGCAGTGACAACTCCGCGTCTGTGTGGAAGCCACGCTTCTGTAGTGTTGAATGAACATTCCTGTGGTAAGTGTATTTTACGGTGTTTTATGTGCTATAATTATATTTATTTAACAAAAAAATTGCTCAGTGTGATAATTTATTGCTGTTTTTGTGTTATTAAGTAATATTTAAACTGAAATGTGGTACGACACTTTTACGTAAAAATAACAGTCCTCTGCGCAACAGTCCTCTGGAATTTTATAACACAGAGGACTGTTTATATGACAAAGGACTGTTTTATTTGACATCCGTGTATTTTATTCATATACTTTATAGCCTGCACTAACCTTTTGCTTGCCAATAGCCTCTTTCTTTCTTAGATTGGTTTGTCACGCTAATTCGGGTATTTTCTTTTCTATTATTATGAATTTTGGAATATAAAATAAAACGTACCTAGTAACTACCAATGTTTTTAAACCCGTAGCTCCCAAACGAGTGGACCGATTTGCATGCAGTTTCTTTAAATATTGAAAGTATGTATGTTTTATTGTTTTAGTATTACCGCAATGCCACCAAAGAAGAAACCTAAAACTAAAGAAGAAATAAAAGAGCAGAAACGAATTGCAGAAAGATTAAGATATCAACGTCTAAAAAATGACCCTGTAAAAAGAGAGCAATTGAAGGAAAAAGAACGAAGGAACTACCAAAGAAAGAAGGAAAAAGGTACAAGAAAGTCAGTTAAAGATATGAGTCGACGTGAACATAAAGCTGTGACTAAAGAATGGAGAAAGCACTGTGCTAATTATCGCGCAAAAAAAAAGGCTTTGAAAGATATTACAAACAATTTTGTACGACAAAATACGCCCGAATCCGAGGGTTCACCTCAAACTCCTGTCTCTCCATCAATACTATCTATGATCACTCCACGTAGTGATGCAAGTAACGCGAGAAAGTGTAATGCTAGAAAGAAACGTGACAAAATTATAAAGGAGAAAGACAAAAAGATCGAGTATTACAGAAAAAAATCCGAGAAGTATAGGAAGAGATTAGAACGTTTGGAAAAAGCTAAGACAAAGGAAAATGTAGACACACCTAACACTAAACTTACCAAAATGTGTGACTCGCCAGAAACTCGCAGAGAAGTAGTCAAAAAGGCGCTATTCGGTGAAGTGTTGAATGCCCAGCTGAAAGAAAACTACGCTAATTTAAAAACCTGCAAAGAAAAACAAATATTCGGAAATGTCGTGTCCGGTAAACTAATACACAAGCATAAGTTATGGCGAACCAAAGATAGTTCTATATCTTATAAAACAATTCAGAAGTCAGCGCGTCAATCACTTCTAGTACCCAAGCTTCGGACTCGTAAAGACAAAATTTCACCTGATTGCATAAATACTGTACGAACCTTTTATGAAAATGATGACAACAGCAGACTTGGCGCAGGAAAACGAGAATGCCTGACCAGACAAGGGGTTAAAAGACAAAAAAGATATCTATCGGATAGCATCGCAAATTTATACAAGAAGTTTCAAGCTGAACATTTTAAAATAAGCTACACAACGTTTTGTCGTCTACGTCCTTTCTGGGTCATAACACCGAATGTAAACGAACGTGACACGTGCCTGTGCATAAAGCACGCGAACATCGATCTGAAACTATCAGCATTGCACAGGCGAAGAATTTTGACTTACAATAGTCACACTACACTGCTTGAAAAGACATGTTGTAATCGTTATGACGAGCTGTGTTTATCACGAACCTGCCACAGCTGTATTGACAAGAATCCTGACTACAGGGAGTTTGATGACAGCAAACCTATTGATTTTAAAAAATGGATATCCGAGAAACAAATTTACAACGACCCTAAGACCAAGAATGCTCGAAAAGTTACTAAATACCTAAAGAAAACGTTCACGGTTCGCCCTCGAGAACTAATAGAAGAGCTGCACGAGCATTTGGAAGCCTATTATCAACACGAGAGAAACATTACCCATCAATACAATGCTGTCAAGAAATACAAGCAAAACCTTAACGACGAAGAGGTTCTCATACATATGGATTTTTCGGAAAATTATTGTTCCAAATACAGTCAAGAAATACAAGCATTTCATTTTGGAGGGTCGAGACTTCAGCTAAGTCTTCATACTGTAGTAGTGTATACCAAAAGCTCTATCAAGTCATATTGTACAATTTCCGAAAATCTCACACATTCACCAGCTGCTATATGGACACATTTGCGGCCAATCTTTAAAACTCTCCCACATAACATAAAGAGCATCCACTTCGTCAGCGATGGACCTGTAACTCAATACAGAAACAAAACGATGTTTCACATCCTGGCTTCAAGGCTGCAACAAGAGATTCTAAATGTGGAGAAGTTTACCTGGAATTATTCAGAGAGTGGCCATGGCAAAGGGGCCCCTGATGGCATTGGAGCTACCTGCAAGAGAACCGCTGATGCCGTCGTCGCTGCAGGAGGTGATATTGATAGCTTGGAATCATTTGTAGAAGCCATTCAACGTAGATGTACCGCAATTACCTTGTTCACAATCGACGATAAAGCCATCCAAGAATTGACAGACGAGCTTCAAAATGAAGCAGTTAATTTAAAAAGCTTTAATGGCACTCTAAAAATACATCAAGTAAAGGCTGAAATATTAAGAAGTCCTCTGGAATCAGCTCCAAGTGCCTCTAAACTCATAATGAAAAGTTTAAGTTGCAATTGTGAAGGCGAGTGCCAGCATTTCAATTTAGGCGTGTTAGAGTACAAAAACGAGACAAAACTTAACGTAGATGATATTTACACAGACTCTGAAAGTGAAAACATGAACAACCCACAGCATTCCACAATGGAGACCGACGACGCTGCACTGGCTGGACCTAGTTCAATCAACCCACAGAATTACACCATCGGTGATTTCGTTTTAGTTAAATTTCTAGTTAGAAACACTGAATATTGTTATGCTGCAGTAATCAATAAGATAGATATGGAAGAAGGCGAACTAACAGTAACCTTCTTAAAAATTTGTGATGACCAAGGCCACACATTTAGAGTCGACGAAAATGATGTTTCTGATGTGTCCTTTGACCAAGTATTACAGAAGTTGCCAAACCCAGATATTGCCCTAAAAGGGAAACGAATATTTTATTATTTTAATATATCTGTACCTGTTTTTGAGAAATAAGTCTGCATTGATAAGTAACCAAGGCTGATTCTTAGTAAGCTTAATTTTGATTATAATTATTTTAATTCGTTACTTAGAGAACTAAGCTCGCAATTTGTTCCTGATACCTAAATGTAAGTATTTAAATTCTGTATGTGAGTTTAATAAATAAAAATGATAATTTATTTGATTACATTTAATAATTAATATTGTGTTTTTGTTCATATAAACATGGACATAAACTGTTCTTTGAGTGGAAAAAACAGTTCTCTGGGTAGCAAAACAGTCCTCTGCCGTACTTTTTTACAAAATCGCCTATAATTCGAAAACTAAGAGAAAATTACAATGGTTTCTTGTGTATTTGAATTTATATTATAACTATCTATCGACTAACATAATGATATTTTTAATTTTCTAGAAAAATAGGGTTAGGACAACTGTTCATAGACAAGTTTCCAGTTAGTAGAGAAAGGCCCATTTACGTTCGAAAGTTTATTAAATTCGATAAGTCACAGACTAAATAAAGAGATTTGACAGAGATACTATGTATTAGTGGCTGACATTGACATGCTAGAGACACAATATATTTTTTTAATTTGAGTTTGGTTATGGATACTAGTTCTTCAGCCGCAGTGACATAAGGGAATTTCTGATGTTGCCATAACATTAAAATAGAATTATACCAATATTTTAACATTGATATTATTAATATTACGGAAAGAAGTTTTAATGAAACTTATATCCACTACTATCTTTTATTTTTATAACTACTAATATTCTATATACTAATGATAACCAACTCGAAATAAAATATTTTTTTTCCGTCATTATTGTTTTACAATTACTTCCAAAATAGTAAGAAATATATGGTATAAGAAGTTTATGGTCACATTGAAATGGTGTACTAGGTTATTTTAATCATATGAAAACCCAATAATTTGTAATATTTTTTGTGGCTTCTATTACTACAAATATTTACTTGAAAAATCTTAGAAAAAACAATAAATTCATTTCGTATAAACGTTATTTCTAGACGCTACCATGAAGCTAACTATTATTTTGCCATTGTTCTTTGCTTTAATGTATTTAGACGACGTAGTGATAGATTCTTATGGAATTTCGTCGAGTGTCTGAATTTAATTTTAATTTGAAGGCGGTTTTTACGGAGACAATAAATTATGTTATTAAGGGATCTATGGCAACTGGCCTTAGGTGGCCTTTACCTAACTTTAAGCTCACGCAGAAAACGCAAGACCCTAATAATACACGAACACCTGATGGTGTTCCATACCTCAATTATAGAAACTAGCATCTACCCGCGTCTTAGCCGCGTAGGTTTTAGTTAAACGTTATTACGAATAAAACATTGGCAGTCATAGGAACTGCTGATAGAAGGGAAAACTTAAAATTCAGAATTTGATAGCTTACTTTGGAAACTACGCGGGTGTAACCGGAGGGCGTGGCCTGGCCATCATGGCATGGCCATCTAGAAATACGTCAGCATTTTCCATTGGCTCACGCATTTCTAGATGGCCATGCCATGATGGCCAGGCCACGCCCTTTCAGCATTTCCCATTGGCTGACGCATTTCTAGATGGCCAATGGACATGGTCCCGAGTTTACCCGAAGATTTCTTATCATAACCGAGCGTGACGCTAGAATTCAATTCACACCCCACGAAAAATCTGTCTAGGCGCGCCAAAAGAAGTTTTCACTTCAAAGTAGAACCTTCCACCATACATTCCACCAACAAGCGTCAACAACCACACCTACATTGTCCTGAATAAAAAGTAGCCTTCTGTGTTATTCCAGACTAAACAAACAACTAAAAACTAAGAGAGACACTAAAACTGTGTAAGTTCCAAATTTCAGGCTCATCCATTCAACAAACATCTAAACTTCCAATCAAATTAGAAGGAACAAGGATTGTAACCGAGCATTCGGTGAAATTAGGGCACGCTTCATATCAGCCATGTTGCATATTTCGTGAATAGCTCATTCCTGCGAAGTTCCGAATACAAATCGGCGACCGTCAATGTTTGATCGTTAAGGTTCCGCCTCGCGTGACCGATACTAGGTCAGACGTTCGCGTGCAAGATTATGAGATCACGTATCATGCGTTTTTATCGAGAAATACCTCTTTTACACGTCGACTCACTACTCACAATGTGGACGAAAAAGTAGTACAACGTTCAATTTTGTCAACACGAAATAAAACATTCGACAGTCGACAATTTTTGTAGTGGTAGGACTCTTGGCAGAGTTCGCCTGGGGAAGGATCACACCTTTGCCAGTTATTCTACCGCCAAGCAGTAATATGCAAACATTACTGTGTTCCGGTTTAAAAGGCAATGTTTCCATAGAAATTACAGGGCTTATAGATATAACAACTACGATCTCTGGGTGACGAGCGCAGTGCAGTGCTAGGTTATGATTTGGACTCTTCATGTTCCAATAGCTGCGTGTCACTGTGCTGTTATGTGGCGGGCATGTTGCTCACCATCAGGCACATGTCTTGGTCGTCTCGTCACTCTTTATTTAAAAAAAAAAAAATAACATAATAATTCGAAGACAAAAAATACTAGCCGAATTGGCAACTTCGTCATGTTTGAACTCTGTTAAAAAGAAGCAACTCTGAATGACTCTGACTCTGAATAATACACTGTAATATACTTAGTCCATAGACGAGACAACTACAAATAAAGTGGCCAAGTGCGAGTTGGACTCGCCCATGAAGGGTTCCGTTGCAGCAAGTAACATAATATACATAGTACACATAGTTCTTGAAGTTCGTTGTAACTTTGATCGAAGTTTTAATAATAGTGTATTTATGACGTACTAAAAAAAGCTACTAATCAGATCGAGTTCAAACCAATTTTCGTTGGTAGTTTGCATGGTAATGTACATCATATATTTTTTGTAGTTTTTTCTTTCTCTTACTTTAGAAGTTAGAGGGGGGGGGGGACACATTTTATCACTTTGGAAGTGTTTCTCGCGCAAATTATTCAGTGTAGACAAAAATTATATTAGAAACCTCAACATCATTTTTGAAGACCTATCGATAGACACCCCACACGTGTAGAATTGATGAAAAAAAATTTATGAGTTTCAGTTCGCAGTATGGAGGGCAACCCTAATTTTTCTTTTTTTTTAATTATTTTGTAAAAATCTTAATGCGGTTCACAGAATACATCTACTTACCAAGTTTCAACAGTGTAGTTCTCATAGTTTCGGCAAAAAGTGGCTGTGACATACGGACGGACAGACAGACAGACAGACAGACATGACGAATCTATAAGGGTTCCGTTTTTACGTTTTACGGAACCCTAAAAATTAGTCCGTCTGTCCGTTGGTTAGGTTACTAAAAAATTATATGCACGTTTTTTTTTCGTTTCCTGATACAATGCTTAGAAGTTACGAGTGACGTCACTTTATGGTAAGGTTTTTATGACAAAGTAACGTCACACGTCAAGCCGCACTCTGAAAGCGGAATTGAATTTCAAGCAGAAACACAATATTTTTTTCTATCCGAATGTTCGTAGCTCGAAAAAACGACATCGTTTCATGGTTGACCTTCCAAAGACTCGAACGAAAAGATTAGACTCTACTTTTGTGAAAAGTACGTTTAGGCTGTGAAACGCGTTGCCTGAGTGAGTTTTCCCGATGGTTACAATCTAGGTGTCTTCAAATCGGGGAGTAAATCGGTTTTTTCTAGGTAGGTAAGCACGCTCCATCGTCGTTTAATATCAGGCGAGATCCCGGTCAAGTCCAAACGTACAAAAGTTTACAAAAGACCGTTTTAGTTAGGTGCAGACTCCGTCCTTTGTTTGCTTTCTACTTTCCATAACAAAACTATCCGTTCCTGATACTTCAACCAGACAAGCTCCAAATTCCTCGACCAGCGACCAACTACCAACATCCGCTCCCACGGCGCGAACGGCTGGATGGATTTTAACGATTCAGATATCATTAGATTTGTCTCAATTACCCAAGTGTCCTTAGATAGAGATAGGGACCCATACATTTTCTGACGATGAAAAATAATTTACAAATGGGTGCCGCCTGCCGCCATAATGTAATTTATTTAACTTGGACTTTCAGCTCGTAATGTAGTAATGTTTTAGTACATACTTCATTTTGTCAATCTTGTTTCCGTCTTTGTAGTGTTTTTCTTATCTGTTGTTTGTTAGTCGGTTTTTTTTTTATTATTTATTTTATTACGTGTTGATTTTTTGCAGTCGGGTTTTTTTTATTAAAGTTATTAAACAAGACTTCACTAGTAGCGCCCCACGGTTTGACTCGCTTAGTTCCCGCGTTCCCGTTATATGTCCGTGGTAAAAATAGCCTATGTGCTCTTCCACACTATAATCTTACTACGGAAACGAGAATTAAGCGGACAAAACCGCGAGCTGCTGCTAGTTTACCTATCTTTAGTCGAAGCTAACGACGTGACGGTAACCGTATTATGCTACTCTAGTGAAAAATGCCACCTCCCATCGCCTAATCTTGCATCTAGGCGAATTTCGTTTGAGCTGGTTGCCACGAAGAGATTGCTCTCGGCGATATAGCCACCAAATAGAATACATAAGGCTTCAGTGGCTTTTTTAGATTGAAAACGTGGTTATTGCACATTATAAATGAATACACGAGTAACTTATGATCGATTATAGTCAGTCCAGTCCGAAAAAGGCCGCCGGACGCGGTCGAAACTTAAGTCGGACAGAACTGGTAGTGGTAGAACTCTTGGCAGAGTCCGCCTGGGGAAGGACCACACGTTTGCCAGTTATTCTACCGCTACAAGCAATAATGTGAAAACATTCCTGTGTTCCGGTTTGAAGGGCAATGTTTCCAGAGAAATTACAGGACTTAGAGATATAACCACTTAGATCTCTGGGTGACGAGCGCAGTGCAGTGCTAGGTAATGATTTGGACTCTTAATGATCCAATAGCTGCATGTCACTGTTATGTGGCAGGCATGTTGCTTACCATCAGGCACATGCCTTGCTAGTCTCGTCACTCTTTATTAAAAAAAAAAAACTGACTATAACATATTAAAATTAACGTGGTTGTTACACATATTGATTAGGTAAACGGGTAACTCACGTGTAATGAGGTCGGTCAATCCGACTCGAGTTTCGGCCGCGTCCGGCGGCCTTTTTCAAGGAGAGTGTACGCGCCCGATGGCGTCCCGTTTGGCACTGCGGATCGCCGCGCGGCGCGCACGCAAGGTCATCGGCTGTTGCGGGGGTGCAGGTGAGGGGGTGCGAGAGGGTTGCGCAGGAATACACTCGAACTCTTCATCACTAGTGAGCTGCGAGTCGGGAACATTGCAGCACACTGAGCTCACTGTGTCTTCACTCGTATTACGAACACAATGCCGAGTACTATGTAGGCACGGTTTCCACGCGGGCGGCACATGCCATCCTCCATCTCTATTAAAGGTAGGACGCTTATCAATTTCGATGGCCTCCCTGACCTTACGGGGTACAAAAAACTTCTCCCGTGCCAGGACCTCCGCCTTATCGAAACGAATAAAATGTTGGGCGTCCGACCTGAGAGCATGTTCCGCCACCGCAGACCCGTTAACGTCTAAATTTTTCATTGCACGTATGTGCTCGGCGAGTCTTGTGGACACATTTCTCCGTGTTTCTCCTACGTAACTTATACCACAGTCGCAAGGAATCATGTACACTCCCGGTACACCCAAAGGGTCTCTGTCTTTTGGAGAACGTACCATTTGCCTTAGCTGCGTGAGCGGACGAAAAATTGTCTTGATGCAATATCTACGGCGTAACAAGTTTCCAATATTATCCGTCACTCCTTTAATATATGGCAGGTACGTGGGTGACCTCTCCACCGAAGCTGGACGAGTCCTCGACGATGTATTAGCCGCACGCCACCCTTGTTTCCAGTTAAACCCGTTGCGTTTGAGCACACCTTTTAGATGGTCTAATTCAGTGTTTAGATGTTGTTGATCACATAGTCTCAACGCCCTGTTGATCAGCGTGCGTGGTACCGAAGCTAGGTGTGCTGGATGGTGGTGTGAATCAGCATTTAAAGCATTTAGCGTAGCTAACATCTTTATGGAGTGGTTCGAAGAGGAAGCAATATTAAGCTCGCCATATAAGGTATTACTACAATTAATCCAAATACCTATTGAGTACATAGAGTTATTGCGATTTACGCTGACTAAAGGCTACTTCGTGTGGAAGGGGGACCACTACTTACAAGTTGAAGGTGTAGCTATGGGTTCTCCCATTGCCCCGGTCGTAGCTAACATCTTTATGGAGTGGTTCGAAGAGGAAGCAATATTAAGCTCGCCATATAAGCCGAGACATTGGTGGCGTTATGTAGACGATGTGTTTGCCGTTGTACACAGGGACCAGATTGACCCTTTGTTGTCACATCTAAATAGGATTCACCCGAATATTGCCGTAACGGTGGAACGTGAACGGAATAAAGCTCTGCCTTTTCTGGATGTGTTAGTGATGCGAGAAACTACTGGTCGATTATCACACACGATCTACCGTAAGCCGACACACACAGACAGATATTTAAATGCTGATTCACACCACCATCCAGCACACCTAGCTTCGGTACCACGCACGCTGATCAACAGGGCGTTGAGACTATGTGATCAACAACATCTAAACACTGAATTAGACCATCTAAAAGGTGTGCTCAAACGCAACGGGTTTAACTGGAAACAAGGGTGGCGTGCGGCTAATACATCGTCGAGGACTCGTCCAGCTTCGGTGGAGAGGTCACCCACGTACCTGCCATATATTAAAGGAGTGACGGATAATATTGGAAACTTGTTACGCCGTAGATATTGCATCAAGACAATTTTTCGTCCGCTCACGCAGCTAAGGCAAATGGTACGTTCTCCAAAAGACAGAGACCCTTTGGGTGTACCGGGAGTGTACATGATTCCTTGCGACTGTGGTATAAGTTACGTAGGAGAAACACGGAGAAATGTGTCCACAAGACTCGCCGAGCACATACGTGCAATGAAAAATTTAGACGTTAACGGGTCTGCGGTGGCGGAACATGCTCTCAGGTCGGACGCCCAACATTTTATTCGTTTCGATAAGGCGGAGGTCCTGGCACGGGAGAAGTTTTTTGTACCCCGTAAGGTCAGGGAGGCCATCGAAATTGATAAGCGTCCTACCTTTAATAGAGATGGAGGATGGCATGTGCCGCCCGCGTGGAAACCGTGCCTACATAGTACTCGGCATTGTGTTCGTAATACGAGTGAAGACACAGTGAGCTCAGTGTGCTGCAATGTTCCCGACTCGCAGCTCACTAGTGATGAAGAGTTCGAGTGTATTCCTGCGCAACCCTCTCGCA
The DNA here is from genome assembly GCA_963693475.1 of Ectropis crepuscularia. Taxonomy (NCBI): domain Eukaryota; kingdom Metazoa; phylum Arthropoda; class Insecta; order Lepidoptera; family Geometridae; genus Ectropis; species Ectropis crepuscularia. The sequence continues at coordinate 21,374,781 of OY856361.1, read as the reverse complement.
CCCCCTCACCTGCACCCCCGCAACAGCCGATGACCTTGCGTGCGCGCCGCGCGGCGATCCGCAGTGCCAAACGGGACGCCATCGGGCGCGTACACTCTCCTTGAAAAAGGCCGCCGGACGCGGCCGAAACTCGAGTCGGATTGACCGACCTCATTACACGTGAGTTACCCGTTTACCTAATCAATATGACTATAACATACATAAGTTACCCGTGTATTAATTTAAAAAGTTTGAGCGGCTGCTTTGTATCAGAGGTCGTAGTTCGGAACCAAGTTGTAGTTTCTAAATCTTTGTACCGCTCTCTCGCTTTATCCATTGAACCGTACGGCAGCGTTTGACGTCCTCAGTCCTCACCAACCGCGGATCAATTTCACTCTCCATTGTGATGGATTATTATGACACCGCGAAACACAGGCGACGCTGGAAGCGGTAACTGTGACCGATCGGGGACAATGCGGACGTTTTCATAGAATACATTACTAGAATACCGACTAAGAGAAGTCAAATTTTATTTTTTATTATAGTGATGGGACTGGGCAGGACACGCCTGCAGTATGCCAGACACGCTATGGGAATAAACTACCACTGACTGGGTCTCGGAGGCTAAATGGCCACCAGGTCGGACCAGCATCTTTTTTTGTTTTGCATCTTTTCACCTCTTGGTGGAAAGATGAGCTTAACGCCCATAATGGGGATTGGCCCACAATAGCTCTCGATCGACCCCATTCGAGGAAGGGACAATATACTTTTGCTCAACCTTGGAACAATATCCTCCTCCTCTTTGCATCGATACCCCAATTACTGAGGGTCGTGATCTCTCTTGAGCACCTTCTCTCTGATTATCGACCGCCATTGGTGACGATCTGCGGCGGAGTGGACTGCGTTGTGGACAGTGGATTCGAGTGTGGTGCGTATCTGGTCCGTCCAACGCGTCAGGCTTCTTATTCTTGGCACAGAATAAATATTAGTACAGAAGCCTCACTTACCGAAAACAATTATATAAATAGCGACTCTTGCTGGGACACAACAAAGTTCAATTTAGCTCGCAATACCTGTCGCGATTTTCAAATAAACATTTGCGCTCTTTCTAACGCGTAACTCTGTCCCTGTCTAGCGCGGAGGGTTGTCGACATATCTAATAACAATATGCGCGGGAAACGTGTTGCGCGAGCGCTCAGCCGTGCGTCCGACAACCGACTGGCACTTGTCCCCTGGGAGGCACGGTCTAGCTATAGGCTAAAACCGCGCGACCTTGAGCGAGTGAGGATGCACTGCTCTTGGTCTTTTTCCTTCAATTTTATCTGTGACTAATTTTTTTTTAATTGACGTCTTTCCTAGCTATGTGGCCGAAATACTCGAGTACTTTCTGCAGGCATGTGGTGGATAGCCTGGTGGAACATTATAGTAGTGTAGCTAATATAATAATAGTGACAGGATAAACAGGGCATGTGCCTGATAAGCAACACGACTGCCCACAACAGCATCATGTCATGCAACAGTGTCATTCAGCTATTGGAGCATGCAGAGTCATGAATACTCGTAGTTAATAGTTAATGTAAACAATTTGTATGCTCTTTCTTTTGTTTTATATTATGAATTGACGTGTAAATTGTACATTTCTAAATAAAGAACTTTGACTTTGACATGTCCAGCTCGTTACATGTGTTTCCCGATACATGTAATTTTGGTGTTTACAAATACAGAGTTAATCTTTTTTTAGGTATACGCGCAACATTGCAGAGCGCATGGCTACATAATATCAGGCGACTGGCAGACAAGCGTGGACCTACCAGTAATTAAAAGAAGTACCCATTATTGGCGTAAGTTGCTCAATGCATGGCCAATCAATGGGTACGGTGATACAAACAAACCAACGGTTAGTTTAACTACCGCCCGCGCCCATTGTACTAACTGTAAACCGTTAGTTAATGGTTATGTAAGCTGGCCGTTAACTCGGCTAGTTACCTGTTAATACAAGGCTACGTCAAATTACAACGAAAACTTGAACTGGAGTCAAGAAATCAAATAACTGTAATGACTTATTGTATAACTTTGCACAGAATAAGATCTTACTAACCCTAAATGGACGTATAAAAAAGTCGGGTCCCGTCGTAATCGTCGCACTGGCCGACTCTATAGACACAGTTTTTGTTTTAGCGAGACTACGTCCGACTTTTTAGGGTTCCGTACCCAAATGGTAAAAACAGGACCCTATTACTGGACATAGTTGTCCGTTCGTCCGTCCGTCCGTTTGTCCGTCCGTCCGTTTGTCCGTCTGTCACCACTCACCATGCTGTATCAGAACGGTGATAGACAGTTGAAATTTTCACAGATGATGTATTTTTATTGCCGAGCGCTATAACAACAAATACTAAAAATAAAATAAAATAAATATTACGAGGGGCTTCCATACAACAAACATGTTTTTTTACTGTTTCTTTATCGACTTCTTCGTTAGAATCATAAGGTAAAATCAAAATTTTAGTGATTTTTTTTTTGGATGAAAGCCTATGTGTGGACACTGCGATAGGCTATGTATACGGAATTCGGAATAAAGCCATAGATATTTTCGCCATTTATCTGCTAATGGTGCGCGAGTCTCACTCGCACTTGGCCGATTTTATTTTATACAAAATGCAAACATTTGTATGAATGGATGTTTGCTACCCTTTGAAACAAAAACTACTAAGTAAAGTGATCTGGATTAAATTTAGTACATAAGATAGATAATAGTCTGGAATAACACATATGCTACTTTTTATCCCGGGAAAATAAAGCGGTCGATAACTACGCGGGCGAAACCGCGCGATACTACTAGTTCTCTATTATAAGCAGCGCCCCACCGTTTTACCCGCGTTGTTTGAGTTGCCATTATTTTCCTGCGATTAAAAATAGCCTACCTATGATACCTATCTGCTATTCCAGACTATAACTTGTGCGTGTGTTCCTAATTTGAACTTGATCCGTTCAGCCGTTCCGACGTGAGACGTAATTGAGCAACAAACATTCAAACTTTGAGAATCACAACATTAATAGGATTTAATAAAGTTCCATTGATACATCGTAAAAGATTAGTCAAACGTAATCCTATTCATGAACATTAAAACAATAAAACTTTACTGCTTCTACAACGTATTGTTTAGTAAGACCTGTAACCGCCAATCAGAAACTTGGAATGCCACTGTTATAGGCCATCATGTTTCATGTTAACGCCAAAATGCCTAAATCCAATCGTTAAAATACCTGACTACTACAACCTCACGTTAAAAATAACAATGAGTTAGTAATGAATAGATGAAGGTCATCCATACATGTTTCGACAATTTTACGTTGTGTAATAGATTTGATTGAAAATTTTGCTGATTGGATAATATTGGACCAGGTGACCCCGTGAACTTCGGACCGCCACATTTTTTTCAGTGACTAACCCGTTGTTTCAGGTTTTAGCGGATATATATTGTAGGACATATTGGTTTTAGGTCCTTCTGATACGTAAGCTGTTTTTTTACGTTAAAGGTACATCTCTAGGCGCGTTAGAAGTTATGAGAGTAAATTTAAAAAATGGGTTAAAAAACTGACGCCCTGTAACACCTAGAAACAAACCAATTATCAGAATATCCGACAGAGACAGATCCAGGGTCTTTCATTCGATCTTGTAACTCGTTAACAAGACGATCAATGGCGACTCAGCCCTACACGCTTGTAGACTGTTCTAGAAAGTTGAAAGTGAAACCACACACACACACACGCCCATATAAAATTGCGCGCCAAAAGAAATTAAAGCGACGGGGCCGGGTAATGGTTCGATTGTACCACTTTATGGTGGGAAATGGGAAACCTCTGCGCCGGAGTAATGGGAGTAAACAGTAGTAACTTGCGTCACTTCTTCAATGGTTCAAATAATTACGCTCTGCGTTGATGTCCCCCACGAGCTTATGTAATTGTGATCATAGTTATCTCACGAATTTGACGCAATAATAATAAATATACTTTTTGGCTATGCGATGGTGTCTTCAAAATTGGCAGTCATAGGAACTACCGAAATGAAAACTTATAACTCAGAATTAGATATCTTACTTTGGAAACTACGCGGTTGAAACCGGAGGGCGTGGCCATGAACATGGTCATCTAAACGGGCATGGTCCCGAGTTTACCCGAAGATTTTTTATCATTCCCGAGCGTGACGCTGGAATTCAATGTACAGCCCACGAAAAATCTGTAGTGGTGCGACAAAAGAAGTTTTCACTTTAAAAAATCTTATATTTCATCTTTCTTAATCTTGTATCTTATACCTACTTCTGGCCGAAGATCAGCAGGTCTACTACGAAAACAAACTCCGAATGATCGGATCCGACCGACAGCTGTATCGGATTGTAGCCTATCACGAAAAACATTCAGATCGATACTTCTCGGTCGGAAGTTATAGACTTAGGTCGGATCGAACGAAACGGCCGATCCTATCAACCGACAGATTGTCTTTGGAGGTAGGAAATGTCCATAAGTTCGGCCGGTATATCGTTTATCGGACTTCGTAGTAGGCCTGCTGAATCTCTGCTGTTGACGCCTTAGAGAAAAATGTTTGGTGTACATTTTTAGGTTGCGAGCGCAAGTTTTCGTGTCGGTACACGAAAACCCGACACCCTAAAGTTAGCTACCTAGTAAAGATTATAACTTCAGGTTAACAGGTCAATACCTACTTGTTATGTTGAACATATTCTTTATAGTCTATACCATGGTTGAACTTAAGACTTGTTATGTTAGAACGATGAATATGAAGTGGAATGAGTAGAAGTATAACTTCTTGCGTGCGTTCATAAACGCGTACATAACACAATCACTTTTTTATCAACATACATCATCAACAGCCCACTAAACGTTCCCACAGCTGGGACTCGGGGCCTTCTCTCGCAAGGAGAGAGTTTTTTTATCTTCCTACTTATATTATAAACGCGAAAATTTGTAAGAATGTATGGATGTTTGTTACTCTTTCCCGAAAAAAATATTGAAGAGATTTGGATGAAATTTGATACAAAGACATAGATAATGGTCTGGAATAAAACTATCTATTCTTATCCCGGTCTATTTTTATCCCGGGAAAAGAACAGCAGGTCTACTACGAAAACAACCTCCGAATAATCGGATCCGACCGTCAGCTGTCCGAATAACCGGTAAGGTAATAAATGCTTTCGGAGTAAGGTTTACGACACAAAAACTGTCAAATCTATGTCGGTCGGAATTCGAAATGAACGAAACGCCCGATCCGATCAACCGACTGATTGTGTTTCGTGGTAAGAAACGTTCATAAGTTCGGCCGATATACCGTTTATCGGACTTCGTAGTAGACCTGCAGGATGGAGAATCACGCGGGTGAATCCGCGGGGTTCCTCTAGTTTAAAATAAACACTAGTTAAAATAAATCTTAATAATACGAAACTAGTTTCTCTGGGTAAATACTTAATGATTACTATCGGGTGTCGGCATCACGATGAGGAGATATGTCAGTTGTAAGTGGAGATAGACACACCTTATTAACACACCCACTAACACAGTTTGATAATTATGTGGAATGCTTGTAGGTAATGTGCACATGTTTATATCCACATTTCTGTTTAGTAGTATCACAGTCTATTAAATCATATAGTCGTTCGACGAAGCCGTCCAGACGGGGTAATCGTGCGGGGCGTGCGGGGTGAGACGCGGGAAGCGCGCTCCTGCATTGCATACATTACAATGTTAGTATTGCAGGAGCGAGGCTCAGGGCTGACGTCTTCCGTAAGTTTTAATTTTATTTTGATTCCACGTTTCTAAAATTGCGATTACCCTAGCCGTGTCTGGACATTATCGGCGTTTCTCCCAAGATCAAAGGTGATAAGCTACTGGTAGTATTTCTTTACACTGTGGTAGGATCCTACTAATAATATAAATGCGAAAGTTTGGATATTTGGGTGTTTGTTGCTCAATCATGTTGGAACAATTGACATTTGGAATATGTACAGTTAGATTATAGTCTGGAATAACACATAATTAGGCTACTTTCTATTGTGGGAAAATCATGTGAACTATGCGATTTAAAACAGCAAGGCAGTAATGTGTAAACATCTGTGTGTTCTGGTTTGAAGGGCAATGTTTCCAGAGAAATTACAAGGCTTGGAAACATCTTTTACTCTTTACGTTCCAATAGCTGCGTGACACTGAGCTGTTATGGGCAGGAGTGCTACTTACCATCAGGCAGATGTCCTGTTCAGCTCATCACTCTTTACTATAAAAAAACGTAATTTTTAAGGCAAATAAAACTTTTTGTATTGAATTAGTAGTAAGAGTATTTACTATCTGCAAACCTGCATCTTCGGACACATAAAGTAGTATGCATCACAAAACAATACTCATTAATTACCTCTTAAATACCACTCCGTTGTCGCTAGAACTACTGAGGCTTTAGTGAAACTGGAGTTAGATCTTTGAACTATCTTCTTCATAACTAATGGGTCCATCTTAATATTTTTCACAGATTTTGTTAGAGCCCTCTTAGTGTTCTAATTGGGATAAAAAAATAATCTATGCACCTAATCAAAATTACCTTTTTAGACCCTTTTGAACTTATCAAATACCTACCTTTTTAGCCCCCCCCCCCTAAAAAGGTAGGTATTTGATATTCTAAAAAGGACTCCTTATACTTGCCACACACAAAATGTTTTGGACCCTTTGTACTAAGTAATCACAAATATAAATGGGGTGAAAAGAAAAAAGTAGTACCCCCAATACTTTTTATACATTTATACCTAATTATTTAAAAGTTTAAATAATAATAATCAATGACTGGCTTTGTGGAATACTTGACAATGGGGGCACCCAGGGCCGGCCTTAACCATCTAGGAGCCCCGGGCGAGCCATGCCTCAGGTGCCCTAAACACAACCATACACTTTGTGGACGTTGAAATAACAACCCCCCCCCCCCCTAGGTTAAAATTTCCCAGCACCCTTGTAGTATCCGGCGCCCCGGGCCCCCGGACCCCGTCGCCGAACTATGGATCAGGGGTTTCTCTACTAGGACAGATATTTGTGTGATGAATTCAAATATTTCATGTATGTTTGGTGTTGCCTTGTATAATAAGAGTTGTATTTTACAATTATAACAAGTATTATATATCAGCAAATTGATTCTCATAGTACAGGCTTTGCTTAGTTTGGCACTACATAGTGTTGTGTGACAAATTTCTCCCAATATTCATTATTTCCATCAATATTAAATATAAATCAATGGACATCCATTCTTCCCTTCCTTCTTCTGGCCTTCCCAAACTTCAGGCACATGGAATTATGTTATCTCAGGGTAGAGTGAGCAAGTAGGTTGGTAGTTGTAAACCAATCACACTACACACAGAGACACAGTTTGTTGACAATTTCAAGGTGCTCAGGGCCTCTACTCTAATTCAACGAAAACGTAATTTCGAAATAAACTCGCGATTTTCCAACTCCGATTCTGCTTCGATCCGTTATTTTGTCCATTTAAATGTTTTAAGCCTACTCTAATTAGAGTATGCTTAGAACATTTAAACATCAAACAATGTTGTATTGGATGAAACGAAGTAGAACGAGAGTAGGAAAGTCGCGACTTTTTTTTCGAAATTTCGTTTTCGTAGAAACAGAGTAGACGTCCTGGGCACATGTTCTGATTTATATTGATGATTATTTATTTATTTAATTTCAAATTAAAACATTTAAATTAATATTTAATTTTTAAATCATTATGTTTAATTAATGCACAGAAATTGTTTCTTGAATCCGTAGTGGGCTAGTGACCACAATATCACAACTAAGAGATTGTAGGTTTGAACCTCTGAATATCTCTCCAAGTATAGATAGATGTACAAATTTATAAATCCCTTTAACTTGAACAATAGAGAAAAAGACCATGAGAAAACTTGCATGTTCAAAAAAATACAACTTGTCATGGACAACAAGACATGCGTCATCTGATATTCTACACTAGCCCAACTAGGTGTATCTGGTGCCTTTTCTCACATGGAGCACTTTCAGTTTCAAGAACATTTGAGTAGACTTTCATAGGAGTGGACTACTCATAAATGTTTATAATAGTGAACAACTTAGCAGAATCTACATTCATCATTCGGGGAATTCGTTCGAGAGTAGGAAGTCAATAAATTCCATGGAAATAGTTACATCTCCAATTATTAAATTACTCTAAAGTCTCAACATTTTAAGTGAGAGTAGAATTAATCAATTGAATAAATTAAAAAAACGGGTAAAACTACCTACTTAATACGTGTAGCCAAGTTAGCATTTCCGCTATGGAAGCATCATCACTGGAAACTAGAATCATGAGAAAACTCGCTATAACATGACGTTTGTAGGTGTCGTACCACACACGAAGGTTGTCATTATACTTTCAAAACACGTGAGATTATTTGATCCTTATCCTTACCTTTTACACGCAGCCTTGGTGTAAACTTTCGAAACTTGGGAAGACTCGATTGAAGACTTGTTGACACAAAAACTTGATCAAATTAGCACAACAATGTAGAACACAGCTTTTCTTTTCCAGATTAGAATAATAACCAGCAACCACTCTACTTATAATTGAACGGAAATATGGTTGTCTTTTGCGAATACACTGTTTAATCACAAATAATTTATTTCCCGAAAGTTTAAACTTTCTTGAGCAGACAGACGTGCGTCGACAAATCTGTTCGGATGTAAACTGACATTGACAGATCGACACATTTGAAAATTGAAACGAAACCAGGCATGTTGGCAACTCGGTTCCACGAATCGATGCTAAACGGCTTATAAAAGTGCTAGATTACTAAAATTAGTGCAAAATTTATGATTATTTATGTCACACAAAATTGTTGTACATTGTTTTAAAACAAATTATAGTCGCTGTCTGTGTATCTGCTGCTCTGCTTGCATCACTTTGTCGGGTACACAAAGTACCAGGTGCACTTTCCATTTCCATTAGATTTTCATCTAATTCAGTGGTTCCCAAACTTACTTTGTCTACTGCCCACTTTGTGAATAAATTATTCCTTAGCGCCCCCCTCCCCTGATTTCATACTTAAAACCACTATAACTTTAAATTTCATATTAGCGGAGATTAAATATTCATTCTAAGAGAAACTTTTTGTTTAACCTGCAAGAACCCTTAGTTGAGACTTGGGACCTGCAGGTCTACTACGAAAACAAACTCCAAATGATCGCATCCGAACGACAGCTGAATCGGATTATAGCCTACCACGAAAAACATTCGGATCGATACATTTCGGGTCGGAAGTTATAGATTTAGGTCGGATGAGGGTCGGATCGAACGAAACCGCCGATCTGATCAACCGACCGATTGTCTTTCGTGGTCGGAAACTTCATAAGTTCGGCCGATATATCGTTTATCGGACTTCGTAGTAGACCTGCTGAGCCCGTCCGGAGTCAAACACACCGGACTCCAAGCATCTACACAACCCCCTCATTTTTGAAGTGAAAACTTCTTTAGGCGCGCCTAGACAGATATTTCGTGGGCTGTGAATTGGATTCTAGCGTCACGCTCGGATATGATAAGAAATCTTCGGGTAAACTCGGGACCATGGCTATCGGCCATTTAGAAATGTGTCAGCCATTAGGAAATGCTGACGCATTTCGAGATGGCCATGCCATGATGCCCAGCCCACGCCCTCCGGTTTCACACGTGTAGTTTCCAAAGTAAGCTATCAAATTCTGAGTTATAAGTTTTCACTTCTATCGGCAGTTCCTATGACTGCCAATGTTTGAAGTGAAAACTTCTTTAGGCGCGCTATAGACAGAATTTTCGTGGGCTGTGAAATGAATTCATCAATCGTCACGCTCGGATATGATAAGAAATCTTCGGGTAAACTCGGTAAAAACGGCCAGGTAGTTACCAGGGCAACAGAAACAGTAAAGAGTTTCGATTACTTACCTCCAACAGCCCAGCGTTAATCTCCAGACACCAGGACAACAGAAATATAAAAAAGTTGCGTTTGCCCCTAGGTACCAGTACCAGGGCAACAGAAACAGTAAAGAGTTGCAATATTTTGTACATCCATCAGAATGTCCCTTGACACCTCCCAAGTATTTAGAAGTGAAAACTTCTTTTGGCGCGCAGGCGCGCTTTTTCGTGGGGTGTGAATTGAATTCTAGCGTCACGCTCGGGTATGATAAGAAATCTTCGGGTAAACTCGGGGCCACGGCCATTGGCCATCTAGAAATGCGTCAGCCAATGGGATATGCTGAAAGGGCGTGGCCTAACCATCACGGCATGGGCATCTAGAAATGCGTGAGCCAATGGGAAATGCTCATAGCTGGGCATAGCATAAGCTGGGCGTTAATCAAATAGTTAACTTCGTTAATCGTTAATCCGTTACAAAAAAAGTTAACTTCGTTAAACGTTAAAGCGTTACATTTTGTAAGAATTAACGGAAGTTAACGTTAATCGTTAATCCGTAATATGCGTATTGGATTTTTATATCGTTGCGTTAGTGAACTTATAAAACCTGTTGGTTTAGGTTCTGGAAGTTAACAGGTTAGGAAAAAAACAAATACTGGTAGAGTTACAATTTTATTATTGAAGTGAAAACTTTTTTAGGCGTGCCGAGACAGATTTTTCGTCGGCTGTGAATTGAATTCTAGCGTCACACTCGGGTATGATAAGAAATCTTCGGGTAAACTCGGGACCATCGCTATTGGCCATCTAGAAATGCGTCAGCCAATGGGAAATGCTGAAAGGGCGCGGCCTGGCCATCATGGCATGGTCATCTAGAAATGCATTAGCCAATAGGAAATGCTGCTGCTTTTCTAGATGGCCATGCCATGATGACCAGGCCACGCTCTCCGGTAACACCCGTGTAGTTTCCAAGGTAAGCTATCAAATGCTAAATTATAAGTTTCCACTTCTATCGGCAGTTTCTATGATTGCCAATTTTTTAAGTGAAAACTTCTTTAGGCTCGCCTAGACACATTTTTCGTGGGCTGTGAATTGAATTAATTCGTCACGCTCGGGTATGATAAGAAAGCTTTGGGTAAACTCGGGACCATGGCTATTGGCCACCTAGAAATACGTCAGCCAAAGGGAAATGCTGAAAGGGCGTGGACAGGCCATCATGGCATGGCCATCTAGAAACGCGTCAGCCAATGGGAAATGCTGACGCATTTCTAGATGGCCATGCCAAGATGGCGAGGCCACGCCCTCCGGTTACACCCGTGTAGTTTCCAAGGTAAGCTATCAAATTCTGAGTTTTAAGTTTTCACTTCTATCGGCAGTTCCTATGACTGCAATTTTTTTTTTTAATTGAATTTTTTTGTGACATTTAATCGTCGGGTATAATGCGCATAGGTATCTATTTCCCCTCATCTATGAACATGTCAAAGTTCTCGTCTGAAAGCGAGGCTCGCTTTGGTGTTAAAATGTCTTTACCCGTGGATAGCAGACGTCCAACTGCAGCGTTTGAGAGCTGTTTTCTAAATTTCAACCCAATCCTTTCCCGTTCGCAGACGTTCTGACGTGATGAAACAACAAACATTACAACATCCAAAAATTGCCATTTATAATATTATTATATCACTTCGATACCAACGGCGAGAAATAAAACTACATCATTTACTTTGAGTTTTTATTCTGATGGAGCCTGAACATGGAAACCTTGGCGAGTCTCCGACAGCAGCGGTGGGATCACAGCCCCAATAAATCTACAGGGCCTCCGATCGCGACATCCGTCGCTCTGGACTGAGTAATGGGTCTCCTAACACCCATTACGAAGACTGCTGCAACAAGAGCTGCAAGGACAACGATACCTGAAGAAGCTGCTGCGCCTTTGCGGCAGTAGCGCCTCAACCCCGAGTATACTGCAAATGAGGCGTGAAGTCCTGATGTTCCACCACGTAGGAGCAAGTGGATGAGTTGTTCCACACATTTGGCTCCACTACGGAGGTCGCCGGCTCGCTTCGCTCGCCACCTCCCCCCTACGCTTCGTTAGGCCTCATATGGCTCGCTCCACTCAGGACCTCCCTTGAGCTTCTGGCTCCCGCATTTTTTATATACACTCTAGGGGTAGTAGCGACAAGACTAGGTGGAGTCGGGGTGCTCCGAGTCGGATCTGGGAAACCAACATCTACAATAAATCAATTAAGAGCTAGGTCAATAAATCAAAATGGCGAGCATGCAACTGCTCACGTACAAATTGTAATTTTAGAGTTTTGCGCGCCTATTCCAAAACATACACGATTAGTCCGTATGCGTACTGGCGCTGTATATTTTGGAACAACATAATACTTCTACGTTACTACAAAGTATACGCGAGTATTTGCGTACTGGTCTTGTATGGTTTGGAAGAATTTAGTAAAAACCGTATTTCCAATCTATACGTGATTAGTTTCATACCCTTGCGTTCTGGCCTTGTATAGAATAGAAAGACGCTGATCAGTAACGGTTTTTTATTACATTATCAACTTCATTGGCTATTTTTATTTCCTAAGAGTTTAACACAAAAGATAAGAAGTAAAATTGTTTTAGGATGAAATTCCTTCGTGTATTTAGGGTATTTTATAGAAGGTAGACACACCAAACTAATCAGCTGAGCTAAGAAGAACATTATAATTTTAGTATCTAAAATAAATAATTGATGTGTTTACGAAACCTCTAAAATTTTAAATTATCACAAATAATTTAGATTAGACTTTTTCCTTGAAAATGGGAAGAGGTTTCATTCTGATTACACTTTTGAGAGCCTATGGTAGAGACAGATCTTCCTGAATCTACACTATCGCCATCTAGTGCGTACGGTGGAACTATTTTTGTCGCGTCGGAAACTCATTTGCTACGAGTACATATCGAATGAGAGGGTTTCCGACGAGACAAAAATAGTTCCACCGTACGCACTAGATGGCGTAGTTTAGATTTGGCAAGATCTGTCTCTACCATACTCTTAAAAGTGTAAAAAATCGAATCTAAATTATTTGTGATAATTTAAAATGTTAGAGTTTTTGTTAACACATCAATTATTTATATAAATAAATTTAGATACTTCTCTTCTTAGCTCAGCTGATTAGTTTGGTATGTCTACCTTCTATAAAAATCCCTAAATACATGAAGGAATTTCACACTGAAACAATTTTTCTTCTTACCTTTTGTGTTAAACTCTTAAAATATTGGGAATTAAATAGCCAATTAAGTTGATAATGTAATAAAAAACCGTTACCGATCACAATCCATTTTCAGTAAAAAATGTATAATATCCATTTTTATTAAAAAAATTTAGAACTCCCGATCCAATGGACACCAACTAAACCAAAGTAGAAGGAAAATTCAAAGATATGAATAGCAACACTGATACGACAATATTTTATCCACAGACTAAGTAGAGAGATACTCTCTCGGCTGAAGGATTAGTATCCATAGCCAAGAATAAATTTTAAAAATATTTATTTTGTCTTTCACATGAATCTGTATACTTGGTCTTTCATCAGGTTTACGAATTTGTTTTGAAATTTTGATGATTTGATGTAGTTTTCATTCGAATAAAATGCGTACATGGATAAAGTAGTTTATTATTTATTACTAGAAGTCGTGCTTTCGCAAATTGAATGAATTGAGTCCCATTATGCCTACCGCTTTTGACAACAAACCGAAAGACCTAAAAGCGCCACCTATTATCGTTTTATTAAACCATATCTTTTTGTCTCGTCGGAAAACGCCTCATTCGTTGGTGATAAAATTAATTGCATAACGTCAAATCCCTAGTCAAAAGTTACGGCTGGTCTAGTCGGGAGAACGGCGACTGCGGAGACCCCGGGTTCAAACCCCACACGCACCACTGTCTTTTCGAAGTCATGACTGTGCGTAATGCCGCTAACTTGAAAAGGTGAAGGAAAACATCGTGAGGAAACCGACATGTACCTAGAATCTTTCGTAGTCATGAGTCATGACCAACCCGCACTGGGCCAGCGTGGTGGATTATGGCCTTAACTCTCTCCTTGCGAGAGAAGGCTCCGAGTCCCAGCTGTGGGAACATAATAAGTTGGCTGTTGATGAGAAATCCCTAGTTACGAGACACTGACAGCCTGACAGCTTCAACGTCAAACGTCAAACTTACAACTGTCACCCGCTGCACTCGCAGCGCAGCTTGCTACATGTGTATAGGTAGTACTATTTTAAACTTTATGCTCACCGTTACCAGAATCTAGTATTGATTGCTATCACGTTATCAATATCATCTTGTATCTTCCTACTTAGTCTGCGAATTCTGTGTTTCTGTGATTGCTATTTACTTGTTTACTTGTGAAACGTCTGTCCTACAGACTACAGATTATATTATAAAAATACCTTGAAAATAATATAAACATCAATCTAGCTTTCGTAGTGTCGCAATGTCTGCCGATAACGCAGAAGTGGACGTGATGTACGGGTTAAAAAATGTTTTGACCAAGATAGAAGCCGCTGTCGCCCGGAGAAGTAAGGTATGCATCGTAATGAGTGAATTTGGACCATATTTAGTTATGTATCAAAGTAATTATCTTGTTTTTGCGGGGCTTCAGGAGTCAGAGGTTATAATATTAACCATATATTCAGAAAAACTCAGACAAATTATTTTCACACAAAACTATACGTAAGCTGTAGTGGCGAGAGTGTCCGAGATCTCAATCGTGAGAATCTTGTTTCGAGTCTAGCCTGTAACTCGTGGATATATTTTCAAACGTAGATTTACTAGTTATCACCACTGGTTTTAATGGTAAAGGTAAACATTGTGAAGAAACCAGCATGAATTAAATATTTCGTGGACATAACGTGTCATTCACAATTGGCAGTAGGCTCGCAGGTAGGATTATTTCCTCGACTCTCCTAGTGAGAGCAAGCCCAGCGGTGAGAAGATATAGTGCACATGTGCAATTTTTTTTCATCAGCACAAATATCTTATACCTATTTACAGGATCTACCCAACATCCCACCGAGACTTGTAGCTGCCTCTAAAATTAAACCACCAGAGTTGATTGTAAAGGCTTATGAAGCTGGGCAAAGAGACTTTGGCGAGAACTACGTCAACGAGCTGGCCGACAAAGCAGTAGACCCCCTGATATTAGAAAAATGCAAGGAGATCAGATGGCACTACATTGGGCATCTGCAAACAAATAAAATTAACAAGCTGCTGAGTTCTCCGGGGCTGTTCATGGTCCAGACGGTGGACTCAGAGAAGCTGGCCAACAACCTGCACAAGCAGTGGGTGAAGAACAGGAGAGCTGATGAGAAGCTCAAAGTTATGGTGCAGATTAATACGAGTGCGGAAGAAGGTTCGTATACAGACTAGTTTGTACTGAATAAAACTCAATTTAAGTAAATAGTTGAAAATTTAATTTATCACATTAATATTATGAAGGTGAAAGTTTGTATGTTTGTTCTCATCAGGCTTAAGTTTACACTTGACCACCATCTCCGATGTTAAGCAACCATGCAATCTACAATAGGTAGAGCATTTTACCTAAAAAAATGTTTTATGCACTTAAAAGATACTAAGATGATTGTAGATACTAAGTACTGTACCTAAGTCTGATAAAGTAATTATTTTGTAGTCTAAAATAATATTGCTAATTTTGCAGCGCAAGACTTATAACTTATATCCCCAGGCTATTCAATTTATCTAATAAACCCCAACCGTTTTAAGAGAGATTTTTCTCACAAAAAATTAAATATTATTTTGAGATGAATATAAAAAAAATGTTTCTGAACACATCCGTAAGGTCCACAATAATCACGTGATGTTTTAGCGCCTTGTACAACCCCCTCTGTGGTCAGTATGCTGAGTGCGAGTTTTGTCGACCACAAAAAGCGTTCTACCGTGAGCGCGTAAACATAACATTACATGAAGAAATCCGACGCCGCTAGACGCGCTTGAAATTTCCTCATACAAAAGGCATGTTTACGCGCTCTCGGTAGAACGCGTTTTGATGTCGACAAAACTCACACTCAGCATACAGGTTGTAGAATATACACTAGCCCTTCCCCCTAGTTCCAAATCAGATGTACATAAATATATCTTTGACACAAAGTCTCTTATATAAATTGAGAATACATAAATATCATATACTAGCTTTTGCCCGCGGCTTCGCTCGCGTTAAGCGTAATTACTAATTAAGTTGAGTTTTCAAGTTACCGATTGTGACCGGCGGAGTAACCTAACGGTTTTACTACATTTTTACGAAGTTTCATGGAAATATGTCCAAGGGATATAAAATTTCATACAAACTTTCATCCCTTATTTCACCCCTTTGGAGACTGAATTTTGAAAAACGTTTTCATACGTGCTTCATGATTTTAGTTGAACTTATTGTGTACGAAATTTCATGCAAATATCTCAAAGGAATAAAAAGTTTCATACAATCGTTCATCCCCTATTTCACCACCTTGGGGGTAGACTTTATCAAAATCCTTTCTTAGCGGGCGCCTACGTCATAACATCTACCTGCATGCCAAATTTCAGCTCGATCCCTCCAGTGGTTTGGGCTGTACGTTGATAGATCACTAAGTCAGTCACCTTTGGGTTTTATATATCGATACCAGAAGTATCAATTAATGTAAGGGACAAAACACGGTTTTTCAGGAGAGCCAAAAAACGATATTATTTTTTTTAATCTGTCCATAACTTTTTACTGTCTGCTCCAATTTTAATTGTGTCTAGAGCAAAGTTTCTTAGAATTACTTCTTCTTTCATGCTTTAAAACGAAAGATTTAGGAATACCCAGCGGTTTAAAATATAGCATGTCCCTTACATTAAAAAAATATGTTTAGTTGTGCCTTACGTTACTAATATTGTATGTGTAAGCCGTCAAGCATATTGTAAGCAGCAAGAGCAATAGAAAATTAACCGTAATTCTATTGTAAAGGACTTTTAGAGTGTTGCAGTTTGATGTAACCATAGATTATCTACTAAAATTATGGTATTTTAACACCATAAAAATAGGTTTTTTGCATGATTAATGGTAGTTTCAGAATTGGAATGTCTTAATTAAGTAATTTAATTAATGTACTGGAAACGAACGACAGATCAACAAATATGAATTGTCTGAAAAATGAATGAATAAAATAATGTGAATGAAATGAATATTAATATAAGAAATAAATATGATTATATGAATAAATAATTAGTTATGGGCAGATAAATTATGACGATAACTACTATAAGTTAATATTTTAATGGTGAAATTGAAATGGTTGGAATAACTTTTTCTATTTGGTATTTTATTTTTTCATCAGCTGTCATCACATCTTCATCGTCGTCAGTTTTTCTGAGGGTATCTTCAACTGGCGATTTATTCGGAAGGTTCATATAATTATATTGATTCACCATGAAATCTTTTTGGTATTATACCGGCGTCACACAATTTTATCAGGTCATTTTATTTTGGAATGGAAATTCGTAGCCTCTCTTTATATAGAGATGGCAAATTATTCCTTTGACTTATGTATATATTACTAGTACTTTCAGCTGTAAATTAATTTTGGTTGCTTATATAATTTTTCATATTTTATTTTTTTGCTTATATAATAAGTCAATTGACCAAACTGAAGACCGACAGTGGTAACGTCGTCTCGTCGAAGCCCGAGATTTTGGAGGAGATTGAGAGTTTCTATGAACAGTTATACACCTCTACGCAAGCACAACCTGTCGTTAGTATGGCAAAAGACCCCAGAACCAAGCTGACCCGACACTTTACCGAAGACATCCCGGAAGTCAGCCTGTATGAGATTAGGATGGCCCTCAAACAACTTAAGAACAACAAGGCACCTGGTGACGACGGAATTACGACTGAGCTTCTGAGAGCGGGTGGAAAACCGGTACTTAAAGTCCTCCAGAAGCTGTTCGACTCCGTCATACTTGACGGTAATACGCCAGAAGCGTGGAGCAGAAGTGTGGTGGTGCTCTTCTTCAAAAAAGGTGACAACACCTTGTTGAAGAACTACAGACCCATCTCACTTCTGAGCCACGTTTATAAGTTGTTTTCGAGGGTAATCACGAATCGTCTCGCACGCAGGTTTGACGACTTCCAGCCACCCGAACAAGCCGGTTTCCGAAAAGGCTATAGTACCGTAGACCACATCCATACGCTTCGGCGGATTATACAGAAAACCGAGGAGTATAATCGGCCACTATGTATAGCGTATGTGGACTATGAGAAAGCCTTCGATTCCATCGAGAGCTGGGCAGTGCTTCAGTCTCTCCAGCGATGCCGCATAGACTATCGCTATATCGAAGTGTTGAGGTGTATTTACAGCAAAGCCACAATGTCTGTCCGATTACAGGACCAGTGCACAAAACATATCCAGCTACAGAAAGGCGTGAGACAGGGAGATGTTATATCTCCGAAACTGTTCACTGCCGCGCTGGAAGATGTTTTCAAGCTACTGGACTGGAACGGACATGGCATCAATATCAACGGCGAATGCATCACTCACCTTCGGTTTGCCGACGATATAGTCATTGTGGCGGAGTCGATGGAGGACCTCGGTGCTATGCTCAGGGACCAGGGATCAGTAGAGTATCCCAACAGGTAGGTTTGAGGATGAATATGGACAAGACGAAGGTCATGTCAAATGTTTATGTCTCACCTGTACCGGTTATTGTTGGGAATACCACACTCCAAGTTGTTGACGAATACGTCTACCTGGGTCAAAAGATCCAATTGGGTAGATCCAACTTCGACAAAGAGGTCCAGCGAAGGATCCAACTCGGATGGGCAGCGTTCGGGAAACTACGGCACATCTTGGAGTCCAAAATACCCCAATGCTTGAAGACGAAAGTCTTCAATCAGTGCGTGTTGCCAGTGATGACTTATGGAACTGAGACGTGGTCCTTAACTGTAGGCCTCATAACAAAGCTCAAAGTCACACAGCGAGCTATGGAGCGAGCTATGCTCGGAGTCTCTTTGCGCGACAGAATCCGTAATGAGGATATTCGCAAAAGAACGAAAGTAGCCGACATAGCTCGAAGAGTAGCTAAGCTGAAGTGGCAATGGGCAGGCCACATCGCTCGCAGAACTGACAACCGATGGGGAAGAAAGGTTCTCGAGTGGCGACCACGAACTGGAAGACGCAGTGTTGGACGGCCTCCCACTAGATGGACAGATGACCTCACAAAGGTCGCTGGAAACCGCTGGTTGCAGGTTGCGCAGGACCGTTCGTTGTGGAAATCTAGGGGGGAGGCCTATGTTCAGCAGTGGACGTCTTACGGCTGATGATGATGATGATATAATTTTTCATTATATAATGTTGTAATTTTACCACTAACAGCACTTCTTTTTTTTTGCCAATCCTCTTGCGCTAAAATTCTATGTAGGTAATTTTTAGGGACTTCTATGTCGTAAGTATCACCAGTCTATAACTTTGTATATTTAACTTAAATTTTCGTCAAAGCATTTTTCTAAATGTGCATACCCTTATGTTTTTAAGATAATCATTCTTATAACTCCAATCATTAATTAAAGTAAGGGACATCATGTTATTTACATCGACTGATTTGAGGTTTAAGGTAAGGGTGTAATTTATTTAACCCTGGGACTTACTTTATTTTTCAGGGGGAAAAAATGTAAATGTCTGTTACATCACTTTTTCTGTTATAAATCGTTTTACGCAGGCCAAAAATTTTTACTGTAAGGGATTTTTTTTTAACGATAGAATTTTTTCAATAATACCAATCGATAGAGCAGAAAATTCTGAATACAATGATATATATAACTCATTTTCGCCAAAATGTCCCTTACGTTAATTGATACTTCTGGTATCGATATATAGATGTATCCATCCTGCGCCATGCGGTTGTTGCAACACGCAGGGATAGTACTCCTAGTTCCCTAGCAACGGTGAGTCAAGAATACGCACCGCTTTTTCGGTTCGCGCGTTCGGTTTAGAAATAGCGCATTCGGCTTATAAATAGCGCATTCGGTTTAGAAATAGCGCGTTCGGTTTGAAAATCGGTCGTTTGGCTTAGAAATTGCGTGTTCGGTTTATAAATGTTGCGCTTGGTTTAGAAATACTGCGTTCGGTTTGAAAATAGGGCGTTCGGCTTAGAAATAGTGTGAAATCTCAATCGAATCTCCCCTAGCGATGTTTCGAGCTCCTCCTTTAAATGTAGCAGTGGTCAAAGGTCACAGAGATCTGCGTTTTGTGTTCCGAAAATATGTGTTAAGGTAAACAACTGTTTTCGCAATACTCATATCATGGTGATTATGTTGTAAAGATAAAATTGAAACAATCATATTATTATTTAAATTTATCTTATAATGAGGAAGATTTTGCACTAGGCACCAATATATTAATAGAGTAGAATAAAGATTACAATTTATTTTTGGAACAGTCTTCATAATCGTCGGCGTTACGCACGTGACTTCGAAAAGACAGTGGTGCGCGTGAGATGCGGATTAAAATCGGCGAAGGTGAAACATCGTGAGGAAACCGACATGCACCTAGAATCTTTCGAGGTTATGTGTCAAAGTGTCGTCCACCAACCCGCACTGGGCTAGCGTGGTGGATTACTGATTATGGCATTGGGACTCGGCCCCTTCTCTCGCAAGGAGAGACCCAGAGACCTCCTTGCGAGAGAAGGCGCCGAGTACCAACAGTGGGAACATTTAATGGGCCGGCTAGGCCTCATTATCATCTTCATCATAGTGAGAATGATGAGCTATATTTGAATGTTTTATAAATGTTGACATTGTTTAATTATTATATTTTTTACATTTTTGTATATTTTTGACATGTAAATTTAATTTAATTTTAATTTTTGCTGTAATATGACATGACCTTGAGGTCCAATAATTATAAGTGCAAGACTTGACGCTTATTAATGATAACTTGTTGGATTTTCAATATTGTTAAACCTTCTTTGATAACATAATGTTTTCCTAAAGCTGTCAACTAATGTAATTGATTTTGTAAATCGTTTTAGTTGTGAAAATAAATTTTAAAAAAAAAAATCTTGCCCGGTCCGGCTCAGTACAGTTTTCCTCTTTCTCTCCAATCTATCATATCTCACAGTCTATCAGTCGTCTCATACACTTGTAGTTTCTCCCACGATTCATACACACATTTTTGGACGCCCCTTCGTGCAACGTAATCGCTGATAGATGTCCTGGCATAGAATAGATAATATAGTCCTGGTCCTGGGTTCCCAACGCATAGATACACGCCGTTGAGGAAAATTGTTGTCTTCACCAACCGTGGTCAATAGAAGACTAAACATCCAGGTAGTTAAAAAAATTGTCAGTCATAGGAACTGCCGATAGAAGTGAAAACTTACAACTCAGAATTTGATAGCTCACTTTGGTAATTACGCGACCGAAATCGGAGGGCGCTGCTAGTCTTGAATAAATCTTCAAAGCGTTGTCGTCTAAATAAGTATTTTAAGCATGGCCATCATGTGTAATGGTAACCATGATAACACGCTATGGCCATCTCATCTAGAAATGCAGATACTATATAGCCTTGGTGAGTTCACCCGAAGATATCTTTCATTTACGAACGTGACGCTTGAGCTCAATTCACAGCCCACGAAAAATCTGTATGTGGTGCGGCCAAAAGAAGTTTACGCAGTTCTCACTTCAATAATTTTGATCGCAATTATCCCTCGTATTATCAGGTCCTGTGTTATGTTTCCAGCTAAGAACGGGTGCGAGCCGTCGGAGACGACCGCGCTGGTGGACCACGTGCTGAAGAACTGCCCCGAGTTTGAGTTCCGCGGCCTCATGACCATCGGGCAGTACGACTACGACGTGTCCCTGGGGCCCAACCCCGACTTCGTGACCATGCTGCGCTGCCGGAGCGAGCTCTGCCAAAACCTGGGTCTCGACATCAACCAGGTGGAACTCTCCATGGGGATGTCTCTGGACTTCGAACATGCTGTGAGTTAACTTTCAACTTTGTGCTGTGTGAAAAAACTTTATTTTTAATTTTGGTGGACATTTCACAACCAAAATTAAAAAAAAAGTATTTTTAACCGACTTAAGAATGAGGAGCTTCTGAATTAGTTTTTCGGTAAATTTTATGTGAAATCTTCTTTAGTCTCGTTGAGCACTTTTTGGCTGAACTAAAGTCATGGAATTGGCGTCATCGTCGCCTAACGCTTTCCGAAAACAATGTTTCCTTATATTACAGCACCATCTGCGATAGCAAATAATTACGAAGTACCTACAAACTACTAATGTACTGAGCTATCGAAGTCTTGGTAATAAGTTTGCGCTTCCTATCGCTATTTTTTTATGTATGTTGCGCGATAGCTCTGTAGTTCTGAATGGATTTTGATAGTTATTTAATTGTATGGTAGGTAGGTAATACCTACTTAGATAGATACACTTTATTGAACACACCATATAAAAATAGTTTGCAAGTATCTAGGTACATGAATTCCATTTTATACTATTAAAGGTAGTGCAACAATCGGCGGCCTTATCGCTAAAAGCGATCTGTTCCAGGCAACCTTAAATGCCTTACAAATACTTCAGAGGTGGTTCCATATAAATTTTATAGAAATCGGTGTTGGTTTTTGAACTATCACCGAAAAACTAAAAAATTTGACCTGTCCGCTGACTCACAACGCAATCAAACGCAGATCCAGAGGGGGGGGCTATGACCCTCCCCTGGGCTTGGTCCAGTGCCGGGGTGGGTCACTGATTAAAAAACATCGATGTAGGTACTTATCGCAGTTATGTGACGTGACATGACCACGACTATGTGATCCTCCCTAGAGCCATGTGACCTTCCCCTGGTGCCAAAGCTGAATCCGCCCTTGAATGCAATCGGATTAATCTTTAATCTAGACTTCTATACACAACCCTAGATTCCACAAAAATTATGAAATGTAGTCGAGTATGTTACAATGTTTACTAAAACGTTGACCAGCTAACTTCAGGGTGTCAGTGTTTCGTGTCGGCGTGCGCGCACGCATCATATACATTTATTCTCATCATTTTTCCCCAACGCGCCCAAAGAAGTATAACTTCAAAATATTAAAAATTGTAATTAACTGTTAGTTGAATGATTGTTTCAGATCGAAGTGGGAGCGACGACGGTGCGCGTGGGCACCACCATCTTCGGCGCGCGCCCCGTCAAGACTCTCAAGAACGAATAGACTGGACATCGATACTCAATGCACCTCAATCAGCTGACATTTGTATTTATACCGGCTTCGCTCGGAATCTGTCCTATGGGTATGGCACAAGGCGTATTTTAAACGCGTCGACGACGCGTAGACGCGCTTCAAACGAGATTCGAACACAACCTTGTAACCCGAGCACACGAAGCGATCGTGAACCGCGTGTCTACTGCGAGTATACGCTCAGACTGCGATAAAAACGCGCTGTAGTCGCGCGTAGCTTCTATGTTTTGATCAAGTACTCCTCGTCAGTTGTACATTGACGCTTTTGAATCTATGCAAACACAAAAATCGGCATTTACGGCGTAGAATACGCGCGTTCGAAACGCGTGTCGCGTCGCCGTCGTCTTCGCATTTAAAATTCGCCGTGTGCTAGTTAGTGCCCCGTCTCTCAAGTAAGACCAAATCACACATACCTAGGTAAATACCAACTTTGATGATTATCGGTCGACTTAATCAAAAAATCTTTCGTTGTCTGTATTCCACATTGGGCAAGGGATTGGAACTAGATTGAAAATAAAAATCTATGACATTTTTCCTACACTTGTCGCTATAGTTGAGTACAGCAGAGTGTTGAAGTATTGCATAGGTCCGCGTTTGACCACCAACTCGCCTAATAACAAGTGACGGTATGTTGGACGATAACGCACGATGACTTAGAAGAAACTACCTCTTTAAAATCTAAAGTATGTAGGTCTTGTAGGTTTCTATAGTATGATTTGATATTGACATGTTGTAGTCTTGTGTAGGAGTAGTGTGTTGTGTTAAATAGGTACTGTAAAATGAAGTAGGTATATTTTTTAATCACTGCGCCGTATTCTGAAAGAAAAAAAGTTTAAAGGAAATACTTATATATATATATATCAGAGGAACAGCAGATTGTTCAATGACTTTACTGTGATTATGCATAAAAGTAATACACTTTTTCATTTTGTATACGAAAAATACGAATTTTCAAAAGTGGTAGAACAAAAGTTGACATATTTAATATAACAAACATGCTCTTAACGGATGCAACCTGATTGCTAATAACCCTGTATAATGACGTTATCACGTAAAGTTATCGTTCTTAAACCAACTTTACAGACAACTATTTTTATGTTTTCGTTTCGTTAGATCCAACTTTTTGCATCAAGTGTTGAATGTGAATTGAATCTAAATAATATTGTGATAGAGCTTAGTGTAGATCGAATGTAATGGAAATTATCGTGTTGTATGTACGAATTGTTGTTAATGTTATTTTAATAAATAATCGTGGGGCTTCCATACCTAGTACTGTTCATTCTTGTTTTATTAAAACCCGGCGCAAAAATAATGGCGGGTTAGGTGCCACAAAATGTCGAGCTTATGGTGTACGTCTGTGTGTGAAATCGTATGTCCCGAACAGATAAACCGATATTTCGCCTGATAAGTGAAATAGTCTGCACTGTTCTCAGCTATTTGATGAAAATCGGTTAAAAGGTGACGCCGCTTTAAATAGACGTTTTTTTTGCGAACCCCTTGTGGTACAGATATTTGAAGCGAAAAGTAAAAATTGGCTTTTTATATAGTCAGTGAAGTCCGTAAATAATATGAAGTTTTCTGAAAAGGCTATAGTACCATAGACCACATCCATACGCTCCGGCAGATTATACAGAAAACCGAGGAGTATAATCGGCCACTATGTATAGCGTATGTGGACTATGAGAAAGCCTTCAATTCCATTGAGACCTGCAGGTCTACTACGAAGTCCGATAAACGATATATCGGCCGAACTTATGGACGTTTCCTTAAGACAATCGGTCGGTTAATCGGATCGGCAGTTTCGTTCGATCCGACCCTCATCTGACCTAAGTCTATAACTAACTATTCCTAACTTCCGACCGAGATGTATCGATCCGAATGTTTTTCGTGGTAGGCTACAATCCGATTCAGCTGTCGGTCGGATCCGATCATTCGGAGTTTGTTTTCGTAGTAGACCTGCTGGGCAGTGCTTCAGTCTCTCCAGTGATGCCGCATCATCTATCGCTATATCGAAGTGTATCTACAGCAAAGCCACAATGTCTGTCCGATTACAGGACCAATGTACAAAACATATCCAGCTACAGAAAGGCGTGAGACAGGGAGATGTTATATCTCCGAAACTGTTCACTGCCGCCCTGGAAGATGTTTTCAAGCTACTGGACTGGAACGGACATGACATTGCCTCGTTGGGAACCTACCGTTATTGTTGGGAATACCACACTCGAAGTTGTTGACGAATACGTCTACCTGGGTCAAAAGATCCAATTAGGTAGATCCAACTTCGACAGAGGTCCAGCGAAGGATCCAACTCGGATGGGCAGCGTTCGGGAAACTTCGGGAGGAGTCCAAATTACCCCAATGCCTAAAGACGAAAGTCTTTAACCAGTGCGTGCTGCCAGTGATGGCTTATGGAACTAAGATGTGGTCCTTAACTGTGGGCCTCATAACAAAGCTCAAAGTCACACAGCGAGCTATGCTCGGAGTCTATGTTCAGCAGTGGACGTCTTGCTGATGATGAATTTGAAGCTTTGCAAATTTAGTTTTATTAGCCCTGCTCTAGGGCCAATTTCAAGGACCATGATGTTTTAACAGCTTTGGCGTTGCTATTGCTGCTATAATTTCAAGCGAAAAAAAAAGAAACGAGCAAAATCGCAGCTAAGACAGTTTTATTTGGGCGGTAGGCCCTCGGGACCTCTACTCTAATTCAACGAAAAACGTACATTCGAAATAAACTCGCGACTTTCCTACTCCGGTTCTACTTCGTTTCGTCCGATCGAACATTGTTTTACGTTTAAATGTTCTAAGCATACTCTAATTAGAGAAAGCTTAGAACATTTAAACGGAAGAAACGACGGATCGAAGTAGAATCGGAGTAGGAAGGTCGCAAGTTTATTTCGAAATTACGTTTTCGTTGAATTAGAGTAGACGTCCCGATCTGGCTTTCGTCCGACGTGATGGAGTCAACATGTGTATTGTGTAACAAAATTGTGTATGCCTGTGTCTATCGGTCGCACAGTGGGGATCTGGAGGCAACTAAGCTCATGGAATATTTGAGTGAGGCGGCGGATGCGGCTCAGCAAAAGTACCCATCAGCCCAACTAGTATTGCTGGGGGATTTTAACGGCCATCACAAAGATTGGCTGTTCCCATACCGGGACACTGACCACGCTGGGCAGGAAACGAGAAAGCTAGCTTTATCGTTAGACCTGACCCAGCTGGTCCAAGGGGCCACTCGGGTACCTGACGTTGACTCGCATACTCCTTATTGTTTAGACCTTCTGCTAACAACTGATCCAGACCGATATTCCGTGGCGGTATCTTCGCCGTTAGGCAGCTCCGACCACTGTCTGGTGAAGTCAGTATCAATGTACCATCCGCCCGATCCAAGCCCTAGAGGCAACCGGCGGTTGTGGCGATACAAGTTAGCAGATTGGGATGAGATGCGTTCTTTTTTTGCGTGTTACCCATGGCAGTCATTGTGCTTTTCTTCTGGTGATCCTTCAACTTGCGTGGATGCTGTGACTGAAGTGATCCAAACGGCTATGGAAAATTTTATACCATACTCTGACGTTCCAGTATCCAGCAAAGCTCGCCCTTGGTTTGGTCCTCAGTGTAAAAATGCTGAAGCATTTAAGCATGAGGCTTACCTAGCTTGGGTTGATGCTCGACAACGTAAAGCAAAGGACACACACCAGAAGAAGAAAGCGTTTAACAAGGCTGCTAAGGCATGCAAAAAGGTTCTACAGAGGGCTCGATTTGACCATATTAGTCGAATAGGGAACAAACTAGCTTCATACCCTACGGGCAGCAAAGCGTTTTGGTCCCTAGCTAAATCAGTCGAATCGAACTTCTGCCGCCCCTCACTACCTCCAATACTTAAACCTGATGGGACGCTGGCTCACACCGCTATAGAGAAGGCAAACTTGTTTGAGTCTCAGTTTGCGGAATCTTCACATCTAGATGCTGGTAGTGCGATACCCCCAACTCCACCTGGCAGTCCGACTGTAATGTCTGAAATACATATTCGCCAGAAGGAGGTTCGTAAAGTGCTACGCAATCTGGATGTGAATAAAGCCAGTGGCCCGGACGGAATTCCAGCCATAGTACTGAGGGTTTGTGCACCCGAGTTGTCTCCAGTACTAACACGCCTGTTTAGACTTTCTCTCCAAACTGGGCAAGTGCCGAAGTCGTGGAAGCTTGCTAACGTGCAACCTGTGCCCAAAAAAGGCAGTCGTACTGACCCTGTCAACTACAGGCCCATCTCAGTCACGGCCATACTCTGTAAGACTATGGAACGTGTCTTAAACCACAGGCTCCTGGCATACCTAGAATCGAACGACCTCCTCAGTGACCGGCAATACGGGTTTCGCCGGAACCGGTCCACCGGGGACATTCTAGCGTATGTCACCCACATCTGGAGTGAAGCTATCGAGAAACACGGGGAAGCACTTGCAGTCTCCCTGGACATCTCGAAGACTTTCGACAGGGTTTGGCATGATGGCCTTATAAGCAAGCTTTCGGGCTATGGTTTGTCACCTGGGTTTATTGCGTGGATATCGGACTTCTTGAGGGATCGATCCATACGAGTCGTCATTGATGGCTGCTTGTCGGATCAAACGGCTATCAATGCCGGAGTTCCTCAGGGGTCGGTACTCTCTGCGACTCTCTTCTTGCTACATATCAATGATCTGTTGAAGCCCGGTATCGTTGGGTACGCAGATGATAGCACCGTCGTAGAGAGTTATATATCCAGCGCAAGAGCCAGTGGACAACAAACTCAGCTCCTGAGAGAAGGTATGGTCGAGCGTTTGAACTTGGCCCTTGAGGCAGTCTCTACATGGGGCGATACCAATTTGGTCAAGTTTAACGAAGGAAAAACACAGGCATGTTTATTCTCAGCTAAAAGGAGTCCATTCGAACTGGCTCCTACTTTTCGAGGCGTGTCCGTGCCGGTTACTGACCATCTCGAGCTTTTGGGCGTTTCTTTGTCATCGACGCTCAACTTTGGCACGTACATTGAGTCTAAGGCTAAATTAGCCGCCAAAAAACTGGGTGTCCTCTCCAAAGGTGCGAAGATACTTCAACTCTGAGCAGTTGCTCACGTTGTACAAAGCACAGATTCGATCCTGTATGGAGTACTGTTCGCACCTTTGGGATGGATCGGCTAAGTATCAGCTGGAGACTCTGGAATCTATTGAGAGACGTGCCAAAAGGCTCATAGGCAATGACACTCTTGTGCGTAAAAGACTTCAAAGTCTTGATCATCGCCGCAAGATTGCTAGCTTATCGGTTTTTTATCGGATACACTTCGGAGAGTGTGCAACTGGTCTGCATGATCTAATACCACCTTGCCCTTTCTTCTATCGGATTTCTAGTATCTCAAAAAAGCGACATCGTTTCATGGTTGATGTTCCAAAAACACGAACGAAGAGATTTGACTCCACGTTTGTGATAAGAACGTCAAGGTTGTGGAATGCGTTGCCGGAGTGGGTTTTCCCCGATGGTTACAATCTGGGTGTCTTCAAATCGAGAGTGAATCGGTTTCTTCTAGGTAAGCACGTTCCATCGTAGATCGCATCGTCGCTTAACATCAGGCGAGATGGTGGTCAAGTGCGAACCTATCACAGTAAAAAAAAAAAAAAAAAAAAAACATTCACATATAAAATATTTAACCTACCGCCTTCTTAAAGAAAGGCCTTAGGCGGTAGGTTACAATGTCACCGTAAAATTGTAAACATCGACAGATTTTAATCTAACACGTAAGATTATAATCTGACGGTAGGTTAAGTTACTTTATTAAAATATTGTAATCTAAAGGAATTTGCAATTTTATAGATAAACTTACATTAGATAGGCTTACGCTTGACGGCCACCTCGCTGAAGCCTGCGGGAAGCTGAGATTTGAACATAATCTGCTTATCCCCATTCACTTGTTGGAAAAGGAATCATTAAGATCGAGTTGTGTCCTGGAAAATACCTAGCATTGGAAATTGAAAAGATTGGAAAGAAAACAACATCTCTCATTTATTATTATTGTTTATTAATTTTATAATTAAAGTGCAATACATTCAGCAACACGTTCAAATGGCGACAAAATACCCTTCAAATAAATATTACGAACTGAGATCTACAACATCTGCAAGAATCCTATGGCGATACAACTCGCCACAGCAGCAGGCATTGTATTGTTCTTTCAGTATAAATTAGTTTCTTGAAGAGGACGCTTCTGGGTTCGTACTACGAGATCTTACCCCAATAATATTGCAAAGGAAATAAGGTTCAATTTTGAGCGACCGCGTATCTTATCCTCAGGCTATCCTACGTCTTACAGTCGCAACAAACCAGCCAACTATCTGTGACCAATTGAATTACGTCGCTTTAAAAAATAGTTGCAACTTCATTTGATTCGACCAATCACGGCTCATAAGATCTCGTGGCACTGACCCCGATTTCATCAACGCGTCTGTTTCTATTAAGACTTGCGCATACGAGGGACTGTTCCCGAATCCACGAACAATGGCTTAAAATATTCGTAGCTTTAGTAGCTTACAACTACATCAATCAACGCTTTCAAAGGTCTAAGTCCTTTGAGTAGAGTGTACAATTTATTATCGACGGGAGAGTTTTGCCGGCACTGGAGTCCCTGATCTACGCAAGTCTTACAATTTTTTTAAATTTTAAACAAAGTTCTACCGTAGGTACCTTCTTGCGTAACAGGAGCTGGTTAGGACGAGTCTGAGACTATCTGTCGCGAGTTACATTGGGAGTTTTGATTTTGACTTGGGGGCGAGAGATACGCGCTCTGGCCGCACGCGCCGTTCGTCGCGTTTGTCGCTGGGATATGTGTACACGTATCCGAATAGGGGCCAGAGACGCAAATACCTTACGAGCAAATCGGACGTAGGCAGATCACTCCAGCGTATTGTGTACTAGCGAGGCAGTTAACTCCTGCATAAGCAACCCACTGAATGTGCTGCTACTCCGACTCGAGGTCTCTCACAAGGCGAGTCAGGGCTATAATCCACCACGCTGGCCAAGTCATGACATGACACATGTCCTCGAAAGATTGCCTTCTTAAAATTCTTTCACCATTCAAACCAGTGGTGATGATATGCTTCCTCATCTGCACTTGGAAAAAGAGGTGCAGAAAGGATTCGAACTAACGACCCCAAGATTGTGGATCAGACGTTTTGGCCACTAGACCATAACGGCTTATGGGCTTGAGGTAAACTCCTGAATCCTACAAAATAAATAAAGTGACCCTTAGTGAGTTTCGATAGTTAACGATACGAGATTTCCGGTGCCGTTCTATAAAACAGCCGTAGGGCACTAATGCGATACCTTAGAGATACGAAATTCCGTATTGTTAACTTTCAATGTGTCCTAAGAGTGCTGCGTCCTCTCCCTCCCCAACAAGAAGGTCTTAAACCGAGCTACATTTATCTTAAGAGATGTCTGAAAGCCACCTTGACGCCACTTGATCACATTCTTTCTTTCAATTCACTCTTCAACACAGTATGCCTTCATTTCTTATATTATTTTCTTACAGTATAACCACTTCTTGTGACACAGCATGTATTGTATGTGGAAGCGTTGTTACATCCAGTTTCACAAGTCTGCGTTCTAAATTCTTTTAGCTACTAATATGTTCAATCTATTCGCAACTTGCTAAAGCCATCGGCAGCAAATCTGTGTACAAAAGACGGGATCGATTCTAAAGGTATTTATTATTTCATCGACTATAGATCGAAGTTCTCGTCAAATCGACGGGAGATAATTTTAAACTGTGTCATATTTGGGAATAGTACAGATTTCAGCAATAATTTGTGGTTTGGTGTATAATGTTAGTAAGTAAGTCGTTAGTTGGTGAAACGCGTGATGTTTTAGAAAGTTATAAGAATGTTATATCCATCAGGTGAATCGATACCAGGAAATAGTGAACGGGATATCGATCAAAATGTTAGCTACTACTTCGACGACTTTTTTCCGATAATAGGTTTGCAGTTAGCCGCCATTTCGCCTCATGTTAAGCGACGATGCCGTCCACTATGGAACGCGCTTACTTTTCGTTAACATTTTTTTTTCTATTCTATCCATACATTTGTGTTTACCACAAAAGTTTCCCCACAACGAGTCAAGGCAACAGAAGCATGTGAAACCGGGAACGGGTGTATGTGTACTCGTATAAAAGTGTGAGCAGTAGTGTGCGTCCATCTCGTGTCACAAGAAAATGGTCCGAACGAAACAAATCAATAGCGTGTCCTTAAAAAAATAACAGTTAAAATGAACACCGTATCATATTTACAATTTTATTCTCGCTTGTCTAAAATATAAGATACCGCGCGTACCTCCCTCCGCGGCGCACCGCACTCCAACCATACTTACTATTTACAATTTATAATGTGATTTTTTTTCCAAACTAAAAAAAATATTAGCAAAATAATATAAAAATCTTAACTATCGAAGTGGACGGTGCGTCGCGCAAGAAATGGACTTCAATTTCTTATCTAATCATATATTTAGTTTTTTTTTTTGTAAATTTTTTTCCATCTTTTTTTTTCGTACAGAAACCTAGTTACAATTAGTAAATCAGTAATGTTTAGTGAACGTGGGCCGAGGCCGAGGAAACTAACAGCAAACAACTAAGTAAATATCGAGCGAATTAACTAATAACATAAAAAGAGTCGCCGGGTCCGTCCGCCGGGCCGGCGCGCGTGTTCACTCCACGCGCTGACAAACATTCGAAATTAGGTTTCAGGAATTGAAACTATAAAGTTACAATTCATCTGTCAAAGTTTGAATCTCCAACATATTATTACATTTCATTGCATTTGGAAAATGTCAGCCAAAACTGGCGTAATTCGGGGTGTACCTCATCAAGAATGTAATACTTTTACATACAGTCGACACGTTAGCGTCCGGTACACCCTATAAATATATGGTACTCGACGAGTACATCGTAATGTTTGCTTTCGAGTGTCTGACAGCAGAAGTGATGCAACAATACCACCAATTTATCTGCATAACGGCCAAAAACGGAACTACTGAGTTACCGAGTTATAAGTAACACAGAAGTTGTCTAATTTTGTAATGTGTGGCGACACTTTTCGATCGTGGCGCCCTCGTTACATTCAACAAGTTGGCCGCACCGCGAGCGGAGGCGCGCGTCGCCCCGGCAGTTCAAACTACCCGAATAATTAATTAATCTAGTCCGCGGACGGAGCCGCGTGTTAAAGTATGTTACATTTTAAATCCGAAATGCGAACCAATTCACGAACCTCCGAGCGTTCTCATCATCGTCATCGACAACTTTTACTATGAACTAAACTCCAATACAAGCATACGTAATTATGTATAAAAGAAAAATATTTTGTAATTTCAGCGTAGCGATTCTGAACCGTCGGATTGACCTCAACACGGATTCAAGGTTAAGATTCAGAATCAGTACCTAGGCTTGGTAAGCTTGGTTCCATGGTAAAAGCTGTTATATGATCAGAACGCATCTCTTTCAGCGTAGCACAGATGTACAGAACACGAATCGAGCGCATCGCTGCGACAGGCGCGAGACTCTTCCGACGTAAACATTAATTCAGTATGATCTCAGTCCACACAACAAATGACCACACGAAGGAAGCTGTGTGTATGGTCACTACATATATACAGTGTCCGAAGCTGGACCTGTTATCGTAGGAACTTGATTCTGCCGCCAGAGTTCCCCCTCTAACGTCGCAGTCACGTCCTTGCGTCGGTTTTAAGTCCGTGGCTGACGAAACGAGCGAGCTATCGAAAGTAACTAACCATTTTTCCCGCAACTTTTGACTTCGGTGAAATGAGCTTATCGTAATCGTGTTTGTATGAGTCAACTTTTTTTTTGTATAATCTTATCTTACTTGCAAACAGCAATAAAGATTTTTGTATTCTTGGTCGGAGAACGTGAAGCTCACATTCTGGTCCGGTACATTGATCCGTACAACGCATCGGCTATCTTTATACAATACTTTGTGATGTTAAAGGCAATAAACATACGGTCTGTCGTCGCTTACTAATTTCTGCAGCATAGATCCTTACGTTTTGCCAGCCCGGATGTTCAGCGATACCCTTTTCAATCTCTCTTTCAAAGTTGAATATCACCAATCACGCAACCGTATGCGAGTCGGAATCAAACCGAACGTCTCCGTCGCGTCCATATAAACGAGAGCAGCATCATTATACGTAAGGCAGTAGGAGTACACAATGAATTAAGTTCCGTGTTATGTTTACAACATGGCGAAAAGTTTAGAACCTATATAGTACAGAATCAAGTTTATACGATAGTAAGGCTACAAATGTTCATCCAATAGAAAAACTGAACCGAGGTGATGTCGGGTCCCTCGCCCCGAGCGGCGCGGCCCCGCCCCGCCCCGCGCGCCGCCGCCCGCCGCCCGCCCGCGGCGCCCGACGACGATATCTCCTTCACTGCAACACGAGAAACAACACCTTAGACAAACCACCACACGGTATTTTGCTTTACGTTCTAACATAACTGACACTATAATGAAATTTAAACACACTCGTGGAGTCGACAAATTAACACTAATTGACATATAACATTGATAAACTAAATTGCAATGATAACCGCCGTATTCCAAATTCGTTATTTAGGTACGAGACGTTTGGAGTACGGCAGAAAACAATAAATTAGGAAGGAGTGTGGCACCATTCAATAATGAATAATATTCCACCTATCAATATGGCAACATTGTCGATTACAATAAATAATAACATGTAAGATGTCTAAGATGTATTTCCCTCTATTAGGTGAAGTTAGTGATTACGGTCTGAAAATTGAAACTACAGTATAGTAGGGTATAGTGCTAAGTGTGGGAGTAATGAACCAAGTGCAACACAGCAAATCACCTACATACGGTAGATCCCAAAACGACCCTGATCTAATATGTTTTACTCGGAGATGATATCATCAAATGGTTTTCAAACATAGACAAATCTATTCAATGGAACAGTATGTTTTATCTAAAAACTAGCTATTAGTTAGGACAACT
Organism: Ectropis crepuscularia; assembly: GCA_963693475.1. NCBI lineage: Eukaryota > Metazoa > Arthropoda > Insecta > Lepidoptera > Geometridae > Ectropis > Ectropis crepuscularia. Next base: position 21,340,583 of record OY856361.1, on the reverse strand, counting down.
ATCGAGATTCAATTGAAATTACCTTCAGTTACACATCTTGGGGACCATCGTTATTGAAATAGTGGATGAACACAAGAAATGGGACTTTTTATTATGAATTTATATAAAATCACATTTCCTGAAGATACAAAACGCTGCTTATTACACGCATAATAACTATTTTTAAAGAGTACACCCTCATTTTACAATTTATACAATTTTTTGATCAACAGTGATAGAAAAACTGAGAATCGAACCAGAGAGAGCACAGATCCGACCCAAGTTGGGGCCGGGAGAGGAAATTAAGATTTTCTTCCACTAAAAAATTAGTTTGTAAGTCTTAAAGAGTAAACATCTACAGAGAGTAAACATCACGCAGACATTCTACTATCACGGCTTTCACAACTATTCACGTTGAAACGACAAACTTCAACAGAATTTGGTAGAAAACTCTCTCAAACTAATTTAATACAGTCACGAGAATTTTCCTTTTTTTTGTCATGAGTCCACAAGCATTTATATAAGTATTGGTCTGGCGCGTCGGTTGTGCGACACATATTGAATTAAACGATTTTAGAACTACTAATCCTAGGGCACGACACAGGCACATCACTTTACAAACAAATTCTGATTCAATCTTCGAAAGATGCGTGAAATGGTGAAACGCCGCCTCTTCACACTCACTTGTCGATAGCGAACTTAAAATAATATCTAGGAATAATAATAAACTATGGAGGGAGGAATACAATGGTGACTGAGTATGAAAATGTTTAAGAAATTAGGTGTGGCTAGTAAACATTTTAAAACTTTTTTAAAAAGGTTAGTTGGGCCCTGCCTTGTCCGCTGGCCCAAACTTCAGTAGCCAGTAAGGAGTCTTGAGCCTAACTGCCATAGCTTCCTTTATATCTATAAAAAGGTAAACTGAGCAAAGCCAATTTGGCCAGATATTGAACAAGTTGACAATCCTAAATAGGGAACTTTTTACACTATTTTTGAAAATGTTACAATTTGACTAAATGTTACACAGCTAACAGCTCGTAAATTCCTAACATGCCAAGTAACACTATATTTGTAAATGTCAAAATACACAGTAAATAAACAAGTTTGAAAATAATACAGTAAAATCTTAACCCGTCCGGGGCACGACGCGTAAACAAATGCATGTACCAAAGTGCCACGCTTCCCGCCAAAAATTTATTTTTGACGTTGGGAAGATTCTAAATTGGATAAATTTTGATGTATTCGTTAATTATATTGTACAAAATATACATCACTGCAATGGTCTTGAACCGCTTTATCATTTTTACGATTAATAGAGATAATTACACTTACCGGAATTTAGTATTTCTGTGTTGAATATGATGTTTACAAATTTTTGGTCGTCACCTCGCACAGTTCGCATGATTATGGCACTTTACGATGTAATTATTACAATCACAACACATTCACGACAAAGAAGGACCTTTTATGCACCCATTTTAGTAACACTTTCACCACAAAACGAAAATCTAATCAAGAAAAAGATTTAATTATCACGAAACAAAACGGTCCGCCATTGCGTTACACAGCCGCTACACCGGCACTGCCGGTAAACAAAAGCACTCAGTTGACGAAAAAATAGTTTACGTTAGTTTTTATTGCTGTAAACTCGACACTATCTGGTATGAAAGTGTTCATAGATATATTATACGTTAGTTTCCAGGCGATATGGAACACTACAATCGCTATATCGAGTATTATTAATCTAAATAACCTGCATGACGGACAATTTCGTACGCTTGACAAAAGTTTTCACATTTTATTTCGAAATATAAGCATCTATCACTAAAAAAAACACTGTTAGTACCTTACACACATATATTTCAGTAGATTACAGCACATTTACTCATCGTTTACGGTTTCCTGCCATTTTCGGAGACAAATAATCTGAAGCACTTGCACTCGAAAAATTGCAAAATGGCGGATCTAAAAATTTATGTTGACGAAATTTCTTTGATAATTATTTTTTTGTAATGTTTGTACACTTGGACTGGAAACAGCCAATAGAAATCGAGATTGTTATCTTGGCAATCGATTCGTGTAACGAAAACAAAGGATTGTCTATAGGCGACCGAGACAAAAAATAACAAATGAACGGCGCTCGCTTAGTATCACCCGTTAGATACTAAAGCGCTCGGGGGATTTTTTCCTTAGTATCACCCGTTAGATACTAAAGCGCTCCGGGGGTTAAAATAGAAACTGCTAAAGGCACCAGAAAGCATCCTGAACAACTATTTCATTGGTCAGTTTCCAGCACAATTTTCTTTCTTCAAAACCAAATGACGATCAACCTGGATCATTTCTACACCATTAGTTACAAATAAGAAATAGCTTATAATACAAGATATCTCCTCTGGAACTAGCCACAAGGTAACAGTATATTATTCCCTCCATAGTGTATTTAATAGGAATGATGACTAAAATACTAATTAGTCCTTTAGTTAGATTATAAAAATATATTGTTCACATAATTTTTCTCCGGTTTCATAAACTAAAAATTACAAAGACGTTACTTTATTGCACGATTTTTACGAAGACGTGACGTCACTACTCCCCACTCCGGAAGTTTGATGATATATATTTTTGTCAATTATCAGAAATTGTGATAAAACAAAAAAATACGTGACCCATACTTTTCCACAATCTACCCGACAGACTAATTAGAATGGTGTATTTTAGCAGTCATCACCCCAATTCCCCCTAAGACGACAACACTGAAACTTTTGCAAAGCCCAATTTCTTATGACAATTTGGTGATAATCGTCGAGAGGTGTCGAACCGCCGCGCCGCCTAGTTGTTGGGGTCGACGGGCGTGTAGGAGAAGGCGGTGAGCCTCTTCTTGAACTGGCTGAGCGACTCGTGGCCCTTCACGTTCTGTTTCGAGTCGTTGGTGCCGTTCGTCGGCTTCACCTAGAAACGGGCCGCGGCTCAGGATGGATAGGACAAGGGAAAACTAATATAAAGGAATGGTAGGGACTAAAGAGGTAGTCATATTATAAGGGAATAAAAGTAATTAAAGCTGTAGTATAAAGGAATAGTAGGGATTAAAGCGGTTGTTTAAAGAAATAATAGGGATTAAAGCGGTAATACAATGAAATAGTACTCTAAGAACGTTTCGAGACGCTTCTAATGTCATTAAATTCATAATTATAAATAAATGTAAATGTCATTTATTTATAATTATTGAACTTATAATCTTAAAAAAGATTTTATACTGGAACATAGAATAGATAATATAGATAGAACGGACACTCCCCACCCCCCGCCAATTTCAAGCTTCCTCCCCCGCAAGTACGCGAGATGCACTCAACGAAGGGTTGTATCAGACGATAATTTTCTATGAGAATACGACCATGATGCTGTATTATTTACCAAAATGGTACCAAATTTTTCGTATATACGAAAAAAGAATAAGAGATTTTTAATTTCATAAGAATTTCTACTAAGATTAAATCGTTTTTATAAACTGTGTTAAGCTGTTCTGGTTAGAAGTACGCGCCAACACTGAAGTCCTGTGACGAAATTATTAAACTCGTTGTTTTTAAACTGCGGCTTTCGTTAATCGTTGTGAAATATGTCAGTGGCGCCAATAACTTATGGTAACGAGTGATGGCGCGGAGTATAGTTCGCAATTTACGAAGTCAGTAGTGTTGCCAATTTAGTGGATTTTTTTACTAAGATTGCTACCGTTCAGATTTATTGGTAAGTGATTATTTCTTAGCGTTTAACCGACTCAAAAAAAAGAAAGAGGTTCTATATTAGACTATCTGTACTTTTATGTGCGTCAATGGATATGTCGGTCAATAATGAACAATGAATATAGGATTTCATCTAGTAGTATGCTTATTTAAGATTTCGCAACAACCGGTCATTACATGAGTAAGAGGATACGAGTCATTGACTATTGGAATGGATAATTGCAAAAAAAAATTGACGCTATTTTTAAACTAAAACTTATTCAGTAATTAACGGCTTTACCTTTGACATTGACTTATAAACTTAACCGGTTCTAGTACTACTGGTACTACTACGATTTAGTTTCATTTTTAACCAACTTCAAAAAAGGAGACGGATCTCAATTCGTTTATATGTTTGTTACGTGATAGCTCCATTTATTGTGAAACAAAGGACATAAGCCCCAAGCAATAAGCAATAATAAATCACATTGAAAATCCAGGTGTGGCGCAAAAATGATGTACCCCGGATTTTAAGTTATTAGTAATAATATTCTAAACTATCATCATCATCCATTTGAGTGGCTAAAATGCGTTTTTTGCCTGTAGAAGTTTTGTAGAAGTTCGTGTCAAAAGCTCGTTTTATGGAACAAAATATGTTGTATTGGTGATAGAAAAATAATATATACTGCCCGAGTCATAAAGAGATATATCAAACAATGCACGAATATGCTTAGCCACTTGCCTGTCCCTGGTCACTACAGTACCATATTATTTTTTCCGGTTAACTGTTACTGGTACTACAGAGCCACAACCACGAAGCGTTCGGAAACATGTTTTTATTAATAATCTGTAGCGCAGATATGTATTGACTGTGGTTTATAATCTGCAGAAATAATCATAGATGGCGTTTAATAAATTTATAAGTTTTTCAGCCCTTGCATTTTTTTTCCTTTTCGCCGTCGCGTCGGGAACAATGGCCGCGTTTTGAGGAATCATTTTAATCATTTAATTTAGTAGACTTCTCATGTATCCTTTGTTTATATTTTATCATTATTTGAAAGGAAATATAATTTACTGTTTCAATGAGTTTATAAAACTATAAAATATAGCGTAAGTTTGTTGTAATAACATAATACAAAATTGGCGGGAAATCAGTAGCAAAATTACAAATTTAAGTTTGAATTTGGTTTATTGGTAAGAAGTTGTGAGTTTAAAGTTCATATTTTAAACTTAAATGATGCCTTGTTTCATTATCTATTCATATATTTTTCTTTTTGAAATCGATTCTATAATTATATTCTAATGAACGTTTTTATCAGGAGAGGTCGCGCGGTTTTTTATACGCCTCTATCGCGCGGCAACGTTGGACAGTTGACCGGAAAAAAGTCTGCTAGCGCGGACAGTCAAGTGGTTAGGTTCTTTTCGCGATGGGTGGCCTTGGAATTCAAATTTAACGAGTGTAAGTAAAATAATTCATGATAATACGCTTATTTTTGGTATTGTACTTTGGACTTTGTATTCAATTATCCGTATGCTTACATCGCGGATCAAATCTTAACTTATAGAGGTACTTGAAGAGAGGTATATGCTCAGATGTTATGAAGAAGATGATGATGATGATTACATCGGATTGCATTTTTTATTTTAACTAAACAGTATTGGTGAACTTTAAAAAAACCCTACAAAATTACACTGATAGAAAAACATGTTAGCCACTAATTTGGGTTATGGGAGTGGTGTAATTTTTTTTTTCTAAAATCTAGATATACAATTATTTTGTGCCGAGGCCAGGTTACGATTTGGGCCATGTCCTGTGATGTTTCTTTTTTTTGGTAGATCATAGTTTTGAAATATGAAAACAAAACTTAAATTTACTTTTGTTTATTTTTGTTCAAGTTTTTATGATTGTCATTGAAATTTGGTCAAGTAAGTTTCTGAATTTAATTTAAAATTGAAACCGATTTTTGTTTATTCGGCGCAAATAAATTATTAAGTAATGAATTCAACCTTAAAATGTGATTTGAGTATAATAGACTCACTCACTATTCTCACACAAATTATTTAAAGTTTTATGCGATCCTTACTATAATGCGAATAAATAAATCACTATTTATCAACATACAAAAGTAATATTTTTTTAAGCATTAGTAATAAATTAAATCCGGAACTATAGATAGCGCGGGGAGATGCTCCCGCTCTTTACCTCAGACCCCGACTGCATTCAACTCGCGCGATATCTGTAGCAACATTATCCGACGGCCATAGTTGATAACAATTCGTAATGTTTGTTTACAAAATTAAATTGGAGTTTTGAGTTGAAAAATTATGTTGTTCTTTACTGTGGTGAGACATGCGATGGAAATAATTAATAATTAGTTTGTGCAGTGTATACTCTGATATAGTGAACTGTGTGAAAATGCAACTTATGGACGTAGTTTTACCATCCAATGTGAAATACACGATATGTGGAGTGATTAATTAATATATTGTCAGAATGTACTAAAAATCAATTCGTCCATGGTACCAATAATATTATCTCGTATTTTGTTTAAAATCTTCTCCCTTCGGTTTTAAAAAGTTTTATTTGCATTGAACAATCCAACACGAAATAAGGATTAATTAAGGACTGGGAAGATTTTAGGATACCTACTTTACACTGACAGGTGAACTCACGGGGCAAAGCTATTAATAAAACAATTCAGCAACCCTAAAACAAACCCACACATTGATACGTGTGTACGAATAACATTTGCGTAGTTGTGTGGTAATAGGTTACTGGACAGAGCCGTTTGTATGGAGTTTTGGTCGAGTGTCCGGGGTGTGACTTGAACCTAAGTGTCTTCGAGTTTTCAAGTGGTTTAGGAGCGACTACGTCACAAATGAATGATTGGACGCAGTGATTTTGTTATAAATAAATTGGAGTGTTCAGAAATTGTTCAATACTTCAAAACTATTTTCCACCAATTTTACTGTTTTAACTTTACAATTTTTCTATGTTCATTAATGAACTTTAACCTACATAATTATACTTTAAGTCAAAATAAAGACCGCTACAACTAGACACCATTAAACATATATTTATGGGCATATCTATCCAAATAAAAAAACGAAATAAATACAATTTCTTGTCAAGAAATCGACCGCAAAGTGAAGTTAGTTGGTTTGGTGTAATATAGCTCACCTCGTTGTTGGGCGCGGGCGCGGGCGCGGGCGCGGGCGGCGGCGCGGCGGCGCGGCGCTGCACGGACGGCGTGCGGCGGTCGGGCGCGGCGGCTCCGCCCTCCATGTGCTGCTTGCGTTGCCGCAGCAGCGTCCAGTCGAACGTGTAGTCGTACTGGTAGTTCATCGTGCGGAACAGGATGCGGAACAGCTGCGATACAACAACACATTACATCAATTAACTAACTCAATTAATATTGGTAGACGGACAATTCACAGACAGGGACGGTCAGCACTGAGTGGAGCGAACCGTGCGAGGCCAAGTGAGCCAGCAACCTCCGTAGGGAGATAGTCCATAGTCCTCCAAGCCGAGTATGGAGAAGCAACACTCAGGGCTGACTGACCTGAACCGACCTCCCTTGAGCTTCTGGCTCCCATATTTTTTTAATACACTTTAGGTAGTAGTAGCGACAAGACTATGTGGAATCGGGCTATATATAACATTGATAAATATGAACCAATATCTATTTAATTTACACATTGCCGGTGGAATACCAGATACTCTTTACAAGTATACAATCCCTAGGAATTGTATTCATTAACTAGGTAAAGTTTGTTATGGACAAAAATATTTCATAAATTGCCCGGACACCCCAAATACATACACATACACAACTATAATGGTTACAATATTAATCCGTGTAATCTCATTTTAAGACAAATTCTATTAATTGATTTCATAGTTTTTTATACTGCTGCCACAAAAAATGTTTAGATGATAGATAGATAGTCATATCTGGCGCTGAGCCCATATGAGCTTCCCTCCCTGCCGCTTGACGGGTTTAAAGTGACTCTATTTCTTCTTGATAAGTACATTAAACACCAGGCAAGATGGCGATTATTTGTAAGCCTAAAATAGTTTTTGAAAATGACATATCCTAATCGCAAACTTTGCTATACAAGTATTTTGTGAAATTTCAGAAAGTCCTGTAAGGCTGTCGCGATGCCTTGTTTAATTTTACACCTTATCTTCTGAACATTAGAGACTACTTCAGAACGAACAAGTTTTGTGGTGTACATTCTCCTAAAAATTTCCAAACTTTTGAAAAAAATATTTCATTAAATAAATCTTTTTACTTACATGTAATTTTGATAGCTACCGCTACTACGGTCAAGAAGTTAATTAATAACATTTTTCGTCAGATAACCGAGCTCATTCACAAGAAACAAACTTACTAAGGTTACATACATCATAATAGCTTTAGATTCACATTTGATAATCACAGAACTAGAACTAAGAAAAGCTTGTGTTGCAGGTTTCAATAGTATCCAGGCATAGTATAGTATAAACAATACCCACCCAGAGGAACAATAATTAGCTGAGTGAAGGAAAGACATACAAACAATCTTTGTGTCTTCAAATCGAGAGTGAATCGTTTTTTTTTTCTAGGTAAACACGCTCTATCGTAGACCGCATCGTCGCTTAACATCAGGCGAGATGGCGGTCAAGTGAAAACCTATAAAAGTTAAAAAAAAAAAAGAAACAATACCCACCCAGACAAACAATAATTAAGCAGAGTGAAGGAGAGACTCACCTGTCTGAGATACATGTAGTCGGGGGCTTCGTTGAAGGTGAGGCCACGGCAGTAATTTAAATACATCGCAAACTCGGCCGGGCAACCCTGCGGACAACACCATACAATCAAACGGATATTCGCTTATGAAAATAGATCTAAACATTGCTCGACAAAAAAATTGCTTAATTGTATTAACTCAGTTTAGTAATTTTAAATAAATACATAAATATATTTATAGTATGATCATCTCAAAAATAAAGTTAGCACGTGCAGTTTTTACGCGTAAATTGCGTTATACGTTTTTGTTACGGTTTTAGTTTCGCAGTTCTCGCAGTAAAATCCCTATCTCTCCCAAGACTGACATAAAGAACTTCATTAAAAAAATGTACATGGTAAAATAAAGGTGAAATCACATTGTACGTAATTAACATTATGTATTATTTTCAACAGACATACCTTGGTGAGCACCTCGACGGGCGTGGACATCTTCTTCTCACTGATCCGTTCATACTTCTGTTTCTTGGTGATTGCCTTCAGCCCCTGCCACGGCAGCGAGCCCCTGTAACATGTATATCTCAGATAAGCTTCGCTGCTCTGTACGGTGTTTGAAGTTAAAACTTCTTTAGGCACGCCACAGACAGATTTTTCGTTGGGTGTGAATTGAATTCTAGCTTCACGCTCGGGTATGATAATAGATCTTCGGGTAAAGTCGGGACCATGGCAATTGGCCATTTAGAAATGCGTCAGTGAATGGGAAATGCTGACGCATTTCTAGATGGCCATGCTATGATGGCCAGGCCACGCCCTCCGGTTACACCCGTGTAGTTTCCAAGGTGAGTTATCAAATTCTAAGTTATAAGTTTTCACTTCTATCGGCAGTTCCTATGACTGCCAATTTTTTATTCAGAGAGCTACCGGCGCTACTCACCCGCCAGATGGCACCTCTGTGGTATGGTATAACAGGAGAGCTATGTCACAAGTTTTCAGCTTGTCTCAAATACCTATCCAAAATTTGCTACCAGCTCTACAAATATGAACTCTTGAAAATAGCATTAAAGAAGAGAAAATACAATTTAAGCCAGACAACCGTCTCCATCACATAAAATAAATATATGCTTATCGTTATAAAATTAAAACTTGACATGTTTGTTGCTCAATCACCTTATAAACGGATTGGGTCGAAATTTGGATCACAGATTTTGGTCTGGAATATAACATAACACAAATATGGCCTACATTATTATCGGAACAGGAACTACGAGGGTGGAACTGCAAGGACTTCTAATTTATAAAAAAAATGTGTAATGAAGCTGTTGCGTTCTAAATTGGGATAACATATAGCTCAAATATATACCATTCTAAATTAGTCTGTCAGCTAGAACATGGAAAAATAACGGACACATATCTTTTCTTTTATCAAATCGTTAAAAATCGACAGAGATATATATAGTAGATCATCAAACTTTCAGAGTGAGGAGTTGTGACGTCACTTTATAGTAAAAATCGTACCATGAAATGACGCCACTCGAAACTTCTAAGCTTTTTGTGTTGAACAAAAGCAGAACATTTTTTATTAAACTGGGCATTTTAACAAAAATGTTCGTTCCGGAACATTCCATTTTGTGACCGGATTTTAAATCAATTTGTTTTACAGTTTGTTTCAACATTTGTTTCGAAACATAGATACATATAGAAAGATAGTAGTAAGATTTTATTTGAAACAAATAAAACAAATTTGGTATAAAATCCGGTCACAAAATGGAATGTTCCGGAACGCCAATATTTTTTTTGTTAGTCTAGTTATTACCATCATCTAGTTGTCGTCAATGTTATCATCTTTTGTACATGTTAAAAGGTTGTCTCGTCAACGTTATCATCTTTAGTTTAGCCTTTTGTACATGTTAAAAGGTAGTCTATGCGATGCTCAGCTGTAAGCAAAGTGATGTAATCTGGTAGGAAGTAGTGACCTGTTGAAGTACATGAGCACGTATCCCAGCGACTCCATGTCGTCGCGCCGCGACTGCTCGATGCCGAGGTGCGCGTTGATGGACGCGTAGCGGGCCGTGCCTGCAACAACACACGAGCCGTCGTCACTGCGCCCGTCACTCGGCACACACACCACTCGACAAACAAACTACTACTACTTTTTACCTATATTTTTTCATGCACAAAATAAAAAAAAAGTGTATTTGCTCGGTCTAAAAACATGGAACACTTCGTAGCAAGAGCGCGCAGCTTCTTTAACGCTCGATAAAAGAAGTGCCAACGCGAAGTAAGCTAAAAGGTGCTCAACCGAATAGAAGGCAGAAATAAAAAGTCGATGTAAACGACTTTAATTTCTAATAGTGGGCAGAGCCTTTATTAACAAAACTAAAATACAATGAGAACTACACTACGCTACATACCTAACAACTACTTATACTAAGCACACCTAAATTATCCATAGACCAATGAAGGTCTACAGATAATCAAGATGTTCAAGCCCACTACCAACGCTGAATGGCAATGCTTATGCGTTGGGCCAAATAAACGCCAGCATTTTGGTCACGCGTCGCGTCGACCAAACGCTCGGAAAGGCTTTTGAAAATGAGGTGAGCTCCCGGCCCCCACGGACCCAATGTCTCAACCCCAAAAGGCTCAAATATGTAACCTCTTCCGAGGGTTGCATATTTGCGCCGTTTGAGTCGCTCAGCTGAATTAGCCGCTGCACCAGCCCTACAATGTGTCTCTGGAAGATGTGATGGTGCCAGAGTATCAACGCAAGTTGCGTCCCACACTAGGGGCCGACCCAACTTCCAAGGCACAACAGTCATGCCGTCAGGTCTTTTGCCATCGTCACGCGCAAGCCCACTCGGTTCGAGTATTGCTGGGACATTGGCGGTGGAAAAAGCCCGGCGTATGATGTCGTTCAGGCTGGCGTGGCGGCCAATACGACCCGCGCTTTTCGAGCACGACTTAATAAGCTATTATTTTTTTCTCATTGTATAATATACTCCAAGCCTGCCGTAAGCCTAAGAAGTTCTTCTGTAGAGAGTAGTAACGCGTGTCGATCGTGATCGATCGAATCCTTTTGATTCGATCGGAACCTATACACGAGTGATCGAATCACGGATTTCTAAAACATCCGATCTTTTGTAACCCGATGATCAGTTTACAAGACAAACCAAATTGAATTTTATGTTAATAGATTTAAGTTAACAAATCGCTTGGTCATAGAATCGATTGAATCGTGCATTGATTCAATCACATCGACCGTAACAACGAAAACATTTTCTATCTCCTTCTTTTACTTCGAGTGCGACTTTGTAATACGTTCAGTCGATCTCACTCTGCCTTTGGGTCGCGCGCGACACAGGTCGTAGGTCGTACAAAGGAACTCCAACCCAAATGATCGAAAGATCGAATCTTTATAACTCGATCACCATACGAGTGAGTGGATCATGAGTTCATGAGCGACCCGGGTCTCGAGAAATGATCGATTGACACAGGTCACAGTCACAGGACATAGTAGAGAGAGCTGTCTGTCTATGAATGCGAGCCGTAAGGAAGTTCGTTCCACTAGTTCCTGGCGTGTGATGTGTGTACGAGGTACGTACCGGTGAGGTTCTTGTCCTCGCGGTAGACGATGTGCGTGCGCGTGCGCATGTCGCGGAACTTCTTGGCGAGCCCGAAGTCGATCATGTAGAGCTTGTTGCAGTGCCGGCCGATGCCCATCAGGAAGTTGTCCGGCTTGATGTCGCGGTGGATGAAGCACTTGCAGTGGATGAACTCCACGCGGCCCAGCATCTGGTCTGCGAGCGAGAGTACAACACGCTCAACATAACGCACAGTTTTACAAAAAAACTATATATTTATTATTTATCCTACTTATATTATAAACTAGCTGATCCGGCGAACTTCGTAACACCACCATACTTTTTTTTCGTCATCATTTTCTAAATTTTGGTCATCAATCAAAATCATCCAATTTGGTACAGTCAATCAAAAATTATGAGGGTACATACATTTCGAAGATCCAGTTTTATGGGTATTTCTCATTTTTGACAAAAAAACATGTGATTGCTAGTTTTCTATTAAATGCAATCCTACTAATATTATAAATGTGAATGTATGGATGTTTGGATATTTGGATGTTTGTTGCTCAATCACGTCCTAACGTATGAACGGATCGGGCTGAAATTTGGAACACAGATAGATTATAGTCTGGAAGAACACATAGGCTACTTTTTATCCCGGAAAACAACGGGAACGGGAACTTCGCGGGTAACACCGCGGGGCGCTGCTAGTTAAAATATAAAGCAAGACTAAGGAGTAACTAATTTCATATCAAAAATTATCAGAAAGAATTTACATTTTCAATTTTTTTTTTTAAATGAAAAATGCCCTTTCATATGTACTAACGGCCCGTTCCGACTTCGCTCGGATAATAACTATAAAATATGATATAAATATAACCGAGCTATGAAATATAATAATATAAATTATAGCTACATGTGTGACGGCCTTTACTTGTAACTTTATTTTTCGGAAATTTACTACGGCTTGACCGAATTTAATGATTTTCTTTTGAAAATCGTTTAACATCAGGCGAGATGGCGGCCATGTGGTAAATGTATAATAGTTTAAAAAAATCAACGATTTTGAATACTTTCTGCAACTTGACTTGATCTGAATTAATTAGCGATAAATGTATGCCTCCAACGAGAGGAAGGTCCGCAGTGGGTATAGGGTATAGGTTCGCACCTGCCAGCATGAGCACGGTCTTGATGGTGAACTGGCGCGAGCAGAAGTTGAAGAGGTCCTCCAGCGACGGGCCCAGCAGGTCCATCACCAGGATGTTGTGGTCCCGCTCGTAGCCGTACCATCTGCCACAACAAACAAACAAGGTTACAAACTGACAATACGTATACTCTAAAAGATAAATCTATTTTCTAAAAAAAAAAAAAACAAATACGGACTTAAATTTAAAATCATATTCGGACATACGACCAAATTTCATATTAAAACTCATTGAGATTAGAGAGTTCAAACAAACAACCTCTTCAGCTTTATTTATATTAGTATAGATGCGAAAGTTGCTATATAGATGCTTGTGACTCTCAACTAATTTGGATGAAATTTGGTACATATTTGGTAGTTTTTATTGCGAGAAAATAACGGCATTGGGAATTAAGTGAACCCACATGAAACTACAAGATGCTATTTGACTTAAACTCCGCGATGGATTCCTAAACTACGAGTACTTCACCGATTTCAATCAAATTTCCACGCCGGCGCCGTGTGCAGTTCGATCCAACATAAAAGATAGGATAATTTTTATTTCGATTAATAGTCTTTGTATGGGTATCCGTTCTTTTGAAAAACTTTTTTTCACAAACCGACATGTGATAACCAACGTTAGACAAACTCATGGGTAGTGAAATGATCATTATATAAAAAAATATTTAACAAATTGGTTATATCTCAAACTAATTATTTGACAAATATTCATTCCATAACGTATTATTTGACAAATGATTCTTTTAATATTTTTGTGAACTACCAAATACTTAAATACAAAACCAACGTTTGACAAATTTTCATTTTATAATGTGTTGTTTGGGAAACATTTCAATTTATAAAACAAACATTTATTAAATTGCATAAAAACTATATTGTAATTTTTTTTTATATCTAAGTAACCACACCGGTGCGATTAGGTTACTTAGGACTCAAATCCAACTCGGAGCACCCCGACTCCACCTAGTCTTGTCGCTACTACCCCTAGAGTGTATATAAAAATGCGGGAGCCAGAAGCTTAAGGGAGGTCCTGAGTGGAGCGAGCCATGCGAGGCCAAGCGCAGCGAAGGGGGGAGGTGGCGAGCGAAGCGAGACGGCGACCTCCATAGTGGGGCGCAGGCCGAGTATGGAGAAGCGACACTCAGGGCTGACCGCAGAGCTTCTGGCGGGAGCCCACCCGGAGTCAAATCTCAGTGATAGACCCTAATCGGAGCGGTAGTCTAAAGTAAATGACAGAACCAAATCAGAATTGATAATTTATATAGACAATGTTTCGGGTAGGGGAGAGGGGGGTAGCCCCGGCCATTTTTTTGTTTTCGTTATTATGACTATATTTATGAAGTAAACTATAAAAAAAGCTATAAAATATAATCAACGGTATATTTACTTAAGATAAATATCGAAAACTCAAACAATAACATAATCATTATGTAATTAAAGCCACTTGAAATACTAACTAAGTTTTAGTATTTCTTAAAGGTCGCGGGTAGCCCCGGCCACCCCCGTATTTAAAGATTAATGCGATTTTTTACATCACAGTAATAGTACAAAAGAGATGAATTTAAATCTACACATGCTTCGTGAGCTCAGTCCTCACATATTTTGCATTGGACCCAAATCCGATCGAATGTTTCCCCGCAAATAATGCGTTGTCTCCTGAATTTGTGAATTTGGCTGAGATGCAACCTTCTTAACTTTTATTCCCGTTTTCATGTTTATCTTGACTTTAACCGCTGCTTTGGTGTCTTCGGTATTTCTATTAGTTCCTTTTTATATAGCAAAGACGTCATAATCACTTTTTTTCTGTTCTTCTCCTCTAAGTTGTCAGTCATTTTTTTGAGAAGAGGTGACACATCCTTAAGCACATCATTCATATTCCCAACATCAGCAGTTGCTTGTTACTGCTTCTTGTAAGGCTGCTAACGGCGCAGCAGAAACGCTAGCTGTTGGTTCGACATTAGTTGTTGGTATTTTTTGGTGAAGCTCGATGGTAGCTGACGATACAGTTAAAGCGCTAGTTGACGGTCCTGGTTAATTTTCAAGTGCTGTAGAATTAGACGATTTGTAGTTCTATTTTAAAATTTGAGCATTGTACCACTACAACAAGTTAACGTTGAGTGTTAGATTTAAACATATGAGAAATAATAGCGTCTTCTCTGATGGCCGGGGATACCCCCAAATCCGATGGCCGGGGTTACCCGACAAGACTTTCATCAAACAAAAAAAACTTATTAAAAAACATGTTATTACACATTCAGATAAACTTATATATATTAAATATAAAAAAATGTATTTGAATATGAAAAAAAATAATAATATTAATAATGACCTAGATTTATCCCATAAGTATAGCCTCCGAAACAATTGGTATCCCGCGCAACCAGTCCGCCCAAAACAAAATACACTCAATTTGTGTGCGAACGCAGAGGTCTGGAAACTTCAACTTTCAATATTTGTTGCATGGCTAGTAAACGCACACATACATAAGAAGGACTTAAAGGTAATATTACGCAAGTCAGTAGTATCTGCGGTGGCCGAGGCTACCCACCGGCCGGGGCTACCCCCCGCTCCCCTACTTTTAAAATATTTGTTATAAATTATATTTTGGTAAATGATAAATTTTGTAAAAAGAATAATTTATGAAATGAAAAATGGACAAAAAACAAAATGTCATTCGATACATTGTTTAAGTGAAACGTTTGCCATGCAATTGGTTATAAAATGTATGTAAAAATTTGTTGATGTAAGGTATTTTTGAAATAAATATCATACGAAATGTTGTTTGTAAAATGAAACATTTTTGTGTTGTAAAGTTTTTGCAATGAATATTATGCGATTCGTTGGTTTTAAAGTGATGTTTTGTCAAAAAATGTTTGTGAAACATTAGCATAGAATAGATAATACAGATAGAACGGACACTCCCCACCCCCCGCCAGTTTCAAGCTTCCTACCCCGCAAGGACGCGAGAAGCACTCAACGAAGGGTTATATCGGACGACAATTTTCTATGAGAATACGACCATGACGCTGTGTTGCTGTGTTATTTAAATTTAGGTACCAATTTTTTCATCTGTTCAACGAAACAAGAATAACAGATTTTTAATTTCATAAGAATTTCTATAATATACTAGGATTGAATCGTTTTTCTACTGTGTTTTGATAAGTTCACAATTTTAAGTGAAGAATAAGAGATTTTTGATTTCATAAGAATTTCTACAAAGATTGAATCATTTTTATAAACTGCTACTGGTTAGAAGTACGCGCCAACACTGAAGTCCTGTGACGAAATTATTAAACTCGTTGTTTTTAAACTGCGGCTTTCGTTAATCGTTGTGAAATACGTCAGTGGCGCCAATAACGTATGGTAACGAGTGATGGCGCGGAGTATAGTTCGCTTAGTCACTAGTGTTGCCAATTTAGTGGATTTTTTTACTAAGATTGCTACTATTCAGATTTAATGGTAAGTGATCATTTCTTAGCATTCAACCGACTCAAAAAAAAGAAAGAGGTTCTATATTAGACTATCTGTACTTTTATGTGCGTCCATGTATATATTATGTCGGTCAATAGTGAACAATTAATATAGGATTTCATCTAGTAGTATGCTTATTTAAAATTTCGCAACAACCGTTCATTAAAAGCAGTAAGAGGAAACGAGTACATAGACTATTGGAATGGATAGTTCCAAAAAAAAATTAACGATATTTTTAAACTAAAACTTATTCAGTAATTAACGGCTTTGACATTGACTTATAAACTTTAATGGTTCTAGTACTACCGGTACTACTACGATTTAGTTTCATTTTTAACCAACTTCAAAAAAGGAGACGGATCTCAATTCGTTTATATGTTTGTTACGTGATAGCTCCATTTATTGTGAAACAAAGGACATAAGCCCAAATCACATTGAAAAAACCCAGGTGCCACACCTGGGTTTTTTGATGTACCTCGGATTTTAAGTTATTAGTAATAATATTCTAAACTATCATCATCATCCGTTTGAGTGGCTAACCTGCGTTTTTTTGCCTGTAGAAGTTTTGTAGAAGTTCGTGTCAAAAGCTCGTTTTATGGAACAATAGTTATTTGTTATACAAGAGTGCAAAGTGGCTTTTTAACCGCGTGCTCAATTTTGATGACCGAGCAAGCGAAGGATTCAAAAATTAGAATCCTGAGCGTAGCAAGGGAATCAAAAGGGCACAAGGTGAAAAATCTTTGCACTCGAGTGTAACACGTAATTTTTCATCCCCCCCTAGCGAGGAAATTACTAAACGCTTTGCGCATTTTCAGTTTCAGTCGATTCTGTTGGCGTTAAATAAACTTCTTGGTCGCTAGAATCACTTATTATTATGGTATTTCGGTTTTTCACTTGTATTCAATTTTATAAGTTTAAAACTTAAGTTTATTTTGCCATGGTTTTAACAATAACAATATGACGTGAAAATTGGGAGAGTTGACTGATTGAGGTAAGGAGTTTCATGTGTACATGAAAAAGTGTCCGCCCAAATGCATTAAATTATAGTAGCGCTAAATTTGCATCAGGGTACATTTTAAAGGAAATTAATAAACGTACTATTCAGAATTCATGAAAGAAAAATATTGGCAGTCATAGGCACTGCCGATAGAAGTAGTAACTTATAACTCAGAATTTGATTTTTACTTTGGAAACTACGCGTGTGAAACCGGAGGGCGTGGCTATGAGCATGGCCATCTAGAAATGCTGACACATTTTTAAATGTCCAATAGGAAAGGCTGAGGCATTTCTAGATGGCCATTGGCTATGGTCCCGAATTTACCCGAAGATTTCTTATCATTTCCGAGCGTGACGCTAGAATTAAATTGACAGCTCACGAAAAATCTGTCTTTGAAGCGCCAAAAGAAGTTTTGACTTCAAAATATATTGTACCTACATGTTTTCTCAAAATAGTAATTATTTATTTGATGTTATGTTTACTACATTATTTTGTACTGCACAAGTAGTTGAAATTATCTATTAGTTACTATTTTAGTAGTCAATAATATTTAATTATTTAACTCGGCAACTCGGCATACTTCAATTCGATTACAATTGATTCATTCATAGCATTTCAAAATGTTTTGCCATTTGAAATAACATTCTCTACCTCTATCCTCCATACGTGAAAAGAAAATTGCGCGCAAAGCATTTAAAAAAAAGTACACCAAAGAGGTTCCGAGTATGAGTTTTTAACAAATTAAAAATAAATGTATGATGAATTCGGCACCAAGGAGGTAGAAATAAATAGGTTAAATTATGTTTTAAATTCAAAACCTCAGTACACACGATGTTCTAAATTCAAATTTACTTTAACCTCTAGAGGGTAAAAACGACTTTTGCGCCCTGATATCGAGGAGCAAAAGTACTCTTTCCGAGCTGGTGGGATGAAAAATATGTTGTATAATTTGGTGTTAATGATAGAAAAATAATATATACCGGCTGAGTCATAAAGAGATATATCAAACAATGCACGAATATGCTTAGGTTCTTTTCGCGATGGGTGGCCTTGGAATTCAAATTTAACGAGTGTAAGTAAAATAATTCATGATAATACGCTTATTTTTGGTAATGTACTTTGGACTTTGTATTCAATTGTCAGTATGCTTACATCGCGGGTCAAATCTGGACAAGTACTAGCACAAGCACAGCACTAGCATAGGCCTGGGATATGAGGCGTAGGTACTTGAAGAGAGGTATATGCTAAGATGTTATGAAGATGATGATGATGATTACATCGGATTGCAAACAGTATTGGTGAACTTTAAAAAAACGCCTACAAAACTACACTGATAAAAAAACATGTTAGCCACTAATTTGGGTTATGGGAGTGGTGTATTTTTTTTTCCTAAAATATATTTACATACAATTATTAGATTTTTTTGAGATTAGATACAATTATTTTGTGCCGAGGTCAGATGAAAACAAAACTAAAAATTACTTTCGTTTATTTTTGTTCAAGTTTTTTATGATCGTCGTTGAAATTTGGTCAATTAAGTTTCTGAATTTAATTTGAAATTAAAACTGATTTTTGTTTATTCGGCGCAAATATGATTGTGATTTGAGTATAATAGACTCACTTACTATTCTCACAATAATTATTTAAAGTTTTATGCGATCCTTACTATAATGCGAATAAATAAATCACTATTTATCAATATACAAAAGTAATATTTTTTAAGCAATTAGGAATAAATTAAATCCGGAACTAGCAACATTATCTTTCCGGCCGGTTCGAGTTTGTTTACAAAATTGAATTGTGAGTTTTGAGTTAAAAAATCATCTTGTTTTTCTTTACTGTGCTGACATGAGATGTAAATAATTAGTTTGTGCAGTGTATGATACTCTGATATACCTAGTGAACTGTGATGACGCCTTGCAACTTATGAACGTTGTTGTACCTAATCTAATGTTCTGTGACTAGCCTACCTACCTATAATGAAATACGCAGGGCCGGATCTACCATATGGCTTTTTGGGCTCAAGCCCAGGGCCCCGCGCATTCAAGGGGCCCAGCTAAGCCAAGTCGAAGCCAAAAATAGACGATTATGTGTAAAATACATACTTAATTTTATTAAATTAAACAGAGTCCAAGGTTTGCAGCTCTGCCAATCCTGCGTTTAATTAACTTAGTTGGTGAAAAATCCGAGAAACTTGGAACAGAAATCCTGAACGTTTTTGGAGTAGTACAAAAAATATAAGGACGTATTCTTTTTTATTTCAACCCATAGATGACAATAAAATTGTTATATCGTGAAATAAAACTGAAAAGTTCGTTAAAGTGTAAGTCAGGATAGATGGTTTTTACCACGGATATCGGGTTTTTACGTATTGGTTTGACATTTGACACACTGATGGTTTAGTCTGAAATATCACATAGACTACTACGACGACGTCGACCAGAAACTCAACCGAGTGGTAGTTGAGGTCCTAAGAAATGAGGCAATAAGGTTTGCGGATTGCGGCAGAAGAGTGGGAAATCGAAAAAAAACTTTACAGCTAATGGAGGAAAGAACCTCTCATTGTCTTCGTCAGAACGAGATATGCTCAATAAGAAAATTATCAAGCTTGTACGACGCGACCTCTGGTCCGCTAATATGCTTTTGATTGAAAAATCAATTGAGCAAAATCGGGGGTCGAAAGTATTTGTCAAACCATCTGACGAAAAGAACTACATCGACAGGGAATGTCGTAGCTTCCAAACCGGGATGCTTCTCAGAATTGGAAAACTTCTACAGCCTGTTGTCACAGCGCACGGTCCTCATCTCTCACTGGAAAAATCAGACAATATGGCTATTCTGACTCACTGATAAGGAACACCTGCATGACGTAAGCCTGGATTAAATCGTACTAGCCTTTAGACAGCTCAAAAATGGAAAAGCCACGAGAGATGGTATTACAACCGCCCTCGTAAAAACCGGTGGAACACCACTGATAAAAGAGCTACAAGCTCTGTTTAATACCTTCCTCTTTACCGGGAAGGCTCTGAAGCCATGGCATGAAGGTTTGGTCATTTTGTTCTTCAAAAGAGGCGAAAAAACTATGTACAAGAACTATCAGCTGATATTTTTGTTAAATCATGTCCATAAACTGTTTTCAAGGGTTATCACGAATTGTCTGGTGCGAAGACTTGACAAGTTCCAACCCCAGCAACAGGCTGGATTTCGAAGCGGGTACAGTACTATAGTACCGGGCATACAGTGCGGCAGATTGTGCAGAAGACCAAAGAGTCGATATCTGGGCAATTCTGGAGACCTTACAACGATGTCAAGTCGACTGTCGATATTTCGTGGTGCTGAGATGTCTGTATGAAGCTGCAACGATGACAGTCCAAGTCCAAAACCAGCAGATGAAACGTATCCTTCTTCGTCAAGGCGTGAAGCAAGGGGTCACGATTTCCCCAAAATAGTTATTTACTGCCCTCGAAGATGTGAAATGTTTCAGACACTGGATTGGGCTGGACTTGGCATAAATATAAATGGCAATGGTACGTCTCTCACCTACGATTTGCTGACGACGCTGTCTTAATATCTCAATCGTTGGCGGACTATTTACCCGACGAAAGAAGGGTTATGTTTTTTTTATTATTATATTTAGCGACTCCGTAGACTCCAGGGTCCGCGACCTTTGTCATTTGGGCTCTTAATTTTTATAATAATCTTGAGGGAAGTAAAGGAAGATTATGAGAGAGTAGACAACATTTTCACCCTAATTTAAGTGAGTCCGATTTTTCTAAGCCACTTTCTCTCAGCCTAGAGCCTCCACTACGACCACATTTCGGTTCCTGATGGCAATCTGTAGGTACGTATCTCATTCGTTTGAGGACTAACAGTTGATGCTGAACAGCCTAGCTGATGCTTCTCAACGTATAGGTCTCCGGATGATATTGGATAAAACCAAGATCATGATTAACGAGCGCGTAATTCCGGGACTGGTTTATATAATGGCGTCAGTCTAGAAATTATGCAGAAGCATGTGTACCTAGGGCAGACGCTGGAACTAGGAACGCACAATTTCGAAAATGAGGCAAATTACGTAGTGTCTTTTCGTCATCTATCTCACAATATCTAAAGACAAAAGTTTTCGATCAGTCCTGTCAAAAACACGTCCTATCTGTCATGACCTACGGTGCCGAAACGTGGAAACAGAGAGTTAATGTGGTCCACGAGTTCAAAGTCGCACAGAGAGCTATGGAACGAGCTATGCTTGGAGTTTCTCTAAAATATCGAATTCGGGACTAAGTGATTCGCCAGAGTACCACGGTTACCATCATAGCTCAACACATTAGCAAACTGAAGTAGCAACAGGCTAACCATGTAAATATGTCGCAAAACCTATCACCGTTCGAGCAGACTTGTTCTTGAGTGGAGACCGCTAATCGGCAAACGTATTGTCGGAGAGACACCCTGAGAAAAGATGGAGTGACGACATACGGAAAACAGGATGTAGTGGACGTAAAGCTGATGATAGAGCTGAGTGGCGAACCGTGGAAGAGGATCCAGCAATGGACTATGGACTGATGATGAT
Source organism: Ectropis crepuscularia (assembly GCA_963693475.1). Lineage (NCBI taxonomy): Eukaryota > Metazoa > Arthropoda > Insecta > Lepidoptera > Geometridae > Ectropis > Ectropis crepuscularia. Next base: position 21,318,338 of record OY856361.1, on the reverse strand, counting down.
GATGAAAATAAAATAATTATTGTCGTATTTTTTTCTTATATTTTGAGTAATATGATGGGCCCCTATGAAGTATTAGCCCAGGGCCCCCTAAAGTCACGGTCCGGCCCTGGAAATACGCGATATGTGGAGTGATTAATTAATATATTGTCAGAATAAAGTTTTCTCTTTGGGTAAGTGTACTTAACTAAAAATCAATTCGTCCATGGTACCTTTATTATCTCCTATTTTGTTTTAAATCTTCTCCCTTCTGGTTGTTGATGAAAGTTATATGTACCTACATTAAAGATCGAACACTAACTAGGTAAGATTATAGGCCACTTAATACAGGCAGGTGAACTCACGGGTCACAGCTATTCCATAAAATAATTTAGTAACCCTAGATGACACGCACACATGCGTAAATGTGTTCGAACGACATATGCGTAGTTGTGTGAGTGTAGGTATGTCAACTGCACCGTCTGTATAGATTTTAGGCCGAGTGTCCGGGGTGTGACATTAGTGAACCCTTTGTATGACAATATCCGAGCGAAGCCGGAACATGTTTTATTGCATGGTTTATTGCATTTTCTACTTGTGTACATTTATTTTATTTTCTAGTTTTCTGAATGTACAGCGTTCTCAATAATATACGTAGTATGCATAGTCATTATTTCCATTTGAACATTTCGTTGTTTACAACCACCGTCACATTCGTCGACTATTTCGGTAGGTACCTACATAACGTGATCGTAACATGTTTCCTGTTTTGTAAATAATATGTTTTCGTCAATCCTACTAATATTATAAATTTCAATGTTTGTATTTTCGGATGTTAGTTGTTCAATCACGTCGTAACGTATGAACAGGACGTCTACTCTCTTTCTAAGAAAAACGTGATTTCAAAATAAAGTCAAGACTTTCTACTCAGGTTCTAATTCGTTTCGTTCGATTGAAGATTGTTTGATAAGCCTACTCTAAAATTAGATTAGGCTTAGAACATTTTAACGGACGAACTAGAACTGGAGTAGGTAGTCGCGAGTTTATTTCAAAATTACGTTTTTGTACTGCTTCTAAATTTAGACCAAATTACAATAAATGACAAGTTTCGTGTATGTATTCGGTTGACTATGTGAGCTCACTGAGAACAAACATCATGACACTGGATTTTTAGGTAAAATGTTTTCGTGTAGGTATTTAAAACATTAGACGATGTTAATTGTTTGTCTTGTTCGGAAACCCCAATCTCAGCTGGAGCCGACAAACAGCTGTTATCTAAAGATAGTGTAAAACAGCTGTTACGCCACGACAGACTGTTCAAAACATACTGTGAACTTACAATGATTCAATCTACGTTCTTTCAGAGTTGATGACGTAGGTATTTGGTTAATATTCGTTTAGTTGTAGTCAGATTGTATTCACCAAGCAAAAACAAAAGTAAAAAAAAAATAAAGTCCAAAAATTTAAAAAAATTTTTAGGGGTGAACAACCCTTATCACTTAGGGGTACGAAAAATAGATAATAGCCGATTCTCAGACCTACTGAATATGCATATAAAATTTGGTAAAAATCACTAAAGCCGTAATAAATAAACAAGGAAATAAATGATTTGATTTGATTCGTTTCGGAGGAGTAGGGTAACTAACATTGTGACACGAATTTTATATTTATATCATCTTATGATGATACAGAAAACTGTCAAGCAATATATGAGTATAATATGTTTTTATTACAATTGTACTGACCCATGTCAAATTTTTGTATACATTTTCATAAGACTTTGCCTACGCTGACCTACGTTAGCCAGGGTGAGCTGGTGGTGAAACCCGGAGCTAAACGCGATAGAAGTATAAAAGCCGTGGTGGCAGTCCGTAGCAACGGCGGCGGAAGCCGAGGTGACGCGCGCCTCATGGTGTAAGCGGCGCGGCGGACCGTGACCGAGCCCGCTGCACACTTTTTCTCGGTGCGACTACTCTGCTCCAAGTGTTTCGGAAACAAACTTAGATTATCTTTATATACCTTCTATGATGTTAAAAACAAATTTCATTTAGTTTTATTAGCGACTGACAAAGGAGCCATGATGACTAAAAAAATGATTTAATCCGTCTATTAGATTGTTAAAAAAATTGTACACATATTGTTCTTTTATTTCACACAGAAAAAAATACGAAGATATTTTATAGTTCTTAAAATTTCTAAGCACTATAAAATATGGAGTGACGTCACTTCATTGTACGATTACGAAGACGTGACGTCACAACCCTCGAGACTCCGGAGTTGGATGATCTATGTTTATAAATATCGTTTGTCGATTCTTAATAATTTGATTAAAAAAAATATGTGTTCCATAATTTTCTTTAGTTTACCAGACGGGCTCATTAGAATGGTATATTTTTCATCTCAATTCTTCCCCAGGCGGAGTCAGCAAAGGGACCTACAATGAATAATGATGAGCATACTCGCTATGAGCGTCCTACACAGGCCCGTACGGAAAGCATACGATACGGGCAGGATACGAGACTACCCAGCCTCGTATCGAGTGTATCGTAAACAAGTGAGGCACGTACCGCTGTAAGGAGGGCGCCGATCGTTTATCAATTCCTCGGCGCGCATGCGAAGCGCGCGCCGACCGCCGAGACACGTCCGGCGGTCGCCTCAACTCTACACCTGGACGTCTATTATTCTCTTTCTACTAAAAACTTAATTTCGAAATAAACTCGCGACTTTCCTACTCCGATCCGTCGTTTTGTCCATCTAATTAGAGTAGGCTTAGAGCATTTATACGTCAAACAATGTGCGATCGGACAAAACGAAGTAGAACCGGAGTAGGAAAGCCGCGAGTTTATTTCGAAATTACGTTTTACGCAGAAAGAGAGTAGACGTCTTGGCAGCATCATACTTGTCAAGCTCAACGGCACTACACCGATACCCCCAAGGGACGCTACGACAACTCTACATACATACGTATACATGAGAATATTTATTCATAGGCTGGCCTCGCGGCTTAGATGATAATCTGCCTGCGAAGCCGTGGGTCGTGGGATCGATTTCGCGGGACCCACTCATTCCAAATATTTGTTATGTGCATTTATTTTTCTATGTGTATATGTATTTACAACTATATAAGTATTATACCAGCTATCTAGCCCTCATAGTAAAAGCTTAGCTGAGTTTGGGTTAGATGGTTTGTGGGTGAAAAGTCCATCTATGTTTAGTTAAAGTAAAACTATCAGTAGTTGCTATAAGTATTACAAAAACATACATATTTCCGCGAGTCTTTATTTCCATGAAAACAGAACACAACAACTTTCCAAACAAACATTGTAGCTTGCTCACAGGAAGCAGTCCTAACGTGAAAATTATTTCCCTAACATGTCCTTGTTTAACTTTACCATCAATTCTATTGTGTGCACCGGTTAGAAAGGCAACCTTTTCAGACAAATGAATGGGCAAAGAGATTATTACTTTTTCCATTTCCCTGGTTGCTGAGTGCAGTTCAGTCCCCTTGAAGATGTAAAAAAATCAAACGTTTGCATTTTAAATATTAGTACGATTTTCCGTTGACCTAGAACTATGAAATTTGACAAAACTTATACAAGTATAGGGTAAAACAGAAAACTGTTAATTAGCAAATAAAATACGAAATATAGTCTTTATTTTAAGTACGTAATCAATCACCGATATGTGTAATTCTGTATTGTCTATCCTCAGAGGGTTAGTAGTAGACTAGCCAGACTTTTTAAACTAAAGTGTCGCTATTAATCACGTAAAACTAAGTTTGTGCGATAATCTGCAAGGTCGAGGAGTTGCCAAACAGCAGCGCGTCGACAGTCGACAGGCGCATCATGTAACGAGGAGCCTTCATGTAAACAGCCCAAGGCGTCGGCGGTCGGCGCCCACACTGGGTGTAAGCGGATACAACGCGCTAGCTAGACTGTGTAACTCGGATCTGAGCGGATTCAAATATACAAATCACAACGATTAGATGCCAGTTATTCAGCCGCCAAGCAGTAGTGTGCAAACATTACTGTGTTTCGGTTTGAAGGGCAATGTTTCCAGAGAAATTACTGGGCTAAGAGATAAAACACCTTATATCTCCGGATGACGAGCGTAGTGCAGTGCTAGGTGATGATTTGAACTCTTCATGTTCCAATGGCTGTGTGTCACTGTGCTGTTATGTGGCAGGCATGCTGCTTACCATCAGGCACATGTCCAGCTCGTCTCGACACTCTGTATTAAAAAAAAACATAGCCCTTCGAACCGGAACACAGTAATGTTTGCACATTGCTGCTTGGCGGTAGAATAACTGGCAAAGATGTTGGTACTACAGCCACTACAAAACATTTTCGATTCGATTACCTACAGAACATTTTCGACTGTTGCGCCAGAGTCCACAGAGTATCTTTGTATACTTTTGAGCTGATCTGTGAGGCGTCACGAATGCAGCTCAAAGACGCAGTGAGGTTGAACCGCAGCTCAAGTTCTTCTAGTGAGTTAGAACCAGCGAGTACCTAGCGACCAATCGTTGTCCTAACCTTGACTAGGCTCATTCACAGACGACTCGGCTTGCGGACTCGGCGGGCGGTTACTCAAAACACTTTCGCTTGCATTGTGCCGAGCTCACTTCAAAATAAATATCGTGGCGGTGATTATGCGACGCGCGCTCGCATTCACGCCCGTTGCCATGCGAGTCTCCATTAAATACGTCAACGTTCCGTTTGTATAAGTAAACTAGCGGTTACCCGCGACTTTGTCCGCGCGAAATATATACTAAGGTCACTCAGGCAGTACCTATTGGTATACCCAGACACATTTACGGTTACTAAAAACAGCTTATAAGTAGTAAAACAATTGTAAACAATTTCATCATAATCGGTTCAGTTGTTTAGATCTAAAAGCGTAAGAGACATTCGACCCCCATTTCAACTCCAATTTCATCCACATACAGTTCGAAATTACGAAATTGCAATTACAAACATTCGTTTGCTTAGTGACAAGTGTCTATACATATATAGATTTACAATTCATTATTTTTCACAGTAAAAGTACAATTATCTAAAACTTAATATGTATTTGATTTTTTGTTACAGAAGTTCCGATGTAATTAGGAAAACCACTTTCACCAAAATTTTTAAGTTTTCTGTATAATCGTATTGTGTATTTTTTTATTCGCACAGAAAAGCTATATTGTAAGTTTCATATTTATAACTAAACAGTATTATTTAGATTGACCTGTTTTGCTACCTGTTGGCCTCTGATGACCTTACTGCCGAACTTCGGGTTAGCGAGGAAGGCGCAGGGTCCAGCCGACTTCGTATCGATTGATTGATCAAAAATCCTGTACCTACCTATATTTTGAGCTTCTTTTGTATATATATTATGTATCATAAGAAACTTTCTTTCAAGGATAACCGTTTGTAAGTTTTACCTATATTATTTGAGGTGCGTTGAAAAATTGGCACACAGAATGATTCTCCATACAATAGACGACTATTACAACGTTTAGTAATTGTACTGGCAGAAACTTTGACCTTTAAAAATGTAACAAGTTTTACGCTGATCGAATATGTATTCAATGTAGTAAATCATTAAGTAAATTTACGTTTACAAGAAGAGTAAAGTGTCCGAAGTCGATATAAGTCGAATTTAGTTGTTTTTTGTCATGATTGATCAGCCGCTCATGGCGTCGAGTACGGGGAAGCGATGACTCAAGCTGTTAAAGAAAGGGTGACGAAATGGAATAAATTGGTTAGGCAAGTGTCGCTTTACGATGTCAATTTACACTTCTGTCGTTGGTGGCGCTGCCCGCTGCTGTGATAGCAGACACACGCCGGCTACAGTTAGCCGGACTAAATACATGACGTCGCGCGGCGGACTCTTCAAATCTTTCGACCCTATAAAACAAACGGTAATGCCGTTTTTTTATTCGTCTGTTTGTTCTAGATTTTTACAAGATTAGTGATTATAAGCATACGGTCCGCCTGATGGGATCCGATTGTCGTCGCTTTGAAGGTCTGCAACACGAGAGATGCTGACAACGTTTTGCCAGCCCGGCGATATGTTTAAAGATTTCCTTTAATAAAGTTCGTTGAAAAAAACCTTCGAAAAGAATTCCATAGCCCGTGGGTCCCCGGTAGAAATCTCTGGGAGAATCAGATGTATGACATTGTCATAATACAGAAAAGATTGTGAAAGTGAGAGGAGAATTATATGCAGTAGATTCGCAATAATTATTATAAAACTGACCGATACAATTCGGGGTGAACCCTCGTGCGTAGCCCACAGTTAGGAAGAAAACTTTTTTTTATATTATTAGGTCTAGCGTCTAGAGTCCTGACGCTAGACCTAATAATAGACTCTAGACCGTCATATCGCCTGAAGTTTAATGACGATGCGATCTACGATAGAGTGTAGACACCTATAAGAAACCGATTCCCTCTCGGCTTGAATACGCCAAAATTATAATCATCGGGGTAAAACCTACTCGGGCAACGCATTCCACAGCCTAAACGTTCTTATCACACAAGTCAAATCTCGTCTGTAGGTTGTACACATTTCAAAAATATCGTCAGAATAACAATTGAGTCTTCATTTTTTAATCCAGTTAAAAATAACGGAAATATTCGCGTCTTGAATCGAGACTCCAATCAGGAGGCGATATTAACAGAAAGTCCTTGAGCGAACTGAAACCTCAGTTTAAATAGACCTCTACGCTCAGCGCACTGACGAAGGTCCCGGTGGCATAGATCATTTTGTAAACGCAGCTTTTTTATTCGCATATTTATTTTGCTAGTTATTCTACCGCCAAACAGTAATGTGCAAACATTACTGTGTTCCGGTTTGAAGGGCAATGTTTCCGGAGAAATTACAGGGCTTAGATATATATAACAACTTAGATCTCTGGGTGACGAGCGCAGTTCAGTGCTAGGTAATGATTTGGGCTCTTCATGTTCCAATAGCTGCGTGTCACTGTGCTGTTATGTGGCAGGCATGTTGCTTTCTATCAGGCATATGGCCGGCTCGTCTCGTTACTCTTTATTTAAAAAAAAAAATCTTACACATAAAATTCTCGTGTCACAATGTTAGCTACCTTACTCCTCCGAAACGGCTTTACTGATTTTTACCTAATTTTATATGTATACTAGCGGCCCATTCCGGCTGCGCTCGGATATTGTAATTTAAAGACTATTAATCGAAACAAAAACTATCCTATCTCTCAAGTTGGACCAGACTGCTCACGGTGTGCCAATTTAATCTAAAATCGGTTAAGTAGTTTAGGAATCCATCGCGGACAAACATCGTGACAGGAGATTTATATATATTAAGATTTAGTAGGTCTGAGAATCGGTTATCTATTTTTCATACCCCTAAGTGATAAATAAAGGTTGTTCACCTGAAATTTTATTTTTAAATTTTTGGTCAATTTTTTTTATTTTTTTATAATGTGGCTTTCAAAAATACATACAACTCTACATTTTTATCCTATTATCACCGACCTATATACCGACATATATTTTTAATAGCTATTTTAGTAATGTAATCATTTGACAGTGAACTCCTCCTAAACGGCGGGACCGATTTGAATGTTTTTTTTTGTGTGTGTACAAGTGGATTCGAGGATGGTTTAGATTCACAAATAAGCCCGGCAGATGGCGCTGCAGACAGTGTCTAGGTTATGATTCGAGCGAAGCCGGAACGGGCCGCTAGTAATATACAAGGTCTGCGTTGGAGCTGTGTCTTGCTTCATCGTAAACTACAGGAAGATGGTGTACGTTAACTTAAATAGGGTACCGGACTGGGACAAAAATACACCATCCTAATTAGGTAATTAGTCCGTCAGCTAGATCATGGAAAAATATTGGACACGTATTTTTTGTTTTTACATAATATTAAAAATCGTCAAAGATATAGACCATCAAACTTCGAGAGTAGGGGGTCGCGACGTCACTCGTGAGTAAAAATCGTACTCACAAGTGACGTCACACGAAACTTCGAAGCGCTGCATCTTCGTCATTTTTTGTTTGTGAAACAAAAGAAAAAATACGTGTACAATATTTTTTGGCAATCTAACTAACGGGCTACTTAGTTTTTTTTAGGATTGTACCCTATTATCCACAATTTAATAAAGTTTTTGAGGTGGTTTGTTAGAACGCGCTAATCTCAAGAACAACTGAGCCGATTTCAACAATTATTTCACCGTTGGATATGTACGTGATCTCTGAGTGCTATAGGATATAGTTTATGCACCACGGACGAAACCAGCTGTATGCAAGACCTTATAGGCTAGTTTTTTTATAGTATAGAGTGACGAGACGAGCAGGATATGCATCTGATGGTAAGCAACATGTCTGCCACATAACAGCACAGTGACACGCAGCTATTGGAACACGAAGAGTCCAAATCATTACCTAGCACTGCACTGCGCTCATCACCCAGAGATCTTAATCAAGTGTTTTCTTTAGTTAAAACAAAAGAAAACATGTCGTTGGGCAAGTGCAGGTTGACAGATCACTAACATCTCTCGAAAGTTGTATTTTAATAAGTTTTGTCACGTTTGCAATGAACAGTCCTAGATTTTAAGCGACCGCGGATTAGCACGAACCCATAGCAGTAATCGCCAAACGCGGCCATTAATACGGTAAGTGCAGGCGGGTTGGGTTATATCTGGCGGGTAACGGCGCGGGCGCAGCCTGCATCGATACAACAGTTACATTAGAGCTGTTTTCAATAAAACAAACTTACGTATCTCAATGATCTAAAATATTAATTATTATGAACTAGTAACCCCACGCGGTTATAACCCGCGCAGTAGCAGGATCGGCTAAGTATCAGCTCGAGGCTCTAGAATCGATCGTGAAAACGTGTCAAAAGGCTCTTAGGCAACTTGTACAAAAAAGACTTCACATCGCCGCAAAATCGCTAGCTTATCGGTGTTTTATCAGATACACTTAGGAGAGTGTGCCACTGATCTGCATGATGTAATACCACCTTGCCCATTTTTCTATTGGAGTGCTCGTAGCTCGAGAAAGCGACATCCGTTTCATGGTTGATGTTCTAAAAACACGAACAAAGTAGTTTGCCTCTACTTTTGTGAACTGTGGAATGAGCTGCCTGAGTGGATTTTCCCCGATGGTTATAATCTTGGTGTTTTCAAATCGAGAGTGATTTTTTTTTAGTTGTTTAGGCGGTAAAAGGGCGGTACGACTGCATGGGTCTTATCGGTACATGTCGTATACGAATCGACGTGGCTAGTAACAAAACAAATAAATAGGTATTCCCCAGCCGACGAGACGGCCGCCTACGCGCGGCGCCGGCGCCCAGCTGCGACCACGACCGTCCTTGAAGGCTTTCAAAAGGAGATTATTGCGACACCTCGGTGGTCCGATGCAGCTGAGCTGACATTGTGGCTTTTACAACACGGGTTTGAGATGAAAGTTCAAATGTAGCATTGGATTTGAAATATGGTAGTCTCTTTGGAAGTAGGATCTTGAAGTTGTAGCCCCTGATGGCACTCACAACACAAAACGACATATCATCCTCTTCGATGTCGTCGAAGAAGATAAATGTCCCAGACTGCAGCCACTACTGCGTGAGAGCTGCGTATTTTTGGGGAGTATTGAGTCTATAATCTATCAATACGAAGCTAACAAACACATGATCTGGCAACCAATACCAATTGCTCGAACGGTTCCAGGTGGTCTAGTAACCCCACGTAAAACGACCGTGCACTATTGTAGTGTTAGTATTAGTGCTTTGGCTTAGTTTTAGGGTGCCTTTCCACCGGAGATGTGCTATGCTACGATGCTATGGATGCGTTTGATATCCACCAATCATAAAATATTCATTGGTGCACATAGCATAGCACTGGTGGAAACGGATTCAAATAAGATATGTTTTTTGTATGGAAGGATGCGTGCTATGGATGTGTGCTATGGGTGCGTGCTATGGATGCGTGCTATGGATGTGTGCTATGGGCCGTTTTCCTACTATCGATACATAGCATAGCTCGAGGTGCGCATCTTTCTCGCACAGCTACTTTGCGGCGGCGCTTCTTCGTAGCGCATCTTCCTCGCACAGCTACCTAGCGTAGTATTAGTGGAAACGGCCACATATTTTCGTAGCGTAGATTTCACATCTTCGCAGCATAGCTGCATAGCACATCTCTGGTGGAACGGCACCCTTAGGCTAGATGACGTTATGTGAGAAATGTCCACCACTATTTACATTTTTACTGGCGAGCCGTTCCGGCTTCGCTCGGAAATTAAAACCATTAATCGAAATAAAAACTATCCTGTATCAATTTGTACCATAAATTACACGTAAATGCCGACTTTCGTGAATATCGCTCGACTTGGTGAAGAGATCACAGGGAACAAACATCATGAGTCATGATGTTTGTTCCCTGTGATCTCTTGCGTGTGTCATGAAAACAGTGTCATGATTCATGACACTGTTTTTTTTAAATAGTCCTTAATTAGAAAATTTTATCGTCTAAAGTCTTATCATTTTGTGATAGACGTCCTATGAAAAAACAAATAGCCTATTGTAAAAAACAAAATAGATAAACTTAAACTAACAAAAATAGAAAAAAATGTACATATAAGTGAAATGGGTGCAATTCATCCACCTAGCAACAGCCACGTTGATAAATCACATCTGTCCAACCTGGTATAGTACATATCCTGGCTTTGTTTGATAGTAGGCAAGCCATCACACTGTTACATTCACCCACTTTCCATCGGTTAAACTCAATGTTTTGCCGTAAAGCATAGTATTTAAAGAACTGACCTTATGTGCGGTATTCCGATGCCTCCTTGAAGTAACTTATACACTCTGCTCTCATAAAGAAGCTGGGGGTGCCGCGCCTTTATAGATTCAACCTTCACTGCCAGTTCCTGCAACAAATTACACCGGGTCAATCATCCGACAAAATTCACTACAGCTGTCTGCGAATGGAACATCTGTCTAGTTCATGTTATGCATATATGTTGTGCTTCTCTCACAAGGAGAGAGTGCAGGCCATAATTCACTATGCTGGCCCAGTGTGTTGGTGAATGACTTCAAAATATTCTAGGTACATTTTTATTAGTTATGAAATAGATCTAATTTGATAAATTATAAAACATCTTTGATTTACATGTATCCTTACATGGAGGTAGGGGAAAGAAATAGCCAAAATCATCCTCATGTAATCAATGTATGGCCAAAGTGTAATTATTTTATACTTAAGGTTTTTGAACTAGTGAGTCTACCATTAGTAGAAACAAGTTTCTCCATACATTGTTTGTTTGTATACACCTCTTGAGTGTTAATAATAAACAAATACATATAATATGTATAATGAAAACGAAACCTTGTTTTAAATATTGCTTTGACCCAATGCTATTGACCTCATGTGGCCTCTACTACTGCCTACAAGACTTGCTAAGATCTGTATTAATTAACGGTTATTCTATTATTTTGAGGTATTTTCAGAAACATAATTATTAGGGATGGGCCGAAAATCGTTTTACATTCGGTTTAACCGAACTTCGGCAGCTTGAACCGAACTTCGTCATTCGGCCGAATTTCGGTTAAAATGCCGAACATTCTGCACTAAATATACTTGCACTATCTTAATAGAAATTAATGCAAAATGATATCAGTAGTAACAGTGAAATAAAATAAGTCTGATATACTCATAGTCATTTATTTGAATTAGACAAAGTAATCATACGTGATAAACAAAAAACTTAAATTGGTCTTTATAACTACCAGTCTCAAAAATCTTTGGTTACTTAATCAAACAAAACACAAAATTAAACCGCTCTTCTTACTAACCAAACCAGCCTTAGAAATCTTTCTTTCTTAATCAAAAAACAAAATTTTACTGCTCTTCTCAACAAGTCTTAGAAATCTCTCTTACTTAATCAAAAAACAAAAATTAAACTACTTTTCTAAACAATAATAATAACATTAATAACCAACCATTAGAAATCTCTCTTACCTAGTCAGAACACACAATGAAACTGGAAGATCTTAATAATGAGTTTTAGAAATCTTTGCATAGGTAGGTACTTAACTTAATAAACATTTGCGGCGAAATTGAACCGAAGTTCGGCCGAACTTCGGCCGAATTTTTCATTTTTACCGAATGTTCGGCCGAAGTTCGTATTCGGTTCAAACCACATTCGGCCCATCCCTAATAATTATGTAATGCTGTCATAAGCTCATATGCATCTTTTATGATGTGGGTTTGATTCCCACCCAGTGCAAAGAGCTTCATGTAAATAAAGCTATGCAACGCTAGTTTTGTCTACACAAAGCCAGAAGTACTAACTTGTTTGCTTACTAACACTAGCTTCCTATACTAGCTTGAAAAACTGGCCTTGTGTAGCTCAGGTATTAGTGATTGTTCTATAATTTTTAAAACCAGACTTTAAGTTAAATGTGTTAGCTGTGGGCTTAACTTAACTATTACTTACTTAGCTTAACTAATGTGAGTTAAAATAACAACCATGAAATGCCATTATGAGTACTCAATGGGTCAATGAAAAAATTATAAGCTTTGTCTGACAGCCATCTCTATACATATAAAAATGAATGTTTGTCTGTATTTATAGAATCCTTTATAGAATCATAAACAATCATGGATAATGTCATGATCTTTAGCAAAGTTGTTGTGCATGAGCAAAAGGTTTCAGAGTTGATACAAGCAATTTTCGATAGGTGGCGTAGCAACGCGCGCAGGGTACAGTGCACACAGCTAGTCCTAATTCCAACTATCCTACTAATAATATAAATGTCAATGTACGGATGTTTAGATATTTGAATGCTTCGATGTTTGTTGCTCAATCATTTCATAACGTATGAACGGATTGGGTTGAAATTTGGAACACAAATAGATTATATAGGCATACTTTTTAACACAACAAAATAACGGGAACGGGAATTACAACTATTAAATTAAATAAATAAACTATTACTAGCAACGAGGGGCACTGCTAGTTTATAATATTAGTAGGATGTTAATGTATGGATGTTTGTTGCTCAATTACATCACGTCTGAACCAATATGGTTGAAATTTGAAACACTATTAGATTATAGTCTGGGCTTTTTACCCCCGGGGGATATAATGGGAACAGGAATTACACGAGTAAACCTGCGAGGCGCTGCTAGTAATTTACATAATTTGCTTAGTTGTTGGTGGGAGTTTGTATGACAACAACTAGCAGTTCTATAAATAGCATGACACTTTTTTTTTTTTAAATAACGAGTGACGAGACGAGCAGGACATGTACCTGATGGTAAGCAACATGCCTGCCACATAACAGCACAGTGACACGCAGCTATTGGAACATGAAGAGCCCAAATCATTACCTAGCACTGCACTGCGCTCGTCACCCAGAGATCTAAGTTGTTATATCTCTAAGCCCTGTAATTTCTCTGGAAACATTGCCCTTCAAACCGGAACACAGTAATGTTTGCACATTACTGCTTGGCAGTAGAATAATTGGCAAAGGTGTGGTACTTCCCCAGGCGGACTCTGCTAAGAGTCCTACCACTACAATCACTATCGGGTCATTCCATGAGAAACGCTACTCAAGGTGAAAAAATTAATTTCTTCTTTTTGCATTAAATTTTATGAAATTTGAAACAAAACATTCCAAATTATAACGTACTGAAACAGAGTTTAATATATGTATGAGTAGATATTTATAAAAAGATTTTATTTTATTTTTTTTGGATTATTACTACATTTTTGTAAAGAAGTTTGTGATTTAGCAGTTATATTACAGAAGACTTTTAGTAGTTACGTTTATTTGTCCCTCGTCTCTTTTTAAGAAACTTTTTAAGTTTTGATAACTCAAAATTCATTGTAATCATCTCTATTTGTATTTTTTTTAATTTGTAGTACCTAGAAGCTTAAAAAACACCCAATAAAATATTAATTTTCGTACTCGTAACACCCGAAACGAAACCGCGGTAACACCCGAAACAAATAATAATATAAAAAAATAATAGTAAAACGTTGTTTGTGAAAATGATTATGTCATATATGGTGAGTAAATATTATACTTTAGCAGGCCTGAAAGTTTTAGGAATGGTTCCCTAAGAAAATTCGCAGATTTTTTAACAAATGTAAAAATACTCAGAACATAGAGAACAATCGTGTAACACCCGAAACGCCCACTTTTCGACTTAAAAAGCCATGTTTCGATGTGCTAAACTATAATCATTTTGCAATTTAGATAATACAACTAAAAACGCATAGATTAAAACACTTTTATTGTTAAAATATTATTGCAAAGTACAAAAAAAATATACTTTTGTTGTACGAATGTAACACCCGAAACGATGGAATGACCCTATCACCTTCTATCAATAAGTACGCACATTGATTATTGTAGTAATTTCTATTATCACTTATCAAGTCTTGACATTAGTGTGACCCGACAACCACAGTGGTTAGGGATTGCAATTTAGATATCACTATCTCACCACGAAACCAACTACTACAATGATAAAAAACTAATAACAATTTATTACTCATTCTTCAAGTTACAGAACATCATTGATACTGCAAATATTTTGAGTGTCTTTTTAATTTATACCCAACCGAAAGAAGGGTTCTGTTTTACAACTAACTTTGTTTTATTTTAGATCGCGCAGAACCTTTATTAATTAAATTATGAGAACTACCAATATTAATGTGAGAGTTTGGATGTTTACACTATTTTCTACAATTACATGATCAATGAATAGGGTTAAAATTTAGAATACTGATTAATTTTATTTTGGAATATTAAATATCTAACCACTTAGTTTTCAGAAAAAAGTAAAGTCTTCTGTGTCAACATTGTCTTTAAAATAAATAAGATTTACATCAGGAAAGATGCAATTTCTGACACATGTATATTATTATTATTATTACTAGCCCGAACTGTCCCACTGCTGGGCAAAGGCCTCTCTTCCCTCGTTCCAGATAGCTCGATTTACGGCTTTGGTGGCCCAGTCTTTATCGTGCGATTCGAGTTCGTCACGCCACCTTCGTCTGGGTCGACCCGGAGGTCGTTTAGATGTTGGACCCCAATCAGTGCTAATTTTTGCCCATTTGTGTTCCGGCATTCGGCAAACATGTCCTGCCCAGTCCCATTTTAATTGGCTAGATTTATAGCAGACATCCGTGATTTTTGTTTTTGAGCGAATTGTGGTATTCCTAATTCGATGTATATATTTAGCTAAAAACAAAACAGTAGTAAAAGCCATGCGAGGTGATCTTCCAAGTGCCCTTTTAAAAATCAAACAACTGCCAAAACTATGCAAATTTACTAGTACATTTAGACAGATGCATCTGTTCAAGGTTCATTATTGACTCATGATTTTGTGGTTGGAATACAACAACCTTAAAGAAATTACAGGGCTTAGAGATCTAATCTAATCTTAGATCTCTAGGTAACGAGCACAGTGAAGTGCTAGGTAATGATTTGGACTCTTCATGTTCCAATAGCTGCATGTCACTGTGCTGTTATGTGGCAGGCATGTTGCTTACCATCAGGCACATGTCCTGCTCATCTCGTCACTCTTTATTTAAAAGTAAAACCTCTTTGGATTTGTACTGTGGTGACAATATATTAACAGCTGTCTATTAGTTAATGTATGTTTAAGTCACACATAAATTTTAACTACTGCCAGTTAATAACATAACAAGTGAGATTTTAAGTAAGTTATAATATGGACTAATGTTAGATTGTAAACAGACAGTATTTGCAATTTTAAGATAAGATATTCATATCCCGAATCTGTTTGTATGTGGAAGTCCAAGCACAGAACTTACAAGTCAACCATCAGAAGGTGGATGTTAACACTCAGTTGGCAGAATTACTTTCATGCATGGATAACTATTGCCATTTCAGATGTAAGGTTCAGTTTAAAAAACCAGTCCACAAACTGGATACGAGAATTTTGTGCATATTCATTTACACATAAATATTCAAAAACTGATTGGGAACACTAAATATCAGTCATCCCACTAACAATGACAAATGGAAAGTACAGCTAGCGAAGGTCATGTCATCTTTACACCAACCTTGGACTCTTGTTCCTATTCAAATAACCATTTCAAACATTCTCAGAACGATTCCTACTATTAAATGCAGATTCACTGTAAATTGTAATCAATATTATCAACAAAATGACTATATATTATATGTGCTCAGTTGCAGACAGTCATAATGGTTTATCAAACTTATAATCAGTCCAACGTGTGCCACTTTCTAGGAAATAGATAAAAAATAAAACAGAAACAAAAACATGCCACGTTAGCCGTGCGCGCAAGACAAGTATGACAACAAAGTAATATAAGCACAATTAGAAATTAGTTACGGTTAGTGGTTTTACCAGATTTCTTATCTTCATATTTTCTTGATATTGCCTTAACCCTTCACGCGTGTGACGAAAACTCGCGGAACGGTCCGTACGTCCCGGCTAGATCATTATCACATATTATTATTATATATTCAGTATAATATACCTACATTTATATATTACCAGAAAGCCCTTGAAATGTAGCTTACTATTATATTAAATTCTAACTATTTACAACATTAATTAATCCTGTCACGAAATGCAAAGTTTACATTTTACGCCCGTTGTAAAAAAGTTTTGGATTTCACAGCATTTCGATGTCATTATGCTTTTTCACTAATAAAAGAACACAACACACAAATAATATTAGCTTTAGCACGTTCGCCATTGTTTTTTTAGTAGATTACAATACAATACAAACCGTTTTCACATTTTCTGGTTTATAAAAAAAAAATCTTTGTCGTGGGGCAAAATGGCGTCGGACAATCGCGACAAAAAAATGGCGGAGTAGAATCCGTATTTTTTATTTTTTTAGGCCAAATGAAGCTTTATTTGTATTGTGTTACCGGTAAATTTTACGGAATTGAAATTCCGAATAGACTAGTACCAACATTATAACGTGTTAAGACGTATACATGTCACAACCCGTCTTCTAATAGAGAGCTTTCCTTACGCAACTATGCGTTGCGTAAAGCACGTGAAGGGTTAAATTAAATAAACGAGTTTAAGGATCAAATAAGTTTTGGTGAATTTGCCATGAGTGCATTATCCTATTATAAATGTTAATGTTTGGGTATTTGTTTCTCAATCACTTCACACAACATGAACGGACTGGGCAAAATTTTTTATCCGGGGAAAATAAACTAGAAACTATGAGGGCAAAACTGCTAGTAATACGTACAGCCCACATCCATATATTATGATACATAGAAACACCTAGACACAGCACAAACATCCATATTTTTAACACAAATGTTTGTGCAGGGAGAGAAATGACCTACTTGACTCAGTGAAGAGACCACAGACTGAGGCACACAGCTACGAGATACATCACGGCCATGGATATGGTGTTTAGATGCAGTAATAGCATTTTGTAAAATATGATTGTTTTTAAATTTTATAACAATATAATTGAAAATACATTAACAGTACAAACACTTGAAGAAGAACACTTTTATTTAAAATTTGTTGTTAAAAATATTTAAAGAATCCATATTCTATTTGATTATTAATTATACTACTCATTGCTGCAATCAGCTGATCAGTTAGGAAATAACAGTTATCAGTTAAACACATGATGAAATCATGCTGATGGAGACCTGTATTAGTGCAATAACATTTCCCAAGATTTATCAGTTGTAACATTCAGTTTGTGCATTTGTATTATATAAGAAAGCTGTATACAGTTGACCAACAAGTCACAGAAATATGTTTATACCAGTCTTGTATTGAAACATTTAGACCAAACACCAGTATATTTTCGAGTCTAAATTGATACATTTTCGTTTTGAGTTGAAGAATGTATTGAATACAAACATACAAATTGGACTGAAGAGAAAGAAACAGTTCATTGGACCAAAAATCACACATTTCATAATCTGTTCATACAAGTCACCTATTGTATGAAGGTTGCGAAATAACAATAGAATACGGTCAAGTAATATGTTCACAAAGTTTCAAGGAGCCTGGGCCAAACAATGGACTCCTTTTGAATGAATTCAAATCAAGATGTTGATGTCTATCCAATGGCCCCATTACGATTCTCTATGAAATGGCACAAACCCTACTGGGAATCAGACACGTATCAATGAAAGCATACATCATTTTATAGAATATTGCAGAGAAAACGCCCCGACCGCCATCTTCACTATCAGAAATCCCGAAATACATGACCGTCTTGACACAACACTCGTTTTGGGATCCCCATCTTGGGGATGAAAAATCGATAGGATATGAGTGAATTACCTCGCCATCATAGTAGTGTATTGCCAAATAGATGTCTCCGAAGCTGCCGCCGCCTATTTTCCGCACTATATTGTATTTATCAGCTATTCTTATTTGTTTTCGAGCCAACAACATGCTCGCAAAGGAAGCCATTTTCTTTTTTGTTCAATAATCGTTGTCACAATAAGTTTATTATTGTACCATCGCACCGAGCAGACTTTTGTCACATCACTTCTACAATTTGGTGTCTCTAATTGTTCTTTATCACTGTAAATCGTACAAACACTACAAAAATTACTGAAAATAATTTTATTTCAAGACTAAAAAGTGTCGTCAACCTTAGTCGAGTGACGTCACAATGGCAGTGTAGCCAGTACGAAAAGAAGTAAAAATCTACCGTAAAAGTTTGAGTTGCCAACACCATACCAACACGTAAAAAATACTACCAAAAAAGTTGAAAATAATATATATTTATCCAATAAATCCATAACTTTAATATTGGCACAATATTATGTGTTTAGTGTCAAACAAATGCAAAAAGAAACGGTACGAGCATGTGCCTGATGGTAAGTAAAATGCCTGCCCAAAACAAAAGTCCAAATCAATACCTACTAGCACTGTACTGCGCTCGTCACCCAGATAATATACATGCATGACGATTTATTTTTAATCAATTATTCCGCATGTGGCGTTGATGCTGTGTTTTGTTCAATAAATTCGATTTGCATAAATATATATAGTTAAAATACTGTACAAAAATTAAAAAGTAGTAGTCTTAAATTCGTAGGCATGTCGGGAACACAGAGCTGCGTGCACAGATGTTCTTCAGGGTAGCGATTCTGAAACCATTCGGTTGCATCCGACACGGAATCTCATCTCTCGGTCTTTGTCATGCTAAACAGATAAGACAAAGACCGACAGATGAGATTCCGTGTCGGATGCAACCGAATGGTTTCAGAATCGCTACCCTGAAGGCTGCTATGTTGAAATGGCATGGCATTATCAAAACGTAGCTTAGAACACGTTTAATTTCTAGTTGTATTCCAAATGAAGGTTCTCCACGAGCACTCTGATTAGCAGAGTGCTCAGTGGAAGGACAAGGGCCGCGTGCGGCCATTGAGGCGGAACCGCAGTTATCCCTAGCCGCGGTGTTGAGGGCGAACCTCTTGCTGCCGATCATCATAGCCGCGAGAGGTGAGGTGAAATGTCTCTCGGCAGTGAGAGGTCCTGTGAGTCGGAGGAGCGAGCAATAATAGCTAGCGGAAGTGGACACAGGGCGAGCCTGGAGATTTGTGACTCTGACGTTTAGGGCCGTCCGGCACCCTGGCTAGGGATAGGCCTTTGAGTAGGTGACGCGCCGGTGATTTATGGCGCGTCGCTGGAGCCAAATGCCAAAGGGGGTACTGCGCCCCCGCGAGGTGGGCCCGCAAGGGCGGTGGCAAGTGGGTCGGGGTCGTTGGCGGGAGTGCGAAAAGTGACCCTGCGACCCTAACCCCCAGGCATGCAGGAGAAATCTGTGGGAGTTTAGTCGGTAGGAGCACCTGACATCTTGTGGATCGCGATGGATCATAACGTGTCCATCCGATATACGAAGCGGATAGTATGTACCTAGCTTGCTAACGTGCAACCTGTGCCCAAAAAAGGTAGTCGTGCTGACCCTGCCAACTACAGGCCCATCTCGGTCACGTCCATACTCTGCAAGACTATGGAACGTGTCTTAAACCGCAGGCTCCTGGCATACCTAGAATCTAACGACCTCCTCAGTGACCGGCAATACGGGTTTCGCCGAAACCGGTCGACTGGGGATATTCTGGCGTATGTCACTCACATCTGGAGTGAAGCTATCGAGAAACACGGGGAAGCACTTGCAGTCTCCCTGGATATCTCGAAGGCTTTTGACAGGGTTTGGCATGATGGCCTTATTAGCAAGCTTTCTAGTTATGGTTTGTCTCCAGGTTTTATTGCATGGATATCGAACTTCTTGAGAGATCGGTCCATACGAGTTGTCATTGATGGCTGGTCGTCGGACCAAATGGGTATCAATGCCGGAGTCCCTCAAGGGTCGGTACTCTCTGCGACGCTTTTTCTGCTACATATCAACGATCTGCTGAAGCCCGGTATCTTTGGGTACGCAGATGATAGCACCGTTGTAGAGAGTTACATATCTAGCGCGAGAGCCAGCGGTCAACAAACTAAGGTATTGAGAGAGAGTATGGTCGAGCGTTTGACCTTGGCCCTTGAGGCAGTCTCTGAATGGGGCGAAACCAATCTGGCCAAGTTTAATGAAGGAAAGACGCAGGCGTGTCTGTTCTCCGCAAAAAGGAGTCAATTTCTACAGACTCCTACTTTTCGAGGTGTATCCGTGCCGGTTACTGATCATCTTGAGCTTTTGGGTGTTACCCTGACATCTACACTCAACTTTGGCTCATATATCGAGTCCAAGGCTAAATTAGCTGCCAAAAAACTAGGTGTCCTCTCAAAGGTGCGAAAGTACTTCAAGTCTGAACAATTGCTTTTATTATATAAAGCACAGATTCGCTCTTGTATGGAGTACTGTTCGCACCTTTGGGATGGATCGGCTAAGTATCAGCTTGAGGCTCTGGAATCGATCGAGAGGCGTGCTAAAAGGCTCATAGGCAATAATTCTCTTGTGCGAAAAAGACTGCAAACTCTTGAACATCGCCGAAAAATTGCTAGCTTATCGGTTTATTATCGGATACACTTCGGAGAGTGTGCATCTGATCTGCATGATCTAATACCACCTAGCCCTTTTTTCTATCGGACTTCTCGTAACTCGAAGAAGCGGCATCGTTTCATGGTTGATGTTCCAAAGACACGAACAAAGAGGTTTGACTCTACTTTTGTGATAAGAACGTCTCGACTGTGGAATGAGTTGGCTGAGTGGGTTTTTCCCGATGGTTATAATCTTGGTGTCTTCAAATCGAGAGTGAATCGGTTTCTTCTAGGTAAGCACGCTCCATCTTAGACCGCATCGTCGCTTAACATCAGGCGAGATGGTGGTCAAGTGTAAACCTATAAATGTTTAAAAAAAAAAAAAAAACCTATTTGATCAGATTTTCAAAAGATTGATCCCAAATCCCGATAATACAAATTGAGATAGATTCCAAAACGCAATTGAAAAGACTTGTATCTTGTATTAATTGAATGTGTATGTATGAAGTATTTGAAGACGTTTTCCTACAAATTTTTAAATATATTGAGAAAAACAAATTTTGTAAGGCTACGTCGTTCATAGAAATTGTATCATCTAAGAATCTTTTAGGAGCTACACACTGTGCCTAGCTAGATAACTATCATAACATTCAATAAATTATTTATTCTCTGTAGATATAAGATATTCGAGCCTTCGCGTCCTGTCAACATTATTTCCTAGAAATAAACGCACGCCTAACGTTTGTTTTGTGTCCTCTTTGTAGCCGCTGTTGCTAATCCTACTAGTATTATAAAGGCAAAAGTTTGTGAGTGTATGTTTGTATAGGCATAGGCTACTTTTTATTCTGAAAAAAATAACAGGAACGCTGAATACGCGGGGATTACGCGGATAAAACCAAGGGGCACTGCTAGTAATAAATAAGAGTTAACATATCGACCTACTGTTTGTCAAAGTCAAAGTACTTTATTCATAAATGTACAATTTACACGTCAATAATTAAAAAATAAAATGTTATAGCAGTAAACAAGGAATACTCAAAACCACTTAAATATAATGTGGGACTATTCCAAGGGTGCTGCTTATCACCAATAGTATTTAATATAGTTATAAATATTCTAGTAGATAAATTAATATCCCGTGAGAAGAAATGGGGCTACCGGTTTAAAATCAACAATAAGTACACTGAGTCAATTTTAGCCTTTGCGGACGACCTTGCAATACTTACACGAAATCCCAAACAGTGTCAAGAATTGTTGAATGATGTTGATGAGTTCTGTACATGGACGGAGGGAATGAGGACAAAACCAAGTAAATGTCATTGTTTATGTCTGGGTAGACGAGATACCAAATATACTTCGTACGATCCGGGACTCTCCATAAGTGGCCAAAGAGTTGCCACAATAGCAGAGGCAGTGCCTTTCAAATTTCTTGGTAGAAAGATAGACTACAAAGGACGTACACCATCATTAGAGGTAGTTGTTGGAAACTTCATGAACGACCTCAATAAGGTAGACCAACAGCCTATCAGCAATATCAAAAAAGCATGGATATATGACAACTATCTCACATCACGTCTCACTTGGCCTTTCCTAGTATATGACATCGGTAAAACCCTCCTGGCAAAACTAGATGCTAATGTCATAAAGATATTGAAGTCATGGTTTGGATTGGCACATCCGGCTGTTCCCTCTACTCTCTTTAGGGATCACAATAGTTTTGGGCTGAAACTAAAAAAACCATCTGAACTCTACAAACACCTAAGAGTTACAAAAACGCATGTTTTGGGAAAGTCGAAAGACGAATTAATTGCATCTCTCCCAAAAGACAAAAGTGCTTCGGACCTTGAATCTAGACTTCAATTCCACAAACAATTTATGGCAGGTGCGCAAGTAAATACAGCTGGGTTGGGTGCGAGTAAGAAAAGGGAAGACCGAGACATGGTAAAAACCTTTCTACAACAAGACGAAAATGATAGTTACAAAGTGCACGCTATGAATTTAGAAATGCAAAGTGAGTGGTTAACCATAGGTGAGTTTTGTATCCCATTAGCTCTGAAGTGGCGCACCTTGCTATATGACTGGTCTCCTGCCTTATTAAAATTTTATCTGAACGCTTTCCAAATGACCCTCCCTGACCAGAGTAACTTGGTAAGGTGGGGAAAAGCCTCTGAAAAATGTTGCTATACTTGTGGTGAGGCGATATGTACAGCAAGGCACATATTGGTGGGATGCAAGGTGCTCCTTAATAGGGGTCATTACTCACAGCGCCATGACAGAGTACTTGAAATCATACGTGAAGCCGTAAGCCTTTCGGTAGCTAGAGCCCAAAAGGGATTGACGATAAACAAAAGACAAATTAACTTTGTAAAAGAGGGCTCAACTTCAAACTCCAAGAACAAGCCTTACTCAATCCTGGGTTCAGCTCCTGATTGGACTATTTTAATGGACACGTATGAAAAGCACTACAAAATCCCAGAGGATGTGGGTGTTTCGTCATCCAGACCGGACATTTTCCTTTTTTCTAGGGCTACGAAACGCATAGTCCTGGTAGAACTTACCGTACCGTGGGAAACTAATATACCTAAAGACCACGCGATGAAACAAAATAAGTATTACGACCTTCAAAATGAATTAACAAAAAATGGCTATGTAGTTAATTTATACGCTGTAGAAGTAGGAGCGAGAGGTATACCAGCAAAATCTCTCTATAACCTGCTTAAAGACCTTGGATTGTCCAGAAGTGCAGTAAGTTCTATACTAGAACGAGTATCTAAAGCTGCACTAGTAGGATCATATCGGATTTGGCTGGGCAGGGAGAGAAATACGAGTAGTGAAGGTGAGTGTTGACGTACGTCAATATAAGGGGCCCCTTTTAAACCTACTACCCGAGTCACAAGTCTTGGGGTCTATTCGATATTTCTCTCTCTGCCACACGATGGACCCGGCACCCGCACGGTGAATCCATGGAATGCTAAGAAGTACGTCTCAAAAGAAAGAGCATACAAATTGTATACATTTTCAAAGTTTGAAATGACTACTTTACTGTATTATAATAATTATTGTACAGAAAACTGTCAAGCATTATAATATGAGTATAATATGTTTTTATAACAATTGTACTGACCCATGTTAAATTTTTGTATACATTTTTATAGGACTTTGTCATCACTCTCTAAAAATTCGGTGTAACTATAAAAAGTTTGATCGATAAGCCAGCACTTTAATCTGTTTTTGAAGCCGCCGAAACTTGGGGCAGATATAACTATTTTGGGAAAAGTGTTATAAACTTCAGGTCCCATAATGTGAGTTAGCTTCCGTGATCTTGTGAGAGAGTGTGATATAACATCCAGCTTGTCCGCGTTACGCATGTTGCGAGAATGTCTCTTTCCTCGCTTATTGTATGATTCTAGATTATTTCTGACATACACAGCCACCTGGTAAATCAATATAGCAGGTAACGTAAGTATGCCAAGCTCTTTGAAATATGGTCTGACGGATGTGCATTGCGATACGCCAACGATGGCACGTACGGTACGTTTTTGGGCGCGGAACGCACGCTCCCAGTCAGCAGCGCGCGCGTATAGCTCGGCGCCGTATTGTAACCGAGAATGCACTGTGGCGAATTAACACGCACGTGACACTTCAGCAGACACCACTCGGGATACTCGTCTTAGCGCAAAGCACGCACTGCTGACTTTAGCACACACACATCTTGTCGATGTGGTGTTCCCACGTCATGCTGCGATCAATCTCGAATCCCAAAAATGTGGTGTTCTGTACTTGCTCAATCTTTAAACCATTTAGCGAAACTTTAAGCGGTTTTGTATGATGGCCCGACAGACAAAAGTGAACGAAGTGAGTCTTTTTTGAATTTAACAAAAAACCATTAGCTCTAAACCATGAATTTAAGCCGTTAATTACAATATTTAATTTATCGTCTAATTCCTCAATTGAAAGAGCTGTTACTACGGCAGCCACATCATCTGCATACATGAATATGCCTGCACCCTTTACGGCATCATTTGTTTACTTTTTCTGCAACATAGTAAATCCAAAGGTCCCGCTAGTATGTACCTACTATTACAATAATAGGTACACGATGTACATAGTTAATTATTACTTATTGATCGCTCAATAATTTAGATTATTGCGTCCAGAGGGTAGTGATTCTAAACGCAATCGGAACGGCTCTAATTCGGAATGACAAGCATTGTGTCTGTCATCCTAAACAGGTATTATGACTAACCGAGAGATGAGATACCGTGTCGGATCAATCCGACTGGGTACAGAATCGCTAGGCTGAGCAGCAAAACCACGATATTTGGATCGCGATCCAACGTTCATGATGTTAAATTGATCCGCAGTTAGCTTTTGTTGTATCTATCCGATCCGGAAAAATATGATTCGAAAATGATCTTCGAAAAGACCGGATCGGATCGGCGCTGTGACTCAACGAGTCAAATCTTGATGATCTGTATACTTAAACCGGTTTAGTTCCGAGTTCCACATTTCTAACATGTTAGTGACAGGAAACCCAGTACAAACATTGTTACGTATTCAAGCTTCCAAAGAAAAATAATAGTTGCACTAAATGTATAGTAGGTTTTTAGGTCTACCAATGTTCATTAGTAGTAGGTTTGTATTATCTTATTTTTTAGTAAAAATACGCAACTTTCACGTACACCATACATTATTTTCTGACGTTTTTAAGTGTGATGATACATAAAAGTAAAGACAATGAAAAACATAGCTGCTAGTAGTCCCACAGAAATAAACTAGTCAGTTTTAGTTTTCAAAACATCAGTCAGTTAGCCTATTTTTCATTGGCCGAACCTATGATTTGGATAAAACATCGAATCATGTTAGACGACATAAATATCCATCAATAAAAAAATATTTGAACCAATTTTTCGTCTCATCTGAATACTTCTTTAGTCGTATTTACCACTTTTTGGGAGGGGAAAATATTTTTGGTTCGCGTCACCACCATTCGAATGCTGGTTTGAATCTTTGTGTATGCGTGAAAGCTTGTGACTTGGAGTCACCGACATGCGAAAGGCGATCCACACACTAAGGAACCGTTCAAATGTTACGTAACGCAATTTGGGGAGTTACGGTGCGTCATGGAGGTATTATTTTTACTTAAAAATCACCAGGATATTAAAATCTTCCTAGTTGGCAAATTGTGTGGTGACTTTTAAGTAAAAACAATCACTTTGATGTCACGTAATGTTTACAGAGAGTGAGAGGAAGGGTGCTAAAAATGTTAGGGTGCGTTACGAGGGAGGGGGGGGGGGGGCGGCATAAAATATTATTTGAACATTGTATTACGTAATACTTGAACGCTCTCTGCATGTTGCATATTATCGATGCATCTGCTGCGCGTACTTGCGGGATTGCAGAGTTGGATCATCGTGCGGGTTTTTCACGCACTCACGCGCGTTGTTGCGTTTTATGGATTCACGTCAGCGTGCATTTGAATCTCGCCCGCATCCACGCGCGGGGGTGCGGGAACTGCATGAACGCGCGTGGATACCAAGGGGGGATCCGCCTTGCCGAAATCCCAATCCGATCCCGAACCCTTGGTAGGTTGCTCAGTGTATGGACACAGGCGCCACTGAGATGGGCCGCGAAGTTGGGTGGTAGGCATCGCTTTTGTGAGGTCCACAGCCGCCAGTATGTAGGTCGCGGCAGGAGAATAGTGGCAGTCTGCCTGTATTACGTTCCGCCACTCTCCCTGCCCGCCGCTGCCTCGACGGGGTCGTCAACGTGAGTTGCGGACGCGGAGGGGCTACAGGCGAAGAGTGCCGGTATTGCGGTGCGCCGTCGTGGGAACGTCTGCCGGTTGTACCAGTGAGTGTGTCCTCACTGGTTAGTACCCGAGGTGGCCGTGGCCTGAATTTTATCCAGATTTGCGATGGGAGGTGTTTCCTCAGAGGAAGGCTTGAAGACGAGCAAACCTTTAGAAATGGTAGGAGTCGCGGCAGAGTCCGCCTGGGGAAGAACCACACCTTTGCCAGTTATTCTACCGCCAAGCAGTAATGTGTAAGCGTTACTTTGTTCCGGTTTGAAGGGCAATGTTTCCAGAGAAATTACTGGGCTTAGAGATAAAATATCTCTGGGTGACGAGCGCAGTGCAGTGCTAGGTAATGATTTGGACTTTTCATGTTCCAATAGCTGTGTGTCACAGTGCTGTTATGTGGCAGGCATGTTTCTTACCATGAGGCACATGTCCTGCTCGTCTCGTCACTCTTTAATGTATAAAAAAAACCTCGGCGCGTTCGTGAAAGAATAGGCTGAATAGGAGAACCCCCGCCCCGCGTTCCCACCGTAAACGGGAATGGTAGAACAACCTGGAGGTTTGGAGGTTCATGGAGGTTTTAACCAGTAGTGTCACCAGTAGTGGCATCAAAATACAAGTACTTTTAAAAAGCCGTTTGTGTCACAAGACACAAACGGCTGTACCTTTATTGCGCTACTTTGAAATTTAATTTTATTCACAGCCTCCTGAGGCCATAGACATGAGTGTCTAATCCAAATATTGTTGTTTGCTCAAACACGTCGTAATATATGAACGGATCGATCTAGATTGGTATAAATACTAGGAGACGTCGTTGCGTCTTTCCATTCTATACAAGGCCAGAACGCAAGGGTATGAAACTAATCACGTATAGATTGGAAATACGTTTTTTACTAAATGCTTCCAAACCATACAAGACCAGTACGCAAATACTCGCGTATACTTTGTTGTAACGTAGAAGTATTATGTAGTTCCAAAATATACAGCGCCAGTACGCATACGGACTAATCGTGTATGTTCTGGAATAGGCGCGCAAAACTCTAAAATTACAATCTGTACCTGAGCAGTTGCATGCTCGCCATTTTGATTTATTGACCTGGCTCTTAATTGATTTATTGTAGATCTTGGTTTCCCAGATCCGACTCGGAGCAACCCAACTCCACTTAGTCTTGTCGCTACTACCCCTAGAGTGTATATAAAAAATGCCTACCCAGAGTCAAATCTCAGCTCTTGTATGGTTTGTAATAACAGATTTTAAAACAACATTACAATATATACGCGAGCAGTTTCCTATGGCTGCGTTCTGGCGTTGTATAGAATGGAAATACGCGACGTCGTTCCAACTGTTTAAATCGAGCAAAGCTCAGTCATCCAGGTACTAATTTTAATTTTGTATCTCCACGTGTTTCCGAGGTAAAGGATCTTGACACACATACAGATGGACAACAGTGATTTTATAAGATTTGAAATGACTTATTTTAAATTGACTGGCCTCGTGGCTTAGTGGGTAGTAACTCTGCCTGCAAAGCCAAGGGATGTGGGTTCGATTCCCACCCAGTACAAATATTTGTGTGATGAATTCAAATATTTGTACTATGTCAGGGTGTTTCTATGCATAATAAGTATGTATTTAAAAATATATATAAGGACTAGCGGCCCATTCCGGCTGCGCTCGGATATTGTCATTTAAAGACTATTAATCTAAATAAAAACTATCCTATCTCTCAAGTTGGACCAGACTGCTCACGGTGTGCCAATTTAATTTAAAATCGGTTAAGTAGTTTAGGAATCCATCGCGGACAAACATCGTGACAGGAGATTTATATATATTAAGATTATACATATATCGGCTACCTGGCCGCCATTGTACAACCTTTGCTTAGTTTAGGGTCAGATGGTGTTGTGTGTGAATTGACCCCACCAATATTTATTTATTTATAACAAACTAGCGGCCCATTCCGGCTGCGCTCGGATATTGTCATTTAAAGACTATTAATCGAAATAAAAACTATCCTATCTCTCAAGTTGGACCAGACTGCTAACGGTGTGCCAATTTAATTTAAAATCGGCTAAGTAGTTTAGGAATCCATCGCGGACAAACATCGTGACAGGAGATTTATATATATTAAGATTGTCCAACAAAAATTGAATATATGTTATGATTTGTTTGTAAAAGCTAGATAATAGATGTGACAAGTCCATTATGGCATTTCCCATATGGAATGTCCAATTTGCTCCACAAGACATACTGTATGTTTAACTCTCTACCCAATGATGGTCATTATGAAGCATAGCATAAACAGCCCACTTTTAGTTCCCAGTGCTGGGACTCGGAACCTTCTCTCACGAGGACAGAGTCAAGGCAACACAGATCAAGTGCAGGTGGCAGATGACACACATCCTCAAAGGATGTCATTCTTGAAACCTGCCTGTTTCCTCATGATGTTTTCCTTCGCCGTTTAAGACAGTGGTGATGACAAACTCATTTATCTGCAGTTGGAGAAATACTGAAGAGCAGCATGTGGGATACTAACCCTCGAAAAACTGTGGGAAACTACCTCACGAATTTGTAATTGGACAAATCTATGTATAATTATTATATTCTAAAGCTAAAGAGCTTGTTTGTTTGAATGCTCTAATCTCAGGAACTACTTACTGAACACACTACAAAAATTCTTTTACCATTGGAAATGTACATGATTTCTGCTATTCGCTATATTATGTCCCATGGGGGAAGCTGGGGCAGAGCATTAGTTTATGTATAATAAATATGTCATTATATGAGCATTAGTCTATGTAATTACTGTTAGCATCTAAAAATTATTGAGTTTGGAAGTTTTGTTCATTTTTTTTGTTAATTTTTGTTTTGTGTTACCTCTCACTACATTGTATAAAACAAAGTCACTTCCCGCTTCTTTCTGTCCCTCTATGTATGCTTAGATCTTTAAAACTACCAAAAAAATTTTGATGCAGGTTTTTTTAAATAGATAAAGTGATTCAAGAGGAAGGTTTTTATGTAGAATACATACATGCATAGTACAGTAGATACTGATCATTTTAAAGATTTCTAACAATGTATAAATAAACACTATTTTTGCACTTAAATTGCAAATACTGGCTGAACCCTACGAGATATATCAAAATAATGTACTGCTGTATTGTACATCTTAAAAAGGTCTACAAAAAAGCTCAATTTGGTATGTGTCTATCTCTTAGAGATAACCCACAATAACCATTTTTATTAGTATATTTAGTATCAGCATTGCACCCGTGCGAAGCCGGGGCAGGCCTTATAAACAGAATATTCAACAATGTGTACACTAATAAACAAACAAATGTCTATTGAGAGAGATATTTATTATAAAAATAGCCCAATAAGTCTATTTGGCTTATTGGATGGATATTGTCATGTAAAATTAATACAAGCATTTGTTTTCCTTCAAGCTTGTTTTATGTAATTCAATATGGAGTTAGGTTACCATTAATAGATTAATTGTGCCTACGGAACTAGGACAAATGAATTACACCATAGTCACACATATTCACAGTTTAACGTTACATTTCCTCAGCTTTATAAAAAATGTGTCTTTTGGCTTTTGGAATGAATCATAATACAAAAACAGCCAGTGGTATTGTAAATAGCACAGCCAGGTCCTAATCAATATTATACAATGATATCTATGCCAATATAGTTTTAAACAATATTAAAACTTCTTGAGCAAGTTATCTTGTTGTGTAATGTTGTCAAGTCTGACACAGAAGTCTTGGCCCATTGACCCAGAAATCTTATAGATGCACTAAACTAGTTTAAAAATCATAGTTTTCTTTGTTCAGAGGCCAGGCAGAATAGCAGCAATCGAACATCGTGAACTAAATAGGTTAGTTGACCTCAGATTTATGTTACAATAATCTATAAGAATTTAGTAAAAATAACTGGAGTCAATAAACAAATACGTAACGCAGGTAGGTCAAACATCTAGTATCGATTAGTCATGCAATCTCTGCCGACCCTGAAGATATGATATCTGATGTCGAATTATGTAGCCACTGTTCCGCAACTTACATACGTCACAAAATTTACATTTCACCTAACTCCAACAAAAGAAAACATGGTAATGACGACGCATGGCGCCATTACAGCTCCCACCAATCGAAAATAAGACAAATATAAATATATTTACCTCGCCAGTGGCGATGTTGATCGCCAAATAAATGTCACCAAAGGATCCAGCACCAATTTTCTTTTGCATCTTATATTTCCCAGCAATCAATATATCCTTCCACGAACTATAGGTCGACATGATTGCGGATTGTGTTAAAATAGTCTCGTTTATAGTAATATAGTAAATCAAACAATAAAATGCACAAATTACGCACTTTTTGAATAGAGAGAATGTTAAAAATCCACGGGCTACATTTTACGAAACTGACTCAATGAAATAATGATGGAGGATGTGCTGCGTTCGAAAAGTAGGACACACGTTTTTTAATTTTTCGTATTTAATTTTGTTGATAATAAAACACTTTTCTTTTGTTAAATCACAAAAAGTAATGATAAAAAATACTTTGCACTTTTAACAACTAGTAAATTGATTTAATTGAAAATATATTTAAAAATGTAGGTAAATAATTGTTTGGACTAAAGAAAACAATAGACACATTTTTGTATCGGTTTTTAAACAGAACTTCATTGTAATATTGCCAGAGTGAGAAAGAAAAAAATAGCTACTGTTTTAGTAGATTTTATAACTTTGTTGCCAAAGTTATTTCCACGTTATTTCCCACATAATATGTCAGAAATAATAAAAGGCCAAAACAGATTCTCAGATTCGTGCATTTCTGGAGATACCTTCTGGCCTACAAACTGGCCAAGTGGAGGCCAACGCCAGAGTGTGGAGGGTCGTTTTGCCATGACTTGTGATCACTCGCCGTCGCTCGCCTAGCTGGCCGAGTGACGGCAAGTGGCCAGTGTGTATAGGGCTCTTTTGCCTCGACTCGTCTCTCGTGACCGGTGTCGATTTTTGTGCACAAAACAAAAGCCCTCGGTGAGTAGCACCCTGTTCTCCTATTGGTCTACCTCACTTTTGCCTGCGCTCGGCCCTCGGCCGGTGTGTGGATGCTACCTTTCGTCTCGTGCCGTTTTGTCGACGCTCGCGTTGGCCTGCGCTGGGCCAGTGTGTGGATGCTACCTTTCGTCTCGTGCCGTTTTGTCGACGCTCGCGTTGGCCTGCGCTGGGCCAGTGTGTGGATGCTACCTTTCGTCTCGTGCCGTTTTGTCGACGCTCGCGTTGGCCTGCGCTGGGCCAGTGTGTGGATGCTACCATGCGTCTCGTGCCGTTTTGTCGACGCTCGCGTTGGCCTGCGCTGGGCCAGTGTGTGGATGCTACGTTTCGTCTCGTGCCGTTTTGTCGACGCTCGCGTTGGCCTGCGCTGGGCCAGTGTGTGGATGCTACGTTTCGTCTCGTGCCGTTTTGTCGACGCTCGCGTTGGCCTCCACTCATCCACTGGGCCAGTGTGTATAGGCGGCTTAATAAATGGGTAATTATTGAACAAAGCTACCTATGTCACAAATACAAATGGTTTGTTTCGAATGTGGTTTGTTTACGAAAAGGGTTGTCAGTGCAAAAAACCATACCAAGATGGATTCAATGGGGCGCTTTCCAGATGAAGATAGACTTGTCAAATATAGTTCTAATTTTTGCCAAGTGTGGCACCACTGTTTGTTTTTGTGAAATTTCTCTAACAAAATGAAACATTGGCGCCACTTATGGTGAAATTGGGAACTGTCTTTGACAAGTCTATCTTCATCTGGAAAACGCCCCATTTCAATTCAGCCTTTTTAGTGTACAGAAAATGAACAATAATCCAGGCCAATTCCAGGCAAAGATAATTTTCAATCTTGCCTTTCACCATAGGAATTTTCTACCACCCAATTTTCAGAAACTGAAACATTGGCGCCAGCGAGTCAGATTTGGTGATAGTGATGTAGAAATAGGATCCAAGGGTTGGTTTATTAGAGCTGGGGAAGTACCACACCTTTGCCTAATATTCTACCGCCAAGCAGTAATGTGCAAACATTACTGTATTCCGGTTTGAAGGGCAATGATTCCAGAGAAATTACAGGGCTGAGAGACATAATATCTTAGATCTCTGGGTGACGAGCGCAGTGCAGTGCTAGGTAATGATTTGGACTATCATGTTCCAATAGCTGCGTGTTACTGTGCTGTTATGTGGCAGGCATGTTGCTTACCATCAGGCACATGACCAGCTCGTCTCGTCACTCTATGCTATAAAAAAAAAAAAAAAATAAATAAAAAAGCGTCAACCTCGTTTACTAAGCCTCGCAAGTTGATATTGGAGATGGGTCTAGACGATTAGAGAGGCAGAGGAACAAGGAAAGGAGGAAGAAGAACTCCAGAAAGAAGGGTTTTTTTTTAAATAAAGAGTGACGAGACGAGCAGGACATCTGCCTGAAGGTAAGCAACGTCCTTGACACATAACAGCACAGTGACACGCAGCTATTGGAACATGAAGAGTCCAAATCATTACCTAGCACTGCGCTGCGATCACCCAGAGATCTAAGATATTATATCTCTAAGCCCTGTAATTTCTCTGGAAACATTGCCCTTCAAACCGGAACATAGTAATGTTTACACATTACTGCTTGACGGTAGAATAACTGGCATGGTACTGCGCCAGGCCGACTCTGCCAAGAGTCCCACCACTAATACATGGGCCACGAACGAAACCTCTGGGTATCGTAGCTATTGCTTGATGAGGTGTCGAGGTGTGTGATCTCTTAGAGGGCATTGTCGCTGCCCGCCGTCCGTCTCGTCCACGATTTCTCTAGGAGGCGTGCTCTAGTGGGAGGTGTTGTTAGCGGTGTCTGTAAAATTTGCAAACGCGTTCAACACCCTGCCCAGGACCACGATCACGTCAGCGCTGGCATACCACTGCGTGTGTAACCTACCTGTAGAGCCTCGGACTACCTCTCTGACAGAGAGTTAGCGCCTCGTAGGCGTCTACGGCTACGACTGCCTAGCTGCCACCGCTGTCTAGCTGACATTGAAATTTCTTGTTATGTTTAACAGTCTGTGTTAACAGTAGGGGGAAGTGGGGCAGATTGATTCACAAAAAATTAAAGTTCAAAAAAGTGTATAAAAACTTAATATTTTCCATTAATTTTCTATTATACTTTTAGCCTAATAATTTAAATTAAAAATGTCCCAGTTCAATGTTTTTTAAGTTATCAAAGAAAATACATAATTGACCTTTTGTAAAAAATGGCTTTAGTATCAATCTGCCCCACTGGTGAGGTACTTTGATACAACTCTTGGGGCACTTTCATACAGGGTGAAAAATCTATTAAAATGGTCAAATTAAAACACTTTTAGATTGATTAAACTTGTTTATCGTGATGAGATCATTTGTAGCCTTTTAATATAAGTTATTTAAGCAATTCTTATAACGAATAAACCTTAATCACATTCAGTCATTAATTTTAATATTATTTGAAAAAAAAACATAAAATTTGATCATATTTTATTTGCACATTATATGCACTCAAATTAATAGAAAAGATATACATAGATGAGGTTCGACTAGAGCCTTTCGTAAAATTTGGTATAAGGAGGTGTTAAACAACATCTCTAAAATCAACACTTGCTTTGTCTTCGACTTCTAGAAAGACGACAATGTATGTCCTGGCACTTTTTTTTTCAAGTATAACACCTCATACTCAGTCAAATTGTACTTAGTAATGACCTTGGTACCATGGGCATGGGCACCATAACATAGAGATGGGCACAATGATACACATCAATGTGCCCCACACTTGGTTGCATCAAGTGCCCCAAACGAAATTTTTGAAAATTAAAATTATCACAACTAAATTAACTTTGATTTTAAGTAAAATTTACAGGAATCAAAATAATTGATAGTTGAACCAGTTGAACTAACCTTTGATAAATAAAGAACCTCGTTAGATGTTATTAAGAGCATCGAAACATTTTCACATAGTTCGTCAGAATTTACTTAGAGATGCTAAAACACATCTCGACATGTCCAAGGATGACCATTGAGTTGAAGACTCCATTATTAGATAAGGCTAGTGTATCAATGTTAAAGTTACGGCTGGTCTAGTCGGGAGAACG
This sequence comes from Ectropis crepuscularia, assembly GCA_963693475.1. Lineage (NCBI taxonomy): Eukaryota > Metazoa > Arthropoda > Insecta > Lepidoptera > Geometridae > Ectropis > Ectropis crepuscularia. The sequence continues at coordinate 21,283,444 of OY856361.1, read as the reverse complement.
GCGGCTGCCGATCCGGAGACCCCGGGTTCAAACCCCACACGCACCACTGTCTTTTCGAAGTCATGTGCGTAATGCCGCTAACTTAAAACGGTGAAGGAAAACATCGTGAGGAAACCGACATGTACCTAGAATCTTTCGAAATCATGTGTCATCCGCCAACCCGCACTGGGCCAGCGTGGTGGATTATGGCCTTTACTATCTCCTTGCGAGAGAAGGCCCCGAGTCCCAGCAGTGGGAACGTTTAGTGGGCTGTTGATGATGATGAGTGTATCAATGTGCCCCTTGTTTCAATGCACCCCACCTCCCCCTAGATGGAAGGTGGTTCTGCGTCAAATTATTCCCAATTGACGCCGGAGAGGTGGAAAGCGGGCTCTCTCGGGACCCACTCAGTGGGGAGCCAGCAACAGACTATTTTCGAGGCGATCCGGGCCATTCTTATTTCTTACCGAGTAGATCCAACGAGAGCATAGGGCTTTTTCCTAACGGACAACATAGGTACTAAACGGGATCTACATACAACATGCCTCAGACAGTACCTACCTGTGTAACGTCATCGGCAGGGAAGACCGAGGGAAGACCGTAAGTACACCCGTTATCCAGGGTATCATACATTACGTCACACATTAAGAGGGACGGCGAGGGTCGACATTGGCTGTGACATTGTGTGACAAGGGCGCGGGGAGGGATCCCAAATTTTGTGACGTCACGTTTTCAAAATGTAATATTTTACATCTAAGTATTACAGCACTAAATATAAACTAAAATTACAAAATATGTGACACCACACTAGCACAGTGTAAAGAAATACTACCAGTAGTTCATCGCCTTTGATCTTGGGAGAAACGCCGATAATGCCTTGACACGGTAGGGTTGTCACAATTTTAGAAAGGTGGCACCAAAATTAAATTAAAACATACGGAAGACGTCAGCCCTGAGCCGCGCTCCTGCAATACTGACATTGTAATATAGGCAATCAGATCACATCTGTCGCAGACCCGATAACCGTTGGGGTAAACGGGTTCTGGAGTGGAGACCGCGAATCGGCAAATGTAGTGTAGGACGCCCTGAGACTAGATGGAGTGACGATATTCGAAAGGCAGCTGGTGGAGGTTGGAGAAGTAAGACCGAGGATCGGGCTGAGTGGCGTATCATAGGAGAGGCCTACGTCTAGCAGTGGACGAAAACAGGCTGATGATGATGAATTTAGGCAATGCAGGAGCGCGCTTCCCGCGACTTTCCCCGCACGATTGCCCCGCCTAGACGGCTTCGTCGAATGACTGTATGATTTAATAATATTCTGTGACATTCGATAGGTTAAAATGCACGCATGCACTTATCAGACTATCTTAAACTACAAGCCCGTGAATAAAATGTATGGGTCATATTATGAACCAGGGATGTTACGGAGCTTCGACTCCGACTCCGTTATGTCGGAAGTTCCGATTAGTTTTACACCTCCGGTTCCAACTCCGGTTCCGAAACTTTTGAATCGGAGGTTAATTGGATGTCGAGGCATAACTTAGCGGCGGCGCCCTGCGCCGACAGTAACGAACAGTTTCGCAGGAACATGTCGCGCAGGGAATCTCCCGCGCACGAGTGTAATGAAAAGTATACTAAATGAGCACAACATAGAAAAACGCAAAATTCCAGCACCTTATATTAAATTTCCGCCAATATTATCGTGTCCACCGGGCTCGGTAGCGAGCGAATAGGTGCCTTTTTGGTGGCGTCGATTTAATCTACAAGGGGGCGCCTAGTGCCAGGAAACGAAAAAAGGACATTTTCGACGCCGCTCACTGATGTTAAGAAACTAAAAACTATAACAAAAAAAATATTGACGTGTGGGTACAATAAAGAAAAAGCACAATAACCGAATAGAATTTTAAAAATAGATCAGATTTTTTTGCAGAAAAAAATTTGAATGGCACCTGAAAAAACTATTTTAATTCATGTAAGTACTCGAAATTATCAGCGATGACCCCACATTATTTTTTGATAATAAAATTTCTAATTTTACGTTCTATTTAAAGTAACCGAACCACACATTGACGTATTATAGAAATATATATATATAGTTTCAAATATCATTGGAACCACAGAATAAATATTAGACCGAACACTTTTTAAATTTAAAAATTAATCACTTCTTAATAATTATTGAGTCATTAAATAAAACTTGGTCAAAAATTGACTCCTGATTTAATATCGATTTCCCCTCCCAAAATGTGTCATGCTATTCTCGACTTTATGCATATCATGTTAAGAAGGGCCTCAATCAGAATTCAAAATCAGTTTTTTTCCGGCATTAGGCGCACTCTTAAGAAATATCTTAAACTGAGACAGCTTCAAAGCTTATGTTCATGAAGTACATTTACACACTTTTGGTGTCAATGTATTTCATTTAATATGTATGAAAGCTTTTGTTCATTTAACATACTTTATATGGCACTTTGGGATTCAATTAATTGAATTTTTTGTTTATTTTTGAATATTCCATTTTTTTGTGATATTTCATGAAACAAAACAATGAAAAGTTTGAATGAATGTTTTATTTATCCTAAAATGAAAATCTCTCTCCTACCACTACTTCTGACCCTACCTCCGACTCCGGTTCCGACTCCGACTCCGATAAATCAAATTTAAAAACTCCCGACTCCGACTTCGGTTCCGATAAGATCACCTCCGTTACATCCCTGTTATGAACCACCAGGAGACCTATGTAGGATGATGATAGAAAGGTATAAAATAATAAAATTCAGCACTATGCCGGCATTTATGTTATACGTTTGCACTTAGAAAAACTTAACAAGGTGCAAGCGGAATATTAACCCAAGCCCATGATTGTAAAATATGTTCTCGTTACTATATTTTAATCTTATTTTTATAGACTGACCTCCTGGTACGGTTGGCAGAGAGTATCCACCAAGTATCAATTCATAGGTTCGATTCCCACTACCATATTGTGTAGAGAATACAGATATTTGTTGTGTCTTAGTGTTTCTGTGTATAGTATGTATTTCAAATTAAATGAATATTATAACAACTATACTAAACACAGATTGTAACATGGGAACCATTCCATAATAACTCCTTATCTTAAATCTCTCATTCCATCCTACGGTTGCCTGGAAGAGATCGCTTTTAGTGATAAGGCCGCCAATTGCTACTTTATTTTGTTTTGTTATGTAACTTTTATTTATTTTTGAAATTAAGTGCAATAAAGAGTTAATCTATCTATCTATCTAATACTAGCTCGATGAGTTTGCGAGTAAACAGTGTCGAATGAGAATTTTTCACAAATATTTATATTATCTATATATATAAAAATCAATGCCACTTTTCGTTGTTACTGAACTCCTCCTAAACAGCTGGGCCGATTTGAATGATTTTTTGAACACGTTTAGGTAGGGCCCTGGATGGTTTAGATTCACAAATCAGCCCTGCAGATGGCGCTGCAGTTGGTTTCTAGGTAATTATCCGAGCGAAGCCGGCACGAGCCGCTAGTTTATTATAAATAAGTATGAATGATAGATCAACTGCTATTATTTGTTTAATTTGAATAAAACACCATATTTCTGCAATAAACATTTATTACGTAAAACATTACAAACTATGCAATATGCGACGCTAACAAACCAGTGTTGCTATGATAAAATCTTATTAAAACCACAAGTTACGCAAGACTTGCGTCAATACTACACATAAGAAACAAATTATAGTGATTTGAAAAAAAAAACACGATTTTGTGAATTCGCGTTATTGTACAAATTCGTTTAATAAAGTTTTTGTAGAACAACTACAATAAAATGCATTTCTTCCTTATCCTTAATCTATGATTGTAGCGTGTCTGAGTAACAGAGTTATTGCTAACTGTTAAGGCATGGGGTTTTTCCTATCATCAAACGCTAGCGAAACTTCCTACAATTTTCTACATTTCTAACATTACCTATGATTCTAAACAAGTTTCATGTCAAACCTTGCAGACGTCTAAAACTCTCGTCCGCGTCCAAACATAGCGAAAGTATTTTACTAGGCCTTCGTAGATTCTATTAATACTTTTATAAACCAAAACATACTTAGATTTGTCGTAGCTTACAATATTGTAATCCGAACAAAAGACCCTGTAGTCTGACTCTAAATTTTAAAACTACCAAAACAGTAGCAAATATTCGAATTATAGCAACACAGTCTCAACTTTCAAAATGTTGGGTTTGATGCGGGTAAAAGGTTTACTTTTCAAGATTGAACTGGTCAATTCTCCTGCATTATGGAGTGAATTTTCAGCATAGAGATGGTTGGAACCATTGCAATAACGATATGCTTCCAGAATAGAAAATTAATACCCCGTTTACATTATTCCAGTCCAGCGGTCGAATCCAGCGCTCGATTGCTTACTGGAATAATGTAAACTGGCACTGGAAAGCATCAATCCAGTGCCAATATATTCCAGTGCCGGTTTACATTATTCCAGTAAGCAATCCAGCGCTGGATTCGGTCGCTGGACCGGAATAATGTAAACCGGGTATAACAGTTCCAAACTGCCTATGTAATAACTCAATTATCAATTGACATGTCCAACCTGATTAACTACATTAACCTCTTGAAGATAGTTCTCAATTTCGCCATAGGTGGCGCTAATGTTTCATTTTCCGAGTGAAAATTACGGACTACTGTCCGAGGCAAATCACTTCTTGAAAATAGAGGATGGAAAAACTTAATAAATGAGAAATTGAACTAACTGAAACATTGGCTCATTTGTCGAAATTGCGGACTATCATCGACCGATCGACGCCATCTATTACAACATTTTTGTAACAGTTTTTGTCTAGTTTGACAAGAGCTCACTTCAGAGGGTAACGAGTTACTTCCTCTTAAAAACAATCCACAAGTAGTCCAGTAATCTGACAGCACGAAAAGTGCACTATCGTTGCAACCGCTGAATTCCGTTGGCGAAATCGTTGAACTCTAAAAATTTACTATATCATTCGCTGATACAATATTGTAGAATACATCAGTGGCGCCAACTTGAGAGACAGGATGGTTTTTACTGCCTTGAACAGTTTTGCTATCCAGTGCCAGTTTACATCCAATAAGCAATCCAGGATTCAATCGCTGGACTGGAATAATGTAAACCGGGCATTAGGGTTGTCAAACAAGTTTTCGCGCTGTCAAGGACTGTGAAAATGAGAAGTGTGAGAGTTGTCTAAGGCGAGGGCATGCACTTGAGCCGCTCGAAGGCGGCCTTCTCCAGCGCCTCCCGGTGGTCGGGGTGCGCCACCTTGATGAGCTCGTAGGCGCGCTGGCGCAGCGTCTTCCCGAACAGGTCCGCGATGCCCTGCTCCGTCACCACGTAGTGCACGTGCGCGCGCGTCGTCACCACGCCTGCGCCTGCGCACACAACCACCTCAACGTTACACAGATGATAACTCTTCATTTTGATTTGATTTTAATTAAATTGAGGTGAGGCACACAGTAAAGTTAAAAAAATAACACAATTATTAATTCATTATTTAAATTTAATTAATTTAAAAAAAATGACGTAAGGAACACAGTAAAATTGCATGGCCGCAGGGCGTGGCCATGAGCATGGCCTTCTAAAAATGCGTTAGCATATCTGAATAGTCAATGAGAAATGCTGACGCATTTCTAGTTGGCCAATGGCTATGGTCCCGTGTTTACCTGAAGATTTCTTATCATTCCCGAGCATGACGCTACAGCCCACGAAAAATCTGTGTGACGCGCCACAAGAAGTTTGCACTTCAATAAAAATACAATTTTCCCTCGTTTTCACAAAAATGTACACAGTCCTTTCAATCTCACAAAATGTTGATCGTTTCGAAACATTCCGTTCTGTGACCGAACTGCATCGAAATCGCTCGTTTGCGAGCTGACAGACAGACACATACACACGCACTCACACATGCATCGACGTCAAACTTATAACACCTTTTCACTCTGTATTTAGAAACCCAGACTGGGTTGTTTTTAGCTTTTAAAAACGTCTTAATAAATAATGAAGTGCGAGTTTGAAACCTCAGCTCTAGTATATCTATTGTAGTGGTAGGACTCTTAGCAGAGTCCGCCTGGGGAAGTACCACACCTTTGTCAGTTATTCTACCGCCAAGCAGTAATGTGCAAACATTACTGTGTTCCGGTTTGAAGGGTAATGTTTCCAGAGAAATTACAGGGCTTAGAGATATAACATCTTAGATCTCTGGGTGACGAGCGCAGTGCAGTGCTAGGTAATGATTTGGACTCTTCATGTTCCAATAGCTGCGTGTCACTGTGCTGTTATGTGGCAGGTTGTATGGTATGTTGCTTACCATCAGGCACATGTCCTGCTCGTCTTGTCACTCTTTATTAAAAAAAAAAAAATTCAGACGACGTACCCGGTTTGAGCGTGGGCACGATCTTGGAGACGCCCTTCTTGGTCTGCGACACGATGGCGATGATGGGCTTCCCGCGCCCGTCCAGAGACTCGGCCGCGCCGCGGATGAAGTCCACCTGCCCGCCGAACCCGGAGTACATGCGCGTGCCTGGAACCACCACCACCACATTACTATCCACTATTCATCAATTACAACCACGTTTCTATCAACTTGACCCAAAAATATCCACACTCAAAATTCAATTAATAAGTCACATTCTGTAGAAAAAAAATTGGCAGTAATAGGAACTGCCGATATAAGTGAAAACTTATAACTCAGAATTTGATTGCTTACTTTGGAAACTACACAAATGGTGTGGCCTGGTCATCATGGCATGGCCATCTAGAAATGAGTCAGCATTTCCCATTGGCTCGATGGCATGATGGCCAGGCCACGCTCTTTTAACACTTCCCATTGGCTGACACATTTCTAGGAGGCCAATGGCCATGGCCCCGAGTTTACCCGAAGATTTCTTGTCATACTCGAGCGTGACGCTAGAATTCAATTCACACCCCACGAAACATCTGTCCAGGCGTGCCAAAAGACGTTTTCACTTCAAAACAATTGGCAGTTATAGGAACTGCCGATAGAAGTGAAAACTCATAACTCAGAATAGGGACGTTAACAGTAATTCTAAATTAATGTTTAGTATTAATTTTATGAGTTTGTATTAATAGAATATGACTATGGAGTATGGAGACTATGGGCCCGTGGTCGTCCGATACCAAAATTTGTGTTAAAGATCTTTCGAAACGTTTGGTCCTCGCTTCAGGGGATCCCAGAGCTGGCGCCTACTTTGCCCAAAGGCTCAGTTTAGCTATACAAAGAGGCAACGCTGCCAGCATTCTCGGTACCCTGCCGCGCTGTAGTGATCTCGACGGCGTGTTCAATTTGTAAATTTGTTTAATTTTTATTTTTATAGTATGGTATAATCATTTTATTTAGATTTTTATATATTTGTAAATATTGTAAATAATTCAGTAGATAATAAAAAAAATATTTATTTAATAGAATATCGAAAGTCCCATTTTAATAATTTAATTTTACTTAGTTATAAATGTTTTTAAATGCTATATTTTTTATCTGTTGTCACATCGCCTCTTTACAAGAACAATGTGATATTTCTAAAACCACAACTTTACAGGAGAGCAATTTTAAACATTTAAGTGTTGATAAATTCTAAAATATTGATAATTTTACTGTAGGAAAACAATTAGATTGTTGCGGTAATTAATGTTCCTTCTAAAAATAACCAAAATAAAACTCAGTTCAAAACGAAACAAGTAAAAAAACTGATTTAAAAAAACACAGACACAAATGTCACGTTTTTAGTGAAAATATGTCATAAAACGCTTGTAACATTTTGAGTTATCACATTGAATATGTTAAATTTAGGTATAAGGCTTTGTGATAAGTAAAATATAACACACTATAAAAGTAAAGATCATGTATTTAAAAAATACAAATTAACGAAAACAATGGCTTACTTCCACCGTGAATTCACTTTAAGGCACAATAATAAACAAGAAAATCAATCAATCACATATTACTTAATACTTGCTTTAATTATAATAATAAAGATATTTTTATTGACCAAATCCATGAGATCAGTTTTTTTTCTAGCTGCTAGTCCAAGCTTTTGAAGATAAATATGTTTTTTGCAAATCTAAATTAATGCTTTGACTATAATGCTTTCTTTTTTTACCTTTTTGAGTAATTCGTCAGAATATAATTATTAGAAAAATATGGCACCGGGATCAGAGCTCTGAACTTCTATCATCTTCAGTTCAGCCAGTTTCCCAGTATTATTGTCTTCATATTTCGATATTGCAAATTTCATTTGAGTGAATATTAAATGTAATTTATACTTTTCCAATCAAAACTGTCATCAAAATTCAAAATCAATCAAAAAACAACATCGAGATCTTCAGGCGTTGCAGTAATTTTATCCAGGTATTTGTAAACACAGGTAGCTATTTCGTTGACCTTTATTGGCATTAGACTTATCCTATCATCATTTATCATCATTCTTAACTGAATGGATTTGTTAGTGATATTAAATTTCAATTTACGGCTGGTCAAGTCGAGAGGGCGGCGACTGCCGATCCGGAGACACGAGTTCAAATCCCACGCGCACCACTGTCTTTTCGAAGCCATGTACGTGATGCCGCTTACTTGAAACGGTTTAGGAAGTCATCGTGAGGAAACTGACATGTACCTCGAAACATGTACAAAGTCAACACGCATTGGGCCAGCGTGATAGATTATGGCATTGACGCTCTCTTTAGTAGAGAAGGGATTATTAGGAACATTTGACGGGCTGTTTATGCTAGTTTGGACTTGTGATAAAATCTGAGACGTCTTCATTGGGGCATGGAACACTTTTTGAAGATCTTATTAGATGTTACCAAATTTTGATCATCCGAAATGTAATTATGGTTGGTTGGTAGTGATATTTTGTTCTACAACAGTATAGAGGAATACTCGTTTGTTGGTTGGGATCCATCAGGATCTGACTGAGTCGCCGCTGTCTGAAACGTTATAAATACAATCAATTTCTTGAAGTGTAGTGGTGTGGTATTGGTTTGATCAATTAGCTTCGAATTTAGTGCGAATATTGGGATATAAAATATTTAATCCTAACATCTAAACAGATCCCTCTGCATTTTAAATAAAATTACCTGGTCGACCTAATAACAAAATTTACGGGTCAAATGAACTACCAGGAGACCTATGTAGGATGTTAGAAGGGTGTAAAGTATTAAGATTCAGCACTATGCCGTTACTTGTAAGCTGTCCAACTGAGTGTGATTGAAGAGGGGGGTTGCAACCTTCTACCATTTCTCCTTGTGGCATGATTTTTGTACCGCATTGCGAAATAATGGATTAGAAGAGGTATTGAAACTGTATGGAACCAATGCCGTACTTAATGAAATGACCAAATTTGCTCTGTAAATTACTCGTACTCTGTAAATTTTTCCGGCAAACTAAAAATTAAAAAGTTACAATTTATATTTTTTATGGTTTCAATACCTCTTTTAATCTATTATTCCGCAACGCCGTACAAAAATAATGCGACAAGGAGAAATGATCGAGGGTTGCAACCCCCCCTCTTCGACTGCACTCAGTTGGACAGCTTACAAGTGACGGCATAGTGCTGAATCTTATTACTTTATACTTCTATCAGCCTACATAGGTCTCCTGGTTGTTCATTTGACCCGTACATTTTGTTCACGGGCCTGTAGTCTATACTGCGATGTCTTTGTCTACAAAAAGGATCGAAGTAATTAAATTATAGAAACATAACTAGACAAAAAAAACAGTACCTACAAGTGAAAATAATCCTCCAATACATTGCAGACTGATGTCTGCAATGTATTGGAAGAGCGTTTAATATTTTCTTTCTTGTCTTGTGTTAAAATTTCTATCTGAGAGTTTGAATTAGGTACTTAGTTGTACACTTTTTTTAACACAAATTATTTTTAACACCTACATATAGCCAATTATGACCTAGATAGTGCTGTTATCTGAAAAACAAATTCGTAAAAGTTACTTTATTTTAGCATGTATAATGTAACATTTTAGCATAATATAAACGTAAACTTGAAGGTTTTCGAAAATAATGGTGTAAAATAAAATAACCCATAGTATTTGAAAAAGTTTCATCAGCAACATGGTTACATTCAAAGATATCCTAAAGAAATCTTGTAACTTTTTCATCAATAGTGTGACAATATTCGTTATCTCATTCTCAATACTAACGAGTTTTATAACAAAAACGAGTTGAATAACTAATATCACATTATTCAAGTTAAAGTTAAAAACAACAAAAAACATACCTTTGCACTAAAAACGTGGTATACTCGTGATGCCATTTTTTTTGTCGAAAACAGGAGCACTTCACTCGTTGCGCGCGCGGGGCAAACCAACATGTCGCGTTGTCGAAGTCGAGCGCCACAACGAAAGAGACAACGTGATTACACCATTTGCCACGATCGTGTCGTCTCTTTCACTCATAGCTCCTCCATTATTCCCGTTTAAAATGCCGCGTTTTTGTAGAAAATAAAATTCGACATCGCGGTTTTGAATATCAAATAATAAAAAAAAACGTTTTTATGAGATGTCACGTTGCTCTTGTAAAGAGGCGACATGACTGCATGGCTTATTACGCCGCTACCCGCAAAACAAGCTGTCGAAGACTGACCATACTTTATTCCAAATAAAGGTGAATAAAATGTAAACAAATTAATATCTCTCAATATGACAGACCAGCACTTCTCAACCTTTGTTTTACAAAAATAAGCTTATACCTATGCTTTTCTTCCAGATCATAATCTAACCGTGTTCCGTATTTAAACCTGATTCATTTAGCTGTTCTAACGTGATTGAGCAACGTACATCCAAACTTCTGCACTTATAATAAGTTTTAGTAGGATTTTTTCTTGGGAATAAATATACATTATTAGGTGGTTCATTACGTAAACGTCTTAAATAATTTATAAGCAAAAGGTAATGGTATCCCATCAGAAACATGCGAATTACTTAAGTGAAGTGAGATCAAAGTTCAATATTATGATATGCCTTGTTTGTTGTTTGTTGACTTCAACATCTAAAGAATACAGATCTAAATGGTCTTTAATGGTCAGTTCTAAAATGTATTCATAATGACTATTTTTAAACAACTAAAATATGATTTATTTTTATAATTTATGATTATTAAATGAAGCGTAAATATGTTACAGTCTGACTTGGCTAGTTTTAATATCATAATATTGAACTTGTCTTTCACTTCACATTTATGTTTTGATGGGATTGACAATTTGAGAAGCACAGATCAAATTGCCACTGTTTAAAACCGTATCTACCACGTTTTACTATTTATAACTATTAAGATAAGTTAAGAAGTCATTATTCGATCAATACAAATCCAAGTATGTGGTATTTAAGATCGCAGTAAATTCAAATCATATTTGTGAAAAATATTTTAGGACAGTTTTATAAAAATACTTAGGTTAAACCATTTCTATGTTATGGTATCACCTTTGTTTTGGTTTTCTACACCTCTCTGTGGAACGAAGTTTACTGAATTTTTATTACAGTTTGCACTCTAGCCGACGACGATTTTGATTGTTTGTATTCAAGTAAAAGAAAGTAAGAAAATCCATAAACTGGACATACAGCCATGAATCAAGACCAACGTTTTGCGATTAATTATGTCATGTCAGCCGTTAGTGTTTTAGCGGAAAAATTCAAAATTAGTCTATTATTGTGTATTTACTCACCGAAATACGTAGATAGTAGATAGTAATAGTTTGAAATAAAATGGGGGAACGGGGTGAATCTGGGGGGGGGGGGGGGGGTCATCACCTGATTGGACTATTTTAATGGACACGTATGAAAAGCACTATAAAATCCCAGAGGATGTGGGTGTTTCGTCATCCAGACCGGACATTTTCCTTCAAAACGAATTAACAAAAAATGGCTATGTAGTTAATTTATACGCTGTAGAAGTAGGAGCGAGAGGTATACCAGCAAAATCTCTCTATAACCTGCAAGACCTTGGCTTGTCCAGAAGTGCAGTAAGTTCTATACTAGAACGAGTATCTAAAGCTGCACTAGTAGGATCATATCGGATTTGGCTGGGCAGGGAGAGAAATACGAGTAGTGAAGGTGAGTGTTGACGTACGTCACTAAGGGGTCATCAAAAGGGGCCCCTTTTAAACCTACGCCTGAGTCACAAGTCTTGGGATCTATTCGAGATTTCTCTCTCTGCCACACGATGGACCCGGCACCCGCACGGTGAATCCATGGAATGTTAAGAAGTTCGTCTCTCTCTTTTGTATGGTAAATAACCGTCAATATAGATGTAAAGTATTGAGAGTAGTATCAGGTTCAGTTACCGATGGAGTCGGAGCAGACCTGGCCGGTGAGGTCGATCTCCATGCACGAGTTGATGGCCGTCATGATCGGCTGCTGCGAGATCACGTGCGTGTTGTTCACGTAGTCGATCTCCAGCATCTCTGCAACGACATAACAGCTATTATAATCTCAAATACATTATTGAAGACTCAATACATTCATAAGGGGGGATCCATAAATTACGTGAGCTAATTTTTTTCGATACCCCCCCTTCCCCTCTTGGTGAGATTTTGTTCAACCTTCGTGAGAATTTTACACATTTTTTACTCAATTTCTCCCAGTTTTCTCACATTTTCTTGCGCAAAAAAATGACGACAGCATTCTAAATACCTACAAGGTATAATTCACAATTCAAAAGTAAAAAAATAGACTTTCAAGAAGTCCTATAAACTATAATAACTCCCGACCGTTCATGAAGCGAATGTGCACAATTTTGTGCACGTTTGCTTCATAGAAGTAAAAGTTTCTTTTAGAAAGGTTGAGCTCTATTTGGTAGATGAAAATCGAATGTAATGTGAGCATGTGTCATTCATATATGCTAAAGTGGGGTGGAGGCGTCGTGGCAGCAACGAAGCGGGCAGTAATAAAATAAATTGTTGTTTGTGTGTGTGCGTTGTGAGGGTGAGAGGGTGTGTGAGAGTGTGTGTGGCGCGGCTCACCAATGAAGGGGTTGTTGTCGACGAAGTCGTACAGCTCGCGGTTGCCCACTAGGAAGCTGCCCACGATGCGGCCGGTCTGCATCTTCTTCCTGCAAACAGACACCAGACAAACGAATAATAAATATTGATGATCATTTCTCACACAACACTACCTAACCCCAACGTGAGCAAAGCTTGTAGTATGGAAGCCGTCTTCACGAGAAACTTCATTATTTCGGTGTAATTTACGGTTTAGTACACCAACAGCAGCGAATACTATATACTATACAGCTGACTGGTTGAACACTTTAGATATTGATATAGCGTGTTCAGTACTCGATTCTCTTTCTATTTACGTAAAAAAATAGGTGCTTAATATTTGACTAATTTAACTTTAATTATCCGTCAGTAAAAATAAATATGGTCACTAGCGCAGCGTGCGTATCAATACCTCTAAAATTAAACAGCTGCGCCAAAAGTACCGTCTTGTCTTGACGTACCTGCGGTCGTTAACCCCGTTCGCTGATACTAGCTATTACTTATTCTGTGCTAGAGCGCTCGGCCGGCGGCGGCGCCGGGGATTCACTCGTGTTACAGAATACTGCATAGTTATTGTACAGCTGAGCTGGCGACCGATAGGTACTGTGTTTTCCATAATTTCCGTGTCTTCGCACATTAATGTAATGATTTTCTTTGCAATTTATTTGTATTTTTATATTTATAAAGATCTACAGATAATAGAATATCTAATGTGTTCAAACAGTCAGCCTGTATGTATCCTGAAATATCTAATAATCCTGTATCCAACCCTAAGAACTGAATGTATCCTGAGTCCCGTCACTGAGTCTTAAGTTATAGACATAATCGTACGACGTGATTGAGCAACTTGGATCACCACATTTTGTAAGTTCGAGATTGATCACAGCAAGACGTGGGAACACCACACCGACAAGATGTGTGCTAAAGTTATCAGTGCGTGCTTTGCACTAATCCGAGTATCCCGAGTGGTGTCTGCGGAAGTGTCTCGTGCGTGGTACTTTGCCACAGTGCATTCTCGGTTACAGTACGGCGCCGAGCTATCCGCGCGCGCTGCCGACCGGGAGCGTAAGTTCCGCACCCAAAAACGTGCCGTACGTGCCATAGTGACCCTGTTGTTTTATGGGCAGGTGAGTTGCTTAACATTCATCAACATCATTCAACACATCTTGCTCGTCCTATCACTAAATAGGCGAGACGCCTAAAAAAGTAATTAGTCCTTTAGTTAGATCATACAAAAATATTGTATACGTATTTTTGTTATGTTTCACAAACAAAAAACGACGAAGATACAGTGCTTAGGAGTATCGAATCACGTCACGATATGGTACGATTTTTACTATAGTGTGACGTCACAACCCCCCTACTCCGAAAGTTTGATGATTTATATTATATCTTTGTAAATTTTTGATAATTTGATAAAACAAAAAATACGTGTCCCACATTTCCCATAATCTACCTGACGGACTAATTAAAATTGTATATTTTTTACCCTGTCGTCATCACAATTATAACAAGAAAAAGCGGCCAAGTGCGAGTTGGACTCGCCCATGAAGGGTTCCGTAGCAGCAAGTAACATAATAAAGTTCTTGTAATTCGGTGTAACTTTGATCGATGTTTTAATAATAGGGTATGACGTACTAAAAAAAAACTACTCATCAGATCGAGTTCAAACCAATTTTCGTTGGTAGTTTGCATGGTAATGTACAGTACATCATATATATTTTTAGGGTTCCGTAAAACGTAAAAACGGAACCCTTATAATCATAATCATAATCATAATCATAATTTATTCATAAAATACTATTTTACATGTCAAAAAAATTACCATAATAATGTCATAAGAATATAATAAATTAATAAATGTGCCGTTGCACTTAATATAAAACAAATACCATAGATTAAATCAACATTAATACTCATATTTTAAAATTATAGAATTCACTGAAGTCGTAGAAAGATTGCTCGATAAGCCATTTTTTAAGTTTGGTTTTAAATAGATTTAGGCTCTCCATCGTCGTGACGTCGCTAGGCAGCTGATTGTAAACTATGGGAGCCATGACATGAGTCAACTTGGAGGACTTGGTGAGGGAGTGTGGGACCGCTGCCAGCTTGTGCGCAGCCCGTGTGGGGTACGAGTGCCGGGCACCGCACTCCTCGTACTCGCTGAGGTTGACCCTAGCGTATACCGCCACCTGATAAATCAGAATAGCAGGTAGTGTCATTATCCCCAGATCTTTGAAATATTGGCGAGCCGGGGTATCCCACGGCACTCGCGCCACACACCGTACCGCACGTTTTTGCATACGGAAGGCGCGTTCCCAGTCCGCAGCTCTTGCCCACATTTCAGCGCCGTACTGCAACTGTGAGTGTACAGTTGCGAAGTAACATGCACGCGCTACTTCACTGGGGACTAGCCTCGCCACTCGGCTCAGCGCGAAACACGCGCTCCCGAGCTTTCCACATAATTTGTCGATGTGACGATCCCACTTTAAACCACAGTCCAACTCAAAACCGAGAAATATGGTCGATTCTTGCTCATCAATACTCATTCCATCAACCTGCACTTTTAACTGTCTCAGCGGCTTTCCAGAGAAGCTGAATTGCATGAAATGAGTCTTGCTAAGGTTCAGAACCAGCCCACTCCGGTTGAACCAGGTAAAAAGCTGGCCGGCGGCATCGTTTAGTTTTTTCTCCAGATCGTCTACCGTCGGTGCCGTGACTACTGCGACTACGTCGTCCGCGTACATTAGTACTTCCGCAGCGGTTACCGCCTCAGGCAGGTCGTTCATGAGCAGTGAAAACAGGACGTTGGAAACTGATGACCCTTGAGCCACACCCATTTCTGACGTCATAGGATCCGATTTCTCCGATCCACCGACGACTATTTGAGCTCTGTCCCGCATTAGACCCGTCAAAAGCGAATGAGCAACACCGACCACACCATAGTGCTGTAGTTTAACAGACAAAACGTCGCGGTCGGCGACATCAAAAGCCCTCGACAGGTCACAACATAGAATCGCCACCTGCAGTTTAGGTCTGGACTCCCGGGCCATTACAACACGGCGCACCACTTCACGAGCAAGGGCCGCGGTCGAGCGCCCCTCGCGATACGCAAACTGCCTATCGGTAAGAGCATCCGTTTCCGTCAGGAATTCGATAAGCCTAGAGATGAGACCATTTTCAAAAATTTTAGCAACGGCAGGAATAATCGAGACCGGCCTGTAACTGTCAATGTTTTCTCGACTTCCCTTACCCTTGTAAATTGGAGATACTTTACTTAATTTAAAAGCGCTCGGGAACGAGCCCTCTCGTAAGCAGCTGTTAAACAGTTCAGCAAATATAGGAGTTAACGTGACGATAGATGATCGGATTAACTTTATAGAAATATCGTAGATGTCCTTGGAGGTTTTCGGTGGTATTTTATTTACAACGATGCGCAGTACTTCATCCGCGGTAAACCTCCGCAGCCGCAGAGAGCGGTCGGCCGGCGCGCGCGCGCTCGCCAGCGAGCTGAGCGCTCGGATAATGTTAGCGCGTGGCGCGCGACACGCTACGGCCGCCTGAACAAATCTCTTATTCATTGCATTTAGAGCAAACTTTTTGTTTACAAATATTGAGCCATCTGCATTTTTGACCGTGTCAGTAATATCAATGTGAGGAGCCCTATATAGATTCGTCATGTCTGTATAGATTCGTCATAGTATAGATTCGTCATGTCTGTCTGTCTGTCTGTCTGTCTGTCCGTCCGTATGTCACAGCCACTTTTTGCCGAAACTATAAGAACTACACTGTTGAAACTTGGTAAGTAGATGTATTCTGTAAACCGCATTAAGATTTCAACAGAAAAATTAAAAAAAAAGAAAAATTAGGGTTGCCCCCCATACTGAGAACTGAAACTCAAAATATTTTTTTTCATCAAACCTACACGTGTGGGGTGTCTATCGATAGGTCTTTAAAAATGATGTTGAGGTTTCTAAAATCATTTTCGTCTACACTGAATAATTTGCGCGAGAGACACTTCCAAAGTGGTAAAATGTGTGTCCCCCCCCCTCTAACTTCTAAAGTAAGAGAATGAAAAATCTAAAAAAAATATATGATGTACATTACCATGTAAACTACCAACGAAAATTAGTTTGAACTCGATCTGATGAGTAGTTTTTTTTTAGTACGTCATAAATACACTATCATTAAAACTTCGATCAAAGTTACAACGAACTACAAGAACTATGTGTACTATGTATATAATGTTACTTGCTGCAACGGAACCCTTCATGGGCGAGTCCAACTCGCACTTGGCCACTTTATTTAATTTTATCATTCTCTTATTTTCGAAGTTACAGGGGGACACATTTTACCACTTTGAAAGTGTATCTCGCCCAAATTAGTGAGTGTAGACAAAAATGATATTAAAAACCTCAACATCATTTTTGAAGACCTATCGATAGACAAACCACACGTGTAGGTTTGATGGAAAAAAAAATGAGTTTCAGTTCTAAATATGCAGGAGCACCCCTAATTTTTTTTTTTTTGATAAAATCTTTATGCTGTTTACAGAATACATCTACTTACCAGGTTTCAACCGTGTATTTCTCATAGTTTCGCCAAAAAGTGGCTGTGACATACGGACGGACAGACAAACAGACATGACGAATTTATAAGGGTCCCGTATTTAGCCATTTGGCTAGGGAACCCTAGAAAGCTGTATGATGTGTGTGTATCCATACTTGTTGTTGGTGACGCAGCCCCGCATGACGAGGTCGATGACGCCGACGCTGAACATCTCGGAGTGGATGCCGAGGTCCTTGTGCCCCTTCAGCGCGGACAGCACCGCGTCCGGGATGCTGCCGATACCTGACACAACGCAACATACTCAATTATATATAATACGTATATTATTTCAAATTAATTAATGAATTAAGAGGGCTTAACTTCAAACTCCAAGAACAAGCCTTACTCAATCCTGGGTTCAGCACCTGATTGGACTATTTTAATGGACACGTATGAAAAGCACTATAAAATCCCAGAGGATGTGGGTGTTTCGTCATCCAGACCGGACATTTCCCTTCAAAACCAATTAACAAAAAATGGCTATGTAGTTAATTTATACGCAGTAGAAGTAGGAGCGAGAGGTATACCAGCAAAATCTCTCTATAACCTGCTTAAAGACCTTGGCTTGTCCAGAAGTGCAGTAAGTTCTTTACTAGAACGAGTATCTAAAGCTGCACTAGTAGGATCATATCGGCTTTGGCTGGGCAGGGAGAGAAATACGAGTAGTGAAGGTGAGTGTTGACGTACGTCACCAAAAGGGGCCCCTTTTAAACCTACGCCCGAGTCACAAGTCTTGGGGTCCATTCGAGATTTCTCTCTCTGCCACACGATGGACCCGGCACCCGCACGGTGAATCCAAGTTCGTCTCTATTTTCTCGCAAAACAGCAAGCGGGTACCGGGGGTTGCACCAACCGCACCGAGCGACGCTTGGTGCGCAGTTTAACTTTACTTGTGACAACGGAGTGACGGATTATCACCACGCGCAACACATTTAAGATCAATTATTTTACTAAAAAATGCTAGCACCGGATCCGATAAAAGGTTAATGATGCCGGATAGCCGGATTACTGGATCCGTTTTTCCGGATTGCAATCCGTATTTACAAACTATTTTTGTATGAAGAGTCAAACGGTATACAAAAAGTACTGTAAAACTACTGAATTAATGGAAAATATACGTTATCGAGAGGAAAAAACTAAATTTATTTGTTCTGGACGGAACATGGGATACCGCATACGTAGGCATTGGAAGGATAGCGCAGTCCCACGTTATGGCTTATGGCATCATATTGTGGGGTAACAGTTACGTACCTATATGAAGCGTAGCACCGTCCCACGTTATAGCATCATATTGTGGGGTAACAGTTACGTACCCATCTGAAGCGTAGGACCAACGCTATGGTATCATATTGTGGGGTAACATTTACGTACCCATCTGTAGCGTAGCACCTCCGTTATGGCACCATATTGTGCACGTTATGGCACCATAGTGACCACGTTAAGGCATCATATTGTGCACGTTATGGCATCATATTGTGGGATACCGCATACTTACCCATTTGAAGCAAAGCGCCTACGTTATGGCATCATATTGTGGGGTAACATTGACGTACCCATCTGAAGCGTAGCACCGTCCTCGACGAGGTGTTCCCCGATGAGGTTCCCGATGGTGGTCTCCTCGGGCGTGGGCGGCTTGGCGCCGTGGTCCGGGAGCGGCGTGTTGTCGTCCACCGCGTAGTCGATGTGCGACACGTGGATGATCGCGTCGCCGAACGTGCGCGGCATGTGGGGGTTGATTTGAGCTGAAACATTTACAAATAACCCGTTAATTCTTCAAATCTCGTCAATTTATCAACTTATTTATCAACTTCAAATCTTGTCAGTTATCCTACCGCACAAGCAGCAATGGTCTGTGTTCCAGTTTGAAGGGTAATGTTTCCAGTGACACAGGACATATTTATATACAAAACATCTTATATCTCTGGGTGACAACCGCAGTGCAGTGCTAGGTAATGATTTGGCTATTCATGTTCCAATGACAGCGTGTCATTGTGCTTTTATAGGCAGGCATGTTGCTTTATATAAGGCACAGGTCTTGCTTGTCTCGACACTCTATACTACGAATACATTTTAAAAAGAGTCTATAATCGTGACTACGTTTTTTCCCTAATCTTTATTTATAGACTTCTAATGACAAAATGACATCCGTGTGTGATGGAAAAACCATTAGCCTAGTTTAACAAAGGCATAGACTAGGTTAAACTAATAGCAAACACACAAATGATGACGGGTAATGAAATGGGTATCATTCATCCAACGAGCCAGCGTGCCATACTTGACCGCTTTTGCCATATAGTCCGAGATCCCAGAGCTCCCAGACGTCATCTATTTTCTGATGAATGAAATGTTAAACTATGTCCTATGAACTATGTCCAATGGGTAAGCGCGGGAGACTGAGTGAGACATTTATTAGGAAATATTAACTTAAAATTGAGTTTAGGGGATGATTGGCCCCTTAGATTGGTAGATTGGTCTGTCTAATTGGAAAAAGCTTTAAAATATTTACAAATGGAGCATGAGAATTTAAGTGAAGTTAAATTATTATTTGGAGTTGTTAAGCAAACCGGCCAACGGAAAGTGTCTGGGAGTATTGGGACCTTGTTTTTAAGGATATTGCCTACAGCATACGTAAAAATCACTTGAAAATCACTAGAAAATACGACCGTGAAGTAAGTAATGTTTGTATGTACCTTCATTACCCCATATCTCAAAATTGGCCGTCTAAGCAAGTTAGCGAGTAAGCATGTTTGTGTTCTTAGTACTTACTAACTCTACTCAATCGTCCACATTTCATTCATCAGAAAATAGGTGACGTCTGGGAGCTCTGGGATCTTACTCTAATACATCGTGTATTATGGGCTTAGACTATCTCATTTCGAGATAAGACCTTGAGTCCCAGCAGTGGGAATACGAAGTAAGCTTATACGTCCACCGAGCTATTAGCCAGATAGACAGATCACTAGCGTAGGTAGTATAGTCTCCTCGCTTCGTCCGATAGTGGCAAGCCAACAGAAAAAGCAATTTACCATTTTGTGTTGGCCATCTAACAAATCTAGCGCATTCCACAGCCTAGACGTTTTTAATGCGAAAGTGGGCTCAAATCTATTCGTTGGAATCGGTATCCGTTCTTTTGAAAAACTTTTTTTCACAAACCGACATGTGATAACCAACGTTAGACAAACTCACGGGTAGTGAAATGATCATTATATAAAAAAATATTTAACAAATTGGTTATATCTCAAACTAATCATTTGACAAATATTCATTCCATAACGTATTATTTGACAAATGATTCTTTTAATATTTTTGTGAACTACCAAATACTTAAATACAAAACCAACGTTTGACAAATTTTCATTTTATAATGTGTTGTTTGCGAAACATTTCAATTTATAAAACAAACATTTATTAAATTGCATAAAAACTATATTGTAATTTTTTAATATCTAAGTAACCACACCGATACGATTAGGTTACTTAGGACTCAAATCCACCTCGGAGCACCCCGACTCCACCTAGTCTTGTCGCTACTACCCCTAGAGTGTATATAAAAATGCGGGAGCCAGAAGCTTAAGGGAGGTCCTGAGTGGAGCGAGCCATGCGAGGTCAAGCGCAGCGAAGGGGGGAGGTGGCGAGCGAAGCGAGCCGGCGACCTCCGTAGTGGGGCGCAGGCCGAGTATGGAGAAGCGACACTCAGGGCTGACCGCAGAGCTTCTGGCGGGAGCCCACCCGGAGTCAAATCTCAGTGATAGACCCTAATCGGAGCGGTAGTCTAAAGTAAATGACAGAACCAAATCAGAATTGATAATTTATATAGACAATGTTTCGGGTACTTTTAAAATATTTGTTATAAATTATATTTTGGTAAATGATAAATTTGTAAAAAAAATAATTTATGAAATGAAAAATAGACAAAAAACAAAATGTCATTCGATACATTGTTTAAGTGAAACGTTTGCCATGCAATTGGTTATAAAATGATGGTTTGTAAAATAAAACATTTGTTGATGTAAGGTATTTTTGAAATAAATATCATACGAAATGTTGTTTGTAAAATGAAACATTTTTGTGTTGTGAAGTTTTTGCAATGAATATTATACGATTCGTTGGTTTTAAAGTGATGTTTTGTCAAAAAATGTTTGTGAAACATTAGTGAACCGTTGGAATCATTGCAATGTCAACAAAGAAACGATATCGATATTTCGAGCTACGAGCAGGACGATAGAAAAAAGGTCAAATGGTATTTGACTGACCTCGTGGCATAGTGGGCATCAGCTCTGCCTGCGAATCCGAGGGTCGTGGGTTCGATTCCCACCCATTGCAAATATTTGTGTGATGAATTCAAATGTTTGCACTGTGTCTGGGTGTTTCTATGTATAATAAGTATGTATTTAAAATTATGTAAGTATTATATCAGCTATCTGGCCGCCATAGTACAAGCTTTGCCTAGTTTGGGGTCAGATGGTGTTGTGTGTGATGCCCACCAATATTTCATCATCATCATCATCAGCCGTAATACGTCCACTGCTGGACATAGGCCTCCCCCCTAGATTTCCACAACGAACGGTCCTGCGCAACCTGCAACCAGCGGTTTCCAGCGACCTTCGTGAGGTCATCTGTCCATCTAGTGGGAGGCCGTCCAACACTGCGTCTTCCGGTTCGTGGTCGCCACTCGAGAACCTTTCTTCCCCATCGGTTGTCAGTTCTGCGAGCGATGTGGCCTGCCCATTGCCACTTCAGCTTAGCTACTCTTCGAGCTACGTCGGCTACTTTAGTTCTTTTGCGAATATCCTCATTACGGATTCTGTCGCGCAAAGAGACTCCGAGCATAGCTCGCTCCATAGCTCGCTGTGTGACTTTGAGCTTTGTTATGAGGCCCACAGTTAAGGACCACGTCTCAGTTCCATAAGTCATCACTGGCAACACGCACTGATTGAAGACTTTCGTCTTCAAGCATTGGGGTATTTTGGACTCCAAGATGTGCCGTAGTTTCCCGAACGCTGCCCATCCGAGTTGGATCCTTCGCTGGACCTCTTTGTCGAAGTTGGATCTACCCAATTGGATCTTTTGACCCAGGTAGACGTATTCGTCAACAACTTCGAGTGTGGTATTCCCAACAATAACCGGTACAGGTGAGACATGAACATTTGACATGACCTTCGTCTTGTCCATATTCATCCTCAAACCTACCTGTTGGGATACTCTACTGAGGTCCCTGAGCATAGCACCGAGGTCCTCCATCGACTCCGCCACAATGACTATATCGTCGGCAAACCGAAGGTGAGTGATGCATTCGCCGTTGACATTGATGCCATGTCCGGTCCAGTCCAGTAGCTTGAAAACATCTTCCAGCGCGGCAGTGAACAGTTTCGGAGATATAACATCTCCCTGTCTCACGCCTTTCTGTAGCCGGATATGTTTTGTGCACTGGTCCTGTAATCGGACAGACATTGTGGCTTTGCTGTAAATGCACCTCAACACTTCGATATAGCGATAGTCCATGCGGCATCGCTGGAGAGACTGAAGCACTGCCCAGGTCTCGATGGAATCGAAGGCTTTCTCATAGTCCACATACGCTATACATAGTGGCCGATTATACTCCTCGGTTTTCTGTATAATCTGCCGAAGCGTATGTATGTGGTCTACGGTACTATAGCCTTTTCGGAAACCGGCTTGTTCGGGTGGCTGGAAGTCGTCAAACCTGCGTGCGAGACGATTCGTGATTACCCTCGAAAACAACTTATAAACGTGGCTCAGAAGTGAGATGGGTCTGTAGTTCTTCAACAAGGTGTTGTCACCTTTTTTGAAGAAGAGCACCACCACACTTCTGCTCCACGCTTCTGGCGTACTACCAGCTTCTGGAGGACTTTAAGTACCGGTTTTCCACCCGCTCTCAGAAGCTCAGTCGTAATTCCGTCGTCGCCAGGTGCCTTGTTGTTCTTAAGTTGTTTGAGGGCCATCCTAATCTCATACAGGCTGACTTCCGGGATGTCTTCGGTAAAGTGTCGGGTCAGCTTGGCTCTTGGGTCTTTTGCCATGCTAACGACAGGTCGTGTTTGCGTAGTGGTGTATAACTGTTCATAAAACCTCTCAATCTCCTCCAAAATCTCGGCCCTCGACGAGACGACGTTACCACTGTCGGTCTTCAGTTTGGTCAATTGACTTTGCCCAAGAGACAGATTTCTTGCGAACACTTTCGAGCCTTTATTCCGCTTGATCGCTTCTTCAATACACGAAGTATTGAAGCAGCGTATGTCGCGTCGCACACAAGTAGAAATCTGTCTATTGAGCCGTCTGTATACCGTCATGTCGACCGAAGACTGCAATCGCATATCTCGTCTAACCGCCATGAGATTCAGAGTATGATCGGAGAGCTTTTGGGTTATATTCTGGCGTCGGCTCTTATAAAATTCCCTGCCAACTGCTTGAACAGTTTCCACCAGCCTGTCGTTTATTTCATCCGCCGTTACGCATTCATCTAAGGCTTCGAAGCGATTTTGAAGTTCGAGTTGAAAGTTGTCGGGATCTTCGATTTGAGCATAATTTGGTCGGAGCGTGGACTTCATTAGACGTGATCTTTCGAACTTAATGTTTAGATTCAGCGTGCCTCTTACAATACGGTGATCGCTGCCGGTTTTAACCCTACTGATCACAGAGACATCGCTGAATATTTGCCGTTTAGTCGTCAGAATGAAGTCGATCTCATTTTTTGTGGAACCATCTGGGCTAATCCAGGTCCATTTTCGTTGTGGCTGTTTCTTGAAAAAGGAGTTCATCATAAAGAGGCTCTCCCTTTCCAAGAAATCAGCTAGACGTTGCCCTCTTGGGTTCCGCTGCCCATATCCGAATTGTCCCACTCTCAACTCATCACCGCTACGTTTGCCTAGTTTCGCGTTGAAGTCTCCCATCACAACTGTGAAATGTGTTGGCGAGACATGTATGGCTTTGGAGATGTCCTCATACATGGTTTCAACCTCTTCGTCGGGATGTGTCGAGGTCGGTGCGTATACCTGTATGACCTTCAATGAATACCGGTCGGTTATTTTAAGTACAAGGTATACAACCCTGCTCGACACACTCTCGATCATTAACACGTTGTTGACGAGAGACTTGCGGATGATAAACCCGACACCCCCTTGGGATTGTTGATCTCCCTCCCGGTAGTAGAACAAGTTGCCGGATTCGAGGGTTATTTTGTCCTCGCCCTGTCTACGGACTTCGGATAACCCTATGATATCCCAGCGCAACTTGTCCACTTCTTCTTCCAGCTCCACAATCTTTTCGTCAGCCCTCAGCGTCCGTGCGTTGTACGTTGCCAGGTCGAGTCGTTGGGTTTGGTGGCGGGGCGTCTGCCGGGGATTCTTAGCACCCCATGCTCCGCCGGAACCAAGGCTGCCACCAGCGCCTGGAATAACGGAGCCGCCGGGGACTAGGGGCCGTTTCTTTGTTGTGACCATCATATGGGGGGGTGTTTGCCATAGTCACCACGCTTGGCAGGCGGGTTGGTGACCGCGGAGCCAGTCCTTTGCACCGATGACGCCGCTGCCCGTCACCGGCCAGGTCAATTTAGGACTGGCTTTTAAATGGATATACCGCCATTGGTTCGGTCGTCAGAGCCTCGTTAGTCGGCAGCAGGGTGTACCGCGCGCAGGAGAGGTTCACATTTGGGGAAACTAGATGTTAAGCGCTTCCCCCTTACACCCCACCAATATTTATTTATTTATTATTAGAGGTTATGTAAGTAGATCAGCTGCCAAACTCCGAAATGCGTTTGATGAAAAATTTATAAGCTTAGGAACTTTGCAGCAATGTTCAAGACTTTTAAGTCCTTCGGCAAGCCTTCATAACTAAATATTTAACTGCACGACAAAAATGACTTTCATTTTTTTCTCAGGGTGCAAAGACCTCAAAGAAAAATGCCTTGAAGAACAATTGACACTGAAGAATATAAATTAGCTCCAATTCAATAGGATGATAATTAGTTTAAATTACAATTTTATGTTAAGTTTATAATTTTATTTATGAACCTGCACTTGCTTCTGTCATGACAGTGTATAATTATTTATATCTGAATATCAGAAAAGTTGACATTGAAAAGTCTGCATGTTGATGCAAGACCAAGTTGTGTAAATATAAATTGATTTGACATTTTTTGGGTGTGTATCTCTCTTTCTCTCTCTACCTTCTTTCATAGTTATGCCTTATTAAATGGGGCGCATAGAGATGAGACAAAAATGTATACCTAATATCACAGTGTATTAAATCATACATTCTTTCGACGAAGCTGTCTAGACGGGGCAATCGTGTGGGGGAGTGCGGGGTGAGACGCGGGAAGCGCGCTTCTGCATTACCTAAATTACAATGTTGGTATTGCAGGAGCGCGGCTCAGGGTTGACGTCTTCCGTTTGTTTTAATTTTATTTTGGTGCCACGTTTTTAAAATTGCGACAACCCTACCCGTGTCTAGACATTATCGGCGTTTCTCCCAAGATCGAAAGCGATGAATTACTGTTAGTATTTCTTTATACTGTGATAATATGATACAGTACCCGGCGATAAATATTGCACATCGACACCTGGAAAGAGACAATCGGCCAACTTCGGCTTCGTAGAGCGTCATCTCTGTAGCACGAAATACAAACAGTGCGGTATCTATTAGGAGCTGTTAAAACAATTTTAATTTGCTTCTTTTAATAATTCTTTCTATTCTTTGTATAAAATACACCAATAAGTGTTCTATAAGTGATGGCTTTAGGTTCGAGTAAAATAAAATAAAAAAGTAGCCAAGTGCAAGTTGGACTCGCCCATGAAGGATTCCGTTGCAGCAAGTAACATAATATACATAGTACACATAGTTCTTCTTGTAGTTAGTTGTAACTTTGATCGAAGTTTTAATAATAGTGTGTTTATGACGTACTAAAAAAAAACTACTCATCAGATCGGGTCCAAACCAATTTTCGTTGGTAGTTTGCATGGTAATGTACATTACATATTTTTTTTCGTTTTTTCATTCTCTTACTTTAGAAGTTAGATGGGGGGGGGGGGGGGGAGACACAATTTACCACTTTGGAAGTGTCTCTCGCGCAAATTATTCAGTGTAGACAAAAAATATATTAGAAACCTCAACATCATTTTTGAAGACCTATCGATAGACATCCACACGTGTAGGTTTTATGGAAAAATAATTGAGTTTCAGTTCTCAGTATGAGGCAACCCTAATTTTACTTTTTTTTGAAAAAATCGTAATGCGGTTCACAGAATACATCTACTTACAAAGTTTCAACAGTGTAGTTCTCATAGTTTCGGCAAAAAGTGGCTGTGACATACGGACGGACAGACAGACAGACACGACGAATCTATAAGGGTTCCGTTTTTACGTTTTACGGAACCCTAAAAATATGTTCACATTATGTTTACGTATTTAATTATTTTGGAAAATTACAGCTGTAGTGTACATAATAAACACCATTGTACCTATTGTTAAAGTGAGACATTGTAATAAAAATAATAATAATTCTCAATTACTTCCATTTCACTATCTGTGCTCTCAAAGAGGTCAATATCAGCCGTATTTATCACTAGTCTATCAGTGTAATTGTCTAAACCATGTTTAATGCTTTTATGTTCATTTTCACATTTGATTGTGTGATCGCAAACCTTTTTCCACTCTTCAGTCCCGATCATGTTTACTTTTTCAGTCAATAACGTTTTTACTGTAGTTAAATTCATACCCACATTTCTACAGGCTACATAGCCTTTTAGTTGAGACCATATATTTTCAATTGGACTAAAATCCGGATGATACGGTAGCAATCGCAACACAGTGTGCCCATGTCCGGCAAGTACTTTGTCCACGGAAAACTCTGTATACCTCTCCTTGTGCTGACATAATTATAATGGCATAAATCTGGGTTTTTGTTAATTTTGGATCAACTGGAATTTCGTGTCTGTTTAACCAGTTGATCATTTCCTGTTTAATGATGTTTGAGTTGGGGGGTCTTTCAACATATTTATTGTTGTGATAGGGTGCGTTGTCGATAACTAGAACGGAATCACTGGGTATATTTGGGATTAATTGATTAACCAGCCATTTCTCGTAGTTATCGTTATTCATTTCATTGTGATAGTCACCTGTAGTATCCGTGGATTTTTTTTTTTTTTTTATTTAAAATTGCTACTCCACAGACTCCGGGGTCTGTGACTTTTGTCATTTAAAATCTTATTTATTTTTACATGTTTCTTGGATAATCAGAAGAAGAGGAAAATAAGGGGGGAGTTGGGAACATTTTAAACCTAATACTAGTTAGTGCTCGTCTGTTGAGCCGATCACTACCGGTTGGGATTCCGCTAGTAATCGACTCGACATCGATTCTTTGCCTTATTGCCATTTGCCTAAGCCGCCTCCTCCCGGCCGAGAGCCTCCACTACGGCTGCATTTCTGTCCCTGATGGCCATCTGTAGGTTGAACTCTCGGATGGTCTTCGGTGATGCAGCCAACGCTCGCCGCACGAACCGACCGATGGCGTCGTCGGTGTCGTCAGCGTAGTACGTGAAGGTCCCCGTGTGCCGTGAGATTGCAACAACCGCATGGGGCACGCTCTCGTAGTATCCGTGGATTTATACGTTAAAAAGGCACCGGGTACATAGCATTTTTCATTTCCCGCATGAACTATTATCAAACGTTGCACTTTTGAAATTGGCTTTTTTACTCCTTTTTTCTTATTATCACTCCAAGATTTACCTTTAGTGACGATATTTTTTCCTCTTTCGCGAAATATGCGCATTTTATCGATATATTCCATTCGTTTGAGACTTACATCGTGCTTTTCCATTAAAACTTTTCGATTGTCTTCCATTTTAGTGAACCGAAATCCCATCTCGTGAAGTATTTTTCTCAACGTCTTTTCAGACCCATTGTAATTAATAGCTTCACATAATTTAGCTTTTAATGACTTTATTGTTGGCAGTTCATTAAATCGTAAGTGAAAATCATACACAATTCTTCGAACAACATCATAATCAAAATCGTCCATATCCAAACGAAATTGCTTTTTTGGTCTCCCTTTTTTTGGAGTGCTAAACTTAATTTCAGTAGAATGTGTTTCAGTACTGACTTCGTTTAATATATTGTTCAAAGTTCTTCTTGAAATTCCAGTGGCATTTGCAACTCGCGCTTGAACCTTCTTAAAATAACAACTTACAGTTTCATCTTCATTTTTTTAAAATCTGTCAGCTTAAAAATATTAAAAGGTTAGAAAATATTTATAAACATTGTAGATAATTTGGCGTGACTGACCTCGTAAAGGTTTTCCTCTTTTTCCTAAAGATGCCATAGTACAACTTTAAATTATTTAAATTTGGGGGTGTTAACAACTCTATATATATTTTTTTAACTGGACGCGCCCGCACTCTATCGCACTTGAACAACGACTGACAAAACGTCACATAGGCAGTGTGCGACAGAGATAATGCTCTACGAAGCCGAAATCAGCCGACTGTCTCCCTCCAAAGGCCGATGTGCAATACTTATCGCCGGGTACTGTACAAACTTTTTTTGTCAATATAATCCCAACTAGCTGAAAGCGCGCGCGTTGCTACGCCATCTATCGAAAATTAGTCGTACCAATTCAAATTTTTAACAAATTCGGTTACTTTAGGTTCTAATGACGCAACCTTTAACATGACAAATGCTCTCACGCAACGAAAGCTCTCTAAAAGCAATATTTTTCCCCTGTTTTTGTTACATTTTTCATTCATGCTCGGCTCCTGTTGATGGTAGCGTAATATTAAATAGCCTATAGCCTTCCTCAATAAATGGACTATCCTAAAAAGAAAAAATCTTTCAATTCGGACCAGTAGTTCCAGAGATCCTTGCGTTCAAACAAACAAACAAACATACAAACAAACTCTTCAGCTTTATAATCTTATATATAAAATTCTCGTGTCACAGTTTTTGTTTCCTTACTCCTCCGAAACGGCTCTACTGATTTTTACCAAATTTTATATACATATTCAGTAGGTCTGAGAATCGGCTACTAGCTATTTTTCATACCCCTAAGTGATAAGGGTTGTTCACCCCAAAAATCTAGATCATGATCCGAGCGAAGCCGGAACGGGCCGCTAGTATTAGTATAGATTACTTTAATTTACATTAGTGGAACAATGTACCCGCGGTACCCGTATGTTGTTAATTGATTTTTATGAATATACTATATTGATTGATTTACTATATTGATTTATTGACATATATGTTATATTCACTGTCATTCTATCACTTTTAATTTGACTGTTATTTTGTTCTGGTGTTTTTAAATCTCCCTTCACACTATCACACATAAACACGCCAAGTCACGGACGAATCTGTTGGTGACGTTATCTATTTTTACGTAAAATGGAATAAGTAAATATTGGTGGGGACAATGCAGTACAAAACATACAATATCATTACTTAGTATGTAGTTCGCGTACTTTGAAACTTATTATAAACATCTGCAACATTATAGACGATGATGACATTTTCCCAGCCTTCAGAAATACTAATAAATAGAGAAAGATATGGATATCCCTACTAATATCATAACTGTCAATGTTTGGATGTTTGTTGCTCAATCACGTCGTAACGTATTAACGGATCGGGCTGAAATTTCGAACACAGTTTATTAAATCTTATATATCAGGGTGACGAGCGCAGTGCAGTGCTCAGTAATGATTTGGACTCTTCCTGATCCAATAGCTGATCTAAAAAAAGCAATTGGTAGTCTGTAAATTTGGTTTAAGGACGATAGTTTAACGTGACAACGTCATTTTGACGATCATGTGTGGTGGCAGCCATCTTGGATTTGAAATTTGTCATAGTGCATAGTATTCTACTAGTCAAGCCCATTCATTTGATACCCATATTGAGGTAGTAGTGAAATAATAATGTAATTCGCCATTTTGTGGTGGCGGCCATCTTGGATTTGAAGTTTGTCATAGTACATAGTATTCTACTAGTCAAGCTCTTTCATTTGATACCCATATAGAGGTAGTAGTGAAAAAGTAATGTAATTCGCCATTTTGTGGAGGCGGCAATCTTTAATCGATATTAACCAAACATAGCTAAGAACCACCGCACAAAAATTAATCAAATAAAAAAATTGGCGGGTCCAACGAACGTAACAACACAGCTTTTATACAAATATAGTCTGTAAGTCATAGTAAAAATAAGGTTCTAAGTCCAATAAATTTTTTACCCAGATCTGTCCCCTCCTGGTCCTATGTAGGATAAATGGAACGCCTCAGAGCGAGGGAACGCCGCATGAGTCATGTTATTTCGTGCGTGCAGCCAGCTCCATTGAATTATAAGACGTTGTCACGTCGAAAACATTCGTCAAATCTGAGTTGACTCCTTTCCTATCTATGTCCGGGGAGGACTTAGGAGGACTCTTCCGCAAAATCACCCCACACGCCGACACTCACCGATGATGACGTTTGTCTCTATCATTCGTCAAGTCCGAGTTGACTCCTTTCCTATCTGTGTCCTCCCCCTCTTCCGCACACCCCCCCCCCCACGCCGACACTCACCGATGATGACGTTCGAGTTGACGAGCGCGGCTCGCACGCAGTCCACCGACGTGCCCAGGCTGCAGTATCCGTGGTGGTCGGGAGGAGACACCTTACAACAACAAAAAAAACATTCAATAAAACTAATGACCAATTGGGATGACGGCACGCTCAAAAAAAATAATTGGCAGTCATAACAACTGCCGATAGAAGTGAAAATTTATAACTCAGAATTTGATAGCTTACTTTGGAAACTACGCGGATGAAACCGGAGGGCGTAGCCATTGAGCATGACCATCTAGAAATGCGTCAGGCCAATGGGAAAAGCTGACGCATTTCTAGATGGCCATGGTCCCGAGTTTCCCGGAAGATTAATTATCATTCCCGAGCGTGACGCTAGAATTCAATTCACAGACCATGAAAAATCTGTCTGTGGCGCGCCAAAAGAAGGTTTCACTTCAAAAATATACCATTCTAATGAGTTCGTCAGGTAGATTATGGAAAAATATGGGACACGTATTTTTTTGTTTTGTCAAATTATCAAAAATTTACAAAGATATATAAATCATCAAACTTTCGAAGTAGGGGGGTTGTGACGTCACACTATAGTAAAAATCGTACTATATCGTGACGTGATTCGAAACTTCTAAACACTGTATCTTCGTCGTTTTTTGATTGTGAAACATAACAAAAATACGTATACAATATTTTTTTATGATCTAATTTCATTATTTATACATTGTAATGTAATTTAATAAACTTTCAGCTTATAATGTAGTAATGTTTTAGTATATACTTTATTTTGTCAATCTTGTTTCGGTCTCTGTAGTATTTTTCTTATCTGTTGGTTTTTAGTCGGGTTTTATTATTTATTTTATTCTTTATCTAAGGTTGGAATGGTCTCCTTTTTTCGGAGAACAGTTACGCCTCCGATGGACAAAAGGGCAAGGTGGTATTAGATAATTTGAATATAATACCTGGATGACGGACACGTCGGGCTGGATGATCTTCCTGTGGAACAGCTTGGGGATGTCCTGCAGGAAGATGGGGATGGCGTCGGAGCGGCCCTCGGCCACTGACTGCCGCACGTTGGCCGCCATGAACAGGGACACCGACCTGCGCACACACAACACTCTTGATAACAACATTCTTGCTGGATATGCTGGGAATTAATTCAGGCCGATTGACATCAGACGAGCGAATGCTCATTCTATCCCCACTGTATCAAATTCATTTGGTAACAAACGTAGAGCATTCTTTCGTTGTTTTGTTTGCGTTCGCAAAGATTCTATGGAATTTATAATATGGAAAACGCAAAGAACGATCTTTCGTTTACACTAAAAGATCGAGAAAGAATGCTCTTGTTCCAGCTATAGCTCTATGTTCGTTCAGTTTAAATCGGCCTAAAGAATGCTCTTGTTCTAGCTCTAGCTCTATGTTCGTTCAGTTTAAATCGGCCTAAAGAATGCTCTTGTTCTAGCTCTATGTTCGTTCAGTTTAAATCGGCCTTTAGAGACGCGTAGAACAGCGCGCCCGGTTCCGGGCCGACCGCACGCCGGAGCTGCGTGCCACTGTACTGTTATGTGGCTGGCATGTTGCTTACCATCAGGTACATGTCCTGCTCGTCTCGTCACTCTACATCTTTGCCGATATTTAACATTTCTTTAAAATAATAATACGTGTCCCATATTTTTCCATAATCTACCTGACAGACTAATTAAAATAGTATATTTTTGACCCATTCATAATCACAATCGCATCTTTCCGAATAGACTGAATATAATATACATACTAGCAGCGTCCTGCGTATTTACCGATCTCGTTATTATTTCGGGATAAAAATTAGCCAAGTGTTAGTCCAGACTATTATTATTTTTGTACCAAAAATTTTAGCATCAATACTAATATCGTAAAGCTGAAGAGTTTGTTTGTTTATTTGAACGCAAGGAACTACTACTGGCAACTACTGGTCCGAATTGAAAGATTATTTCTCTGTTGGATAGTTGTCCATTTACCGAGGAAGGCTATATATAGGCTATTTAACATTACGATACTATGAACAGGAGCGGAGCATGAATGAAAAATGAAACAAAAACGGGAATAAATATTGTTGTTTGAGAGCTTTCGTGGCGAGCATGTGTCTATCTTTTAAAGGTTGCGTCATTAGAACCTAAGGTAACCGAAGTTGTTCAAAATTTGAATTGGTACGACCAATTTTCGATAGATGGCGTAGCAACGCGCGCACGGTTCAGCTAGTTTATTATATTCATGCAGACGTCCACTGCTGGACACAGGCCTCTCCCATAATCCCACTCAGCCCGATCCTCGGTCTCACGTTTCCATCTGCCGACGGCATATTTCTTGGTGGTATCGAAATGCTACAATTCGTTACTAACAAGCCCCAACGAAGCATTGAGATTACAACCTAGAACGGGACTAGTCCACAATCAAACCAGCATAATCACTAGAATGCTAGATGATTTGTAAAGCAAATACAATTAATTATACCAGATAGTTCGTTTATTATGTTTGTTCAGCGGAGTAACGATGCTGATTATGACTTAACATTGACACAGATACCGCATCTATTACCTATTCAACAGGCTATTATTAATTTGGTCCAAGTACACTCCACTCCGTTCGATCTGAGCCTACTACACACTGTAGTTTATAGCATTCAATTCGTTTATTTACAATCTTAGGCATCTTAGGTACAGCATAAGCAGCCATTATCTCATAAGGAGAGAATAAAGTCATAATCCAGTAACCTGGCCAAATGCGGGTTGGCGGATGACGAATGACCTCGAAGATTCTAAGAACATGTAGGTTTCTTTCACGATGTTTTGTTTCAAGGTATTAAAAATATTATCGACAATGTGAATATGCACTAACCAGGGCGTCAGAGATCGAACTAACATATCACTACTCTACTCGATACACTTCGGAGTGTGCAACTGATCTGCATGACCTAACACAAGAACCTACAATAGTTAAAAAAAGAACTACTCCACTTCCGTGATAATAGTCCGAGAGCTGGTAGCAATATTTGGGTTGGTTGGTATTTACTGCAAGCTGAAAAAGTTGGGGTATAATAGCAGTATGTGACCAGTTTTCAGCTAGGGGGCTGTCCATTAATCACGTGATGTTTTTTAACATTTTTTAACCCCTCCCTCCCCCTTGGTGATACGTGGTGAGGCTTAAAACGAACCCCCCCTCCCCCCACCAAAATCACGTGTATTTTTAGTACCTACAAAGAATCTTAAATTTTTAATAATATTTTTTTTAAATACCGGTATAAACTATAATCTAATCCTACTCTAGGCGCGCGAGGACTTAGTTCGTGGCCTGGCAACGGGGAATCAAGTTTTTTTTTTTTTTTTTTTTTAAATATGGAGTGACGAGACGAGCAGGTCATGTGCCTGATGGTAAGCAACAATGCCTGCCACATAACAACACAGTGACACGCAGCTATTGGAACATGAAGATTCCAAATCATTACCTAGCACTGTACTGCGCTCGTCACCCAGAGATCTAAGTTGTTATATCTCTAAGCCCTGTAATTTCTCTGGAAACATTGCCCTTCAGACCGGAACACAGTAATGTTTGCATATTACTGCTTGGCGGTAGAATATTTGGCAAAGGTGTGGTCCTTCCCCAGGCGGACTCTGCCAAGAGTCCTACCACTACTAAACTAACTAACTACCTAAACTAACTAACCTAAACTAACTAACTAAACTAAAAGATTACACTACACGCCGATTTTCGATTTAAAAATCACGCGTTTGACGAAAAAATAAATACACGTGATATCTTACTATACCCCCCCCCCTCCCCCTTGTGTTATTTCGTGATTTTTGCGGAACCCCTCCCCCCCCCTTTTGTCCTCAAACCTCACGTGATTAATGGACAGTCCCTAGCCTCACATACCTACCCAAAATTAGCTACCAGCTCTCGGAATACAACACATCTAAATTTTTGAAAACGTTGCCAGATTTCTAAAACGTTTTTCAACATTGATAGTACTATCAATATTCTTCAAGTCTAGAGTTCTACAATTAGTTTCTTCAAGGTAAGCGCGATCTATTGTAGACCTAATCATCGCTTAACGTCAAGTGGAACGGTGGTCAAGCGCAATCCTAATATCAATTTTAAAAAACCTAGTGCCGATTAGTTCCGTCCTACCTAAACAGATCAACAAGCGATAGTATCTGTATTGCCCGCTATCGGTTTTTATCGACGCTATTTACAATACTATCGTGTTTAATTGCTCCGATAACAGACAGCCAAATATTTGTGTTTATGTAGTGTGATGAAATTAACTGACATTATTTAATTTTACTCATATCTTGTCAATGAATAATTCGTGAGAAACTAAGTTTATAAAATAACATGAGAGCATTTAGTAGTGGACTCTTTGCAAAGCCCGCCTGGGGAAGTACACATTTGGCAGTTATTCTACCGCCAAACAGTAATGTGTAAACATCAAGCACTATGTTTCGATTTGAAGAGCGGTTTTTTCAGAATTCCGTTTTTTTTTGTTAATTTGGAGCTCGAATAACTTTGTCATTAGTTCATGGCGAAAATAAAAAAATATTTTATAGATTAACATGAAAAATTGTAACGTGACTGAAAATTTTATGCAATTATTTAAATTTTACAGAGACAAAGCGAATTAATATTTGAAGCGGCTACAAAGTTTATTGTAGTTAATTTTTGATTTTGATTATTTTATCCAGCAAATGACTCAAAATCAAGGATCTTTCTTTTCATGAAGCTTCCAGTTTGAATATGCAACAAAGTGAAAAGACACAGTAGTTATCAGATACAACTGCGTATATCATAAGGAGTGATAGAGCAGTGAGTAGAACGTCTGACTTCGTAGCGTGAGATCCTAGATTCCAGTCTAATCGAAGGCATGTATCTGAATTTTCAAAGTGAAGTTTGTCCTTCCCGCCTTTTAAGAAAAAATTGAAGTCGACTGAAGAAACTAACTGATCTGAATCCAAAAGCCCGAAATATTTTTCAAAGTGAAGTTTGTCCTTCCCGCCTTGAAAAAATCGAAGTCGACTGAAGAAACTAACTGATCTGAATCCAAAAGCCCACCATAAACACAAAATTGTATTTCCTAAGTGCAGACTTCAGAAAACAAATAACTCTTTTAAATGTAATGGTATTCGCTTCTATAATTCAATCCCTGCACAAGTCGAAGGTCTCAATGAAACAAAGTTTAAAAATTAAATAAAAAGCTACCTATTGAGCAAGGCATATCTTCTTATCTTCTTAATATATATAAATCTCCTGTCACGATGTTTGTCCGCGATGGATTCCTAAACTACTTAACCGATTTTAAATTAAATTGGCACACCTTGAGCAGTCTGGTCCAACTTGAGAGATAGGATAGTTTTTTTTTCGATTAATAGTCCTTATATGACGAAATCCGAGCGAAGCCGGAACGGGCCGCTAGTTATAATATAGATGACTTTGTTAAAAATAGTAACGTATGGAAAAGAAATGTGTCGAAACTAGAATCTTGTAATAAGGTAAAATAATAGATTTATAAAACTTTTAATGGAACATTGTTTGTACTCATGTAGTATCTGTATATTGTATGTATTAATTATTTGTTATTTTGTCTTTGACAAAGCCTTTTTACAGCTGCATTTGATTGACGAGGATCCTTTACAGCCGCTTTATTCATTTTGACATTGTTATTTTATCTTATTATGTACACAGATTCGTTGCCTTTTTGTTAGTGACGTTACCGAGTGTTCTTATGAATTTATGGTTCGAATAAATTAATTGAATTTAATTTATTAATAGTTAAGGAGTTACATCTTGTAAATAACGTTTTTTGTTATACTAATTTTAAGTTTTTTCTTTCATTCATTCATTCATTCATCAGCCGCAAGACGTCCACTGTTGAACATAGGCCTCCCCCCTAGATTTCCACAACGAACGGTCCTGCGCAACCTGCAACCAGCGGTTTCCAGCGACCTTTGTGAGGTCATCTGTCCATCTAGTGGGAGGCCGTCCAACACTGCGTCTTCCGGTTCGTGGTCGCCACTCGAGAACCTTTCTTCCCCATCGGTTGTCAGTTCTGCGAGCGATGTGGCCTGCCCATTGCCACTTCAGCTTAGCTACTCTTCGAGCTATGTCGGCTACTTTCGTTCTTTTGCGAATATCCTCATTCCGGATTCTGTCGCGCAAAGAGACTCCGAGCATCGCTCTCTCCATAGCTCGCTGTGTGACTTTGAGCTTTGTTATGAGGCCCACAGTTAAGGACAGTTTTTTCTTGCATGAGTGAAATTGTTAAGTTTCTTGCTGAGAAATAAAACTCTGGCATACTGGCATGTTCTGAAATATATATCTCACAAGATTTATTAACATTTCACTTATGCAAGAAAAAACTTTAAATTAGTACAACAAAAAACGTTATTTACAAGATGTAAATAATAGCTTTGCACTAGACCGCTGTCTCGCCTGATGCTAAGCGACGATGCTACTCTATGATGGAGTGTGCTTATTAGAAGAAGAAACCGATTCATTCTCGACTTGAACACAACAAGATTGTATCCATCGAGAAAATACCACTCGGGCAACGCAAAGCAAAGCGCAAAGAGATTTTGAGAGTTAAAATCCCGAAGCTCTAGATGTTAGATATTTATGTACTTTATTCCTATTATTGTTTTATAAAAAAGATGCAATATAAAATTATCTTCTTTTACGAGAGGGCGAGTCTTTGACGGTATCAGATACGGTACTGATACGTCACTCACCGACCATTCACTTTGCACACGACTGTTGCCAAATAATACTAGGTTATTTTTCTGTGATACCGGATACAAATACATATTTATCTAAAATCAAATAAGTAAATCGGACTTTATGTTAAGTACCAACAAATCACTTTGCACTGATTGTTTGACAACAGTCGTGTGCAAAGTTATTGGTCGGTGTGTGACGTATACGAGTATATTTGGCAAATGCGTATCTGATATTGTCAAAGACTGCCCCCTATAGTGCGCGCAATTTAACTCTGCGCGTAGCAAAATATGGAACTAATTGACGGGCCGTCATCTTCTTGTTTACGTCAGGTGACAAGAGTTTGTTTACGTTTGGTGTATTTATTTATTTCTATAGTAATTAATTGCTTTTATTATGCCGAAAGTGATAAAAAGTGCTGGCCGGGCCTAGCTATTGAAAATAAATCATGGTTGTTGAAGAAGAACGAGACAAAAACGGGGCAAAAGTGCCGTTTTCCAAAAGCAGAGCTATTTGACAGGTAATATTTAGGGATACCATAGCAATCAAATCTCCGCCTATTATCGGCATATTTTTAAGCTGAGGCTTTATTTTTGAGGTTTGATTGTTTTCATCGCCAATATCTATAACCCGTGGGAAAAAAATGTGAGTGCTTAAGACCGAACGTGAAAAACTAGTCATAAAATGCATGCTCAGCCACCAGGCCACATCTACTTCTATGTTTTAGTCACCAGGCCACGTCTACTAAGCCCCACAATCTCGTCAAAGAAGGAACCCTTCAGGGGGGATTGTTGAACATTCTTCATATAACACTAACTAGCCCCGAACGGAACAAAGCTCGTTTGATGGAAGCCACATAACTGACATCCTACTAATATTATAAATACCGAAGTTTGGATGATTGTTCCTCGCAACGGCTAATCGGATTGAACTTGGTATACACGGGAAGTTATAGTGATGTAATATCGACATCTTCGGGGTGGTCGACACCTCACACGCAATATAACCTACGTTAGAAGGTTGTCAAACGCGGATATTCGTCACAACAAACCAGCAGAAAGCTAATATTATATCAAAGAGCCCTGGAATGCAGTTTACAAAAAAAAATAATGAAGGACAATACGATCCGTCACAAGGCAATAAGAAAACAAACCGAGTTGATAGATTAATTTGTCCTTCGCAAGGTCTGAAATCGAGACGGGCGGGACATGTTATGCACGCTACACTGACAATAGATAGACTAAGACCGTGACTATGTTTTTTTTTATAGTATTGAGACGAGAAGGACGTATTTAATGCATGATTGTAAGCAACATGCCTGCCAATAACAACACATCGAAGCGCAGCTATTGGAACATAAAGAGTCCTTTACCTAGCACTGCACTCGTCACCCAGCGATATAAGATGTTTTATCTTCTATGCCCTGTAATTTCACTGGAAACATTACCCTACTGGACCACATCAAGGAAGGAAGATGATGGTGAAGTATACCTGAAAATGTCCTTGCAGTCAGGGCGCACGTAGGCCGCCTCCTTCTCTGTGTGCATGTGGATCACCCGGATGTCCCTCATGGAGCCCGCCTTCCCCACCTCCGTCATGGCGTCCAGGAGAGGCGCCGGCGTGGCTGCAGCGCCCTGCGCGAACACCGTCTGGCCTGCACACAGATATACCATTTATTCATTTGAAAAGTTCTGACTAAAAGCCCGACATTTCGATAAAACATACTTAGTTACTGACTAGTCTCTAAAATTCCCGACATGTCGGGACGGATGGTAGCCGTACACGGAAGGAACTTGGAACTTCCATCAGACATATGTATTTAGTAGTGGTAGGACTCTAGAGGAAGACGACGCAGACAACTCCATCGGTCGGTTCGTGCGATGAGCGTTGGCTGCATCACCGAAGACCATCCGAGAGTACAACATTCAGCTACAGATGGCCATCAGGGACAGAAATGCAGCCGTAGAGTGGAGGGTCTGAGCCGGGAGGCGGCTTAGAAAATAGCAAACTTAGACTAAACAGCACCAGAATTGTGTTTAAAATCTTCCCTACTCCCCCTTCTTCTAATTCAAGATATATTATGTCAAAAAGAAAGTAACCTTTGCCAGTCTTGTAAGAAGTATAGGTATATTCTAGAAATTATCAAGGTCAGAGTGAATAGGTGTTTCATAAGTCAACGAGCGTCATCTTCGACCATCGATTACCATCAGGCGAGCTGGTAGTCAAACGCGGCCCTATACGCGACAAACAGTTTTTCTACGGCCAAGCAATAATGTGTAAACATCCTTAAATTCCGGTTTAAGGGCAATGTTTCCAGAGAAATTACAGGCCATATCGGATATCTCTGGGTGATAAACGCAGTGCAATGCTAGATAGTGATTTGAACTCTTCAAGTTCCGCTGAGTAAGTGAAAGCTTAGTGACATTGTGCTGTGTTGTGCTATGGGCAAGGGTGTTGCTTACCATCAGGCACATGTCTTATTCGTCCCATCACTACCTATTACAAAATAATCCTATCCTACTAATATTTTAAATGTCAATGTTTAGATGTTTGTTGCTCAATCACGTCGTAACGAGCGGATCGGACTGAAATTTGGAACACAAACTTAGATTAGTCTAAAAGAACACATAGGCTTTTTATCCCGGAAAAAACGGGAACGGGTACTACTAACTACGTCGTGAATGCTTGGAATACTAATAACCTAAAAAACAAACTGTCTTAAAATTTGACCTCTACAGCGCTACAAAGTCATGGCGAAAGACTTTGAACTGATAGGTATAAAAGGCTTTTTACAATTGGCTAAATTTAGTCGCCTGAAATCAGAAACATATTTAGAAGTAAGGTTAGTCGACTCAATTCAGAAGCAAGCAATCCTGAATTTAGTATGCTAGCTTACTGAATGCTATAATGCTACCTTCACTGAATTCAGTAGCGAATAAATTAAGTAAACCTTATAATGGGCTGTACATTAATCACGTGAGGTTCAAAAGGGGGGGGGAGGGGTTTGTCAAAAATAACGAAATATCACAAGGGGGATGGGGGTATAGTAAGATATCACGTCACGTGTATTTATTTTTTCGTCAAACGCATGATTTTTAAATCGAAAAGCGGCGTTGACTTTTGTCTTTGCCAGGCAACGAACGAAGTCTTCGCGCGCATAGAATAGGATTAGATTATACTTTATACCGGTATTTAAAAACAATATTATACAAATTTTTAGATTTACCAAGTAGGTACCAAATATCTTTGTAGGTACCAAAAAAATATACGTAATTTTTGGTGGGAGGGACGGGGGTAGTTTTAAACCTCACCACGTATCACCAAGGGAGTGAGGGAGGGGTTAAAAATGTTAAAAAACATCACGTGATTAATGAACAGCCCCTAAGTATTATATCAGTTATCTGGGCACCATAGTACTTACAAAGGTTTGCTTAGTTTGGAGTCAGATGGTGTTGTGTGTGAATTGTCCACCAACATCCTATCCTACTACTAATATTATACATGTCAATGTATGGATGTTTGGATATTTGGATGTTTGTTGCTCAATCACGTCCTAACGTATGAACGGATCGGGCTGAAATTTGGAACACAGATATATAGTCTGGAAGAACACATAGGCGACATTTTATCCCGGAAAAACAACGGGTAGAACGGGAACTTCGCGGGTAACACCGCGGGGCGCTGCTAGTATAAATATATATTGTAAATCTCACATGGTAACCGAACTAAACCATTGAGTCATATTACACCATTGATAGCACGAGTGCTCCATGGAACCACACCCCCGCCGACCCCATAGATAACCCCCGTTTAAATCGTACAACAGCCGTGCCAATAACCCGGAGTAGACGTCGTGCAACGTCTCGACAGTTCATGATTGGCGGTACTGTTGTATTCTACAACTGTTAAAAAGTAGTTCAATAATTCCGCCAACGGAGCGCAATGGCAGGCCTGGTAAACTACCATTGTACCATTACATAAATAGGTTAATAGATAACAGTTATCAGTCACTTGTTATTGTTTTTGTACTTGGAAAAAAATGAGAGGTTAATAACGTCTTGATTATTTTCTTACAGTTGATTGACAGGAAGTGTAAATTATGTGTATTGTTGCGTTTTAAACCTTCGGGTATGTATGCAATCAGGTATGTTCTATGTATGCGTGAGTAGTGGTAGGATTCTTAGCAGAGTCCGCCTGGGCAAGTAACACACCTTTGCCAGTTATTCTACCCCCAAGCAGCAATGGGCAAACATTACTGTGTTCCGGTTTGATGTGCAATGTTTCCAGAGAAATTACAGGGCTTAGAGATATAATATCTCAGATCTCTGGGTGACGAGCGCAGTGCAGTGCTAGGTAATGATTTGGACTCTTCATGAACCAATAGCTGCATGTTACTGTGCAGTTATGTGGCAAGTATGTTGCTTACCACCAGGCACATGTCCTGCTCGTCTCGTCACTCTATACTAAAAAAGAAGTATACTTGGTGACTTTAGGATAGCAGGACCCTGCGCCTTTTGCGCTAGCCTAAAGTTCGCTAAACAGTAAAGGAGATTTGAAACCAACTACCACAAACAATTTAAAAATGAAACGCCCTGTTAAAAAAACATGTCAAGTGCGACGATATAGTATACGATGTGACGATATAAAAAACGGCAAAAAACCTGATGTATTTGTACCTCCTTCATTTTTATGTAACTAAGTAAATATTATTTGATTATTTCAAGCGTCTACCTGTAGCTGTTATCAATACAGCACATACACATCGACGGTT
The DNA here is from genome assembly GCA_963693475.1 of Ectropis crepuscularia. Lineage (NCBI taxonomy): Eukaryota > Metazoa > Arthropoda > Insecta > Lepidoptera > Geometridae > Ectropis > Ectropis crepuscularia. The sequence goes on along the minus strand of OY856361.1, from coordinate 21,240,738 downwards.
AAAAGGAAATACGGTATAAGCGCCAAAAAGTGAAATGTTCAGGAGAGCCGTTCAAAGTTTTGAATTTTAGAAAAACTGACGTATCTCTGTTATTTATTAGCATTTTGTGAAAATTGAAACAGTTATAAAATGAGAAAAAAATGGTGCAGTTACCGGTATTGTCAGTTTCAATGATTTGTTGCTATTTAACGTGGTTTATGTCGCTTATAGCAATAGCTTTTAATTTTCCAATGAGGTAATATGGAGTAAGCGACAAATGACAAAATAAAATATTAATGGATAAGAAGCTTAAACAACATACCGATATCTCACGTCGCGAGGGAAAAGGGGTATAAGAGACTAGACATTTCAATAAGTGTTATGGGAAAAGAAGGATAAGGTACTTTTCACAGTGGTTGTATAACAGATAATAGAACACAAGTAACAGTCGACTTTCACAAAAAACAGAATCATAAGACATTAGTGACACACAATGCAGCTTGAAAGTAAAGGAAAAGAAGGATAACTAACATCTGGCATTGCGTGAGTCTAAGGAAATATAGATGAAAAGACATTTCCTAAATAATGAAGTAGCACAACCAACACGATCTCGTTTAAGTTATTCTAATATACGCTAAATTATGGTAGATTTAAAAGGTGATTGTTCGTTTTTTTGCATTATTTTCATGTCACCTTTTCACTTACAATCAGATAGTACGATGTTTTAAATAAAAACAAAACAATATTTCTGTTATTATTTTTAATTACGAAAAATCAAGGCTAGAGTTGGTATGTATCAACCTACTAATTTTCGGAAAAATAATACTTAAGCTAGTAGGTAGGCACATAACTAAGGAATAAATTTAGGAGGCTTGATATGTATTCGTAATGTTAAACGTTTAAAAAAATAATAAACAGTATAGAAAATTATCATCATCATCAACAGCCTACTAAACGTTCCCACTGCTGGGACTCGGGGCCTTCTCTCGCAATGAGAGAGTTCTCGAGAGTAGAAAATACTCTCAAACATTTGCCGGGGCGTACGATAACAGTCCGGTAAATCAACATATTTCGTTTTTGATACGACTTCAATTCGATGCTCGGGTGCCTCCGAGTCCATCGAGTATTTGACAGTTGATGATGTGCAGTTCATTTTAAAAGTAGCTACTCGTATTTTACTAATCTAGCCGACATGATTACCCACGAAGAATTTGTCAGCGAGAAGGTCCCATCTCTTAAAGTCTGTGTGATTAACTTCTCCAAATCAAAAGGCTTTGGATGTTGCCGTCTAAAACATTGTATATTATTGTGATGGAGTCCGGATAGTGGTCACGAAATCACGAAGGCCGTGATGGTGCTTCGGCTGTCGCTATGATTGGCTGCGGTTTTTTCCTCTGCTGTGCTCTTTCGGAACCGGCAGTTCCTATGACTGCCAATTTTTTTTTCTTGGAATATTTCTGTGTCCTCACAATATTATCATCACAGTTAAAGCCGGTGGCGATGGCATACTTGCACTCTCGCAAGCAAATCTGAATACGTTTTCACCTAATTCACATATGTACATATTTAAATGTGCTGCACTAAATGTTCCCACTGCCAGCATTCGAGACCTTCTCTCGCTAGGATAGTCAAGGTCATAATCAACCACGCTAGCCCAGTGTAGCTTGGCAGACAACGCTTGACCTCGAAAGACTTCAACATGCTGGTTTTCTCAAGTTTTCCTTCACTATGTAAGCCAGTGGCGATGACAAACTCGTACATATGCACTAGGAAAATACTCAAGAGATGAAGACGGGGATCGAACTAAGAAAGGCGTCCGAAGAAGAAGGAACCCCTTCTGAGAAGGAAGGAACCTCAGGCTTGTGAAGTCGGCACTAAGGCTGTAGGTTTTCACCACGGTCTTAGTAGGATCTCTTCATTTTCTTCAATATACTGCTTCTGAACGCAATCCGAACGAATCAAATTCGAAATGACATCTCTGTCATTCTAAGGATAAGACAAAGACGGAGAGGTTTGATTCCGTGTCATCAATCCGCCTGGGTATCTTGACTCGGAATGTGGGTCAGAATCATCATCAGCAATCCTCAGAGACAGGCCATGGTCATCGCAACATGTGGTGCAACCCTCAGCTAGGTAGAACTACACAAAAGTACATAGATAGTACCTACATACTACACGCCGCTTTTCAAGGGCATTATTATTATCACATGACACAAGTTATGTCAATAGTTATCTACATGCCATGCCGGTGCAGATTACACCGATAAAGATGGATTATTTGGTGGAACTCGAAAATTATCGAATGCTATCGGTTTTGACTTACGGGCAGCTAACATAATATGACTACAGGAGGCTATGATGCCATCAACAGATACACAGGCTGTGGCCTTTCAAATTTATTAACCCCATTGCTACTCTAGCACATTTTACTCTCCTCTGCAATCAACATATTTAGACTACAGGCCCGTGAACAAAATTTACGGGTCAAATGAACAACCAGGAGACCTATGTAGGATGATAGAAGGGTGTAAAGTAATAAGATTCAGCACTATGCCGTCACTTGTAAGCTGTCCAACTGAGTGTAATTGAAGAGGGGGGGTTGCAACTCTCGACCATTTCTCCTTGTCGCATGATTTTTGTACGGCATTGTGAAATAATGGATTAGAAGAGGTATTGAAACTGTATGGAACCAATGCCGTACAAAATCAAATGACCAAATTTACTCTGTAAATTACTCGTACTCTGTAAATTTTTCCGACAAACTAATAATTAAAAAGTAAAAATTTATAATTTGTATAGTTTCAATACCTCTTCTAATCTATTATTCCGCAACGCCGTACAAAAATAATGCGACAAAGAGAAATGGTCGAGAGTTGCAACCCCCCTTCAATTACACTCAGTTGGACAGCTTACAAGTGACGGCATAGTGCTGCTGTATCTTATTACTTTATACCCTTGTATCATCCTACATAGGTCTTCTGGCGGTTCATTTGACCCGTAAATTTTGTTCACGGGCCTGTAGTCTATAACAAAGACTTTCAAAATATCCATATAAATGTTTTCATGTTGTGCATTTTAAGTACTGTTGTTTATTTTTGTAGATGTAACGTATTTATTTATGTAATAGATTTTATCCTTCAAAAGGTACTTTTTTAAATTGATAACTGATCGATAGTACTGATACTGTAAGTCCGAAAGATTACTGGTTTTCCTCAATCGTATTAATATTATAAATGGGTAAGTTTCGATGTTTGTTTCTCAACCACGTCGGAACAGCTGGAAGGCCACAGGCTACTGATATCAAAACGTGACGTCATAGGTATAGATTTACTAATTTATCATGACCACTAGCTGCTACTGCTTATCTATCTGCTAACACGAAAGGAAAACGTCGTGAGAAAACTGGACGTCTACTCTCTTTCTACGAAAAACGTAATTTTTAAATAAACTCGCGGCTTTCCTACTTCGGTTCTACTTTGTTTCGTCCGATCGAACATTTAAACGGACGAAACGAGAACAATTCGAGAACATGTGTTTTCTGCCATGCCCCACTTGCCCAGCGAGCTGGCGAGCCTTGAGTCTCTCTCTCTAGAATCTCTATGCGTTAGAAGGCCTCGAGTCCCAGCGATGGGAATATTAAACCAGCTGTTTATGCCAAAGGCTACAGGTCAATGTTTAGTTATATTTTCAGCGCCGATAACAATAGAATGACGTACAGCTTCTAATGAATATTAGTTATGGCCTATTATAATTTACACACCGTCTAACTAGGGTTTTTGTCTAGGGGGACAACCAGTGTCGCCACTCTACAAATTATCAAAGTTAATACTACAGTGATAAGTTACGGCTGGTCTAGTCGGTAGAATGGCAACTGCCAATCTATTTAAAATGTATCCGTTCTTTTTTCTTGTTGTTCGAATCTTATTAGTGTTATTCGGTAAATATGTACTAATCTACTAAAGTAGGGACAAGATAATAGGCTTAGAGTATGGAATACAATATAGAGTTACAAAGTTCCTGACTACTATAGTGCTTCTCGTTCTCTCAATTACAATTCAATTTTCAATTCAATACTCAAAAAGTATTGCCATAAAGAAAATATTCCACTAGGTAAGGGTAGTGCTGCGATAGTTCGATGAATTCAGCCTGTGTTCTATGAATTCTAAAATTACATTTTAAAAAGGGGTTTAATATAATATAACTAAAATAGGAGGTACTTAAATAAATACCTAATCAAAAACAGGGCAATAAAACATTTATTTCAAATTGTACTTTACATTCAACGTTATAAAAATATAGTTTGCCTGTCATATTTATATCATAGTAGCAGCTCGCCCAGGCTTCGCACGGGGCAACTCGGAACTTAGGTATAAAACATTTCAATGTTAGTAGACCTTGTTGTAGTAGACAGGCTACTAGTATTTAGATGTTGTGGTAATTCAGAATGATTGATTTATTTGATAATCTGTACTTCATGAAAAATATTGCTTTATTATTCACACAATATTTTATCCTCTTCTTCGGAACGGCACATCTGCGAAATAATAATTAATTTGAATAAATAAAACAACCCAAATTATTACCAGAAATCTAGTGATACATTTAAGTTGCATAATTATTTCTGTAAAAGTTCAAACAAAAGGGTTAAATCAGAGGTGAAAATGTGTATGAATAATCTTTTATTTTGAAAGCTTAGAGCTTCATATCTACTCACACAATATATAGGTCTCTTGTGTGAGTGGGTATGAAGTAGGTGTAGTGAGTAGGGTTTATACTAAAAGCATGATGTTATCTTGTTAGCGAGATGAGATAGTGTAAGTTAATGGGAGTTTGATGCAATTCCTACTCCAGAAAACAAGAGTTGGAATGGCAGTGGTAGAGTAGAAACAGAAGCGTCATGACCATCTAGACTAGATAATTATGTATAATGGTAACCATGGTAACACGCCATGACCACCTAAAAATGTTTACGCATTTGTGGCCATAGCTCCGAGTTCACCCGAAGATTTATTTCATTCCCAAGCGTGATGTTTGAGTTCAATTCACCAAAGCGCCAAAGAAAGTTTTCACTTAAAAAACTAACAAATGCGAATCCGCAGGCAAAATCTAGTACGTATTATTAATAAACGGTCAGTAAATAAACTGTCAATTATGTACCGACTTGTATATTTCATGGGTAATTTTGTAAGAAATAACTGGTCACACTTTTTTGTTTGTTTTGTTATTTAGGTTATGTTTACATTTTACATATTTTGCAAATTTTGGATTAGATACTGCCGTTATTGTATAAATTTAATTCACGTAGATATCTAGAAGGCATTAATATGAATTTCTATCAAGTCGTCATAACAAATATTGTCTACTTACGTGTAAAATGAGATTCCACAGATTTTTCTTTCACAGAGGCTATTGCAGCTTATAACACTACACAACGCACATTGTTTGGCATAAATATCACCAATCTCTTAACAGTCTTTCACAAACAAGCTTTAAATCTTCTTTAAATACACACAATATTTAATAAAACATAAAAAATCCGAGTCTGAGCTTTGAACAGACTTTTGTATGGCAACGCCATGTCAGATTTGTAATTTAGCCAGAGAAAAAGCCGGCCACGGTGATAAGGACGGAAAATCAGTATCTCTTTCTCTTTTTTTCACAAGTGATAGATAATTAGACTATCTCATTTCCGCAAGTCGTGACGTCACTTATTGTGCCCCCCTGATAATAGGTCACTTTTGACAGATGTCAGTTTTATATTCATTGTGAGGTGACCTGCCTAAAAACATCGATTAAATTAATGAATCGAATGAATCGATACAGACTTGAAACATAGGTGAATTTTAAAAATGATCATGCGAATCCCTGTCCCATTATTATTTTTTCTTTCATAAATTAAAGGAGCAAAATAAGACGAGTACCTACGTAATTTAACAAAAAAATTGCTTTTATTCACTTGAACTATCGGAACTGCTATCTTCATCACTGCTGTCAGCACTCAGAGATATTATTAATTCATTTTCAATAATATTGTCTATTCTCACATCTCGTTCAAAATCTTGTAAAATTATTTTCTTTGTCTTCTCCACGACTTTTCGCCAGTCTTCTGTAGTGACTTCTGCAACATGCAGTTTGTAGCAGAGTCATCATTTTAGCAGTACTGAAGGGTGGTTCAGTATTGTTCCGCGCTGCATGACCCTTTATTTGTGCCCAAATAAGCTCGATGGCGTTATACTGGCAATGGTAGAGAGGCAATCGAAACATAACATAACAGTGTTAATTTATTATTGTTTTGCTTTTAATTGTATGGCGATCATTTGTATTGGCGGGGTTCTCTTTTGGGCGGAATGCGTGGAGGGATTCCAAAAACGGCTAAAAGAAAACGCAAAACAGTTTGGGCCTTTACAAATTTGGTCTTTCTCTAATTCTCTACCTTATGCAATTCATATGCACCGCACAAAGCCAGTTTTCTTTCCACTGTTTCTTTCCTGATTGAGGCTCGCTTTGCCAATCGAAACGTAATTTCGTTTTAATTTAGTTCTGTGTTAATTTTGTTTCAATTCTGTTTTAATTTTGATTTGAATTGATTTTAAATTCGTTTTAGTATTAAGTTAGTTTAATTTTGAATTTAATTTGATTTTGATTTAATTTTTATTTAGTTTTAATTTCATTTAAACTTGATCTTGATTTGATTATTATTTATTTCTAATATTTTCACTTGACACACGGACAGATGAAATGTTGAATAACTATTTAATTGTGTAAATGGAATCCGCTGTCCTTGAATCCAATTATTTATTATTTAGAATCCATTACTACGTGCTACTTAATATCAAGTCATTAATAATTCCTTGCAACCCGATCAGCGAAAAGTGTATTGCAATAGACTATACTCTCGGGTGCCCAAAATACAGGCGCAGCCTAGTTTGGGACCCACCACATAAACTGCGGAGCCAGCTGTTTGACACTATTTTAACTATATCAATTTGTATATTCATGTGCTGTTATTCTCTTGGAAATAAATGACTTTTTACTTTTACTTTACTTTTTTACTTTAAACTTCGTGTCCATGCTCTAGGGCTAGTTCATCGATTACATAGCGGAGCTTGGACGGCTTAGTTGCTTTTACCAGATTTAACAACTCGACTTTTAATAAAGTTGGACTTGCCTCCACACCATGTCTTACCAGCCACGAGACAATTTCTTGCTTTTTATTTGCTTGAGTTGGTGGTTTATCAACTTGTACAGAATGATACGGAGCATTGTCCATTATAATTTTCGATGGGTTTTCTAAGCTGACTAGCAGCTTCTCAAACCACTCTTTAAAAACATCAAAGTTCATTTCCTCATGGTAATCTGTTGTAGTTTTAGAGGCGAATGCGAGGAGGCAGTCTGGAATAAAACCTTGAGAAGCTGGTCCCGCGTGACATATAATAAGTCGGGCTCCTTTTCCCGATGGAACTTTTGAGGTGGAGGCCGCTGTATCATCGGTCCATGTCCGCGCAACCGTATGGTTCGCATTCAACCATGTTTCGTCAATAAACACGACATTGTCCCAATCCGTAATTTTATTTACCTGACGTAAGAATGTTATTCTCTTCAAAATAATATCGTAGCGTTCTAGCAGGATTTTCCGCTTGTCGGATTTTTTAAATCTAAAGCCAATCGATTTCAAAACCTTTGATAGAGACTATTTGCCTCCAAAAAATAAGCCTGCGCCTTTTAACGAACTCAATAGCTTTTCCCGTGTAGGATATTCTTTTCTCGAGTAATATCCATAAATGTGGTTGCGAATTGCAGCAGCATCAAAATTATCAACGTCAACAATTTTCTTGTCCCTCTTTCGTTTTTTCGGTGTACGTAAAGTATTATCTTCTGAGCCTGATGGTCCGTATTTCTCTTTCAGAATTTGAGTTACTGTCTTCTTCCCTATTCCCAATGCTTCGGCAACGCGTTCTCTCGGTGGTTTCAATGGTAAAAGAGGCCCATCGTTAACTGATTCACGTCCAAAATAATTGTACAATTTCAGCACTAGTTCGCGAGATTGACTGTTTAGAGTTTTCCCCCGTTTCGACATAGTAAGACTGTAATGTTTTTCTTGTTTAATAATCGTTAAGCAATCGGAGTCCAATTTATAGCCAGGTAAACGTAGTCAGTAAGATCAGTTCAATGAAAAAGCCGGATCAGAAGAAAGTAACAGAGAGCACACCAAAAACGCACAGTCACTTCGCACAACAACAAAAGACTGCGTCATCATCATGTTATGGCAACATGACATGCGTCATCGACAGGCACTGGTGTTGCCAGCAACATCCACCTAAATTGCACCCAACATCAATGACCTTTCTATTTAGTTATTTTTTTGTATTTTTTTAGTTAGTTAAAAGAATAATAAATATGTATAATTAGGTTTTATTATAATCACAACGTGGTTATAAATTTATAGTGATTTTTCTTCACAAGTAATCATTGCATTCGATTCAACTTACAATCCTATCAGCTTTCGATTTTTAGAGTAACATCCCTAGTGTTTAAAAAGAAAAAGGGTTGACTGACGCAACATTGTAACGACGTTCAGTTCTTTAGATGAGAAATTGTTTATTATGTTTAGAATGGTTTATTAGTGAAAGCAAATCGTAAAATTACTCGTATCGGTCATTATTACAATAAATATGTAAACGTAATTGAAAAAAGTTAAGCAATTGTGCAGTTCTTATTTTATGCCCGCCGTTACAAGGTTACGTTGTTGAATTTTGATGAAATGTCAAAAGTGATCTATTATCTTGTCCCTACTTTAATTGATAAATATAAATAAATTATCGGACAAAACAAAACATGACGACAACAGTTATCATGGATTTTGTGTATTTATAATTTACTGTTGAACAATTAAATTATCTATATTACTTATTAAACACAATTAAGTTTCGTTAATTTCTAGTGACGTCACCACTTTCGATAATTTCTATATCCATTTCACAGATTATCAGCTCGCATAAGGTACTTGCATCAGCTGAATCTAACCTTGGAAGCCGGGTTAGCCTAGTGGTGAGAACGTCTGGTGATTTAATAATCGTAAGGACGTTCGTAGATTCGAACCCCACCTACACCTCTTTGAATTTTTGAGACTTGCTGCGAATATTTTACCATTGTCACCACTCGCTTTAACAGTAAAGGAAAACAGTGTAAAAACCGGTATCCAAGAAAGATACGTTTCGAGATGCGTAATCTGCTCATCCGAATTTGGCCAGCGTAGTGGCTTGGCCTTGACTCACACTCCCTATGAGAGAGAAAGCCCAGAGTCTCAGCAGAAAAACATAATGTGGGTTGCTTTTATGCTTATTTTTGAGGAAATGTTCGGAATAACGTACAAAAGAAACAATACCTTCAGAGACGAAACAAGATGGAGTGACGATTTACAAAAGCAGTGGCTGGGAATCGGGCTGAGTGGCGAGCAATGGGAGAGGCCTATGTCCAGCAGTGGACTAATATAGGCCAAAAATGACGAATTAACGAAAGACGTTAACGAGATACTGTGTATGGAATTAAGAAGCCCTTCAGAAATATGCAAAATTAATTTCGTCGGCAGTCGTCAGACGTGTAAAAATAAGTATATAGCACCACATCGAAACAAAAACTAAACACGAAGACAAAAACAAAACATTTGCCACTAATACCGGGAGGTCTGCCGCCGAACGAAAAATGCTTTGATGCTTTGAAGCTTTGATGTTTCTCTCTCTTTTCTTTTCGCTTGAAATGATAGAGACAGCATTAGCAAAACGATTGCCGATTTAGTTAGGCGGTAGAAGCGCGGTAGTAGGTATGTACATCAGGGTAAAGTATTCGTTCATCGTCCTCTGTGCGTCTTGCCGAGACAATAAAGAATTTAATTTATGAGTTGCATTTTACATAATACGTCCGAGATACTTGAGATTACGTGTATTTGTGGTTTAGTTGGTATAAGAACCCTGAACAGCTGATGTTCTCCTCGTTTTATACCTTCACCTAGTTATTCCCGACTGCGCGACGCAAAGGAGTGGTGACGTGTTTAACAGTCTATGTATGTATGTATGTTCCTTTGAAGCACTATACAGACCAAACGCCTGGGCCGATTTTTATGATTCACACGTCAATCGATTCCTCTTAGTCTGGCGAGTGACACTAAAGACATGACATTAGTGTAAGTAAATCCAATATGGCGGCTACCGGACGCCATATTGTCCAAATTAAAAAAAATTTAAGTCACCAAACTATATCAAGAGGGGTATCGTTGAATAGGTATTTAAAAATATTTTTTAGCTTTCTCTCAACGTTTTTCGATTTGGCTGTCCGACTGTTCAGTTGTAATGTTCATTTATTAGAATATATTTTATAAAATTCAATAGTATTAATTCAACAACATATTATAGAATTCTAGACCACCAGATATCTAAGTGCTTGTTTTATTCTTTTCAGTTTGAGACGTACTTCTTAGCATTCCATGGATTCACCGTGCGGGTGCCGGGTCCATCGTGTGGCAGAGAGAGAAATATCGAATAGACCCCAAGACTTGTGACTCGGGTAGTAGGTTTAAAAGGGGCCCCTTATATTGACGTACGTCAACACTCACCTTCACTACTCGTATTTCTCTCCCTGCCCAGCCAAATCCGATATGATCCTACTAGTGCAGCTTTAGATACTCGTTCTAGTATAGAACTTACTGTACTTCTGGACAATCCAAGGTCTTTAAGCAGGTTATAGAGAGATTTTGCTGGTATACCTCTCGCTCCTACTTCTACAGCGTATAAATTAACTACATAGCCATTTTTTGTTAATTCATTTTGAAGGTCGTAATACTTATTTTGTTTCATCGCGTGGTCTTTAGGTATATTAGTTTCCCACGGTACGGTAAGTTCTACCAGGACTATGCGTTTCGTAGCCCTAGAAAAAAGTAAGTAAATACTTACGTAGTTTGGTTCACTATTTACGCAGTCGGGTTTTTGAGTTTTTACTTATTTTTTTATTTATTTATTCAAAGTGTTAATAACTAGAGTGAATATTAGTTTATCCAGAGAAATTACACGGCATAGAGATATTATACGATCTTGATCTCTGGGAGACCAAGATCGGCAGTGCAGTGCTAGGTAAGGATTTGGACTGGACTCAACCTCAATCATTCACCGTTCGAATCCTCACATTCTTTGGGCATGTTTCTCGACGAAGTGATGATTCTGTAGAGCACTTTGTGGTTCAGGGTATAAGTAAGTAAGTAAGGGACACAACACCACATGATAGACCAACCAAATGAGAACTGTGCTTGGAAATTACAAGACCGTTTCCGCAATAAAAGTCTGATACTTTTATTTCGTTAATGCGTGAAGAATAGCGCCGGTTTGTGAAGCAACCAATGGTCTACCGCCTAACAAAACCTGTCTTAGCTTCGATATTGCTCTCTCTTTTCTTTTGGCTTGAAATTATAGAGACAGCAAAGCCAATACCATCGGCTTAGGCGTTAGAAGGGCCGGATTGATGACCGCGACCTCTGTCAAGAGTGATAACGACTGAGAAGTCCATCTTCATATTATTGAACATAGATAGTAGGTGTACCAAAGCAAACTAGTAAGTTTTAAAAACGTAATTTGTTACAAGACAATTCATATTTTCCAGTTAGCCATTGTAATTTTTTTTTTTTTTTATTTTTTTTTTTAATTTAAATATCTACTCCACAGACTCCGGGGTCCGTGATCTTTGTCAATACAATTTTTTTTTTACAGATTTCTTGGAGTAAGAGAAGAAAAGGAAAAAAGGGGGGAGTTGGGCACATTTCAAACTTAATTCTAGAGCTCGTCTGTAGAGCCGATCACTATCGGTTGGGATCCTACCGCTAGTAATCGACTCCACATTGAGTCTTTGCCTTGCCATTTGCCTAAGCCGCCTCCTCCCGGCCCAGAGCCTCCACTACGGCTGCATTTCTGTCCCTGATGGCCATCTGTAGGTTGAACTCTCGGATGGTCTTCGGTGATGCAGCCAACGCTCGCCGCACGAACCGACCGATGGCGTCGTCGGTGTCGTCAGCGTAGTAAATGAAGGTCCCCGTGTGCCGTGAGATTGCAACAACCGCATGGGGCACACTCTCGTGCAGCTTCATGTTTGCCTTGGTTTTGATTGCGATTACCGACTCGTATGTTAGTCCTTGAGCTTCATGGATGGTAAGGATGCGTGACCCGGTGCCTGACCCATAACCCTGGTTTGTCAGGGTCTCTTTCTCCTCTTGAGTGTGAACTAAAAAGAGGGTGTTTGGTAGGGTGTTGGGTATTTGCGCTCCCTTATATCTTCTCTGCTCTAGGGACTTTATACGGGGCGCTGAGGAGTACATACCGGAGTATATTTCCCTCAGCGCATATGCGACGTCCATTGGGTTTCGATGTGTGCAGAGCAACTCCTGGCTGATCTTTGTTACCAGGTTCGGGCGGTGATACCTCATTTCGAAGAGATTTTCCCTGTCGATGTAAGGCAACTGATTGACGTCTCCGATGAGGACAATTTCACCAGCACCAGACAGCCTTGAAGCCATCACAATGGCTCCAAAATGGTTCATGAGAGCTTCGTCTACCATGAGGCGACTGAAACTTTCTCTTCCGAAACCATTTACCAGAGCAGAAGCCATGGTTCGCACTCTGGTTTTAACCAGGTTTCCGATACGGTGCGATAGCTTTTCTCTTAGATCTTTTGCTGCCTCAGTTGTTGTGGTAATGATGGCGTCCTTGTCCACATCAAAGTGTCTAATCACCCATGTTGTCTTTCCACATCCTGGAACTCCGTTGACCCACTGTATTCTCGGTACCTCCCAGTTTTCCCAACCAGCATTGACGTTTGAGTTCCTTTCGATGGTCTTGGCCATCTCTAGGATCTTATCGTCCAGCATAATCTTGGTGCATCGGGCAGTAACTACAATTGGGTCGTTTTGTGGTGTCGCATAAACAGGCACTCCCGCGCGCTCTGTCTCTATCTCGTTCAGTGTCACGAAGCCATTTTCTGCACTGTAAGCTGCCATATACTGTCCTGTCATGGTTCCCTTGATGACCCGGGAAGTGACATTATTGTAAATAGCTGCTTCGGCCTCCTCGAGTTTCGCCTTTAAGAGGCTTTGACTTCCTAGCCTATAGGACTGCATGATGTTTTCGCAGGTCTTAAGGTTGACTTGTCTTGTCGCTCTCAGTGTGGCTATGAATTCGATGAAGGCGTTACGTGCATGGCTCCGCGGCTCCGAAGCCGTGACATAGCGGGGCGGTTCAACCTGACCCATATCGGCTCTCGTTCGGCTTATTTGTTGCTGTGAAGCTGCTTTGGGGGTCTTTGTCGTTAAGGGGTGTGGTGAATGGGATGAGATTCGGAGTATGCTCCTTGCCGCTGCGTTGAAGGCAGTCACGAAAGCCGCATTCGTTCCTCGGCTGCCGCTTTGATTGGCTGCGGCCTTTTCCGCGGCTGCCCTCTGTTGTGCTCTTTCGGAGCCGGTTTGGACAGTCGAACTAGGAACTGGATGTCCCCAGCTGTCAGTTGCATTTGTTTGGTCGTGCGAAGGGGCTCTGAGGAAGCTCAGATTTTCTCCCCTATCTTCGTAAACGACAACCTCATGATGTTTAGAGGCTTCAATGCAACCCAGCCGGTCTGCGACTCTCGCTCTTGAATATTCGATTGCCATCGCATCCACGCTTATCACCCGGGGTGTCTCACCCGCGTTTCTGCTCAGATGTGCGAGCAGCGCACTTGCCTGTGTGAAAGGCGTCCGGCCTTCCGAGTACTCTATTAGTGCAATCGTTTTGTTTTTCGATCGCACCAACCGAAATCGGTGGCCGTCTACCTCACACACCGGCATAGCGTCGTAGGTTTTCCGCTTCATTGTTACTTTTGCGGTACTCCCATTAAGCAGGCAAGACAATCCAGGCGACAAACGGGCTCGTTCCCGTTCCCAGGCGAAGCAAAAGCTTACTCCGAATCTTTCTTTGTTGCTGTCCATGAAGAGAGCCACTCCGCGGATACGGATCCCCACCTCTCCTCGGTCTGCGTTCTCCAGTAGTTGTTTGACGGAGATGCTCTTCGAGGAGTTATGTTGGGCGGGAACCGCATTCCACGTGGCGTCCACGGACAGCGGGGTAGGGTGTGGTGGCGAAAGGGGGCGCGTATTTGAATTAGTAGAGTTTCTCTTGGCCGCTATGCGGAATGAGCTCTCCATGAAGGACAGGAGCCGTGTTCTGTCATCTGGATCGGCTAAGATGTTGTGGAGATCCGAGACAACCAGCCTTCTGTCGATCATAGATTCGAGCTCATGTCTTGCGGCCATGAATCGGGGACAATCGACAAGCACGTGCCAGACCGTTTCGGGTTGGTCGGGGTCACACTCGCATGCAGGACTGCTCTTGAGCTTAAATTTGTACAGGTATTCTGCTATTCCTCCGTGTCCCGTCAACGCTTGTACCTGGAAGGGAGTCAGTTTCGTGGTCCTCATCACCCGATATGCGTTTGCTATATCGGGGAGGAACATCTGGGTGACTTTTCCGGTGTCCGAGGTCTCATATCGATCCTGCCATTTCTTGACCGATTCTTCGCGGATTTTCCGTTTGACGTAGGACAAAGGGATCCCCTCATAGTCACTGGGCGACAAGGTGAGCGCAGCCGATTTGGCCAGTTCGTCGGCTCTTTCGTTGCCGACGGTGCCAACATGCGCTCTCACCCAGAAAATACGAAGAGATTTCCCCTCAGCATTTATCCTTCCAATGTTTTCCTTTATGCACTTTACCACGGGGTGACTCGTTTTTGGGTTACATAGCAGTTCGAGTGAAGATCGGGAGTCACTCAGGACATTGACTTCTGGGTCCTTACTCTCTAACGCCATTTGAGTTGCCCGGTAAAGAGCATAAAGTTCCGATTGAAAGACTGTGCATTCGGAGTGGAGCTTGAATGTCGAGTTCTTCACCTCTCTGCCATTCTCCCACCATGTTAGAGCCGCTCCAACTTTACCTTTAATCTTACTGCCATCAGTATAGATTTGAGGCCCTTCTGGAAGATTGGAGGTGTCTTCTAGGAGCTCGTACTTTACGGATACCTGCGTGGACGGATGGGGTTGGTCCAGGCAGTTCACGTTCCGTTCGAGTTCCACTTCTGGTGGGAGGTAGTCTTGGGAGAGGTTTTTTTTTACTCTGTACAAATTCGCTGCTTCCTGTATCCTCAGATCTAGGGGGAGCAGACCGGAAAGCGCAAGTGCTGATTTCAAAGAAACAGTACGGTACGACTTACAGATTTTCTGGGCAAAACCTCTTTGGATCGCGTTCAAGTGAGACTTGTTTTCCTCGAGGTCTGCCGCTTGCGCCCATACACTTGAGGCATACATGATGATAGGTTCCACCACCGCGACGTAGATAGTTCTCGTTATTTCGCCATTTAATCCCCAGGTCACCTTCGCTGCACATGCTAGCTGTCTATAAATGTTCGCCACTTTTTTACATTGAGCGGTCACATGTGCTTTAAAGTTGAGCCGTCGGTCGATCAGTAGGCCCAGCAGTTTGACTTCCTCGACTAGCTCGAGCTGGACGCCAGACATGACTATGTTTGGAGGTTCATACTTCAACTTTTTTGTGAAAAGCATTGCGTTGGTTTTATGCGCTGCAAAGTTGAGTTTGTTGATTTTACCCCATTCCACTGTCATGCTCAGCGCCCTGCCCGCTTGTTGTTCGATAATGGTCGGGCTGCCTGTAAATACGAGAACGACGTCGTCCGCGAATGCTTGACAGTATACTCTCTCGGCTTCCAGCATTCGCAGTAACGAGTCTAGGATCACATTCCAAAAGGTTGGTCCACAGATGGATCCTTGGACGCATCCCTTGGTTGTTTCCTTCTCATAGACTGCTCTTGCATAATTGACCTTGATTTTACGGTCGCTGAGGTAAGAGTTTACCATGTCGTAGAGGTTTGTTGGGCACCTCTTCTTCGCTAATTGATTTTTGAGGGCGGGCCACCATGCATTGTCGAAAGCACCCTCTATATCCAGGGAGATTAGGAGTACGGTGTCTTTACTTTCTACTCCTTTCTTGATGTGCTCTACCAGGTCATAGAGGGCGTCCTCAGTGCCTCTTTGGGGCATAAAACCGTACTGTTTCCTACTGATGGTTGGGAGGAGATACCATTGGAGTCGGTTTGCCAGAAGCTTTTCGACGATTTTTCCGGGAACGGACAGAAGACCTATGGGGCGGTACGATTTTGGTTGTGTGTAATCTGTCTTACCGGGTTTGCGTAATATGACCACGTGCGCCTCTTTCCATTGCTTGGGGAAGTGTTTCAGCGACAAGCATTTGTTTGCTATCGCCAAGAAAACCTCCCATTCGCAACGTATGGCTGCTGCGCAAATATCAGCGGTTAGCCCGTCTGTACCGGGGGCTTTTTTCGGATTCAGATTTCTCAATACTGATTCCAGTTCCGCTGATGTGAATGGTGGGTCATTTTCCGGTAAGTCCATAGGCGTTTCCATCGTTTGCTCCCGTAGCTCTGTATGACACGGTTGGTCGGTGCTCTCAGAGTCGTCGGGATAGAAAGTTTTGGCAAGTAGTTCTGCTGATAGTTGCGGGGATAGAGTGTTACCTTCGGTGTCTCTTAGAAGAATTTCTTCCTGTTTGGTCGAAGTTTTTCTCATCACTCTGTAGATCTTGTCCCACATACTTTCTTTCTCCTGATTCGTGCAGAACTCCTTCCAGCTTTCCGTCTGAGCTTGTTTGACTTTTTCCTTGTAGTCTTGCCGAGCAATTTGGTACTGTTCGACTACAAGTTCAACTCTGTCAGGGGCGGCATTCCTAATCCTTCTCTTTCTTCTGAGAACTTCTTTCTTCAGATTTTCGAGCGTTTTAGTATACCATGGGGGTGTTGGATTACCTTTCGGCGAGCTTACCAGTGGAATGGTGTATTCGCAAGCTTCATGTATACTAGTTGTGTAGCTCGTAATCATCGACTCAAGTTCTAGTGGACTTTCACATTTCTCGACTGACTCCGGCGAGATGTTTCTTTCTTTAAGGGAAGATTTTAGCTGTGACATAAAGTTTGGCCACTTTGCCTTCTTGGTGTTATATTTGCGTGTTGTTATTGGCTTCTGTTGTTCGAGAGCCTTAACTAGACGCAAAGTGAAGGTGATTGCGTTGTGGTCCGATGTTGTAATACTTTTGTCAACCTCCCATCCCTCGATTTTTCCCAGAAGAGACTCGCTGCACGTTGTTACATCTACTACGCTTGTGCAGAGTTTGCCTTCCCTGACGATCTCGAAGGTTGGTGTATCGCCGGAGTTGAGAATGTACAAGTCCATTTCATTGAAGAAAGAGCTTACAGTTTCTCCTCTCTCATTTTGAGATGTGCTTCCCCACCAGTGGGACCATGCATTCACGTCACCAGCAACAATAAGGTCTTTTGTAGCTAGTTTTTCGCTGAATACTTTGATCCTGCTGAGGTAGGGGTCGACTTTTTGGTCTCCTTCTAAGTAGACAGAAATCACTCCCAGTTTTAGGCCTGTACCGACCAATAGGACAGCTGCTTCCGTTTCGGTAACAATTTGGGGGTCATGGATTACCTCCAACATGTCGCCGAAGATTATTATGGCTGCCTTAACTGGTTTTTGCCTATTTAAACTGCACTGAATAATGCGAGTTCCAGGATATTGTTTCATCATGCCTTTGTTTCCCACATATGGTTCTTGAACAAGGGCAACTGAAACTCCCCTTTCTTTCGCGACCTTCAGAAGTTCTGTCGTTGCATTCTGGGAGCGCTGCAGATTTGCTTGGATGAAACGCAAACCTGGTTCGCCTACTCTTCGGGAGACTGAGCCACGTTCCTCATGAGTGCCCTTAGCAATAAGATATTCGGGACCGCGCTATCCCATCCCATTTTACTCTTTCAGGGCACTCGCTACTAAAGGCGTTGTGAGCGAGTTCCCTGTTGGGGCTGTTTGGATGAGCAATTACGCAGTTTTTGCATTTGGGTGGCAGGTCTTCCTTTCTTGCCTTGCATTGGGTCCAGGAGTGGGCTTTTCCGCAATGACTGCAGGATTCATCCATTGTAATTATTATGACTTCCCTGTAATGTATAGTTACTTATGGCCAGTAAACGATTTATGATTTATTTATGATTTTCAGTGCCATCTTAGATTTGGATGATAATATTCAAATCAAACTATCAGAGAGGCATGACGGATGTATCATAATTATTTTAATCAATATTTTGTCTTGTCTCGTCGCTCATTAGCTGTTATCTGCCAGTGCCGGGATTACAAACATTATTTAGAAGCTTATCAGTGACGGGCATGATGACAACATTACGCAAACAAACATTTTCCTTGTAATTTACCTTATATTTTTAACCCCCGAAGTAAAACAACGGGGTGTTACATTTGTAATAATTATTATGTACCAGCAGCGGTACAGGGGGATTGATCATTTATAACATAGCGAGAACTCGATCGATTCTAGAGCCTCAATCTGATACTTAGCCGATCCATCCCAAAGGTGCGAACTGCAGGCCTACTACGAAGTCCGATAAACGATATATCGGCCGAACTTATGGACTTTTCCTACCTCGAAAGACAATCTGTCGGTTGATAGGATCGGCCGTTTCGTTCGATTCGACCCTCATCCGACCTAAGTCTATAACTTCCGACCGAGATGTATCGATCTGACTGTTTTTCGTGGTAGGCTACAATCCGATTCAGCTGTCGGTCGGATCCGATCATTCGGAGTTTGTTTTCGTAGTAGACCTGCAGTACTCCATACAGGAGCAAATCTGTGCTTTGTATAACAAAAGTAATTGTTCAGACTCGAAGTACTTTCGCACCTTTGAGAGGACACCTAGTTTTTGGCAGCTAATTTAGCCTTGAACTATCGACTAGTTTATGGAACATCAACGATGGTCAACAAGACGATAGCTTAGTACAACTACGTGACCCTGGGCAGTATGCCATCAAGCCAAGGCCCAGTCACTATTGTATTGATCTAGGTTCTAGGCAAATTGGTCCAATCCACGTCGATAACCTATTCTGGTACTTACTAGTTGTACAATCTACAGCTAGCCTGTAGCTCTTTCCCCTACGTCAGACGCTGCCGGGGGTCAGTCAGGAAGTGGGGGAATGGATAATACACGTGTACCTAACGTACCTATATCAGTATTATACGTAGTAACTGTTAGGTTTTTGAAGCGAAAACATCTTTTTTGAGCATATTTTGGGTACGGGAAAGACTTATGGGTCGCGTCACCGATATCCGTAATAGCAGTATACGAGTATCTGGAGTAAGTTTAAAGTTTTTGTCCGTCTCCGCTCTAGAACCCGTCTACCCCAACGGTTATCAGGTTCCTGAGACAGTACGAATGTCCAGTACTACCTATACACGCTCCATCGTAGACCGCATCGTCGCTTAACATCAGGCGAGATGGCGGTCAAGTGTAAAACCATAAAAGTAAAAAAAAAACCAGTACAAATGTTCATTGACGAGTTATAAAGACAACAAAAAATATCTTATATCTCTGGGCGACCAGTTTGGATTCCGTGTACCAATATCTGCGTGTCACTGTGATACTATGTGGCTTACCATCTGGCACATGACCTGCTCGTCTCATCACTCTATACTATAAAAAAACAGACGCTTGTAAAATTTTAAGATACTGTACCTAAGTGCAAACAAGATTTGGACAAACAGAGAGAGCTGCCAAACCGCCTCATTTAAATAAATAAATAAATATTGGTGGACAATTCACACACAACACCATCTGACCCCAAACTAAGCAAAGCTTGTGTGATGGCGGCCAGATAGCTGATATAATACTTATATAGTTTTAAATACATACTTATTATACATAGAAACACCCAGACACAGTGCAAACATTTGAATTCATCACACAAATATTTGCACTGGGTGGGGATCGAACCCACGACCCTCGGCTTCGCAGGCACAGCTACTACCCACTAAGCCACAAGGCCAGTCATAAACACAAGTCACAAGGTAATTTGACGACATAAAGAGTCCTATACCCAGTACGAACGTCCATTGACGAGCCCCTGGTCACATACAGCCGACCACGAATACAGATTACCCAACAGATGACGTGAAGGTCAGATTGGCGACCTGCCAGCGACCCAGCGAGTGAATAAACTTCTCGAGTTCAGAATAACTATATTTATAGTTACGTTTTATAAGAACTGTGTATTTATAAGATGCGTATTGTATGATAATTTCATTTTATTTGAGAAAACAATGCAAGAAAAACCTTGTCAACTTCAACGACAGTACATCGATATCTCCAAGGACTGCTACGATAATTCTAAAACTCATACATACATATACAAGAGAAAATATTAAAATAAATAAGTTAATTGCTCCGAAAAAAACAAAAACCGGCTTCAATTTAAAATATTAAACTCAAGACACTCGACTAAATTTCATAATTTCTACGAAATTAATGAAACACGTTGTTCCAACGAGACAGTACCTACGAATACGTCGTCGGGGTAAGCTAATATTTGTGTTTTATTGCTATTTCAAAAACCGCTACAGCGAGTTTCGATAAAATAAAACATTTATCGAATCGAATTTATATAGGACCAACTCTGAAGTATGCTCTACTAAACCAAAAACTAATCGATTAAAATCGATTCAGAATTGGCGAGGCTATCGCGTAAATACAAAAAAAAAAGAATACGTACAAAAAACGCACCCACAAAAAATAAAGTGGTCAAGTGCGAGTTGGACTCGCCCATGAAGGGTTCCGTTGCAGCAAGTATCATAATATACATAGTACACATAGTTCGTTGTAACTTTGATCGAAGTTTCAATAATAGTGTATTTATGACGTACTAAAAAAAAACTACTCATCAGATCGAGTTCAAACTAATTTTCGTTGGTAGTTTACATGGTAATGTACATCATATATTTTTTTTAGATTTTTCATTCTCTTACTTTAGAAGTTAGAGGGGGGGGACACACATTTTACCACTTTGGAAGTGTCTCTCGCGCAAATTATTCAGTGTAGACGAAAATGATTTTAGAAACCTCAACATCCTTTTTGAAGACCTATCGATAGATAACCCACACGTGTAGGTTTGATGAAAAAAAAAATTTTGAGTTTCAGTTTTCAGTATGGGGAGCAACCCAATTTTTTTTTTTTTAATTTTTTTGTTCAAATCTTAATGGGGTTCACAGAATACATCTACTTACCAAGTTTCAACAGTGTAGTTCTAATAGTTTCGGCAAAAAGTGGCTGTGACATACGGACGGACGGACAGACAGACAGACAGACAGACATGACGAATCTATAAGGGTTCCGTTTTTACGTTTTACGGAACCCTAAAAAGAGATGCACCAATGCTCTACGATGTCTAAAAATTCGGTCTCCAGGCCCGCGATAAAAGCTATGGAATAGCTTAACACATACAACCGAATTGAGTACCTTCTCCTTTTTGTAGTTGGTCAAAGATCGCTGTAAATGTCATGATGAAGACAATACATAATGTTCAGTCGGTACAGAGAAACGATAAGTTTGAATGTTTGTTGTCACGTCGGAACGCCTGAACGGATCAGGACGTCTACTCTCTTTCTACGAAAACGTAATTTCGAAAAAAAACTCGCAACTTTCCTCCTCTCGTTCTACTTCCTTTCGTCCGATAGAACATTGTTTGACGTTTAAATGTTCTAAGGTTAATCTAATTAGAGTAGGCTTAGAACATTTAAACCGACAAAACGACAGATCGAAGTAGAATCGGAGTTGGAAAGTCGCGAGTTTATTGCGAAATTACGTTTTCGTAGAAAGAGAGTAGACGTCCAGGTTGTAATTTGAAACACAGATTATACTCGTAATAGTAACAGTCTACTTTTTATTGCTAGAAAATTGCGGGAGCTGCTAGTTGTATCATAATTCTTTGACTATCTTTGTGATTTTGGTTTATTGATTGTCTAATATTATGATTTAGATTCTTTAGATCAATAAAAATAATATGTACTAGCACACGTTGTTTTAGGAGGCATTCAGAAATTACGTAACATAAATTCGGGGGAAGGGGGTGTCGTGTAAAATGTTACAACGCGCATGGAGTTCTTAAAAAACTAACGAAATAAAATCTCCCGAGTTGCCAACTCGTGTGCCGACTTTACGGTAAATATTGCCACTTGGACGTTACGTACTGTTTAAGGAAAGTAATGGGAGTGGCAAGGGTATACAATCTTTAAACAAGTACCTATTGCAATTCAAGGGGAAATTTAAGTATTACCACACCCCGGACACTCGGCCTAAAATCTATACAGACGGTGCAGTTGACATACCTACACTCACACAACTACGCATATGTCGTTCGAACACATTTACGCATGTTTGCGTGTCATCTAGGGTTACTAAATTATTTTATGGAATAGCTATGACCCGTGAGTTCACCTGCCTGTGTTAAGTGTCCTATAATCTTACCTAGTTAGTGTTCGATCTTTAATGTAGGTAAATATAACTTTCATCAACAATCAGTTTGCTTATGCTGAAACCAGTCGGTTGCACCCGAACCGACTCATCCGATAGCGGTCCCGCTACCGAATGGTTCGGAATCAACGATTCACAACGCCAATCGGATTGGCGTAGGAATGTCTTTTGGCCAGACTAAAGACAAGCTATCCCACCTAGTTTTCGAATACAGATACAAATTTGGTAGAAAAGTTAACTCATGGTAGGAATATACAAATCGTCAAATAACTGTATTTCGGGTTTATTTTGTGGTTTTGAATGACTTTTTTTACATAGAATTTGTATAATAAACGAGTAAATCGAACAATAACCTCTGGAAATTTGCATCTGCAACACAAAAAATCATAGTTTACATTTTTCGTTTTACCTTCAATTTGTCAATCTGTTGATGTTGTCAAAGTCAACGGAACTATTGTTTGTTTTGTTTGAAAATAACCAAATAACAACAAAAAGTAATAGCTTCATAGTGTTTGTCCATTACAGTTATATATAACATATCTAAAAGTAACCACTAACAAAAGTATCTACACTCCACCGATCATCTGAATCAATAATCCTACATCTTCACTGCACATATGCCAGAAGTCTGTCATCAAACTGAAGACTACCTGAAGTGGATCGGTCATCTGAACCAAGACTCATACCGACCTCCGACTCATATCAGACCTGTCATAGTACCTATAACTTTGGGGATTTTGTCCCACATATCTAGCTATATTGACTGACCTCGTGGCTTAGTTGATAGTAGCTCTGCCTGCGAAGCCGAGGGTCGTGGGTTCGATTCCCACCCAGTGCAAATATTTGTGTGATGAATTCAAATGTTTGCACTGTGTCTGGGTGTGTATGTATAATAAGTATGTATTTAAAACTATATAAGTATTATATCAGCTATCTGGCCGCCATCACACAAGCTTTGCTTAGTTTGGGGTCAGATGGTGTTGTGTGTGAATTGTCCACCAATATTTATTTATTTATTTATATTTGTCCACCAATATCTAAGTAAGTTTAATGTTTGTTAAATCACATGCCGTACACCGGCAAGGTGCTACTTTTATATACACCTACGGGGTCTGCGTTGTCATTATAGGGATTGGGGACCAATAAGTTCTGGCAGAAGTACATTTAAGTAACCTTTCCTTCATCTATAGATAGAACTAAAGTCGAACAGATAGGTACGAAAATACTGTTTGTTATACAAGGACCAGAGGGGTTCGTGGGTCACCCCTTTTGGGCTGGCACTAAGTAATATTATAGACGCACGCACTTATCACACGGTCTTCTTACTTAGTTAGCTCCGTCTATGTTTGTGACCACCACTGACCACTGGGGCCAAAGTTGTTTCCGCTCTTGCTGTTATATCGTTGTTTGACGTGATGTCTCGTATCTCCAATGTTTCTTTGTGGTTTCTTGGCTTTTTGCTCAAACAACAAACATGTTTCATATTTTCATCTTAAAAAAATAAACAATATCAACAAATCAAATGTGGCAATAATCTATTTCTAGCAATTCTTTTGAGCACAAACTGCCAACTTTGAAAATTTCATAACCCAAAATTCTAAAAACTAAACACATATTACACACTAAAGCTAATAAAAACTCGTTTACTGTCCATAATCTTACAGAAATATTGAGAAAAACAGAGAAAAATCAAGTAAATACAATAATCTGAAAATCGTATTTAGCTATCCACGACAAAAAAGCTGTCCGAATCCCATCCGATTAGAAAACAGCTGGTAGTCGGTTGCAAACGTCAAAAGTAATCGGAATTGGCGTTGAGAATCGCAAATTGCCCGAACCAGTCGGTAGAGGCCAGTTTCCGTGGATCAGCCCGACCCGAATGGTTTCAGAATCGCTACGTAGAATAGCTTAACACAGTTTATAAAAATGATTCAATCTTTGTAGAAATTCTTATGTAATCAAAAATTTCTTATTCTTAACTTAAAATTGTGAACTTATCAAAACAGTAGAAAAACGATTCAATCCTAGTATATTATAGAAATTCTTATAAAATTAAAAATCTGTTATTCTTGTTTCGTTGAACAGATGAAAAAATTGGTACCTAAATTTAAATAACACAGCAACACAGCGTCATGGTCGTATTCTCATAGAAAATTGTCGTCCGATATAACCCTTCGTTGAGGGCTTCTCGCGTCCTTGCGGGGTAGGAAGCTTGAAACTGGCGGGGGATGGGGAGTGTCCATTCTATCTGTATTATCTATTCTATGGTATTACGTAACGCAAACGTACTTAAATGCCCCTTATCTAATGATTGCACTAAAACTTCGTAAATGTTGATTTATGGCTTTGACTTGCTCTTTATAACTAATGTGTTTTAATGGTTAATAAAGGTCAGAAATCTGAAACATCGGTCCCATACTTGCCTCTCACATGGAGTGCGAAAGAGATGACACATCCTTAATCGAGCAAGTGACAGCTCTTGTTTGTAGGTTTGTGCATACTTACCTACTTATTTTTGGGCAACTTGAGTGCAATGTGCAGTTTACGTTTCTCAATATAATATGACCCGAATTCGAGTCAGCAACCTTTTTATGCAGCCGAATTCAACTTTTTGTTGTTTGCAAATTCGAAACATGTTTTAAATATAGAATTGAAACGTACTGAATATAGGTACCTAGGTATGCGCCTGCGTTTTAAATATGTACACAGTCGACATAGTAGGTATGTACCTACCATTATGATTTTAATGCGAAAGTTGTTTTGTAGGACTCTTTGCCGAGTCTACCTGGGGACTCCATGAGGACCCAGAGCCGGATCTAGGGGGGGGCAAGCCGGGGCCCGTGCCCCGGGCGGCAAGTCCAGGTGGGCGCCAAAACTCGCCTTTAATAGACGTGCAACTCATAAACATTGACTTAAATTTGACCACAGAAAAAAATATACTGGCACAAGTACATAAATTTCACTGTTTATTTACTGTGATTATATCAACTCGACTGATAATCAGAATCATTATCATTTTTATTCATAAAAAATATTAAGTACATGTCATAAGATTAAATAGTAACAAGAATTAAGATAATTATATATAGAAAGATTTATAATTATCAATAAATTACACAAAATGTAATTATTTAAAAACTAATATCAAATCAAATAATCTCAAGTCAACACTACTAATTAAATTAATGATCTAGAAAATTAATTAATTCAATTTAATAAATAAATGAAAATGTCAGAATAATTAAAATATATATCCATGTATACTAGTGTACAGCACACGAACCACGTTATACGCGAGGTGCGTGGTGCATATCCATACATTCGTATGGATCAAAATTGCGCGTTCAAAATACGCTCCCGCTCGCCTGCATAAACCGTACATTGCAGCGGCAAAGTTACTGGAATGACGGTATAGAACCAGCGTACCTACCGTCTAACTGAAACTGCCTTAGCTTTGAATTTGCTCTCTCTTTTCTTTTCGCATGAAATTATAGAAACAGCAATAGCAAAGCCAAAGCAGATTTAGTTAAACGGCAGACCCACAGGGCCACCGTAAGCGGGCGTGCGAAGCGTACCCCTCACACGGGCGTCACGCCATACGCCCGGGGCGTAAAGCGACTCATCACGTATTTCAAGTCATCGTAGTAATATCCGATCCAAAATTATCATCATGAATCCTTCTTTACTCATTTTTTGGGAGGCTAGGCATGGCTAGGCACCGGTTTCGAGACGAACCTTTTAACCGGGGCTGGACGCCTGAAGACACTGCAGAGAAAATGTGGAGTAAGTTCAAAGCTAAGCTAAGACACTGCAGAGAAAATGTGGAGTATCTCTCTACCTAGTCTGTGGTGAGCATCAGCACTTCTGCGCCCTTAATGAAACGATTTTTTTATCAGTGCCTTAACGTTCTCGTAGGCTGCGTCCGGGCATGGGGATTTATATTCACTGGGTTGAGTGTTCTATAGAGTCATCGTCTCTTTGCTTTCTTCCTGTTCAGCCAGGAGGAGACTACGAGGGAAATTACGCTAGGTACGTACATCAGGATAGCATGAATGGTGTGGCGCGATATTCTGTAGGTGTGAATGTGGCCCATAGTCTCCGTAGTCAAGCACACCACGTGCCAGATTGGCCACACCTCCACCGTTTCGATGTTCAAATCTTGGTCGATCACAGCATTTCATAAGTAACGGCCGGCTTCTAGAAACATCCTCAGGGTGATATTATGCTTTACTTGAAGTCTATTTGTTTTACTGGTCGCACTATAAGTAAGACGCGTACGAATGTAGGTCTAGTTTAAGCCCAGTTTGATTTGTAGCAGCAGCTTAGAGCTCAAGATTGGGCCTAGCAATACTCGACCTCGACTTTGCTTGCTAGACTTTGTAACTGGTTTGAGAGTGCATGCTCAAGTTTGCGTTGTTGTGGGCGCTCATTTGACTGTGCGTTTTCACCTGATAACCTGTTCTCGAAGTAACAGTAGTAATGGTAAAGATGTATTCTATTTAGGCCTGTTCGTAGTGCAGTCGTTTTTCCTACAACATTTACAACGCTGCGTCATCTGTCGATCCATCCTGGCTGTGAATCGAGAAGCTTCTGTATTCGAGAAGCTCGCTGTGGGTTGGGCTAGAAGAAGGTTACAGTGTCCACCAGCATTTATCATTACCAGAGCGTCATTAGAGCCAAATGCGAGGGTTGGTGGACCCGCAAGGGTGGTACTTGGCAGGGTTGCGGTCAAAATCGAGGGAGTTTTAGTCGGTAGAGGGGCACCATGTCCGTCCGTGGTGTCGAGCCCGACGGACATGCCCCTGCATAGTGGTCATGAGTAGATGCATTAACACCCCCCCCCTCAAAAGAAAAGAAAGAAAAATTAAAGATAAGTGGGCGGGGGCGCCATTTTTCAGATTTTGCGCCGCCTAAAAAATATTGAAGATCCGGGGCTGTGAGGACCACAGCTTTACATGTTATTCTACCGTCAAGAAGCAATGTTCACAGGACGTCTAATATATTTCTACAAAAAACGTAATTTCGAAATAAACTCGCGACTTTCCTACTCCGGTTTTACTTCGTTTCGCCCGATCGAACATAAGTTTGAAGTTTAAATGCTCTAAGCCTCTAATTAGAACATTTAAACGTCAATGTTCGATCGGAAGAAACGAAGTAGAACCGGAGCGGAGTAGGAAATTCGTGAGTTTATATCGAAATTACGTTTTTCGTAGAAAGAGAGTAGACGTCCAGGACGTCTACTCTGTTTCTACGAAAACAAAATTTCGAAAAAAAAGTCGCGACTTTCCTACTGTCGTTCTACTTTGTTTCGTCCCATACAACATTGTTTGACGTTTAAATGTTCTAAGCATACTCTAATTAAAGTAGGCTTAGAACATTTAAACGGACAAAACGACGGATCGAAGTAGAATCGGAGTTGGAAAATCGCGAGTTTATTTCGAAATTACGTTTTCGTTGAATTAGAGTAGACGTCCAGGACCGTGTCTTACTGTTTCCGTCACTATTATATCGTATAAAAAATGTGTTCGTTTGTTTCCACGTCTGTACGGACCTGAATGAAATTAAATACGTAATAAGTACACGCTTTTTATTCCAGCAAGGTCAGGATAGTTTACTATCTAACGATTAAATTATAAGCGGACGGTATTTACAAATTGAAGGTGATAGAAACATACTTTTATATTGTTTATTTATTATTTATAAAATAAGGCTTAGGTATTTGTAAATGTATAGGCGTACCACGAAATAATGGCACTTAGATGACATTGCCATCCAAGCAACCCCCGGCAACCCCTGGTTGGCTTGACGACGGCGTTATTTCCCATTATCGCCACGTGCCATTATTTCCATGGAAGGGTTTATATTAAGGGCTGGCTTAGTGGGTAGTAATTCTGCCTGCGAAGACGAGGGTCGTTGGTTCGATTCCCACCCAGTGTAAATATTTGTGTGATGAATTCAAATATTTGTACTGTGTCTGGGTGTTTCTATATGTAGGTATAATAAGTATGGATTTAACTATCTTATACCTTTAAACGAGCAATTCTTGTACCTATATAAATATGTAGCTATTTCATAGCTGTGAATGGAATAAACATAAGTTAGTAGTGGTATGACTCTTAGCAGAGTCCGCCTGGGGAAGTACCACACCTTTGCCAGTTATTCTAGCGCCAAGCAGTAATGTGCAAACATTACTGTCTTCCGGTTTGAAGGGCAATGTTTTCAGAGAAATTACAGGGATATAACCTCTTAGACCTCTGGGTGACGAGCGCAGTGCAGTGTTACCATCTATGTTGCTTACCATCAGGCACATGCCCTGTTCGTCTCGTCACTCATTATTAAAAAAAAGTTAAATTATTAACTGTACATAAATTTAATCCTTTAATACAATAGGTAATGGCTAGAACTGTTGAACGGTTGGAGTCCATTCGGTCAGTCTACAACTACGATACCTACCTCACACGAATAAAATAAAAATAAATAAACTTTTGCGAATAAAGAAAAAAGTCTAGTAGAAGTACCTACTGCGGTATACAACGCCGGATTAGAAGTTTTAAACAGACTTGGCTACATTTTATGTGTAGGTACGTCTCTTTTCGCTCACCACTATACCGAACGATTTTATGAATTAAAACATACTTTTATTAATGTTTTTGAATTGATTGTGATAGTAAGATACTTAAATTCAACAAAATGAAAGAAAGCGCATGAATGCCAAAAAAAATGCAATCAGCTCTTTGGTGTATTTCGTATAATTTCAAACTAATTGACGCATCTTAGTCTTAGTTTTATTCTTTGCGAAATTACACGTGCACGTGGACTGTCGACAAGTCGGCGGTAATCACCGCCGCCGTCGGCGCGGCATTACTATAAAGCGCCGCCAAAGCGCCGCGCGGCAAACAAGAATCCTTTGCCGCGGCCGTCGAGCGAGCGTCGACGAATCAGCGAGCGAGAAATAAGCCGAAAAGCCATATTTAAAATCGACAAAAATTGATTTATTTAAAGTTGAGGGTTCCGTTACAAATTATTTCTATTTGATTTTACATTGGTTGTCTGGAAGAAATTGCTTTAAGCAATAAGGCCGCCCTTACACTACATAATACTGTGACCAAAGTAAACGAGATTTAAAGAACATTTCCATCTGTACTTTCATAATGTGTATATTTTTCTTTCTTATGTTTTGTTAATCTTAGTTTAAGTCTTAAACTGTTCTGTATTTTTTTTTTGTAGGTGTAATAAAGAGTTTTATTATTATTATTCACTTATTTATTTTCCTTCTTAATTCCTAAGTTTTTTACAATACATATAAAATAAATATAAACATTATAAAAAACTTAAAAACTAGGGTGCCGCCAGGAGCGGGGCAGGGCCCAAGCTACCGGTGGTTAGGGCTGCAGTTATTATTATTAGCTGCTGTTATTATTATTATTATTATGAGTATAAACTTTTGTTTCTCAGGATTTTTGTCCTGGTAAATTGAAATAACACGGGTGGGTACCAAGTGTTATTCCATTGATTCGAGATTTGGGTCAGCATTATCCGTGTCTAGTTGTAAAAATTTTCTAACAATTCGGCATGTGTTAAGTATAGCTGCTTTTTGCAGCTGAATGTACGTTAGTTTATGCAGCTCAAGTGTATTTAGGCTCCAAAATATATGTTTGGGAATTACTCCTGTTGTTGATATAATTAGTGGTATTATTGTAACTGTGTTCATTTTCCAGATTCTTTTTACTTCTTGTTGGAGTTCGGTGTATTTTCTTATTTTTTCTGATATTGTACTTTGAATGTTATTTGTGTTAGGTATTGCAACATCAATTAAATATACGTGTTTGTTTACTTTATCGATTAGTGTAATGTCAGGTCTATTGTTGTATATTGTGTGGTCTGTCAGGATAGTACGATCCTACGATCATAATATATTTTGTGAGAGGAATTTTCTAAAACAGCTTGAGGTGAGTATTTATAGTATGGTGTAGGAGTCGAGTTACTAAGCTTATGTTTAATACAAAGTTTTTGATGTATTATGTTAACTATTTGGTTGTGTCTATGAGTGTAGTCATTTTTTGTGAGCGTCACACATGCTCCTGTAATGTGTTGTATTGTTTCGGGCTTACTGCGGCATTTTCTGCAAAGATCGTTGCGCAAGGTATTATCTTTAATTATAAATTTTCTGTAATTTTTTGTTGCAACAACTTGATCCTGTATCGCTATAAGAAACCCTTCAGTTTCAGGAAATAACCCACTGGATTCTAACCATTTCTGTGATGCTATCTTATCGATTCCAGGTTGATTTAATTCTTTTAAGTATCTTCCATGTAGTTCCTTGCTGTTCCATGAATTTATCTTATTTTGATGATATTGGTTTATGTCTATTGATTCTACGTTTTCAGAGCTTAAATTAAGAGGAGTGAAGTTTTTATCAATTACAACTGTGGCTTTATGCAATGAGCTAAACGATTTCTTGTAGCTGAAAAAATTACGGAGCTTCTGTAATTGTCTATGATGTAGTAGAGTTATGTCAATCATGCCCCTTCCACCTTCTCGACGAGGAATGGTTATACGTTCTTTTGCTGACTTTGGGTGATGGTATCTATACTGTGTTAAGGTGGTTCTAGTTTTGGTCTCTAAAGTAACTAAATCGGATTTAGTCCATTTTATAACGCCAAATGAGTAAGTTAGAATTGGAATCGCGTATGTGTTTATGGATTTAAACAGGTTTTTACCTACTAATTGGGTTTTGCAAAGAGTGTTTAGTCTATTTAAATATTCATTTTTAAGTTTTTGTTTAGTAATGGTATGATCTAGAGTTTTTGATTGATTGTATCCTAAATATTTGTACATTTCTTCA
The DNA here is from genome assembly GCA_963693475.1 of Ectropis crepuscularia. Lineage (NCBI taxonomy): Eukaryota > Metazoa > Arthropoda > Insecta > Lepidoptera > Geometridae > Ectropis > Ectropis crepuscularia. The sequence continues at coordinate 21,209,453 of OY856361.1, read as the reverse complement.
TTATTCATTGCTGTTATTTGTTGATCTTCATCAATGTTGTAATCTCCTTCAATTATTTTTCCTTTCTTAATGTTCAGCTTTCTGCATTTATCTAGTCCCAATTCCATTTCAATGTCTTTGGAAAATTGTGTTGTAATGTTTAACAGATGTGTCATGTTGCTATCGCTATTAGAGTATAATTTTATATCATCCATATAGAGTAAATGAGTTATTTGTGCTAATTTTTGTTTTCCACTTTTTATGTCAAATCCACTATTGCTTTCTATGAGTTCATGTGACAATGGATTTAGGGCCAGACAAAACCAGATAGCACTCAAAGAGTCTCCTTGAAATATTCCTTTTTTGATAGCTATTTCTTTAGTTATTATAGTGTTTGATTCACCCCGTAAATGTAAGGAAGTTCTCCAGTGTTCCATGGTGTTTTTTATGAAATTTACTACGTTTGAGTTTATTTTATATATTTCTAATATTTTTATAAGCCAAGTATGTGGTACGCTGTCAAATGCCTTTTTATAATCTATGTATGTAATGTAAAGATCTTTTTTGTTTTTATTAGCATGATTTAAAATTGTTGAGTCTATTATTAATTGTTCTTTGCATCCCATGTGATAGCGTCTACATCCTTTTTGTTCCTCTACTAAGATATTGTTTTCTTCTATGTGATTATTAATTCTATTTGCGATACATGATGTTATTATTTTATAGAGTGTTGGGAGGCATGTTATGGGTCTATATTGGGTCGGGTCTTTGGTATTATTGCTTTTAGGTAACATAAAAGTTATTCCTTTGGTTAAAAATATGGGTAACGTAGTTTCACCTTTTATTATTTCTGTGATTTGTTTTGCTAAAATGATATGTACGCTAGTAAGTTTTTTAAACCAATAGTTTTGGATATGATCACATCCAGGTGCTTTCCAATTGTGTGTTTTGTTTATTATTTTGGTTAATTCGTCAGAGTTTATATTTTCAAATGACATTTCTTCTACATTATTAACTCTTTTGTTTTCTCTATCTATCCACTCGTAATTAAGATGTTGGTTATTGTTTTGGTTGATAGAGTTCGACCATATTTTTGACCAAAAGTTAGTTAGATCATCTTCTGAAGGAGTCTCGTTTATTACGGTATTTATTTTAAGTTTTCTGTAGAATTGTTTTTCGTTTGTTTGAAATATTTTATTATTTTCTTTTCTGTCTAATGATTTTTTATACCTCGATAATCTGTGTGTCTTAACGGATAGTTTTTGTTTCAAAGTGTCTAAAAAATCTGCAACTTTTTTATTGAAATCTTCGTGGCTACTATGTGTTCTGTTATTTTCTATAATTTTGTTTACATTGTTAATTAATTTATGCCCTCTATTTCCATTTTTGTATTGCGTTAGCCTACCAATATCTCTTCTGAAATTATCAATATCTTTTTCTAGTCTTAGTTGCCATCTTGGCTTGTTAGTTTGCTTTCCTGTGTCGGATCCTATCTTATTGTAAGTTTTGAGTTGAAAATGTTCTGTGATAGTTAAAGCACAACAATATATAAGTGTGTGCGATTGTTGTATATCTATTAAATGTGGTATGTGTTTTGGCAAAATTATTTTGTTGAATATAAAAATTACTTCAGTAAGTGTGTGGGATTGTTTTATTTTTGGAAGACGAGGTCTTTCTGTAGGATCAGTATCGAGGTATTTTATTAGGTTTGAGCAAAATTTATTGCTCAGTTCGTTTGTTAAACTGTCATCAACTGTAAATGATGTCTCTTGGTTTGTACAAGACAATGGTGTAAAAGAACATTGCATGTCAGAGTTATTTGTAGTTGTCTGTGTTCCAATATCAAGTTCAGTTCTATTATCAGTCAGTGTGTCAGGTATTGTATGTGTGTTATCAATTATGTTAGTCTGATGTTGTCTGTTCCTTCGGTACTGTGTTTGTGTAGTTATTTGATTGTGTGTTTCACTATTCTCTAGTTCTTTAGCTACTTCATCTCTTAAGCTTTTAATTTGCTCTGCTGTAAGATACTTGTTATTAACGATCGCTCTCCTTTGATCTGAGAGTCGCTGTTCTGAGACGTTGAGATCCGGATAATGCTGACAAAATTGGTCATAAAGTTGTTGTCTGTAACTTGTTAAGTTTGTTTCTAGTTCTGTAACTTTGAAATATGTACGCATTATGAATATGTTTATATCTGATGTCCACTTCATGCGTACACGTGGTTTACCAGCTTTGGTGGTCGCCGGTTTCAGTGCCGACAAGGCTACCTGCGAAACACTTCTAGCTGGGGAACCCTCTTGGGGCTCCTTGTTAGATGTAATGCTATTAGACTGATGTACTTCTAATAGTTCTGTTTGAGACTGTTCGTTATTAATCTCGTTGATGATTTGCAAACTATAATTTCTTGAACCAATTTCTAATGTATTGTCTTGATAGTTATGTTGTGAATGATTTAGATATTTTTCGGTTTCATGTTTTATTTCCTGTATTTGATCTATGGTTAAAAGATTACTCCTAAAAATTGCTCGGCGTTGGTCTCCTACTCTCTGCTTAGAAACTTGCATATCTGGAAATTTATTTGTAAATTTTTCGTGTAATTCGGTTAAGTAGGCTCTAGTATTATTTTCCATGTTGGTTATTTTGTAGTAGGTGTGCAATATAAATTTATTCATCTCTTCCGTCCACTTTTTTCGCACACTAGGTTTGACTTTGGTGGGTACAAGAGCGCTGCTACTTGCCTCTTGTTCAACATCCTCAGCCGATATCGTTGAGCTTATTTCGGAATCCATGTTACGTGAAGCAATGGTCGTCTGACAGTTTAAGAATCCCGCCCGGAGATTCACCTCGCCCCTGACCCTACGAGATCGCAACCTACTGTCATCGGCCTCTCTCGCAGCGTCGCCGGGCACTTGGGGCTTGTTTATTGTTGTGCTTATTATTATTGATAAAGAAAACATACTAAAGACTGACACAGAAGATCCTGGGTTCGATTCTCGGCTTGGTCGATATTTGAACGATGAATTCGAATGTTTTCTAGGTATGAGTCTGATGTTTAATTGTCCTTGTCTGTTTGAACTACGACTTCCCCGACACAGAACAACCTAGTGGAGAGTTTGTGATTTTGAGCAGTTTTATTTGGCACAGAAATAGCCCGGATTATAGCACGTAGGATACTTTTATCCCAAAACAAATTCACGATTTTTGGAGGACGCGGATGCAAACACAAAAAACATACGTAAGGCTGAGCACGGGAAATTGTGAGTTCGGTTCTCGGCATGGTCGATATTTGAATTATAAATTCGATTGTCTTCTATGGGTCTAAGATTTAGTTGTCCTTATCTGAGTGAACTACAGCTTTCCCAACACAGAACGACCTAGTAAGCTACGATTGTGAGGAGTTTTTATTTGGCACAAAGATAGATTATAGCCTGGAAATAGAACATAGGATACCTACCTAGGATACATGCACATCGGTACAAGTAGTGGTAGGACTCTTCGCAGAGTCCGTCTGGCGAAGTACCACACCTTTGCCAGTTATTCTACCGCCATGTAGTATAGAGCAAGCATTACTGTGTTCCGGTTTGAAGGGCAATGTTTACAGTGCAATTACAAAGCATAGAGATATAAGATCTTATATCTATGCGGTACGAAAGCGGTGCAGTGCTGGGTGATAATTTAGACTCGTGTTCCAATAGCTGCGTTCGTGTTATTATGTTGCTTACCATCAGGCACATGTCCTGCTCGTCTCGTCACTCATCATTGTAAAAAACGTATGTGCGATTTTACGCGACTTTTTACGTGCCTTGGGGTTTTAAAGTGCGGAACCCTAATTGTCCAATTTGAAATTATTAGAAATATGTGATTTTAATTTTTGAGTTGAAAGTTCAGTCGCTCTGTCGCTCTCTAGCGTAAAAGCGGTGCAAACGTCTTGGATTGCAGTGTAAAAATGGATGTATGTTTATTATGTGTTCTGTGGCGAAATTTTAGTGCTAGGTGCAGTGCGACGGGATTATTAAAAGGTTAGTTCATTTAGCCAAAAATAAGTAGCTAGTGTAGGTATTTTCCATACTTATTACAGAATTTAATTAATTATTCTACCTTTTTATTTGACTTTAACTCAAACATGTACCTACATTATAATTTTATTTAACATACATTATGTTGTATTTAATTTGACTTTATTTCCTGTTAATGTTGTTTGAAGGCTTATTAGGTACTTACATTTGACAAAATTTTGTCGACTGAATTCAGAAGCAAGTTAGAAACAAGCAATCCTCGCTTCTGAATTTAATAGGACTGAATGTTATAACATTTCAATAAATTCAGTAGCGACCAAGTTTAGTCGACTCAATTTAAAGTGTAATAGGTATTTTGGTTAGTGCTAATAAAAAGTATCTCTGTTCATTCTATCTGGATCGATCGAATAGGTATACCAGTTCAATGGCGTCCACGCTTTAAATTACGGCTGGTCTAATCGGGAGAACGGCGCAGCGCCTGCCGATCCGAAAGCCCCGGGTTCAAATCCCAGGCGCATCATTGTGTTTTCGAAGTCATGTGCGTAATGCCGTTAACATTAAACGGTGACGGCAAACATCGTGAAGAAACCGACATGTGCCTACCTAGAATATTTCGAGGGCATGTGTCATCCGCCAATCCGCACTCTATGCTATTTAGGTAGGTTTTTCAAACGACATAATACCTAGGTCGAGAGACGGCGCGCGGCGGTGCGGCACGCGCGTTTGAAGGCGGCGCGGCGCGGCGGGTTCACTGACCGCCAGTGAGGGTTGTCAAATAAAATATTAATCAACGGATTTTTAACTTTGTATGGAAAAAAAATGTTGTGCTTTCGTGTCTAATATTCACATATGTGATTCGATACTTAGTATAGATGAAGTACCATAAATATTGTTGGACCTTTCCGCCACACGTTGTATATAGAATCTGAATCTCGGAAACGGCTCGACGGATTTTCATGAAATTATGTATGCAGGGGATTTCGGGGACGATAAATCGATCTAACTAGGTCTTATTTAAAAAAAACGCATATTATGCGCGTTTTTAGACGATGAAAAACTGTCACATTAGACATTAGAATGTGAGGGTAAATTTCGCCGTGTGACGTGACGGCATAATTAGCTCAGACGGGAAGTCGGGCGCTCATAGCGGTCACGAATTAATAGCTCCGGGTTCGAATCCAAACGGGTTCTCTTTTTTTTCAATTCGTTTTTTTTAAGAAAATCTATTTCTTGGAGTCTTTTATCTGTAGGTATCTAAGTATACTTAGTATTTAAACCGAGCAAAGCTCGGTCACCCAGGTACTATAAGTATTATATCACCTATCTGGCCGCCATCATAGTACAAGGTACAAGCTTTGCTTAGTTTGGGGTCAGATGGTGCTGTGTGTGGATTGTCCACCAATATTATTTATTTATTTATCAAGTGACGCGAGTGCAGATGTTTTTTCCGATCTCAAAAAATGTCCAGCGTCCAGCCTGTTCTTTTCACATCTTTTCGTTTGAAATAAAACCCATTATCTAGTTAGCTCCCAATACCGCACATATGTAGTCCGACTTTCGTTTCTATTGGGTAACTACATTATCTTGTTGAGCCAAATTGCCGCTGTGCAAAGTTCAGACTAATTTGTTTACTTTGTTTCATTGTGAGTTATATTTATGGTCCTGGTCAAAGGCTAAGGTCATCTTAGCCTTGTTATCTCTTATCTGTGACGTTTTCAACTATTAGGTATTATTTTATTCTGTACACGGATTATTTATGTAGGTACCTATAATTTTATTGTAAGTGACGTTATCAAGTGTTCTTTTGAATTAAGTAATGGTTCAAATAAATTAATTGAATTGAATTACTTTTATATCAATAATAAGTTTCGCGCTTGACCGCCATGTCGCCTAATGTGAAACGACGCGACGATGCGGTTTATAAATACAAAATGTTTTGTTACAGTATAGAAGGTTAGCAATAGTTTGATTTCTATTGTTAGCATGCACATAGTAAATACAGAAACTTATACATATATTGTGTTTGTACTTACATAATAATTCTTTCTCTGGGAAACTCCCCGAGTGTCACTGTTTCATCCTACTAACACTATAAATATCACAAGTTGACATGTTTGTTGCTCAATTAAGTTGGAACGGCTGAACAAATCGGGTTGAAATTTCGTACACAGTTACATTAAACTAGAGCAGGTAAATCCAGTTTTAATATGAATTATATCAAAATAAAGACCAGTTCAAGTAGACGCCATTAAACACAAATTTATCTAAATACCTTCCCAAATAAAAACACGAAAAATTTCTTTTCCCGACAAAAACCTGACCGCAAAGTTAGTTTTGTATTTTTTCATCATTCGGTGTAATATAGTTACCAAAGTGTATCATCAAGCGGTTAAAAAGTTCAAGTGATGTCACTTCATTGAAAGATTTTTTCAAAGCTGTGACACAATAACCCACTCCCACCACTCCAGACTCCAGAAGTTTGATGATATTATCTTATATATTTATCAATTGTAAGTAATTTGACAAAACAAAAGATATGTGTGCGTGTCTGCAGGTGTGTATATGAGCATATGTGTGAGTGTGTTTGAGTTTGGGAGTTGGTTGTGAATAAATTTCTGTTTTTGTATCTAATTCTAATGTTACATAACCAGCCCCACACTATGCTAACTCAGGGCCTTCTGTAGGAAAGAGAAAGAATCAAAGCCTTGCTGACAATTCTAAGTGAAGTTTGGGCACATCATCAAAATTGTTTTTAGCCAACTTACAAAAAGGAGGAGTACCAAGCAAAGAAAAATGTTAAATTACCCGTTTTAAGTTTAACATGAAATTTCAAAGTATTGCAACATTTAGCATAAATTGTTACATACTACATGAAAATAGACTACTTGTTAGAAGTTTTTTTTGTAGGAACAGAAAAATCGTATTTGTAACTCTTTTCACACATTGTGCACATAAATGCCAAAAAATAATTTGATCGAATTTTATTAGTATTAGATTCTGGACTTTACACGACCACGCTGCGCAGCGGTGCGACGACGTATTTAGCCCCTCTAAGATACGATGGTACTTTTTTATATTTTAATATTTTTCCATCCCATTTTTTCCTATTTCTAACTTCAATATAAAAAAATACTCGCAGTAATAACACAAGTTGTCTAAACCATCCCAGTATGTTAGTATGTACTCATCCCAGATGACTGTAGACATACGCAATCCCAGAAAATAAATATGTTTAGCGGACTTACCGGAACTCAAACATTTTTCAAAAGCTTCTTTCGCCGTCACCAGCTCCGGTTTCCTCTCCAAGGGCTGCGACAACTCTCGAGTATATGTGAAATAATTTCTTGATTTCCCGGTGGACAACACGGCACTTGGCCTGCTAAAATTACGACTAACTTGTGGAATAAATTTACTCATTTTAGACATGGCGGTATAATGTTATTGATTGTGCTAGGCGAGAAAAATGATTTTAAAATGTTACAAAATAATTTCTCTCCAACTCGTAGCTAATTACTAGATCTGAACATAAGTTTGGGTCTAGGAATAAAAATGAAAAATCGTAATTAAGAATAAATCAAAGGCACCGCCCCTACCGGCGCCACAATTAAAACTGACATCGACAACAGGAAAATGGTTTGTCTTTGGCTGACAGGCTGACTGACAATAAACACTGAGCTGTTTCCGTTATTTGTCAATGTCAAAAATCAGACAGAATAAGGAAATGTTAGTGACATCCGTCTTACATCAGAGAAATAAAAACTCTCCGGTTGTCTTTAAAATTCTGTAGTCTATGGAATCAAGCTAGATAAAATACCCTTGACATTTCATTTTTACCACACTCCTTGCCAAACTAAACTGTGTTGATAGAGAAATTATTGATTTCCTACGCTGTATTCCGTAATGGACAGAGCCTTTATTTACTTGACCCCCGTTTGAGCTGCTTGTCACTTTGATATAATGATGTTGATGTAAATGTAATATCAATTCAATGACTTCCAACGATTTAGGGTACTGATTCAAAACATACACAAATAATTAACATAAAGAACTTGAACGACACTATCAATGTTCAAACGCTGGGCCCCGGTGAAATTATGGAGACTTAAACGAATGAAAGGCAGAAAAGGAAGCTGACTGATTCACAACACAATCCGAATGCTTTAAATGGGGCGTTTTCAAGATGCAAAAAGATCTGTCAAAGACAGTTCCCAGTTTCACCATGGATGGCGCCTATGTTTTATTTTGATAACGAAATTTCACAAAAACCAACAGTGGTGCCTCACTTGGCAATATTTAGAACTATCTTTGACAAGTCAATTTGCATCTGGAAAATGCGAATTGGAAATGACAATCCTTGTCTCTGTCATCCTAAACAAAGAAAGTTGACTCTACTTTTGTGATAAAATAAAAGCGGTCAAGTGCGAGTCGGACTCACGCACGTAGGGTTCCGTACCATTAGCAAATGAAAGGCGAAATCATCTTTTATTGTATAGGAGGAGCCCCTTAATTATTTATTTTTGTAGAGGGAATCATCTTCGACGTAGGATACGAAAGAGAGAACAAAGTGAGAACTGGTAGTACCGACTTTTTGAAGTGAAAACTTCTTTAGGCGCGCTATAGACAGAATTTTCGTGGGCTGCGAAATGGATTCATCAATCGTCACGCTTGGATATGATAATGGATCGGATCGGATATGAAATCTTCGGGTAAACTCGGTAAAAATGGCCAGGTAGGTAGGTACAGGCGCGGTCCCAGCCTCGAATTTTGGGGGGGGGTCACCAGTACGCAGCCGCAGCATTCGAGTAACTTTACTAGTAGCGCCCCACGATTTTACCCGCGTAGTTGACGCTCCAGTTGTTTTCCCGCGTTTAAAAATAGTTAATGCACTGCTAGACATTTTGATATTTTTTTTATTTTTAATCTAATGTACATGGCATTGGCAATGGTGACACTCTGAAAGTTTTAAGAAACTAAAAAACTAACTTGTATGAATATAAAATTTTTGCTAAATCTTTTCAAAGAACTCTCCACCAGCCTCTATACAAAGTTTCATGCGTCTGAACCAATTTTCAAAACATTTTTCCAGTCCTCCGCGGACACCTCTTCCACGGCCTTCTCAAACGCTGTTAGCGCGTCTACCGGCGATGAAAACTGTATCCCTTTGAGCAGATTTTTAATTTTAGGGAATAAAAAAAATCACACAGAGCCAAATCAGGACTGTGCCCCAAGACTCTGACCGGTGTGGAGTCCAGGAAGTCCCTCGTTTTGATCGCTGAGTGCGCGGGCGCGTTGTCGTGGTGAAGAAGGACCCCGCGGAGCCCGGTGTTCGGTCGCTTGTTTCTCATTGCAGAAAAACCTTCTGGCAAGCATTTTATGCTGGACCATTCGGCGTTGATACTGCTTTGGTCTCGAAGTGGAATTGAAATTAGGTACCCCGTCAAAGTGAAGAAACTAGCGCTCAAAATTTTCCTTGCGCTCGTCGATCGCTTCACTTTCGTTCTTTTGAAACAGCCAAACTGTCGACTGCTTTGTTTCTGGATCGTATTGATAAATCCAGGATTTGTCACCTGTCACAATGTCGTAAACGTCGTAGGACGACCACTCTTTTGTTCATCCCCCAAAGTAAAACGACCGCGTTTGAAGTCGCTATACCAGCGGTAGATGGTTGCTTTTGAAGGTCCTTCATCCATAAAACCAATTCGAAGTCGATCAAATGACTCGTCAGGTTTTAAGCCACATTTGAAATCGTAAAAAATCATAGCACGAAAATGTTCTCGACGCAGATCCATTTTTTAATGCGGAGGGAAATTTGAAAATCGAACAGTTGTATTTATACTTTTAAATAATCTAAGTTTTCAAAATAATTACAAGTGAATCTTATACATAGAAACTTTTTTTTTGCAAAATTTTCTAAGTGACCTGGTATATGATTTTGGGGGGGGTCATGTCCCCCGTGACCCCCCCTTTGGAGCCGCGCATGGGTAGGTACCAGGGCAACAGAAACAGTAAAGAGTTTCGATTACCTATCTCCAACAGCCCAGCATTTATCTCCAGATACCAGGACAACAGAAATATAAAAGAGTTGCGTTTGCCCCTAGGTACCAGTACCAGGGCAACAGCAAGTTTTCACTTCTATCGGCAGTTCCTATGACTGCCAATTTTTTTACGAATTCCGTATACATGAACTTTAGCAGTTTCTACAGATAGGCTTTCATCCATGTAGTTTCACTAAGGAACCTACCGGAGTGCTATCTGGCGGCAGAAAAGTGTATTTTTGCCTTTATGTTCAAGTACATTGTCCAAACGAGGTGGAAGGAACTACCGTACAACTTCGATAGCATGTTATATTCTACTAGTGGCACCATCTAGTTTGCTTGGCAAGAAACGTTAAAAAATTAAGTTTGTTGTATGGGAGCCCCCCTTAAATAATTATTTTATTTTATTTTTAGTACTTGTTATTATAGCGGAAATAGAAATACATCTGTGAAAATTTCAACTGTCTAGCTATCACCGTTCTTGAGATACAGCTTTGTGACAGACGGACGGACAGTGAAGTCTCAGTAATAGGGTCCCGTTTTTACCCTTTGGGTAAGGAACCCTAAAAACGTGTAGACTGTGGAATGCGTTGCCTGAGTGGATATTCCCATGGTTGCAATATTAATAAAACAAGACACCAATAGGTGTCTTGGTTTCTTCTAGGTAAGGACGCTCTATTGTAGACCATTTCGTAGCTTAACATGAAGCGAGATAGCGGTCAAGTGTAAACAAATAAAAGTAAACAAAAACGGATAGGACAAAGACTGAGAGGTTTTATTCCGTGTGGAGATTAATTCGATTCCTTTGTGAATCAGGTGACCTACATTCTGATTAATTTGACGTTTGGCCAGCTCAATGTTATGCTCAATGGAATCCGTTGCTAAACGTCAAAATAACAAGGAATTGATGTAGTAAATTGCATATAGGCGCTACGCGCTACCGATCGGTGGCGGGCAGATTTCATGGCTCAGGCCGAGTCGACTAGATGTGATTCGGCTAAGCAGATATCAGCCTCTGATCCTGGAAGATAAGCACAAGACCAGATACGTTCTGTGAAGCGATACGAGGTTCCCAATCATTTTACGTTATATCTTATTTAATAAAAAGTTATCTTATTAAAGTGAAACTTCTTATGCGACTTCCAACATGGTTGCGTTAAACGCCTTACGCTACCATGGAGAGGATGTTGCGGGAGTATGGAAATAGAAAGAGACAGAGCGAGAGTGAAAAGTTTCACTTCTTCCACGCGGAGGGACTCCAAGCACAATTTTTTTATTGGAGCATAACTTTGTCAATATATCCATTAAAATAAATGTAAAATGTAGGCATCGTTGATCGAAAAGATTGGCATTACATAGTGGTTGGTATTGTTAATCATATTGGTAAACTTCGGACAATGTGAGTCTTATGTCCATGTTCCAAACCAACTTGCGTATATTTCTATCGGATTACGTGTAGTACGAAAAAGCGACATCTTTTATGCTTTCACTTTCATAAGATACGAACGATGCGGTATGAGTATTTAGTAAAGTTTTGGTATCCAAGTTCACGAGCCTTTGATACCGAGGTTTTAGGCGCATACGTCACGTAGGCTTGCAGATGGTTTGTTGATACGGGGACACTTTATAGTTTTTTAATCCAACGTCTTTCTGTCTAAATTTCTACTGTGCTGCCAGCTTTTTGGAAATTTTCCCTAAACGAGTTCCATAAAGCGTATCCGTACGCTTATATTGAGCATTAAAATAATATTATACTTCGATGTGTTACACAAATGAATATTTTAATAAAATGTATGCACACATTTTTTTTTTACCAAACAATAAAATTAGAAATAACTATTAAATAGGATTGAATAATTTTAATAATAGGTGATTACAGATAATATAAAACACACAGTAATAATTTAATATGGTACACACAGCGAAACGGGAGTGACATGAGGCTGAAGGACTAGTATCCATGGTTTTGAATAAATTTGTATAAAGACAGTGATATCAGATAGACATAACTGGCTCGGCGGTCCCGAGTTTTTCATTCCGAGCGTGACGCTGAGCTTAATTCACAGCCCACGAAAAATCTATGTGTGGTGCACCAAAAGAAGTTTTCACTTCAAAAAGTATGTGAGTACTTATGTTCGCACGCAAGAAGTTGGTACTTCTTCTCTGAATTCCTTGTGCAAATAATATAGATGTTAACTTCAACTATTAATAGATCAATATTCAATCAGGTTTATCTTCGATGCAAGAAGTAGTAAAAAACTGGGTTTCCTCAAAAAAGACTTCAAAGTGACTGACTCAAAAATTGCCTGCTTATCGGTTTTTATCGGATACGCTTCGGAGAGTGTCAATGCCACCTTGTCATTCAAGGTGGCATTAGATCACGCAGATCAGATTATTTTTTTCTATCGGACTGCTCGTAGTTCAAAAGGGTCGGGATCTTACAATCTTGGTGCTTAGTTTGGTCTAGGTAAGCATGTTTCATCGTAGACCACATCGACGTCGTCACCACCACCACGTAATATCTGAGATGCCAGTCAAGCGTGAACCTATAAAAGTTAAAAAATAACCTTACCACATTTTAGAGTACGTATAACGTACATATTATGTACTAGCAGTGCAACACGGTTTTACTCGTGTAGTTCCCGTTTTCGTCGTTCCCATTATTTTGCCTGTATAAAAATGTGTTCCACTAAAATCTTTCTGTGTTCCCGAAAATTTAAGCCCGATCCGTTGATACGTTATGACGTGATTGAGAAACAAACATCCAAATATCCATATTTTTGAAGTGAAAACTTCTTTAGGCGCGCTATGGACAGAATTTTCGTGGGCTGTGAAATGGATTGATGATCACGTGATCATCACGCTCGGATATGATAAGAAATTTCGGGTAAGCTCGGGATGCTAGAGCGAGAAAGATAATGTGGTCAACAAACGTGCCAGACCGAGAAAGATAATTGTTAGAGGAGGACATGGGACAATAGATACTCTCTCTCTCTCTCTCGCTGCTCGCTACCGGTTACCAGTGTTGACACTTTAGCGACTTTGTCGCTGAAACTGGCGAATTTTTAAAACCTTTTTAGCGGATTTAGACGACGTGTTACCGACAAAGGGGAATATACTAGTGTAGTGTAGAAGGTTGGAGAAGGAAAAAGCTTATGTATTCTTCCAGACTGTTATTCCCTTAATAATTCAATCAAAACCGGCGATTTTGTTTCATAACTATTTGGCGACAAGCTCAAAAACATAGTGGCAACACTGACGGCTACCAACTACCAACTCCAAAAGACTTTTCTTTGGGCGGGAAAACACGACGGGTGCTTTATAATTTTCACAATCAAATTAATTAGTTTTGCTTTGTAAATATTTCGTTTCTTTCGTGTAAATATTTAGTTTTGTATACATATAGTCAATAGTATAAATAAATATGAGCGTCGCTAGCGACGGAGGTGACCCCGTCGAACAGACCAGAAAAAGAAAACTATTGAAGCCAAATCCAAGTGAAAATGTTTCTTACAAACTATTTAGAAAACCCCTTTATAAGAGAAAGAGACTATTCCCAGAAAATCGTAGTGGAGTCTCCAGTGTAGTGTATGTGGAATCGACGGAACAGGAGAAAGTCGGTAACAAAAATCCTATTACTATTTACTAAACTATTTTATTAAAACTATTTAACTATTTTATTATAATACGACATACCTACCTAATACAAAAATCAGCTAATGAAGTTTTCACTTCTGCCGTGTGGTCTTAAGCACACACCTTTTTTTTATATTAAATGGATTATATGTAACGCATGGACAATTAACTAATTGTTAATTGCAAATTTTACAATGAACAATTAATTAATTGTTAATTGTCAAAGTCAAAGTTATTTTTTATTCATAAATGTACAATTTACACGTCACTTTTAAAAACAAAAAAGAGCATACAATTTTAAAGTTTAAATTTAACATTTTATTGTACGATAATGAGTATCGTACAAATAAGTGTCAACCATTAAAATATACTATGTATTTATTACAATTGTAATTAACAATGTCATTTTTTATACTTTTATTGTAAAATCACTGTAACTATAAAAAGTTTGATCGATAAGCCAGCTTTTTAATCGGTTCTTGAAGCTGCCAAAACTTGGGGCTGATTTAACTATTTTAGGAAGAGTGTTATAAATTTCCGGTCCTATGATGTGAGTCAGCTTTTCCGATCTTGTGAGGGAGTGTGGTATACTATCCAGCTTGTCAGCGTTGCGTATATTGCAAGAATGTCTCTCTTCTCGCGTGTTGTATGAGTCTACGTTATTTCTGACATACACAACCACTTGGTAGATCAATATTGCAGGTAACGTAAGTATGCCATTGTTGTAAGCTATTCCCGCAATCAAAAATACAATCAATTAGAGGTCCTCTACTAACGGTGCCCCGCAGTAATACTTGCGTAGTTCTCGTATTTTTCCGGGTTAAAAAGAAGCCAATGCGTTCTTCCAGATTATAATCTATATGTGTTTTAAAATTCAGCCCAATCCTTTTGTACGTTACGACGTAATTGAGTTTCACACGTCCAAATATTGACATATTTAATATTTTAGTATTAAAATTAACGTGGTTGTTAGGGTCTATATGGGGTGGCATAACATTTTTTGTCCTATTTTAGGTAGGCATAACGTTTTTAGGACTAATGATAATTTACCATAACAACTAAACCCATAACTGTCTTTGCATAATGTTAACTAGCATAACCATATATGACATAACGATATTTTAGCATAATGTTTAAACGCATAGCCATATATAGCATACAGATAACTTAGTATAATGTTTCGACGCATAACTATAAACAGCATAATGTTTAAAGGCACACATTGAGAAAAGCATAACAATACTTAAACATACTGATCAACGGCATAAACTTTAAACGCCTAACTAAAAAACAAGTGCAAAGAGCGGACTGTAGCAATATTATTTAAATAAAATAAGTGGGTGTGTGAAATGCGGGTGGGTACTTCGACAAAAATATTTATTATTCGTAATGTAGGTATCTACTAATTTAATGGAATATCTATGCAGGACTATGCAATAGTATAACAATTTTTGTACCAATTTATGTAGACATAACGATTTTAGGACTTAAAAACCTACATACACCTAAGACATATGGTGCACTTTTTAACTCCGGGTGGGCTCCCGCCAGAAGCTCTGCGGTCAGCCCTGAGTGTCGCTTCTCCATACTTGGCCTGCACTCCACTACGGAGGTCGCCGGCTCGCTTCGCTCGCCACCTCCCCCCTTCGCTACGCTTGGCCTCGCATGGATCACTCCACTCAGGACCTCCCTTGAGCTTCTGGCTCCCGCATTTTTTAAATACACTCTAGGGGTAGTAGCGACAAGACTAGGTGGAGTCGGGATGCTCCGAGTCGGATCTGGACCCTATATAACCTGGTTATATATTACGTAGCACAACAAATAATTAAAAAATACCTAAATGCGTCTGAGCAACAGTCGAATTGAATGTAGCACAATAGATTTTTATGATTAAAACACATAACGCCAATAAACGATTATGCAAAAGTTACATTATGACACTATATGTTATGCTACATTCATTATGACAAAGTAAATTAAGGAAAATAATTATGCGATTTAAACGGCACCTTAAAAAAAATAGAACAAATAACAAAATGCTTAAAAACTATTATGCGTTTCATCAATAGGCGA
Organism: Ectropis crepuscularia; assembly: GCA_963693475.1. Taxonomy (NCBI): domain Eukaryota; kingdom Metazoa; phylum Arthropoda; class Insecta; order Lepidoptera; family Geometridae; genus Ectropis; species Ectropis crepuscularia. The sequence goes on along the minus strand of OY856361.1, from coordinate 21,193,714 downwards.
AAAATATGTAGTACAATAGATTGATATGCTTAAAACACATGACGCCAAAAAATGATTATGCGAAAGTTGTATTATGACACTATACATTATGCTACATTCATTATGACAAAGTAAATTAGGAACAAAAAGTTATGCGTTCTAATAGGCTCCCGGTTGTTATACATATTGATTGGGTAAACGGGTAACTCACGTGTAATGAGGTCGGTCAATCCGACTCGAGTTTCGGCCGCGTCCGGCGGCCTTTTTCAAGGAGAGTGTACGCGCCCGATGGCTTCCCGTTTGGCACTCAGATGTCTGTGATCAGAGACAGACACAGACACAGTCACATTAAATCTATCAGCAGTAAGCTTTTTGCATCAGGTGCCTCACTTAGGCGTCTACGAAACTTCTTACCCACTGCCACTAAAATTGCACTAGCGCAGTCTCTCCTACTCCCCATCTTGGACTATGCTGACGTTTGTTTTCTTGATCTGAGAGAGGACCAGCTTGATAAACTTGAGCGCCTCCAAAACTATTGCATTAGGTTTATATTTGGGTTACGAAAATTTGATCACATTTCTCAATTTCGCGCTAAACTTAAATGGTTACCGATTCACTTACGTCGTAACGCTCATATTCTTTCCCTTCTGTACAACGTCTTATTTAACCCATGCACACCGCGTTACCTTAAAGAGCGGTTTACGTTACTGCAGGATTGCCATTCTCGTCCTCTTAGGTCAAAAACCAACTTGACCCTAATGTGCCCTTCTGCACGCTCTGAAACATTCTATGGCAATTCCTTTGCCTTTCAGGCTGTTCAACTGTGGAACGATCTGCCAGTTTGTATCCGAAAACTGCAATCGTTACCAACATTTAAAGATCACGTGAAGGAGTTTTATTTGTCGAAACTGTAATCTATGTAATTTTTATTTTATTTAATGTTCTTTTTTACACTTTCTGTGATCACTTCAAACTTTACAATCATGTTATTTGCTGTTATTTGTTGCTCGTCACTTTGTCATCTTTGTAACTAGATCTGATCAGACAGTCAGTGCCAAACGGGAAGCCATCGGGCGCGTACACTCTCCTTGAAAAAAGCCGCCGGACGCGGCCGAAACTCGAGTCAGATTGACCGACCTCATTACACGTTAGTTACCCGTTTACCCAATCAATATATTTAATATTAGCTGGAAAACATGGTAATTATAATAGGATGTCATTTATTAAATTAGTTGGATTAGTTTTACTTCGGAAATAACTTCAATTTCAACTGTTTCTTATTGCTTCTATTTGTTGATGTTACCATAATTTCGTCAGTGTCAGTGTTACGTTTCATTATTAAGATAGTCCTCTGAAGTCTATTCAATGAAGCGGAAGGAATCATACATCATACATCAGATGATCGGTCGACTTCGGGTACTCTTGAGTTTAATGAAAGGCGTTTGGCATACGTTCGGTGAATAGGCATTCGGTGAATATGACCGGTTAAATTTGGATACTTTTGTCAGTGGTTACAAAGAATTTCATAATGACCGGTCTTGTGCTGCCTCCATCCACCAACTTCCCGCGACCGACACAATATCATCGGTCCAACGTGTGGGGGGCGTCCTTTACTGCGTGTGCGCTTCGTGGTCGCCATTCGAGAAATTTTACTCCCCAGCGGTTATCAGTTCTGTGAGCTATAGGCCTGCCCATTGCCACTTCAACTTGGTAATTTTAATCTAATTACTAATTTTAAGTTGGTTACTTCTGGGTAGCGATTCTGAAACCATTCGCATCCGACACGGAATCTCATCTCTCGGTCTTTGTCATGCTAAACAGATAAGACAAAGACCGAGAGATGAGATTCCGTGTCGGATGCAACCGAATGGTTTCAGACTCGCTACCCAGATATATTCTAAATATGTAATTGTAATAGACAACCACAAACATGACATCATAAAATATTCATAAAAAGATAATAATGCTTATAAAACAGTTGCATTAAAACATATTTGAAGTGAAAACTTCTTTTGGCGCGCCTAGACAGATTTTTCGTGGGGTGTGAATTGAATTCTAGCGTCACGCTCGGGTATGATACGAAATCTTCGGGTAAACTCGGGACCATGGCAATTGGTCATCTAGAAATGCGTCAGCCAATGGGAAATGCTGAAAGGGCGTGGCCTGGCCATAATAACATGGCCATCTAGAAATGCATGAGCCAATGGGAAATGCTGACGCAATTCTAGATGGCCATGCCATGATGACCAGGCCACGCCCTCCGGTTTCTCCTGCGTAGTTTTCAAAGTAAGCTATCAAATTTTGAGTAGTAAGTTTTCACTTCTATTGGCAGTTCCTATGATTGCCAATTTTTTTATAATAAAATGTTTACACAAAACCTTAAAATGTCACAAACATTATCAATCAGAGTAAAATATTATTTTTCTGCATATAATATTTACTTAGGATATACACCAACGAGGAAAATATAACGGGGGTTTAGATTGTAGAGTTAGTGGGACTAGGAAGGTCAGGTCCACATTTAAACAAAATATGATCGGTAGGAACGTCTTCTAAACCATACTCACAGACAGTTATCCCGTTTTCGCAATTTAAGGGTAATACCAAAGTGTAAGCCAAACACAATGTTTCCAGTGAAATTACAAGGCATAGACATAAAACATCTTATATCTCTGGGTAACGAGCGCAGTACAATGCAAAGTAATGATTTGGACTCTTCATGTTCCAATAGCTGTGTGTCACTGTCATGTTATGAGGCAGGTATGTTGCATATATATGCCGTCACTCAATACCATTAAAAAAATTGGCAGTCGTAGGGACTGCCGATAGAAATGAAAACTAATAATTCAGAATTTGGTAGGTCACTTTGGAAACCAGAGAGCGTGGCCATGTATGGCCACCACCATCTAGATCATCTGAGTTTACTCGAAGATTTCTTTCATTTCAATCTGTGTGTGGTGCACCAAAATAAGTTTTCAATTCAAAAAAACACAACCACAGGATTTTTTAAAATGAAAACTTCTTTAGGCGCGCCTAGACAGATTTTTCGTGGGGTGTAAATTGATTTCTAGCGTCACACTCGGGTATGATAAGAAATCTTCGGAAAAACTCGGGTCCTTGGCGATTGGGTATCTAGAAATGCGTCCGCCAATGGGAAATGCTGAAAGGGCGTGGCCTCGACATCATGGCATGGCCATCTAGAAATGCGTGAGCCAATGGGAAATGCTGACGCATTTCTAGATGGCCATGCCATGATGGCGAGGCCACGCCCTCCGGTTACACCCGTGTAGTTTCCAAGGTAAGCTATCAAATTCTGAGTTATAAGTTTTCATTTCTATCGGCAGTTCCTATGACTGCCAATTTTTTTTTGCTTAAAAAAAGTAAGGTATAATTGTTGTTTGTTGTATTTGGCCGTAAAAATTGCCCGTTGTCGTCTTTGTTTTAATTTTTAATCCAGGTAGAGTTCAAGTACTTTTTTCTTTGTTCTTTTTTCTATCGGAATGCTCGTAGCTCGAAAAAGCGACATCGTTTCAAGGTTGATGTTCCAAAGACACCAACGAAGAGATTCGACTCAACTTTTGTGATAAAAACGTCTAGGCTGTGGAATACGTTGCCTGAGTGGGTTTTGCCCGATAGTTACAATCTTTGTGTCTTCAAGGTAAACACGCTCCATCGTAGACCGCATCGTCGCTTAACATCAGGCGAGATGGCGGTCAAGTGTGAACCTATAAAAGTAAAAAAAAAAATTCAAACAATTTAAGATAGATAGATAGATAGAAAACTCTTTATTGTGGCACAAAAATAATAACATTACAAAGAAAAACTTATGATCTTGACTAATGAGCAAATTTACGATCACTTTAAAAGCACATACGAAGTGCCTAAACGCGGGAGCTCGTACGTAGTACCAAACATCCAAAGACCTAATGATCCTCTGACAAACTTTCAAAGCACTCCACCTAGTGAAGAGGAAGTAAACTATCAAATTAAGAAGAAAACTACTAAATCAGCTCCAGGCCCTGATGGCATTCCCTACATAGTGTATAAAAAGTGTCAGGCACGTATCCAGACTTTTGGTTCGGGGGGGGACAAACATTGAAACAACCATGTGAACTGTGTGAAAATCGTTGTAATCACTGTACTATAATTTTCACTGTACTATACTATAATTATATAAGTATTTTTCTGTTTCCGCTGGCAGCCATTACGTCTAGTACCATATCAGGATCTGGCGCCAAAGCGGAATGAATAGACAATAGAGCGAGACCAGTAAGCCTCTCGCCCGCCATCTATTCCTTAAGAGCTTATTACACCACTCGTTATGCAGACAGTCTTTCTCTAGACTGTCTGCATAACGAGTGGTGTAATAAGCGTCAGACTGTTAGACTCTGCGTTCAGACAGCAAGATCGGGTTCGGCGAGTCTTACTGGCTTACAGTCTGAATAACGAGTAGTGTAATAAGGCAAAGTCTTGGCAAAGACTGTTAGACCGACAAATACATGACACTGACATTGACATATAGTCTTAAAATATTATTTCATTGGTTCGTGATTGGTTCATTCGTATTTGCGGTAATTTCTATTTTTGTGTTTTGGGTATTCGGAGTTTGAATGCCCTAATTTTAATTTTGACCTCGCTGTTATTATACTTATCTTAAATGCTTAAAATTCTTTTTTTCAATTTAAATTAATAAATACCATAATAGCGTGCAGTAAAAAAAAAGAAGTATCATTAAAAGTTCTTGAGCGCTCGTTATTCAGACTGGTGTAATAGCAAGCTCAAAAGTTAGACTCTAAGACAGTCTGCCCAACGAGTGCTGAATAACGCGTAGTCTAAAAAGCTCTTTAGGAAGGATTTTATTCTCTTTAGGCATGAAAATGACCGCTCTACAGATGCCGTTGAAACCGGAAGGGTGGCCAGAATATGTATTGGCCTGTTAATGGTAGGAAAGAAAACTTTGTCACACGTGTCTAAAATTTCCATAATTTCGACTGGTTTCTTATCTGTGTTTTTCCACTTGGCACACCACATACTGTACTCTGCTTTTATTAGTGATTCTCCAACACTTTCTTCCCAATAAATTTTCATATTTTCTAATTCACTTATTTTCCTCATGTCCACATTTTTCGGAAGAATAATTTCTAAAGAAGAAAGCAGCTCTCTTTGATTCGCAAATCTATCATTCATGCCAGATATCAAATCGTCCAAGCACGGTATAAAAATAGTTCTTCTGAAGTATTCTTCAGCAGTATCGCTGGGAGGGTTGCTTCGTGCAGTTTGGTGGGCAGTAACTCGAGGACGCTGAATTTCTATTTGCAAGATATCTTCCGCTATTTTGCAGCATGCGTTATATATTTTTGAGAATACCGGGTTAACATCGTCACGTATCTCTTTTAGTTTTCCGATAATGTCATCGGAAAATTTCATAGCAGAGGCCAGGTCGTGTGTAGGGTTCTGCAAATATGCTGACAGTGGGAGAGTATAACTGAAAAATCAACAGGTTTTTAGAGAAATCAAGAAACTACTCTTTTTCATCGCAGCTATGAGTGTAGAGGCAGTTTGGGCGACAGTTCTGTTTGTGTAGGTTAGTTCTCTTAATGTAATGACAATAGGTTCGAGTAACTCACCAAATACATTTATAGAGTCGTGACGTTCTATAAATATAGTGTCACACATGCCGACCAGTCTTTTTTTCTTACTTTCTGGTGTGAGCTTTTCCACATTTTCCTTGAACTGTTTCCCGGCCATTGCATTGTTGCGAAGTAAATTGCAGACTTCCTTCACAACGCCTATTGAATTTCTCACCTCGGGAACTGAAAGAGCTTTTGAAAGAACTAGGTTCAGACGATGTGCCGAGCAATGAGCAAGCAAACTTTTTTCTGAATTATCTTTCCGCAAGTATCTATTATTTCATTTTGAATAATAGGGCTAACCAAATTGACCACAAAACGGAAGACGCAGTGTTGGACGGCCTCTCACTAGATGGACAGATGACCTAACAAAGGTCGCTGGAAACCGCTGGTTGCAGGTTGCGCGGGACCGTTCGTTGTGGAAATCTAGGCCTATGTTCAGCAGTAGATGTCTTGCGGCTGATGATGATGATGATGAATAGGGATAAAATACGTTGCATTTTTAGGGGTTGTAATGATATGATCTTTCAGGATATTATCATAGCTTGCTCAGTATCGTAGCAGAGCCCTGAATTTTCCATCTTTACCAAGTGGCTTTTCTAAAGTCAATGGTCCACTGTCTCTGTCTCCACGCGGCAACCCTTGCTCTCCACAGAAGATGATAGTTTCGATTATAGGTTTTAGTGCTGTTCTATTTCTTTCCTTTTCTTTGAGCCTTTGATCATTAAGCTGCGATGCAACGTCTATAGCTGCTGAATCCATTACGCGTAAGAAATTTTCTGCGCATAACTTAGAAAACTGGTGATATTATGGCGTCACTCACATCTGGAGTGAAGCTATCGAGAAACACGGGGAAGCACTTGCAGTCTCCCTGGATATTTCGAAGGCTTTTGACAGGGTTTGGCATGATGGCCTTATAAGCAAGATTTCTAGTTATGGTTTGTCTCCTGGGTTTATTGCGTGGATATCGGACTTCTTGAGGGATCGATCCATACGAGTCGTCATTGATGGCTGCTCGTCGGATCAAATGGCTATCAATGCCGGAGTCCCTCAAGGGTCGGTACTCTCTGCGACGCTCTTCCTGCTACATATCAACGATCTGTTGAAGCCCGGTATCTTTGGGTACGCAGATGATAGCACCGTTGTAGAGAGTTACATATCTAGTGCGAGAGCTAGTGGGCAGCAAACTCAGGTGCTAAGAGAGAGTCTGATCGAAAGTTTGAGCTTGACCCTTGAGGCGGTGTCTACATGGGGCGATGCCAATCTGGTCAAGTTCAATGAGAGTAAGACGCAGGCATGTCTGTTCTCCGCAAAAAGGAGTCCATTCCAACTGAATCCAACTTCTAGAGGTGTATCCGTGCCGATTTCTGACCGTCTTGAGCTTTTGGGCGTTACATTTACATCTACGCTCAACTTTGGTTCGTATATCGAGTCCAAGGCTACATTAGCTGCCAAAAAGTTAGGTGTCCTCTCAAAGGTGCGAAGGTACTTCAAGTCTGAGCAGTTGCTCACGTTATATCAAGCTCAAATACGTTATTGTATGGAGTACTGTTCGCATCTTTGGGATGGTTCGGCTAAGTATCAGCTGGAGGCCTTGGAATCGATCGAGAGACGTGCCAAAAGGCTCATAGGCAACGACACTCTTGTGCGAAAAAGACTACAAAGTCTTGAACATCGCCCAAAAGTTGCTAGCCTTTCGGTTATCGGATACACTTCGGTGAGTGTGCGACTGATTTACATGATCTAATACCACCCTGCCCTTTTTTCTATCGGGATGCTCGTAGCTCGAAAAAACGATAGCGTTTCATGGTTGATGTTCCAAAGACACGAACGAAGAGATTTGACTCTACCTTTGTGATAAGAACGTCTAGGCTGTGGAATGCGTTGCCTGAGTGGGTTTTTCCTGTTGGTTACAATCTTTGTGTCTTCAAATCGAGAGTGAATCGGTTTCTTCTAGGTAAACACGCCCCATCGTAGACCGCATCGTCGCTTAAAATCAGGCGAGATGGCGGTCAAGTGTAAGCCTATAAAAGTTAAAAAAAAAAAATTAGCAGCAGAATGTTCGCGAAATCTCTCTGTTGCATCTTTCCAATTATCAAATGGTTTGCTGACAAAACTTCCAAGTGTTTGGTGGGAACCTTTTCCAGCGGTGCCTGATGAAAAGACAACGCAATATATGCAGAACACACCATTCCTCCTCGGCGAATATGTTAACCATTCCCATGATCCCATCCATTCTCTTCGAAATCTAAATTTCCTCTTTCGAAAGCTACTAGCCGGAAACGAAAATGACGCATCTGGAACAAACGGCTATGTAATAATATTTTTTTTCTATTCATCTGTGAGTACAAGAGGAGGATACTGTGTGTTATATATGGCATTAGAAACCACGCCGATATCAGAAAAAGTTTCACTTATAATCATTGTATCTAAACTGCACGTTTTTGAAGTTGAACATTCTCCTTCATCTCTACATCTTCCAGCCGGTTCGGCTGAAATCACATTTTTTTCTGTAAATTTTGACGAAATTGTTTCTAGTTGTCTACTATCAACAGCAGAAGCCATGCTTGGAGTAGTTTTTTCCTCGCTAGTAGTAACATTTTTTTTTGCCACTGGCTTGAAAAAGTTGTCAATTCTCTTCATTTTAGCAGCAGCAATTTATATACGTTCAAACAAGCACAAATCAAGAAGCACTCACATTTCACACATTACTTTACTTTATTTAAGTAATCTGTGATGGATAGGGCGGACGGTCCAACAAATTATGACGTCTACAGGTCCAAAATTGTCCAACACTATCTCACGTACGTAACGGACTGGCGATTTGGCGAATCCAATGAAAACAGTGGTTTTGAAGTTTTTTTCCTTTATTTCACGGCACGGGCAAATATCAGGTGAACCAAGTCGGGAGGAATTTACTCTACTCTCAATGAAACTGAAACCAATATCAAAATAAACTGGTCTATTGCACTACACTGTCACTATTGCAGAGGTATTTCACTTTTCTTCTCGCTTGTCGCTCTCGAAATAAACTGACATGCAGATTCCCGGACTCCCGCCCCCGCCGTATTTATACTACATTTTCGTATTCTGGAACACTATGGAATATTGCGCCATCTACTACCTGGTACCAGAAAGTTATGGAAGCTTCTCGATATTTCGCTACTCAACGCGACGATCTTTCTACTATTAGTTTTTCTACTCGTCGATAGATGTCGTTCATTACTGTTTTCGTTCTCGGTTTCTCTCTAAATAGGTTAGATGGCGCTACTAGTAACGTCGCTTACGTAATCAGATCAAGATCTATCTATATTTTTATTTTACCTACTTATTGAAAGAACACGCAAGCGAATAAATAAACAGATGGCTAAAACGTTTTTTTTTTTCAGTCAGATTTCGGAGGGGGATAAATCCCAACTATCCTCCCCTCTGTATACGTGCCTGAAAAGTGTCCATCAGTTCGTAAACATATCTTAAATATATTCAGTAAGATCTGGTCAGGAAAGCAAATCCCAAAATCATTTGGAAGAGCAATTTTTGTCCTCATTCCTAAAATGCAAGAAGTAACTCATCCAAAAGACACTAGACCGATAGCCCTAACCAATACAATTTCTAAAATTGTTTTCAGAATATTGCAAACAAAAATGACCACATTTATGGCTAGCAATAGGTATTTCAGGCCCAACCACCAGAAAGGCTTCTTGCCTGGTATTTCTGGATGCCTGGAACACAATACATTACTAGCGGAAAGTTTGAAAGATGCCAGAACACATGAGAGACAAATAACAGTCTGCTGGATAGACCTAGAGAACGCATTTGGTTCCGTGCAGCATGAACTTATGTTATTTGCCCTAAAATGGTATAACTTTCCTGCTGTAATTATTGACATAATTAATTCATATTATAATCACTTAAAATTTGTTATAGCAGTAAACAAGGAATACTCAAAACCACTTAAATATAATGTGGGACTATTCCAAGGGTGCTGCTTATCACCAATAGTATTTAATATAGTTATAAATATTTTAGTAGATAAATTAATATCCCGTGAGAAGAAATGGGGCTACCGGTTTAAAATCAACAATAAGTACACTTAGTACACTGAGTCAATTTTAGCCTTTGCGGACGACCTTGCAATACTTACACGAAATCCCAAACAGTGTCAAGAATTGTTGAATGATGTTGATGAGTTCTGTACATGGACAGAGGGAATGAGGGCAAAACCAAGTAAATGTCATTGTTTATGTCTGGGTAGACGAGATACCAATTATACTTCTTACGATCCGGGACTCTCCATAAGTGGCCAAAGAGTTGCCACAATTGCAGAGGCTGTGCCTTTCAAATTTCTTGGTAGAAAGATAGACTACAAAGGACGTACACCATCATTAGAGGTAGTTGTTGGAAATTTCATGAACGACCTCAATAAGGTAGACCAACAGCCTATCAGCAATATCAAAAAAGCATGGATATATGACAACTATCTCACATCACGTCTCACTTGGCCTTTCCTAGTATATGACATCGGTAAAACCCTCCTCGCAAAACTAGATGCTAATGTCATAAAGATATTGAAGTCATGGTTTGGATTGGCACATCCGGCTGATCCCTCTACTCTCTTTAGGGATCGCAATAGTTTTGGCCTGAAACTAAAAAAACCATCCGAACTCTACAAACACTTAAGAGTTACAAAAACGTATGTTTTGGGAAAGTCGAAAGACGAATTAATCGCATCTCTCCCAAAAGACAAAGACGCTTCGGACCTTGAATCTAGACTTCAATTCCACAAACAATTTATGGCAGGTGCACAAGTAAATACAGCTGGGTTGGGTGCGAGAAAGAAAAGGGAAGACCTGAAAAATGTTGCTATACTTGTGGTGAGGCGATATGTACAGCAAGGCACATATTGGTGGGATGCAAGGTGCTCCTTAATAGGGGTCATTACTCACAGCGCCATGACAGAGTACTTGAAATCATACGTGAAGCCGTAAGCCTTTCAGTAGCTAGAGCCCAAAAGGGATTGACGACAAACAAAAGACAAATTAACTTTGTAAAAGAGGGTTCAACTTCAAGCTCCAAGAGCAAGCCTTACTCAATCCTGGGTTTAGCACCTGATTGGACTATTTTAATGGATACGTATGAAAAGCACTATAAAATCCCAGAGGATGTGGGTGTTTCGTCATCCAGACCGGACATTTTCCTTTTTTCTAGGGCTACGAAACGCATAGTCCTGGTAGAACTTACCGTACCGTGGGAAACTAATATACCTAAAGACCACGCGATGAAACAAAATAAGTATTACGACCTTCAAAATGAATTAACAAAAAATGGCTATGTAGTTAATTTATATGCTGTAGAAGTAGGAGCGAGAAGTATACCAGCAAAATCTCTCTATAACCTGCTTAAAGACCTTGGATTGTCCAGAAGTGCAGTAAGTTCTATACTAGAACGAGTATCTAAAGCTGCACTAGTAGGATCATATCGGATTTGGCTGGGCAGGGAGAGAAATACGAGTAGTGAAGGTGAGTGTTGACGTACGTCAATATAAGGGGCCCCTTTTAAACCTACAGCCCGAGTCACAAGTCACAAGTCACTCTCTCTGCCACACGATGGACCCGGCACCCGCACGGTGAATCCATGGAATGCTAAGAAGTTCGTCTCTCCACAAGTGGCGGCCTTATTGCTGAGAGCAATCTCTTCCAGGCAACCAGCACAAGGAAAATAGCCTACATACAAATACAGGCAGGGGGAGTAACATTAATTTAAATAATACTACTAAATATATATTACTTACATAAAATAATAAATATTCACTTTAAAATATGCTACTATAATATTTAAAACTAACTTAAATACAATAACAAATAAAATAAAAAATACCAAGAGGAGTGTGAAATATTAAAGAACAGTGATTCAAAGACAGAAACACGAAATAATTACAACTAGTTTAAAATTAAAACAACATAACAGTGCTACAACTTACAATTTGCTAGTATCAACAGTCTTGCATTGTGAAAAATAAAAATCTTTTACTCTGACCTTAAAAATGCTTAAGGACTGCGATTGTCTCACATGGGCCGGCAAAGAATTCCACAAACGGACAGCCTTAACAGTAAAAGAGTCTCCATAGAAGGATGTCTTGTGTGAGAGTGTGGTAAGGTTGAGAGCAACAGCAGCTCTCAGAGAGCGTGGACGTGAAGTTTCATAACAAAAGGAGAAACATTCCTTAAGGTAAGATGGAAAGGTAGTGATGAACAATACATTATATAGAAGTGACAAGATGTGTGCATTTCTGCGGAGACGGATAGGGAGCCACTTGAGTTTAGCGCGAAATAGAGAAACGTGGTCATATTTGCGTAAGCCAAATATGAACCTGATACAGAAATTTTGAAGACGCTCAAGCTTGTTCAGTTGTTCCTCGGTGAGATCAAGGTAACAAACATCGGCATAATCTAGGATGGGAAGTAGAATTAATTAAGTTTGAATATTTTCTGAATAAAAGTTGTCACTGTCTAAGTATTTCCTACAATAAAGTTTTTTTTAACAAAAGTTGAATCATAATCTTAATCTAACGATATAATAAGCCTAAAAGTCTAAATATGTCTTGATGATTCTTAATGTTATTCAAAATTTGTATAATAATTATTCTTAACATTAAGTATGTTACATCCAAAAGTTACTGTTACGTTAAAATGCCTCAAAATACGTTGATAATGATATAAACATTGATATTACCGTGACAAATGGTAAAGTTGTTTGTAATGGTAACTATTTGCCTTGTGATGGGTCACGTGACAGCACGTGAAGTGGCATAGACAAGACTTCCATTCGTCAGTTTTCGGGCGAGGAGGCAGCGCAGTTTGGTGTTTTATTGAACGGCCTGCAAAAAAGTGAAAACTGAAAGATGGCCAAGACCTTAACGTCCGCGCAGGCTAGTAAGGAGCATGTCCTGGCTGTGTCCAGGGATTTCATCTCCCAGCCCCGTCTGAGTAAGTACCACTTAAATGTTCACCTAATTTCGGAGTTTGGATCACGTCATAGTCACAGGACTTGTCAATGAAATTATTGATTTTGTGTGCTGAATTCCTTGCCAAACCTTTTGTATAGTATAGAATAGTTAATATCTAGGACATATTATTCATTGTAATTAGCTGGTTTGTAGTATTCTATAGTTATCCCAAAAACAGCCATTTAGTTTGTTAAAACTGGTAAAGGGAGTTCTTATCATGGAAGGCCGTAAATTCCTATGCGTAGTTTTGTTGAACTAAAAAAGGATGAACCAATTATTTTCTAGATTTGCTACCTACACCCTTAATTTTTACCAATGGAAATGAAACACGATTGAGGATAATGCATTGATTTTCTTTAGAATCTAAAGTATTTGAAATCTTTGCTTGGTCAGCTGATTCAAATTGGGGTTTTCTAAAAAGTATTGTAAAATTTGTCATTATTGATATAACTCATAGTAATCTCAGTAATCACAAAAGCCTATTGCTTATTAATCAATTTAAGAGTATGATAAGATACTTTTGTTACTGACTTTTGTCCTTATCATTATCTGAGGTACATGATTCTGGGTGTTGTAATTTTCATTGTAGTTTTATTATGTAATGAATCTGCTTGATGTTTCTTATTAGATTGTGAAGGTGCTAGTAGTAACTTCCAAGTAAGATTTTGAGCCGTCTAAAAGAAAATGAAGTGTTAATTTTTTTTCTGGTCTGTAAACTTTTAACAATTTGACTTTAATTGCTTCCCTAACTTTTTATTTGGTCAGTTATTTACACAAGCCAAGCCTAGTAACTGACTATCTCAAAGATTATGGCAGGACCTGTACTGTACTGGCACTGATTGTGAAGGAATGGATCTAATGAGCTGTGCTTCATTGCTTACTAACAGGCAAGTTGATGGTCAAACGCAGTTGTATTCACATAAAAAATTGATGCTATTTTAATGCGACATAAAAGGTTAACTCAATCTCGCCTATCGTACGCTGTGTTTGTGGTAGATTAAGCACAAAATAGACATTTGCCATCAGCACAATGTGTGATGTAGCTGTTCATCGTATTAAATGTCAGGGTAATTGGGGATAATCAACTCAAAGTTTAAAAGTTCTTTTTTGGTAAGTACAAAATTTTAATCTCAATGAAGTGACTGCCTGAATGTTGTTATTAGCTATCACGGTTATTTCCTACACTGGTATTATAAAAACAGTATTATTTCACATTGTGGGTGAAACTAAATTGCAAAATCAAGACCTTGTGCCGGAAAATAACTATTGTAAATAACTTGTAATTAATAATATTGATTTAAAAGCAGTGAAGGAAAACATAAGGAAAATGGGCGTGTTCCAAAAAGCCTTTGAGGACATGCGTCATCTACCAACCTGCACTTGGCCAGAGTAGTGGATTATGACCTTGACTCTCTACTTACGAGAGAAGGCCCCTAATCCCAGCAGTAGGAACATTTAGTGGCCTGTGTATGTTAATAAATAATACTAGTGTTAGAAACCATTGTGTTTGATATAACTGATTTATTGCAGCATCAGAGTCAATATTATAGCATAATAAGATCGACTCTGATGCTGCTAATATGGCGTCATGGATGTAAAATCAGTAATAAAGTTTCTGTCAGTAAAACTACGTAAATTATAATTCTGCTAAAATGATGGTCTATCCTTGATGACAGTAGCAAAAAGTCTGTATGTACTACTAAGAGCGCTCTGGGGTTTTACCTGCATAGTTTCTCCCATAATTTTTCCACAATAAAAAGTCACCTTACGCATTATTGCCTTTAATCTACCTATGTTTCAGCTTTCACCCTGATCTGTTCAGATGTTTCGTCGTAATTGAGCAACAAACATTCATAAATTCACGTTTATAATATTAATAGGGTTGTGTAATTGCACTTTACATCTATAACTAGTCCCTAGTTTCATGTCCAATAAAGTATTACATCATATAAAAAAAACTCAATAACCTTTTTAGTATGAAATGAAACCTATGACAAAAGGTTTTTTTATGTCATCACATGACTTAACCGTTGAAAGTGTCAAGTAAAACAAAAACAAAGCTACTTATTTTGTAGTTTTGTCTATTTACTCTAGAAAGTGAATCCATTTTACATATTTGCTTGATTGGAGATCACTAAACTAAATATTAGAGTAAAAGATTGAGAGTAAGCATGAGTGATTCTAAAAAACCATCCGTTACTGACACGACAAAGGAAAATAATGAAGAGATGGATCTCTCCAAGCTGCATGCCCTGGTGCTCACGAGGGAATTTGCTTCTCAACCTCGCATCAGTAATATTTATTTTTTATTATTTTTTGCCCTTGCCATATAAAGTAACATAATATCTACTGTGCATGCACCACACACAGATTTTCCGTGAGCTGTGCTCGTTTGTTGAGCAGAAGTGTCAAGTTCATAAATTAAGGAAATCTTCGGGTAAACTGATGATCTAGATGGTCATGGTCATGGCCACGCCCTCCGGTTTCACCCGTGTAGTTTCCAAAGTGAACTATCAAATTCTGAGTAATTAGTTTTCACTTGTATTGGCAGTCCCTATGATTTACTTTTTTTCAGGGGTATTTCGGTGGTTTGTATGTTTGTTGATCGACCTGGCAATTGTATTTGAAATTTGGGACGCAGTTATATGAGTCTGGATAGCAAATTTTTACTGCGGTTAAATTACGGTAACGGGGAATATGAGTGTAAAATCTTATTAACCGATAAATCTAAATATGTATGTGAAAATGAATGTTTGTCTGTATGTTCTTTATAGAATCGTAAACTATGCATCTGATTGTATGACAATATTTTGCAAAATTGTTGTGGATGAGGGATGAGGCAAAGAATGTGTCTGAGTTGGTATGGCTAGTTTTCGACAGGTGGCGTGGCATCTCGCGCTGGGTACAGCTATTTATTTATTAAGCCTTAAAACCTATACATCTTATTTCATATCTTATAAACTTATTTGTTAGTTTTATTAGTATCTATCCTTATTAATAAGTTAGTTGTATTAGTTTCTTCTTTTTTGTATAGTCCCTGTTCGGGTAAAGGCCTCCTCCAACTCTTTCCACCTTTTCTTATCTTTTGCAATTTCAATCCACTTTTTCCCCGCTATTTCTTTGATATCATCTTCTCATCTCATTTTTGGTCTTCCAACTTTTCTTTCCTATAATATATAGTTATAATATATAATTATTAAATGCTAGGTTGCTAGGTCTGATTGCATGTTTTGTTTCTTCCAGCATACAAAACGGTGTCGGGTGTGAACGGTCCGCTGGTCATCCTCGACGAGGTGAAGTTCCCCAAGTTCTCCGAGATCGTGCAACTGCGCCTCGCCGATGGCACCCTTCGCTCCGGACAGGTCAGCTACACTCCTTATTATTGAAGTGAAAACTTCTTTTGACACACCACGTAAAGATTTTCCGTGGGCTGTGAATTGAGCTCAAGCGCCAAGTTCGTAAATGAACGAAATCTTCGGGTAAACATCGGGGATCTAGGTGACTAAGGTCATGACCACGCCCTCCGGTTTCACTTGCCTAATTTCCAAAGTGAGCTATCAAATATTCTGAGTTATTAGTTTTCACTTCTATCGACGGCCCATATGTCTGCCAATTTCTTTGTATGTATAGCTTGCAGCCCACTAAATGTACCGACTCGGAGATGGATGACGCATGACCTCGTAAGATTCTAGATACATTTTGGTTCACGATGTTTTCCTTCCCCTTTTTAAGTTAGTGGCTTTACGCACATTCTTCGAAGAGACGGGTGAAAAATTGGACATAACTTACACGGAACAGAACAACGGCCCGCTTGGTGTTTTACGGGTGCAAATTATACAACTAGTTGATGTTTTGCTTAGCTGGTAAAGTATTATAGAATGTGTGCATTCTAGGTGCTGGAGGTCAGCGGCTCCAAGGCCGTGGTCCAGGTGTTCGAGGGAACCTCGGGCATCGACGCCAAGAACACTCTCTGCGAGTTCACCGGCGACATTCTGCGTACTCCCGTATCGGAGGACATGTTGGGTAAGACAAATTCTAATTAAAAGGACACAAAAAAATAAATCGTAATCTAAACACCCAACATAAATTGTAATGTACACCCAACAGAAATTGTAACCTACAGCCAACATAAATGGTAACCTACACCCATCATAAATTGTAATGTACACCAAACATAAATTGTAATGTACACCCAACATAAACTGTAACCTATACCCAGCGTAAATTGTAACCTACACCCATAATAAATTATAAGCTACACCCAACACAGTTTGTATTTTACGCCCAACACAATTTGTATCCTACAACCCAACACAATTTGTATCCTACACCTAACACAATTTGTATTCTACACCCAAATTGTATACTACACCCAACTCAAATCGTATCCTACACTCGAACACAAATTGTTACCTATACCCAACCCAAATTGTAACCTACACCCAACATAAATTATAATTTACACTCAACACAAAAGTAAATCCTACACCCAACACAAATTGTCTCCTACACCCAACATAAATTGTATCCCTTTTCAAATGAAACAAAATCTCAATTCAGGTCAAAAATAAGAATGTACTTAGTACTTATATTTGTTAGGTACCATCAGTAATTGCATTACATGAATTGCATAAGCAAGTGAGAGATCAAACCGGATGATATATGAACTTGAGAATATTGATGAACTATAATGCAATGTGTTCGTCTAGGCCGCGTGTTCAACGGATCCGGCAAGCCCATCGACAAGGGGCCCCCGATCCTGGCCGAGGACTTCCTCGACATCCAGGGCCAGCCCATCAACCCCTGGTCGCGTATCTACCCTGAGGAGATGATCCAGACTGGTACGTATCTCATAGTAGTGGTAGGACTCTTAGCAGAGTCCGCCTGGGGAAGCACCACACCTTTGCCTGTTATTCTACCGCCAAGCAGTAATGTGCAAACATTACTGTGTTCCGGTTTGAAGGGTAATGTTTCCAGAGAAATTACAGGGCTTAGAGATATAATATCTTAGATCTCTGGGTGACGAGCGCAGTGCAGTGCTAGGTAATGATTTGGACTTTCATATTCCAATAGCTGCATGTCACTGTGCTGTTATGTGGCAGGCATGTTGCTTATCATCAGGCACATGGCCTGTTCATCTCGTCATTCTTTATAAAAAAAAATCTCCATCTCAGATACCAATAAACATAATGACTGACAAAAACTATGTAATTAGTCTGTCAGTTAGATCATAAAAAAATATTGTTTATTTATTATGTTTTCTCTCATTTCACACACTAAAATTGACGAAGATGCAGTGATTAGAAGTTTTGAATGATGTCTCTTCATTGCGTGATTTTGCGATTAAACTTTAGCTTGTAAGTCATTCAGTGTCCACACATCTAAGTCTTCTACCAATAAATTGGTTATATTCAGTTAAAAAAATGTTTTCAAGGTGTTTTTAAAGACCTTTGCATGGGCTCCGTATTTGTCTACATAGAAAACACCCAGAGACAGTACAAATATTTATATTCATCACAAATATTTGCACTGGGATTGAGCCCAAGACCCACTGCTTCACTGTTTCTTCTCTGTTTGTCTTAGTTAAAGAATAAGTAAATAGATCAGGTTTTTCCGCACGGTTCTTCTGTACCAATCGTAAGCAGATGAGGTGTTAGCTATGGCGACATAGTGATGTGCCGCGACAAAAGTATGACACTTACACAAGAGCGACAAGACAAGAGCGATCAGACCCGTGCTTCTACCGCCTGACTAAATCGGCTATCGCTTTGCTCATCCTGTCTTTATCATTTCAAGCGAAAAAAAAAGAGAGAGAAACAACATCAAAGCGATGACATTTTTCGTTCGGCGGTAGACCGCCCGTGCTTTCGGTGTAAAGCGTTTGTTCTAACTCTATATGTAGTATATGGGAAACTCTTTGCTGTTTATGCTGATGGCAATGTTGTGTTCAGGTATCTCCGCTATTGATGTGATGAACTCCATCGCCCGTGGACAGAAGATCCCCATCTTCTCAGCCGCCGGTCTGCCGCACAATGAAATCGCCGCCCAGATCTGTAGGCAAGCCGGTCTTGTCAAGGTAATAATTAATTATAATTTCATTTACTTGCGTCTCGAGGTTATAGAGTGTTTGTGGTGTTAGTAGTGTGTAGAATCTCCTACTGAGTTAGGATACAAGTCTTGAATAGTTTTTAAGCTAAAGACATTTACAATTGAACAGAACAAACAAATATCGTAATTATGTTCCTCATATTTCTGAATAATTGTAAATGCAAAATGTTAACCAATACAATGTCTCTTTGTATGTATAATTGTTTTTTTTTAGGTTGATCATAGTTCAGATATGGTCTGATATAAACTTTTATGAAATTAGTTTTATAGACTACAGGTCCGTGTACAAAAATGATGGGTCATTTGAACCACCAGGAGACCTATGTAGAGAGATAGAAGGGTATAAAATATTAACATTCAGCGCTATGCCGTCACCTGCCGGCAACTGAGTGCAAGTGGAGATATGAAGTTGCAACCCTTGATCTTTTTCCCTTTTTTAAGAGTTTCAATACCTCTTCTAATCCGTTATTCCGCAACGCCGTACAAAAATCTTGCGACAAGAAGATAAGATTGAGGGTTGTATGTAACCTGTTATCTTCACCTACATTTTTTTCCTGGACCTGATTCCTATGAAATTTGTTCAAGTGGCTGAATTTAATTTTAAATTGAAGTCAATGTTTTTCGAAGTAAATATATTTTTTTTACTAAAAATGTTGTTATTCTGCAGCAATCTGGCAAGTCGGTGATCGACGACCACGAGGACAACTTCGCCATCGTGTTCGCGGCCATGGGTGTGAACATGGAGACCGCTCGGTTCTTCAAGCAGGACTTCGAGGAGAACGGCTCCATGGAGAACGTGTGCCTGTTCCTCAACCTGGCCAACGACCCCACCATCGAGCGCATCATCACGCCGCGCCTGGCGCTCACGGCCGCCGAGTTCCTGGCCTACCAGTGCGAGGTCAGTCCCTTATAACTATAGTCATTTGGGATATATTAGGTTGACCGTTACCCGTTTACTAGGTGATTGAAGCTGCAGTAATGTTGGGAATATTTGGTTGACATAAGTAAGATACAATGCTTGTTCTTGGAACTTTGATAAAACAACAAATATGTCCATATTTTTCCATGTGATAGTTGATGGACTAATTAGAATGGTTTGTTTTTGAACCAGTTTTAATTTTTCTCTTCAAATATTCCCAGCAGGAAGATCAGTTTCTTATCACCCATCCAAATGGAATTCAAATTAGACACAGCCTCCGTTTCATAGTCTGTATTGCACTTCGATAAAGAAAGTAAATAGATCAGGTTTTTCTGCACGGTTCCTTTGTACCAATCGTAAGCAGATGAGGTGTATGTTAGCTATGGCGACATAGTGATGTGCCGCGACAAAAGTATGACACTTCCACAAGAGCGACTAGACAAGAGCGATCAGACCCGTGCTCTCGGTGTAAAGCGTTTGTTCCAACTCTATACATAGTATATAATTATATATGTATATGTATAGCTCTTTAATATTTGATATACATATGAGTGTTTGATGCGTGATGAGATAAGGAAACTAATGTATGTATATTGTTATAGAAACACGTGCTGGTCATCCTGACGGACATGTCCTCATACGCCGAGGCGCTGCGTGAGGTGTCGGCCGCCCGCGAGGAGGTGCCCGGCCGACGTGGTTTCCCAGGTACGAACATACTTTCATATAAATATCTATATTCACTGAGTCGGGGACTGCGATAAACTCGGCAATGAATGCCTTGTAGCAGTATGATTTTGTGCAGTCTGTCTGCGGAAGTAGTACCACCTGTAACCTATGACAGTTATTCTACTGTCAAGCAGTAATGTGCAATATGTTTGCATGTTAGTGATTGGCACCATGCAAGATGTTGTTACTGTTTGGAGGGAAGCATTACCAGAGATAACACAGCCTTCATGTGCATTCAATAGTGTCATAGTTAAATTATACAATAATAGTAAAAGTATTCTGTTGTAGTTTTTTGAAGATACATAGTTGTACCTGTCTGTGCATGGTACATTTCTTGAGCATTCAAGTGTTAAATTTATCAATCAAGACATCATATGGATTTTTTATTGCTTTGCCTGATATATTTTATTTTGGTTATAATAATCAAAATGACAAATAAATAAATGTATTAATAATAAATATCACATCAGGAAAAAAGCCCACACTTCAACGCATCACAAAGTTTAGATGTTAAGAAATGAAGCACAGTGTAACATCGGTGTTCCCTCGGCAGGTTACATGTACACGGATCTGGCCACCATCTACGAGCGCGCCGGGCGCGTGGAGGGCCGCAACGGATCCATCACGCAGATCCCCATCCTCACCATGCCCAACGACGACATCACCCATCCCATCCCCGATCTCACGGGGTACATCACGGAGGGACAGGTGCGTACCACACACTGAACACTACTCTATTCGTCATATCAGCCGAATGACGTCCAATGCTGGACGAAGGCCTCCCCCAAGGATCTCCACGTAGACCGGTGTTGCGCCGCCCGCATCCAGCGATTCCCGGCGACCTTCACCAGATCGTCGGTCCATCTTGTGGGAGACCGACGCTCCGTTTCCCGGTGCGTGGTCGCCACTCGACAACCTCTCCGCCCCAACGGCCGTCAGTTCTGCGAGCTATGTGCCCCGCCCATTGCCACTTAAGTCTCTCCACCCTATTCATTATCGTAGTATATTAGCTTTATCTCACGAAGCGACGTCTTGTGGTGACCGAGTGTGAAGACACCCTAAGTGTGTTTGCGTCACACCTAAGCCCGCCAGCACATATCTAACTAACACACATATAATTTGATCACAAAATCCGAACGAGGCCTCAATGGGGCCACTAGTAATTTTATAAATGTTTAGGTTTGGCTGTTTGCTACTCGATCACGTTAGAACTATTGAACGGATCAGTTGAATGGAACAGTTAGAGTATGGCGTGGAATAGCACAAGGCTACTTTTTTTGATGGAATAAATAATGTGAAGGAAACTCTACGGGGCGCTGCTAGTCGTTTCGTGTGTTAGGTAACAAATTAACAATTATTATCATTGATATAATGTTTCTCACCATAACTTGCATCGCATGACCAACATATTGTTATGGGGCATAACCAATCTGAATCTGATGTAACAATAACAAAGCTATTCATCAAAAGGTTATCGCTATTAGCGATAAAATCGCCTTTTGTGCCCAAAATGTTTTAATCTCAAGATTACAATTACAGAACCATACTACAATTACAGAACAGTACTAATTACAGAACACTGTCTGTTTTTTGGTATAACAAAATGTTTTGTATTGTATTGTAATGTGTAACGTTGCTTGTGTCTCAGATCTACGTGGACCGTCAGCTGCACAACAGACAGATCTACCCGCCGGTGAACGTGCTCCCGTCGCTGTCGCGTCTCATGAAGTCCGCCATCGGCGAGGGCATGACGCGCAAGGACCACTCCGACGTCTCCAACCAGCTGGTAACACATACATATCACTACTAATTACATAGCCTTCGTGAAAACCAATCAAAAAACATTAAAGGTGTGTAATGTTGATGATTACCGCTAAGGCGCCTTTGATACCCGAGACGTTAGGTGAGGGTCTTAAGATAGCCGAGAACGGTAGTTATCAATATACACGTATCATATAACGTTTTTCAACACATTTGTGTTGAGAATAATAGTCAAAAATATTTTTGTCTGTTGTATACTATCTTTATTGTATTGATCATATTTTAATCAAATTTAAACACTGCTTGCAGTTTGATGCAACTTGAAAGAGGGGGATAGTTTTTATTTCGATCAATAGTATATGACAAAATCCCAGCGAAGGCGGTAGGGGCCGCTAATATTATTAGTTATGTTTTGAATAATATGTGGGCAGCCTTAGATGATATGTCTATATCTCAGTATTGAATTAACAAATTATAGGTAATTGTCTGTTAAAATAATTTTGTCTTTTACTATCCATTTGTCCAGTTTGTTCTTGAAAGAGTTTAATGAGTTTGCTGAAATAACGTCCTCAGGCAGCTGGTTCCAGTAAATTATATATGTTAGTACTTTTCAATGTGGTCATAGTAATGTGTTTCCCCCGCAGTACGCGTGCTACGCCATCGGCAAGGACGTGCAGGCCATGAAGGCCGTGGTGGGTGAAGAGGCGCTGACCCCCGACGATCTGCTCTACCTCGAGTTCCTCACCAAATTCGAGAAGAACTTCATCACCCAGGTACGGACCTCACCTCACCTCACCTCACCACACCACATCACATCTCACCCACCTCACCTCATCACATCTCACCTCACCTCGCCACAGTCTATGGACTCGGCTCTGGTCGTCATGTCACATCTCCCCATCAAGCGTCACAGATGTGGATGTTTCCAAAAACATGTCTGTCCATGGTCATCATATAAATTATATCCAATGCAATACATTTATCTCATTTGCATTTCTCGCTATCGCCGACCGTGTACAACGTAATACATTGCCACATCACCGCACATCTCTTTAACCATATACCTCTCCATGACCGCACATTACATCCATCACCATATACAGTTATATGTAACCTCGTGGGTGGTTGCAGGGTAACTATGAGAACCGCACCGTGTTCGAGTCCCTGGACATCGGCTGGCAGCTGCTCCGTATCTTCCCCAAGGAGATGCTGAAGCGTATCCCGGCCGGCATCCTCGCAGAGTTCTACCCGCGAGACTCGCGCCACTAGGCCTCCGCCCGCCATCTCGACCGAGGGCCGACAATAATGACCTCAAGGCCTCCTTTGTACCGCTCGATGGGTTAGGATAACTTGCCCAAGCCTTGTGCTCGACTCGATGTGTGTTGTTGTTTTTTGGGATCAAATCGACACCGAAGCAATAATCTGGTTATAATAGAAACGGTTGCAAATAAATGTTATTGTTTTTTGGGATCTGATTTTCCTTGAAACAATAATATCTCTTTGTTTTCCTGGACATATGTATGTTATTGTTGCTCAGTATGAATTTTCTGAGTAGCAATAATATGTATGTAATTTGCAGAGTATTGTTCTTTTGAGTAATTTTTTCCAAGAAACAATAACATATGTTTCATATTTACCACAATGATCATTACTAATGAAATATTACTATAATATTAAAGTGAAGATAATATTTGGGAGCGAGCAGAAGGCTTGCATGCAATATATACTCAATAGTTTGAGAGCTGTGTGTGCACGTTATTCATAGGGACGGTACAAATCTTGTAAGATAAATGTATTGTTTAATAGTAAGTTGTTAATAGATTTTATTATAATGTGTATTACATGTATTATGATCAAGTTACAGACAGAATATATCGCTCGCGTAGCCCATACTGAAGTTGTAGTTCTTTCGCTAAATAATAATTAATATAAATGCCGTCTTGTGTACATAATCTATCCTTTAAATGTAATGAAGGTGCCGTGTGATAAATTATTGAAAATATATTTTGAATAGATGCCATCTTTTCTGTTTTATTTGAACACTGATGTTATTTCGTGCACAAATTTTCAAATTGTTGATGTGTTCAAGGGAAATTAAAACTTTATTTATCGCTTGAATGTGAGTATATTTATGTAAATATGCAGGCAATAGTAAAGTTTCAGTAACGGATTGTTACATTCCAAGATTCGAGTCGTCCGGTTCTAGCTGGTTGCTGGTTTGTGATTCAGTGAATTGGGATTCTTATTACTGTTGTTTTTCGATGGAAATAAAACTTATAGAAAGTTAAATTGTCTTTCATTGTTTATTGTTCATAGAATCCCGCTAATAGACGATAGAAGATATTATAGCTCAGATTGTAAACATTATACAGGACTTAGTCACGAATTAAATTATTATTAATTGCTTTGGTCCTCAAGTCTTCTCGTGACCGCGGCGATTGTATCGCTGTCGAAACGTCGACATAATTAAAAAAAAACGTCATAGGGACTGCCGATAGAAGTGAAAACTAATAACTCCGAATTTGATATCTCCCTTTGGAAACTACGCAGTTGAAACCGGAGGGCGTGGCCATGACCATGGCTTATAGATTATCCGGTTTTCACGTATGTTGTAGGCAATATCCTTAAAAACAAGGTCCCAATACTCCCAGACACTTTCCGTCAGCCGTTTTGCTTAACAACTCCAAAATAATAATTTAACTTCACTTAAATTCTCATGCTCCCTTTGTAAATATGTTCGTCAGACAAAAAATAGCTCAAAACATCAACACAAAAATTAATCTTCAAATAAAAAAGACCGCATCGAAATCGGCCCATCCGTTTGAGCTCTACGGTGCCATAGACAGATACACACACAGACAGATACACAGGGAGACATACCTGTATGTGTGTCTGTCTGATAGACAGAAACACATACATAGACTTCGACGTCAAACTTATAACACCTCTTTTTTTGGTCGGGGGTTAAAAATCGTAGTAACTGTGCCATAAAGTGGTCAAGTAGGAGTTAAAAAATTGCGAAGTTCGAAAAAAATTATAAACTTTGAAAGACTTGTTCTCAGAAACTATTGGGTGTATAGAGACAATTCTAGTATCATATTGTAGCAAATTTAGTCTACTTTATAAACGCCATAAGAAAGTTTTTACAAAAACTAGTCGTTTAGGGTTATAATCGCCAAAATTTCTGTGCGAGAAAAGAGAACGGGAATATGATACAGGAAACCGAAGAAGGGCGCGGTATTTGATTTGCCAATGAGTACGTGCGGTCGCAAGGATGGCCGTGTTGGTGCCCAACAACTTTATGTGTGTGGTTGGCACCGCGTCCTTCTTTCGGTTAACACAGTGTAAGCGTATGTGTGAAGAGAATGTAAAATGAAAATATAATTATCCTTTTCGATATCCGCAACGTCTTCATTTCAGTGGCGACTAAATTCAGTTGACTAACCTCTACTGAAGTCAGTGAAATGTAATAGTATCATTTAGTAAGCTAGCATAGTAAATTAAAAAGCAAGGATTGTTTGCTCCTGAATTCAGTCGACTAACCTTGCTTCTGAATTCAGAGACTAAATTTACCCAAGTGTAATAAATAAGCCTTTATCTACTTACTTAGTCTGTTGATCACTTCAATCCTACTAATATTACAAATGTCAATGTGTGGATGTTTGTTGCTCAATCAAGTCGTAACGTATGATAGGATCGGGAATTTGGAATACAGGTAGATTATCTACCTCCTACCCAGTTGCAGCAAATAATTACAATTTTTTTTAAATAGTTTCAATACCTCTTCTAATCTATTATTTCGCAAAGCCGTACAAAAATCATGCGACAAGGAGAAATTATCGAGGCTTGTAACCCCCTCTCTTCAACTGCACTCAGTTGGACAGCTTACAAGTGACGTCATAGTGCTGAATCTTATTACATTATGCCCTTCTATCATCCGACATAGGTCTCCAGCCTGGGTCGCGATTCTAAATGCGATTCCGAATGATTCGGAATCGGAATGACAATCTCTGTCATGCTATTAAGATAAGGCAAAGACAGAGGGATGAGATCCCGTGTCGGATGCAACCGAATGGATTTAGAATCGCTACCCTCGTGGTTCATTTGACCCATAAATTTTGTTCACAGGCCTGTAGTCTTATCTATTTATTATATTATTATATAAAAGCGAAAGGTCACTCACTCATTACGAAATCTCAGAAACTACAAACGCTAAGTCAGAGTCTGAAAATTTGCATGGAGGTCTTTTAGCACGTAGGCGGTCACTAAGACGGGGTTTTGCGAAATTCAACCCCTAAGAGGGTGAAATAAGGGATGGACGGTTGTATGCAGATTCCGTAATTTTCAAAGTTATAAGCACGAAATCCACACAACCCATTTTAATGAAATTTGGTACACAGATAAACTAGATCCCAAAAAGGACGTAGGTTACTTAATTACGGAAAAGGGGTTGAAATGGGGGATGAAAGTTTATATGGAAGTTCGTAATTAAATCAATATTAATAGTGGTTAACCATAGGTGAGTTTTGTATCCCATTAGCTCTGAAGTGGCGCACCTTGCTCTAGGACTGGTCTCCTGCCTTATTAAAATTTTATCTAAATGCTTTCCAAATGACCCTCCCTGACCAGAGTAACTTGGTAAGGTGGGGAAAAGCCTCTGAAAAATGTTGCTATACTTGTAGAGAGGCGATATGTACAGCAAGGCACATATTGGTGAGTTGCAAGGTGCTCCTTAATAGGGGTCATTACTCACAGTCCCAGTACTATGACAGAGTACTTGAAATCATATGTGAAGCCATAAGCCTTTCAGTAGCTAGAGCATAGATGAAAAATTTTTTTTGCTACGCAAAAAGATCAACAACGCGAGTGAGCGAGAAATCACTTTCAAGTGGAAATCACCCGAGAGAAGAAGAGAAAGTGAATGAAGTAATGTCATTACAATGTTTTCTCGAGTAATTATACCCGAACGTAACACTCTGATTTCCTCGCGGTGAAAATCGTGTATTTTTTCATTAATCCTTGGATTGCAGACGATTTTATTAAATTATTTATATTATGGCATGTTCTGTGCGTGCATGTGATACTACAAGACGATATTATAACCCGAATCAATACACTTTTCACAGGTAAATAAGATTTTGTTATTGCAATTTATCGAACCACATTTTGTAAAATTTCTGCTAGTAATCGGCTCAGAATACATTTTTTACAACCGAATATTGATTTCTATTGTTATATTTATGTACAATTCTTGATTAAATACAGAATTTGTAATAAAATTGTGTAAAATAGTAAATTGTTTGTTTACGCTAGTGCTTGATAAAGCGGTGACGTCACGAGTATCGACATAAACATGTAAACAATCATTTTTAACCACCGAGTAAAAAAAGAGCTGTTAAAAGTTTGACGTCGTTGCTTTGTCTATCTGTCTGTCTGTGTGTATGTCTGTATGTGTGTCTGTTTGTGGCACCGTAGAGCTGAAACGGATGGCCCGATTTCGATGCGGTTTTTTATTTTCAGGTTAATTTCTGTGCGGTAGTTCTTAGCTACGTTTGGTTAATATCGATTCAAGATGGCCGCCTCTACAAAATAACGGACAAAATATTTCTTCATAACTTCCCTCAATATGGGTATCAAATGAAAGAACTTAATTAGTAGAAGACTATACACTATGACACATTTAAAATCCAAGATGGCCGCCACCACAAAATGTCGAATCACATGTTTTTTTTTCACTACTACTCCAATATGGGTATCAAATGAAAAGGCTTGACTAGTAAAATGTTGTAAAGATTACAAACCCGAGGTAGTCGAGGGTAAATCAAAATGTTTAATTTTGTTCTTGTTAAGTGACTTCAATATAAAGTTATTCAGCATAGTTATATTGAAAACCAATAAAGGCTGTGACAGACGTAGCTATAATATATATTTTATACACAAATGTTCGAGTGTCCGCACACGCAGCTATATATATTTTTGTGACGTCACCAAAATATTTCGTAATTTATGTTATGGCTTATAACTGTAAATTATGATATAGCACGACATATTTTGAATGTACAGCATGTTTCAACATTATTCACGCACATATCACGAGTTGTTTTTCTAGCTTTTATTTATTAGTTTCACCTATCCCGATTTTAACCAAGGTCTGATGACGGATCTCAAAGATGGTCATAGGAACTCTGTTATGAAACAATGAAATCCCGTCAAATCTGGGCTCGAATTATTCGCCTAGATTAATATTTTGGTACTCGATGGTAGCCAGGGTCTGATGAATGAAACTTTGGGTCATATAATCTTTGTAATAAAATGAAAAATAAAGATATAACATAGTTTGATATCAAATCAAATCATGTTTATTGTGACAAAAATTGCTTAATCCAATAATTAAAACTACATTTTTACATTTAATTTACAAATGTTTGTCACAATCCGGCCCCAGCTCAGCATAATGCCGATTGTATTCAACCGGCGCTGATTTTCCGCGCTGATTCTTTGACTATCACTAGTAGTACAAGCGGGTGCGAGGCGTGCGCGATAATAAATAATAAATAAATATTGGTGGACAATTCACACACAACACCATCTGACCCCAAACTAAGCAAAGCTTGTGTGATGGCGGCCAGATAGCTGATATAATACTTATATAGTTTTAAATACATACTTGTTATACATAGAAACACCCAGACACAGTGCAAACATTTGAACTCATCACACAAATATTTGCACTGGGTGGGAATCGAACCCACGACCCTTAGCTTCGCAGGCAGAGCTACTACCAACTCAGCCAGGCCAGGATACATACGCTGATTTTGCGCGTGCTGAGAGCGAATGTGGAACGGGCGCGAAGCGTGTGACACGGGTCATCTGAACATGCCTTCAATGTTTAATAATTTACAAAATCATGTTTTAGATCAAGACCCCATAGACAGCCCAATATATACCTACATACGGAAATGGTTATGGAAACTAATTTTAATCTCCGGTGAAAGAATGAGAGTAAATTGTTAAATTTTGAATGAGAAACGTGTGCACTGTAATTTTCCGCGGGCAAATAAATAAAAAGTACCTATATATAAAATGTTTTAAATTACCTTTACTATACCTATGAATAATGTTTTATCCTCAATGCATTGAAAGAGCACAACTATAAAACTTTGGAACTGAAAGAATCGGCCAATGTAATTGAGTGTGTTTGAAAAACAGATTCAGGACCTTAGTGCTAGTGTGAATTGATAAATTCTATACGATTCTTTTAAGAGTTTATGTAGATTAGACGTTCCATTTTAATGTATTTTCTCACACTTCTTTACAATTTCTTATCCTATACATTGCATGGATCATTAAATTCTGCTTCCTCTTTAATTATTACACTTGTCTCGCATCCATGCTTCAGTTTCACACTAACACGTTACATTTGCCAGCTATTTTTTTCCACTTTTCTTTATATATACTGTGATAATACATTATACAAAATTCTGATAATTG
This sequence comes from Ectropis crepuscularia, assembly GCA_963693475.1. Classification (NCBI taxonomy): domain Eukaryota; kingdom Metazoa; phylum Arthropoda; class Insecta; order Lepidoptera; family Geometridae; genus Ectropis; species Ectropis crepuscularia. Next base: position 21,164,094 of record OY856361.1, on the reverse strand, counting down.
AATTTTTCACTTCTACCATGCGATCTTTAGTATTATTATACCTATTACGTAAACGTATGGATATCAAATAATAATTATACAATACATTTGGTTTTTATATTTGCGCGATTTATTGTCCTTGAGGATATATTTACATGATCTAGTACCACCTTGTCCTTTTTTCTATCGGAATGTTCGTAGCTCGAAAAAGCGATATCGTTTCATGGTTGATGTTCCAAAGACACGAAGGAAGAGATTTGACTCTACTTTTGTGATAAGAATGTCTAGGCTGTGGAATACGTTGCCTGAGTGGGTTTTCCCTTTATTATTCTTTGTGTCTTCAAATCGAGAGTGAATCTGTTTTTTTCTAGGTAAACACGCTCCATCGTAGACCGCATCGTCGCTTAACATCAGGCGAGATGGCGGCCAAGTGTAAACCTATAAAAGTTAAAAAAAAATAATGTATGTACATGTTTTTTTTCTGTTGGCAGCACTAGTGCACGTGACGTACCTCCGCTCCCTACGCTACGCTACGCTCCCTATATTTAAAACCCTGCCAACTGAAACAATCGACAATGTAAAACCGCCTTGTGGACAACACTAGCCACGAACACATGTATATATGGTTTTTTTATCAGGTCTCCGAGCTGTCTTTGTGTGTCTTTTACATCTGACGTCTTTGAGCTAGAGCCCAAAAAGGATTGACGACAAACAAAAGACAAATTAACTTTGTAAAAGAGGGCTCAACTTCAAATTCCAAGTACACGCCTTACTCAATTCTGGGTAGAGCACCTGATTGGACACGTATGAAAAGCACTATAAAATCCCAGAGGATGTGGGTATTTCGTCATCCAGACCGGACATTTTCCTTTTTTCTAGAGCTACGAAACGCATAGTCCTTGTAGAACTTACCGTACCGTGGGAAACTAATATACCTAAAGACCACGCGATGAAACAAAATAAGTATTACGACTTTCTAAACGAATTAACAAGAAATGGCTATGTAGTTAATTTATACGCTGTAGAAGAAGGAGCGAGAGGTATACCAGCAAAATCTCTCTATTACGAGTATCTAAAGCTGCACTAGTAGGTTCATATCGGATTTGGCTGGGCAGGGAGAGAAACACGAGCAGTGAAGGTGAATGTTGATGTACGTCGGAAAGGGGCCCCTTACACCTACGCCCGTGTTACAAGTCTCGGGGTCTACTCTCTCTCTCTCTGCCACACGATGGACTCGGCAGTGCACGGTGAATCCATGGAATGCTAAGTTCGTCTCTGTTGAAGAAACCATTAAACTTCGTATCTAGACACTTGACGTGAGGCCAATAGATGTTTGTTCTAGCAATTTCGTAATTTTGAACTGTACGGGATGAAATAGGGGGGGGGGGGGGGGGGATTGAAATGGGACAGTTTATATGGAAGTCCGTCAATGTTGAAGATAAAACCGTTAAATTTTTAAACTAGACACTTGAAATCCATGTGAAAGTAAGTGTCTGTTACGCTTTAACGCCTAAACCACTAATTTTGATGAAATTGTATAAAAATGTTTTAATATAAGCGGTATTTAGCAAAAAGTAAATTTGTATGAGTGTACAAGTATGTACGGCCTCAGTCACCTTAATATTTATTTTGCGCGAACGAAGTCGCGGGTAAAAGCTAGTTATAGTATAAATTATTTGTGTTGTTTGATTTCAAAAAGGTTTACCATTGAAAACTTAGGCGTATTTTTTAAATAAAACAGTAATATTGGTGTTTTTGTTCTTTATTTCATACTTATTACAATAATTTTAGTGCTATACATAATATACTTACACAATATGCAAGATTTCTTCACGGCTATAATTTCAAATGCTATGGAATGAAGACAAAAGATTTACTTGTACATTACATAAACTGTGTTATAATGAGGACCTACAAATTTTAATACTTAAATAAATTTGGCCATGTTCACGAACATTCACAGATTTATATTCTATTCAGTTTCCTGGCATAAAAGCAATGGCAAACTATGGCATCTATATGTCCTTTGTAAAATCGTTAACTATGCGTTTGATCATGTGATGATCTTTAGCAAAATTGTTGTGCTTGACCTGAAGGTTTTTGAGTTGGCACGACCTATTTTCGACAGGTGGCGTAGCAACGCGTGCAGGGTGAATAATATTTACGTTAAAAAACTACACTAAATAATCAGCTAAGTAGATGGTAGTGAGTTTGTTTCGTTTTTATGCCAGGAATGAGTGAACACCAGTGGAGCAATCATTGTGATGCTAGTTCGTATGTGATTTTAAATGTAATATATCTGTTTGCTGTTAACATGGTTATCATCTCAATCAGCTAACGGAAATATTACAAAATGCTACAAATAAACCTTCATAAATGTTCATGAACATTGCTTTTGTAGTCCGCTAGCTCGTTCCCGGGCCCAGGGAGGCCCCGACTCAAGACAGTTAACACTAGGTATAAAATCAGATTGAAAGCTTTCACTTTCGCGATTAATTTACGATTTTAACTACAAGTACAATAGGTGTAAAGTCGCTTAACCCGCGATTCCGCCAATCGCTTCCGAGGCGAAGTATTTGACATCAACATCCGGGTCTACGTTCAGCTTCTCCAAGACCGGTTTCACTTGTGGTTGGATAACTGCGGGGTCCAGGAAGGGAGCCATCTTTTGCAGGGTCTTGGCAACGTTGAAACGCACGTTGGCGACGTTGTCATCGGCCATGGATAGAACAGTCGGCAGCAAAACTCTAGTGGTGATGTCTTTGCCGCAGACTTCAGACAGGACGTTGATGCAGAAGAGGTAAGTCATGCGGTGCAGGTAGTTCTGTTCCCGCGACATGGCCAACACCTTGGGGATGACGTTGGTCTCAGCCCAGGCAGAGCCGTACTGTTCGACTAGTTTCTTCAGGTTGAGGGTGGCGGCTTCACGGATGGCGTAGACGTGGTCAATGAGCCAGGACATGCAGAGGCCGGTGAGCTTTTCGTCGAAGAATTCCTGTCCGAGTTGACCAGCCAGTAGCGGCATGTGTTCGATGATGGCTAGACGAACGCGCCACTTGGTGTCTTCAGCCAGTTCCACGATAGCCGGCAGGAGAGATTGGACTAGTTGCTGGATGCCGATGACTTCATTGACGCATTCCAGGTTGGAGATGATGTTGAGGCGCACTTCAGGGCACTCGTCCTTCAGTTGAGTGAGGAACAGCGGCAGGAGATGCTCCACAGTGTTCTGGCGGCCGACGATGGGGCTGAGCCCCATGATGACGGACGCGAGCGCAGACTTCACGTGCTGGTTGGCGTCGCAGACCAGGTCCTTGATCTGCGGCAGGATCATCGTCATGATGATGTGCTCCTGCTGAGACTTGTCCAGGTTCATGCAGAAGTCCTTCACCTGGGGAGGAGGACGCCGGTTAAATCATCATTATTAACTGTTTACAAATCCAACTAAAAAATAATAATAGGATAAGCATCACAACAGCGGTAAATTAATAAAGATGATAATCTACCACTCCAACCCACTAGCGGTTGGCCGGACGCAGCTTCACCTCACAAGATATTTCTCTCGACCATTTCACATTCAGTTTTTGAAGTGAAAATTTCTTTAGGCGCGCCTAGACAAATTTTTCGTGGGGTGTAAATTGAATTTTACCGTCACGCTCGGGTATGACAAGAAATCTTCGGGTAAACTCGGGACCTTGGCGATTGGGCATCTAGAGATGCGTCAGCCAATGGGAAATGCTGAAAGGGCGTGGCCTCGACATCATGGCATGGCCATCTAGAAATGCGTGAGCCAATGGGAAATGCTGATGCATTTCTAGATGGCCATGCCATGATGGCGAGGCCACGCCCTCCGGTTACACCCGTGTAGTTTCCAAGGTAAGCTATCAAATTCTGAGTTATAAGTTTTCACTGCTATCGGCAGTTCCTATGACTGCCAATTTTTTTCACGTTGTTTATGATCTCAGTAGGAATTTAAACCACGCATCGTCGTCGTAGGCTCGAGATTCCGTCGCGCATTCAACTGATCCATCGCACTTTTGAAGTGATAAGACAAGTGGCGACTCCCCTGGGGGCGCGGGGGCGCGGGCACGTACCTTCCCGGCGGCGGCGGCGCGCACCTCGGCCTCCGTGTCCTTGAGCAGCGCCTGGAAGATCTGCGTGAGGTCCGAGCGAGCCAGCTCCGGGCCCACGGCCTGCTGCAGCTCCACGAACCTGCGGGAGACACCTCATGTTACACACGACGACGATTTGGTGAACTCATTTTCACTTATCGATTTACTTAAACACAAGTGAAAAGAAGCGACAAAATTGCCATATGCCCTTCGCCATAAATATTACAGTTGCACGGAGACTTGACCGAAACATTTAAAACATAGAATAAATTTTATAATTTCTCTCTCACACAAGGAACTCGTGTAGATTAAAGAGGATCATAAGAGAGGACAACAGAAGCGTCCCAGGGAGTCCCAGTTGGTCCACGCAACGCACTATCATTGACAAACACTACACATCACATCTTCAGCGATGGTAGTGGTGCGACTGGAACAGGTTGCCAGAGGATGTTATTTTCGCAAAACCATTAAACTCGTTTGTAAAACTGCTGCATGTCCTCGGGCGGCAGGCGCGCCCCCCAGCGCCCCCCTACTCACTTGTCGGCCAGCATGTACCGCACGCGCCACGAGGTGTCCCCGGCACAGCGCCCCCCTACTCACTTGTCTACCAGCATGTACCGCACGCGCCACGAGGTGTCCCCGGCACAGCGCCCCCCTACTCACTTGTCCGCCAGCATGTACCGCACGCGCCACGAGGTGTCCCCGGCACAGCGCCCCCCTACTCACTTGTCCGCCAGCATGTACCGCACGCGCCAGGAGGTGTCCCCGGCACAGCGCCCCCCTACTCACTTGTCCGCCAGCATGTACCGCACGCGCCAGGAGGTGTCCCCGGCACAGCGCCCCCCTACTCACTTGTCAGCCAGCATGTACCGCACGCGCCAGGAGGTGTCCCCGGCACAGCGCCCCCCTACTCACTTGTCAGCCAGCATGTACCGCACGCGCCAGGAGGTGTCCCCGGCACAGCGCCCCCCTACTCACTTGTCAGCCAGCATGTACCGCACGCGCCAGGAGGTGTCCCCGGCACAGCGCCCCCCTACTCACTTGTCAGCCAGCATGTACCGCACGCGCCAGGAGGTGTCCCCGGCGCGCGCGCGCACGGTGGGCATCACCAGCTGCTCCATGTCCTCGGGCGGCAGCAGCGCCGCCACGGCCCCGCAGGCCTCCGCCGCCAGTAGACGCACCGAGTCCTGCTCGTCCTGCGAACGAACACCACATCAGCCACCAAAATACTAAGTACCTCTAGATCAGGAGTTATTTTTTTATGTGTACTTCTTAAAAAATCGATCCCGGCGTTCTCGAGAACAATACAGAAAAAAATGCTGAAAGGACGTGGCCTTCAGGCCATTTCCCATTGGCTGACGCATTTCTAGATGGGCAATGGCCATGGTCCCGAGTTTATCTGAAGATTTCTTATCATACCCGAGCGTGAAGCTAGAATTCAATTCACAGCCCACGAAAAATCGCATCTGTCTAGGCGCGCCTAAAGAAGTTTTCACAAAGTCAAACCAATCGGCAATCATTATGACTTCCAAATGAATGTTCGCTACCCTGAAACGTGTGAAGTAATGTTGTTGTGTCGTACCTGCGCGAGGTTGACGAACATGGGGATGAGGTCGCTCTTGACGTACTCGACCTCGACGGCGCGCGCGAACTCCCCCAGCTTGTAGGCGGCCGCGCGCCGCACCATGGGCGTGTCGTCCTGGCACAGCGAGCGGAAGTGCTGGCGCAGCTCCGCCTTCACGGGCGCCGACACGCGGCTGTAGCACACGCTGCGACCGAAAACACACCTTGTTACTGTCGCCCTAGCCTACTGAAGAAGCCCATCAGAATGAAGGATGCAGGCAAACAAAAAATGCTATTTCGGAAGTATCTAAAAAAACTTGCCCGCAACTTCATCAGACTAAACAGGGACGAAATTCGTAAAGTTACAAGTATAATAACTGGTTCCTGTCCCCTAAATAAAAACCTATATACTATGGGTGTAACAGACAGTCCCCTATGCAGAGGATGCATAGAGGAAGAAACGCCACAGCATGTATTTATAGAGTGCAGCAGCGTGGCAGATCAACGGGCAGAATTCCTCCAATCTCCGTCGCCTGCTACGGATGCCTGTCGCAACCTTAACAGGATGCTGATGACACTAACAATTATTACTTCATGGGACTCTACAACCCTTTTGCATTTGGTGCTTATTAATTTGAGAAACAGAAATTGTTTTTAATTTATGGTTTCTGAATGTTAAAATTGTTCCCTTGTGCTACAGTGAATGAGTATAACTTTGATTGCGATTTCTGCAAAACCACTGTTTTAGAGTGTAATGTGTAAGTGTTACTACAGTACCTGAACTCAGTAGACTCTCATTAATCCAAACTTCAAAAAACCATCTCTGTTCAGGCTCAGAGATCATTCAGATGGTAGAGGAAAACATAGCATATATATTATCCCACTAATATCATAAATGTAAAAATTTGGTTCTGTTGTTCAATCACATCAAAATGGTCAAGAGACTTAGGATCTACAGACACAGCACAAAACCTGATGTAGGGGGTGAGTATGAATGTATGAGTATATCTATGAGTGTGTAATGTTTGTACGAAACAATTTAAACATGTTTGATAAATTGAAATCCACTCGGAACAATCACAAGATTAATGTATCTTATAGACGAACAGCATTAATGTCTAATAGCGCTTTATGTATGGCACCACTATTGTATAACAACTTGCCAGAGGATATAGTAAAGACGAAGGAGACGACCGTTTTCCGTCGTAAGTTGAAATATTTTTTACTTGACAAGGCGTATTATTCTGTAAATGAATACTTATCTGATAAATTTTAATAAGTTACTGACTAGAGTGACATATTTTTCTTCGAATTTTGTGATTTTATTAATGTTTTGTTTAAAGTTCTGACATAGATTTCAACAAAAAAAAAAAAAAAAAAAAATACTATTTTGACATATATTTATTTTTCCATTATTAATATTGGACATTTATTTGTTAAGTATGTATAATATCATTGAATTCAAATTGTAAACACGACTTTAATATCATATTTTTGAACAATATTTTACCTTGACCATTAAGAAAAATAGACGAACATGGTTGACCGTGAATGGCTAGCTGTAACAGCATTCACATACCTATCTGATTGACTGATGTAGTTTGTTTTTAAATCAAAACTACCTACATTTACCAATAATTATTATACTTTGTTTTTGAATTGAATAAAAATATGATACCTACCTGAAATTATTGATGATTTGAGTATAATGTGAACGTGAATGTGTTATTATTTCCATACAATAGAAATACTGTTTACTAACGTATTTTATAACTTTGCATGCCGAAAGGCAGTATTTGGTGTACTTTAAAACCACTAACCATCTTTTGTAAACCCATTTACGCAATAAATATATTTGATTTGATTTGATTTGAAAAATCTAAGTCTAAAACTTTATGGCTCTCCTTGGCCAAAACGACTGTGACAGCAGTCAGAGAGCAGCAGCAGGTGACTGTTTCTTTCTCCTCTAGCATGCTCGACGATCCCGAGTTAAGTTATATTTCTTTAATTTCCAAGCGTGAGGATGAGCTTCATGCACAGCCTGTGGTGTGCCAAAATAAGTTTTCACTTCAAAAACTGATGAACTCTGATCTGAAAAATTCCACAGATGATGTTTGCACTGATCAATCCAGTTGGCACCACATTGTGAAGAACTTATACCTGAAGAGGCAGTCCCCGCCGGCAGGTAGTGAGTGTTACCTGAACAGGCCGCAGGCGGAGGCGCGCGAGGTGAACCAGTCCCCGCCGGCAGGTAGTGAGTGTTACCTGAACAGCCCGCAGGCGGAGGCGCGCGAGGTGAACCAGTCCCCGCCGGCAGGTAGTGAGTGTTACCTGAACAGGCCGCAGGCGGAGGCGCGCGTTGTGAACCAGTCCCCGCCGGCAGGTAGTGAGTGTTACCTGAACAGGCCGCAGGCGGAGGCGCGCGAGGTGAACCAGTCCCCGCCGGCAGGTAGTGAGTGTTACCTGAAGAGGCCGCATGCGGAGGCGCGCGAGGTGAACCAGTCCCCGCCGGCAGGTAGTGAGTGTTACCTGAACAGGCCGCATGCGGAGGCGCGCGAGGTGAACCAGTCCCCGCCGGCAGGTAGTGAGTGTTACCTGAACAGGCCGCAGGCGGAGGCGCGCGAGGTGAACCAGTCCCCGCCGGCAGGTAGTGAGTGTTACCTGAACAGGCCGCAGGCGGAGGCGCGCGTTGTGAACCAGTCCCCGCCGGCAGGTAGTGAGTGTTACCTGAACAGGCCGCAGGCGGAGGCGCGCGAGGTGAACCAGTCCCCGCCGGCAGGTAGTGAGTGTTACCTGAAGAGGCCGCAGGCGGAGGCGCGCGTTGTGAACCAGTCCCCGCCGGCAGGTAGTGAGTGTTACCTGAAGAGGCCGCAGGCGGAGGCGCGCGTTGTGAACCAGTCCCCGCCGGCAGGTAGTGAGTGTTACCTGAACAGGCCGCAGGCGGAGGCGCGCGTTGTGAACCAGTCCCCGCCGGCAGGTAGTGAGTGTTACCTGAACAGGCCGCAGGCGGAGGCGCGCGTTGTGAACCAGTCCCCGCCGGCAGGTAGTGAGTGTTACCTGAACAGGCCGCAGGCGGAGGCGCGCGAGGTGAACCAGTCCCCGCCGGCAGGTAGTGAGTGTTACCTGAACAGGCCGCAGGCGGAGGCGCGCGTTGTGAACCAGTCCCCGCCGGCAGGTAGTGAGTGTTACCTGAACAGGCCGCAGGCGGAGGCGCGCGTTGTGAACCAGTCCCCGCCGGCAGGTAGTGAGTGTTACCTGAACAGGCCGCAGGCGGAGGCGCGCGAGGTGAACCAGTCCCCGCCGGCAGGTAGTGAGTGTTACCTGAAGAGGCCGCAGGCGGAGGCGCGCGAGGTGAACCAGTCCCCGCCGGCAGGTAGTGAGTGTTACCTGAAGAGGCCGCATGCGGAGGCGCGCGAGGTGAACCAGTCCCCGCCGGCAGGTAGTGAGTGTTACCTGAACAGGCCGCATGCGGAGGCGCGCGAGGTGAACCAGTCCCCGCCGGCAGGTAGTGAGTGTTACCTGAAGAGGCCGCATGCGGAGGCGCGCGAGGTGAACCAGTCCCCGCCGGCAGGTAGTGAGTGTTACCTGAAGAGGCCGCATGCGGAGGCGCGCGAGGTGAACCAGTCCCCGCCGGCAGGTAGTGAGTGTTACCTGAAGAGGCCGCATGCGGAGGCGCGCGAGGTGAACCAGTCCCCGCCGGCAGGTAGTGAGTGTTACCTGAACAGGCCGCATGCGGAGGCGCGCGAGGTGAACCAGTCCCCGCCGGCAGGTAGTGAGTGTTACCTGAAGAGGCCGCATGCGGAGGCGCGCGAGGTGAACCAGTCCCCGCCGGCAGGTAGTGAGTGTTACCTGAAGAGGCCGCATGCGGAGGCGCGCGAGGTGAACCAGTCCCCGCCGGCAGGTAGTGAGTGTTACCTGAACAGGCCGCATGCGGAGGCGCGCGAGGTGAACCAGTCCCCGCCGGCAGGTAGTGAGTGTTACCTGAAGAGGCCGCAGGCGGAGGCGCGCGAGGTGAACCAGTCCCCGCCGGCAGGTAGTGAGTGTTACCTGAACAGGCCGCAGGCGGAGGCGCGCGAGGTGAACCAGTCCCCGCCGGCAGGTAGTGAGTGTTACCTGAAGAGGCCGCAGGCGGAGGCGCGCGAGGTGAACCAGTCCCCGCCGGCAGGTAGTGAGTGTTACCTGAACAGGCCGCAGGCGGAGGCGCGCGAGGTGAACCAGTCCCCGCCGGCAGGTAGTGAGTGTTACCTGAACAGCCCGCAGGCGGAGGCGCGCGAGGTGAACCAGTCCCCGCCGGCAGGTAGTGAGTGTTACCTGAACAGCCCGCAGGCGGAGGCGCGCGAGGTGAACCAGTCCCCGCCGGCAGGTAGTGAGTGTTACCTGAACAGCCCGCAGGCGGAGGCGCGCGAGGTGAACCAGTCCCCGCCGGCAGGTAGTGAGTGTTACCTGAACAGCCCGCAGGCGGAGGCGCGCGAGGTGAACCAGTCCCCGCCGGCCAGGCGCTGCACCAGCGGCACGAAGTGTTGCTCGAGCGCGGGCGGCGAGTGGTGCGCGGCCACGGCCCGCAGCGACGCCACCGCCTTGTCGCGCACCACGGTCTCCTCCACCGTGGCCAGCGACTCCAGCGGCGGCAGCAGGCAGTGCGCGTACTCGCCGCCGCCCACCAGGTTCATGAAGTTACCTGCAACCATACACACACACATTGGTGGACAATTCACACAAAACAACATCCGACCCCAAACAAAGCAAAGCTTGTATGATGGCGGCCAGATAGCTGATATAATACTTATATAGTTTTAAATACATACTTATTATACATAGAAACACCCAAACACAGTGCAAACATTTGAATTCATCACACAAATATTTGCACTGGGAATCAAACCCACGACCCTCGGCTTCGCAGGCAGAGCTACTACCCACTAAGCCACGAGGCCAGTCTTACCTCTCTCTCTTTTCTACCATTTATTTTTACTAGAAGACTGTTTCGGCTTTAAGAATAAGGATAAGCAGAAGAGACTTTCGCTAGACTATTGGATCAAGGGTCAGATGCAGAAGGCGGTCATCCTTGACACAGCGCACATCGTCAGGAGGTTCTCTCTCTGCAGCCCTAATCACCAACAGCTTGGGCCCTGCCCTGCGGCAGGCGGCACCCTAGTTTAAAATTTTTTTTAATGTTGATATTTTTTATATCTATTGTACAAAAACCTACTAATTAAGAACAAAAATAAATGAGTGAAGAATAAGAATAATTTATTTCCAGCAAATGGTTAGACACTTCAACAGGATTAGAAATCAGAATTAACAAATCCATACATTTGTTGATTAGCAATGAGCTACAAACGAAATTTGAACCTTGTCTCTTGGAGCTTGAGAGCGAAATTTCAAACAATAAAGTTGTTTCCCAAACGTAGTTTGAACCTTGTATCTTGGAGCTTGTATAGTCCCTTTTCGGGTAAATGTATAGGTTTTATACCAGCAAAATCTCTCTAAAACCTGCTTAAAGACCTTGGATTATCCAGAAGTGCAGTAAGTTCTATACTAGAACGAGTATCTAAAGCTGCACTAGTAGGATCATATCGGATTTGGCTGGGCAGGGAGAGAAATACGAGTAGTGAAGGTGAGTGTTGACGTACGTCAATATAAGGGGCCCCTTTTAAACCTACGCCCGAGTCACAAGTCTTGGGGTCTATTCGAGATTTCTCTCTCTGCCACACGATGGACCCGGCACCCGCACGGTGAATCCATGGAATGCTAAGAAGTACGTCTCTCTTAAATAAATAAAAAAATCTTGGAACTTGAGCGCAAAATTTCAAACAATAAAGTTGTTTCCCAAACGAAGTTTGAACCTTGTATCTTGGAGCTTGAGTGCGAAATTTCAAACAATATAGTTGTTTCCGTTAAATTCCATAGTTAAATTAGTATTAGAATTTTGCTAGGGTATTGTGATGTAAAGATTTGTAGGTAAATTAAAATAAAAACCATCATAGATCTTTCAGATAGTTGGATCAAACTGCACACAATGTGCAAAATTGGTTAAGTTGTTTAGGGAGTCCATCGCATACAAACAATTCATTTATAAATAACAGCCTCGTACACTCAAAATGTTTCCAGTGAAATTACAATAGGTATAATCCAGAGAAATAAACCATTCCTGGATGCCTGCAACCTGCAGGTCTACTACGAAAAAAAAACTCCGAATGATAGGATCCGACCAACAGCTGAATCGGATTGTAGCATGCCATGAAAAACAGTCAGATCAATACATCTCGGTCGGAAGTTATAGAATTAGGTCAGATGAGGGTCGAATCAAACAAAACGGCCAATCCTATCAACCAACAGATTGTCTTTTGAGGTAGGAAAAGTCCATAAGTTCGGCCGATATATCGTTTATCGGACTTCGTAGTAGGCCTGCTGTACCTGTATAACAAGTTTGTAGACCCCAAATCTACTTATTATTAGAACATATTATATACTCTCAATTACCAGTTGTACTGAAACAGCAGTTTCAATTGAAATTCAAGGTCCCTTTAGCGGTCAAACATATGTATTATTTATTATCTATCTCTACAGGAACAGCACTCTTGTGCTAAGAAATAATAGTTAAATGATCAGCATAGTAAAATCTATTACACAATTTTGGTAGTGTAAGAGCAAGTTTTGAATATGAATGTAGATGGATGTATAGGGCAACCAAAATAAGTGTGGATTAATTGTGTGAAAGAGATCATGAATAGGAAATAAGTTAACTCATATTTGATATGAAAGAGAGGAAGAACCAGACATTTGGTACCCACTCCACACAAATGGGGATCCAATCAGCACATAACAACCAACAAAATTGTGTGGTCCACTCTAGTATAGGCTTAGATGTGCGAAATTACCAACACAAAGTTGTAGTCACTCCTAAGTCAAGTTAGAATAAGATGCTACAGTAATCTCACTAACATGCATAGTTCTAGAATTATTCAGTCTGCCAGAATTATGAGTCGAAAGCCGCAATTTGAATATTTACCAAAAAACTAAAAATCTAATAACTGTATGTAGGTACTTTTTCAAATAGGGATTTATTCACATTTAGGTTTTCAGAGCATATATTTAACAAAACGACTAAAGTATGAGCTGTAATTGAGCATATAGATATGTAATTTTTTAGAATCCAGCCCTATTTCTAAGTATCAACGGACTAGTAACAATGTGCAAACTTACCAAGTTGCTCTGCGAGCGCCAGTAGCACTTCGTCTTCATCGTAAATAGTCTCCGTGAGGAACGGAATCAACTCGGATCGAGTTCTTTCCACGCCCAAAGCCAAGGCGATCGTGGAAAGCTTTTTGATGGAGTTCAAACGTAGTTGCACATCCTCGTTCTTCAACTCGTCGATGAGTACCGCGATCGGGTACAGTGATTCATCCGTTCCAGAATCACTCGCTGCCATTTTGCCAAAATATGCTACTTTGTTATTCTAATTCTTTATTTCCACGATTACACGAATAAAAAAATGATTTCACGGTGACTATTTTCAAAATGAGCTCGAAAGAAATCCGAAATGAATCAAAAATCAAACATGGCAGGCAGCCATAAATTGACAGTTCCAGATTTTTTTTTCAATTTGATTTTGACACATGTCAAGGGTGAAAATAATTAAAATAGTTCATAGAGTATTTTTTATATTTTAATGTTTTTACGGAAACCAAAGAAATATTATTTATATGATTAGGGTAGCGATTCTGATGCTTATCAGGGTAGCGATTCTGAAACCATTCGGTTGCATCCGACACGGAAACTCATCTCTCGGTCTTTGTCATGCTAAACAGATAAGACAAAGACCGAGAGATGAGATTCCGTGTCGGATGCAACCGAATGGTTTCAGAATCGCTACCCAGATGAGACAAAGACCGAGAGATGAGATTCCGTGTCGGATGCAACCGAATGGTTTCAGAATCGCTACCTAGATTTAAGCGCCTATTAGACTACGCGTTATTCAGCACTCGTTATGGAGACTGTCTTATAGTCTAACTTGTCAGCTCGTTATTACACCAGTCTGAAACCTCGCCGCTTTGCTTTTGTCTATTGCTTAAACTAGCTGCTTGGATTAAATTCCGCTTTCAGCTCAATAACAGAAGTACGGTGCCGGTCCCAAGCCCGGGTAAAGAGGGAGGGCACTAGGGGGGAGGGATGGGGTGAACGGCATTTCAAATCATCACTTGGTATGCCGTGCACAACATCCCACCTCGCGGCTGCCCGTGGCCGGCGTGTTAGGTGGAGATTGAGGTCACCCGTGTGTTTCTCGGGCAGGCCCGCTCACCATCTACATGCGAAATACCGGGGGGAAGTAGCGTGGGCCACTGCTTTCACTTAGCACTTAATGCCCAACTAATAATGAGATCTCAGTTTCAGATTTCAAGTTACATTATTTTGATATGGAAGGACAAATAGTAAAGGAATATGTTGTGCCATGCGATCCGGCTAGCGACCGGCGCTCTACGGTACCCGGGCTGCAGAGTGAGAAATGTGCTACCGAAGGCGACGGTGGAGTGGAGTCCCAGGCTCTGCCGGCCGCTGCTGCTACTGGGGCCGCACCTGCGGCAAAGGAGACGGCTGCGCGGTCAAATGGACCTGGACCGGTGCAGAAGAAGAGGCGCCCTGGACAAGCGAAGAGGAGGATGCAGAGGCTGCGACAGCTGGAGGCGTCCTCTGGCGCTGTGTTGGGCGCAGAAGGTATTGGGCGAGGTGGCAACGAGGCTTCGAGGCCTAGTTCCACCTTGCCAAACAAAACCGGTGGTAAAAACCACCGAAAAATACAATCTGCCTACCTCAAAGAGGAGGCCGTAAGAGCTGATGCCATAAATCAGTGTCTAGAAGGCACTGCAAAGGTTACGGGGCTAACGGAACTTGCGCCGGCTGTCATGGCGTGCATGGCCCGAATAAACCCGAGCAAAATAGGTGTAGTCATCGACGGGGCGCCGGACCCAAACTACTCAGTGGTGATGTCCCACCATTCGGCCCTTCCCGTCAGGGACAGTGTGCCGGGCGGCTGTGCAGACGGATCCGCGGTTGTGACGGACCGCAAACCGATTAAAACGGCAAATGCCGAAATTAATAAAGACCTCGAAAAGAGGAAAATTAAGGAGAATAAGCCAACGATACCAACAGAGGTTGCAAAAGGTAACGGTGAGGTCCAGCTCCCGAGTAGGCCTCTGCAGACACCATGTCCGTTGGACAAGGGAGTCGGCGGGGTGCAAAAGGGGTGCGACGGTGCCTCAACCGCGCCGATTAGGGCTGATGTGGTATCCGAGGCTAATGGTGCTTCATGTCAGGGCGTAGATTCAACACGACCGACTAAACGCCAACGAAGCTCTGACCAGGTGTCGCCGGGTCTTGCCGGTGCGGACAAGAAACTGTGCATGGCTCACGGGTCTTTTACTGATCTGACGAGACTGGGCGAAACCGAGGGAAGGGCTATTGGACGAGAAGGGCCGCAGGTGGTGTCATATGCCACTGCTGTTAAACGGTACCGTGTGGTGGTGCAGGACAGAAGTGGTATTATGATGGATAAGACTAAAGCGACCCTACTCCGAAAATCCATAGATAAGGCGCAGTACGAGCTTTTTAAAGCAAACCGTGCTGTGCCTAAAGACCAGAGACGGCTCCCAGTGTTTGGACAACGCCTTGCCAGACTTTTACATGGTTGCCTCAAAATTACACCCTGCGACGACTTCTCGCTGGCGTGGCTAGTTTCGACACTCGAAAATATGCCGCCAATGTGGGAAGGATCCAGGGGATTCCGAGTAATACCTGAGAGCGAGTTGCCGAGATACAACACAGGTATAATCTATGTACCAGACTTTAACGAGGAACGTGATGATCTCGAGCGATGGCCTTTCATATTAAGAGAGAACCTCCTAGCCGAACTAAACAAATGCTTAAACATAGAATGCTGGCCAATCTCCAAGCACATTGTGAGACAGAATGGCCAAACCTTCAATCACATTCTTGTGATGGGCATACCGGCAGTGGATGTAGAGAAGCTCAAACAGGTGAACAACCGCCTTCACTACACCACCGGATCAGTCTACGTCAAAGTGAAGGAAAGCAAAATCGGGGGATCAGCGAGACCAAGGGCTGAGGCCGGGAGGGTCGCCAGCGCCGTGGAAAGCGGTGAAGGCACTTCCTCTGTGGCCGCAACCAGTGCGGAAGCGGTACCCCCGGAAGATAAGGAGTGGACCAGAGAGGAAGTTGACCGTCTCTTAGAAGTGGACGGCGAGGGCGAGGACGATATCACAGGCGACATTATGGGCCTGACTATCTTCTCGCCCTTGTCGCTCATGGATACAGAGCGGGAATGCGTTGCCTCTGACCACTCCCTAGATAATTAAGAAAGAATAAGAAGTAGGAGTAGGAATACATTCTTAAAAATGGATAAACACTTAAAAAATTCGAACTATAGTAATAATAAAAATAAAACCAATAATTCTGGTGTCTCAGAATTGACAGGAAACGAGAGCGTAATCTCAATACACATCATACAAACTAATGTCCAACACAGTGTCACAGGCTCCAACACCCTGCGAAGAACACTGGAAGAACAATCAAACACAATAGCACTGGTCCAGGAACCATATCTCCACCAAGGCAAGGTAAGCGGGTATACAGCCCTTAAGGGCAACGTTTTCACGCCTCCGGTTCAAAACAAAACGCGTACTTTTATATATGTACCCAAATCTCTAAAAGCAACGTTAGTAACACACTTATGCACCGACGACCTGACGGTGATAAAACTTGATACGGGCTTAATAAGAGGAAGCGGTTCCATCTTACTAGCCTCAGCATACTTCGATGGAGGACTAACTGCACCACCACCTGAACTAGAACAACTAATGCACTTCTGCAACACCAGCGATATTATTGCACTTCTGCAATAATATCGAATGTGTCATCGGTAGCGATGCAAACGCACACTGTACTGTGTGGGGCTGCCATGACACAAACGAAAGAGGTAAAGATGTGCTAGACTTTGCACTAAAGCACAACCTCAACATCCTAAACAAAGGAGCGGAGCCGACGTTTGTTACTTCATGGGCCAAAACTATAATAGACATCACATTAGCAACTAACGCTATTGCCGAAACCATAAACGAATGGCGCGTAGCGACAGACGAATATTCCGGCTCAGATCACCGAAGGATCAGGTTCAACCTGAAAGTAAGTAAACGCCATCCACGGACATACAGAAATCCGAAAAAAACTGACAAAATTGTTTTCGCGGAATCACTTGATAAGATACTGCTTGAAAGCGGAAAGGAAGCAGCCGTAAAAGAGCTTACAATAAATAAGATAGAGGAAATGGTAGACTTTCTAACCAAAACCTTAACTAAAAGTTTTAAATCTTCATGTCCTCTAAGGACAGAGAACATCAATACCTTGGACAAAAAAGACAGATGGTGGAACAAAGACCTCACTAAACTGAGAAAGAATGCACGACATAAATTTAACAGAGCCATGAACACCAATCAAGATGAAGATTGGCAAGAATATAGAAAAACTCGACACATGTTAAAAAGAGAAATTATCAAAAGCAAGAAAATCATGTGGCATAAATACAGCAGCTCAATTCAATCAGAAAGCGAGACTGCTAGGCTAAGAAAACTAATAACCAATGTTCCTCAAACCAAACTGGGAACGTTAAAGAAACCGGACGGATCATACACCATGTCTGAACGAGAACAGTTTGAATTACTTCTACAAACACACTTTCCAGACTGCCGACTAGAATCGGAGGAAGGGTGGGATAGCCAAACATACCAGAAGCCTTGTAAGGAGGACTGGGACTTTGCGTCATCAATAGTTATTGATGAAGCACTGGAGCGATCTCCTCCTCCTGACTGACTGACTGACTGACTGGAGCGGACTCCTGGGCGATCAGCACTTTCCAACCTTACAAGGCTTCAGGACCTGACGAAATCTTTCCAGCACTCCTGCACTGGAGCATGAGAAAGATCAACGCGCACCTTGCAACCCTATACAGAAGCTGCCTCGCGTGGAAGTACATTCCTAAAGCGTGGAGAGAAGTGAAAGTAGTCTTCTTGCCTAAACCAGGCAAATCAGACTACACAAACCCTAAGTCATTTAGGCCCATCAGTCTAAGCTCCTTCCTTCTAAAAACACTGGAGAGGCTGTGTGACAAATATATTAGAAATGGTCCGCTACTGGATAGTCCAATTAATAAGAACCAACATGCCTACCAATCGGGCAAATCGACTGAAAGCGCTCTTCATCAGGTAGTACACAAAATCGAAAGCGCAATGGAAAGAAGACAGTCATGCTTGGTAACCTTCGTTGATATCGAGGGGGCTTTTGACAAAACGACCTTTCCTAGTATAGAGGAAGGATTAAGGAGACACAATGTCGATGAAAGAGTGAACGGATGGATCACAAAAATGCTGTCGAGCAGAGCAGCTAACATAGAGTCCTCGACAGAGTCGCGCTGCATACTCACGAGGGGATGCCCACAGGGAGGAGTAGTGTCTCCTCTCTTATGGGTAATTGTAGCGGATGAACTGATCGAGCTCCTAAACAATGAAGGTATAACTACCGTCGCATATGCGGACGACCTAGCAATTATGGTCTCTGGACTCTGCGAATCAACTTGTGGGCATTCATACAATATTACATACCTACAACTACATACATACAAATATACATTTTATACACACATATAATACATATATTTCACACATAAATATAATATAACTAATTTAAATTCAATATTATATTTATTAAGCAATCCTATATAAATAAATATTTATTTATAAGTACATATAAATAACTCCCATAATTTAACAACAATCTATGACATAAACACTCCAAGAATATCTATTTACTTTATAAATACTTATATTATTTATTCTAATCAAATTGCCGTTTAAATAATCGTATTTATCTATTACCAATGCAACGGAGTCATTGGAAACAAGCGCACGCGCCGAGCCTTTTGTTCTGATTTCAATAGCGGCCGGGCTCGGGCGCAACACAGCTTACGCGCTAGTTTCTACGGCACTAACCTGCCGCGGCCGGCGAGCCTCGCACGCGCTACGCCAGTACGATGCAAACCGTCTATAGTTGATTACGTCTTTTATACCTTATATCGCGGAGTACTGTGCGGCGCCACTCACGCTTTTGTATTGCACCTTTATATACTACATATTATATTATACTAAAATTAAATATTGGACGACAGTGTGTGAGGAGTTTTTAACCAAATAAAATTTATATCAGAAGATTCAGCTGTTTGGTGTTAATATCCACACTCCGCACCACCACGGCCAAAAACTTTGTGTGTAAAAATGCAAATGGCACTCAAAATACTTGAAAAGTTCTGTGGAAATCGAGATCTGTCTGCTAATCCAAATAAAACAGAAATTATATTATTCACGCGTAAATCCAAAATAACAAAACTAAAACTTCCCACGCTATTTGGAACGCAATTGACGCTCAGCAAGGAGGTAAAGTACCTCGGTATATGGTTGGACAGTAAGCTACTGTGGACAAAACAACTTGAGCATGTTACCACAAAGGCTACAAATATTTTATGGCAGTGTACCAAAGCGATTGGCAAAGATTGGGGACTTAAACCAAAATTATGTCGCTGGATGTACACAGTAGTAGTACGACCAGCACTCACTTACGGTTGTGTGGTGTGGTGGCCTAGAACCAATCTGGTGACCACAATCTCCAAATTACAAAAGCTTCAGCGGTTGGCTTGCTCACTAATCAGCGGATGTGTAAAGTCGACACCATCCGAAGCACTTGACATAATACTCGGCCTGCCACCACTTCATCTGCACATACAGCAGGAGGCAATGGCGGCAGCGCTGAGAATTAAATCGACAGACCAATGGAAAGGCTCAGGGATTCCCACAAATCACTGTAAAATTCTAGATCGGGCAACGAGAATTGTTCCAGGCGCATGCCAAGGCACGGATCGTATAGCCACGACATATCTAGATGGGAAGAATTATGGTTTGGTTACAGAAGACCATGACAAAACAAATACTGCTGTGGATAGCAATAACGTATGCCACATTTTCACTGATGGTGCTAAAAATAGTTTGGGAGCAGGGTGTGGATACCACTCACCAGAGCTAGACCTGGCAGAATCATTAGCCCTAAACAAAACCACAACAGTGTTGCAAGCAGAGGCCATGGGCCTCTTGTTAGCAGCTAAATCAGTACTTAAAATAGAAAGACGTAGCAGCAAACCAGAACTAAAATTCGTAACGGACAGTGCAGCTACTATTTACGCTCTACGAAGACCCACAACCAGGTCAAAAGTGATAGCTGAGTGTCACTCTACTTTACAGAGTCTTGCACGCAATCACGATGTCACTGTGGAGTAGACCAAAAGCCATAGTATATGCCAAGGGAATAAAAAAGCAGACGTACTTGCCAAGGCAGGTTCAAAGAAAAACATCAGGGCAGATATAGCAGAAATGTGCAAGCCTACTGCTTCAGAAACGCGGAACCTGCTATGTCTACACACAGAAAAAGAGCAACAAAAACTTTGGGACAAATCCATAAAGTGTAAACACACAAAACATGTGTTCCCATTGATGGATAAAAAAACTACCAATAAACTCCTAAATTTATCAAGACCAGATATCCGTCTAATGATAGGCCTCATCACTGGCCACTGTGAGTTAAACTACCATCTTCACAAAATAGGATTCACCGATAGTCCCCTTTGCAGGGGCTGTTTGAGGGAGAATGAAACCGTGGAGCATGTGCTCCTACGCTGTGAGGCTACGGCAAACATAAGATTAAGATCAGGACTCCTTGAAAGAATTCCAAATCAAGTTTACAGAAACACACCACCTGACGAAATGGGAGTGGAACTGGTATGCCGGCGACCCAAGGCCGTGGTCAGCTATTTTAAGGAGCTCGGCTGGTTTGGGTAGGCGGGCAGGGGGGAAGTGCACAATACACCCCTAGCGGGACGTCAGTGCAGGCCTATCACCCCCACCCTGAATTAGAATTAGAATTAGACCAGTCTGAAAAACACGCGCTCTAAGACTTTTAATATTAGTTACTTCTTTTTCTTTACTGCACGCTATTATGGTATTTATTCCAATAAAAAAAAGAATTTTAAGTATTTCAGATAGGGACAGCGAGATCAAAATTAAAATAATGGCATTCGAACTCCGAATACTCAAAACGCAAAAATAGAAATTACCGCGAATACCAATTAACCAATGAGCCGTTTTCCGACGAGACAAAAAGATATGGTTTAATAAAACGATAATAGGAGGCGCTTGTAGGTCTTTTGGTTTGTTGTCAAAAGCGGTAGGCATAATGGGACTCAATTCAATTTCAATTTGCGAAAGCACGACTTCTAGTAACAAATATTAAACTACTTTATCCATGTACGCTTTTTATTCGAATGAAAACTATATCAAAACATCAAAATTTCAAAACAAATTCGTAAACCTGATGAAAGACAAAATATATATTTTTTAAATTTATTCTTGGCTATGGATACTAATCCTTCAGCCGAGAGAGTATCTCTCTACTTAGTCTGTGGATAAAATATTGTTGTATCAGTGTTGCTATTTATATCTTTGAATTTTCCTTCTACTTTGGCTTAGTTGGTGTCTATTGCCTCGGGAGTTCTAAAGATTTTTACTGAAAAGGGATTGTGATCAGTAACCGTTTTTTATTACATTATCAACCTAATTAGCTATTTTTATTCCCAATATTTTAAAATTAAAATAGACACTTTTTACACTATACTTTTTCCCTGAAAACGGGTAGGGTCTCGAAAGGGATTACACTGTTGAGAGTATATGGTAGAGACAGATCTATCTGCATCTCGAACAATCGCCATCTAGTGCGTCCGTTGGAACTATTTTTGTCTCGTCGGAAACTCCCTCTTCTTCTTCTTCTTCTTTATTACTGGCTTCCATTCGGTTGTATGACCATAATTTCGCCAATGTCATGTGTTTCAGTAGGATGCTCTGTTGGAATTTGGTCAGTATTCAGCTTGAATACTAGTTGCTCTTGCAGTTGGTCGGTGCAGTAGAGATTTGTTTGTTAATGGTTAGTATTTGTATATTATTAGACCTCTGCAATGGACAAACACAAAGATAACATCACAAGATATGCATACATAAAAAAAGGTATGGGTGTGAATATTAATAAGAATACAAAATAGCACACTTATAGTTTGATATTATTACCTTTAATATATTTACTGAGGACATACACAAACGGAGAATATACTAAAGGAAGGAGATTGGAGAAATTAGCTGGGCGGGGAAGGTCAGGAGGGATCTTGTTATAAAGAGAATCTGGATATCTGGAGCATTCCAGGAAAATGTGGTCGGTGGTGCCGTCAGCCAGGCCACATTCACATATAGAACTGTCACGAATTTTTATCTTTCTTAAAAATACCGCAGTACAGGCAAAACCTAACCGTAGGCGACAAATTGTGGATGTTATTCTTTTATTCATATTTCTGAATTTAAAGAACCAGGGTTTAGGTGGAATGGATTCCTGAATTTGTCCATAAAATTTTCCCTTAAGAGTCTTGGACTGTAGCCATGTTTTATTCCAGGACTCCAATAGCTGGGGTTGGCACATTGAGGAAAGATCATGTGTGTAAATGTGGTAATATTCTTTGTTACCAGTAACTGTCGCTTGTTTGGCATGATGGTCTACGTTTTCGTTTCCTAGAATACCAGCATGCCCTGGTATCCATGCCAAAACTATTTGAAGACCAAGATTTTGTGCTTTCAGCAGTTCCTCCTTAATTTTAAGTACAACGGGAAATTTTGACTTTGTTTTAAATTGATTGGACAATATGGCCTGTAAGCTACTTTTTGAATCTGTTAGAATAATGGATTTAGCTATGGAGTGTGACGAAACATACATTATTGCTTCAAGTATGGCAATAGCCTCTCCAGTGAAAACCGAGGCTAGAGGAGGGCATTTGTGCCTTAAAGCAATGTTGTATTTAGGGATCCAGACTGCTGTTCCAACATCTCCGTTTTGGTTCAACTTTGATGCGTCTGTATATACTGGCAACCAATCACTCCAATAGCTTGCCATTATTTCACAGAACTTGCGGTTGGAGTGCGCGGATTCTTTATCAATACCCAAATTTAGAATTATGCGGGGCTGGAAGGTTATGGCATGGTAATTAGTTGTAAACAGAGGATTAACAGAGAACTGAGCAACAGTGAAAGGTAGGTTAGAAAACTTTACATAACTACGTAGAATACAGGGGAGGTTTATTTGGTGTCTGATGTCTAGAGGGGGAGTGAGTCTATGAAGTTCTTGTAATTTTAGCCACAGAGGGTGGTCTGAATTTTGGAGGATTTTAGTATAGAACCTATCAGCCAAGAATTGTCTTCGTAATGGTAAGGGTGGCTCTCCACATTCTACCTGGATGGCATTAGTAGGAGTGCACTTCATTGCACCTAAGATAATCCGAAGACATTTGGCTTGTATAGTGGTTAGTGTGTTAAGTGCAGATTTATTGCCAGGCTCTAGCAGGAACGCTCCGTAGTCAAAGTGACTACGAATTATTGAATTGTATAAGAGTTTTTGTGAAAATGGATGGGAGCCCCACCATACGCCAGAAAGGGAACGTAATATATTCAAATTCTTCTCACATTTAGCAGCTACATGTTCAGAGTGAGGGACTCCTGTTAGTCTTGTGTCGAGCCATAAGCCTAGGAATTTAATAGAGTTTTTTTGAAGAATGGGTTGGTCATTACATCTAAGGTGAATATTGGGGACAGATCTCTTTTTAGTGAAAACAATGGAATGACTTTTGGATGGAGATATGGATGCTCCATTATCATTAAGATAATCCTCAAGATAGAACAAGGCAGAGTTTAGTAGTGATTCTGCTTCCTCAATTTTCTCGGATCTCACATAGAGCGCTAGGTCGTCAGCATATTGGAGTATTTGAGTGAAGGGAGCAACAGAGAGTTCTAAGTCGTATGTATATATGCCATATAAAGGAGGACTGAGGACCGAACCCTGTGGAAGCCCCTTCCAAATAGTTCTTGTGATATCAGCATTATTTTTGTTTTTAATATGGATTGTTCTCTCCGTCAGAAAAAGGTTAATAAAACGAGCCATCTTCGCCGAGACACTCAGCTGTAAAAGCTTATTTCTGAGGGCTGGGAGCTGGACGTTGTCATACGCTGATTCGATGTCTAAAAATACTGCTGCTACATACTCCTTGTTTTTTAATCCAATCCGAATATCAGTAGTGAGGATGCTTAGGCTGTCTGTAGTGCTCATACCCTTCCGAAAGCCATACTGAGACTGGGGAAGAACTCTCTTATTCTCAATAAACCATTCCAATCTGTTTTTAATTAGGGTTTCGGTGATCTTGGATGCTACACAGGACAAGGCTATGGGCCGATAGGAGTTGGGATCTGAGGGATCTTTTCCAGGTTTGGGGATGGGTATTACAATTTGGGTTTTCCAGGAATCAGGGATAAATCCCTGTTCAAAAAATGTGTTGACTAATGTTAGGAAATATCGTTTAAAGTCTTCATTAGCTCTAGTGATGAACGAATAAGGGATTCCGTCGACTCCTGGGGAGGAGTCGGTCA
Organism: Ectropis crepuscularia; assembly: GCA_963693475.1. Taxonomy (NCBI): domain Eukaryota; kingdom Metazoa; phylum Arthropoda; class Insecta; order Lepidoptera; family Geometridae; genus Ectropis; species Ectropis crepuscularia. The sequence goes on along the minus strand of OY856361.1, from coordinate 21,139,820 downwards.
ATCCATCTAGCGCCAACTTCAGTTCTTCAAACGAAAAAGGGGGATCAAAATGGGGATCAAAGTGGGATGGATTGTGGTTGGGGGTATTGAGATTGGGGTTTTGAGGAGCATAGGAAGGGGCCAGCTTGTCTGCAAAAGACTCAATCCAGGAGTTAGGATCATTGGATCTTGGATTAGGGGAATTATATGATCCCCTGTATCTGCGAACTTGCTTCCATACTGTGCTGGATGGAGTTGTCGGTGACAGACTCTCGCAGAATTTCAACCAACCAGATTTCTTTTTGGCTGTCAGTGTTTTCCTGCACTTTGCAGCTGCTTTTTTGTAGCTGAGGTAGTTTGTTAAAGACATGGACCTGTTATATGTCTTCTCAGCATAGTTGCGTTCTCGGACGGCTTCCGTACATTCAGGATCCCACCAGGGAGGGGAGAACCGATTGTTTATGGGTTTTTTAAGTGGGATAGATTCATTAGCTGAAGATAACATGGCATCTATTAATTTAGAATAACAAATTAGGGGATTTTCTTCTGTGGGATTGGGAGCAGAATTTAATTTTTGGCCGAGAATAGATGAGTAGGAATCCCATTGGGCACCTGAGAGACGGTATTTTAATAGAGGGGTAGGAGGTGGGGGTTGAGAAACTCTCATGCCTAAGCTAGCTAGTATGGGGAAATGGTCACTACCTCTACTGAGGGGTAGGACTTCCCATGATAAGGATGGGAGTAAAACAGGGGAGCAGACGGTTAGGTCAACTGCTGATTTGGGATTCTGGGAAGGTAGGACCCTTCGTGTAGGGGAGCCATCATTACATACGCACAGGTTTGCTTCTTCAAATGCCTCAAGTAAAAGTCGGCCAAAAGAATCACAGTGGTGAGAGCCCCAGGAAGTATGATGGGCATTGAAATCTCCCATTAGCATGACTGGTTGAGGGACAGAGGATATGATTAAGAGTATGTCTGGGATTAATCGAGGATAAGGATAAGGTATATACATAGATATAAAGGATATATTAAATGCCCGAACAGCTACAGAATTTATTTCTGGGCTGAAGGGTGGGAGTTGAATTTGGGTGAAGGGGTAGGATAGGTTTATAAATATAGCAGAGCCAGCTGATCCATCCTGACGATCATCACGAAGACATGAGAACCCCCGGATCCGGTAGTGAACCCCAGGCATAAACCATGTCTCCGCAACAGCCACCAAGATGGGACTGTATTTTGTGATGAGAATAGATAGTTCAGGAACCTTACGTCGAAGGCTCCTGGTGTTCCATTGAATTATGGGACACAGGTCCATGGTGGCCTGTTAGTATTGAGAGGTGGGAAATCATTTGGGCAACGTTGGACGGTAGTTTATTGGAATCTTGGGAGATCATGCTAATGATGATGGACAGGAGTTGGATGAGGAGTTCATTTGTTGATGGAGGTGAGGTATTTTGGAACTCAGTTGCTTGGAGGGCATGACCTTTTGGAAGAACAGAGGGACATTCAGCAATTATATTTTGGTGAGCGATTTTGTCATATGACTTCCCAGGAATAGGCTTAGGCCTGGGAGGGAGGAATACAGTTTTTTGGTGGGATTGGGATTGGGATGGTCTAGTAGCGGAAAATGTAGAAGGTATAGGATGTGAAGCTAAATCATGGGAGACTGTTGTCTCTCTAACAGCTTGGCTATATCGTTGTGTCACTTTGGGAGTTTTACTGTTTGCCTCATGATAGGAAATACCTTCACGAGCCATAGTTGCTTTTATATTGCGTTGTCGTTCCTGTTCAGGACAGGTTCTATTTGTGGAGAAGTGTCGCGCTTGACAGTAGAGGCAAGTAGCCTCCGACTCCTGCACTTCACAGTTGTCCCCACAGTGAGACTGTGTGCAACGGAAACAGCGGGGCTGGGAACGGCATTGGGATTTGATATGTCCAAAACGTAGGCAGTGCATACATTGTATTGTGGGAAATTGATATGCTTCTACAATAAGTGAGGAATAGAATGAGAAAATTCTATCTGGTAAGCATTGCCCTCTGAATGTAAGAACTACAGTTTGGGTCGGTTCCCAATTTATGACTCCATCAGTTTTGTTCTTGCGGTTTAGTCTTCTTGCTTTCAGGACATATGTGTCTCCCGGGATTTGAAGGGATTCAATAAACTGATCCAATGACCAATCAATTGGGACACCCCTTACTATCCCCATGCGGGTGACATTATATGTGGGGATGGTAGCATCATAGTTATTGGCTTTGAGGATTGGATTTTCAATAAACGAATTAGCCGCGGCAGCATTTTTGAACTGGACTGATATTTTATTTCGTCCTACCTTTTTAATACCGTCTCTACACACATTTTGAATGTTGTTGGTAAACAAAAAATGACCGAATTTAATAGGGCGAATGACTGTGCCTATGGTTAAGGTTGCCTCCACTTTGGATACATGTACGATAAAGGGGCTAGCATCGGTATCTTCGTATTGTCTGATGCCCAAAATGGTCATCGCAGGGTGTTGGTATATGGTCTGTATGGATGCCGCTGCCGATTCCGGGCTTGATATAACTTTCTTATTTGTTGAAGAATGTACCGGGTCCTCAACAAGGTTTCTGGGGCGTTTTACTGGTTTGAGGCGGGGTGTTGGTTCAATTATATCCATTGAATCCGACAGATCAGGAGGGTCCGGGGGCTCCGGGGCCACCGGAGTGGGGGGAATATGGTCCATTATTCTTTACCAACTACTACAGAACAAAATTATATACTACCACTCACCAATAACTAAATAAATTACACAAAAACACAATAACACGTGCAGAGGTTATAACCACCACCGTTTTTTTTCTATATTGGGAAACTCCCTCATTACGAACCAATGAAATGCTATTTTAAGATTAAATGTCAATGTCAGTGTCATGAATTTGTCGGTCTAACAGACTTTGTCTTATTACACTACTCGTTATTCAGAATGTAAGCCAGTAAGACTCGCCGAACCCGATCTTGCTGTCTAAATTCAGAGTCTAACAGTCTGACGCTTATTACACCACGCTACTTAGACTAAGACTGTCTGAATAACGAGTGGTGTAATAACGCCTTAACAGCTGACGCTTATTACACCACGCTACTTAGACTAAAGGCCTGTTCACACCGGGGTGGTATTCGCTGCCGCCTGCAGTCAGGCGCGCTGCTGGCTCCTTCGTCGCCCGCGTGCAATGCCGATTACGCCGCCCTACGACTACTTATCCTGAGTATAAAAAATAAAGTGGCCAAGTGCGAGTTGAACTCGCCCATGAAGGGTTCCGTTGCAGCAAGTAACATAACATACATAGTACACATAGTTCTTGTAGTTCGTTGTAACTTTGATCGAAGTTTTAATAATAGTGTATTTATGACGTACTAAAAAATACTACTCCTCAGATCGAGTTTCTAACCAATTTTCGTTGGTACCTAGTTTGCATGGTAATTATACAATTTATACATCATATATTTTTATTAGATTAGATTTATTTATTGACCTTAAAACATATAGTTACACTGGGCAAGTCACAGGTAGTTACATTAGAAATTATTTTATAATCCATGAAAAAAACATCAAACAATCAAGTATTCAATTAAACACGAAATAATGAGTAAATTTTTTTACCGACTAGAACGCCATCTAGCCTGATATTAAGCGACAATACGATTTACTGTGGAGGGTGCTTACCTAGAAGAAACTGAGTCATTCTCGATATAAAGACACCAATATTGTAACCATTGGCATAGAATAAATATAGAAGCCATTGGGAAACTACTCGGGCATTCCACAACCTAGGCGTTCTTGTCACAAAAGTAGAATATTTTTTTTGGATCTTTTTTAATGCTTGGCATACTTATAGTAAAAACAACAATTTCGCTTTTCCTAAAAACTACGCCTACATTTAAAACATTTGATGTTCGTCCCGTAGATTAGGTTAAATTTAAAAGTCGCTATTTAAATTTAAATCTATATTAGGTGGAACGGCCGGATCAGCTCTGCTAATCTACAAAAAATTAACTCTTCTTGCCTTTATATTTCCAAAACTATGAACTTTCTTGTATCCAAATTGTTTAAAATTTCATGTTCAATCGAAACTATAGCTAAATTACTTAGTCTTTGCTGAAGCATTGTTGATCTTAAATAGTTTTTGATTATTTTTAATTTAGAAAAAGATCTTTCACCAGATGCCACTGAAACGGGCAGTATAAGTAATATTCTTAGGGATTTTGCTGTGTTCGAAAATGTTGAAATTAAATCATTGGTTAAAAGATATTGCAAAAGAGTTTGCGGATCATTGCACTGGTTTTCTGAAAAATGTAATTTTAGTGCAATGATTTCATAAATTAATCAATACCGTCAATATCTGATTCACCACTTGAATTATCTTTAAGTTTTAGATTTAAATCTTACAGTATTTCAATAAATCATCATTGGGATAGTTAAATAAATTATTTGTAAAAAAGCCAAATACTTCGGAAAATGTCTTCAACTCGTCGAATCTATTATTTAAAGAAGTTATTGTTTGATCAAGAATTCTAAAATAAAACTCTACTCTATATTTTGTTTTGGGGTCTTCTATAACTTCATCTCTGTGTTCATATAGAAATTGTGTGTGTTTTTTTTTCTAGGACGTATTCTATTCAATGGCGGGAAATCTGTTTCTACGTTGAGTTCATCTGCCACTTTGGAAGCTTCTGTTAAGACCGTTTGAAAATGTTCATCCGAGCGATATTCTGTAAATTTATGAATCAACTTTTTAACAAAGTTGTGGTGATTTAAGCTGTACTTGTTGAAGCTACTTCAATATCTTCTTGACGATTGTTTTCCTTGTTTTCTGGCTTGCTTAAAAATTTCAGTAAAGAACCCGCAATTTTTTCTTTTTGTCTTTTTCTCGTTTTTGTTGTCGAAATTGCGCTCCCGAAAGTTTTTTCTTTTTTGCGGTTCCTAAAATTATTTGTAAAATTAAGATACTTTTTTAATTATTTTTCATTTTAATATGCTTAAAAAGTTTAGACAAATAGACTTTTAAATCACGTAACAACTACACGATCTACACCACAGTAAGTTAATTTCAATCAGAACAAAATTTACGTAATTCATTCATTCATTTTAATTTTTTTTATAAGTAGTAGGTATATATAGTAATATTAAAGACAAACTTCGTTCACTACAAGAAATGAACATAATATAACTGCCCTCGATCTTTGTTTTGAAACTTGTCTTATTGTATATGTGTAGTGTTTACTACTAAACAAGTCCTTTCATTTGAAAGGCATAGGTATTGAGGGAGTTGCGAAAAAAATGCTGATCTCTATTTTGTGGTAATGGCCATCAAATTCATTTGACATGTAACAAACATAGTCTCTGTAGTCAGGCCCTTTCATTTGATACCATGTTGAGGGAGTTGTGAAAAAAAATATATTTAAAAAACTGTTAATCTGGATTCTGGATGTAATTCGTCATTCGTGGAGGTGGCCATCTTGGATCGATTTTTAAACTACTATGTTTTAGCACTAGCAGCGCCCGCGGTGTTACCCGCGTAGTTCCCACTCCCGTTATTTTCTCGGGATAAATAGTAGCCTATGTGTTCTTCCAGACTAAGATCTGTTTTCCAAATTTCAGCCCGATCCGGTCATGCGCTACAACGTGATTGAGCGACAAAAATCTATGTATCCAAACATTCATACATTGATATTTGTGATACTAGCAGCGCCCCGCGGTGCTACACGCGTAGTTCCCGTTCCCGTTGTTTTTTCGGGATAAAAAGTAACTAATGTGTTATTCCAGACTATAAACTATCCGTGTTCCAAAATTCAGCCCGATCCGTTCATCCGTTAGGACGTGATTGAGCAACAAACATTCAAACATCAATACATTGATATTTATAATATTAGTAGGGTAGCTAAAACCCGACAATATCCGAATAATCCAACAAATTAATCTTACAAAAAAGCAGTCACCTACTCTGTTCGGGGGCTATGCTGCCACAGCAAGACAGACACACATACAGTACCTATACACATACACTTCAAACTTATAAAATTCCGTAGTTAGTAAATAATATTATTTAAGAAATAAAATTCCTTATTTTATTATTCCTTGAACAGTAATTATTGTGATAAGTCTATAAATAAGCGTAAGTACTTACCATAATTATGATTCCTCTGCACTTCTGTTTTTTTACTGGCGGATGATTGAATTATAATCACAAAATCAAATTTAATTAATATCATTAGCTAATCCGAAGCCAAAAAAAGTCAAAATAAACATTATCTTAATAATTGCAGCACAAATCATAAGTTCGATTGCGTAACCATAAAATACTCTAGGTGTGTACCTAAAACTTTCCAATTGGGAAAGGGGAAAATATCTCTAAAGGGGATTCCCGCAGATTAGATTCTTATTTTAACTTCCCCAGACCTGGGGGTCTACCGCCTAACATTGCCGTCTTTTTCATTTCAAGCGAGAAGAAAAGAGACAGCAATGTCAAAGCGTCAAAGCGTTTTCGTTAGGCGGTAGACCCCCTGATTTTCTTACAATAACAGGATACGTTTGGTACTGCATCTTAGTTAACGGACGCCAATAGATGGCGGTATTTGCGTTTTTTTGTCATATTTTCCGTGCTATGATATTTCTTATACACACCTATGGTGGGGTAGGTATTATGAGATTATGACAATGACTTCAAATACTTGATGCTTGATGAGTCGCTCGGTTTGCCGCCCCCCTGGGCGTGCCGCCCGCGTGCGGTGCACGCCTTGCACGCGCCGTTGCGGCGGGCCTGCCTGCAGTAGCGAATACCGCATGGGTAAGAGGTAATATTACTGTTCACACCAAAAAATACCACCTATCCCGGCGGTACGTACAAAATACCGCGCGGATCCCGCGCGTTATTTATCGCTACCCACAGCGGTAGCGAAAACCGCTCCGGTGTGAACAGGCCTTAACACTGTAGGAATAACGAGTGGTGTAATAACACCTTTAGTGGTGCCTTTAGTGAGCACATTGAGACTTTTCAGTACCTTTATTCACAACAGAGTGGCGGGAAGCGGATGGATGAGGAGGGCCGAGGACCGGATTTGGTGGCACAATATTGGAAAGACTTATGTCTAACAGCACTGGATGAACATGGGCTGACAATGATAATGATGACGATGATTCAAAACCCAATCGGATTGTCTATAAATCTATTGTAATAAGTTACGGCTGGTCTAGTCGATAGAACGACGACTGCCGATCCGGAGACCCCGCGTTAAAAACTACGCGCACCGCCATTGACGTATTATATAAATGGACATAAGGTCTGAAACAAAATAGCACCAATACACAACCCCAGTTCAACTCGCCAAAGTTGTCAAAGTCATTTGACTTTGACAATTGACTCGTAATATCGCACTAGTGATTGCGATCCGGCATAATTTACAGTCCGGCCGGATCCGACTGAATTCCCGTCGATCACTTATCAGCTGGTTTATCAAATCGGGATAATTTTCGTTTTTCGGCTCAAAACGAACTGTTAGTAAGTTAATCAAGTGTAAGTAAGGATATCAGGCAAAATAAAGGTGGGTTATATACATAAAAAATCACGACTATATCAATTTTGATTTTGATCGAATAATTAATATTTATTGCTTTTAAATTTAAAATACGTGAACACCAGCGTAGCGATTCTGAACCCAGTCGGATTAATTTCGACACGGAATCAAACCTCTAGGTCTTTGTCATACCCGTTTAGAATGACTGAGAGAAACAATGGTTCATTATTATCTTTCCGAATGTTAGCCATTCGGATTGCGTTTAGAAACAGTACTCATATTATTTCCAATGTTACAAATATTAGTTTTACGAATGAAATTTGTCGAAATATGCGTCAATCACACCAATCGATATTATATGAACATGAATCTATGGACAAAAAATCTGCGTACTAATTGCAACCCAATCCGAAATATTAAAATTCGGAATGACAATTCTCGTATCTATCGTTCTAAACGGATAAGACAAAGATTGAGAACTTTAATTCCGTGTCAAGATCAACTCGATTGCGTTGTGAATCAAGGCACAGGAAATGGTTAGACTGTATGATTAACGTATTTCACAATTTTGTGGTGGCAGCTATCTTGGATTTGAAATTTGTCATAGTGCATAGTATTCTACTAGTCAAGCCCTTTCTGTTGATACCCATATTGAGGTAGTAGTGAAAAAGTAATGTAATTCGCCATTTTGTGGTAATAGCCATCTTGGATTTGAAATTTGTCATAGTATTTAGTATTTTACTAATCAAGTCCTATTTTGTCCACCATTTTGTGTAGGCGGCTATCTTGAATCGATATTAACCAAACATAGCAACGAACCACCGCACAAACATTAACTTTCAAATAAAAAATCACATTGAAATCGGCCTCTCCGTTTGAGCTTTACGTTGCCACAGGCAGATAGACAGACAGACATCGACGTAAAACTTACACCACCCATTTTTTGGTTGAGGGTTCAAATAGATGCGGTATAAGCTTACAATGAGCGTAACGGGACAATGATCGTAACGGGACACTTTTTCACAGATGCACAGCGTTCATCGATTTATGAGACGGAGTCACGTTAAAACACGGTGACAGCAGCCAGACAATAGCAGCTGATTGTTTCTTTCTTGCTCCCTCTCGTTCATCAGAACATTTCTTTCATTTACGGGCGTCACGATGATTTATTCACACACAGCCCACGAAAAATCTTTGCGTGGTGAGCCCAAAGAAATGTTCACTTCAAAAATAAAATCGATTCATCCGTTCGGGATAACACCTTATGCCGGATCCACCGGAATATCAAATTCGTTTTTCTGGGTGGCAATCCCTATCGGACACGTTACGTAGGTATTGAAGTATTTGAATTGAAGTATACTAAAGAATTGTTTATAAATTGCTTTTTCGAGTATTAACGACCCTAAATTGACAGAATGAGATGTACTTACTGAAAATATGATATAGCTTCTTTCTTTTTCACCTTTTTGTTATAACTTTTGCACGACGTTACGATGCAAAACACCATTTTAAGGGAGTACACAATGCGACCGCTAAGGTGCAGAGTCAATAGTCATACAACGACTGACGTAAAGTTAGCTGACTTGAGGCGTTTTGTCTGTTGTTGAGTGGGGCCGGTTTTGAACGCTGACATAAAATCCATAGTTTCTAATATCATTGCGCACCGCTGTCTTTTTGAAGTCATGTGTGTAATGCCGCTAACTTAAAACGTCAAAGGAAAACGTCGTGAGGATACCGACGTGTACAGTCCGCGAGGTATAAGCTGAGCTTTGCATTAGTGTGAGTGATCACATGCATACGCATCTATTACCAAAAGTACAGTCAGACAACAAACTCTTAAACAACAAGCTGACATTAACTATCCAGGATCAATATGGTCATTGCGAAAAGAAGTATCTCTTTTAGGATTCAAATGGTCAAGGACAGAGAATAACAGAAAAATTTTAATGGAAAAGCATGAGATCCGTCACCTACGTATAACTTATTTACTTAAAATTTCCGAATACCGTATTCAGGGCAGGCCTATCGTTTATACCAATATACAATTGATACTGCATAATAAACAACGATTTATTGAATATAAAATTGACACCTTATTAAGAGAACATGGTCACAGCGTCCTGCGTCTGACTGTACTTTTGGTGATCACTCACACTAATGCAAAGCTCAGCTTATACCTCGCGGACTGTACCTAGAATCTTTCGAAGTCATGTGACATCCACCAACCCGCACTGGGCCAGCGTGGTGGATTACAGCCTTGACTCTCTCCTTGCGAGAGAAGGCCGCGAATCGCAGCAGTGGGAAAATTTAGTGGGCTGTTTATTAGTTAACGACTCAAATTCAAATGAAAATCCGAATGTCCGTCGTGAACCAAACATATGAAAACAGCATTTTTATTACAATTTGTTGCTCATTGAAAGGTTTCTAAAACCAAACTCTTTTTGGTTGATGTTTATGGAATTTAGGTCTTCTTTGTTCATATCTAACAAAACTTTTTTCTGAAAGCTTTATCTTTTTACATGTTTAACAATTGACAAACACTGAGCAGTCAGTCAAATTATTTTTGGTATTTATTAGTTTTGAAATGATTATTTTGATATTATTATAACATAGTATATGATAAAGTGATATGGGTCAAGATGATAATCTCAATGCATCTATCGCCCACGTCATTCTCGGACTGGTTGCTGGTAAAGGCGTCAGCGGAATGTCCGGGAATAGTTTCACACATCCCGGAATGCATGCCAACTTCCTTATACATAGTGTCTTGGGATTTTTACATTACCAGAGTAAGTAATATTGAGAGAAAATAGTAGATCGTATGATCGTATCACAAGGGAGCAAAATTATATTTCTACGGTGAGGGCGCTGTTTTGAATCCAGAGCGGAGTGAGGGATTCTAGAGTAGAATCGCGAGCGTAGCGAGGGATTTTTTAGTAGAATCCTGAAAGTAGTGAGCTAGCGAAGGATTCAAAGTACGTCGCCCGAGCAAAAAATATATTTTGTGCCCGAGTGATACACTCTACTTTTCATCACCCACTATGAAAATATAAAAGCCGTTCCATATTTTGTTGTAATAATATTATTTTTAATAAAACTAAATAATGAATAAATTGAAACGAAATAGTACGTAAGTATCTAATAATAAAATAAAGTTGCCAAGTGCGAGTTGGACTCGCCCATGAAGGGTTCCGTTGCAGCATGTAACATAATATACATAGTACACATAGTTCTTGTAGTTCGTTGTAACTTTGATCGAAGTTTCAATAATAGTGTATTTATGACGTACTAAAAAAAACTACTCATCAGATCGAGTTCAAACTAATTTTCGTTGGTAGTTTACATGGTAATGTACATCATATATTTTTTTTAGATTTTTCATTTTCTTACTTTAGAAGTTAGAGGGGGGGGGGACACACATTTTACCACTTTGGAAGTGTGTCTCGCGCAAACTATTCAGTGTATACCAAAATGATTTTAGAAACCTCAACATCATTTTTGAAGACCTATCGATAAACACCCCACACGTGTAGGTTTGATGAAATAAAAAAATTTGAGTTTCAGTTCTCAGTATGGGGGGCAACCCTAATTTTTCTTTTTTTTATACTTTTTTGTTCAAATCTTAATGCGGTTTACAGAATACATCTACTTACCAAGTTTCAACAGTGTAGTTCTCATAGTTTCGGCAAAAAGTGGCTGTGACATACGGACGGACAGACAGACAGACAGACAGACAGACATGACGAATCTATAAGGGTTCCGTTTTTACGTTTTACGGAACCCTAACAACCAAAAACTTATATTTACATACATATGACACCTGTTGACACCTGACGATTTTCACTTTTGAAAATTATTGGGACATCTTGCATTTCTCCAAGTAGTATTATCATACGCTGTCTAATATTTCTACCGGGATTTTGCAGAAAATATATTTTATCCATCACGCTTTTTGCGGCAGTTCTAATACTTTCAGGAGATAATTTTATGCCTTCACTGTCACTTGAAAAGCTAATTTTCACAATAAAACCATGAATTTCTAACAATCCGTGAAAATTGATAAAAACGCGAGAAAAAGATATTTGCGACGCACTTTTCAATTCCAACCCCAACTGCTATGTATACAATTAATGTTTTTTTCAAATACTTATAACTATGAACTAGTTAAACATTTTAATATTATTTTTCATCCCACCTACTCAAAAAAGACGACTTGGTTCGCCTTTAAGTGCAGGAGTGCAGCCAAAAGCCAAAGGTAATGTTTTCTATAAGGTTTTTTAGCGGGCAGTAATGAATTTATAATCCTCTTTATAAGTGCGCGCAAAAGATGACTTTGGCACTACCTTTGGCCAGGCGCGGTTCCAGCGTAAAATTTTGAAGGGGTCACCAGTCTCAGATTTTGGGGGGGGGGGGGGTCACGAGTAGAAATACAATAAATCGAGTAAAAAATACTACTAGTAGCGCTCTATTTTAATATAACGTAAACGATTTTGGGGTGAGTCATGTCCCCCATGACCGCCCCTCCCCCTTCGGACCGCGCATGCCTTTGGCTGCATTTAAAGGCGAACCAAGCCGTCTTCTTCTAATAGGTGGGATGAAAAATAATATTAGAATATTAGCTAGTTATAAGTATTTTAAAAATAAAACCGGCCAAGTGCGTGTGGGACTCCCACGAACGAATGGCACGAAGGGTTCCGTACCATTAACAAATAAACGGCGAAAACCTCCTTGGCTTTATCCGGAATTCCTTATACATCGCAATTTCCTCAGACAGGCAAAAATATTCTTTAAAATTTTGATTTTTGCCTAATGGTTCTGACGATGAATTCGATATCACGTTTTATTTTTACTAGTGGGGCCATCTAGTTTGCTTGAGACGGACTAATCGAGCAAGAAAGGGTAAAAATTCAAGTTTGTTGTATGTAAGGGGGGCTCCGTTCTTGAGATACAGCCTGATAACAGACGGACGGACGGACGGACAGCCAAGTCCCAATAATAGGGTTTCGTTTTTACCCTTTGAGCACGGAACCCTAAAAAACATTAATTGTTTACATAGCAGTTCCCGTCAGTGTGGCAATATTTAGCGGTATTGCCATAAAATTAATAGACAGTAATTTGTAGGTCTGAGGAATGAGCCAGCTATCAAAATATCATTATTTCTCAATGTTTTTTAATTTGAGCAATAATACAGTCTTGTAAATCGACAAATTTCCCTGCTAAAAAAGGTACGAAATAATATATGAAATATACACTAGTATCCTAAATACTCTTGGCTCTACTGTATCAAGCAAGACAAGTATTAGAAATCACGTGGAATTTTATTTTACAAATCCGGGATACTCACAAAATGCAATATGCGGGATATTCCAGGCTATAATCTATCTGTTTTAGCACTAATTATCAACATCTTCGACGTGGAGGAGCAACGAACATCCAAACTTTCACATTATAAAATATTAGTAGTACGTAAAACAAAATCGCAATTTGAGACCTATAAAATTAGTATCTAATGTCATTCAAATATGTTTTGTTCTAGGCGGAACATTCAACAGCGACTTTACCGCAGCATATAATCTCAGTTACAAGGCCACCCGCTACCTCGCCCTACCCTGCCTTAACGCTGACATCCACCACGGCGACAAAAACCTAGCGGCTATCCACCTGGTTTCCGGACTGGTGCCGTTTGCACTAGCACTGACCGGGAACGACAACGCTGAGCTTGGAAACCTTATGATCGCTTGCAACATCATTTCACTGTGCCACCACTCTATGAATCGCAATAACGAATGGGGCTGGTATACTGCCGGCAGTGGGCTCATCGCGTACTTCTTGGCGAGAAGGGAGGGGGGCCCAAAGTTAATTTATCCCCTAGCCCTGGCTTTAATGGAGTACTGCGCCTACAGAGTGTTCTATAGAGTTTGGGATGCCAGTTCTGGACCTCCCCCACGACATTGATTCGTTAGATGTGACATTGGCGGTTTCCAATAAAGCCCTTTTTGAAAATGTAATTTTTCATTTATATGTCTTTTACAATTCATTTTATATATTTACCCTATTCTTAACCCCTCGTCACCGATCGTCCACAGCCAACTATACTAAGTTAGTTTAGCTTAGCTCGCATAGTCGAGCCAGTTTGATAAATGTGCGCCCACCGCAAACTAAACCAGCTAACCTACGTAAAATAGCTTAGCTAAAGTATAACTAACTCCCTGCTATTACCGTGGTATTATTGTATGGGATTGTCATTCCGATTCCGAACCATTCGCATCGCATCGCATCGCATTTAGATTCACTACCCTCGCATTTAGGTCTCTGGTCGTGTCTGACGCAGGCTCAGCCTGCACTCGGAGAAATCTTCCCACGTTTGACGTGGGAAGATATCGAATCTAAATGCGATGCGATGCGAATGGTTCGGAATCGGAATGACAATCCCATTCTCTCTTATGTTAAACAGATAAGACAATGACCGAGAGCTGAGATTCCGTGTCGGATGCAATCAAACGTGAAAGAATTGCCGAATTATGAATTTTCACATATAAAACCAGAGGAGTTACTAAAACTAGCCAAAGGTAAAATTAAGCTTTCGAACACCAAAGACATTTCTGATATATCCGGCTATTTTCTGTACCAAATTATGCAACCATTACTGGATCATCTCACATATTTGGTCAATAACATGTTAAAATCAGGAATGTATCCAGAAGCATTAAAAATTTGCCGCCTATGCCCTCTATATAAGGGAAAAGGAGACAAAACAAAAGTAAATAACTTCAGACCAATAGCAATTGTACCCACACTTTCAAAGCTAATAGAATCATTAATATCTAGAGAAATTATGTCACACTTAGATAAACATAATGCATTGTCAGATACTCAATACGCCTATAGAAAGGGTAAATCAACTACAACTACTGCACATGTTTTTATAAATAAAGTTATAACATCCCTTGATGAAAGATTGAAAGTGGCAGCTATTTTCATAGATTTATCGAAAGCTTTCGACTCGGTTAATCACGAACTTTTAATAAACAAACTAAAAGTATACGGAATTAAAGGTAAATTCGTGAAATTGATAGAATCGTTTTTGACCGATCGTCAGCAAATAGTAGAAATTAAATCAAATGGAAAATCAGTTAGATCTGCACCACAAAAACTAAATATTGGCGTGCCTCAAGGTTCCTCTTTTGGAAATACAATGTTTCTCTTATTTTTAAATGCTTTGGCTTATGGACATGGAGAATTAATTCAGTATGCCGATGACACTACAGTCATTGTTTCTAGTAATAATATGGAAGATTTGATTGAAAAAATTGCATGGAATATGAAAATGTTGAGTAATTGGTTTAATATGAATGGAGTTAACTTGAATTCGGAGAAAACTAACATTATGGTATTTAATGCAGTATCTCCAAAACAACCAATAGTAACTATTCTTCAAATAGATGATGCAAAGCTGTTGAAAACCACTACTTTGGTTAAACTTCTTGGATTCGAGATAGATTCTGCTTTAACTTGGAAAACGCATATAAATACTACCAGTAATAAGATGTCTCGAGGGATTTACGTATTAATTCAATTGCGACCAATGGCAACAAAATGCTACCTGAAGGAAGTTTATTACGCGTATATACATTCATTATGACGTACGGTATTATATTATGGGGTAATTCTAATGATAATGAGCGCATCCTGAAAATGCAAAAACGTGCCATAAGGGTTTTAGTACAAGCAAAATATAGAGAATCATGCCGAGAACTTTTAAAGAGTCTGGGGATTTTGACTTCAGTATCGGTATACATTTATGAAGTAATAAAATATGTTCGATCAAATCTTCATCTTTATCAGACTCGTGGTGATTACACACATTTAAACTTTCGACATAAAAATAATTTGTTACATGTGAAGCATAGGTTGCACTTGTCTACAAAAAATCCTATTGTGATAGGTCAGCAACTCTATAATAAACTGCCAAATTGTATCAAAGATTGTGCATCAGACAATGCGTTCTATCACAATGTAAGAAATCTGCTTCTGTCGAAAACCTTGTATAAAGTGGCAGAATATATGAAAAACAAATACGATGACTATAAAATAGTAGTTTGTTTTATTAACGAAAAATGAGTATTTATGATTATAATTCACTCATTTATTCATTTTCTTAGGTTTACATTTTAACAATTTGTTTATAATTATTATTGTATAAAACATCCATTGACGAAGATTACGCTGGTAATTTATGTTAAATATTTTTTTTATGTTATGTTAAATATTTTTTCCACCGAAAGCCCTTATACAGCTTTTATAACCGAAGTGATTATTCCAAATGTATGGAATTTATATATTAAATAACATGACGATCAAAAATTAATGTATGTATTTCAAAATAATTGATGTGATTAATAAGTCTTTTGATGTGGGTATTTCAAAAGTACTCACAGTACAAATTAAAGAAGTTATTATTTGTAATTCTGACGAGGCCATAAATGTAACTTATATTATTATAACAATAGTAATGTATGCATTCAATTTATGCCAATAAAAATATCTTATCTTATCTTAATGGATTTAGAATCGCTACCCTGTTCGCGTATGTGGCTTACCTCAACTGATCTTCTTACATGGTGAAATAGCCCTTAACGCTTTTATAGTACCTCTTTCTAAGTAACATGGGACTGCCTTGCCATGTGACTTGTCTTAAAGTCCCATAAAAATAATTAAAAAGAAAAAAATTGGCAGTCATAGGAACTGCCGATAGAAGTGAAAACTTAAAACTCAGAATTTGATAGCTTACCTTGAAAACTACACGGGTGTAACCGGAGGCCTGGCCTCGCCATCTTGGTATGGCCATCTAGAAATGCGTCAGCATTTCCCATTGGCTAATGCGTTTCTAGTTGGCCATGCCATGATGGAGTGTTCACTCCCTTTCAGCATTTCCCATTGGCTGACGTATTTCTAGATGGCCAATAGCCATGGTCCCGAGTTTACCCGAAGCTTTCTTATCATACCCTAGAGTGACGAATGAATTCAATGAGGATCCGTAACGTTTTTAGTTGAGTATGCAGATTTATAGAGCTAAGAAATCCTTAACAAATAGTGTAAAAATTTTTGTTCTACGACAAAAATTGACGAAGTTATGACCGAATTACTAGCGAAGTTCACCGAGTGGGCGTCGCGATAGCTGTGACGTCACTGTGACGGTCGCCGCCAGTTAGCCGTTGGCAGCGATAAGGCGCGCACTGTTTTGTTTCTTTAATTGTGACTTTAAAACAAATTAAGTGTCCGCTTTGTGTGTAATTCACTTTTTAAACTATGTATAAACATTGTATAGTGCCAAAATGTATAAACACTTCTATTAAAACGCCAGAAAAACTATTTTTTAACGTGCCGAAAGACCCAAAACTTCGTAAAAAATGGTATTCGGTTGTAAAAAGAGATCATAAAACTCTACCCTCTGCCCAGGCTACAAGACATTGCTGTGAAGATCATTTCGATGTGAGTACCTACATAACTATACCTATTATTTGGTTGATATTTATTAAATTAAGGTGGTACCTACTAGGTATTAAGTGCAGTGTACCTTTATATTTATCTTATTTCAAGGTGCTGTATTAATAGAAACATACCTTCTTACTTTTTCTGAGTATTGTGTATAAACCTACGTACCTACCTATTTGCCCGTTCTCATTTCTATGTAATATTCCAAGGTTAAAGCACAGAAACGTACTTATGTAAAAATCAAAGAGTGAATGATATATTATTTATTTTTTAATCATCTACACAACAGCGGTGCATTTATGTATCTGCCTCAGCTATGCCTTACTGTTAGAAGCAACTACATTAATATATCCTACTAATATAACACTCGCATAAATTGTAGCACACGTAGCGCAGTCCGCTTGGTCGAACATAACCGATTACCATGGTTTCAATCATCATCATCAGCGGGGCTTAACTAGTATTTTTATATTTCAGTTGGAAGAAGATATGGAAAATTACGTAAAGTTTAAGTTGGTTGGAGGAAAGCTTAAACTGAAGAAAGAGAAAAAAGAAAATTGACCGACCAGGTTATAAGAAAAGACAAGATATAGAACTAGTTGTTTTGGAGAAAAATGACAACATGGAACAAACAATGTTTGCTTCAGCGGCTTCTTGTTAGTTGTCACCGTAACACCTATCTAAGAACATGCACCAATTAAACCCAAACCCATAACTGAAAACTGCATCAAAATCAGACAAGTAGTCTTGGAGAAAAATGGCGACATGAATTGCACAAACAAACATCCTCCCCCCCCCAAACGCATAGACCGTCTGCGTTGCGTCGTGGGTCGTGGGTAATAAAAATAAAACAGAAATAAAATATATGCATAAAAAATGATTTTGCTTTATATTCAAGTCATCCTACCTAAGTACATACTGAACGAACGATTTGTAACAAAACGCGAGATGGCAAAAAAAACAGCCATGACATCTTATATTGGATTCTGTCATACTTAGATCAGCAAGTGAGAGAACCATGCACTAAATAAAACGCAAGTAGGTTAAAAAATCACTCGCGAAATGATCTACATATGAATGAACAAAAACAATTATTTCATTTACATTCGATAGTATAAACCTATAAACACTACTCTTAAGTTCTGAATATGTCCCTGTACCTACACTTTACATTCACTTTTATTACATGGATGTAATAAAAGTAAAAGTAACTATCGAATGTAAATGAAATAGTTGTTTTCGTTCATTCATATGTAGATCATTTCGCGAATGATTTTTTAACCACTAACTAACAAATTAAAGATCACTAATAAGTACCTACGTACGTAGATAAATAAGCAGCATCCATAGCTTTGTAGTTTCCAACCACGGATTTCAACGCTGGTGAACTTGGAATGATTACCTAGATCCTAGATAATCAAATACCATAAAATAATCCACTTTTGGAAGATTATCTGACTGAGCTTGCACAAAACCCGCTTCTACTTTATTAGTACTCATATTACTTATGTACGTTTTATACATAAGTATCACAAAATTACACTCCAACAACACTTTATGTAAATAAATTGCCAAATATTAGGGACCAACCGAGTCGCGCGTCGCCGCTGCTACGTCGAATGTGCCGGCCGACCGGCCGGCCGCGCTCGGTTCCGTCACAGTGACGTCACACGCTCCCGCGTGCATTGACTTTTAGCGACAGGAACGGTATATGTTTATTATTTAATATCTTCGTAAGTAATGGTCCGATTTGGATAATTCAAAAAGATATATGATCCTTATCTCATAAAGAATAACGTGGATGATAGATCTATTGAATTTGCTATAACTTTACTGATCCTCATTCACAGCCCGCGAAAAATCTGTCTAGGCGCGGCTAAAGAAGTTTTCACTTCAAAAAGATCAAAACATCATCGTATATCGCGTGTTTCTCTATGTTTCTAGTAAAGTGTCGACAAAAGAGCTAATTTAATTTCACATCCCTACTGACTACTGAAGTACTGAATAGTTTATGGTTATGGTTTATGGTCTTGCGCTCTTGCTCTTGCGTATTGCAAGTCTTGCTATTGCTATTGCTATAGCCTTCCTTCTAATTTGTGCTCATACATTGATTTTGGTGAATTACGTGCATTTTATTTGTTATTGTTGAATGGTGTTATAAAGATATCAACTAGAGGGATCATCCTTGTTGTACGATCTTCCTACGAAACATTGTCGAAAGGTAGAAAAGTTAAAGGATGCCAGCAACAAGAAAAGTGTCAGAGGGTCAACTAGAAACACTGGTTGCGTGGATCGAGCAGCATCCCGTTCTTGCTAGCGGGGCGCAACAATATCATGGCACAGAAAGAAAACACAACATTCAGGGCCTGTGGCAGGATATTACCTCGCAGCTCAACGATGCGGGAGATGGTATAAAAAAGCCTATAAAAGGCTGGCGGGACGTGAGTGCTTTGTTGTGATGGTTTTCATAGTAAACAAGAACGTTTTAGTGTTGCAACCTTTTCACTTATTTTAGCAAAAGCAATTGCAAAAGCAAGATGTTAATAAAACTTCAATCCATACCCAATGCTTTGGCATTGAATTAGGTACTAAAACTGCATGCTTCTGCTTCTTGTATGTTTGTATTTGTACTGGGCCAATAGGTGACTAACATGCTTGATACCTTGATAGTAGGCAAGAGCTTTTTATAATTGCATGATTACCTATTTACAATGATGAATAGATTAAATACATAAATTACTTATATTTGAATAATCAGTTTGATTTTACTTTATTTAAAAAATATTACCTTATGTACTTATGTAATAATGTACTGGTAAATTCTATGAATATTCCCTGAGAAATTTACTATAGAATAATGACAATTATTTACAATGATGAATAGATTTTTAAAATTACTCATTTTATAGTAATCAGTTTTAATTTTTCTGTATTTTAAAAATATTTCCTTATGTAATATTATAATGGTGAATTCTATGAATATTGCCTGAGAAATGTTCTATTGCTGGATAGTAGGTAAGAGCTGTTTATATACTGTACTATGTACAGGTCCGGATTTAGGGGGGGGCAAACGGGGCATACACCCCGGGGCCCCCACAAATAGGGGGCCTCCACAACAGACACTGGGGAAAAAAAACAAATTTTGACAGTAAACATCTTACCATTTGTAGTCCGGAGATTTTTGTTTGAGAAATCTTAACCAAGGGGGAGGGTGTATTTCAACGTCCCCAACGAAGCTCTGCCCCGGGGCCTCCGTACCTCTAAATTTGGCCCTGACTATGTATTATGTACATATATTATGTTAGATTTCCCTTAGTATGCTGGGGTTATTGAGAATGAGGTGTTTTCAGAGTAATAGATGTGAATGATATATGGGAAAAAATAAAATCAAATTATTGATATTGATATTTGCTTCCTAAATTAACTAAATTTCTCTTTACAAAATTAATCTGAGAAAATGGAACTATGGTGCAGTTTGTTGTAATTGAGAAGTATTTTTGATATAGTATAAAGCTGTCTTTGGCATTGTATCTTCTAAAATATATATTTTTGCAGTGATCAAGACTGTTGTCTGTTGTCAACTTGCTTGTGATGAGCCCTTCTAGGTTTTCTAATGTTTTCCTTGTTTTTATGTTATAGTATTGGAGTGATTTGAAGTGTAAGGTCAAAAGGAAGTGGATATCAATCTCAAAAACAAATGCCAACGCCAACACAGGCGAACCCTCCCTTGGCAGCAGCTTGACCCCCATAGAGGAACGAATATCAAATCTTATGGCTCTTAAAAATCGGATCTGGGATACCACATCTATTGAAGTTCCAGTAGATGTATGCTTGCCATCACAATGTAAGTCCATTTGTTTTTCAAAGATTCAAACTAAACTTATTTAACACTTACCTGTATTACTGAGTCTGAAGAGATAATTACATGGAATAAATTTGTATGTACCTATTTCATACAATTTCTAGAAAAATGTACCAAAACTCTTGTAAGCAACAACTCCCTTATTCAGAAAACGAAAAATATTCGAAATTATTCGAAAAATAGCAAGCCTATTGGTTTTTATCAGATGCTGATTGATCACTGCTCGTAGCTCGAAAAATCAATAAAATTTGTTCGCTGTCATTCAAATACTCGAATCAAGGGGTTCAACTCCACTTTCGTAATCGGCACATCAGGGATATGGAATGCGTTCACTGTGGGGGTTTTTCCTGATGGACACAGTCTTGGTGTCTTCAAATCGAAAGTGAATCAGTTACTTCTACGTAAGCAGGTAAGCACGCCTCATCTAGACCGCATCGTCGCTTAATATCGGACGAGATGATGATTGAGTGCAAGCTTATTATTGTAAAAAAACATCTATCAATGTTATAGACATGATGTTACATTGATGACACAGGACGTACCTATGTAATTACCATCTAAATTACTATTTTACCTCTACGTTCGGCAGTGTTACAACCAAAGATATCTTTGTGTAGCAAAAAACAATCAAAATCTATGGTTACAAAAGCCGTGGTCACGAGAAGACTGTTTGAAACCTGATATGTCATCATGTTTCTGTTAACTAGTGACAAAATACAAATTTTGAGACAAATTCTAGACATTTATTTCACTAGTCACTAGTTTATCTATTTAGTTTACTAGTTTATATATTTTCTGCTGCTGAAAAATGTTTAGTTGATAAACTTTCACTTATCAGCTATCTGGCTGCCATAGTACAAGCTTTGCTTAGTTTGGGGTCAGATGGTGTTGTGTGTGAATTGTTCACCAATTGTTTTTTTATGAGATGTTTTGTTACAGCGCCTCCACCGAAGAAAGCTTTGTCAATAAAGAAGGCCTTCCTGACTCCGAAGAAGAACGGAATGTCGCCGAAATGCGCCGTGTTTATGCCCAAATACGTGCTCGATACGGACAAGAGACGGTTTCCGGATGACAAGAGACAGCGGGAGATAGCGGAGGCTCGGCTAGCGGTGGAACAGAGCCGGCTAGCGGTGGAGGAGCGGCGGTTAGCGGTGGCCGAGCAGAGGTTGGTGCAGGGACAGAGCATGCTGGTAGCTCTGCAGCGCATCGCCGACGCCGTGTGCCTGCCGCCGCTGCCGCCGCCGCGCCACTTCGACTAACACGAATACTCATATCGGTGGATGAACAAAAACTACCAGTATGACTTTGCACTTGCGATGCCGAGAACGCAGTGAATATATCAGTGTATGAAGAAAACCTATCAGTATGCCTTTGCACTTACGCAGGGTTGGCTAAAAGGGCCCGGCTGGTTCAAAGCCGATCACAGGCTGGGGGCCCAAGCATAAGCCTAAACAGCCCACTAAATATTCCCACTGCTGGGACTCGGGGCCTTCTGTCTCAAGGAGAGAGTCGAGGCCATAATCCTTGCCGGCCCAGAGCGAGTTGGCGGATGACACATGACTTCGAAAGATTCTAGGTACTTGTCGATTTCCTCCCGATGTTTTCCTACACCGTTTTAAGTTAGCGGCCCGAGACCTTATCCTATATGATCAGTCCGACGCTGGTGAATCGTGTAGCGCTGTGACAAATAAAAATACGTATAATTAAATAAAACAAAAACATACGTAAAATGTTAGCTCTGAACCGCGCTCCCAAACTGCTAACATGGCCGTGTTCGCAGCTGGGGAGCGCGCTTCTCGCATCCCGCCCCGCAGGATTGCCCCGTCTAAACGTCTGCGTCGAACGACTGTAGGCTGTAGGTTTTATTAGACTGTCAAAGTACTTTATTCATAAATGTACAATTTACACGTCAATTAATAATAAAAACAAAAGAAAGAGCATACAAATTGTATACATTTTCAAAGTTTAAAATGACTACTTTACTGTATTACGAGAATTTTATATATAAGATAATAATTATTGTACAGAAAACTGTCAAGCATTATACAAGTACAATATGTTCCATGTCAAATGTTTGTATACATTTTATAGGACTTTGCCATCACTCTCTAAAAAATCGGTGTAACTATAAAAAGTTTGATCGATAAGCCACCACTTTAATCTGTTTTTGAAGCTGCCGAAACTTGGGGCAGATATAATTATTTTGGGAAGCGTGTTATAAACATCAGGTCCCATAATGTGAGTTAACTTCCGTGACCTCGTGAGAGAGTGTGGTTTAACATCTAGAGATCCGCGTTACGTATGTTGCGAGAATGTCTCTCTCCTCGCGTATTGTATGATTCTAGATTATTTACTGTGCTCATATGAAGCAAGTTTTCTGACATATTTTAAAGTCGTGCCGCTGCAATGGGCATGATGACAAAAAAATGTGTCCTTCAGTTAGATTGTAAAAAAATATTGTACACGTATATTTTCTTTTGTTTCACAAACAAAAAATGAACGAAGATACTGCTGCTAACTGCTTAGATGCTTTGGATGATGTCACTTCATTGTACGATATTTTACGAAGACGTGACGTCACGACCCCTCCGTTTGTTTGATGATTTGTATTAAGTACGTGTTAACTATTGTCATACAATGCCATGCCATGTAAACTGTTCAAATAAAGTTTTAATTTATATTTATTTGAACAAAAAAAAAAAGAAATGGTATTTTTCTTTGAAAAATCTTTGTAAATTTTTAATAATTTGATAAAAGCGAAAAATATGGTTCCCTTTACTTCTCCATAATCTATCTGCTGAACTAATTATTTATAGGTTGGTACATTTTTGACCAAGTCATCCCAATTTGCAAAATCTCTTCTAATCTCAATGAAACTAACTATATTTATAATAAGGTCTACAATATAGTACCACAGAACTACTGTTTATTTACGTGATTTTCTGAGCATCTGAATTGATGATATATATTTAACAAAAACTTGATATTTCAAGTTATCCTTCATTGGAATTGTTAATACTGTTGTTTGTACATATATGTAGGTACTGTAAATACTAATATAGGGGAGTGTGGAGAAATTACTGATATTGTATTAATTAGTCTACAGGGTTATTGGTAATCAGCCTGCAACCGTTTAAGGGCATGTTCTATATATTTAAACAAACAACTTTTGTTCTACAACTTTCGTTAAAACTTAATAGATAACCCAAAAAAAAATTGTATTTGTTGCCCTTTTTGTACTGTTTAGCGACTTTTTAGTGTTTGTTCACTTCGGTACATCATTTTTTGCGCGTCAAAGAGCGTACGCGCTCTCGTTACGAATTGTTACGAAGAGTTCGATACTTTTAGACCGTGAAAATGCACTTTTTATTTATTTTGTAAAAGAAAAAAAAACATTTTTTTTTTAAACTGTGGAACAAAAGTTGACGTATTTAATGTACCTAACATCCCCTTAAAAGGATGCAGGCTGATTACCAATAACCCTGTATACTATAGGGTATCTTTGTGCTACATTTAAGGGGGTGAATTAAAAATATAAGTATCTAATTCATACATTTTGAATGGGAGACACTTTGCTGTTCACAATACATCGAATTAGAACAAGACTCACAGTTTATTAACTTTATGGGATTCAAATAACAATATTTTGTGTTCCTTAGAGAAAATTATGTGAGATTGAATAAGAATTGGGACTCTTCATGTTCCAATAGCTGCGTGTCACTGTGGTGTTATGTGGCAGGCATGTTGTTTACCAACAGGCACAGGTCCTGCTCGTCTCGTCACTCTTTATTTAAAAAAAAACTACACAAATGTTATATCAGCTATCTGGCTGCCATAGTACTGTACAAGCTTTGCTGAGTTTGCGGATGCCAGATGAGAGAAAATTTTGTCCACCAATATATTATATTTTTTTCTACAGATAATATTGTAATTCTTTATTATTTTACATTGCTAATTATTTAAGTAGTAACAATTAGTTTTAGTAATTGATCTCATTATAAGTTCCTATTCTAATCCTCAATATTTATATTAAACTAGTGGCCCGTTCCGGCTTTGCTCGGATAATAACCTAGATACCAACTGCAGCGCCATATGCCGGGCTGATTTGTGAATCTAAACTATCCAGGGCCCTATCCAAACGTATACAAAAAATGGTTGCCTGTAAAGTCGGTTTACTGACGATAGTTAAACATGACAACGTCTTAAGAAATCAGTACACTGATAGCGCGAGTAGTGATACCGCTCGACTCGGCGGGTGGCGCCCACAGCGCTCAGCTTCGTCCGCATGGCACGGACGACGAACTAACGGTAACGGTAACGTTACATGACGTCATGTTTTGCGGGCGTGCAGCCGGCTTCACCGAATTATAAGACGTTATCACGTCAAAAATCATTCAAATCGGTCCAGCCGTTTAGAAGGAGTTCACTGTCAACACAGATACAGAAGAATTATAAATAAAGATAGTAGGGGGATGTTGTAAATTTGACGAGCCTATCTGTATGTCTGCGTCAATCATAGGGGGGATCCATTAATTACTTGTTACAAACTCATACTTACAAAATTAGTGAGGTGATTGTAGACATTTTGGCCCCCCTACTCCCCATCCTGTGATATTTGAGTCAACCCAACTATCTTTTCACAGATATTTTTTTTAAATGCATTGATCTCATATTTATTCCAAAAATAATTAACATAACATTATTTTTTCAGAGTTTCTTGCGAAAAAAAAACGTAATATTTGTCAACACTTTCTCTCTCCCCAAAGTAAAATTAAGATACCCGAGTAAGATTCGAGTCGAGCGAGTGCTAGCCAAAGACCAAATAGCTGGAGATGTTAAGGGCAGGCGTCTTGCTTACCACCAGGCGAGCATTCGTCTTGCTTACCATCAGGCGAGCATTCGTCTTGCTTACCATCAGGCGAGCATTCGTCTTGCTTACCATCAGGCGAGCATTCGTCTTGCTTACCACCAGGCGAGCATTCGTCTTGCTTACCACCAGGCGAGCATTCGTCTTGCTTACCACTAGGCGAGCATTCGTCTTGCTTACCACCAGGCGAGCATTCGTCTTGCTTACCACCAGGCGAGCATTCGTCTTGCTTACCACCAGGCGAGCATTCGTCTTGCTTACCACCAGGCGAGCATTCGTCTTGCTTACCACCAGGCGAGCATTCGTCTTGCTTACCACCAGGCGAGCATTCGTCTTGCTTACCACTAGGCGAGCATTCGTCTTGCTTACCACCAGGCGAGCATTCGTCTTGCTTACCACCAGGCGAGCATTCGTCTTGCTTACCACCAGGCGAGCATTCGTCTTGCTTACCACCAGGCGAGCATTCGTCTTGCTTACCACCAGGCGAGCATTCGTCTTGTTACTCTTGTTTTCTGAGTGAAAACTTCTTCCGGCGCACCACACACAGCGTGCGTCAGCATTTCCCATTGCATAGAAATGCGTGAACATTTCTAGGTAATCTAGAAATGTCACTCTCTCAAAGCTCTTCTAGAGCTATCTAATTCTGAGCTATAAGTTTTCACTTCTACCGGCAGTCGGCAGTTCCTATGACAGCCTATTTTGTTGTTAGGGTTCCGTAAAACGTAAAGACGGAACCCTTATAGATTCGTCATGTATGTCTGCCTGTCCGTCCGTCCGTATGTCACAGCCACTTTTTGCCGAAACTATGAGAATTACACTGTTGATACTTGGTAAGTAGATGTATTCTGTGAACCGCATTAAGATTTTTACAAAAAAAATTAAAAAATTTTAGGGTTGCCCCCGATACTGAGAACTGAAACTCAAAAAATGTTTTTTCATCAAACCTACATGTGTGGGGTGTCTATCGATAGGTCTTCAAAAATGATGTTGAGGTTTCTAATATCATTTTTGTCTACACAGAATAACTTGCGCGAGAGACACTTTCAAAGTGGCAAAATGTGTGTCGTCGTCCCCCCCCCCCCCCCCTCTAACTTCTAAAGTAAGAGAATGAAAAAACTAAAAAAAATATATGATGTACATTACTATGCAAACTACCAACGAAAATTGGTTTGAACTCGATCTGATGAGTAGTTTTTTTTAGTACGTCATAAATACACTACTATTAAAACTTCGATCAAAGTTACAACGAACTATTATGTTACTTGCTGCAACGGAACCCTTCATGGGCGAGTCCAACTCGCACTTGGCCACTTTATTTTTTTTTGATCTGTGCTCGTGGACTGACTTCAATGCGCTTTCTGTTGACAGCGTGATGGAAATAGTTCTTAGCTGTGATTGTGGCGGTAGCTAGTATGTATACTTTTTGTTTTTTTCCCTTGTATTTGCTAATTATAAAATATAATAACTATGATTAATTTGGTATTATAATTAACTAACTTCACTTCTATCGGCAGTTCCTATGACTGCCAATTTTTTTGCCGTATTTGGATCTGTGCTCGTGGACCGTTTTCTGTTAATAGCGTGATGAAAGTAGTTCTTAGCTGTGATTTGTGTTGGTAGATAGTTTTTTTCCTTGTATTTGTTAATTATAATATGTAATAACTACAATTAACTTGGTTTTCTTATAAATTAAAAGTTGGAATTCCTAAAATGATATGTAAATACTCGTTATATTTATATAACTAGGATGTTTTGTATTACTGTAGTAGGTAGTATGGTCCTCAACACTAGTGAATTACGTATAAAAAATAAGAAATTAAGTTTAGTTTAAGAAACAGTTAATTAAGCAGTCAGTGCCTTAAATATTGTAAAAATGTAAATTATATATTGTAAGTACAATAACATACTATAAATAAAGCATAAGTAAAGGTATGGATGTGTCTATTTTTACCCGACTGAAAGAAGGGTATTGAATAAAAAAATCAACATAGCCGATTTTTGACGCAAAATTGTAGGTAGTTGAAAAAAAAAATTCTATCTAGCAAATCGAGTAGGGTATCAAAATAAAGGAAATTTAATTATCATTAAAAATATGTAAATATGTTGTGTAGTTAAATGACATTTGGAATAATTACAAGCATTTTAATTCAATCATTCGAATATATTTGGTTTCAATGCCTTCAGATGACACAAGTTTTTAAAAGAAGATTGATAAGTGCTATTGATAACGTACCTAATGTTTAATGTTTAAAGAATTTATTTTATCATTTAAGACATTTCTGTCGCTTACATGATAAAAATAACTTACTTAAATAACAATTTGTACTATCGTCGTAACACTTTAACATTTTTTACATCAAATAAAAACCACTCTTAAAAACCACAAACAAAAAAAAAACAATAGGGTTATATGTACTTACTCGATAAAAAATACAAAACATACAATATTAGATAAAAACCCACTTTGAATTAAACCTTTGAATCAAAATAGTATATTACATATTTTACATTATACAAGTAAACATTAAAAGTACTGTGTTTAATTGTGTTTTATTTTCAGACAGAATATATTTTTTTTTTGTAAGATTATTTACGTTTCAGAGATAATATGTTTAGCCAATTGTTTTTTGAATGCGTAAAGTGAATTTACATTTTTTATATTAGGGGGTAGTTTATTAAATAGTTGCGCGCCTTCAACGGTAGGCATTGATTTGCCGTAATTTGTTCTAAATCTTGGAATAACAAGGTAGCTCGCGCGCCGCGTTCTCCGCTCGACCACTTGTTTACGCTTTGTGAACGAAATGTTAGTATGGATATTCCCATGAAGACTTTTTCGAATGAACATACATATGCTATATTTGTAAAGTTTTTTTATGGTCATTATTTTAGTTTCATTGTAAATTTTTTGCGTTGGTGTTAAATAATGGTAGTTGAATAGTATTTTAATAATTTTATTTTGTAATCGTTGAAGTTTAGCTAACCTTGTTTTCGAAGCACAGCCCCAAATTTCAATCAAATATGACAAATGAGGTTTTACTAAGGCATTATAAATTGTATGTCGTAGTTTATTTGGTAAACACCGTGCAATATTGCGGAGCGCACCACACTGTGCTACCAATTTACTTTTTACATGTTCTATATGGGTGTTCCATGTTAACTGGCTATCCAAATGCAAGCCGAGATATTTTTCACAGAGTTTGAGTTGTATTGGTTCACTGTTTATCATTAAGGAGGGGTGTGGGGGTATTTGTTTGTTTTTGGCTTTAAATATAATATAACAAGTTTTAGAGACGTTAATTGTTAACAATTTGTTTTGGAACCAGTTATGGAGAGTGTTAAGATCTTCTTGCGCTTGCATAACTAAGTCATGAATCGATGAGCCAAAATAGAATAGACAGGTATCGTCTGCGTAAAGTGTAATATGACCATGTAAGCCCAAGTTATGTATATTGTTGATGTAAAAAACAAACATTAAGGGTCCTACGATGGAACCTTGTGGAATTCCATACTTAATAGGTAAAGAGCTGCTTTGAGTATTGTTATCCGTTTTAACTACTTGAGATCGTTTCGAAACATAAGATTCAATTGTTTGTAATGCTACATCAACAATACCATTAGATTGGAATTCTTTCAAGAGTATTTTGTGGCTGATAGTATCGAATGCTTTTTTTAAGTCTATAAAAATACCCAGAGAAATATTTTTACTATCAATGTTTTGTTTAATTTTAGTGACAAGATCAATAGTAGCTGTTAAAGTATTACTTTTAGGTCTAAATCCATATTGCTGTTCTGAAATGTAATTGATCGATGCTAAGTATTTTTCTAGTCTGGTGTGGATAACTTTTTCAAGGATTTTTGATAGCACAGGCAAAACAGAGATGGGCCTGTAGTTACCTGGATCGGTTTTAGAACCTGATTTATAAATAGGAGTGACTTTTGCTACTTTAAAGTTATCTGGAAAGATTCCACCTTCTAGCAATTTGTTAAAAGAATTTGTCAGCGGACCTGATATAAGATTTTTTATAGACTTTATTGCTTTTGTACTAATGCCATCTAAACCAACACTACAATTTGAATCAAGATTGCTAATAATATTTACAATTTCTTTTTCAGTACATGGCTCAAAGTTTGAAATTGTGGACGTAAGCTCAGAAGTTTGTGATAACGTGTGCATATAATTTTGATGATATTGTTTAGGTATTTTGTCGGCCAAAAGTGGCCCTATATTTGCAAAGTATTCATTGAAAACTTGACAGATTTGAATGGGGTCTATTACATGTTGAGAGTTTATCATAAGTTTTGCTGGAGCACAACTTTGTTTGAGTTTGTTACTAGCTAAAGTATTAACCAAATTCCACATTTTCTTAGGATTTTTGTCATATTTTTTAAATTCTTTAAGATAATATTCCTTTTTTGTTTCTCTAATTAGTTTGGTAACTTGATTTCTTTTTTTCCGAAATTCTTCTTCTAGTTTTTCATCGTTTGGTTTCTTTTTAAATTCTGCCCATAATGTGTTTCTTTCGTTAATTTCTGCAATCACGTTTTTGTTTATCCAGTCTTTTCGTGGTTGATTGAGAATTTTAGTTTTTGTTATTTTGCTATTTTCGACGCAAATTTTGATCTTTTCTTCTAACTTTGTATAGCTATCATCTAAATGTCGTGGTATAGATCTTTCTACGGAATCAAATAGGCTGCTGTAGTCAATGGCGTCGTATCGGTATCGTTTCTTTTTTGGCGGTTTCATCTTCTTAATTTCTATGTAGATTTGTCTATGATCAGACAATGCAGAGTCTATTGTTACCATATGAAATACGTCATCTTTTAAATTTGTAGTGACATGATCTATTATTGATTGCTTTGTAGCTCCAACTCTAGTAGAGTGTCGTTTATCTATTTTATTGATGATTTTGTGTCCAGAACTTTTTAGGAGTTGTTTATATTGTTTAGATTTCTTATCTTTAGTAAGGAGATCGATATTAAAATCACCAAAGACAATTGCTCTGCGTCTGTTTTCCAGCTGGGATTCATAGTGTTCAAGAAATTTCTTATAGTTGGTATTTCCAGGGTAGTATATAACACCGACCTCGAGTGCATATTTCTGCAACTGTATCCATAGGAAGTTGTTTCCTTCAATGTATTGGGACTCTGTCATGCTATGGTTCAGGTCATTATGTACAAATGCAGATACTCCACCACCACGGGAATCCGTTCTGTAGTTGCAGTAGTGTGTATAGTTAGAAATCTGGAGCTGTAATACTTGAGCTTCTGTGCGAATCCATGTCTCAGTTAACATAACTACATGCACGGTGTTAGGTATAGCTTGCAGTATGCATTTTAGCTCGTCTAGTTTTCCTTTTTTGCATATACTTCGAGCATTGAGATATAGAAAAGTTAAACGAGATTTATTTACGGGAAAATTTTCATAACTGTTTAAAATTTCGTATGAGTTTTTGTTTGTTGTGTTATTTTGAGTCGTTGGATTTAGTTTTTTGAGTTTTTTGTGCTGACTTCTATTATCTTTGGCATGCCATTTATATATTTGATAGTAAGGTGGCCCTCTCCGTTGTCTTCTCGACGTTTTAGTTCAACTTTTAATGTCTTTAGAAAATTTTGCTGTGCTGGTGTCTGGTCAGAATACAATTTTACGCCATCTGGTAGCTTATTTCTATTTCGATTTATTATATTTTTCTATTACCTATTAAACAAAACCCGAATTAAAATTATAATTGAAATAATAATCTTAGTTATAAGTACTTACTTAGTTACCTATTTAATTTGTGTTTTGTTCACAGAACAGATATCAAGTAGAAGGCTCGTAGCTGAATCTCACTAGTGTTATCACCTGTATTTTGTTTGCCGTGTATTTCACTATAGTATTATTTGTAATAGGTACTGGGATTTGAGTCTAAATATGTTTCATATAAAAGAACAAGTATCTGATTATTTAGGAATGGGTAGGACTGATAAAATTTAGTGTAGAGGGCGCCGGCGGGATACCATTCACTGCTACCCGCCATCTCAAAAGAGTTTTAGAGGGGTTGGCGCTATAAGTAGATGGAGCTAAGCTGTTGAAGAGCATTCCTTTGTGAAATTTTATATGGGAAAGATCGAACAGTTGTCAATATAAATTCTTACATTTATTCAATTGGTTTACTTTTACTCAATTGATAACACTAGGAAAACCACCGTATCACGTTTGCACACAAACGTGGTTTTGATATATTTTAAACACATTGAAACAATGCAAGGGATTTGTCCCATAGTGACGAACCTAAAATGAAGTATTGCATTTAGTTACGTACTCAAAAATGAACCCGACTGTTCACAGAACGACTTTCTTGGATAACTCAATTTTATCTAATTTCAGGAAAAAGTACCGTATCCTGAATGTGACTAAGTCGCTTATTTTGTACCATTATCAGGACTTATGTACATTATCGAATACATTAGTGCTACGAACTTTCTAAACTCAACCTTAGTAGAATAGAATAAGGTGGTAACTATTATCATCTTTCAAAAATGTAAGTTGTTTTCACTAATCTTACAATTAGTGACGTGCTCACTAGTTCTGCTACTTCATACTAGATGGCACTTTATGTAATTTATGCAACTATGAACGCTACGTTCTTTAAAATAAGGGATTCGTAAATATAAGCCGGTCGTACTAATAGTGATAAGACAATGCTGAAACATTTTCATTAAATTATCGATATTACGTTATTCAGTTTACGTACCTATCGGATAATTTAATCATAATATTATGATTAAATTTATTCATGTACCATCTTAATTTTATTAACTGAAGTGACACCATCTGACGCTAAACTAAGCTAAGCTTGTAATATGGCGGCCACATAGCTGTTAGCTGTTATAAATACTTACTTATTATACATAGACAAACTCAGATACAGTCAAAATATTTGAATCCATCACACAAATATTTGCACTGGGTGGGAATCGAACCCACAATGTAAGGAAATAGTTATTTTCTTTGAGGGACGACCTTGTCATTAAAGTTGTTGTCAGTAAAAATTCAAGATGTTTTTAGAACCATGAATAGAAACTTGAGGAGACTAAAATAAACAAAAGGGGTATAGAAAAGGAACAGGGTTTCAGTAAAAACAATAGTCGAACTGATAAAAGTTTATACATACAAATCAACGACAAAAACAGGGCAACATAACCGTTTAAAAATTATACAAATTTCAATTTCACTGCTGATTTCCTCTCAATTAAGGCCTGTTTTCATTTTTATTAGCACGAGTGCGAGTGAGTAGTGCAGGTGTTGAGTGATTAGTAGCAAACACGTGTGGACACCGATTGATTATTGCGAGTGCATAGTAATCAGTCACGATTACTCACTCGCATTTTTTGCAATCGTACTCGCACTCACACTCGCACTAATCAAAATGCAAACCGGCCTTTACGCTATAGTTTTAAAAAATAAATACCAGCCTAGTGCGAGTTGTAGACGCACTCAACTTTTCCGTTACAAAAATCCGAACAACAGCAACAGCTGTGATAATTTTGTTACTAAATTCGTATTGTGAGCTACAAAGTAACTATTTTCTGATCTCTGCTAGTATTCCAGATTGAGTATGAGAGAATTACACTAATCTTAAGAAAAAACCAACTATTCGTATATTATTGCAATCGTTATTCATTGCAAAAACATTACAATATAAAAATGTTGCATTTTAAAAACAACGTTTTGCATGGTATTTATTTCAAACATATCTTACAACTAGCTGACCCGTGCCCACTTCGTTGGGCATACCCCGCATACCTAACGATTTAAATTATTTTATTAATATTAAAACTTAAATTATCTGTACTAATATTTAAAAAAACTACTTTTTGTAACTTAAATATAAATGTTAGACATATGCTGTCGTTGACTTTTTTGTAGCCATTTTCAAGCTCCACATCTTTTCTCTAGAACTCAAAAATAAATCTTTCATAGGGCAGCGTTCGTAAGAAACGCTTTCATTCGACCGTTTTTTCTCCGATTCACTTTGAAAACGGACTACCACGTAAAAGCCTTTTTATTTTTAGTTTTTTTATATAGCCTATGACACTCTATGCCTATGACTAAGCAATAATGTGGCTTTCTATTGGTGAAAGAATTTTTAAAATCGGTTCAGTAGATCCCGAGATTACCCCTTACAATTTAACAAACACACAAACTTTACTTCTTTATAATATTAGTATAGATAAACGGTGGATCCGCACATTTATATAGCGTTCCGTTATCGCTTTTATCAGATCTGTTATGTGGTTTGATGTGGGGAATTCCCCAACTTGATGATAAGTAATATCTTCAAACAATTTCTGGCCAATAAATTGTCGAAGTATTTTTGTCATTATTGCTACTTTTTACCCGACTGAAAGAAGGGTTATGTTTTTCGCG
This sequence comes from Ectropis crepuscularia, assembly GCA_963693475.1. Lineage (NCBI taxonomy): Eukaryota > Metazoa > Arthropoda > Insecta > Lepidoptera > Geometridae > Ectropis > Ectropis crepuscularia. The sequence goes on along the minus strand of OY856361.1, from coordinate 21,105,658 downwards.
CGTATCTTGTATGTTTGTAAATTTCTTTATTCCCACGTATCTTCCAAACGGCTAGATGGATTTTGATGATTAGATATCGTTAGATTTGTCTCAATTACCCAAGTGTCCTTAGATAGGTAGTAAATTAAAAAAAACAACATAGTCGAAATTTTAAGCAAAATTGTAAGTAGCTGAAATAAAAAATTAGCGAAACTACGCATTTCTGGTGAATATAGCTGTTTTGATATAGTTCCTGATTTTAAATTTTGAATTTGTCGACCAAATCATGAACCTGTAAAAGATCGGTTAAATAAGGTTTAATGTAACAATATATACAGGGTTATTGGTAATCAGCCTGCATCCTTTTAAGGGGATGTTAGGTAGGTACATTCAATACGTCAACTTTTGTTCCACAGTTTTTAAAAATTTATGTTTTTTATTTTATTTTACAAAATAAATAAAAAATGTATTTGCACAGTCTAAAACCATCGAACTCTCCGTAACAATTCGTAACAAGAGTGCGTACGCTCTTTAACGCGCAAAAAATTATGTGCCGAAGTGAATAAACACTAAAAAGTCACTAAACAGTACAAAAAAGGGCAACAAACACATTTTTTTTTGGGTTTTCTATTGAGTTTTAACGAAAGTTGTAGAACAAAAGTGGTTTGTTTAAATATACAGAACATGCCCTTAAACGGATGCAGGCTGATTACCAGTAACCCTGTATAGTAAAAAAAGTATTTCATACAAATTATTTAAAAGAATTACCTTCACGTTAGTGTTTTTAAGATTTGTTAAGTATATTTTCATCAACCATACAGAACTTTTCTTGTATAGTATTCAAAATATCTTTTGTGAACTTTATTTATTAACCTAAATATTCTTGCTTTTAATTGATTGATTTTTAATTTCTGCACTGCACTGCGCTCGTCAGTCGTCACCCAGAGATCTAAGATGTTATATATCTAAGCCCTGTAACTTCTCTGGAAATATTGCCCTTCAGACCGGAACACAGTAATGTTTGCACATTACTGATTGGCGGTAGAATAACTGGCAAAGGTGTGGTACCTACTTCCCCAGGCGGACTCTGCCAAGAGTCCTACCACTACAGTCCTAAGTCCTTAGGTTAGTACCTACCTAAGTGACTTACGCCTTACGCCTCATGTGCTAGCACTAAATTCGGTAGGCATTGGTAGCTAGATGGGCCCATCCACCTCAGGAACTTCGATAAGACCCTTTATAAAAAAAGGAAAAAAATCATGCCGGTCCATCGCGCCACCGAATTCGGTCAGTCGGTTTCTTTATCAACTGTCATTTGGATGGTCTCTTTTTGTGTTTTTCCTACATTTTTGTCCCAGGGAAAATCCTTTAAAGATTGGGTACCTACGTACACACGTCTACGGGAACGGTTTTCCAGTCTTCAATGGACAGGGCAGGCTGGGCAGGGGACTAATATATAGATACTCGTAATATAACTAAGTACTTAGGTCATTTTCAAAGACACTGATTCATTGCGAAAATACCGTAGTTCGTAGATAGGTAGGTACCAGGGATGTAACGGAGGTGATCTTATCGGAACCGAAGTCGGAGTCGGAGTTTTTAAATTTGATTTATCGGAGTCGGAACCGGAGTCGGAGGTCGGGTCAGAAGTAGTGGTAGGAGAGATATTTTTATTTTAGGACAAATAAAACATTCATTCAAACTTTTCATTGTTTTGTTTCGTGAAATATCACAAAAATGAAAAAAAAATTGAATATTCAAAAATAAACAAAAAATTCAATTAATTGAATCCCAAATATAAAGTACGTTAAATGAACAAAAGCTTTCAAACAAATTAAATTAAATACATTGACACCAAAAGTGTGTATATGTAGGTACTTCATGAACATAAGCTTTGAAGCTGTCTCAGTCTAAGATATTTCTTAAGAGTGCGCCTAATGCCAGGAAAAAATCTGGGTAGCGATTCTGAAACCATTCGGTTGCATCCGACACGGAATCTCATCTCTTGGTCTCTGTCATGCTTATCAGATAAGACAAAGACCGAGAGATGAGATTCCGTGTCGGATGCAACCGAATGGTTTCAGAATCGCTACCCTGAATTCACCCGCGCGAGGGCCTTCTTAATATGATGTGCATAAAGTCTAGAAAAGCATGACACAGTTTGGAGGGGAAATCAATATTAAATCAGGAGTAAATTTTTGACCAAGTTTTATTTAATTACTCAATAATTAAACATAAATTTAAAAAGTGTCGGTCTAATATTTATTCTTTGGTTCGGTTACTTTAATAGAACGTAGAATTAGAATTGTTATTATCAAAAAATAATGTGGGGTCATCGCTGATAATTTCGAGGACATGAATTAAAATAGTTTTTTCAGGTGCTATTTTAATGTTTTTTAAATTCTATTCGGTTATTGTGCTTTTTCTTGAGTGTACCCACACGTCAATGTTTTTTTTGTTATAGTTTTTAGTTTCTTAACATCAGTGAGCGGCATCGAAAATGTCCTTTTTTCGTTTTCTGGCACTAGGCCATGTACATTAAATCGACGCCACCAAAAAGGTATTCGCTCGCTACCGAGCCTGGTGGACACGATAATATTGGCGGAAATTTAATATAAAGTGCTGGAATTTTGCGTTTTTCTATGTTGTGCTCATTTAGTATACTTTTCATTACACTCGTGCGCGGGAGATTTCCTGCGCGATATGTTCCTGCGAAACTGTTCGTTACTGTCGGCGCAGGGCGCCGCCGCTAATTTATGCTTCGACATCCGATTAACCTCCGATTCTAATGTTTCGGAACCGGAGTCGGAACCGGAGGTGTAAAACTAATCGGAACTTCCGACATAACGGAGTCGGAGTCGAAGCTCCGTAACATCCCTGGTAGGTACTTAGATAAACTCATTATTGTAATTAATTATAACTTCTTCATTTCCTAAGAAAAAAACCTAAAACAATTGTTGTATCTACCTAATAATTGGCGGCGCTATAAGTGATCTTTTTCAGGCAACCGTGAAGTTGAAAAGGTTTACTAAATAGAGATGGGAAGGGAAAGACGGAGGATGCTAAAAAATGATGATCAAAAAAATTCATTTTTTTAAAGCTTATCTATAGGTCTGCGTTTGACCACCAAATCGCCTGCTGGTAAGTGTTGGAGATGCATGGTGAGCTAGAAGGTACCTACCTATTCACTATGACCTTGTAAAGTTTTAGATTATTTAATAAACTCATTCCTCGCACAAATGCGATTAAATTAAACCCTATAAAGTTTATCAAAGAAAAATAATACAAATAAAAAAGAAATATAATCTTTTATATATTCACTTCCATTATAGGTGACAAGGATACACGATATGATAATAAAAGTAATTAAAAATACGTTTTATTACAATGTAGGTACCATCGTCGTTAACAATTATACAAATTACATAGTTTTCTTCACGAAAACTTCGTCATTTCTAAACAAAATAAATTAGATATTATTTGTTTCCGATTGAAGTCCATACTGACTTGTTTTTGTATCGAACTACTCAGTACATAAAGAGCATTGAGTTATGAGTGAGTAGGTACTAAGCTACTAAGTATATAAGTCGTTGACTGTGTAGGTAAACTTAACATCTGTTTGTTGCATAACCGCTCACTATAAGCTGTGGGTTCAACTTATATCCTACTTATACTGCAGCGGTAAGTGACAAGTGACGACTCAATCGTCGCAACAACCCCCGCCACTGTCCCCACCACCACCATCCCCCCCACCACTGTCTCCCCCTCCCCAACCGGTGCCGCCGCCGCTTCCACCGGTGTGTTGGGTGTGGCCCCCATCGTCGTTGTAATGTCTCCTGTTCATCTTCCCGGTGTCATCATCGCAGCTCGATAAACAAGCCTCGATGCAATCGCCGCAGTTGTCCGGGCACTCGGTGATACATTCCCAGACGCCACAGCAAAATCTTGCAAAACAGCTCCTTTTGTTGTTTCGTTCTGGTTCCAACTCAACCTCCGGCAGGCGGTCGTCGGTTGACTGCAGACCGGCCACAGGTTGAGAGGTTATCGGACTCGTCATTTCTCTATTTTTGATCGAATTATTGACCTTTTGTAATATTTATCGTTGTTTCCTCTCTTCAACTAGTTCTGCCTGCTCACGTCGCATCAATTAGGACAAAAATAACAATATGTATATTATCTCATTTCTAGTACCTAGGTATTCTAATAAGAGGCACTTATAAATTCCCGATATAGGTACTATACCTATCTACTTACCAGGAATTATATTTTAACAAACTATATATATTTTAAAATTATATTTTAATAAACTATTTAAAAACAACGCAACAAAATAACACGATACTGATTTTATTTATTTATTTTTTATTTATTTATAATAATCAGTCAGAACGGCATATCGCCAATTACACTAACGAGATATAGCTAATTAAATTTCTAACAGAATTTTAAATGAAAATAAAATGGGAACAATTTATGTCATGCTAATTAATTACACATCTTAAATAATCAATCGATGAATAGTCAAATCAAAAATAATGAAAAAATTAATGAAAAATAATGATAAAAAACTAAGTTATGAATTAAAAAAAAAAAAAAAAAAAAAAAGATGTCCTAAATTAAATGTCAATATTAAAAATAAATTAAATAGCGATACATACAAATACAATGAATACTCTGTAAATTAATAAGTATACAAAGCAAGGAATTCACATTACTGGAAGGTGAGAGTCCATAATATTAAATTAGTACTCATTATATTCGTTCACAGAACAATAAACATTCCGACATCAGTTCCCTCCAGTCGTCGTTAAATACATCGCAGTTCGGTTTCACATCTAGCATAGCATTGAGCGCACCAAGAGATCGCGGCACCGGTGACGTAGCATGCGCTACCGTTCTGCACTTCGGAACGGCAAATAGCTCGTGCCTTCTACCCCGGAGGTACTTATCGGGGACAAATAAGGCACATAACTGGCTACAAAGATCCGGCGCATCGATTTTTCCTCGAAGTATTTTGCACATGGTTTCCAGCTGGTCGTGGGTACGTCTAACTTCTAAGGAATTGTAACCCAGTGTTCCAAGAAGAAATTTCGTAGGGTACATGAATGGATAATATCCATGCAGGCGCTTGTACAAATACCTGAGGAAGGCCTTTTGAACCTTCTCCAACAAAAGGGTATACTTGTCTTCATGCGGATGCCAGACGCAGGCACTTGCTTCCAATTTGCTACGTACCAGCGCACCAAAAACAAGCTTGATAGCGTCTATATTGCGCATATCTTTAGCGTTTCGTAGTACAAAACCGAGACGTCTGTAAGACTCTTTTGCCACTGTGACTATATGGTCATTAAACGTCAGCTGCCGGTCGAATATTACTCCCAGATCTTTAACCGAAGTTGCCCGAGTAATTGGTTGTTGGCCTAGTGTATACTGGAACTCGATTGGGTGTCGCATTCGGCCGAAAGACATCACGTAGCACTTTGAGTCATTTACCGCCATCTCGTTCTTGCAGCTCCATCTATGGGTAGAATCAATATCCTCCTGCAACTTCAAACAGTCTGCCGATGTACTAATTTCACGAAATATTTTGAAATCATCGGCATAGAGAAGACACTTTGAGTGCTCTACAACTGCAGGAAGATCGTTGATCATGAAATTAAAGAGAAAGGGCCCAAGCACCGATCCCTGACTCACTCCAGAAGGCGTGTGATAGAGTTCGGACTCGTACAGACCGTGTCGAACGTACTGCTGACGGTTCCGTAGGTAATCCGCAAAAAATTTCAGCAGCATTGGGGAAAACCCCAGGCCACTTAGTTTTTGCAGCAAAATATCGTTATTAACTCTATCAAACGCCTTCCGGAAATCAAAATATACCACGTCAACTTGCACTCCACGGTCGAGTCTAGAAGATATATATTCTACGAGTGTTAAAAGATTTGAATTTACCGATCTTCTAGCTCTAAATCCGTGTTGTTCATTACAAAGGTATGGCTCCGACTGACGAAACAACTTTTTATACAGTACATGTTCAAAGACCTTTGCCACAGTCGGCAATATAGCTATTGGACGATACTCTTCAACCAGGACCTTGTTAGAGGTTTTCGGGATGGGAGTGACTCTGGAAACTTTCCATTCCGACGGGTAGACACCCTGCCGTAGTGCCATATTAAATAAATGACAAAGCGGAGAAGTCAAACAGGACAGCCCCTCCTTAAGGACCCATGGAGGAATAAAATCAGGTCCAATGGAGCCGCAAGGCTTCAGTTTTTGGATCCCAACAGCCACATCCCACGGAAAGATTTCTGGTATATGAATATAATTACTGGATAACAATAGGTCTTGATTTGAAACATTCGCAGCATCCAATATTGGTGACACCGGCAAGAAAACACTGGAAAAGTACTCAGCGAACCCCGCAGAAGCCAGCTTGCCCTTCAGCACATTACCCTTGAACTCTACGATAGGCTCAAACCCACCCTTTGAGCGCAGACTAGAGATATGGCGCCAAAACTTCCGCGGACTCGCTTTTATGTTTTGTTCCATAGTAGCCATATAACTGTCATACGCGCCTGATACGCGGGTTTTGAGGTCCATCCTTATGTTGGAGAATATTTCATAAGCTTCGATGGATTTGTTTTGCTTCCAGTCGCGATGAAATTTCCGTTTGCGTTTGAGATCCACAATAATATCCCTCGTAAACCAGACCGGATACCGCGATCTATTGGTGCACCGATGCTTTTTAGGTACACAGAAGTTAAAAATATCATAAATATTATTGTAAAAACATTTAGTGCTTAGATCGATATCGCTTACTTTGTAAAAATCATTCCAGTTTACATTTTCTAACTCAGTCAATAGATTTTTCCGATCGGACTTAAGAAAATTCCAGTCTTTGCCCTTGTCAATATTAGAAGGCTCAATGGAGTCCGTGGTACGTCGATGAACAAACTCAATATCAATGTTAAGGGGAGGATGATGAGGATCGACTTTTACTATTTGTTCCGTAGACGTCACTGTAAGTTTGATGTTGGAACTCCATCGCACCAATACAACATCTAACATCCTCCCATTAACATTTGGTACCTCATTGTTTTCCTTCAAACCACAAAAAGACAAAAAATAATTATAATAATTGTTTACACTCGTCGATGCCGAGTACATATTGAGATCGCCAAAAACTAACACAGACTACTGACTTAAAAACTAACTGATGTGGAAACCACTTTTATTCCCCTTTATTCATGACGCGAACGCATTACAACTCAGATAATAATTAATCACTTTATCACCAAGTCAATCAGTTTTATATTCATTACATTCACTCGTCGATATTGAGACTCGACACTAACTTTGTTGCTGTATAACATTATTAATTACCTATTTACTATGTCAAACAGTCACACACGTCTGTAATCAGTGCACCAGAAACAGGAAGTCAAAGAGGATGTAATAATAGAAGGCAGGAAGTGTTGGTATAAATAGTATAAAAGTATAATACTTGTGTTGTGTATGTTTTGTTTACAATAAAGTAACGCGAGTGAAGTTGGCGGCACACCGGCACCGCTCCGACACGCGCTACGCGGCGGTGGTGGGACGCTGTGGCATCGGATGATGGATGACGTCATCAGATCGGCCATGCCACAGTGTACCTACCTAAAGAAAATCTACTAGACTGTGCTGCCATGCTGAGTGGGTGCGCTCCTTGGTGCTCACATAACCTGTACCTACTAAAATACTAAGGCTGTCATCGGCTAAGTATCAGCTTGAGGCTCTGGAAATCTGGAATCATTCGAGAGACATGTGATGTGCCAAAAGGCTCGTTGGCAACGGTGGGTTCCCATGTTCCCAACGAGTCACACTGTGACTCGTTGGGATTTTTTTCCCAACGTGTCACACAAGCGTAACAACGACACTCTTGTGCGAAAAATACTTGAACTCTACTTTTGTGTTACGAACGTTTAGGCTGTGGAATACGTTGCCTGAGTGGGTTTTCCCCCGATGGTTGTAACCATTTCGTATTGTATTCCAATCGAGAGTGAGTCGGATTCTTCTTGGTTAACACGCTCCATCGTAGACCGCATCGTCGCTTAACATCAGGCGAGATGGCGGTCAAGCGTTTAAAAGTTTTAAAAAATTACTAGAGTGCTCGCAATATAACTCTGCGCGTAGCAAAATATGGAACTAATTGACGCGCCGTCATCTTCTTGTTTACGTCAGGTGACAAGAGTTTGTTTACATTTGCTGTTTTTATTCATTTCTAAAGTAATTATGTAATTACTTTAATTATGCCGAAAGTGATTAAAAGTGCTGGCCGTGGCTGGTTCTTGAAAATCAATCGTGGTTGTGAAGAAGAACGATACAATAACGGGCCAAAATTGCAGTTTTCGAAACGCAGAGCTATTTGACAACTACCCAACTAACATTAGGCGCTAATATAAGAGTTAGAACAGAAATATAAACAGAACCTAAGGTGATGAATGAGTTCTATACCTACCCCCGGATTGAGGACAAATTCTTATAGCCTTAGGTTCCCGAATGGCGATATAGTGGTTGCAGAATGATTTTAAGAGTTATAGTAGAGCAATTATGGAGGTACAGCAGCGCTAACTGAGAGAGGGAGCGCTGTAAGGGTGGTATTTAAGTGACTAGTGACTCCTCAAGAGTTATGGTAGAGCTATATGCTGCTAACTAACACTTTGAGTGCTATAGAGGTAGCATATGTCTAAATCTGTAAGGGGCATTGAAGATCTATGACGAATCTTAGTAACTGCTTGAGCTTTTAGAGGGTGGTAATAAGGTAAATTGTAACATCTTGAGTTCCAGTATAGATCTACAATAGGAAATAATAGCGCCTAGGTTATACTTTTTTTACCTTTCTTCTTAGAGCTAGCTGCGTGCGGTGGGTTTTTTATTACGTTGTTAAACGAATTATATATGAATGACATTAAAAGAAACATACATGTTGTGTTTACGAAAATAAATGGCGGACTTGTGTGCTAAAATGTTTTATTGTTAGTGGAAGCTGAAGGTGAATTTTCATTGCGAATGTAAGTTTACTGTGAATATGTGTAAATATTATTGGCAAATAATTGAAGGGCCCACTCTTTGTTGAGTATTTATCCTAAAAAAATGTTCCAATTTACATGGAATAAGATTTTTTTTTACTAAATATGTAATAAAAAAAATCCTATTGACTTGAAATTGCCGTGGGTCTGTTATTAGAAGCGCTAGAAAAATAAATACCTTTATTGTATTAAGTTTTCGTTTAGTACGCTTTACTGTTTTTGAGTAACTTAATAATCTAAAGATGGTGGGCGCATGAATTTGGGGATCCGCGGAGTCATTTCCCAAAACCACTACACACAGATCTCACAGATTAATGAGTGCCAATTTTTTTTATTGTTTGAGTATTTAAATTTAATTCTGTTAACTAAACAATTATATTTCTATTTCAGAACGACATGAAAAATAGTAAGAACATTAGAAAAAAGAAAATATACCCACTGGATTGTTCCTTCTACATGTGAATTTAATAACATTGTGAAATAGACTAAAAGAAACATTTCAAAACTTGTTAAATTCGATGATTACTTGACCAGGATTGGTGGCAAATAAAGTGCCAAAATGAAACGAAACAATATTCCAACTTATGAGGACGCTGAACGGGAATTGGATGAAGCAGTCATTGAATTAATCTTCAAATAAATTACAAAATCCTACCATTAAGCTTTAATACACTTGTGGAATGTGGAACGTCAGATAACCAAATTCTAAGTATACCTGCAAATACCTACAGTGGCTCTGCTGACTAAACTAAGAACACTAAATATTCAAGAAAATATAAATTTATGAAGAACATTCGATATTTGTGCGTTTGTTTGTTAAATCATATTTATTACTCTATTAGTTACCAAGACAAACTAAAATATAGTTGTTAACTAGAAGATATTTCTTGCTGTAACCCTAGATATAAAGGTTTTGTACTTAATATAAGTATATATAAACAAAACGTGAAAAAAAATGCTTTTCTATTATATAATAGAAAAACATTTTTTTTTAAATATTAGGCATTTTGAAACGTCACTATCAAATACCAACTATTCTTATTTTCTATTAAAAGATGTATGTATTGTTAACGAGTATAGATAGAAAGCTTTAAAGCTATCACCAATGACACAGCTTTTATTAATAAAGTGAAGCAACTTCTATTAGAGAAAACACTGTACAGCATAAAAGAGTATTTAAATTGTAATTATGAAGAATATGACATTCTAACTTAATGTTTTGAAATGACTTTGCCTTCCATTAATAATTTCTAATAATGCTGATATTTATATAAAATGATTAATTAATAATTTATTATATTTATGCTTAGACGCTAATTGTATTGCCCCTTTACAGCAAACTTATCATATTATTTTTTAAATTGTATTAATTTTTGTACGCGACGAGACATATTATAAGCACTATTACTCATTGTTTAACAATACATTGGAGTGAATAATGTTAATGGAATGTTTATATATAATAATTAAACTATTCTATTCTATTCTATGTAATTTTTAAATGTTTGTTTTGTAAATCGAGTTGCTTGCCAAACAACACGTTATAAAATGAAAATTTGTCAAGTATTGGTTTTGTTTTTAAGCATTTGGTAGTTAACAAAAATATTACAATAATCGTTATGAAATGAATGTGTGTCAAAAAATTACTTTGAGACAACCAATTTGTATTTTTTTTTATAATACCTAATCATTTCATTACCCGTGAGTTTGTCTAACGTTGGTCATCACATGTCGATTTGTGAAAAAAAGTTTATTAAAATTACGAATACCAAATAGGCAGACATAGTGATAGTATAAGACCACTTGTCTTATACTATCACTCCTCGTTTGACTACGGAACCCTTTAAAACTAATCATAGTACATTTATTGCCCTTGAAATAGAACGTACTTACTTGTTAAAGAGTTTTTTTTGTTAGTTTTTATATTTATTTTTAACTAGCAGCGCCCCGCGAAGTTCCTGTTCCCAGTGTTCCCGTTGTTTTCTCGGGATAAAAAGTAGTCTATGTGTTCTTCTAGACTATAATCTATCTGTGTTCAAAATTTCAGCCCGATCCGTTCATACTCGTACGTTAGGACGTGATTGAGCAACAAACATCCAAATATCCAAACATCCATACATTGACATTTATAATATTAGTAGGATAGCCTATGACACTCAGCAATAATGTGGCTTTCTATTGGTGAAAGAATTTTTAAAATCGGTTCAGTAGATCCCGAGATTACCCCTTACAATTTAACAAACACACAAACTTTACTTCTTTATAATATTAGTATAGATAAACGGTGGATCCGCACATTTATATAGCGTTCCGTTATCGCTTTTATCAGATCTGTTATGTGGTTTGATGTGGGGAATTCCCCAACTTGATGATAAGTAATATCTTCAAACAATTTCTGGCCAATAAATTGTCGAAGTATTTTTGTCATTATTGCTTCTTTTTACCCGACTGAAAGAAGGGTTATGTTTTTCGCGCGTATCTTGTATGTTTGTAAATTTCTTTATTCCCACGTATCTTCCAAACGGCTGGATGGATTTTGATGATTCAGATATCGTTAGATTTGTCTCAATTACCCAAGTGTCCTTAGATAGGTAGTAGGTAAATAAAAAAAAAACAACATACTTACCTAGTCGAAATTTTAAGCAAAATTGTAAGTAGCTGAAATAAAAAAATTAGCGAAACTACGCATTTCTGGTGAATATAGTTGTTTTGATATAGTTCCTGATTTTAAATGTTGAATTAGTCGATTAACCAAATCATGAACCTGTAAAAGATCGGTTTAATAAGGTTTAATGTAACAATATATACAGGGTTATTGGTAATCAGCCTGCATCCTTTTAAGGGGATGTTAGGTAGGTACATTCAATACGTCAACTTTTGTTCCACAGTTTTTAAAAATTTATGTTTTTTATTTTATTTTACAAAATAAATAAAAAATGTATTTGCACAGTCTAAAACCATCGAACTCTCCGTAACAATTCGTAACAAGAGTGCGTACGCTCTTTAACGCGCAAAAAATTATGTGCCGAAGTGAATAAACACTAAAAAGTCACTAAACAGTACAAAAAAGGGCAACAAACACTATTTTTTTTTTGGGTTTTCTATTGAGTTTTAACGAAAGTTGTAGAACAAAAGTGGTTTGTTTAAATATACAGAACATTCCCTTAAACGGATGCAGGCTGATTACCAGTAACCCTGTATAGTAAAAAAAGTATTTCATACAAATTATTTAAAAAAATTACCTTCACGTTAGTGATTTTAAGATTTGTTAAGTATATTTTCATCAACCATACAGAACTTTTCTTGTATAGTCTTCAAAATATCTTCAATTTTGTGAACTTTATTTATTAACCTAAATATTCTTGCTTTTAATTGGTTGATTTTTAATTTCTGCACTGCACTGCGCTCGTCAGTCGTCACCCAGAGATCTAAGATGTTATATCTCTAAGCCCTGTAACTTCTCTGGAAACATTGCCCTTCAGACCGGAACACAGTACCTAATGTTTGCACATTACTGATTGGCGGTAGAATAACTGGCAAAGGTGTGGTACCTACTTCCCCAGGCGGACTCTGCCAAGAGTCCTACCACTACAGTCCTAAGTCCTTAGGTTAGTACCTACCTAAGTGACTTACGCCTTACGCCTCATGTGCTAGCACTAAATTCGGTAGGCATAGGTAGCTAGATAGGCCCATCCACCTGAGGACAACTTCCATAAGACCCTTAATAAAAAAAGGAAAAAAATCATGCCGGTTCATCGCGCCACCGAATTCGGTCAGTCGGTTTCTTTATCAACTGTCATTTGGATGGTCTCTTTTTGTGTTTTCCCTACATTGTTGTCCCAGGGAAAATCCTTTAAAGATTGGGTACCTACGTACACACGTCTACGGCAACGGTTTTCCAGTCTTCAATGGACAGGGCAGGGGACTAATAGATAGATACTCGTAATATAACTAAGTACTTAGGTCATTTTCAAAGGCACTGATTCATTGCGAAAATACCGTAGTTCGTAGATACTTAGATAAACTCATTATTGTAATTAATTATAACTTCTTCATTTCTTAAGAAAAAAACCTAAAATAATTGTTGTACCTACCTAATAATTGGCGGCCTTATCGCTATAAGCGATCTTTTTCAGGCAACCGTGAACTTGAAAAGGTTTACTAAATAGAGTTGGGAAGGGAAAGATGGAGGAGGCTAAACAATGATAATCAAAAGAATTCATTTTTTTAAAGCTTACCTATAATAGGTCTGCGTTTGACCACCAAATCGCCTGCTGGGAAAAGTGTTGGAGATGCATGGTGAGCTAGAAGGTACCTACATATTCACTATGACCTTGTAAAGTTTTAGATTATTTAATAAACTCATTCCTCGCACAAATGCGATTAAATTAAACCCTATAAAGTTTATCAAAGAAAAATAATACAAATAAAAAATAAATATAATCTTTTATATATTCACTTCCATTATAGGTGACAAGGATACACGATATGATAATAAAAGTAATTAAAAATACGTTTTATTACAATGTAGGTACCATCGTCGTTACCAATTATACAAATTACATAGTTTTCTTCACGAAAACTTCGTCATTTCTAAACAAAATAAATTAGATATTATTTGTTTCCGATTGAAGTCCATACTGACTTGTATTTGTATCGCACTACTCAGTACATAAAGAGCATTGAGTTATGAGCGAGTAGGTACTAAGCTACTAAGTATATAAGTCGTTGACTGTGTAGGTAAACTTAACATCTGTTTGTTGCATAACCGCTCACTATAAGCTGTGGGTTCAACTTATATTCTACTTATACTGCAGCGGTAAGTGACAAGTGACGACTCAATCGTCGCAACAACCCCCGCCACTGTCCCCACCACCACCATCCCCCCCACCACTGTCTCCCCCTCCCCAACCGGTGCCGCCGCCGCTTCCACCGGTGTGTTGGGTGTGGCCCCCATCGTCGTTGTAATATCTCCTGTTCGTCTTCCCAGTGTCATCTTCGCAGCTCGATAAACAAGCCTCGATGCAATCGCCGCAGTTGTCCGGGCACTCGGTGATACATTCCCAGACGCCACAGCAAAATCTTGCAAAACAGCTCCTTTTGTTGTTTCGTTCTGGTTCCAACTCAACCTCCGGCAGGCGGTCGCCGGTTGACTGCAGACCGGCCAATGGTTGAGAGGTTATCGGACTCGCCATTTCTCTATTTTTGATCGAATTATTGACCTTTTGTAATATTTATCGTTGTTTCCTCTCTTCAACTAGTTCTGCCTGCTCACGTCGCATCAATTAGGACAAAAATAACAATATGTATATTATCTCATTTCTAGTACCTAGGTAGGTATTCTAATAAGAGGCACTTATAAATTCCCGATATAGGTAAGTACTATACCTATCTACTTACCAGGAATTATATTTTAACAAACTATATATATTTTAATATTATATTTTAATAAACTATTTAAAAACAACGCAACAAAATAACACGATACTGATGTGGAAACCACTTTTATTCCCCTTTATTCATGACGCGAACGCATTACAACTCAGATAATAATTAATCACTTTATCACCAAGTCAATCAGTTTTATATTCATTACATTCACTCGTCGATATTGAGACTCGACACTAACTTTGTTGCTGTATAACATTATTAATTACCTATTTACTATGTCAAACAGTCACACACGTCTGTAATCAGTGCACCAGAAACAGGAAGTCAAAGAGGATGTAATAATAGAAGGCAGGAAGTGTTGGTATAAATAGTATAAAAGTATAATACTTGTGTTGTGTATGTTTTGTTTACAACAAAGTAACGCGAGTGAAGTTGGCGGCACACCGGCACCGCTCCGACACGCGCTACGCGGCGGTGGTGGGGCGCTGTGGCATCGGATGATGGATGACGTCATCAGATCGGCCATGCCACAGTGTACCTACCTAAAGAAAATCTACTAGACTGTGCTGCCATGCTGAGTGGGTGCGCTCCTTGGTGCTCACATAACCTGTACCTACTAAAATACTAAGGCTGTCATCGGCTAAGTATCAGCTTGAGGCTCTGGAAATCTGGAATCATTCGAGAGACATGTGATGTGCCAAAAGGCTCGTTGGCAACGGTGGGTTCCCATGTTCCCAGCGAGTAACACCAAACGAGTCACACTGTGACTCGTTGGGATTTTTTTCCCAACGTGTCACACAAGCGTAACGACACTCTTGTGCGAAAAATACTTGAACTCTACTTTTGTGTTACGAACGTTTAGGCTGTGGAATACGTTGCCTGAGTGGGTTTTCCCGCGATGGTTGTAACCATTTCGTATTGTATTCCAATCGAGAGTGAGTCGGATTCTTCTTGGTTAACACGCTCCATCGTAGACCGCATCGTCGCTTAACATCAGGCGAGATGGCGGTCAAGCGTTTAAAAGTTTTAAAAATAGAGTGCTCGCAATATAACTCTGCGCGTAGCAAAATATGGAACTAATTGACGCGCCGTCATCTTCTTGTTTACGTCAGGTGACAAGAGTTTGTTTACATTTGCTGTTTTTATTCATTTCTAAAGTAATTATGTAATTACTTTAATTATGCCGAAAGTGATTAAAAGTGCTGGCCGTGGCTGGTTCTTGAAAATCAATCGTGGTTGTGAAGAAGAACGATACAATAACGGGCCAAAATTGCAGTTTTCGAAACGCAGAGCTATTTGACAACTACCCAACTAACATTAGGCGCTAATATAAGAGTTAGAACAGAAATATAAACAGAACCTAAGGTGATGAATGAGTTCTATCACATAAGAGTTATAGCAAGCTATAACTCTGCTATACCTACCCCCGGATTGAGGACAAATTCTTATAGCCTTAGGTTCCCGAATGGCGATATAGTGGTTGCAGAATGATTTTAAGAGTTATAGTAGAGCAATTATGGAGGTACAGCAGCGCTAACTGAGAGAGGGAGCGCTGTAAGGGTGGTATTTAAGTGACTAGTGACTCCTCAAGAGTTACGGTAGAGCTATATGCTGCTAACTAACACTTTGAGTGCTATAGAGGTAGCATATGTCTAAATCTGTAAGGGGCATTGAAGATCTATGACGAATCTTAGTAACTGCTTGAGCTTTTAGAGGGTGGTAATAAGGTAAATTGTAACATCTTGAGTTCCAGGTTCCAGTATAGATCTACAATAGGAAATAATAGCGCCTAGGTTATACTTTTTTACCTTTCTTCTTAGAGCTAGCTGCGTGCGGTGGGTTTTTTTATTACGTTGTTAAACGAATTATATATTAATGACATTAAAAGAAACATACATTTTGTGTTTACGAAAATAAATGGCGGACTTGTGTGCTAAAATGTTTTATTGTTAGTGGAAGCTAAAGGTGAATTTTCATTGCGAATGTAAGTTTACTGTGAATATGTGTAAATATTATTGGCAAATAATTGAAGGGCCCACTCTTTGTTGAGTATTTATCTAAATAAATGTTCCAATTTACATGGAATAAGATTTTTTTTTACTAAATATGTAATAAAAAAATCCTATTGACTTGAAATTGCCGTGGGTCTGTTATTAGAAGCGCTAGAAAAATAAATACCTTTATTGTATTAAGTTTTCGTTTAGTACGCTTTACTGTTTTTGAGTAACTTAATAATCTAAAGATGGTGGGCGCATGAATTTGGGGATCCGCGGAGTCATTTCCCAAAACCACTACACACAGATCTCACAGATTAATGAGTGCCAATTTTTTTTATTGTTTGAGTATTTAAATTTAATTCTGTTAACTAAACAATTATATTTCTATTTCAGAACGACATGAAAAATAGTAAGAACATTAGAAAAAAGAAAATATACCCACTGGATTGTTCCTTCTACATGTGAATTTAATAACATTGTGAAATAGACTAAAAGAAACATTTCAAAACTTGTTAAATTCGATGATTACTTGACCAGGATTGGTGGCAAATAAAGTGCCAAAATGAAACGAAACAATATTCCAACTTATGAGGACGCTGAACGGGAATTGGATGAAGCAGTCATTAATCTTCAAATAAATGAGGGAGTTTCCGACGAGACAAAAATAGTTCCAACGGACGCACTAGATGGCGATTGTTCGAGATGCAGATAGATCTGTCTCTACCATAAACTCTCAACAGTGTGATCCCTTTAGAGACCCTACCCGTTTTCAGGGAAAAAGTATAGTGTAAAAAGTGTCTTTTTGAATTTTAAAATATTGGGAATAAAAATAGCTAATTAGGTTGATAATGTAATAAAAAACCGTTACTGATCACAATCCCTTTTCAGTAAAAATCTTTAGAACTCCCGAGGCAATAGACACCAACTAAGCCAAAGTAGAAGGAAAATTCAAAGATATAAATAGCAACACTGATACGACAATATTTTATCCACAGACTAAGTAGAGAGATACTCTCTCGGCTGAAGGATTAGTATCCATAGCCAAGAATAAATTTAAAAAATATATATTTTGTCTTTCATCAGGTTTAAGAATTTGTTTTGAAATTTTGATGTTTTGATATAGTTTTCATTCGAATAAAATGCGTACATGGATAAAGTAGTTTATTATTTATTACTAGAAGTCGTGCTTTCGCAAATTGAATGAATTGAGTCCCATTATGCCTACCGCTTTTGACAACAAACCAAAAGACCTACAAGCGCCTCCTATTATCGTTTTATTAAACCATATCTTTTTGTCTCGTCGGAAAACGGCTCATTACAAAATCCTACCATTAAGCTTTAATACACTTGTGGAATGTGGAACGTCAGATAACCAAATTCTAAGTATACCTGCAAATACCTACAGTGGCTCTGCTGAAAACTAAGAACACTAAATATTCAAGAAAATATACATTTATGAAGAACATTCGATATTTGTGCGTTTGTTTGTTAAATCATATTTATTACTCTATTAGTTACCAAGACAAACTAAAATATAGTTGTTAACTAGAAGATATTTCTTGCTGTAACCCTAGATATAAAGGTTTTGTACTTAATATAAGTATATATAAACAAACTGTGAAAAAAAAATGCTTTTCTATTATATAATAGAAAAACATTTTTTTTTAAATATTAGGCATTTTGAAACGTCACTATCAAATAGCAACTATTCTTATTTTCTATTAAAAGATGTATGTATTGTTAACGAGTATAGATAAAAATGCTAAAACATCAAACTTTAAATAATAACTAACTTACATAATATACTTATTTATAGTAGACTAGCGGCCCATTCCGGCTGCCCTAGGATATTGTGGCGCAACGCCCAGCCTCCCACGCGTTCATAAAGAAAAGGGTGCCGTTAGAAATCTCGCCTAGGGCGCTGATAGTGTTAAAACTAGCCTGGTCACTGGGTCAACTGGATTGTTAATACACGGGCTAGGCTGTTAATTGTACGGTTGTTTTGGTTTAGAACGGAAATTTGGCTCAGTTGGAATTTTTGTTTTTTGATCAGTTTTGTTTTTGTAGTCCGGTTAGGACTACCACCAAAAATAATTGTAAAAAATACAAATAACTTTTAAAAATATATTTTTACAAAAAAAAGCAAAAATCTGTGTTCGTTTTTACTGTGTGGACTCCCATCTTAATGCTTTTATGTCCTACTAATTTGCCCACAACACCTGTGTAGGTACGCGAACGAAGTAGCGGGTTAACGAAGCAGTTGAAGTTGAAACTGTAGCTAAATAATTTTGCTTTTGCTGGGTAAAAGTAGGTGTTAAATATTTTTTGATAACTTATAATTTTGAATTACCTACGTGATTAGTCGCTCGATTTGCCGCCCCCCTGGCTGTGCCGCCCGCGTGCGGCGCACACCTTGCACGCTGCGTTACGGCGGCCCTGGCGCTGTATAGTTTACAGCGATAAGTATTGTATTTTTACCCGACTGCGCGACGCAAAGGAGTGGTAATGTGTTTATCAGTCTATATATGTATGTATGTTCCTTTGAAGCACTATACACACCAAACGCCTGAGCCGATTTTTATAATTCATACATCAATCGATTCCTCTTAACCCGGCAAGTGACACTAAAGATATGACATTAGTGTAAACTCAATATAGCGGCAACCGGACGCCATATTGTCCAAATAAAAATGTTTGTCTGTAAAGTCGGTTTACTGACGATAGAACGTGACAACGTCTTAAGAAAATACTGATGGAATGGTAGCATTTTTCAAAAAAAAAAATTTAATTTCATTTGTTTAATAGATTTGTATGTAAAAAGTAATCAGTAGAATTTAGTCATTTTCAATCAAAACAATGCAAAAAAGTTTTTAGATGCCGGGGATCGAATCCGGGGCATTTCACATGCAAAGCGAACGCTCTACCACTGAGCTACATCCCCGCTTGAACTACTGGTCGAAATAATTAATACAACTGTAACAAACATGCGGCGAGGTAACGACCGACGGCAACGCGGTAACGGTACATGACGTCATGTTTTGTGAGCGTGCAGCCGGCTTCATCGAATTATAAGACGTTATCACGTCAAAAAAAATTAAAGTCAACAAACTACGTCAAGAGGGATATCGTTGAATAGGTATTTAAAAAAAAATTATAGCTTTTAAATTTTTCGATTGGGCTGACCGTTTAGGATGTATATCGATTTAAAATTGCGTAACAACCATTCTCACATTAGGGGAAGTCAGCTCAAAGTGGCCATAGGAGGCAAAGCGGCCATGGTCTATAACTCAGTTACATTAAATATTATCGTGACTTTGCCACTTGGGACGCATAGGCAATCTCCTTCCCCGCACCGGGTCACCGCTTTACCGTATTCGCAAGATGCGTAGAACCGTGGTGTGATGCGAATGATTTTTATCCGTACTACTAAAAAAATGCATGATAAATATTTGCTGATTTGGCTCAATCTTGTTATATTTTAATGTTTGTGATTTAATTGTATAATTGATTGAATCATTGCGAACAGTCGTGTAGCCTTGCATTCTTTTCAAAGTAGAGAAAGAGTGAGTGCAATTTACGTTGAAAACAAAATGCATGAAAAGGCAAAGCGGTCCGGGCAAAGTGGCCCCTGTCCGCTATGCCATAACTCCAATATCTGAGCATTTGACTTGATCAGTTTATATTATAGGTGAGGAGATTACGTAATCATAAACTGAAACCCCAAACTGTGGATTATGGACAATCAGCACTATTGATTAGATAGACAATAAAAAAATACAAAAAACTAACAAATTTTTATTAAAATCGTCACCAGACCTTCGTCACCTGGGTAGTGATTCTGAAACCATTCGGTTGCATCCGACACGGAATCTCATCTCTCGGTCTTTGTCTTATCTGTTTAGCATGACAAAGACCGAGAGATGAGATTCCGTGTCGGATGCAACCGAATGGTTTCAGAATCGCTACCCTGATCTCGGTTAATCTGAAGAAGTAGGTAAATCGTAAATGTCAAAGAATGGCCTGTTATTTAAGATAAAATAGTGCTGGCCGCTTTTCCCATTCCCTGTGGCCACTTTAGGCGACCACTTGGGCAAAGCGGATTTTTGACAACTTTTCAAAAAAATTAAATGGATTTTGTTAAAACGCACATTTGAGGATTCGCCTTACATGTTATGAAAATATAATTAACTTTTTATCCATTCATCAAAAACTCTATGAGAATATAGTTTGTTTTGTCATCTATTATTGAAATCAAAGTTAAGGTGTCCGCTTTGAGCTGATCTCCCCTAATAGGTTTTTAGGTAATAGAAAACGTCGTATAACTAGCTGTACGTGTGAATGTGGATGGACAATATGGACATATATACTAAAGTATCTAATAGGCATATTGGACTACCTTTTTTCGTACGTGGAGGAAATGCATTTACGCATACCCTACCGCCCGGGGGACACGGCCGGGTTATGTTGCACTCTATAGTACCATGTATAGATATGGTGCCTCTATCTACTAAAACTTCCATGGGGTTTAAACTCTGCCGCTGATGGTGGGAACGCGGAACCGCTCGCGTCTTTCCATTCTATATGTACAAGGCCAGAACGCAAGGGTATGAAAGTAATCACGTATAGATTGGAAATACGTTTTTTACTAAATTCTTCCAAACCATACAAGACCAGTACGCAAATACTCGCGTATACTTTGTAGTACGAGTGTAAAGTTACGGTGGTCTAGTCGGGAGAACGGCGGCTGCCGATCTGGAGACTCCGGGTTCAAACCCCACACGCACCACTGTCTTTTCGAAGTCATGTGCGTAATGCCGCTAACTTAAAACGGTGAAGGAAAACATCGTGAGGAAACCGACATGTACCTAGAATCTTTCGAAGTCATGTGTCATCCGCCAACCCGCACTGGGCCAGCGTGGTGGATTATGGCCTTAACTCTCTCCTTGCGAGAGAAGGCCCCGAGTCCCAGCAGTGGGAACGTTTAGTGGGCTGTTGATGATGATGATGACTTTGTAGTAACGTAGAATTATTATGTTGTTCCAAAATATACAGCGCCAGTATGCATACGGACTAATCGTGTATGTTTTGGAATAGGCGCGTAAAACTCTAAAATTACAATTTGTACGTGAGCAGTTGCATGCTCGCCATTTTCCAGGCAACCGTGAAGTTGAAAAGGTTTACTAAATAGAGATGGGAAGGGAAAGATGGAGGATGCTAAAAAATAATGATCGAAAGAATTCATTTTTTTAAAGCTTATATGTCTGCGTTTTATTGACGTGTGGGTACAATCAAGAAGAAGCACAACAACCGAATAAAATTTGAAAAATAGATCAGAGTTTTTTACAATAAAAAAATAAAAATGACACCGAAAATACCCGTTTTAATTCGAGTACTCGAAATTATCAGCGATGACCCCACATTATTTTTTGGTAATAAAATTCTTAATTGTACGTTCTAGTAAAGTAACCGAACACTTTTTTAAATTTATGTTTAGTTACTGAGTAATTAAATAAAACTTGGTCAAAAATGGACGCCTGATTAAATATTGATTTTTCCTCCAAACTGTGTCATGCTATTCTCGACTTTATGTACATCACATTAAGAAACGCGTCGCGCGGGTGAAATCTGGTTTTTTCCTGGCTTTAGGCGCACTCTTAAACTTATATCCTACTTTTAATGCAGCGGTTATCTATTCTATGGCAGCGGTAAGCGACGACTCAATGAGTCAATGACTCAAGACTCAATCGTCGCAACCTCCCCCGCCACTGTCCCCACCACCACAATCTCCCCCACCACTGTCTCCCCAGCCGGTGTCGCCGCCGCTGCCACCGGTGTCGCCCCCACCAATGTCACGAAAGTCACATTGATGTTATATCTCTAAGCCCTGTAACTTCTCTGGAAACATTGCCCTTCAGACCGGAACACAGTAATGTTTGCACATTACTGCTTGGCGGTAGAATAGCTGGCAAAGGTGTGGTACTTCCCCAGGCGGACTCTGCTAAGAGTCCTACCACTACGAAGTTGTTGTTTTACTGACACCAATGTTTTTATAAGTCATGACTGTTTAAAAAATAACTAAGTAAAGCAAGAGTCAGTTTAGTATCGTTTTTTAAGTGAGGGCAATGCATTTACGGAAGTCCGGCAGGGAGTAATGCAGGGACATGTTGGAGCATGTCAGGCTCGACACTACGGATCTTTGGTGCCCCTGCCGACCAAAAGTTCCACAGGTATCTTCAACTGTGGCTTGGCGGCAGAGTCGCGGAACTGTTAGCACATTCAGCTGCAACTCTGGCACTGCGGCCGCCCTTGCGGGCCGGGCCCCCCTCGTAAGGGAAGGACCTCCGCATTTGGTTCCAGGGACGCGCTGGATATCAGCAGCGCGTCACCTCGAGACGGCCTATTATTCCTAATTCCCTGGGTCGGGTGTCGGCCTTAAACATCGTACGCCCCAGCCCCTTAAAGAAGACGAGATGCGAGCCAGTGTGCCCCTCCGGGCTTGCCCTCGTGTCCACTTCCCTATCAGTGGATGAACGAGAAGTTACGGCCTCCTCTCTCTCTTCCGCCTCACACGACCTCTCACTGTCGAGTATCTTGGCTAGAATGGTATTTTTGAAGGGAAAACTTCCTTGGGCACACCACACAGATTTTTCGTGGGCTGTTAATTGAACTCGGACCATAGAATAGATAATATCTCAAGCTTACGTTCACGCTCACCCTTGAGTTCAATTTACAGCCTACGAGAACTCTGTTGGAATCTGAAAATATAAAATCCATGGCCATGGCCATGTTTAGAAGACTTATTCAGACGACAATGATTTGAAGTTTTTTTTTTTCAAAATCAAAATCAATTTATTGAGCTTGAGGTCCTGGGTTACAAAGGTGGTACATAAAATATATAACAGTTCTCCAGGTCCCGCTTTTAGCATGCAAGCAGGTAAACAGTAAATGTAACAAAACTAAATTCATAGACAATGGATAAAAGTTGTTATGAATTAAATAAAATGAAAGTGTTCGTTGACACCAAACTTTCAAGTTACTGCAGCAAAACAGTGTCCATTTCATGAAAACATTTGTTATAAGATTAGTTAAAATAATATTAAAACATATGTCAGTATACAATAAAAGTCATAATAGTAAATTTTATAAGCACCACACTAAATCAAATAAATAAAGCAATGTCAGCGAAATAAACTAATGTCAAATAAAAATCAAATTACAATGTTTGCAAGTCAATCAAATAAAGTAAAACAAATACTCGTACACAATTTAGTCAAGCATACCCAATAATAAAAACCTAGAATCCAAACACTCTTGGTAGGTAAGTCATTATAGATAACAGAAACAAAGTGCATGGTGCGTCTCAAATAATTACAATAAGTCAATTTGCACTAGTTACTTTTATTCTTCTCCGTCAGAAAATCATTCAGGGAATAGTATGCTTTCGATATCAAATATTCATTGAGCTTATGTTTGAAGCTGGCGACGTTATCCCATTCTCGGATTGTCTGTGGAATTTTATTATAAATTAGTGGTGCCATGCAGAATATACTTTTCAACAGAAATGTCGTTTTCATTTTCGCGGGGAATCGTATCATATTTTCGCGTCTGCTTCCGTGTTCAAATTTTGGAAATAAATGTTGATTCTTTTTAATGAATAAGGCCACTTCGCTTATGTACATACACGGAAAAGTTAATAATTTGAGCTCTGCAAAATATTTTTTGCACGATTGGCGTCGCTTTAGACCACATATTGCTCTAACGCACTTTTTTTGTGCTCTGAAGACCTTAATGTTTTCAGTAGCATTGCCCCAGAATATTATGCCATATCTCAGTATGGAAGCTACGTGCCCGTGATATGCTGTTAAAAGTGTTTCTCTGTTGGCGATTTTACGTAATTTATATAGTGCAAATGAGAATTGTATCACCCGTTTTGATACTACAGAAATATGTTCATACCATGACAATGTATTGTCTATATGTAGTCCGAGAAACTTTGTGGTTTTCACTTCTTCAATTATTTGGCCAAGGTAGTTGATATTTAATTTTTGATTTTGCGTCCTATTTTGTTTTAATTTGAATCGCATTAACTTGGTTTTTTCAAAATTACCTTATAAGGCATTGTTATCCAACCAATTGACCGTAGACACTAATGAGTCGTTAATAGATTTTTCCATTTCGGTTATGTTTTCCTTATCACCAAAGAAAAGAAAAGTACTATCATCTGCGAAAAGTGTGACTGAATGTTGTGTTGTACTTGGCAGATCATTAATATATACCAAAAATAGAGGTGGACCAAAAATACTACCTTGTGGTATACCAGACTCAATTTTTCTCAGACCAGATTGAAATTCTTTATATATTTATTCCAGCCTAACAGCGCCCTCCGGTCCGGTTACACCACAGAAATCTAAATAATAAGGTACTAGAAGTCGCATGACCGCGTGACATTGTCGCCGCACAGGTGACTTGTAGGCCACCAGTGCTCGAGTTGTAGTTTAGTCTTCTTCGAACCGGCTGGCGTGAATCATCTTTAAAACTTGTGTTGTGCAGCATAAACAACTGTGGAAGTTCGTCCACAACTTGCAATTATACCAATAATGAGATTATATTTCACTGATAGGTATTTTATTATATTTAAATAGTATTTTTTACTAAAATAAACGGAGCCCATTGATTCACTATGATAGTTATTCATTTTTGGTGTTATCGTCGTTTTGCATACCATTGCTGCGTACACTAATTAAGGTGCTGACAACAGCTAACTGAAATTCACGAATTCGAAATTAAGCCACGCCTATTTACTACTTCGATAAGACAGCGCCACCAAACTAAACCGCGTCCAGCCTGCGACATTATTAGTATTGAACAAAACGTGGAAACAAAAAGTTACCGCTCCAAGCTCATAGATGGCGCTTTTAAAATATTTTGTAATTAATTTAACATAACTTTTTGTTTCCTTCGATATCTTTTTGCACTTTTGCAGATTGTGAAGAACATTATCGAAATTCTATTAGTAAAGCTTATAAATAATAATGTACGGTCTACAATTACAATAAACTCTTTTTATACAGAAAATTAAACCAACTTCAAAATCACAAATAGGCACTCGAAAGCGAAAAAAAGTTCATTTAATTATTGTAAGCGCTACTCACTCATCTATTTGAAGTCAAATAGATTCATTCGACATAAACATTAATTGCATTAAAGTAGCTACAGCAAAAAGCCAACATTACGTGGTGTTCCCAGGCGGTCACCCATCCAAGTACTGACCACGCCTGGTGTTGCTTAACTTCGGTGATCGGACGAGAACTAGTGTTTTCACGCGCTATGCACGTCGTCAATTATATTAAATACGTGTATTAATACAAACATAATAGTTATCATCATCATCATCAATAGACGAGCTCGCAAGTTAATAATCCACAACTATTGCTCATTACAACACGAAAAACAAGTTTTTGAAACAACCCCATTTCGCTGCTTTGTAACGAAAGGTCCACAAACAAAATTTTACAAAAATATTTTAAATTCAAAAGAATTTTTTTTTATTTAAACCATGCGGAACGGTTATAAAATGAAACATTTATAAATTGCAATGGAAAAAGTTTTGGAATTTATATCATGCAAAAAGTTGGTTTTAAAATGAAGGGGTCAGGGGAAAAACAACTTTTGTCACATTTTTTATTTTTTTCAACTGGCAATGCAGTCTGAATGGTTATATCTGTCGCTATGTGCTGTCAAAACAAACAGGGCAATAACATTCATAGTCACTGCGCTTTTAAGCTTTTAAAATATCGGTACAGGAAAAAAACATCCGATGTCAGAACCGTTCAGGAAAAAAACAACCGTTGTCCATTGATTTCTTTCGAGACCTATCCGTGAGATCAGAGTTGAGATTACACATCCCCGTCTCATTTTCTACAGAGATTCCTATAATGGACACTGGACTTCCTCTGTTATGCTGGATGCAAAGAGAAGACGGGTAAATTCATCTTCCTGTGAAGACATCCCTAATTCAGGAGAATTTATTCTCCCTGACCAAGCTTACAGGGACATATTACCGATCAGTAAAGCAAAATTCCTGGATATACAGTCTTTATCAAAATATTGTGGACCAACAGCAAAAAAGTTATTTTCCAACCTTAAATACAATAATTAGATTGCCTTGTGAAGTTGTGACATCAATTGTTTTTCCCCTGATGTTGGTGGACATAGGATGATTTTCACCTGATTATTCTGACTTAGTCACAATTTTTTTATTGTAACTCTTGGCTGATATAAAAGTCAAAATAAAAAAATATATAATTACATTAACAATAAACATCCTTTCAACAAAAAAAACTTTTCTTATTTATTTTGGGTATAAAACACTATTTTATTACGATCTTATCTTTTAATTAGTAATATCTCAGTTTGTTCATTATGTGACAAAAGCTGTTTTTCCCCTGACCCCTTCAAATGTCAAATGGATAAAGTTTTTTTTTTGGGTTTTTATATGGACTAGTGGCGCCATATTATATGAGACATAGCGGACATATGATTTGAAAATATAAATTTCACCTATACTTACTAGTGTTGAGTACCTATGCAATAAAATAAAAAAAATACAAAAATGAAACAACCACTCAGAAATAAACAGATAATTCTTGAGATTGAGAGAATAAAGCTGCAGCTCACTATATCGCAGAAAAAAAGAGAAGTTCGTATCATATACCGGTCAGCAAAACGAAACACGACAAAAAACAGTTTCTACAAGTACAAAAAATAACACAAACTGGATATGAGTCACAAATGCCTAAGTTAATATTTTTTATTTTAATATTAACTTTGTTTGAAAACGCATAATTTTTTTCTGTAATTTACTTTGTCATTATGAATGTAGCATAATATATAGTGCCATAATGTCAATTTTGCATAATCGTTTATATAAATATTAATGCAGTTGAAAAAGATAGCTAATCCTTGAAACTATCCAAATTAATCAATATCCAGAAACGAAGGCTACAACCATAATCTACATAAAAATAATAAATACACTGTTTAGCAACATTTTAAAGTTGATTTTGTGTTAAGTCGGTTTACAGATAATAGTTAAATATGACACCATCATAACAAATCATAGATGAAATGATTGCATACAATGTAACCAAATGTCATCTAAAAGTCACTTTACTGAGAAAGGACATTGTTCATTTATAAGGGACATGGGGCTAAACGTGGACGTTGACTGTCACTGATATCATAAATGAAACATGATGGCTTCTAGCACTTGATATCAGAATATTATCTTTTGGTAGTAGCAAAAAGACTATTTACTCGTAATGCGAACGTTGACGTGGTTACTTTTAAACAAAACTACAACATTTTGTAATTTTTTTAATATCGATCTAAAGATCGATAGTGACCGTCTGGATAAAATCGATGCTATTCTATTATGTTTAAAATAAATACTCGCATCACTCGCTCGCGGCGTAAAAAACCCTGTACTTTCAGATCCGCACTGTAGAGAAATGAACCGCTGGTTGCTCTCTTGGATTGTTCTAATCGCTTAGCGAGTATCGTTGAGCGAATATTATCTTTCATAGCTCTTGTCGCTCAGCGACAAACTAGTGAAGCGAGTACTCACCGGGAGTATGAACAGTCAGCGATCAACTACTGTCTGTATCTGAATATATGCATCTCTTTTATTTAGGTACACGGAATGTATAATATCTATTGTACGTTTCTTGAGCAAATCTTGAGAAAATAGTGATAGTTACTCGTTTTCTCGCCGGCAGTGGGACAACTTTACTGCCCAAGTAGATGATTTTGTTTTTCGTGGCGTTGTGAAGTGAAAGCGGGTGCGATGAAAAACCATTACACAAATAAAGTGGCCAAGTGCAAGTTGGACTCGCCCATGAAGGGTTCCGTTGCAGCAAGTAATATAATAGACATAGTATACATAGTTTTTGTAGTTCGTTGTAACTTTGATCGAAGTTTTAATAATAGTGTATTAATATTATAATATAAATTTCTGTATCGTAATGTGGCTTATTAGCTTATTACGTACTTGTGCGGTAATGTAACGTAAAACGCACGGTTTCAAAATGCTCCGTCTAAAACGAACGGTACCTACTTTTAAAATTTTTTTTATTTTTTTTTATAGCATAGAGTGACGAGACGAGCAGGTCATGTGCCTGATGGTAAGCAACATGCCTGCCACATAACAGCACAGTAACACGCAGCTATTGAAACATGATAGTCCAAATCATTACCTAGCACTGCACTGCGCTCGTCACCCAGAGATCTAAGATATTATGTCTCTAAGCCCTGTAATTTCTCTGGAATCATTGCCCTTCAAACCGGAACACAGTAAAGTTTGCACATTACTGCTTGGCGGTAGAATATTTGGCAAAGGTGTGGTACTTCCCCAGGCGGACTCTGCTAAGAGTCCTACCACTACTAAATCTTAGTAAAGAGTTTTTATGTCAGAAAAGTTGTAAACATTTTATGAATAAAATTAACTATGAAAGATAAAATACAGTGAAAGTTATTTAATTTGTTAATTTAATTAATTTTGACCAAAACTTAATAACACAAAAACATTCATTTACTTTATTACTAATGTCGTAATGTCATACTGGCTGGATTTGTGCCCTTGCTTTAAAAAAAAGCGCTGATGCGCGTGCATTGTTAATCTGTGAAATACGTCAGCCAATGGGAAATGCCGAAAGGGCGTAGCCTGAATATCATATGGCATAGCCATCTAGAAATGCGTGAGCCAACGGGAAATGCTGACGCATTTCTAGATGGCCATGCCATGATGGATCAAATTCCGAGTAATAAGTTTTCCCTTCTATCGGCAGTTCCTATGACTCCCAATTTTTTTATTTGAAAATGTCATCTGAATTTTGATTAATTTCCTCGCAAATATGTTTTAAAACGTCGTATGACATACGTGCGCTTTGATAATTACAGCCTCTGCTAATTATATGTAGCAATATTGCTTCGGCTGTAATTATCAACTTAGCGCACTTATATCATAATGTACTAGTATAATGAACTTTTAGTTTATTTATCTGGGTACTAAAATAATGCCCTAATTATACATATATTTTTTTACAAAATCTAATTATCAAGAACATTTTGGCCACGGATAGCCTATTTTGAACAATGCCCTTTCATATTTTTTTTTCAAATTAAAATATAATCAGTGAAATTGGACAACAACAAAAGCGTTTGGGTACTTTTGTATGGACTAGTGGCGTCGTATTTTTTAGCGACCAAAAATCTGTTATCACTTTCTTGTATCAATGAATATTTGCTCCAAGTAATATCGGAGCGGAGTTATGACCAATCAAAGTTATTTATTTTTTGGATTTTTGTACGGGCTTAGTGACATCGTGTTTTTTTACATGTCTTTTTCGTGTGTGTCTGATTACACAAATACCCTTTCAAAAAGTGACAGCAGATCTTTGGCTGCTAAAGGAAATGACGCCACTGATCCATACAAAAATACCAAAAAAAAAAACTTTGTAAAGCCATAACTCAGCTTCGATATGACTTACAGCTTACAGCAAATCTGATAGCACAATTACCCTAGAAGTTAAGTAATATTTCGAAAAAGCGATAATAAATCTTTAGCCGCTAAAAAAACACGATGTCACTAAGCCCGTACAAAAATCCAAAATAATATATAACTTTGATTGGTCTTAACTCCGCCAGGGAAAATCTCTTCGAAATGAGGTATCACCGCCCGAACCTGGTAACAAAAATCAGCTAGGAATTGCACACATCGCAATCCGATGGATGTAGCATATGCGTTGAGGGAAATATACTCAGGTATGTACTCCTCAGCACCCCGTATAAAGTCCCTAGAACAGAAAAGGTACAAGGGAGCGCAAATACCCAACACCCTACCAAACACCCTCTTTTTAGTTCACACTCAAGAGGAGAAGGAGGCCCTGACAAACCAGGGTTATGGGTCAGGCACAGAGTCACGTATCCTTACCATTCATGAAGCTCAGGGACTGACATATGAGTCGGTAATCGCAATAAAAACCAAGGCAAACATGAAGCTGCACGAGAGCGTGCCCTATGCGGTTGTTGCAATCTCACGGCACACGGGGACCTTCACGTACTACGCTAACGACACCGATGACACCATTGGTCGGTTCGTGCGGCGAGCGTTGGCTGCATCACCGAAGACCATCCGAGAGTTCAACCTACAGATGGCCATCAGGGACAGAAATGCAGCCGTAGTGGAGGCTCTGGGCCGGGAGGAGGCGGCTTAGGCAAATGGTAATAAGACAAAAAATCGATGTCGAGCCGATTACTTGCGGAATCCCAACCAATAGTGATCGGCACAACAGACGAGCACTAGTATTAGGTTCAAAATGTTCCCAGCTCCCCCCATATTTTTCTCTTCAGATTATACAAGAAATATGTAAAAATAAATTAGATTTGAAATTATGAAAGCTACGGACCCCGGAGTATGTGGATTGGTAAATTTTAATATATAAAAAATAGGAAATGGTGCCACTAATCCATATAATCAGAAGCAGCAATGGGTGCAACAGCGCACTTAAAAATTACATCATTTTTTTCACATTCGCATCGTCGATTCGACG
Source organism: Ectropis crepuscularia (assembly GCA_963693475.1). NCBI lineage: Eukaryota > Metazoa > Arthropoda > Insecta > Lepidoptera > Geometridae > Ectropis > Ectropis crepuscularia. Next base: position 21,074,617 of record OY856361.1, on the reverse strand, counting down.
AAGCTTAGTAGTTAATGTAGTTAATGGGCTTTCGAGGGGTAAGAGACTAATACGGCATTTTTACATAAAACATTAGATAATATCAAATGTGTTTAAAATAAGCCAAGTGCAAGTCGAATGAACGAATGAAGGATTCCGTACCAATATCTATGAAAACGGCAAAAAATCAGGTCTATTTTATAGGAACCCTACTTCCACATATTTATATTAATTTTATTCTTATGATTATTAATTTTAACACAACGTAGAAATAATAAAGTAATATCCCATTAAAATACATAGAGAATGATAGAAAATCGTCAGAAGTAGAAAAGTAAAATAACTGAATTTTGAGTTGTGGCTTTTTAGTCTCAAAGCAGCGATTTATTTTCAATTCATCGCCAAATCTAAAAATGTAGTATTAAAGAAATAACGTATCTTGTGAAATTAAACTACGTAGGGCCATCTTCCAGCTTAATCATCAGAACCGGTTACAATCTGCGTAAACAACCCACTATATATGTTCTCATTGCTGGGACTCGAGGCATTCATTCGCAAGGAGAGATCTAGGCTGGGACTAGGTTATAATCCTCCACGCTGGCCAAGTGTGGGTTGGTAAATGTCACATGAGGTGAAAACACTAGGTACCTACATGTACTTACTAGGTACATTTCGGTTTCCTCACGATGTTTTCCTTCATCGTTTTTAAGTTAGCGGCATTACATGCTAACATCGAGTGGTGCGCGTGGGGCTCCGAATCGGCAGTCACCGTTCTCCCGAATAGATGAGCCATAACGTAGACTTTAACAGCGACTTGGACTTTAACACCAATGTACTCGTTTAATTACTGGCAACCCTTAACCATCTTCCAGCACCTTCATCAGACCCTTGTTACCATTTAGCACCAAAGTACTCATTAAGACAAATGAAATGAGCCCAAACTCGATGGAGTTATGTCATTTAATTGTTGAGTTCCTATGACCCCCTTCCGGCTCCATCATCAGACCCTGGTAATAATCTAGCACCAAAGTACTCGTTAAGACAAAGAAAACGAGTCCAAGCTCGGTTGTGCTATGTCGTTTAATTACCGAGTTTCTATGACCACCTTCCGGCTCAATATGAAAAAAAACATGCAAAAAGAAGTTCACGGTGCTGAGATTTGAACACAGGGTCATGAACGCGTACCACGGTCATGGTAAACCATCGAGCCAACCCGACTAATATCCAACGTGTCAAATTTTCAAATCATACGACCTCTCTTGACGTTTCCGCATTTCGTTTGTGAGACTTTATCATTTTTATTTTTTTGCCGATTTAGTTAGCTGGTAGAAGGGCCGTTCAGTCGAGTTAGCTTTTTAAAAACAAATGATTGATGTGAATTAAACATTTTGCATGGCATAGCAACCTTCCAGCTCCATCATCAGATCAGCATCATAATTAATTAATTATCATATAATTGTCTTGCAGTTTAGTCTTGTTTTAATGTCTTGTTCCATAGTAACTATATTCTCACCTATGCCTCAGGGCAGGTAAAACTAAAAAATAAAAGCTTGAAAAACTACAGAGAAAACATACAATAATATGAAAAAAAAACATGCAAAAAGAAGTTCGCGGTTCTGAGATTTGAACACAGGGCCATGAACGCGTACCACGGTCATGCTAAACCATCGAGCCAACCCGACTAATATCCAACGTGTCAAATTTTCAAATCATACGACCTCTCTTGACGTTTCCGCATTTCGTTTGTGAGACTTTATCATTTTTATTTTTTTGCCGATTTAGTTAGCTGGTAGAAGGGCCGTTCAGTCGAGTTAGCTTTTTAAAAACAATTGATTGATCTGAATTAAACATCAATGATATGGCATGGCAACCTTCCAGCTCCATCATCAGATCAGCATCATAATTATCATATTGCAATTTATTTATTGTCTTGCAATTTACACAAGTATTATGCAAATTTTCACGCAATCTGTAAATCGGGAAGTAGATTTAATTTGCAAGATTTCATGATAAGCCTCGGGTTACATCACGGATATTCATGGGTTTCATAATAACTATATTCTCATCTGTGCCTCAGGGCAGGTGAAACTAAAAAATAAAAGCTTGAAAACTACAGAGAAAACATACAACAACAATATGAAAAAAAATATGCAAAAAGAAAATCACGGTTCAAAGATTTGGACACAGGGTCATAAACGTCCACCACGGTCATGCTAAACCATCGAGCTAAACCTACTAATAACCAACGCGTCAAATTTTCAAATCATATGACCTCTCTTGACGTTTCTGCATTCCATTTGTGAGAATTTTTATTTTTTTGAATAGCGAGTGCCGCGCAGCGAAGCGACGCGACGTAGCGTCCTTCCTGCACGGCGCATCAGCGCTTTCTGCCGGACTTCATAGTAGTGAGCGAGAAGCAAGACTCAGGCCGGTTCGGTCGAGTTAGCGTATTAAAAAACAATTAATTAATGCGAATTAAACAACTTAATCTAAAATATAAAACATCCTTGCCCTTTATTAAGAAATAATACGTTAATCTTTAAAATTTGAATAATGTATGTTCATTAATAACACAGATATTTACGTTTAAAACTCATTTTAGAGGTTAGTTTACGATTTTTTTTTGTCAAGATATCTTTTCCAAATCGTGTTTTGAAAGCAATGGTTCCCTTATAAATATGTTCAAGAATAACATATATTTTATTCAACATCTCAAACCCCATACATTTTGCTAAAAATGTGTTTAAAAAGTGCCATTTGGCTCTATTCAGCGCCTTAACATCTAGCACTCTACAAGCTGTGTACAAGCGTAAACAGCAATGTAATGTAAAATCAAAGAAATCGTCAAAATCTCTAATCTTCCATGGTGCAACCGCAGGTAGCGATCGTGAGCTAGTGCTGTGACGGCTCAATTTTACTTGGCCAAAAATAAACGATGAAAATTGTATTTTAAATTTTACCTTTTTATCGATAAATTAACATAACATATCGATAAAAAATTGTACACAGTACACACCCATACGTAAAATCTTTTAATTTGCGGTAAACATAACTTCATAATTCATAAATTATTAACAAAAGTATGTACATACTAGCTATAACGCGCGATTGTTCATCCGTGCAAAATAAATATTAAGGTAACAGAGGCAGTATTTAGCTATTGTAAGCATTTATTTTTAAGACTTTATTAGTTTTCATACAAAATCAACGAACAACACGGAAGGGAGTAGGCATACACAGCGTCAACCTCTGTCAAAGTGCAAGTCCGCGGAGTTTGATAATATACCGTGGCGTGGAATACACTGAGGGCGGGGCTAGATTTGTGAATGGTGCTTTATTTTTTATGTGTTAGTGATTTGGCTGCGTGAGTATGGTCGGCAAAGCATCGGTACAGGTATGTTTTGTATGTAATATTGCGGCTTTGCGCTAGTGTGCAACTTTCCCCTCCCGCAAGAAATAACAAAGATTTGCACAATATTTTTTTAGCTAAGGCTACTTCGCCTTCCTTATTGTTCCTTCCGTGCTTGCGCGGAAGATCGAGTTGCTCGATGTACAAAATATACAACAACCTTTGTTCTTCAACTATACCTAAGCCCATATGGTGTCAGAATTACATAGTTCAGTTTTCGAAACAATAGCATACCCCGTGTGACTCACTTATTTTATAAGCATATTGACTTTGTTGTAGTGTAATACACCTCATTAATGAAATCAATAATAACCTTTATCGAATGTTAAAATTGGATCGTACTTTGAAATATCGATATGTTTTAATTTTTGTCAAGCACTAGCGTAAATGTGAAAAATTGTTTATTTTTCAATGTATTAGTAGGTTCACTGATAAGCGTTTATGGATGTGTGTGGTGCAATCACAGACCCAGGTTGATAATGTGCAGCTGTTGGTGTGAGAGTGAATTTGTATTGGAATAGTACGCGCATGTAGTAGTGACCGCGGGGGTAGGGGAAATGTGGCGACAAGCGTTTTGCAAGCAATTTGAGAGTTATGCCATTTCTATTACCTTATTACTTAGATTTCTGTGGGTTACACCTTACACCTGCGTAGTTTCCAAAGTGAGCTATCAAATTCTGGCAGTCCCTATGACTGTCAAGTTTAGGTTTTTTTTTTATATAAAGAGTGACGAGACGAGCAGGACATGTGCCTGATGGTAAGCAACCTGCCTGCCACATAACAGCACAGTGACACACAGCACACAGCTATTGGAACATGAAGAATCCAAATCATTACCAAGCACTGCACTGCGCTCGTCACCCAGAGATCTAAGATGTTATATCTCTAAGCCCTGTAATTTCTCAGGAAACATTGCCCTTCAGACCGGAACACAGTAATGTTGCACATTACTGATTAGCGGTAGAATAACTAGCAAAGGTGTGATAGGTACTTCCCCAGGCGGACTTTGCCAAGAGTCCTACCACTACAGTCTACGGTCCTTAGGTTAGTACCTAAGTGGCAAACGCCTGTGCTAGCACTAAATTCGGTAGGCATAGGTAGCTAGCTAGGCCCATCCACCTGAGGACAACTTCCATAAGTTCCTTTATAAAATACTAGCGGCCCGTCCCGGCTTCGCACGGGGTCAAATTTTTTGTTAAGTAGGTATGCTAAATGAAATGTACATGACCAAATTTTTCGGACCGGGTAGGTTACATGAGACCCAGATCCGACCCGGAGCACCCCGACTCCACCTAGTCTTGGCGCTACTACCCCTAGAGTGTATTTAAAAGAATGCGGGAGCCAGAAGCTCAAGGGAGGTCCTGAGTGGAGCGACCCATACAAGTAGTTTTAAAACTATAATAGGTCGTAACTTGACCACCATCTCACCTGATGTTAAGCGACGATGCTATCTACGATGGAACATGTTTAGATAATAGAACTTCCATAGACGTATGGAAGTTCACCATGTTTCTTAGGTGTACCGTCACCGATATCAAATTATGGGCTTTCAAACTTTATGTGAGAGGTAAAATGTTGTAAAAAAAAATAGTACGGAATATCGTACGAAATAATCGATCAATTTATTCAGATAAATGAAATTAATTTAGATTTTGTGTTGTTATTTTTTTAAATATGGTCTTCCTACAACATAAGCAGTAATACAATGCGGCTGAACGTGGACCGCCTTATTGAAGAACGTATTGCAATGACAATGCGGCTAATCGTTGAACCGCCGCATTACAAAACGGCCCCGTTTTTCAAAACGGCTAGCCGTAATGTAATACGGCGAACTATACAATCCGGCTGCGACATATACATCCTAATCCGGATCTCGTTGTTGGGCTGTATGTTTGATGTCTTGACACAAATTGTCTTCAAAAATGTGCCATAATTCCGAGGGAAAACAAAATAATAATATTACCACAAACAACTCTCTCAGCCTCAACGGACACCGAGAAATTGAAGCTTCTCTCAAAGTGATTTCTTTGATTTTGAGTACCTAGTCTTGGAACGATGTACCTACGTGGTACATGATAAAGAAGTATTCTGAGATAAAATCACTCTGACTGGGATGAACGCTGTACTGTATGTACACTCTTCATCATTCTGGCGGCCGTCGCGTCGTTGCAAATATTTAGGATGGATATTTTTAATTTCGTAATATATTTTGAATGGAATGTCCGATTTTAATAATTCAAAAAGGTATCGATAGGTAATAAAGCAGTATTGATTGAAAAATAATTTATTTTGATAAGAATTAAAACAAATGTATGAATAGCATGGTCTTAAGTTGATCGGCATTTTTATCTTCTTTTAAAATGTAAAAAAGCAGTTGTAGCGACGTAATTACTGGAGTTAGACATATGCTCTCGCGAGGTTTTTTGTAGATTTTAATACGTTCTATAATATTGTAGAACATTGTTTGGTTCTATCATTGGTACTTTCCGCAGCGTATGCGATGAAAGCCATTTTATGGCTGTTTATTTTATACCTTGCGTTGGTTTTAGTAAAAAATTCCAAAGATCACAATTTTTTTCTTGTAATAAAAATAGCCTATGTTACTCAGTGATAATGTAGCTTTCTCTTGGCAAAAGAATTTTTGAAATCGGTTCAGTAGTTTTTGAGTTTATTACATACATACAAAAATACAAATCTTTCCTCTTTATAATATTAGTATAGAGTATAGATATAGATATAGAAAAGGAAAAAAATCATGCCGGTCCATCGCGCCGCCGAATTCGGTCAGTCTCTTTTTGTGTTTTTCCTACATTGTTGTCCCAGGGAAAACCTTTTAAAGATTGGGTACGTACACACGTCTACGGGAACGGGTTTTCAGTCTTCAATGGACAGGGCAGGGGACTAATAGATAGATACTCGTAACTCGTAATATAAGTAACTAAGTACTTAGGTCATTTTCAAAGGCACTGATTCATTGTGGAATTATACCGTAGTTCGTAAATAGATAAACTCATTAGCTGACCCGGCAAACGTTGTTTTGCCATATTAATTGTTAATACAAATTTTTAAAATCTGACATTGGTAGGTAACCCTAAACTTTAATAATACAAATAAATGTTTATTTTTATAAAACAATTTTAGATTTGCCATAAGCTCCGGGAGTCCGGGAAACTTTAACCGAAATAGAGTGAAAAACATTTACAAAAATGACGATCGAGCGGGATGCAAAATGATTAAATTACTAAAATTGCTGTTAAAAAATAGGGGTTGGTGATAAAAGGGTAAAAATTTAGGGTTGTATGTATTTTTTATGCCACATTATAAATAAGTAAAAACAAAAAAAAATAGTCCAAAAATTACAAAAAAAATTTAGGGGTATAAAAAATAGATAGTAGCCGATTCTCAGACCTACTGAATCCTACTAATATTATAAATGTGAATGTATGGATGTTTGTTGCTCAATCACGTCCTAACGTATGAACGGATCGGGCTGAAATTTGGAATACATATAGATTATAGTCTGGAAGAACCACAGAAATCTAAATAATATTTAGATTTCTGTGGGAAGAACACATAGGCTATACTTATACTATATATTTTTATCCCGAAAAAACAACGGGAACGGGAACTTCGCGGGTAACACCGCGGGGCGCTTCTAGTATGCATATAAAATTTGGTAAAAATCAGTAAAGCTCGGAGGAGTAGTTAGGTAACTAACATTGAGATACGAGAATTTTAAATATAAGATTAAGTATATACCTAACTTCTTCATTTCTTAAGAAAAAAAACTAAAAAATATGTTGTACCTACCTACTAATTGGCGGCCTTATCGCTGTAAGCGATCTTTTCCAGGCAACCGTGAAGTTGAAAAGGTTTACTAAATAGAGATGGGAAGGGAAAGATGGAGGATGCTAAAAAATCATGATCGAATGAATTAATTTTTTTAAAGCTTATAGGCGTTTGACCACCAAATCGCCTGCTGGTAAGTGTTGGAGATGCATGGTGAGCTAGAAGGTACCTACCTATTCACTATGACCTTGTAAAGTTTTAGATTATTTAATAAACTCATTCCTCGCACAAATTAGTGCTTCACGATTTAATTTAACCCTATAAAGTTTATCAAACAAAAATGATACAAATAAAAAAGAAATATAACCTTTTATATATTCACTTCCATTATAACAAGGATACACGATATGATAATAAGAGTAATTAAAAATACGTTTTATAACAATGTAGGTACCATCGTCATTACCAATTATACAAATTACATAGAATTTCACGAAAACTTCGTCATTCCTAAACAAAATACCTAAATGAGATAAATTCTTTTTCCGATTGAAGTCCATGCTGACTTGTATCGCACTACTCTGTAGATGAAGATCATTGAGTTATGAGTGAGTATTATATAAGTCGTTGATTGCGTAGATAATCTTATCATCTACCTATTTGTTGCTTAACCACTATAAGCTGTCACAGTGTCACAAAAGTTCTAGAGTTTAAACTTATATTGCTTATATCCTACTTTTAATGCAGCGGTTATCTATTCTATGGCAGCGGTAAGCGACGACTTAATGATCAATGACTCAAGACTCAATCGTCGCAACCTCCCCCGCCACTGTCCCCACCACCACTGTCTCCCCAGCCGGTGTCGCCACCGGTGTCGCCCCCACCAATGTCACACCCACCGCCACCGCCGCCGTGGTTTCCCGAATCGTGGTGACTCGATCCATGGTGAGACGTGTCGTTATGACTCGACCCATGGTGAGTCGTATCATTATGACTTGATCCATGGTGACTCGGTGTGCAATGATTGGGCTGGCTGTAGTCTGTATCCTGCGCCGATCCCATGTCATTCATCACAAGAGGCGTCGTGTTTTCCCGCGAGTTTTCGTTATCGATTGGGTCACAATCAGCCATAGCGCCGTGCGCGACCCACACGTTGTTCAAGTCGTCATCGTCATTGTAATGTCTCCTGTTCGTCTTCCCCGTGTCATCATCGCAGCACGAGCAACAAGCCTCGATGCAATCGCCGCAGTTGTCCGGGCACTCGGTGATACCATCCCAGACGCCACAGCAAAATCTTGCAAAACAGCTCCTTTTTTTCTTTCGTTCTGGTTCCAACTCAACCTCCTGCAGGCGGTCGCCGGTTGACTGCAGACCGGCCACAGGTTGAGAGGTTATCGGGCTCGTCATTTCTCTATTTTTGATCGAATTATTTACCTTTTGTAATATTTATCGTTGTTTCCTCTCTTCAACTAGTTCTGTCTGCTCACGTCGCATCAATGAGGACAAAAATAACAATATGTATACCTCATTTCTAGTACCTAAGTATTCTAATAAGAGGCACTTATAAATTCCTGATATACTATAAGTACCTATCTACTTACCAGGAATTATATACATTTTCCTCAATGGACAAACTATAGTTTAAAAACCAACGCAACAAAATAACACGTTATTGATGTGGAAAAAACTTTTCTGCACCTTTAAACCTTTCTTCATGACGCGAACGCATTACAACTCAGATAATAATAAATCACTTAATCACCAACTCAATCAATTTTATATTCACTGCATTCATTCGTCGATATTGAAACTCGACACTAACTTTGTTGCTGTATAAAATTATTTACTATGTCAAACAGTCACACGTCTGTAATCAGTGCACCAGAAACAGGAAGTGTTGGTATAAATAGTATAAAAGTATAATCCTACTTGTGTTGTGTATGTTTTGTTTACAATAAAGTAACGCGAGTGAAGTTGGCAGCACACCGGCACCGCGCCGACACGCGCTACGCGGCGGTGGTAGGCTGGTGGGGCGCTGTGGCATCGGATGATGTCATCTGATAAATCGGCCATGCCACAGTTTAAAGAAAAACTACTAGACTGTGCTGCCATGCTGAGTGGGTGCGCTTCTTGGTGCTCACATAAGCTGAATCTCTACCAATATACTAAGGATGTCATCGGGTAAGTATCAGATTGAGGCTCTGGAAATCTGGAATCGTTCGCGAGACATGTGATGTGCCAAAAGGCAACGGTGGGTTCCCAACCGAACCGACACCAAACACTGTGACTCGTTGGGATTTTTTTTCCCAACGAGTTACACTAGCGTAACAACGACACTCTTGTGCGAAAAATACTTGAACTCTACTTTTGTGATACGAACGTTTAGGCTGTGGAATACGTTGCCTGGGTGGGTTTCCCCCCGATGGTTGTAACCATTTCGTATTGTATTGTATTGTATTCCAATCGAGAGTGAATCGGATTCTTCTAGGTAAACACGCTCCATCGTAGACCGCATCGTCGCTTAACATCAGGCGAGATGGCGGTCAAGCGTTTAAAAGTTTTACAAAATTACTAGCGGCCCGTTCCGGCTTAGATTATATTGTCTAAGAAAGATTCTTTATCGAAATAAATAAGTACCTACCAGCATAACCAGCCTATCTTTCAAATTGGATCAAACTGCACACGGTGTGCAAATTTGATTAAAATCGGTTTAGTAGTTTAGGAGTCCATCGCGGACAAACAACGTGACGGAAGATCATAAAGCTGAAGAGATTTTAACACTCTACTAATCTTTTTGTAATGGTAGGACTCTGCGTAGTCCGCTTGCGGATTTTTTTTTAAACTTTCATAGGTTTACGCTTGACCACCATCTCGCCTGATGCGGTCTGCGATGGAGCGTGTTTACCTAGAAAAAAACCGATTCACTCTCGATTTGAAGACAAAAATTGTAACCATCGGGGAAAACCCACTCAGTCAACGTATTCCACTGCCTAGACTTGTCTTGTCGTTCGTGTCTTTGGAACATCAACCATGAAACGATGTCGCTTTTTCGAGCTACGAGCATTCCGATAGAAAAAAGGACAAGGTGATATTAGATCATGCAAATCAGTCGCACACTCTCCGAAGTGCATCCGATAAAAAACCGCAATTTTACGGCAATGTTCAAGACTTGGAAGTCTTTTTCGCACTAGAGTGTAGATATAGAATACTTACACGAATCTTACAACTAACCTAACTAGGAACTCACAGCTATTGGAACAAGGAGTCCAAGAGATTACCACAGTATAAAGAAATAGCCTGTGCCATTACTCCTATCCTTTTCTAATATCTTGTGATGTTTTGTGTATGATGTTAAGTTTCTGTGGGCAAATAAATTATTTCTGTTACCTAGCACTGCACTGCACCCATCACCCAGAAATATTTTATTTTATTTTATTAAGTTTGGGAATCTTACAGCTAGGTACAAAAATATATAACACTAGCGGCCCGTCCCGGCTTCGCACGGGGTCAATATTTTTTGTTAAGTAGGTATGCTAAATGAAACGTACATGACCAAATTTTTCCAAATTATCAAAATTAGAAACCAAAACTTTAAAGAGTAAAAACATTAAACTGGCTGGCCTGGTGGCTTAGTTGGTTCAGGGCCGTTTTGTAAAGCGGCGGTTTAACGATCAGCCGGATTGAATACGGCTGATTAAAAAACCGCCGGAATGTATTCGACGCCATACGTCATTCAACACGGCTAGCCGTTAAGTAATAAAGCGAGAGATTAGCCGCCTCTTTCACAATTTTTAGTTCCGATTCTTAACACTCATGGCACTGCCTGACATAACAACAACTATGGCATTGAATAGGTACTGCAAGTGTGTTGCTAAATTGCTAAAGTGACAGTGGATTCTGGAGTTCGGAGGGATTGTACACAATATTATTGGAGTGTCACTTGTCACCCTGGGTGTTACTTGGAAACTATTCGTTTCCACCGTCCACCTTGTTAAGACTAAATCGGACCAGGTTGGTTACATGAGACCCAGATCCGACTCGGAGCACACCGACTCCATATAGTCTTGGCGCTACTACCTCTGGAGTGTATTAAAAAAAATGCGGGAGCCAGAAGCTCAAGGGAGGTCCTGAATGGAGCAAGCCATGCAAGTAGCCGTAGTGTATCGCAGGCCGAGTATGGAGAAGCGACACTCAGGGCTGACCGCAGAGCTTCTGGCGGGAGCCCACCCGGAGTCAAATCTGGATGATAGACCCTTGTCTATGGAAGTGCACCATGTTTCTTAGGTGTACCGTCACCGATATCAATTTATGGGCTTTCAAACTTTATGTGAGAGGTAAAATGTTGTAAAAAAATATTAAGGAATACCGTAAGTAATCGGTCAGTTTTTTCGGATGAATGAAATTAATGTTGATTTTGTTTATTTAAATTATGTTTTTTTAAATTTGGTCACCCTATAATATAATCAGTAATACAATACGGCTGAACGTGGGCCGCCTTATTGAAGAACGTATCGCAATGACAATGCGGCTAATCGTTGAACCGCCGCATTACAAAAAGGCACTATTTTTCAAAACGGCTAGCTGTAATGTAATACGGCGGAAACAAAATAATAATATTACCATAAATCGTAGAACCTAAGATAGGCCCTACCAAGCTTCAGGGCGCACGCAATCATGTCAACGTTGGGAAGAGTGAGCTCTTTCCGTTCTAGTCGGTTGCAGGACGCGGTGGACGCCGGACGTTTTTACCTATCATTATTATTCGTTGTCAATAACCAAAATAAGTAGCACCACAGCAAATCTCGCCGCTAGCGATTGTACGGGTCAAGTAGATTGGTTTTATGTAAACCAGATACGATGCACACAGAGACGCAGTTTATTACCGATGTCAAGGTGCTCTGGGCACATCTATTGATTTATATCGATGAATATTACCACAAACAACTCTCAGCCTTAACGGACTGTCAAGGTGCTCTGGGCACATCTATTGATTTATATCGATGAATATTACCACAAACAACTCTCAGCCTCAACGGACACCGGGAAATTGAAGCTTCTCTCAAAGGGATTTCCCATTGGCTATAATTTTGTAACAAACCCCCGTCTCGGCATGCGGCTTGGTAAGTTTCTTTTACACGATTTTAAAGTCTTGGAACCATGTACCAACGCGGTACATGATAAAAAAGTATTCTGAGATAACAACACTCTGACTGGGAAGGATGAACGCTGTACACTCTTCCTTATTCTACATCTACCATAGATCGTAGAACCCAAGATTGGCCTTCCCAAACTTCAGAGCGCACGTAATCATGTCAAAGTTGGGAAGAGTGAGCTCACTCTTTCCGTTCTAGTCGGTTGCAGGACGCGGTGGACGCCGGACGTTTTTACCTATCATTATTCGTTGTCAACAACCAAAATAAGTAGAACCACAGCAAATCTCGCCGCTAGCGATTATAGGGGTCAAGTAGATTGGTTGTTTGTAAACCACTTACGATACACACAGAGACGCAATTTATTACCAATTTCAAGGTTCTCAGGGCACATCCATTGATTTGTATCGCTGGCATTGTACCGCCACGTTGCGCCGCGCCGCGCTACAGTCGGCGCGCCGCGCCGGCCCGTCGCTTCGATAATTATTATTTCGACAGGATGGAATTTTTTAACTTCGTAATATCTTTTGAATGCAATGTCCGATTTTAATAATTCAAAAAGGAATCAGTAGGTATTAAAGCAATCTTGAATACGAAATAGTTTATTTGGATAAGAATTAATACAAATGTATGGATAACATGGTCTGAATTTGATCGGCATAATTATCTTCTTTTAAAATATAAAAAAACAGTTGTAGCGACGTAATTACAGTAGTTAGACATATGGTCTCGCGAGGTTTTTTGTAGATTTTAATACGTTTTATAATATTGTAGAACATTGTTTTGTTCTATCATTGGTACTTTCCGCAGCGTATGCGATGAAAGCCATTTTATGGCTGTTTTTTTTATACCTTGCGTTGGTTTTAGTAAAGAAATGAAAGTAATTCTAATGTTTTCTCGTAATAAAAGTAGCCTATGTTACTCAGTGATAATGTAGCTCTCTTTTGGTAAAAGAATTTTTGAAATCGGTTCAGTAGTTTTTGAGTTTATTACATACATACAAAAATACAAAAATACAAAAATACAAATCTTTCCTCTTTATAATATTAGTATAGATAATAGGTACAAAAGGCCAATTAAAAAAATCCACTTGTAGATATCAATAAAGATTGAGTAAATCAAGTAGACTTTTGACCTGAAAACATACAAAAAAAAAGCTTAAACAATACCAAATAAATACAGTAATTTAGCTCAAACAAAGTACTCCTGTGTGAGTCTCTTGCATTGTATAATAGAAGTATTAAATACGTCAAGATCATGTTTAGCAAGCAGGCTGTTGAAACTCCGGCTCGCCCTCAGCAGGTAACTATTTTGCCTGTAGTTAGTGTTAGCTGCGGGTATGAACAGCGAGCACGGCCTCCTCCTCGGATCAGCTGTCACTCTGAGACCTACTTGCTCAAGCAGCTCAGGGCAGTCCACTGCGCCGTTAGCTATCTTCAGCAAGTAGGCCACATCTGCAATATCTCGTCTTATGTGCAAAGGAAGAATGTGGAATTTACGACAACGCTTTTTACAGTCTGGCAAATAATCTATTAAGGGGGCGCCTAAAGCCAGAAAACGAAAAAAGGACATTTTCGACGCCGCTCACTGAAGTTAAGAAACTAAAAACTATGACAAAAAAAATATTAACGTCAATCAAGAAGAATCACAATAACCGAATAGAATTTTAAAAATAGATCAGAGTTTTTTACAATAAAAAAATAAAAATGACACCGAAAAAACCCGCTTTAATTCGAATACTCGAAATTATCAGCGATGATCCCACATAATTTTTTGGTAATAAAATTCCTATTTGTACGTTCTATTAAAGTAACCGAACACTTTTTTAAATTTATGTTTAGTTATTGAGTAATTAAATAAAACTTGGTCAAAAATGGACTCCTGATTCAATATTGATTTTTCCTCCAAACTGTGTCATGCTATTCTCGACTTTATGTACATGACATTAAGAAACGCGTCGCGCGGGTGAAATCTGATTTTTTCCTGGCTTTAGGCGCACTCTTAAATATAAGATGTTTTATCTTTATGACATGTAATTTCACTGGCGACATTGCCCTTCAAAACGTTGCATTACTGCTTGGCGGTAGAATAAATAAATATATAAATATTGGTGGACAATTCACACTGGCAAAGGTGTGAACGTACTTTACGTACTTCAAGTTTGAACAGTAGGGGTCCACGCCCGTGGGTGAGTTCGGTCCAGAGACAGACTTTACAGGGTCGGTACACACTTTTTGAAGTGAAAACTTTTTTTGGCGCGCCTAGACAGATTTTTCGTGGGCTGTGAATTGAATTCTAGCGTCACGCTTTGGTATGATAAGAAATCTTCGGGTAAACTCGGGACCATGGCCATTGGCCATCTAGAAATGCGTCAGCCAGTGGGAAATGCTGAAAGGGCGTGGCCTGGCCATCTAGAAATGCGTGCCAATGGGAAATGCTGACGCATTTCTAGTTTTTTTTTAAAACATAGAGTGACGAGACGAGCAGGTCATGTGCCTGATGGTAAGCAACATGCCTGCCACATAACAGCACAGTAACACGCAGCTATTGGAACATGATAGTCCAAATCATTCATCAATCATCATCAATTAAGCTTTCTGAGTTATACGTTTTCACTTCTATCGGCAGTTCTTATGACTGCTATATTTTTTTAGGGTTCCGTACCCAAAGGGTAAAAACGGAACCCTATTACTGAGACTTGACTGTCCGTCCGTCTGTCACCAGGCTGTGTCTCAAGAACGGTGATAGCTAGACAGTTGAAATTTACACAGATGATATATTTCTATTGCCGCTATAACAACAATTACTAAAAATAAAATAAATATTTAAGGGGGGGGCTCCCCTACAACAAACATAATTTTTTACAGTTTCTTCCTCGATTAGTCCGTCCCAAGCAAACTAGATAGCGCCACTAGAAGACTAAAACACGGTATCGAATTCGTCGTTAGAAACAAGGGTAACATTTTAGTAAAACTTTTGGCTGAGAGCCTGTCTCCCTGTCTGCGGAAACTGCGAAAGTCTATGTATACGAAATTCGGTATAAAGCCAAAGAAGTTTTCGCCGTTAATTTGCTAATGGCCCTTCGTGACTCGTGTCTCACTCGCACTTGGCCGCTTATTTGTGTGTCGGTGTAATGTATTGCAGTTTATGGGCGTCGCGTCTGGCAGATGGTAGCAATTGTCAAGTGTCCGGCAATAGATAACGAGATTTCGAAAGTTATCCAGAAAAAAACATAAAAAAAAAGGTGTGTGCTTAAGACCACACGGCAGAAGTGAAAACTTCATTAGCTGATTTTTGTATTAGGTAGGTATGTCGTATTATAATAAAATATTATGGATCGTATTAGTTGAATAAACGAGTAAAACAAGCCAGAAATTAAAGTAAATAATTTATTGAAATTTTATTTATATACAAAGTAGCTGTTACCCGCGACTAAGTCCGCGCGAAATAAATACTATGGTTACTCAGGCAGTACTTATTTGTATACCCAGATTGTATACACATTTATGGTTAGTAAAAAAAGTGTCCATGTTCAAAAAGTTGCTGGCCGGGGCCGGCTTTTTAAAAGTTACTCCAACTTTGTATGCATTCACACGGTGCACTCCTATGATGCCCCTAACATTGTCCACAAAAAGGTTGGTGAGTGTAATAGGATTTTTGTTACCGACTTTCTCCTGTTCCGTCGATTCCACATACACTACACAGTCTCCACTACGATTTTCTGGGAATAGTCTCTTTCTCTTATAAAGGGGTTTTCTAAATAGTTTGTAAGAAACCTTTGATGAAACTAAGTAAACGAAGATAAGGTACGCTCTAATATAAAGACAGCATAATGTGCCGAAAATCTCACACAAGTATACGCAATGCGCACACAGCTTCACTTCCATCGTGAGAGACGTTTGAATGAATGACAAAGACATCATGACAAGTAGGCAGTAGGTGCAAATGAGATAGCTATACATCACATTTGTTTAGATATTTTTTTCGACAAGAATAGAAAGACATACAAATGCACTGGCGTGAAAGAGACAAAATAGCCGCAACTAACATATCGCCGGTCGTGTTGCACTCTTACGCTGTATGTATATCTGTCTCTTTTTACAAATGGCCAATTGTAAAATTGTTTCCAACAGAAAAATTATTTTAGATGTAATAATCATTGAACTGTTATGGAAATAATTAAAGATTTTGTGTACTTACGCATGAAAAGTGATACCATGGAACTTGTTCTTGGTCTTTGAACCGTTTGTGCACCTTGCAAAAGCAGAATAAGACATTATTACGGCTCATATCGGACTTTTTTGAATTGTTAGCGAACGTCCACTCAACTTGTGGCTCCTGTTGCGACTGAGACTCAATCAGGAGACGTCACCTGATTTTACATTGAGATCGTAGATGAGCGCGTGCCGCTTCTTAGTGTTTTAAGAGTTCAATGTAAGAAACATTTTGACTTGGATTTGGCTTCAATAGTTTTCTTTTTCTGGTCTGTTCGACGGGGTGACCCCCGTCGCTAGCGACGCTCATATTTAATTATAGGTACTATTGACTATATACAAAACTAAATATTTACACGAAAGAAACGAAATATTTACACAGCAAAACTAATTAATTTGATTGTGAAAATTTTAAAGCACCCGTCGTGTTTTCCCGCCAAAAGAAAAGTCTTTTGGAGTTGTGTCAAGCCGTCAGTGTTGCCACTATGATTTTGAGCTTATCGCCAAATAGTTATGAAACAAAGTCGCCGGTTTTGATTGAATTATTAAGGGAATAACAGTCTGGAAGAATACATAAGCTATTTTTATCCCGGAAATATAGCTGCTAGTAAGAATATAAAATGGCACTGGTCTAAGTACCTACCTACAATGTTAAGCAATTTAAATTAAAAGGAAAAAAGGGAAAAGGAATAACTTAAGGCAATAATTAACATTATTATCATGTAAGATTCAAACGAAAATACAAATGATTGAATAAAATGTTAATAATATAATTGGGAAAGTTCCTGCTATACTTAATGTGCGTATATTTATCTGTATGTATAGAAATTGGAAGTAGAGTTTATGATATACTTCCATGTTGTTTATGTTTGTGAGAATGAGTTAATTTCCTTATAAATATGATCTGACTCCCAATGACCTTGTGTTTTTCCTTCTCCAACCTTCTTCACTACACTAGTATATTCCCCTTTGTCGGTAACACGTCGTCTAAATCCGCTAAAAGGTTTTAAAAATTCACCAGTTTTAGCGACAAAGTCGCTAAGGTGTCAACACTGGTTGCCGGTAGCGAGCTCTAGCATCCCGAGTTTACCCGAAATTTCTTATCATATCCGAGCGTGATGATCACGTGATCATAAATCCATTTCACAGCCCACGAAAATTCTGTCTATAGCGCACCTAAAGAAGTTTTCACTTCAAAAATTGTTTTAATTTTGAGGAAACTAGGGCATCATTTTATATACCTTTAGACCTAATATCTGCCAAAGTAACCACAACCCCAGGTCCATAGTCGGTGGTCATTCTTACGTCTATAAGAGACATCATCATCTATACTAATATTATAAAGAGGAAAGATTTGTATTTTTGTATGTATGTAATAAACTCAAAAACTACTAAACCGATTTCAAAAATTCTTTTGCCAAGAGAAAGCTCCATTTTCACTGAGTAACATAGGCTATTTTTATTACAAGAAAAAAATAGTGATCTTTGGAATTTTTTACTAAAACCAACGCAAGGTATAAAAAAAACAGCCATAAAATGGCTTTCATCGCATACGCTGCGGAAAGTACCAATGATAGAACCAAACTATGTTCTACAATATTATAGAACGTATTAAAATCTACAAAAAACCTCGCGAGAGCATATGTCTAACTACAGTAATTACGTCGCTACAACTGCTTTTTTACATTTTAAAAGAAGATAAAAATGCCGATCAACTTAAGACCATGCTATTCATACATTTGTTTTAATTCTTATCAAAATAAATTATTTTTCAATCAAGACTGCTTTATTACCTATCGATTCCTTTTTGAATTATTAAAATCGGACATTCCATTCAAAATATATTACGAAATTAAAAATATCCATCCTAAATATTTGCAACGACGCGACGGCCGGCAGAATTATGAAGAGTGTACATACAGTACAGCGTTCATCCCAGTCAGAGTGATTTTATCTCAGAATACTTCTTTATCATGTACCACGTAGGTACATCGTTCCAAGACTACTCAAAATCAAAGAAATAACTTTGAGAGAAGCTTCAATTTCTCGGTTTCCGTTGAGGCTGAGAGAGTTGTTTGTGGTAATATTATTATTTTGTTTTCCCTCGGAATTATGGCATATTTTTGAAGACAATTTGTGTCAAGACATCAAACATACAGCCCAACAACGAGATCCGGATTATGATGTATATGTCGCAGCCGGATTGTATAGTTCGCCGTATTACATTACTGTTCAATATTTATCCCGAAATATCGTCCTGGGGCCCATAGCAGGAATAAAAACAATTAATATGTGCCGTTATACCGATTTTAACATTTACTTCCCTGATTGCAAACCGAGTAGTGCAAAGAAATGACTTACCTGAGGTTCCCGGCGTCGTCCAAAGGTCCAGTTTGGTCGTCAAGGAATAAGGAACGGGAGCAAGGGGAATTTGGAGTACCAAACCAGACAAATTCCGTAGACTTCCTCCGCCCAAGAACGATCCTGCGTTCTAGAAGCGGCCAATCCCGTAGCCGCTTTCACTGTGTGGTCTTCCAGCACCAATCCAAGGTCACAGTTCACGTTAATAATGTATTCCCGCACAATATTACACTTTTAACCAGAAAAGCAAACCAGATTATATAGATAACAGTAAAACGCGTCTTTTTCGTTCCAGCGAAAAACAGACAACGTCACTTCACAGCCGGCTGTCAAAACCATAGATCCGCTATGATTTTTAATGTTGCCCGATTATACGGAACAAAACCCCCGACCAATTGAACTCCTGTTCAATTTTAGAAAACCAGTATTTAGCAACTAGTATTTAGCAGTATCCGGACCCCAAATAAAAACAAAATTCCCAACTTTGACCCGAAAGTGGAAATCAAACCAAAAAAAAAAAAAACTTTATCAAAAATAGTATTAAAATTAAATAAAATTTTAACCTTGAAAACACGTTTATCTAATAAAGGGGCAAGCGTGCCAGAGAGGACACCGCGCGCTGAAGTCTGGAACCAGAAATCAGAATCTCCGCCACGCGGGGTGTGCCATCAGTACCAGATATCAATTTTAAAATACGTCCCCTACGCCAGAGTAGGGGGGCCAAATTTGCCTCCTTTAATAATACTAAGTCCCCTTCCCGAGGGGCCTCCGTCCTATCTGTCCATTTTACCCGTTGTTGCAACAGATGCAAGTACTCGGCCGACCAGCGCCTCCAGAAGTCTTGACTTATTTGCTGCAATAACTGAAAACGGGACAGGCGTCCGGGGCGCTCATCCTTCCAGGGATACTCCGGCAACGCGGTTAAAGGCTGACCGATCAAGAAGTGACCCGGCGTCAAGACTTCTAGATCGTTAGGGTCAGGCGAGATTGGACAGAGAGGACGGGAATTAAGAACTGCCTCCACGCGGCATAGTACCGTGACTAACTCTTCCCAAGTTAACACGGTCTCCCCGATGACACGGCGGAGATGGGTTTTAGCAGACTTCACCGCAGCCTCAAAAATTCCTCCCCAGTGAGGACAGGCCGGCACACTAAATTGCCAGCTGATTCCCCGCTGGGCGAGAGCCAGACTTAAACTATTATTACCAGAATTTAAAAAAATATTAACTTCGCGTAAATAATTCGCCGCCCCTCGATAATTTGTGCCATTGTCCGAACGTATTAAAGAGGGTACTCCTCTTCGCGCTACAAAGCGATCCAGCGCCGCGACAAAGGCCTCCGTAGACAGCGCAGAGACCAGCTCCAGGTGGACTGCTTTGGTGGCCAAACACACAAAGACGCACAGGTAGGCTTTAACGACCTTGGCGTTACGCAACGTTGATGACTTGACCGAGAAGGGCCCAGCGAAGTCCGTTCCGACCCCGTCGAACGGCCTCGAGGGAGAAATCCTATCCGGAGGAAGATCTCCCATCATGGGCTGCATGGTAGACGCCTTGAGCCTATAACAAGGGACACATCTAAACAGCACCTTTCGGACCGCCCTGCGAGCCGACAAGATCCAGAATTCACGCTGCAACACAGCGAGAAGCGCGCCACATCCAGCGTGCGCGTTACCGATATGCCGATCGGTGATCAGCAGGTCCACCAGAGGACCTCCTTTCGGTAGCAACAGGGGGTGCCTGCTGCCGTACGGCAGGTTGGCTTTCCGGAGCCGACCTCCTACGCGCAGAAGACCATCCTGATCTGTGAAAGGGTTCAACTTGGCGACCGCACCCTTCAAGCGAGCGCGACCGCAGCGCAGCGCCTCAAGTTCCGTCGGAAACCTCTCACCCTGTACCAGCCGAATGAGGTGCAGCAAGGAACTCCGACGCTCCTCCACAGTGGCGATCTGGTCACTCCTCCTCTGACGAGGATGACGACAGTTGTGGATGAAGCGCTTAATCCAGCTAGTTACCCCCAGCAATTTATCCAGCTTGCTGTAACGACCCGTCAACCAATCAGGGTCTGGGGGCACTTCCGCCACAATCGCATGCACGCGGACTCCGGGCAGCTCCGCTCGCTCCGAGTCCGCGCCGAGAGCTGGCCAGGAAGCTTCTGGCTCCCGCAGCCAGTCCGGACCCCACCATAATGGGTGATCAACTAGCTCCGGCGCGGAACAGCCGCGCGAAGCACAGTCAGCGGGGTTCAACTCACCCGGGACATGTCTCCAAACCATGTCCAGTCCAAGGTTTTGGACTTGGGAAACCCGATTTCCCACAAAGGTCTCCAAGGTGTGAGGGGCTGCTCTTAACCAGGCAAGCACGACCTGACTGTCGGACCACGCATAGACATTCCGGATGTCTATCGAGGTGGACAGTTCCTGATATACATGCTTGAGCAGCCGAGCAAGTAATGTGGCTCCGCTCAATTCCAGTTTCGGAATGGTGAGTCGTGTCCTGATAGGAGCTACCTTGCTCTTCCCCAATAAGAGCGTGACATTGACGTGGCCTCCAGCGTCAACTGTACGCAAGTACACAGATGCGGCATAGCCCAGCTCGGACGCATCACAGAACCCGTGCAGGCTGATCCGGCTACAGCCTGGTGGCAGAATGCGACGGGGCAACGCCACTCTATTGACCGTTTCGAGGTCAGATATCAAACGAAGCCAAGTGTTAAGCGAGTCTCCGACCAGGGGGTCGTCCCATGAGACCTTCAGAGTCCAAAGTCGCTGTAACAGACACTTGGCTGCGAACAGAACCGGACTGATCCAACCGTTAGGATCAAACATCCTGGCGATGGTGGACAAAACCGTCCGTTTTGTCCACGCGCGTGTGGCTTCCAGTGCCACCCGAAAGGTGAAGATGTCAGCAACCGGTTGATACTGCATGCCCAGAACCGCAATTCCGTGCGGATCGTCACCTTCCTCAAAGAGCCCGGGATCCTGCTGGTGATCGTCCGGGATACCAGCCAGGACGTTGGGTTCATTAGAGAGCCATTTCCGAAGCTCATAGCCTCCAGATGCGAGAAGCTCTGTAAGCTCATCCCGGAGCAACAGAGCTTCCTCCACCGTCTGCGCGCCAGTGCAAACGTCGTCCACGTACAGGTCGCGCTCCAGAACTGCGGCTGCACGTGGGTACCGAGCCCGTTCTTGCTCCGCCAACTCCAGCAGTGAGCGGATCGCAATGAAGGGGCTTGATCTCAACCCATAGGTGTTGGTGTTCAACTCATACACCATCATAGGGTCCTGAGGACTTTCCCGCCAGAGGATCAACTGGAACCTCCTGTCCTCGGGGTGTATGACCGTTTGTCGGAACATCATACGGATGTCCGCTCCCAACACCACCTGATGCCTACGGAAATTCAGGATGATGTCTACAATATCCCGATGTAACTTCGGTCCAGCGTGGAGGCACTGGTTCAGTGACACTCCTGTCGAAGTCGGAGCGGATCCATCGAACACCGTCCTGAGTTTGCCTGTCGACGCTTTCAAAACAGCGTGATGAGGCAAAAAGTAGTGGTCCATGGTCGACCAGTCGTCGCGAGCCGGAGACATGTGGCCCAGTGCCTCATACTCCCTCATGAACTCGATGTACTTTTCCCGGAGTACAGGATCTCGAGCCATGCGTCGCTCCATGGACCTGAGCCTTTTCTCGGCCAGTGATCGAGACTGGCCCAGACGCGGGGGGTTATCCCGGAAAGGCAGCCTAGTCTCCAATCGCCCAGAAACCATTCTCCGAGTGTGAGCCTGATAAAAGTTCTCACACTCCACGTGCTCGGGATCCAGCCGAGACACGGTAGGCGGCTCTTCGATCTCCCAGAACCTCTGCATGATCTGAGCGAGGGCCGTTCCCGTAAAGGAAGCCTGATTCGACTGCTGCCACTCATCCACCATTCCCAAAATGGCGTTCCCGTAGATGGTGGGCAGCGCCATCAGCGAAGACTGATCCAGCAGTCTAGGCTTGCCGTTCATGATGTAACCCAGTACATCAGAACCCAACAAAAGGTCTACCGGACCCGCCATCCCGAAGCGGGGATCCGCCAACCTGAGACCCTTAGTACAGGACAAAAGATCCGGATCTATGTCCGCCTGAGGAAGCCAACCGACAACCGAATCCATGACGGTGGCCCTGACCGCAATCCTTTCCGAATAGGAATGTACGGACGAGAAGGAGAGGCGGGTCTGTCCAGCCGACCGCACCTCTGTGTTCCCGACTCCCCGCAACGGAGTCGGTGACGGAAACCTAGCCAGGCCCAGGCGATGAGCAACCCGGGTTGTCAAAATGCACCCCTGGGACCCTGTGTCCAAGAGCGCTCGTATCCGGACGTAGTCGCCTCTTGGACCCCAAACCCTTAACCAGAGGGTGGGCAGCAGGACCACCGGTGGATCCTGTGCCAAGGGAACGGAGGCTAGTCAATCCCTCCGAGGCCCGTCCGAACCCGTCGGACTACAGGGCCCAGCCCAATATGGCTGCCTAGTGCAAAGGGCCATCGGAGGGGGGGGCATATCCGGCCGCCCTGCCATACCGAAAGTAGGGCGGGTGGTACTCCAGCCTCGGATGTTCATGGAGGGGAGGCGTGTACGCCCTCCATTCCATCGGTCGCGGATCCAGCGGCGGAGAAGGATAACGCTGGGGAGGTGGCCCCCGTGGTGACTCCTGTATCACCCTTCCACCTCTCCAGTTCGCCCGCGTCCGCGCGGGCTGTGAGGTCGGTGACCGAGCCACGTGTAAGACGCCCCTTGTTGGGCTGCCCGGTGCTGCCGTGGGTTGGGGTGGAGGGGGTGTGCTCCACGCTGTAGCCACTTCATTGTTGTACAATGCGTGGCTCTGCGTGGGAGCGCCCCCGCCCGTGGAGGGCCCCCTCCCTGAGGGCTGTCGACCAGCACCATTGCTCCTGACGCACAAGAGCTGATGGTGTGGTCCCCCACACCCAGGACACGGCCGTGCCGTGGGGCAGTCATTGTACAGATGACCCCCCAGGCACCCGTAGCACCGACGCAACCGCCGAACGATCCCTCGTCGTTCGGAGGTCGTCCGCGCAAGCAGGGCCGGACACTGCACCAGCGCGTGAAGCTGGCCACAGTTCGGGCACTCCTGCTCCGACGCACTCGTCACCGTCGCCGTCCGCTTCACCGCACCCTGAGTGCGGGGATTGGTAGGTCGCGGTCCTGTTCCGGCAGGGCCACGAGCTGACGCGGCGGGCTGTGCCTCCTGAGGCGCCGACTCTGCCATCCTCGCCTCCCACTCCAGGACCC
This sequence comes from Ectropis crepuscularia, assembly GCA_963693475.1. Classification (NCBI taxonomy): domain Eukaryota; kingdom Metazoa; phylum Arthropoda; class Insecta; order Lepidoptera; family Geometridae; genus Ectropis; species Ectropis crepuscularia. The sequence goes on along the minus strand of OY856361.1, from coordinate 21,050,422 downwards.
GAAGTAGCTCCTCAAACGTGGGGAAGACCTTCGGGTCGCCGTGAAGGCCCCTTTCCCGCTCGAACCGGGCGCGCAACTCCAGCGGCACCTTGCCCAGCAGGATGTGGACCAGCAGGAACGACCAGTGTTCTACTGGCAGTCCCAAGCTGCGCAAGGCGTTGTACGCCACCTTCACGGGCGTGAGGATTAGCGGCCGCAACTGAGACCTCTCAGTCACCTTCGGCAGCCCCAGTATTTGTGACACGTGAGCGTCGGCGAGGAGCCGAGGATTTTGAAACCTCGTCTCCAGCAACTCCATCGCCGTGCCGAAGTTGTCGTCGTCCAGCTCCAGGTGCTGGACCAGGGAGAGTGCCTCACCCTCCAGTGACGTGCGGAGATAGGCCAGCTTCTCCGCCCTCGTCAAGTCCTTGCGTGAGTCCACGAGAGAGGCGAACATGCTCCGGAAGCCGCTCCACTCCCGCAGGTTCCCTGTAAACCTGGGCAAGTCCAGAGTGGGAAGGCGTCCCACTACACCCGAGCCCGCATCCCTGATGACGGGTCCCGAGCTCGCCCTTCCCTGACGAGACCTCTCCAGCTGGCGAACCCTTTCGGAGACCTCGTCGTACACATCCAGGATGCGCCGCATGTCCGCCTCGATCCTCTCCATCTGCTCCTCAGGTGGAGACGGCCTTGCATCCCGCAGCGATCCTGCGCTCCTCTCAGCGACCTCCAGGCGCCTGTCGAGCTGTTCTGCCCTGTTTAGCAGCGCCTCCTCCCGGTCTCTCCGGCCGACCAATCCTTGTAAGGATTCGAACCATCGGAGCTGGTTGGCCAAATCCGAAGCCATTTTAAATTTAAATTGTAAATTAGCCTAAAGTTCGGACAATGTCACAACAAATGTATCCGCAACCTAAAAAACCGGATACCACTTAATACTAATTTCCCGACAGTTTGGGGAGAAATTATAAACTGGGAACCCCCAAATATTCAGCCTACCCGGTATATTTTGCCAGAAAAATAAAACAAAAAGGGAGTATTTACGGCTAACCGCGCTCTGTCTACCAAAAAATGTTCAATATTTATCCCGAAATATCGTCCTGGGGCCCATAGCAGGAATAAAAACAATTAATATGTGCCGTTATACCGATTTTAACATTTACTTCCCTGATTGCAAACCGAGTAGTGCAAAGAAATGACTTACCTGAGGTTCCCGGCGTCGTCCAAAGGTCCAGTTTGGTCGTCAAGGAATAAGGAACGGGAGCAAGGGGAATTTGGAGTACCAAACCAGACAAATTCCGTAGACTTCCTCCGCCCAAGAACGATCCTGCGTTCTAGAAGCGGCCAATCCCGTAGCCGCTTTCACTGTGTGGTCTTCCAGCACCAATCCAAGGTCACAGTTCACGTTAATAATGTATTCCCGCACAATATTACACTTTTAACCAGAAAAGCAAACCAGATTATATAGATAACAGTAAAACGCGTCTTTTTCGTTCCAGCGAAAAACAGACAACGTCACTTCACAGCCGGCTGTCAAAACCATAGATCCGCTATGATTTTTAATGTTGCCCGATTATACGGAACAATTACGGCTAGCCGTTTTGAAAAACGGGGCCGTTTTGTAATGCAACTTCAACGATTAGCCGCATTGTCATTGCAATACGTTCTTCAATAAGGCGGTCCACGTTCAGCAGTTAAAATAACAACACAAAATCTAAATTAATTTAATTTATCTGAATAAATTGATCGATTATTTCGTACGATATTCCGTACTATTTTTTTTTCAACATTTTACCTCTCACATAAAGTTTGAAAGCCCATAACTTGATATCGGTGACGGTACACCTAAGAAACATGGTGAACTTCCATAGACAAGGGTCTATTATCGAAACATGTTCCATCGTAGATAGCATGGTCGCTTAACATCAGGTGAGAGGGTGGTCAAGTTACGACCTATTATAGTTTTAAAACTACTTGCATGGCTCGCTTCACTCAGGACCTCCCTTGAGCTTCTGGCTCCCACATTCTTTTAAATACACGGTAGTAGCGCCAAGACTAGGTGGAGTCGGGGTGCTCCGGGTCGGATCTGGGTCTCATGTAACCTACCCGGTCCGATTTAGTCTTAACAAGGTGGACGGTGGAAACGAAATAGTATCCAAGTAACGCCCAGGGTGATAAGTGCCACCCTAATAATATTGTGTACGATTCCTCCAAACTCCAGAATCCACTGTCACTTTAGCAATTTAGGAACACACAGTATTCAACGCCATAGTTGTTGTTATATCAGGCAGCGCCATGAGTGTTAAGAATCGGAACTAAAAATTATCAAAGAAGCGGCTAATCTCTCGCTTTATTACATTACGGCTAGCCGTGTTGAATAACGTATGGCGTTGAATACATTCCAGTGGTTTTTAAATCAGCTGTATTCAATCCGGCTGATCGTTAAACCGCCGCTTTACAAAACGGCCTTTAACCAACTAAGCCACCAGGCCAGGCAGTTTAATGTTTTTGAACTTTAAAGTTTTGGTTTTTAATTTTGATCTTTTGGAAAAATTTGGTCATGTACATTTCATTTAGCATACCTACTTAACAAAAAATTTGACCCCGTGCGAAGTCGGGACGGGCCGCTTGTCTCTTATAAAATAACGAAGGTCTGGCCTTCGTGGGCTCTTGCTCTAATGTACTTTCCCAAATCCCAGGGGCACACACTGCACACTGCGCACCGCACACTGCGCACCGCAGACGTAGGTCTCATTCTCATAAAACTATGTGGCTCTGTTCAGAATAAGCGATTACACTTTTATGTAAATAAACTACAGGATATTTATCAGCCAGTATTATGCTTACACATGTTTGAGTGTGGTTTTATATACAAGCCCGCAACAACTGCCTAGACCTAAACGAACGAAGGGTTGAGCTAGTTATAATTAAAACACGTCACGATATTGTCCAACTTTTTTTTATTTTCAATTCAATTTGCATTGTTTCGGAGCGTGGCGCCGGTGCGCTGCACGCCATCGCTATACAAATAACTTTTTAAAACACTTAATTTATCCTGCTCTTCTCCTACGATACTCATAAATATAACAAATACAATAATATAATTATAATGTACAGAAACAATAACCGGTGCGTGCGCGCGCGCCGTCGACCGCCGACTATGTACATAGCACCGGTACCCGCGCCCCCCACCCCCCACCCCCTCTGCGGACACAGGAGGTTCCCTATTAACTATTGAATTAAAGACTACAAATACTTTTGAAATTTGTGTCTGGATTTCTAATATCCCAGTCATCGCCAGATACAAGTACCTACATTACAGATTTACGTACAGTGAAATACTAACAAAGCTTTAAATATGTTTCCTATTTGCACAGTCTAATAAAGTAGTTTTTTTACAAACTGTACTATTTGTATGCTTTTTACTACTAATTGACGTGTAAATTGTATCTACATTAGTGAATAAAGAACTTAGACTTTGACATGTTGAGATCTGGCGCTGTCACTATCCATATTAACAAAGTAATGTACATAAAAGAATGAAATAGAAAACGTAGACTACGATCACTACATAAATGCAGAGTATTTGAACTATAGTGCCATTAGTTCCGCCGTCCCCCCGGGGCGGGCCAGAGGGCGCCACCAACAGTTTTACATCCGCGAGGATCCCGCGCTCGGCGGCGCGCGCGCACCTCACTACACAATATTAGTATAAAACAAACGCAACAATCGCACGCTCAGCTCGGCGACGGAACGTTACTATCAACCAGGGTTACAGCTCGCTGTGGGCTGTGCGGCCGACCGCTGACCGCCGACCGCCGGGGTCTCACAGACCGAACACTCGTCACGAGGGATACAATCCTGCTTTTGAAAATAATACTTTGTTCGAAGCCTTCCTCAACGACACTATCAACTATCAGCTAAGAGAAAGAAACAGAAAGTGCAGTTTCAGAATCCAATACTTACATCAATAATTCATCAGATAGCCGCGAAAATAATGAACTAAAACATAGAACCAATTTCATTAATAATATCAGATTTTCATGTAAATATGAAATAGATAATTACTCTCGAGACTGTATCTGAGTAGAGACGTCGATAACGGGAAACCTAACATCGTAGTCTGTGTGACCCCGGCCCAACATTCAATATATATATCGTCAGTTGACTAGTGTCGGACGGTCCGTCCTAAGTGATGCAGTATGCACTCGTAGTCAAGCACGACAACCTCTCGAAAAAGTATTTGCACTGAAATCCACAGGAATTTATTAAATCTGAAAATTTCTAATGAGGCATTTTCAGGGAGCAGAAAACTTGTCCGAAAATAGCTCTGAATTTCGACCAACGTTAATTTATTTTTTAGGTTTAATTTAGTTACGAGAAATTTGAATATTATAGGTAATACTTGACATATTTTATTATTCAATCTGACATGATAAAAACGCCTCATAGAAAAAAAAGCGATTTAACACAAGATAGGACTAATAAAATAATAATAACTAAATTAAGACTTATTTACAATTCCATTGAGTTTGAGGAGTCGGTACTACGAAAATAGATATTACGAAAATGGGACAAACAATACGTATAATATAATGTGACAAATTACCTTAAAAAAAAACGAACAAAACATTACCAAAACAGGACAAGCTACCATCAAAACGGAACAATACAGTACTATCAAAATTATACATATCGACAAAATCAGGCCATATGTCCCATTTACAAAAATATCAACGACAACATACCCAAAGTACAATCTAAAACAGACTAAAATCTTGTTTCTTTGCGATTTTAAAACTAATAAACTATGAAACAAAATTCAAAACAATACGTCATCAGACAAATACTTTTTCGAATCGTTTTCACTCCTCGCAAACTCCTGCCAATTACATGAATCGTGGCAATACACCGCTCGCAACACTTAATGAACCCCCAGAAGTTAGACTAGAATACAAAATCAACAGCGCCAATGAGCGTCCGTATTCCTGTTTCTGGGTGACTGACTACAAATAAAGTTATTAAATTACTGAACTAAGTTGAACAAAATGAAGAGCAAGGTTCACAGCTACAACTCTTGATTTCCGGCTTTTATTGTGGTTTAGGCTCACAATAACAATTATTCTCTGTGTGATTTCTGCGATTCTGTGACACCTGACGGGATGTTTACAAACTGACAGATGTATAAAAAAATTTGCCAAATTATTGACATTGATTGATTGATATTATAAAATGAAACATACTCATACGCAGTGTATGTTGAGAGCTTGTAATGTTTTACAGGTAATTAGTATTCACCAACCACCAACCCCTATTTTCATTTGCTCGTCCTAAATTCTGAGAGTTCATCCAGCATTACCCGATCATACATCTAGAGTACGCATCACGTGGTCCGAGCCGCGAGCTCTCAGCGCCGGCCGGCCGACCCGCGCGGGTAGAACGACGCGGGCCAAAACCAGCCGCATCTCGACCTACCCACATCTAATAAAATAAATCTATACCTTTCCTTTTGCACAATTGATTTGTTCAGCACAGTTTACGTATAACTAAACTGCACATATATATAGGGTTAAATGCGGAGTGCGCTGTCAGAGTGGTGTCGCTTTTGGCCCGCATCGCGCCCACAGACGAGGTTAGACGCCGCGACGGCCGGTTTGAGTCGAGGGTGGATTTGAGCCCGAGCCGTGACAGCGGAACCGCCCGAGATTACGATTCATCATTATTTTTTCGATTAATTAATTTCATAGGAAGGTAGCCGACGAGCGTGGCGCGCCCGTCGGCGAACAACTCACACAAAATCCCTATTTTTATACAAACAAAAACATATCCAGGGATTCGCGAGATATTACCCTGTTCTTTGTTAAGTCTACAATCATAATACTTAAATTTCGTCACTTAAATAAAACGCTCGGGTCGTTTGTTACGGCTTTAAATGCCACCCTCAATCAAATAGCCACATTCTCCGTCCCTGTCGCGCTCGCCGCGAGGCCGGAGGGCAGAGAGGGACGGAGTAATTGCTGCCTTGGGTATCCCAACGTTCACAGCCGACTGGAAAGAAAACTGATCGCCGAAGGAAATCGATTTATTTTCTTTTTTTTTTTCGTGCGGCCTGCGCACGCGCTCTCTTTATCACGTTACACGGGTCGGGGCGGCGTGACGTCACGTCCGCCGCTCTACGAAATTTTATTTTCACAGCTACAAATAAAAAATATACTCGATTTTCGGATACACGACGGATGGTTTGGATTATTATGTTTTTATACTTTGAGTTGTTGGTTTCTGTCACGCCGGGGCTTCGCCTCGGCTTCCGGTTTTGTGAATTCGTCTGTTCGGATACTATAACTGCTTGAAATCATTCTCTCTCTCTCTCGCTCTTTCGTAATGTCTGTGATTTAACACTTCAGTGTGGTTTTTTTTGAAATGTTTTAGATAATGATTAATGTGATATACAATTAAAACATAAACATGCCCCACAAACAATAGATAAAACAAAATGGTGGTCTGGCGACCAATCACAAACCTTCGTTTATAGGCTATGCCGTAAACACGTGATGCGATTGGCAGCCCGATGCCATCATTTACATAGAAAGTAAATTTATAATTTTGAATAGTGTGGTCAAACGCAAATCTGGACCTCAAATCAAGCGTAAAATAGCTCAAGACAGATACACATTGAAGGAAGACAGAACACCCAGCGGTGGGAAAATTTAGAATAACATAATATTTAAGTTTCGCGCACTACCATTTTTTTTTTAAATAAGGAGTGACGAGACGAGCAGGATATGTGCCTGATGGTAAGCAACATGCCTGCCACATAACAGCACATTGACACGCAGCTATTGGAACATGAAGAGCCAAAATCATTACCTAGCACCGCACTGCGCTCGTCACCCAGAGATCTAAGTTGTTATATCTCTAAGCCCTGTAATTTCACTGGAAACATTGCCCTTCAAACCGGAACACAGTATTGTTTGCACATTACTGCTTGGCGGTAGAATAATTGACAAAGGTGTGGTACTTCCCCAGGCGGACTCTGCTAAGAGTTCTACCACTACAAAACCATATGCATAAACGTACTACATAACATATTATTTATTACTTCATTGGTTGGCATCACGAAATACGCGATTAATCGCAGTCGTATTTACCAATACAAAAAAGTAAGACATTGAAAGAGCGAGAGAGATGATTAGTTGACTTAAACTCTTATTTACATGGCTAAATTTAGTCGATCGAATTTAGAAGCAAGCAATCTTCGCTTCAGAATTTAGTATGCTAGATTACCGACTGCTTTTACTGAATTCAGTAGCGACTTAAATCCGACTTAATTTAGCCAAGTGTAATAAGGATTATAAGTTCAGCGCTGTAGTGTTGAGACGTTAGTGTGAGTGGTGTGGTGAGTGCGTGCGGCCCGTCGTGTGGCCGTGTCGGCGGCGCGGCGCGGCTAGGTGGGCGGGTGGTCGGCGGCGGCCAGCCGCAGCGCGGGCAGCGCGCCGCTCGCGGCCGGGAGCTCCGCGCCCGTCTCCACCTGCACACGGGACACTTCATTACACTACCAACACACAAATATATGCTCCCACTTTTACTAATTCACAAGTCACTTAGGAGTGCTCTTTACTTTGTTGTTCAAGTCTGTGGTCAAATTCAGAACAAATTTATCTATTATTTTTGAAGTGAAAACTTCTTTAGGCGCGCCTAGACAAATTTTTCGTGGGGTGTCAATTGGATTCTACCATTCGGGACCTTGGCCATTGGGCATCTAGAAATGCGTCAGCCAATGGGAAATGCTGAAAGGGCGTGGCCTCGACAGCATGGCATGGCCATCTAGAAATGCGTGAGCCAATGGGAAATGCTGACGCATTTCTAGATGGCCATGCCAAGATGCCCAGGCAACGCCCTCCAACGGCAACGGTTACACTCGTGTAGTTTCCAAGGTAAGCTTTCAAATTCTGAGTTATAAGTTTTCACTTCTATCGGCCAATGACTGCCAATTTTTTTTATTATATTAATGTTTTTTTTAATTCATTTATTTAAAGTTTGCTTTATGGTCTAATTCCGACCACAAATTAACAGTAAGAGTATTCGACCAGACTTTAACAATAAACAAAATAGTATTTATGTGCGTGTCAAATACATGACACGCATGTGTGTAAAGTTTTTTTTTATTTAATTAATGTATTTTTAACTTCTTGATCAACGATTTTCTAAGACAAATTATATTCATTTATTACACAAAAAATTTTTCAGTTGCCACGAAATTTGTAGTTGATAAATGTTCACTTAAGATTTGTTTTGTCAAATCTACCCTCAACATTTTTGAGAGTAGATTCAAATTTTTTATTTTAATATTATGATATGTTGAGTCATAGGTTTGCCGACCGCACCAACAAAAAAGTTTTAAGCATAATTAAAAAGATAGCATTTTACGTTCCTTGTCTGTTTAAACTACAAATGTAGGAAATTGACTACTATTTCGTGGCCGCCATTTCCGTAACAAGGAGTACAAAGTAATTTTGCTTCACATAATAACACCATTAGAAAGGCACAGTTCTCTAAAATCTTTCGATGGTCATAGTAAATCTTATGAGTATAACTGGCATGTTATGACTACAAATAAGTACCCATCGCTAGTCTATGTAGCTACTCAATATCATTCTCGTCTCATAAATATTTACTCTACGCTGAGACACAAGACAAGTTGCCGTCTTGAGTATGGTAAGTGAGTATTCTTAACTTATTACCACAGTATAAAGAAAAATATAAATGTACTACCAGTAGTTCATTTCCTTTGATCTTGGGAGAAACGCCGATAATGTCTAGACACGGGTAGGGTTGTCGCAATTTTAAAATTCTATTTTTAATTATTATTCTAATTAATATTTATATTAAATTCTTAAGACTTTGTGACATTACTTTTGTGACCTTTGACATTGATTGAATGATTTTTAATTGATAATTGTATAATTTATGGGGAACCTTTTCCTGAAATAAATTAATTAAAAAAAAAAAAACGTGGCACCAAAATAAAATTAAAACATACGGAAGACGTCAGCCCTGAGCCGCGCTCCTGCAATACTAACATTGTAATGTAGGCAATGCAGGAGCGCGCTTCCCGCGTCTTACCCCGCACGATTGGCTCGTCTAGACGGCTTCGTCGAACGACTGTATGATTTAATAGATTTAATTATAGTACGCTTTCATATACGAGTATGTTCTACGTAAGTGCGTAAGTACATGATGTTAGTTATGTTAAATTACATCGCATTATATCTATTGACATACTTTAACTTGAATCACATATTTATGACTATTTTTTATAATAATAAATTTAGACCAAAACATATTGCATTGCCAAACATATGGCATGTCTCTCGAAGAGGCCACTTTACAACTTTACGTAAGTATTTAAAAAAAATCTTTAAGTATCGTCTTATCTTACCTACAAAATTCAATAAATATTTTTTGTATTTGTATATTTAGTATGTTCAAGTAAGTAGGATCCTGCGCCTAGAGGCAGTAAAGCCCATCTGAGAGCAATCAGCCATAAGTCATTTAAAAAAAATGGTTGTCTGTAAAGTCGGTTTACTGACGATAGTTAAACGTGACAACGTCTTAAGAAATCAGTACGCTGATAGCGCGAGTAGTGATACCGCTCGACTCGGCGGGTGGCGCCCTCAGCGCTCAGCTTCGTCCGCATAACACGGACGACGAACTAACGGTAACGTTAACGTTACATGACGTCATGTTTTGAGGGCGTGCAGCCGGCTTCACCGAATTATAAGACGTTATCACGTCAAAAAAAACACATACCTAGTAATGAACAGTAGTCAACGGTAATTCGGCAGAAAGAGATGTAAACATTCTAAATATGTATGAGTGCAATACCTTAGAGAGTGTGCTCCGTCTTCGACTGCACCGTCGCTATCTCAGCCGACTCGGCGGTCAAAGACGGGCCTAGTGGTCATAAAACAATCATGTACTCTCCGCACGCACGCAGTACAGTAACACGTACAACGTACGCACGTGTATGTACGTATTATTGGAGTGACAATAGTTATAGGGATATATAGGGAACCAGACTACAACTATTCACTTTAAACGCAAAAATTTAATTATTTAATATATTTTATTATATTAATACGTGAAGCAAAAACTTTGTAAGTACCCCTTTTTACGAAAACCTATCACTGAAAAGTGCATAAAAATCAGATAAGTAGTTTTAGAGAAAAATGGCAATATGTGTTTGCACAAACATCCTCTCACGTCAAATATAGGCATATACCGTCTCTGTTCCGTCGCGGGTACAAATACGACGGAGTAGTATGAAACTTCACGTCGCGTTGGAACATCGGGGGGTCTACCGCCGAACGAAAAATGTCATCGCTTTGATGTTTCTCTCTCTTTTCTTTTCGCTTGAAATGATAGAGACAGCATTAGCAAAGCGATAGCCGATTTAGTTAGGCGGCAGAAGCGTGGAACGGATTGGATTGAAATTTGTAACTCAGGTTACAGCGTGGAATAACACATAGGTTACTTTTTATCACAGGAAAACAATGATAACGGAAACGACGCGGGTAAATACGCGAGGCGCTGCTAGTATAGTTTATATAAAGAAGGAGTGTCGAATGCCAAATATTCTTTTAACTATGCATAAAAAATACATTAAATCAATAAAAAAAACATTACACACACTAACATATTTTTGACACGCATGCGCATATTTTCTGCTCTTTCAAAACGCAAAAATGCATTCATGAAACCAGGTAAGTAAAAATTATATTATGTGTGGTCAATGGGTGCAGATTGTGAATAAGCAATGAATTGAAGGTGGGATCTCTGAATTCCGCAATAGGTTAGACCTGTGTTGTGGAATAGTGCCAGTCAGTGGAAATCGGCATGTGCTTGGATGAGTGTAGGGATGTAGGGTGAAAACGTGTGTGTGTACTGACGAGCGTGGTGGCGTGCTTGATGGTCTCGTAGGTGAGCCAGCAGATGGCGGCGGCCGGCATCTGGTACAGCACGCGCGCGCTGGCGCCGCGGAAGAACCCGCGCGGGCCCGACGCGGCCAGCACCGCGCGCGCGGCGTCGCGCAGCCGCTCCGCGCCCGCAGACTCCTGCACACCACATCCACACACACCACATTACACACATCTGTAGAATAACCATAACGTAAACAGTCCGCAAACCGTTCTCACTGCTGCGAGTTTTTTTTTTTGAAGTGAAAACTTCTTTAGGCGCTCTATAGACAGAATTTTCGTGGGCTGTGAAATGGATTCATCAATCGTCACGCTTGGATATGAAAATGGATGGGATCGGATATGAAATCTTCGGGTAAACTCGGTAAAAACGGCCAGGTAGTTACCAGGGTAACAGAAACAGTAAAGAGTTTCGATTACCTACCTCCAACAGCCCAGCGTTTATCTCTAGATACCAGGACAACAGAAATATAAAAGAGTTGCGTTTGCCCCTAGGTACCAGTAGGCAACAGAAACAGTAAAGAGTTGTAATATTCTGTATAATTACGTTGATATAAAACTAGATGGCGCAACCATCGATTTAGCTGGCGGTGTTGAAATTATGCGAATGTACATAGACCTACGACGATGGTTTAACAAATAATTTGTTTGGTGATGATTAAATTAGACAATTCAAATAAAAGTGAAAACATTTGAGTAACAAGTTTTCACTTCTATCGGCAGTTCCTATGACTGCCAATTTTTTTTTTTATATTGACGAGCCGAGCAGGACATGTGGCTGATGGTAACCAACATGCCTGCCACATGACACAGCTATAGGAACTTGAAGAGTCCAAATCATCACCTAGCACTGCACTGCGCTCCTCACCCAGAGATCTAAGATGTTATACCTCTAAGCCCTGTAATTTCTCTGGAAACATTGCCCTTCAAACCGGAACACAGAAATGTTTGCACATTACTGCTTGGCGGTAGAATAACTGGCAAAAGTGTGGTACTTCCCCAGGCGGACTCTGCTAAGAGTCCTACCACTACATTCATTCTCTCGCAAGGAGAAATTCAAGGCATCTTAGATACAGTACAAGTAAATACATAGATCAGGTTTTTCCGCACGGTTCCTTTGTACCAATCGTAAGCAGTCTTTGTTTGTAATAAAGAGCTTTCGTTTTAAAAAAGAAATAAAATAAAATAGGCAGTCATAGGGACTGCCGATAGAAGTGAACACGAATAACTCATTCATTTGATAGCTCACTTTGGAAACTACGCGGGTGAAACAGGAGGACGTGGCCATGACCAATGGCTATCTAGATCATACTTGTTTACCTGAAGATTTATTTCATTTACGAACGTGACGCTTGAGCTCAATTCACAGCTCAAGGAAAATAGGTATATGGTACGCCAAAAGAAGCTTTTACTTCAAAAAAATAGAGTGGTAAAATTGCTACTAGTAAAGTTTTTTTTATTTGACATTTTGTATTATTATTGGTAAGCCCACCCCAAATAGTTTGGTGCACCCGGGCTGTACGTACCTGCGTGTTGAGCAGCGTGGGGCGGCTGTACGTACCTGCGTGTTGAGCAGCGTGGGGCGGCTGTACGTACCTGCGTGTTGAGCAGCGTGGGGCGGCTGTACGTACCTGCGTGTTGAGCAGCGTGGGGCGGCTGTACGTACCTGCGTGTTGAGCAGCGTGGGGCGGCTGTACGTACCTGCGTGTTGAGCAGCGTGGGCCGGGTGTACGTACCTGCGTGTTGAGCAGCGTGGGGCGGGTGTACGTACCTGCGTGTTGAGCAGCGTGGGGCGGGTGTACGTACCTGCGTGTTGAGCAGCGTGGAGCGGGTGTACGTACCTGCGTGTTGAGCAGCGTGGGGCGGGTGTACGTACCTGCGTGTTGAGCAGCGTGGGGCGGGTGTACGTACCTGCGTGTTGAGCAGCGTGGGGCGGGTGTACGTACCTGCGTGTTGAGCAGCGTGGGGCGGGTGTACGTACCTGCGTGTTGAGCAGCGTGGAGCGGGTGTACGTACCTGCGTGTTGAGCAGCGTGGAGCGGGTGTACGTACCTGCGTGTTGAGCAGCGTGGGGCGGGTGTACGTACCTGCGTGTTGAGCAGCGTGGGGCGGGTGTACGTACCTGCGTGTTGAGCAGCGTGGGGCGGGTGTACGTACCTGCGTGTTGAGCAGCGTGGGGCGGGTGTACGTACCTGCGTGTTGAGCAGCGTGGGGCGGGTGTACGTACCTGCGTGTTGAGCAGCGTGGAGCGGGTGTACGTACCTGCGTGTTGAGCAGCGTCTTGCACACGTCGAGCGGCGTGGTGGCGGCGGCGGCGAGCGCCCCCGCGCATGCGCCGGCGAGCGCGTGCGCGCCCGGGTTGTACGCGCGCGCGGGGTTCAGCCGCGCCTGACACCACTCGTACGTCACGAAGTGCAGCGCCTGTAACGCACCAGAGCCTCACATTTATTTATTTAATCAGAATGGCATATCGCCACTTATAGACTACAGGCCCGTGAACAAAATTTACGTAGTACTTAAATGAACCACCAGGAGACCTATGTAGGATGATAGAAGGGTATAAAGTAATAAGATTCAGCACTATGCCGTCACTTGTAAGCTGTCCAACTGAGTACAGTCGAAGGGGGGGGGGGGGGGGGGGGGGGATTGCAACCCTCGATAATTTCTCCTTGTGGCATGATTTTTGAACGGCGTTGCAGAATAATAGATTAGAAGAGGTATTGAAACTATGAAAATTAAAAATCGTGATTTTTCGACGATTTACAGATTTTTAGATTATAGATTTACAGATTTACATTTGATTATGTACGGCATTGGTTCCATACAGTTTCAATACCTCTCCTAATCCATTATTTCCCATTGCCGTACCAAAATCATGCGACAAGGAGAAATGATCGAGGGTTGCAACCCCCCTCTTCGACTGCACTCAGTTGGAGAGCTTACAAGTGAGAGCATAGTGCTGAATCTTATTACTTTATACCCTTCTATCATCCTACATAGGTCTCCTGGTGGTTCATTTACTACGTAAATTTTGTTCACGGGCTTGTAGTCTATTACTCCTATAGAACATCTAGGTATTCTGAATTCTGACATCAGTTCCCTTCAGTCACCGTCAAATACATCGCACGTTGGTTTCGCATCGAGCATGGCATTGAGCGCACCATTATGCAGAAACTAAGGCCGGAACGTGACAAAATTTGAAAATTAAATAAATAATACGTAATGGCCCTGTCTTTAGAGTGGGGCCTGGAAAATCGTTTTTGACAATATTACTCATTTGTCATTCCAACGAGGATGTAACACCACTTGGAGTGACCGACGGAATCAACACTCAACGAAATTGCTAATCGTGCCGACGTTGACCGAAAACGAACCGCATCCTTACACATCCTTCAGTTTAGAAGGAATATTATCATTTATAAACAAGACTTTGGTTAGATAAATCATAATGGTAAGGCGCGGACTACACAGCGGGGCACAACTATTTCAAATTTTGATGACTGACTTAACATGTTGAATGATGGTGATCGTCACAGTACAGCACGAGCGCCGCGTACCTGGAATGGCACGTTCATGGTGACCTGTGTGCCGTAGGAGCGGTAGAAGGCGCGCAGCCCTTCAGCGCGGTAAATGCGCCGGAAGCAGTCCCACACGCCGCGGTACTGTGAGTTCAGCATCTGCAGCCGCTGCTTCACCACTGGAACACCAACGAAAGAACATCACACACCAGCCACTGCAGACAGGCCTCGCCTAGCGACCCATAGCATAGCATAATGAGCCGCGGTCCGAAGGGGAGGGTCATTAAAGAGTCCGAGTCAATTACCTAATTAGGAGGTTATTTCTAGAGTTCTCCACAATTTTACCTCTTGATAAAATGGCTTAGATTGAAATGATAGTCATAGTAATAGCTTGGGCTATTTAACCAGGCAGTAAATAAACCCCAGCTTCCTCATTTTTTAAAACTATTACATATATGTATATATTGGTGGTGGAGGAGTATTTGTTAAAATATAAGGTTAGCGTCACTTTCATAGCTATGGGAACAAATGGGGCGGACAGATTGAGTTATGGTTGTCGCATCTTGGGCACATAGCTTGCAACCAAAAAGAAACAGGTGGGACTACACCGTGGACTACACTCTTCAATATTGAAAGTGGTGTCAGATCAAGCTCTGGCTTATAGAGACAGGTTGGGAGTTGGAGCCGCGGTTAGTACCCGGTTGAAACGAAGAAATGGGAACCTTGAGAGAGAGAGAGATAACTTCAATAAAAGCTGTACATGAATATTGCAGGAAAGTAACACTTACTTATTCTTTGTTTTGAGTCTCAATTAATATCAAATATACATGTTCTGCTTAGCACCGAGCGATAACGGATTGTGAATGATAATGATATGATATTAACACCAATAAGTCAGTACTTCTTCATTTTTTCCAAGTTTCACAAACAAAAGTAAGCCAATAATGTGTTGCAAGAATGTAATGTGGATATTGCGTGTAATTTAAACACAAGTGCATTTTCACGTTGATTTCGCCAGTCATGCTCACAGAGTGTTTATTAAGTATATACATACACGTAGTTTTGCGCTCGGTCGTGTTTACAACTTCTGTGCGCTCGCGACTCGACGACAGTCGATCTCATAGACAAGTAACTTAAGTAACGAATTTGACCCAGTCTTAAGAACTTTTTCGGAACAGTCGATACAATTTAGTTCAACGTAACAAAGTGGTGATCAAGATCAGGGGCACAGAATAAATATATAAATAATGGTGAACATTTCTCACACAACACCACCTAGCCATAGGATTAGGAGAGGTCTACCATATAAAGCAGTATACAGTATACTGATGACAAACACATCAAAAAGTGACATAATACTTTGCCCTGTGATAAGACACATAAGCAGGCCCACCTTACGTCCCCAAAGTTTGGAGTCACGGTCTTCTCTGCCAATGAGGGAGTCAGATCCATAACTCACTACACTGGCCAAATGCGGGTTATGACCCATGCCCTCGAAAGATGTTTTCTTGGAATATGCCGGTAAAACTTCTACACCTGGGACGCAACAGCCCCAAATGCCAACTATAAACCTCCCGAGCGTTACGTACGTCACATCAAATAAGGTCTAAAGTCGGCGGCTACGGTTGGCCGCTAAGGATGTCAGAGGATATCGTGTTGAACCAATACCAACAATATTACTGTGTTGATTAAATCTCTCGAACCATCCTCATCTTAGTCAATGGATGTGTGAAGGTAAGTCACCTCGGATAGTGGATGGTAACCGATGGCTGGATCAAAATTTAGGTCGTTGTAAAAATTGCTGATATTGAACACGATTCCCAAAATTTCTGACGTAATGTAAAAATTTGACCAGGTTTAACCCGGACTCCATTGAAAACCCCGTACATCCTGCCTCACGGACAGCCTCCCGAATTAGGGGAAACCTGTGCTTTCAATGCACAAAGGGCGGTAATGTCGCGAGTTCTAACCACCGTTGGTTGTACTCTGCTTCTGATTCTTTAGTTTAGGCTTTAGATTGACGTATTTACACATATTTTCATATTAATACTAGCTGACCCCGCAAACGTTGTTTTGCCATGTAAATAAAGGTATGAAAAATAGCTAGTAGCCGATTCTCAGACCTACTGAATATGCATATAAATTTTGGTTAAAATCAGTAAAGCCGTTTTGGAGGAGTAAGGAAACAAACACTGTGACACGAGAATTTTATATATAAGATATTTTCTTTTTTGCACATAGCTAGCTGTCAATGAAAATACATGATTATAAAATACAGGCTTGCAAGTACCATCAAGTAAATGTCTACAGACTATTCAATGCATGGCCGTAGTTGGACGACTTTTTGCGTAGAGTTCCGCCTTATTATACTCCGATAGTTTTTATAAGTAGTTTGTATCAATAGCTCGTAGGATGGCGGCTCGGATGCGCAGTTGCCGATATCCTTGGATCGTGTTTTCGCTGAGGTTCTATCAAGTTAAACGCAGCGTGGCGAATTCAATATTTTTTACCGTGGAAATTAAAGACTAAGCCAAAGAGATTAACCATATACGTACGAGTAGTGCCATCATTATACGACTACAGTGCTGATCTCGGGAACTAACGGACGAAGATAATTTTCCTGTTGGATAGTCCTTTTATCGACGTAGGCTATATAACATTACGCTACTATCAATAGGAGCGGAGCATGAATGAAGAATGTAACAAAAACGGGAAAAACATTCCTTTTTGAGAGCTTTCGTTGCGTGCGCGCATAACATTACGCTACCATCAATAGGAGCGTAGCATGATTGAAGAATGTAACAAAAACGGGAAAAATATTCCTTTTTGAAAGCTTTCGTTGCGCGCGCTGAATTCCGTGATAGAATGTGTCTATCTTGGGGTCATTATTAACCTTTTATTGATATTCAAATCGCGGATTAATAACGTGTCGGGTAATTTATATAAAAGATTAAGATAACCGAGCGAAGCCGCAACGGGCTGTTAGTCCTATATAAAACGGAACGAGTGAAAATGTATGTCAGCGAATTAGACATTTTTTTTACCCGTATATCATATGAACCGTTCTGAAGACGCTTCTTTAAACTACGCGAGAGCTCGATAAGCCGGGAGCTACCAGACAGGGCAGGCGCGTCACATCGATACGACCATACGTGACTATGGTTGACCGGCCATGACTTTACTTAATTTCGACCTATTTATCGTGTCGTCTGTATATAAATATCGTTGTTATTATTCCATGTTATGGGTCAATCGCTTGGATACGGCCGTGGGGAGATAAACCGTGGTGTTTACGGTCGCGGGTTCAAGGAACCGGAGGGAAATCAGACTAGAGCACTTGTACTCATATCTCTAGAAATACACCCTCTGCAGGGTTGCCATCCGTCCGGGTTTCCCCGGATTTGTCCTAGTTTAGAGGGCGTCCGGACATTTGTAGTCCGTGTTTAAAAGTTGAAGTCTTGGGCCGCCCGCAACTCTTGCCCCGACCGGGGGGTCTACCGCCTAACGAAAAATGCTTTGACGCTTAGACGCTTTGGCATTGCCGTCTCTTTCATTTCAAGCGAGAAGAAAAGAGACAGCAATATCAAAGCGTTTTTCGTTAGGCGGTAGAAGCGCGGGCCTGCACGCCGCGATCAACCGACGATCCGACTCACTTAATTCTCACTAAAATAATGATAAAAGATAACTAAATATACTTTATAAAAGTCTGAAAATACATAGAAAGATAGAAGTTTTTTAAACATTTTCAATTGTTTTAATCGCACTGGGACTCTATAATCCGGGGTTTTCACGACACCGCACTACCTGGCGACAATACTATTTACCTATGCACGAATAATCTACGATATCGATACTCAAGTACAGGCATATCTTATACTTTACACTTACTTATATTCATTGTATAATCAGAATGAAGCATGTAATAAATATTAATCTGTATAAATATGCTATTTATCATAATAATGTTTTAATGCGAAAGTTCGAATGTTTGTCGCTTACCTACTCATGTCGGAGCGGCTCAACAGATCAGGCAGACATTTTATAAAGAGTGACGAGACGAGCAGGACATGTCCCTGATGGTAAGCAACATGTCTGCCACATGACAGCACACTGACACGCAGCTATAGGAACATGAAGAGTCCAAATCATCACCTAGCACTGCACTGCGGTCATCATCCAGAGATCTAAGATGTTACATCTCTAAGCCCTGTAATTTATCTGGAAACATTGCCCTTCATACCGGAACACAATTAACACCTAATGCTTGTACATTACTGCTGGGCGGTAGAATAACTGGCAAAGGTGTGGTACTTCCCCAGGCGGACTCTGCCAAGAGTCCTACCACTACAAATTGAATTGAAATAACGGCTCTGCTAGTAGCATTGAAAATATGAAAGTTTGTATGTTTGCTGCTCAATCACGTCGCAACGGCCGAACGGATCGGGTTGAAATGTGGGACATATAAATATGTACAACTGTACAGTCTACAATCCGCGGGTCTACCGCCGAACGAAAACTGTCTTAGCATTGATGTTGCTCACTCTTTTCTTTTCGTTTGAAATGATAGAGACAGCAATGGCAAAGCGAAAGCCTTAAATTTAGTTAGGCGGTAGAAGGCCCGGAATGGCATATGTATTTATATGCTATGCGGCATTTTCATCGCGGGAAAATGGAGGGAACGGGTACTGCGCGGGTGAAACCGCGCGGTTTTGCTTCATGTGGGATGTGTGATTCCATCTTATTGTCGCCTGTAAGACATCGGCTCTTAGTGATAAGCTCGCTGTGGTATATTTTATAAGTATAATGTAGGTAGTCGTAAGATGTTTTGGTACTGTGGTAACATGAATAAATGTGTCGTTCAGCTGCTAACCACGCCTCTTATTAGTTCCCCAATTTATATTATTTATTCCCTGGCTAGGATATCACACTCGCCAATTGCTGTTTTATTCCGTATAGGTTTTGTGTATTTGTTTGTTTACTTTGAATAAAGCTCAATGAAAAGTTAAACTATCTATAAGTAGAATATTTTTAAAGTAAGTACAGTCCATCCAGACAGGATGTGGTTAAACGCAATCCATCCTCGACACAACAATAATATGAATGAGAGTGAGTAAGCAGCCAACAAGTTAATAGCAATTCAACTTGACAGCTGGCGATTAGTTTTATCATCGCTTAGCATTACCTACTTACTTGTATTACCTTTTTTTTTTGAAGACACAAAGATTGTAATTATCGGGGAAAACCCACTCAGGCAACGTATTCCATAGCCTAGACGTTCTTATCACAAAAGTTGAGTCGAATCTCTTCGTTCGTGTCTTTGGAATATCAACCATGAAACGATGTCGCTTTTTCGAGCTACGAGCATTCCGATAGAAAAAAGGACAAGGTGGTATCAGATCATGCAGATCAGTCGCACACTCTCCGAAGTGTATCCGATAAAAAACCGATAGGCTAGCAATTTTTCGGCGATGTTCAAGACTTTGGAGTCTTTTTCGCACAAGAGTGTCGTTACCTATGAGCCTTTTGGCACGTCTCTCGATCGATTCCAGAGCTTCCAGCTGATACTTAGCCGATCCATCCCAAAGGTGCGAACAGTACTCCATACAGGAGCGAATCTGTGCTTGATATAATGTAAGCAACTGTTCAGACTTGAAGTACCTTCGCACCTTTGAAAGGACACCTAGTTTTTTGGCAGCTAGTTTAGCCTTAGACTCGATATACGAGCCAAAGTTGAGCGTAGAGGTCAAAGTAACGCCCAAAAGCTCAAGACGGTCAGAAACCGGCACGGATACACCTCTAAAAGTAGGAGTCAGTTCCAATGGACTCCTTTTAGCGGAGAACAGACACGCCTGCGTCTTATTCTCGTTGAACTTGATCAGATTGGCAGCGCCCCATTTATACCTACTTACTTTATTCTGCCATTCGGTACGCTAAGTTTTTTCAATGATAACAAGCTGTCCCCCCCCGAGTTTCGCCTGTGGTACATAATATATAGCCTATAGCACTGACTGTAGCACAGTGACTGTGCCCGAGATTTGCGCGTTCAAACAAATAAACTATTCAGTTTTATGACATATTAGCAGTGCCCCGTGGTTTTACCCGCGTAGTTCCTGTTGTTCCCGTTATTTCCCCGGGATAAAAAGTAGCCTATGTGTTCTTCTAGACTATAATCCAACTGTATTCCAAATTTCAGCCCGATACGTTACGGCGTGATTGAGCAACAAACATCCAAATATCCAAACATCCATACGTTGACATTTACAATATTAGTGTGAAGTAGAGTTTGTTTAGGAAGCAAAAAAATTACATTGATACGGTATAAACGTATAAACGGTTTGTACTCAGACGAACGAAAAAAAAAACTAACGAAAGATATTATTATACACAAGAAAAATACAAAACTGCAAAATCCAAACACATCAAGTAGAAGACGAATGAAGGCCAGGAGGTTTTTTTAAAAATAAATTCAATATTACTATTTCAAGAACTCTAAAGGAAAAAAACTAGGCCAAGAAAAAAACCCTAAATGATTTTCCCATCAGCATAAGGCAACATTGTTCTGTACATACCAACGAGTCAAACTCAAAACACAAATTGAAACCAGCTCCGGTGTAACTCTAACCCAAGATTCGTTGCGGCGCTGTGCGATCGAAGGGTCAACTTGTACTTGTCAACCACACAACCAAATCAAATTACATTCATCGATGAATATATTTTTGACGTGACAACGTCTTATAATTCGATGAAGCCGGCTGCACGCCCGCAAAACATGACGTCATGTAACGTTACCTACCGTTACCTCGCCGCTGGCGTTACCTCGCTCTAAGGCGTAGTTGAAGTTGTCACGTTCAACTAACGTCAGTAACCCGACTTTACAGACAACCATTTTTTTTTCTCAGTTTTATCATACAATCAATCCTTCGGACTTCCGACTATGAGCAGATGTGTTGTTGAGGCTTTTGTCATACAATTTGAAATTTGGTATAGGGAAAGTCTACAGCCTGTAAAAAGGACATACGCCACTTTTTTATTGAAAAAAAGAGTGGGTTTCATGGGGATGAAACTTTATGTGGAAGCTTCGTAAACTTTGAACCTAGAAACTTGAAATTTATTATTTAGGTCTTTGATTAAGGCCGTACCCCGAGCAAATGACCTTGAGTATTAATTTCTGACCTCATCACACAGCGCAAGAAAGAGCAAGAGAGAAACAGTACAATTTGTCGCTGTTTTACGCTCAAATTTTAGAATAAGGTCTTTATAAAATCAGATTTTGGTCTTTTGAAAAAAACATTTCTACCAAAATGTTCGTAATGGAATTGCCTATCCGTTGGTGTAAGTATTAAATATAAATTATGGCGGTTTTTCGAGTAGATGCATGATAATTACAATTATTTCTATTTATTATGGTTTCGTTATGACGAGATTATTTAAACAATAAACTCATTAACAAAAAAAGAAAACTACCGTTTTGAAGCCAAGAAATTTTAATGTATTTTTTACCAGTTGATATTTGTTTTGGCTAATGATGTAGATAGCTTTGAAAACTGGACAAAAAACTCGTTTTGCTGGGGGACGCGCCTTAAATAAAAATAAATACAACACGACAAGTTTGAAAAACAAAAAGCTATAGTATCGTATTTGGTGAAAATAAATGCTCGTGAAAACTGGTTAGCGCCGATTTACACCGCGGTGCTAGCTAGTGTTATATCAAAAAAAAAGTAGGCTTATTCTGGAGCGGGTAAATTATTTTTATTTTAGCATAACGGAATATAGGACCTGAACAGACCGTCACCGAGCACGTCAGTAATGTGTATGTAATTGATTGCATAGTTATAGAGCACGCCGTATTCAGATAACGGCGCCCGCGCAGGTAAATAAGGAAAATATGTATATAAATAAACTAGTCGTTATGTTGCGGTTGCATCGTGGCCCAGTGTTCTCGCATTCCTCGTGATTTTACCTCATTCTTCTCTTTAGGATTATTGTGTATTTCAGATCACAGCCACTACTTCCTGAACGGATAGCCGAAACTACAAATTGATTAGGATATAAATAAATAAATATTGGTGGACACTTCACACACAACACGATCTGACCCATGCGCGGTCCGAAGGGGGGTCACAGGGGACTTGACCCCCCCCCCCCCCCCCCAAATCGTATGTGTTACCTTAAAATGAGGCGCTACTAGTAGTCTGTTTTACTTAATTTATTGTATTTCTACTTGTGACCCCCCCCCCAAATCTGAGGCTCTGTACTGGTGACCCCCTCCAAAATTCGACGTCGACCGCGCCTGACTGACTCCAAACTAAGCAAAGCGTGTACTATGGCAGCCAGATGGCTGATATAATACTTATATAATAGTTTTAAACGCATACTTATTTTACATGACTACTAGCAACGCCTCAAAATAGTTCCCACTATTTTCCCGGGACGAATAGTAGCCTTTATGCTATTTTCAGTTAGTTTGTTTTCCAAATTTCCACTCGATCCGTGATTGAGCAACAAACATTTCCGCATTTGTAACATTACTAGCAACGCACTACGGTTTTACCCGTGTCGTTCTCGACCTCAATATTATCCCGGAATAAAAAGCATGCTTATGAGCTATTATCGCTGGCTATAATATGCTAACAATATTCTAAATATCAACTCGATGATTCAGGTGTTCCGACGTGATTGAGCAAGAAACATATAAACTTTCGGATTACTTGTAATATTAGTTGGACAATAATATAGTAGGACGTGTAAACACGCTCCTTCTCTTCCTTTTTAGGGTTCCGTACCCAAAGGGTAAAAACGGAACCCTATTTACTGAGACTTGGCTATCCGTCCGTCCGTCTGTCACCAGGCTGTATCTCAAGAACGGTAATAATAATTTTCACAGATGAGGATGTATTTCTATTGACGCTATAACAACAAATACTAAAAATAATATTTAAGGAGGGCTCCCAATACAACAAACTTGATTTTTACCGTTTTTTGATCGATTACTCCGTCCTAAAAAAACTAGATGGCACCACTAGTAAAAATAAAACGCGATATCGAATTCATCGTCAGAATCATGAGGCAACAATCAAATTTTTATGAAAACTTTTAGCCTGTCTCCGGAAATTGCGATGTTTACGGAATTCCGAATGAAGCCGTTTGCGCTGTTTATTTATGGTACGGAACCCTTCGTGCGGGAATCCCAGTCGCACTTGGCCGGTTTTATGTAGTATTAGTTAATCTGCGAATCCCGCACTGAATGAACAATGATAATAAAACCATGTTTATTGGTATACTGAGATAATAATTAGATTTCGATGTGGAACACGCATCGGGGTCAGAGTCAGAGCGTCAGAGGTACGCGGCTATCACCGCATTTACAATAAATAATGTTTTTGTGTGAAAATCGCAGATAGCAACAACAGTGTCGCAATGCCACATCACACTGTCAATACACATGCTGAAATCTGCGCGTTTGTAATGTAACTGAAACAAGCCCGGATTCTAAATCATGCTTAAATTTTTTCAACACGCTCATAAAGTGGTCGTAATTTCACTGCAATTAGCCACGTAATCAAACTGTGACTTTGTCATTACTATTGTTCACAAGTGAGTTACAGTTTTTATTCATTTTATTGAAAAACAAAGCTTCGTCAAGCAACGTCGTCTGATACTCGTGTTTGTTGGTGAGTACCGTCCTCGGCTATCTTAAAATCCTCACCTAATGGAACGGGCCTCAATGTGTGCGGTGTGGTCTCAATCATCACCGTGGTGATGAACAAACATTTAAAATGTAAAAAAATACTCAGAGATGCAAGCGGAATTCGAAACAACGAACTCACGATTATGAAATCAGTTGTTCTAGCCGCTAAAAATTCATGGCTTTAATTAGTTTTAATAGATCAGCTTAATCTAAATTGTAGATGAGTATAAACTAGCTGCACTGACGACCCGCTTGGGATGTATTGTGCATTTCTCACCGACCAGCGTTCACAAACCAGCCGAGCTAAGCGTAAAATAACGGCGCTCGACTTTGGGTCGCTGGTAGACCAGTTCTAGTGCAGTAAGTAGATCAGTATGGTAACGAAGGCAATAGGGTACCGGACTGGGTCAAAAATACACCATCCTAATTAGTCCGTCAGCTAGATCATGGAAAAATATTGGACACGTATTTTTTTTTTTCATTATATTAAAAATCGTCAAAGATATAGACCATCAAACTTCGAGAGTGGGGGGTCGCGACGTCACTCGTGAGTAAAAATCGTACTCACAAGTGACGTCACACGAAACTTCGAAGCGCTGTATCTTCGTCATGTTTTGTTTGTGAAACAAAATACGTGTACAATATTTTTTGGCAATCCAACTAACGGGCTACTTAGTTTTTTTGAGGATTGTACCCTATTGACTTAATTTCTAACATACTGGCATTGGTTGCCAAATATTACTAAATTGATACGTAAGCTCAGTAAATGTTTCCGCTGCTGGTAACTATTCGGGACCTTCTCTTGCAACAAGAAAGTCAAGGCCATAATAAACCATGCTGGCCCAGTGCGGGTTGGTACTAATTTGATACACCAAAGTGACATTTTTGATCAAAACTATTTACTAGGAAAAATATAAAAAGGAGATACTTAACTGAAATTAATTGATTCTTGGCTACCGGTAACGTTGTAGCCTGGTGAATGTGGATCTGTGGTCTATATTCTGTAGCGGCATTATATACCGAAAACACCCGATGTGTTTAGCGTTGAAAACGCTGGAATGCAATTTTCTCCATTTGTTAACTTTTAAAAAAAATCGGACGAAAATTTTGCAAAACTTTCGTAAGAAATCTTTGTAAAATGATCAAGTTTGAGTTGTCAACAAGCCAATAATGATGATTGACATATGACAACACTGTTTTATGAGAATTTTCTCATTGTAAACAGATTCATTGTCTGTTCATGAATTCATATTCTGTTCTGTGTCTGGATGTTTCTATTCTCTATGTATCATAATCATAAGTATGTATTTAAAATTATTAATGTTTTATATCCGCTATCTCACTTCCATAGCACACGATTTGATTAGTTTGGGGCTGCCAGGTGTAGTGTGAAAAATGTCGACGAATATTTTGTTTTTAAGTACATAAGTATTTATTTAATCTTTGATTGCTCCCTTCTTCATATAGTATAATACCTTTTCCATCTTACGGTTGGATGGGAGAAATCGCTTTTAGTGATAAGGTCGACATTTGCTCTACGTTGAGATTGTACTTACCTTAAGTTTGTTTTTATTTGGTTAAGTCCAATAAAGATTATCGCCTCGAAATTATTTATTATTAAGTTTCAACCGCATGCGGTGGCCATTTTCAAGGGGAGTCCACCTGCGCGACTGCTACTCGTCTGGCGTGACATCACAAATTACCCGTAAATTTATATAAAACGTGTTTATACATTAGTTTTCATACTAAACGCATTTATCTATCTGTATCTTATACCTTTAAACGAGCAATTCTTGTACCTATATAAATATGTATATATATATATATATAGAATCTGAATCTGGGAAACGGCTCGACGGATTTTCATGAAATTATGTATGCAGGCGATTTCGGGGACGATAAATCGATCTAACTAGGTCTTATTTAAAAAAAAAGGCATATTATGCGCGTTTTTAGACAATGAAAAACTGTCACATTAGACATTAGAATGTGAAGGTAAATTTCGCCGCGTGACGCGACAGCATAATTAGCTCAGACGGGAAGTCGGGAGCTCATAGCGGTCACGAATTAGTAGCTCCGGGTTCGAATCCAGACGGATTCTCTTTTTTTTTTCAATTCGTTTTTTTTAAGAAAATCTATTTCTTGGAGTCTTTTATCTGTAGGTATCTAAGTATATTTAGTATTTAAATCGAGCAAAGCTCGGTCACCCAGGTACTTATGTACTTATTGTTCGTTAGATATTATTGGTGATGGAAGTAGATGCTTTCAAATTGCAGGCCACTGCCACCACAAAACAGAGCTTACATAATCCGCACAGAATAGAGAATCCCCTGGCACGGCGGACGGCGGGGCTCCCGCGCGGCGGCCTGACTCATCCGTTCATCAGAACTGTTCTCGGCTTCTCAGTGCATTTTCCTCAAGCGGCGCGCCACGTGACCTGCGCAGGAGTCGGCCGAGACGCTGCTATTATTGTATGCGGTTACCGCGCCACTATTACACGTGTTCTCCATGACTGACTACTCTACTAAAATTATAAATGGCAATGTATGGATGTCGGAGCGGCGGCGGAGCAGCGAAGTGGGATGTCCGCGTTAGACGCTTTTTAGGGTTGAAAAACGTAAAAACGGAACCCTTATAGATTCGTCATGTCTGTCTGTCTGTCCGTCCGTATGCCATAGCCACTTATTGCCGAAACTATGAGAACTACACTATTGAAACTTGATAAGTAGATGTATTCTGTGAACAGCATTAAGATTTTTACAAAAAAAAAGAAAAAAAAAGAAAAATTAGGGTTGCCCCCATACTGAGAACTGAATTAAAAAAATTTTTTTTCGTCAAACCTACACGTGTGGGATATCGATAGGTCTTCAAAAATGATGTTGAGATTTCTAATATAGTTTTTGTCTACACTGAATAATTTGCGCGAGAGACACTTCCAAAGTGGTAAAATGTGTGTCTCTCTCTAACTTCTAAAATAAGAGAATGAAAAAACTAAAAAAAATATATGATGTACTTTACCATGCAAACTACCAACGAAAATTTGGGTTTAAACTCGATTTGATGAGTAGTTTTTTTTAGTACGTCATAAATACACTATTATTAAAACTTCGATCAAAGTTACAACGAATTACAAGAACTATGTGTACTATGTATGTTATGTTACTTGCTGCAACGGAACCCTTCATGGGCGAGTCCAACTCGCACTTGGCCACTTTTTATTGGATGTTCATTTCTACCCGTCGTATATATTATATTTTTGCAATTTTTCTAAGAGCCTGAGAAAATTATATCATACTTTTTGAAGTGAAAACTTCTTTTTGCGCACCACAGACATATTTTTCGTGGTCTGTGAATTGAATTCTAGCGTCACGCTCGGGAATGATAAGAAATTTTCGGGTGAACTCGGGAGTATGGCCATGGTCATGGCCACGCCCTCCGGTTTCACCCGCGTAGTTTTCAAAATGAGCTATCAAATTCTGAGTTATAAGTTTTTACTTTTTACTTTTATCGGTAGTTCCTATGACTGCCAAGTTTTTTCTAAATCGGTTCCCACTGAATAGCGGGTACGTTTGTTATGTTTGAGTGTTTAGAGAGAGTAATAAGTATTATATCCTGGTTGCCTGGAAGAGATTGCTCTAAGCAATAAGCCCGCCATTTGTGGTGCTAGTTCGTAAGTGTTTTACTGTAATGTTTCTGTTTTTGTATCACAATAAAGAGTTATCTATCTACTATGTCTATATCACATGTGTGTCATATTTACGTATATAGATTCTAATTTTGGAAGTCTGTTAATTTTGTTTTTCGATAACACTCGTAGTTTGGAGTGTCAAGTGTTCTTAGTCGGTACACTCTTGGCAGAGTGGTCGTGGTCGTCATTTTCCCTCGTCAATGTTCCTTAGTAGTTCCTTAGAGTAGAAGTTCCTTAATATCCATCAGGAAATACCCACTCAGACGATACTTATTTTTACGAAAGCTAAGTCTTAAACAGTCGTTAGAACATCAGTCATAAAGCGATAAAACGCAAGTAAAGCCACTTTTCAAACAGTATGTGGTTAATTGCACACGACATTACTAATACCGCGATAACTCTGTTTAAATTGGGTTTATTTATTGTTGTGCGGTTATGAGCCGATACATTAGTTTATTTTACTTAATTGATGTTATGAATAATACAATACGTATTCTAATTATCAATTATTTACGTTTTCGATTTTGGTTTCTATTTCTAATTAACTTCAAAATCGATTTTTGATAAATCTTAACATTACCACATTTTTTGGTAATTATGAGATGCGCTCCACTTTTTCACCAGCTCTTTTCAACGTGTTCGATTTATGTTTAGTAATTAGTATAGTTTTTGCTTCTGCGCATTTAATTTCTACTTCTCGTATGACGACTAGTGCAATGGCACCTCAGACCTCGGCTGCCAATATGGCGGCAATATGGAAAATTTGGTTTAGGTTGTGGATTGCGTTGCTTGAGTGGGTTTTCCCCTGTGGTTACAATATTGGTGTTTTCAAATCGCGAGTGAATCGGTTCATTCTAGGTAAGCACGTTCCATCGTAGATCGCATCGTCGCTTAACATCAGGCGAGATGGTGGTCAAGTTCGAACCTATAATAGTTAAAAAAAAAGATCAAGCACCACCTGGCATCCCAGAAGGAGGTGCCCCACAGAACTATCTAGCAACTGCCATCTTTTAGCCGCTCTGTAGAGCTAATAATATCAACACGCTACGATATAAACAGTTAAGTTATGGTAATAAGTTACGGCTGGTCTAGTCGGGAGAACGGCGCCTGCCGATCCGGAGACCCCGGGTTCAAACCCCACACGCACCACTGTCTTTTCGAAGTCATGTGCGGAATGCCGCTAACTTAAAATGGTGAAGGAAAACATCGTGAGGAAACCGACATGTACCTAGAATCTTTCGAAGTCATGTGTCATCCACCAACCCGCACTGGGCCATGGTGCCACCGTGGTGGATTAAGGCCTTAACTCTCTCCTTGCGAGAGAAGGCCCCGAGTCCCAGCAGTGGGAACATTTAGTTAATAATATAATACTGATGAATACTGATGTCGGCTGACTTATTATTGTGCTTGTAGGGGATTGTGTTGCAAACTTGCAAAATACGTTTTATTGTTATTTTTACCATGGTAATGTCGGCTGACTGATTATTGGAACTCAAACTGGTGTCGAACCAACTTATTATGCAAAGATTCAAAGAGGAGGTCAACAGGTCCCTTATTTCAGAGGCTGGTGCTAGTGTCGGCTGATTTTTTATAGGCGAAAAGTTGACAGATCTGTTAATATATCCTGAGGAAGGTCGTTTATTTCACAGGCGATGTTGGCGAGGCTGTAGTTGGTACCCGGAGCGTATAACCAAAAATGGTTTATTCACGAATACCAGGAATCAGAGGCCTCGTCTGATAAAAAATTGGCAGTCATAGGAACTGCCGATAGAAGTGAAAACTTATAACTCAGAATTTGATAGCTTACCTTGGAAACTACACGGGTGTAAAAGGAGGGC
This sequence comes from Ectropis crepuscularia, assembly GCA_963693475.1. NCBI lineage: Eukaryota > Metazoa > Arthropoda > Insecta > Lepidoptera > Geometridae > Ectropis > Ectropis crepuscularia. Next base: position 21,020,739 of record OY856361.1, on the reverse strand, counting down.
GCGGCCTCGCCATCTTGGCATGGCCATCTAGAAATGCGTCAGCATTTCCCATTGGCTGATGCGTTTCTAGATGGCCATGCCATGATGGCCTGTCCACGCCCTTTCAGTATTTCAGATTGGCTGACGTATTTCTAGATGGCCAATAGCCATGGTCCCGAGTCTACCCGAAGCTTTCTTATCATACCCGAGCGTGACGAATGAATTCAATTCACAGCCCACAAAAAATTTGTCTAGGCGCGCCTAAAGAAGTTTTCACTTCAAAAATGTAGAGTTCTAATAGACCAGATAGTATGTTTTTAAATGCTACTCAGACAATGTCGCAGACAGATGCTAGATGTAAGTTTTCAAGGAATATGTAATTAAATTGCACACGACATTAACTGCGCGATAGCTGTGTTTGAAGTGGGTTTATTCATCAGCGTTCGGTTGAAAGGCGCTTCATTATCAGTATCATTATAATATAGGCATTATATCAGTGAAGCGCGAATTAATGTGAAAGCAAACAGGTCTTCGTCGAGTGTCGCCTGATAACGGCCCGTGGGCGCGGGCGCTTCGGAGCCGGCGCTCTGTGGCTCAACTAGAACACTTCAATGGTCTTGACTTTGAAATTGCTGTCTTTATTTTCACTTGACATGAAAGAAAGAACAATAGGAAAACCATTTGAACAACGGTTCCGTACTGGTAGGACTCTTTGCAGAGCCCGCCTGGGGAAGTACACCTTTGCCAGTTATTCCGCCGCCGCCAAGCATTAATGTGCAAACATTACTGTGTTCCGGTTTGAAGGGCAATGTTTCCAGTGAAATTACAGAGTATAGAGATAAAACGTCTTATATCGCGGGGGTGATGAGCGCAGTGCAGTGCTAGGTAATGATTTGGACTCTTCATGTTCCGATAACTGCGTGTCACTGTTATGTGGCAGGTATGTTGCTTACCATCGGCCACATGTTTTGCTTGTCTCGTCATTTTACACTATAAAAAAATGGCCATAAATCTTTTCGTAGGCCCGAGGAAAAAGAAATGTAAGTCATAGGCGAAGACGTGAAAACTTTGAACTTAGAATTTGAAGGGTGCATTTTGAGCATATATTCCAATTTGAGGGATTCTGGCATGGTCAGCTCAAGGTCATTTCGATGAAAACGCGTTTAATTCGATATCTCGAGAACTGTTAGTGTTAGGCAAAAAATTGTGAAGACCTTTTCTCTTCTAAATTAAATTTACTAACTTTTACATCAACAACTTTTCTTTTTTTCATCAATATTTTTCAAGTTATTGCTTCCGAAAGAAAAAAAATTAACTTTTTTTCCTCCCTTTCGCCATTTTCTCCCCAAGCGTTCAATTTTATGAAACTTTACCGATAATTTAAAGTGTAGATCTTTTAATAATGAACAACTTTTTCCTTGAACTTTTTTCTGTAATGACAATACCTTCAGAGTTATATGTTACTTTACCGAGCGAAATCCGCGCCACTGCGACACCTCCGCGACACTGCAAAAAATCCGCGACACCTCCGGTCTTAGGGCTGAACCCAAAATTCATTGTTTGATTGTGTCGGTGGGTTTCTTCTACACAGGGTTATGTGGGACAACAACGTTACCTACTTCGACATATGCCAGAAATACGTAACATACATAAAAAAACACTACGGTACAGACGTGGTAATTGTATTCGATGGCTATCCCAAAGGTATTTCCAACTTTGCCACCAATTCTGCCAAACGGCTGCGCCGACCCCAGCTGAAGCCGTGTGCGGATATCATTTTCATCTACAATATGACCGTCACCACAACTCAAGATAAGTTTTTAGGCATCGAGAGCAATAAGACCAGATTCGTCTCACTACTGAAAACTTTTCTCATCAAATCAGACATAGAGGTGGAGAGCAAGCCGTAGAGTCCGGCAAAATTCTCTTAGCCGTACTGATAATCAGACCATCCGCATCCTCTACGGCTCGCTCCACCTCTATGTCTGATTGAGTGTATCTGAGTGTATTTCTGGCATATATCGGAGTAGGTAACGTTGTTGTCCCACATAAGCCTGTGTAGAAGAAACCCACCGACACAATCAAACAATGAATTTTGGGTTCAGCCCTAAGTCCGGAGGTGTCGCGGATTTATCGCAGTGTCGCGGAGGTGTCGCAGTGGCGCGGATTTCGCTCGGTAAAGTAACATAACTCTGAAGGTATTGTCATTACAGAAAAAAGTTCAAGGAAAAAGTTGTTTATTATTAAAAGATCTTCTACACTTTTAGTTATCGGTTAAGTTTCATAAAATTGAACGCTTGGGGAGAAAATGGCGAAGGAGAGGAAAAAAAGTAAAATTTTTGCCTTTCGGAAGCAATAACTTGAAAAATATTGATGAAAAAAAGAACAGTTGTTGATGTAAAAGTTAGTAAATTTAATTTAGAAGAGAAAAGGTCTCCACAATTTTTTGCCTAACACTAACAGTTCTCGAGATATCGAATTAAACGCGTTTCCATCGAAATGACCTTGAGCTGACCATGCCAGAATCCCTCAAATTGGATAATATGCTCAGAATGCACCCCCCTATCGATTCTTTATAGTCCCCAAACTACATAATTTAATGTTTATTTATTTCCATAATTTCATTGGGTTAGGTGACGCGAACTTAAAAGAGTCACCCATCTAAAAAGCGTTTATCGCGCACGTCCCGTTCCGACGTTACGTCACTACAATAGCATGTCAATGACGCGAGCCCATAGGATACCCCCTTTCAAAAAAAAATTGGCAGTCATAGGAACTGCCGATCGAAGAGAAAACTTATAACTCAGAATTTGATAGCTTACTTTGGAAACTACGCGGGTGTAACCGGAGGGCGTGGCCTGACCATCATGGCATGGCCATCTAGAAATGCGTCAGCATTTCCCATTGGCTCAGGCATTTCTAGATGGCCATGCCATGCTGGACAGGTCACGCCCTTTCAGCATTTCCCATTGGCTGACGTATTTCTAGATGGGCAATAACCATGGTCCCGAGTTTACCCGAAGATTTCTTATCATACCCGAGCGTGACGCTAGAATTCAATTCATACCCCACGAAAAATCTGTCTAGGCGCGCCTAAAGAAGTTTTCAGTTCAAAAATGCCTTAACGTGGCCAAAGTATTCACTTCAAAAAGCCGCGATGGCCTAGTGGATAGAACGTGAGATGCCCAACCATGAGGTCGTAAGCTCCAATCTCGTCTAAATACTTAGAGTATTAAAAAAAAATGCAGATGTGAATATTAATTGTCACCACTGGCTTTCACGGTAAAGAAAAACATCCTGAAAAAAATGGCTATGTTGCTAGAATGTTTTTAGGTCATGCGTCATCCAACAGAGGGATCGATTGCCTTGACTATTTCCTTGAAACCATCCTAATCCCAGTAATCACAACATATAGCGGGCAGCTTATACTATTTAAAAAGCAACACGCGCGTATGCCCCGCTTACGCCAAATCCTAAAATGAATCAGATTCTTCTAAGCAAGCTTTAGTGTAATTATGGATATATTTGATGAAATCACTGGACGATCTACAGGCTCAGTAAAGTGCAAATCTCAATGTTGTAATATTGGCTTTGCTTAACTGCCGTTGTCGATGGAGACTCTCAACCAACTCTCAAACCTCGAAAGGGCTCAGCTGCTTAATGACTTGGGTCTCTTATTTTCGTTTGAAACTATAGAGACAGGAATAGCAAAGCCAAAGCCGATTTCGGAAGGCGGTAGAAGGCCAGGGCGTTCCAATGGAGATCCCGGCATCTACAAATACAGCCTATTTCTAATCTTCCAAATATGATTATTGCTAGCTATTATAAGCGCAACAACATAAATCTATTTTATTTCCATTCAAGATCTCGATCAAGACAAGCCCATTCCGTGAATACTGAGTCCACGGCATGACTGAATAGTGAATACTAAGCAACCCACATGAAGCGAACGGTCGCGCGCTTCATTATAGTGCGATATCCGTAATATATGAACAATAAAACCGATTATTTTGAAGTATTGGAGCGTGTTAATTTTTAAACTACGTTTTTTTCTAACAAAACAAATGAATATGAATAACTAGCAGCGCCCCGCGGTGTTACCCGCGAAGTTCCCGTTCCCATTGTTCTCGTTGTTTTCCGGGATAAAAAGTATATAAGCCTATGTGTTCTTCCAGACTATACTCTATCTGTGTTCCAAATTTCAGCCCGATCCGTTCATACGTTGGGACGTGATTGAGCAACAAACATCCAAATATTCATACATTGACATTTTTATATTAGTAGGATAGTAGGATTTGACGACGCGACGATGAACTTAGTTTAACTTTCACCCCAAGTGTCTTGTGTGTGAATTGTCCACCAATATTTATTATTTAAGTGAAAAATTACAAATTTTGGGTTGAAAATATTCTGCAATAGGATCTCAGACTGCACATCACTACTTGGCGGTAGAATAACTAGTAAAGATACCTCCCCAGACGGACTCTGCACAGTACCTCCCTGTAAGTGCTACCCATACATATCAGAAACCAGCTCCTAACACTGGAACCATCATACATAGTCCAATCAGTACTTAGCCGTTTGTAGACGACTCAAAAAATGATATCTTGATGTAACGTTCAGGAATTACGAACAGTATTTATAATGCACGCGGCTGGCCCGGTGCCAGCAGACACTTACGATTTTATTCCGTCATTTAATAGCTTTCAGTGTAGGTTGTACAACGGGACCCGACTGTAATACATACAGGATCATGTACTAACATTGAAACTAACGTGTCATTCGTGTCGTAAAGGACCCCATTCAGCATAATCCATAAATGGCTCATTTTATGCGCCCACTGCTCGACCTCGAGGTCCCAGCCTCGAATTTGGGAAGGGGTCACCAGTCCACAGCCTCAGATTTTGGGGCCACGAGTAGAATCTATACTAATATTATTGAAGAGTTTGTTTGTTTGTTTGAACGCAAGGATCTCTGGAACTACTGGTCCGAATTGAAAGATTATTTATTTGTAGGATAGTCCATTTATCGAGGAAGGCTATAGGCTATTTAACATTACGCTACTATCCACAGGAGCCGAGCATAAATGAAAAATGTTACAAAAACGGGAAAAAATATTGCTTTTGAGAGCTTTCGTTGCGTGACAGCATAATGTCATAAATATTTTAAAGGTTGCGTCATTAGATTTAGGTTCTAATGACGCAACCTTTAAAATATTTATGACCGAATTTGTTCAAAATTTGAAATGGTACGCCCAATTTTCGATAGATGGCGTAGCAACGCGCGCGCGCTCAGCTAGTATATGATAAAATCACTACAATAAATTGAGCAAAAAAGACTACTAGTAGCGTCCCTCGATTTTACCCGCGTAGATGGCGTTCCAGTTGTTTTCTCGCGTTAAAAAGTAGTCTATGTACTTTTAGATATTTTGAATTATTTTCGGACCGCGAATGCCTCGAGGCTATATTTGAGCATTGCACATGCATGCACATTTAGCCCTCACCAGCCAGGTCTGCACCTTTGTGTTGGGATATAATGGGGGAGGTAGACAAGTTAAGTAGCTCAGCCTCAAGTACCTATCCAAAATGTAGTGTCAGCTTTCGGAATAAGAGGAAGCCCACATGATCCAAGAAAGACATCTTTCGGAAGATGTGTATCAGACGGTGGATCCACATTGTGATACACAAATTAAGCAATAAAGGAATTTGAGTTTGAGTTTTGAGACGCAACCCGTACCAGGCTAGCATGGTGGATTATGGCCTTGACTATCTGAGGGCTACTTACGCTCAGTTACAGGCGCAGGTAGCCACAAGATGCCATGGTCGTGAAGACGATACGACAGGTCAGCCTAAATTCGCGACCCGATATTTTTTTTACAATCACAACGTTTTTACTCCGAGCAGTTATCTCGAGTTATCAGCCGGTGTAAGTTTTTGCAATTATTTTCACGCACGTATCCGTTTATCGCGAGATATTGAGAGAGTTTTTGTAGCGTCGGTAAAAAAAAAACGCGGTTATCTGTAGAATAAACAATGAGTTGATCGGATCACGTGTTCGCAGACTACTGCTTCGTGCGAGTGACAGTTAGCGTTGGCAACGTTATTACAGAGGATTATGAGATAAGGATTATAGATTATAGGAGAATACAGGATTATACATACTTCAAAGTGAAGTTTGATAATCAGTAATTAATATATGAATATTTTCATTCGTAATTTATTCATAGGTATAAGTAACTGCCCCGGGCTTCACCCGCGTAGCATTTAAAAGAGATCTAATCCACAAAAAAATGTTTGTCTGTAAAGTCGGTTTACTGACGATAGAACGTGACAACGTCTTAAGAAAATACTGATGGAATGGTAGCATTTTTCAAAAGAAAATTTTAATTTCATTTGTTTAATAGATTTGTATGTAAAAAGTAATCAGTAGAATTTAGTCATTTTCAATCAAAACAATGCAAAAAACAATGCAAAAAAAATGTTTTTCTGTAAAGTCGGTTTACTGACGATATAACGTGACAACGTCTTAAGAAAATACTGATGGAATGGTAGCATTTTACAAAAGAAAATTTTAATTTCATTTGTTTAATAGATTTGTATGTAAAAAGTATTCAGTAGAATTTAGTCATTTTCAATCAAAACAATGCAAAAAAGCTTTTAGATGCCGGGGATCGAACCCGGGGCATTTCACATGCAAAGCGAACGCTCTATCACTGAGCTACATCCCCGCTTGAACTACTGGTCGAAATAATTAATACAACTGTAACAAACATGCGGCGAGGTAACGACCGACGGTAACGGTACATGACGTTATGTTTTGTGGGCGTGCAGCCGGCTTCATCGAATTATAAGACGTTATCACGTCAAAAAGCTTTTAGATGCCGGGGATCGAACCCGGGGCATTTCACATGCAAAGCGAACGCTCTACCACTGAGCTACATCCCCGCTTGAACTACTGGTCAAAATAATTAATACAACTGTAACAAACATGCGGCGAGGTAACGACCGACGGTAACGCGGTAACGGTACATGACGTCATGTTTTGTGGGCGTGCAGCCGGCTTCATCGAATTATAAGACGTTATCACGTCAAAAAATATTTTTGTATAACTTGAGTTCTAAATTTCTATTATAGCATAAGCAGCCCACTAAATGTTTCCACTTTTGGGACTCAGGACCTTCTCTCGCAAGGAGTGAGTCAAGGCCATTGATCCATCACGCTGGCCCTTTGCGGGTGGGTCGGTGGATGACACCATACACATGATAACCTCAAAATATTCTAGGTACGACGTTTTCCTTCACCGGTTTTAAGTTAGCGGCATTACGCACATGACTTCGAAAAGCCTGCGGTGCGCGTGGGTCCCCCGGGGACCCGAGGGAAAATGACGACCACGACCACTCTGCCAAGAGTCTATCGACTAAGAAGAAGGATATTTTTTTTTGGCATAGTAGATACATAGATTGTTTGTCTCCCGGCCGTCGCTCGATGTCACAACATTTCGTCAGGCTCGCGCGCGCGCGCATGGCGGCTCGCACCGGTAGCGTTCCACTTAGCACCGCCGCCGCCGGTGCGCCCGCGCGCTAACACCACGCGTCATCACGTATGTCAATGCCAATCATTTAGCCCTAGCACGACTCGGTGCTCGGTGCATACGGACCGGTGATTCTTGTGATGTAACGTTTTGCAACTCCGTGTCATTGGTTACGTTGATTGGTGTACACTTAGTTGTATTATTAGTTTGTTTTATAGAACTAGCAGCGCCCCGCAGTTTAACCCGCATAGTTCCAGTTATTTTCCCCCGATAAAAAGTACCCTATGTTATTATTTCTATGGTCCAATTTTCAACGGATCTAACAATATGACGTGATTGAGCACCGAACAACCAAACTTTGAAATTTATAATATTGGTAGGATAGAGGGATGGTGACGGGCGGCAACACGCCTGTCCATAACAGCTTCACGCAGCTATTGGAACAGGAAGAGTCCATATCGTTACCTGCACTCGTCACTCAAAGATATAAGATGTTTTGTCTTCATGTCCTGTAATTTCAGTGTAAACATCGCCCTTCAAAGAGTAACACAGTAATGATTTCACATTACTATTAGTTAAAGTAGCGAAAGATTAGAAGATATTTAAATAAGTAAGTTCGCAGTACTAATATGATTGATAACATCTTATGGACTGGGGGAATTACTGCGGAGCGTGCATTACGCAAATTTTATACAGCATGCATGCATTTAGTATCGGTGGCACACTTTTCAAGTCCGCCTGGCGAAGTACCATACCTTTGCCAGTTATTCTACCTAGCGTCAAGCAGCTCAGTGCTATCATCACGGTGTTTGGAGGGCAATGTTGCCAGAGAAATTCCCAAACTAGGTTTAAGTAATGTGTAGACATTACTGTGTTCCGGTTTGAAGGGCAATGTTTCCAGAGAAGTTACAAGGCTTAGTATATTGTATAGTATCTGAGATCTCTGGGTGATGAGCGCAGTGCGGTGCTAGGTAATGATTTGGATTCTTCATGTTCCAACGCTGTGCGTCACTGTGCTGTTATGTGGAAGGCTTGTTGCTTACCATCAGGCACATGTCCTGCACGTCTCGTCACTCTTTACTTTAAAAAAAAATGTAAGATTTAAGTCAGCTCACACAGCTGTAGATCGTAGGTTCGGTTCTCTCATAGGATATACATTTGTCTGAAGACTAGTGGCGCCAGTGGTTTTACAAAGTTCCTGTTAAGGTTACCTTCCGGCGAGGGCACCACATACTAGTAGGTATCAACTAGTATGTGGCCGCGACAGAATTTAGAACATGGATATCCCTAAGGGACTTTACAATTTTTCAGGAAGAAAACTAGCCTATGTTTTAATCCAGACTATAACTGTGTTCCCGCCCTATACATTTTTTAAATATAAAACCGAGTGACGAAGCGAGTAAAATATACGCCTGATGGTAAGCATACACGAGATTACCCACCTTTTTGCCCTATGATTTATCTGTATAGTTGGTGTAATACTTATATACAATTACATAAGTCTTAACTATCAGACTAATACAGAACAAGTTTTGTTCAATTATAGAGTTACTTTATTATTCGATTTTTATTTTATGTCACAGGTTTTCGTTCCAATTGTAAAGATAAGCGAAGTGAAACGGTCGGTGGTCGGGTCGCGCGTTAAGCAATTAGCCACGGACACTACACTTATAAGACGCCTTCAGACGCGGGCGATAGCTGGCCACGACGGTTAGGTTGCCGGTGCTATTAAAATAAGACGCCTTCAGACGCGGGCGATAGCTGGCCACGACGGTTAGGTTGCCGGTGCTATTAAAATAAGACGCCTTTAGACGCGGGCGATAGCTGGCCACGACGGTTAGGTTGCCGGTGCTATTAAAATAAGACGCCTTCAGACGCGGGCGATAGCTGGCCACGACGGTTAGGTTGCCGGTGCTATTAAAATAAGACGCCTTCAGACGCGGGCGATAGCTGGCCACGACGGTTAGGTTGCCGGTGCTATTAAAATAAGACGCCTTCAGACGCGGGCGATAGCTGGCCACGACGGTTAGGTTGCCGGTGCTATTAAAATAAGACGCCTTCAGACGCGGGCGATAGCTGGCCACGACGGTTAGGTTGCCGGTGCCATGAAACAGGCGAGTTCACTCGTAGTCTGTGTCCACGAGGCGTAATCTACCTCATCATCATTTGTTCTTCCCTCCTCGGTCTTGGGGAAGGAGCCTAGGTTTCGGGTGGAGGCGAGCCTCCTTACGGGGCTGGGCGCCTGGGAACACTGCCCCGGGGGAAGTGAGGTGTGAGCATCACTCTAGCGCTAGCTGGCCGACCATCACGCTCTCTCACCCTTTTTCAAGTGAAAACTTCTTTTGGCGCGCCACAGACAGATTTTTCGTGGACTGTGAATTGAATTCTAGCGTCACGCTCGGAAATTATAAGTAATTTTCGGGTGAACTCCCATGGCCATTGGTCATCTAGCCAATGGCCTTGCCATGAGCCATGTCCATGATCACGCCCTCCGGTTTCACCCGAGTAGGTACCTAGTTTCCAAAGTGAGCTATCAAATTCTGAGTAATCAGTTTTCACTTCTATCAGCAGCTAATGCCATGGATACCTGGGCCTTTTTACTAAAAAAAAATGGTTTCTTTCTTCTTTTTCCCCCCGTTTCAAATGCAGGAAGACTAAAATATAAAATCTGTTCTTATAAACCAAGTACCTATTGTTAACTACTGTACATATTTTGTTATAAAAGCGTCCCCCCGCCCAAAAGCTACCGTCACCGCCGCATTTCGATCTTTAATGGTCACTCACTCACCCATTGCGGCCTTTGGGTTGCATCCGGGTTACGTTGTATCACGTGAGCCATCTGGGCTTGGTACATCGAAAGCAAGAAAGGGGGGGTCACATTTACATATATATATTGAGTGACGAGACGAGCAGGTCATGTGTCATTACCTAGCACTGCACTGCGCTCGTCACCCAGAGATCTAAGTTGTTATATCTTTAAGCCATGTAATTTCTCTGGAAACATTGCCCTTCAAACCGGAACAGGTCAGTGGCTGAACAAGACTTGAACATAGTCGTGTTCAAGTCACAAAACTGTGTGATAAGTAGATGTATGCTTTTTAATCAATAGTCTACCTAGGTAATAGACTCAGCTCAAAGGGGGGGGTCACATGGTCATGACCCCCCTGGATCCGCCATTGCTTCATGACAATCAATAATTGTGCTACCGATTTCAGCCAGCAAAGTTTTTCACGGGTTGTAACGTGTATGGATGTTAGGCAAGTCACGGTGACGGATATTTTATAGTAGGTATATACACAATATCTGCACGTATTTCCAATGTGTTGTGTGTCCGACATCAGGCGCGCCAGCTCCGCGGAGTCATCGCGACATGCGCCGCGGACGGTCGATGATAACAGCGCTCTAGCCGGCGCTGCTGACATACCACCTAGATATTGCCTAATGAGATGTATTCATTGAACACTTTGTCAGTCCTTAGTCTGAGGATACTGTGTTTATAGATAAGTATACCAAATCGCACATAATACAAATTTCAAACACAAATTTTCCAAAATTTTACTGTACTACTCCGGATACAGATAATATATGATGTATATAACTTAACAATTTATGCTGTTAATTATTAACAACATCAAAACATTACCGCGGATGGAACTTCGATTCGATTATCACAGGACCGAGGCATCATAAAAGAGAAGCCTGTACCCAGTAGTGGGATAGAGAAGGCTTGTGGACGATGATGATGATGATGTTGTACAGATGTAGGTAGTACTCGTCGAGTACATTAAGATTATGTTAGTTAGGCTTCTGTTCTAGCACAAAGCTCTATAGGCGGTAGATGGCAACTGTTAAAGGTATAAAAACAAGATGATGATGCTCGAAACATCGGAAAACCCATTATTTTGCCGCAATTCTCGCAACCAGGGACAAAGCTAACTCTTTAACAAACACTCATGACATCAATCCGAACATTGTTAGCTAACAAGCTCTAAACAAGCCATAACATAGTTTTTGTGTTGAACAAAAAACGGTAGCACCGCGAGCTGTCGATGTCTACCGCCTGACCAAAACTGTCTTAGCTTTGATATTGTACTCTCTTTTCTTTTCGTATGAAATGATAGAGACGGCAATAGCAAAGCCATAGCCGGTTTAGTTAGGCGGTAGAAGCGCCGGCCATCGAGTCATCCTGCGATGCTCTGGGTGTCCGAAGTTCAACTGACAATTACAACCTTGAACACCTGCCTCGTGTGTGCTTTACGTATGTACGTAAATATAATTAAATGGTTTACAAATAAAAGAGAATCATACATTTCAGGTGACCCATTTTACACCATTATCGCAATGAAGTCATTTCATTTTAATTCATATAGGTAAAACTTAATTACATACATAAATCTACCTATAAGTAATTTGTAAAAAAAAAATACAGTCGAGTTGAAAACCTCCACTTTTTTTGAAATGCAAACATAAAAAATCAAACTTCCGCAATTATAATATTAGAAGAATGACTAAACTTTGGAGTACCTATATATATTGAGATACACAGTTTTGTTTGTTTATAAAAAAAGTAAGCAGTAAAATCAATAATTTTGAAACTATAAAACGTAAAGTACGTTTCATAGTTTCAAAATGATTGACTGCACCAGCGTATTGTACTATTTCGGTACAAATATATCCATCACGGAACCACGACAGCTCAGAGCTCAGGCCGTACGCCGGAGGTCGCGGACGTGAATTAACGGCTATTATTTGTCAAACAAGTGGGATTTACAAGTTATGGTGTAATTTGAAGAACCACGGTCACACCGTGGCTGTCAGCTCATCCTTCCCAAACCTCAAATAACACCATAAATTGTAAATGACGGATGGTCATCCGGATGGGTGACCATCCGCAGAGAGACCGCGGTACCTCCACTAACTATCCTACTTCCTACTAATATTATAAATTGTCAATGTTTGGATGTTCGTTGCTCAATCACCTCGTAACGTTCATACGTTACGCAACGGATCGGGCTCAAATTTGGAGCACAGTTAGATTATAGTCTGGAAGAACAAATAGGCTATTTTTTATCCCGAAAAAACAACGGGAACGGGTACTCCGCGGGTAAAACCGCGGGGCGATGCTAGTGATAGATAATAATAAATGAACTGACTACGAATGATATTACTTTCGTGGGTTAGTTGATAGTAAGCCTGCATCCAGGACAAATATCTGTGACTGGGTGTTTCTACATAATTATGTATCATAAGTATGTATTAACAATTATTTAAGTACCTATGATACCTATAGAACAAGCTTTGCTTAGTTTGGCGACAGTTAGTGTTGTGTGGGGAATGTCCAGCAGGGGTGCGAGGCTCGGGAACCTCCACGTGGCGCACCCGGGGCATCACACAACTTGCCGCGGCGGCGTCTTGTTGTGATCATTTCTTACGTGCTTGTGTAAGCACGCAAATACGTAATGTGTGTGTACTTAGGTATGTAGGGACATATCTAACATATCTCACTTTTTTTCAAAGTGTGATCATGATAGTGCTCTAGAACCGTCTCAGTTATCTCGCTCCGATTTACTAGTTAGAAAGAAACAGTATGATTTTTTGTACACACATAATGTTTCCACAATTGATAATGTAATTTTTTATTTTTATTTATATCATGTTTACGATAATTATTATAAATCGATAACAGCTTTGCACTGGACCGCTCACTCCTGTGAAGCGACGACCTATTATAGAGCTTACCTAGAAGAATCCATTCAACCTCGATTTACTAGACGGCCTCGATTATATTGACCAGGGAATACCTACTCAAGCATCGTATTCAACCATTAAATAGTTCACCACGAAAGAGTAGTCAAACCCATTCGTTCATGTTTTTTGAACATCAATCATGATACCCTTATTCGAGCTACGAACATTTCGATAGAAAAAGGTCGAAATGATAATACATGGTATAATTACAGACAAAAATCTACCTATAAGTAATTTGTAAAAATATAAAGAGGCCAAGTGCGAGTTGGACTCGCCCATGAAGGGTTCCATTGTAGCAAGTAACATTATATACATAGTACACATAGTTCTTGTAGTTCGTTGTAACTTTGATCGAAGTTTCAATAATAGTGTATTTATGACGTACTAAAAAAAAACTACTCATCAGATCGAGTTCAAACCAATTTTCGTTGGTAGTTTACATGGTAATGTACATCATATATTTTTTTTAGATTTTTCACTCTGTTACTTTAGAATTTAGAGGGGGGGGGACACACATTTTACCACTTTCGAAGTGTCTCTCGCGCAAATTATTCAGTGTAGACGAAAATGATTTTAGAAACCTCAACATCATTTTTAAAGACCTATCGATAGACAGCCCACACGTGTAGGTTTGATGAAAAAAAAAATTTAGAGCGTAGCGCCTTAGAGCGTAGTGGGAACTTAAAGAATGGGATTCGAAGCTACGGCCTCACGAGGCCATCACGACCTAAACGAACCATTCATTCTTTATTACGTAACTAGCAAAATATCTTATACCTTTAAACGAGCAATTCTTGTACCTATATAAATATGTATATATATATAGAATCTGAATCTCGGAAACGGCTCGACGGATTTTCATGAAATTATGTATGCAGGGGATTTCGGGGACGATAAATCGATCTAACTAGGTCTTTTTTTTAAAAAAACGCATATTATGCGCGTTTTTAGACAATGAAAAACTGTCACATTAGACATTAGAATGTGAAGGTAAATTTCGCCGCTTGATGCGACAGCATAATTAGCTCAGACGGGAAGTCGGGCGCTCATAGCGGTCACGAATTAGTAGCTCCGGGTTCGAATCCAGACGGGTTCTCTTTTTTTTCAATTCGTTTTTTTTAAGAAAATATATTTCTTGGAGTCTTTTATCTGTAGGTATCTAAGTATATTTAGTATTTAAACCGAGCAAAGCTCGGTCACCCAGGTACTGTATATTAAAACTAGCAAGGCTCCGCGGTTTAGCCGCGCAATTCCCGTTCCATTTGTTATATTCCATTCCAGAGTATACGTCTTACTGTATTCCAAATTTCAGCCCCCTCCGTTTAGACGTGATTAAGCAACACACATCTAAAGATCCATTTCATCAGATTCTCCCACCGATTCCTATATTCCGCGAGTTCCCTCCATTCGTCAAATCTAGCATCGAATGTAATCAATACGAGTTAAAATCGCAAAATAGGCACGACGACTGAAAAACTAATTTACTCCGTCAGTTCAGTTAATAAAAAAAATATTTAGGACGAGTATTATTTTTTGTTTCACAAACAAAAAAATGACGAAGATACAGAGATTAGAGGATTCGTGACGTCACTTCATTGTAAAATCTTTATGAACACGTCACAACCTCCGGCTTCGGAAGTTAGATGATCTAGGTATATATTTATCGATGTTAAATTTTTTTATAAAATTGTGACAAAACAAAAAATAAGTGTCTCATATATTTTCCACAATCTACCTGACGGACTGGTATATCTTTGACCCTGTCATCATCTCTATTGTAAAAGTGAAGCCAGTACGTGATCGATACGGGCGATAAGATCGCCGTGGCGTGGCGTAGAGCCGGGTGACGGCTCGCAGCCCCCGAGGTACGCCGGGGAGTCTACCGCCTTACTTAAACTGTCTTAGCTTTGATATCGCTCTCTTTTCTTTTCGCTTGAAGTTATAGAGACAGCAATAGTCAAAGCCAAGGCAGATTGAGTTAGGCGGTAGACCCGCGCCCGCGGGAGACGCCGAGGGGACGTATCCAAGACAGGGCTGGTTTTATTGTCATTGCTACGTGTGCTGGCGACGTCAGTTACCGGCACGCTACCGTATTGACGTTTTAGCTACTGTTTTGTCGTTATATTCCGAGAGCTGCTAGCAAATTTCGGGTAGGTATTTGAGGCAAGCTGAAACCTTGTCACATACATCTCCTAATATACCCCGCCACGGAGGTGCAGATCTGGCTGGCGAGAGGCGGAGCAGAAAGGGACTACCCATTAAAAAAAAATTGGTGTCATATTTTTATTCAGTGAATATGTTTGAGCCAATATGCCATTTTTGTAATTATGTTATAGCCAGACGATTTAGTCAACGTTTCAACATTGCCAGGCGAGTGCAAATACTAAAAAAAATGGGTTTGAGGCAATTTGATATTTAAATTGAGTATTATTTATTTATAACTAAAAAATAGGTGTTCTAAAAAAGAGAGATCATTCATCAGATTGGATGGAATATCTACCTGCCAGGTGATCTAAATTGAGGGATTCATTTTGCAGTAGCCTAGTGGTTAGAACGTCTGATTTCACAATGAGGTTCGGATTCCGCTACGAATTCGTCATCATCATCACTGGTTTTAACGGTGCAAGAAAACATCGTGATATAAGCGACGAGTTCAAACAAATAGGTACATCTTTCAAGGACACGTGTCATCCGACAAATCTGCAATAGGCCAGCGTGGTGGATTATGGCCTGAACTCTCTCCTCACGAGAATAGAATAGAACCCCGAGTCTCAGTAACGGAAACAGAAAGCGGGTTAATATGGGCATAAACCTACATAAACCAGCTGGGACCCAATACAGATGAGCTTATCTTATCTTTATAACGAGAGGACAGTTAAAAAGTTTTCCTTTAACAAACTGGGCAAGCGTACAGACTATTTATACTAGGTGTAGAAGCGGTCGAGGGAAAATCATAACGCTATATTTATTACAACAGTTACGTAGCAGTTAGTGCACGTGGAACACTCATCGTGACGATTCATATTCACACATTTGAAGTTGCAAAAATAGTAACAAATAAGCAAGGAAATAATTCTAGTTTTCCATTACTCATTTCTATTATTACTTAAAACTGTTTTTACAATGTTACTAGCTGCACCCTGGAGTTTTACCTACGTTCTTCTTCATGTTCAAACATCCAAATTTTCACTTTTATTGTATCAGTAGGATTGATTGACTAGTGTTTTTTTTTTTTTCAATAAAGTGTGACGAGACGAGCAGGTCATTTGCCTGATGGTAAGCAACATGCCTGCCACATAACAGCACAGTGACACGCAGCCATTGGAACATGAAGAGCCCAAATCATTACCTAGCACCGCACTGCGCTCGTCACCCAGAGATCTAAGTTGTTATATCTCTAAGCCCTGTAATTTCTCTGGAAACATTGCCCTTCAGACCGTACTTAAATAGTAAGTAGTTTGTTTGAATACTATCAAGGACTGTTTTTGTTATTATGTTCCAAAATTATATATCGTATGGTTGTATTGAATTTAGAAACGTGCTGCCAGGTGCAGGTGCGAAATTTCGAACTGTCAAACTTATTGTATACCTAAAACCTAATAATATTTAATTCAACCAATTACACACAAATTCATTTCAGCGCGCTCACTCACACATGCACACACACCCTCACACACACACACCCACACACACACACACACCCTCACACACAAATACACACCCTCTCTCATACGCGCATCTCGCGTACTGATATCATACACACTTTTTTGTTCTTTTAGTTTTTACTTTTATGTCCATTCAATGTGTTAGTAGTATGTTAAGTATCAATTGTAAGGGTGGAGCATTCTACTCATCCTAAGTCTACAGGGCTTTGCCCTTTTATTAGGGAGTAAGTTTACTCCAGTATTAACTTGTGCCAATGTTTTTAAACACTATTCCCGTAAGTTAAAGTGTACCTCTTTTATGAATAAACTTTTTATTATTATTATTTATTATTATTATTATTGTTTTATAGAGGTAAGTATGTCTGTTTTGTCCCAACATTGGGCAAAGGCCTTCCTGCCTTCCACTTTTTTCGATCTATCTAGCCAGTCCTTTCGATGTTATCGGGTGTTGTTTTGTAACTGCTGTAGGTTTACACTAGACCACCATCTCACCTGATGCGGTCTACGGTGGAGCGTTCTGAGAAGAAACCGATTCACTCTCGATTTGAAAACTCCAAGTTTGTAAACACCCCACACAAGCAACATATTCCACAGACTAGACGTATTAATTGAAAATAATAATTTCGTCTATTAATGTGGTTCACGGGATTTTTTTTAATAAACAGTGACGTGACAAGCAGGACATGTGCCTGATGGTAAGCAACATGCCTGCCACACAGCACAGTGACAATTTCTTTGGAAACATTGCCCTTCAAACCGGAACACATTAATGTTTGGCCATCACTGCTTAGCGGTAGAATAACTGGCAAAGATGTAGTACTCCCCCAGGCGGACTTTACAGGGTATATTTCGACGTGTAAAACGATGAGGCAGAACTAGTCGCCAAAACACAGTCTCACCGCTCCCACACATTGTCTAGCCGGCCGGAAAGCTCGCCGCGACAACAGCCGCCGTGTTGACACTACCAGAGGACGCTACACACCATTGCGGATGTTGTTACTACCGCGTACTACAACTAGTGTTGGCGCCTATGTAACGGAAGCAGTAAGTGACGGCTGGTTTAGATTTTACGGTTGGTCTAGTCTAGTCGGGAGAACGGCGACTGCCTATCCGGAGCCTCTGGTTCGAATCCCATGCGCACCACTGTCTTTTCGAAGTTATGTATGTAATGACGCACGAACTTCATAATGGAGAAGGAAAATATCCTGAAGAAACCGACATGTACCTAGAATCTCACGAGATTAAGCGTCATTCATTAACTCGCACTTAGGTCAGCGTGGTAGATTAGGGCCTTGACTCTCTTAATACGAGAGAAGGCTCCCGGCAGTGGGAACATTTATCAGGCTGTTAATGCTTATGCAGTTAGTTGTCCCATGCTTATGATAATAAAAGGAAGCATCATCAGCACGCCACTGCTGCACCGATGTATCAAACATAACCGCTGGAAGAATACCCTCTCGCGATTGCAAGCCAAACGAAATCGAAACTTGAGCGGCACTAGCGTCTAAAGCTGCCTATACACACTGAGCCAGTGGAGGCCAACGCGAGTGTCGACAAAACGGCACGAGACAAAACGTAGCATCTACACAATGGCCCAGCGCAGGCCAACGCGAGCGCCGACAAAACGGCACGAGACAAAACGTAGCATCCACACACTGGCCCAGCGCTGGCAAAAGCGCGGTAGGCCAATAGGAGAACAGGACGCTTCTCGCCGAGGGCCTTTGTTTTGTGCACAAAAATCGACACCGGTCACGAGAGACGAGTCGAGACAAAACAGCCCTATACACACTGGCCACATGCCGTCACTCGGCCAGCGAGGCGAGCGACGCGAGTCATCACAAAACGACCCTCCACACACTGGCGTTGGCCTGCACTGGCCCAGTGTGTATAGGCAGCTTAAGCGTCAGCAAGCCAGTTTTGTACACCATTTTTTCCTGAGTCCTTCCTATCCTTATCGTTACTATCCTCTATTTGTAGAGTTAAGAATAGGACAAT
Source organism: Ectropis crepuscularia (assembly GCA_963693475.1). Lineage (NCBI taxonomy): Eukaryota > Metazoa > Arthropoda > Insecta > Lepidoptera > Geometridae > Ectropis > Ectropis crepuscularia. The sequence continues at coordinate 21,001,822 of OY856361.1, read as the reverse complement.
GGTCCTTATCTCACTCATCTGTCCTATACCTTGCAGAGTCTGCCTGGGGAGTACTTCCCCAGGCACATTAGCCAGTTATTCACGCACAATGGCCCAATAAAGAGGCTAGATGCGGAAAAGGCGCCGCTAAACTAACTAGCCAGTTATTCTACCGCCAAGTAGTATGTAACAGGCAAATATTACTGTTTCGATTTGAAGGGCAAGTTTCCAAAGAAATACCAGGGTATGGAGTTATAGAGGTAAATTATCTTATACTCTGCTGTATCTCTGGGTGAGGAAGTGCACTGCAGTGCTAGGCAATGATTTGATAACTCAGAATTTTCAACTAGCTGTGTGGGACTGCGTTGTTATAGACTAAGCTTGTGTACATCAGCACGTCCCGTAACTCTACTCGTTTATACGTACTTTATAACAGAAAAAAAAAAACGATTTAATCATATTTGACTCGCGTGTGTTGGCTGTTTCACGTATCAAGACTAGTTTCTGAAGTTCGATCGTTTCCTCCGTCACGGCACGACGCCGACGTCGGGTATCGATTAGGAAGTGCTACGAGGAAATGCCAAGGACGGCGTTGTCAATGAACGCGGCGCGGGGACCGACACGCACCACCGTCTGCTGGCCCAGCAGACGGTGTGTCGCTCGTGTCTAGCCGGCGACGACAAAGGCTTTGGACGGCGACGACAACTACGAGTACTTACTCTTTTTTAAGTGAAAACTACTTTTGGCGCACCACGTACAGATTTTTCGTGGGCTGTGAATTGAGATCAAGCGTCACGTTCGTATATGAAAGAAATCTTCGGGTAAACTCGGACGATCTAGATGGTCATGGTCATGGCCATGTCCTCCGGTTTAAACCGCGTAGTTTCCGAAGTGAGCTATCAAATTCTAAGTTATTAGTTCTCACTTCTATCAGCAGTCCCTATGACTGACAATTTTTTTTGTATGGCAAACAGTGACGAGACGAGCAGGTCATGTGTTTGATAGTAAGCAACACGCCTGAACATAACATCACAGTATTCACAGTGCCATGCAGCTATTGGAACATGAAGTGTCCAATCATTACCTATGACAGCACTGCATTCGTCCCCCAGAGATACAAGATGCTGTACTCATATCACTATGATGGCCTGCAATTTTTCGCAGATCGTGCTGTACACGGTACTTTAATTTAAAAAAACACTTTTTTTGTCTGTTGTTTCGGCTAATCTCTGAAACAGCTGGACCGACATTAATGCGAATTTCACTGGCAGATAGATGACTAACAAAACAATCAGGAGTAACTTACGCTACTTGTTTTTAGAAAAACCAATAATAGAGTTCCGCGAAAACAATGTTGAAAATACTGCAAAATAAAAAAGTTCCCCGAAGTTGTTACGCGAATATGTTTGAGAAGTTCGCAGAGTCAGCTAAAAACGTGATAAAAGCGAAAGTTTATACTAATATTTTGACAGAGAATCCTTAGATAACGATAAGTGGTTCATTACAGAGAGTTCGACTCCGCAGTTCACTATTTAATTTATCAAACGTAATATTTGTACTCTAAACGCGCACACTACGTCCCTTCAGCGTAGTACAAATCATCCGGTTTCTTCCGTCGTCTCGCACCTTTTAAATCCTCGTGACCGAATACAATGTATTTATATTTCAGTAAGATAACCGGCAGTTGGAGACATGTCTCAGTATAGCGTGAGTAAACACTACCTGGCGCGATAGTACGCTATCGCTGCACACTACTAGCTATCTCCTACCCATACCTAACCACAACAATGTTGCACGATACACTGATAGGCTGACAGGACTCGATGTCATTCATTTTATCTGTCAACTCAAATTGTAATGTATCCCAAAATAGATTTCATATTGTTTTATCGAAAAACAAAAAGAATCCTGCAGTTTCATTCGCGCAGTTCACGACTCCGTTCTTTTCTCGGGATTAATAGTAGCCTATTTGTTAACACAGACTATTATCTATCTACACCACCAAATCTGTACCAAATTTTATATTGTAGATTCCTTCAGTAGTTTTTGATTTAAGACATCCATATATTATGTCGTTGGATGATTTGATATAACGGATTTTTGAAAAACCATATGAACTCGCGAAAACACGGATAATTAGACATTGGCTATAATTTTTTTTTAATTTTTACTGAAATAAAGTAGGGTTGTAAAAAGGCGAGTTGGTTTAGTAAGATTGTGAAAATAATCGTAGAATATTGTGAATTAAGCACACTGATTGCTCGATTCGATTACTCAAAATAACATTATGTTCTCTGATTGTTTGACGAATTAACGTTTCACTTGTTAATCTATTCTGTCACGTGCCTTACTTGGGATACACAAATTTTCCATTTAAAATTTTAGTAGGATATATGTATATTATGAAGTCGTATGTAGGAAGTCGGTGGATGGAGGCGGCACAAGACCGGTCATTGTGGAAATCATTGGGGGAGGCCTATGTCCAGCAGTGGACGTCTGCAGGCTGCAGATGATGAGATGATGTATATTATGTGAAAAATTGTTTATGGTTGCCACTTTAGAAGGTTTTTTTGTGGAAGGTCGTTGTGTCTGAAGGTAGAAGAGTGGGAGACATACCTTCAGCTGGATTGGAGACCGCGTCGTGCACCAGCGACGCCAAGCATCCCGACAGACCTGCAACACCAACAAAGGTTTATTATTCCGAGCAACTCTAGCAGAACTCTTGCATGCTCTAACTGGAAGTTAAACGTATCTACAGCAAACAGTCTAATAATTAACATAACCAGCTCGTTGTATGTTCCTACGGCTGGGACTCGGGGCCTTCTTTTACAACGAGAGTCCAGGCTCTCCACGCTGGTCGAATGCGGGTTTTGCTTCGCCATTACAGCCAGTGCAGTGTTGATGACAAACTTGAGCATCTGCATTGGCATACTCAAGAGGTGCAGTCGGAGTTCGAACCTGCTACTCACGATTGTGAAATCGGACGTTCTAGTGACAAAGCCACGACGGCTTGCTAAGGCTTAAAAAGAGCACAGTACAGCCTTGTCGACTCTCAACCAGATTCAGAATCGCAGTGCTGTCTACTGAGCGATACGCGTAGAGGATACCTATAAGAGTATTATATATAATATATAATATGTATTCTATTGTTGGAACCCATGTTTTTTGAGATAATATAGATAGACGGGACTAGCAAGAAGCGTGCCTGATGGTATGCAACACCTGTCCATAACAGCACAATACTACGCACCTATTGGACTTGAAGAGACCAAATCATTATCTCGAACTGCACTGGTCACCCACAGATGTAAGACGATTTATCTCTTAACTCTGTAATTTCTCTGGAAATTAGATTCTTCAAATCTGTAAGCAGCAATTTGCGCATTACTACTTGTCGGTGGAATGGCAGAGGCAAAGAAGTGTTAGTTCCCCAAGCGGACTACGCATAGAGTCCTACCAACACAACATGTCCACATCGTCAGGTGGTGTGTTTTTAACTATGCAGTTTTATAGTTGACCGTCATCTCGTCTGATGTTAAGCGACGATGCAGTCTGCGACACAACGGAGAAGAAACCGATTCAACCTCGATTTGGAGACACCAAGATTGAGCCTCTGAGCCATTTGGCACGTCTGTCAGTCGACTCCAAGCCGGTACTTAGCCGAGCCATCCCAAAGGCGCGGAACAGTATTCCGGTGACGTCTCGGAGGATCGCGCGGGTACTGACCGTGTGTGAGGTGGTCGTGCCGGTGGCGCGTCAGCCGCGACAGGTGGTACTTGCTGTGCTCGTAGGACGCGAAGAAGCACGCGTGCGCCGGGCCCGCGCCCGCCACCACCGCGCCCATGCCGCGCACCGGCCTGCAACAACGACCACTCACCTACAAACAGCTCTTTGATGTGGGTACAACATCTACGTTTTTAGGTATCCGTCCTTCAAAATTACAAAAAAAATTGGCGGTCATAGGAACTGCCGATAGAAGCGAAAACTTTAAACACAGAATTTGATAGAACATATTAAGTGAAATTGCAGGGCGCGGCTAGCATAAATCTTCAAAGCATTGTCGTCAAAATAAGCCTTCTATTCTAAGCATGGTCACCTAGACTAGATGACCATGGTTAGATGTGTAATGGTAACCATGGTGTGTCCCGAGTTCACCCGAAGGTTTCTTGCTTTCACTTCTTTTTCTTTTCGAGCGTGACGCTTGAGCTCGATTCACAGCCCACGAAAAATCTGTGTGCGGTGCGCCAATAGAAGTCACTTAAAAAATGGAACGCTTATAGAATAATTTGGTTGTCCGTCCGTCTGCTGAGACTTTTTATAAGACATCTCGGGTAGGCATTGAGTTAAAACTACTATAAATACAACTATTACAGATTTATTGCATGACTCTCGGAGAGTTCAGTTTGTATGGGTCAACGTTTAAAATGTTTTGTTTCGTCTTCACCTGCATGCAGCAAAGATTCTAGTATTTGTTTTTGAATATACGTTTACGTAATATTCGTTTTTGCAGCATACTGCAGCAACAACGTATATTACGACACTTTCGAGGAAATCAAAATTTATAGGGTATTTTCCGTTGACCTAGAACTAGGAAATTGGCAAGTAATATCGTCTTATACTGCATCTGTGTCCCAGTTTCAACCCGATTCATTCAGCCTCTTCGACATAGTTAAGAACTGCACTTGTCACCCAGAGATATAAGATTATTTATGTTAATGCTCTGCAATTTCGTTGGAAACAGAGAAGAAACCTTTTCCTCCAGAAACCTCTTTAGAGTCCTAAGTTCAAAGGACAGTTCCAACTCTGATTGATTCGGTAATACTGTTCCATTTATCACACGACCCAAGCATTGCTCTATTCTACTAAACAGCGACCGTCAATCAGATCTGGAAGCCAGAGCTGTACCTACTCGTATCACACAGTTAAAAAAACAGTTCCAGCTGTTACCAGTTATCACTTAAGTAACATTTCGCAATACTGAATCAGACGCAACATTTGGTAATATGTTTATTAATTTCATTAGTTATTTTACGATTATAGGTAGGTATGCACTTAAACACCATCTCGCCTGATGTTAAGCGACGATACGGTCTACGAAGGAACGCGGTTTTCTCAGAAGAAAAGATTCACTCTCTTATTCATATTATAAGTATTAATCAAGAAATACACACTTAGGGAATGTATTTTTATACAGTTTATTATTATAATTCCTATTACAAAAGCAGAATCATATCTCTTCGTTCGAGTCTTTCGAAACGACGGGTAGCCATATAGAATGATGTCGCTTTTTCGAGCTAAGAACAGTCCGTCGCGTCGTGGGTATTCAAAACAAAATATAGTTTTAATCTATGTATGTAGTATGTACCTCTACAACTGAATGTTGGTCTGTCTGTCCTTTATAGAATCGTAAACTATGCATTTGATTATGTGATGATCTTTAGCAAAGTTGTCGTGCATGAGCCAAAGGTTTCCGAGTTGGTACGATCAATTTTCGAAAGGAGGCGTAGCAACGCGCGCAGGGTAGGTACAGCTAGTAACATTTTTTTTTTAAATAAAGAGTGACGAGACGAGCAGGATATGTGCCTGAGGGTAAGCAACATACCTGCCACATAACAGCACAGTCACAGCTATTGGAACACGAAGAGTCCAAATCATTACCTAGCACGGCACTGCGCTCGTCACCCAGAGATCTATGTTGTTATATCTCTAAGCCCTGTAATTTCTCTGGAAATATTGCCCTTCAAACCGGAACACAGTAATGTTTTCACATTACTGCTTGGCGGTAGAATAACTGGCAAAGGTGTGGTACTTCCCCAGGCGGACTCTGCTAAGAAATTAAAAATTTAAGACTTTACGCTTTGAAACAAACTATATTTACACATTTACAAGATGAAATGTGAAAATTGTGTGGATTTCCTTTCTGTATCGTGTCTTCAATAGTATCAGTTTAGGATTCTGATAAATTTGATATTCTCGCTTTGATATTCAATGGCGTCATCACACAGACTTACTATACCAAAGGTATCACGTCTGTATTTTTAACCTTGCATACGCTACATGGAGGATTATCATGAGACGAGGGGTCGGCTCTCGGCTCTCGGCCACAAACGGATGAATAATTCAAACGTTCCTGTGGTTTGTGCTACTTTACATTGTCTAGAACTCAAGCAAACATAGGCTTATTTTAGTTAAATCGAGATAAAGCTCGGGTATTTTTTATGGAAATTTAGCAACTTCACAGGCTTAGTCCATGGCCTTTGTCATTTGGGTTCTTTTTTTAGGGTTCCGTACCCAAAGGGTAAAAACGGAACCCTATTACTGAGACATGGTTGTCCGTCCGTCCGTCTGTCACCAGGCTGTATCTCAACAATGGTGATAGCTAGACAGTTGAAATTTTTACAGATTTTCTATTTCTATTGGCACTATAACAACAAATACTAAAACTAAAATAAAATAAATATTTAGCGAGGGCTCCCATACAACAAACTTGAGTTTTTACCGTTTCTTGCTCGATTAGTCCGTTCCAAATAAACTAGATGGCGCCACTAGTACACTAAAACACGCATTCGACCTCGTCGTTAAAATCGTAAGGTAAAATCAAAATTTCAGAAAAACTTTTGCATGAAAGCCTGTCCGTGGAAACTGCGATGGTTTATGTATACGGAATTCAAATAAAACCAGAGGTTTTCGCCGTTTATTTCCTAATGGTACGGAACCCTTCGTGCCCATGTTGTGTTAATGTTCATGCCATTATAATTCTACTTGCGTCATTATATGCGCGCTGATTTTTATACATAATACTTGGGTAACAATTAGCAGCCTAATTATCATAAGCAGCCCACTAAAAGTTCCCACTGCTGGGACTCGGGGCCTTAGTACCGTTTATCTGCCAAAGCCAGGATGATCCAAACTTCATCATGGGCCATCGTTCTTACCTGTGTTGGGAGCATACGCTGACAAACTTTCAGCTTTTATAAAATAACGAAGGTCTGGGGTTCATGGGCTCTTAGTCCAATAGTGTAATAGTAGTCAAAAGTTTGGATGTTTGTTGTTGGTCAATGAAGTCGGAACACCTGTATGGATCGGGTTGACATTTCGAACACGATTTCGATTTCGATTAGTCTGGACAAGCATATAGGCTATTTTTTTACAGGAAAATTACGAAGACTGGAACCGCGCAGGAAAAACCGCGAGGTGCTGCCAGTAGGTATACGTATGTTAAACTTAATATTGTTCGCCCGAAATGGATAAATTGTTGTTACTCCAATAAGCTTCATACAGCTTCACACTATCTTTTGGTACAGAGTTGAGCAACAAACGATTCTGATTCTGTAGATGTTATCCATATTACACAATCCAACGAATCCGTTACACGGTTCCGCGTTCCCAACACTCGCGCCGAAATATTTATCAATCAGGGCCAATTTCTGCTGAGATAAGGCGATGTTTCGCGTGATAAAGGTGGATTGCACATGTCGATTGCAGCGGCGATTATCAGACTCGTACGTGAGCTGATAACGCGGGATTAGCCCTACCAACCTCTTCAAACTGTTATCGATCATTCGACGTTGAACTTTATCTCCCTGTAATAAACTCGCTTAAAAAAATGCCGTCATCATTACGTTTTCGTAGAGGTATGAATGGTTGTAGATTTTAGAGTCAGTCCGTCTAAGAAATCCTGTAGACTACAAGGTCCGTGATCAAAATGTATGGGTCATATGAGCCACCAGGAGACCTATGTAGGATGATAGAAGGGTATAATATAATAAGATTCAGCACTATGCCGATTTTTGTACGGCATTGCGGAATAATGGATTAGAAGTATTGAAACTGTATGGAACCAATGCCATACATAATAATCAAATGACCAAATGTACCCTGTAAATCGTCGCAAAAATCATGAAGCATGATCGCCGCTTACAAGTGGCGGCATAGTGCTGAATCTTGTTATTTTATACCCTGCTATCATCCTACGTAGGTGTCTCCTGGTGGTTCATATGACCCATACATTTTGCTCACGGGCCTGTACTGGTACTGGCACAGAGCGTTCCAAAAGCACTTTTGCGAAGGAGTAGAACACTTCGCTATGTTTTCGAAATCCCGCAACCGAAGAATCCTGAAACGGAATCGACAAGGGGCTTCACTGAGTAGAATCTATCGTCTAGTAGAAACGTGTAGTATAAACTCTAAGTCGTTCTCCAACTATCTATGCTGTTTAAAATATTGATGTAGCACCGGAAGATCTTGAGACAATCAAAGAGAATTTGTCGAGCAATGAGACCTTTGAGGTTATCGAATAAGTCACCGTAAAATTGTCGCTAGGTTAAGTAGTTTGTAACAAAGTAGTTTGTTAGATTATAATCTGACAGTTTTATACAATTGTGTACAAAAACTTTGAACCCGCTAGCTTCCTTCTGAAAGACGATTGCTCAAAATTGATCATAATCCGCTGCATTTCTTTCTGCTCGTCGATCGAAAAACTGACATGGGTTGGTGCTCTTTAGACTCGAACAAAGAGGTTGAAATCCACTGTAAGAACATGTAAACTGTCAGAATACGTTGTCTAAGTGGATTATCTGAGTGTCTTCAAGTCTAGCGTGAATCGGTTTCTTCTGGGTGAGCACTGAGCATGCTCTATTATGGACCAAATCGTACTTAAACATCGATTAAAAAAACTAATCCGGGCTGGTAAAGCATTGCAAATGGGCCGCATGTTCCAGATGTCCAACCTCTTTATGTCTGTTCGGTCCCACCTATGAGTAAGCAGTAAGAAACAAGCAAACATTTTGAACTCAAAAAACTTTCGCCTTTACAATTATTATAGTGTGATTTAGTTTGAAGTGTCTAAGCTACTAAAGCCAGTTAAATACCGTCAGTCAGACCGCAATACCTATTAAACTCTATTTTTAGCTACCGTAGATTAGTTTCGCATTATTAAATCGATTGACAAGTGTGTCAATACAGCCAGCAGTGTGTGCCGCGCGCCGGCGCTATCATTCCAATATTATAATCCACTCACGTAACGTAATACGTATTATCATTATCTAAATATCACTACAAAACGCATCATCTAGAACAAAATTCACAATATTATCCTTTACAATTTTGTTTGCAAATTGCGACATTTAGGGGTTTTTCACCATTATACCACAGCTGGGCAAATGCCTCAATACTCCCTCTATTCTTCTATTAATTCTGATAATGATCTTTGAAATTTAAATTAGAAATGCAATTTAATAATTTTAGCAATTACGTATCATCATATATCATCATCATCAGCCTATCTTAGTCCATTGCTGGACAGTCCTCTCCCGTGATTCCCAGCCCTATCCTCAGCTTTACGTGTCCATCCACTGCCTGCTGTCTTCCGTATATCGTCACTCTGTCTAGTCTCAGGGTGGCCTATTTTGCCGATCCGCAGCCTCTACTCAAGAACACGTCTAACTCTAACGGTTATCGGTTCTGCGACAGATATGACCGGCCCATTGCCACTTCAGTTTGCTAATGCATTGAGGTATATCGGTAACCTTGGTTCTCTGGCTGATCACTTCGTTCCAAATTCAATCCCTCAGAGAAACTCCAAGCATAGCTCGCTGTGCGACTTTAAATTTGTGGACCACCTTAGCTGTTTTGGCGCCGCCGCCGTAGGTCATGACAGGTAGGACACATTGATCGAAAACTTGTCTTTAGACATAGAGTTTGGATGTTTGTTGTTCAATCACGTCGAAACTTCCGAACGGATTGAGTTGAAGTTCGGAACACAATTTACATAGATTACTAGCGGCCCGTTCCGGCTTCGCTCGGACATAACCTAGACACTGTCTGCAGCGCCATCTGCCGGGCTTATTTGTGAATTTAAACCATCTTCGAATACACACACAAAAAAAAAACATTCAAATCGGTCCCGTCGTTTAGAAGTTCACTGTCAAATGATTAAATTACTAAAATGGCTCTAAAAAAACAGGGGTTGATGATAAAAGGGTAAAAATTTGGGGCTGTATGTATTTTTTAACGCCGCATTATAAAAAAATAAAAACAAAAAAATACCAAAAATTAAAAAAAAAATGTTTGGAGTGAACAACTCCTAATACTTAGGGGTATGAAAAATAGCTAGTAGCCGATTCTCAGACCTACTGAATATGCATATAAAATTTGGTACAAAACAGTAAAGCCGTTTCGGAGGAGTAAGGAAACAAACACTGTGACACGAGAATTTTATATATAAGATATAGCACATAGGATACTTTTTATCGCAGAAAAAATACAGGAACGGGAACATGGGGAACAGTGAGGAACAGTGAGGTAATCGCTACCTTTCTATTTTCTTTTTGTCGTTTTTAAATAGATGTGTGTCACTGTGATATGCACAAAAAAACTACAACTTGCTTGCATTTATATTTAGATGACGTAGTGATAGATAGATTCTTATGAAATTTGCTCGAGTGTCTGAATTTAATAGTAAATTAAAGTCTTGACGTCTACTCTCTTTCTACGAAAACGTAATTTCGAAATAAACTGGTGACTTTCCTACTCCGATTCTAGTTCGATCCGTTGTTTTGTCCGTTGAAATTTTGTGAGCCTCGTCTAATTAGAGTAGGCTTAGAACATTTAAAAGTCAAACAATGTTCTATCGGACGAAACGAAGTAGAAACGGAGTAGGAAAGTCGTGAGTTTTTTTTTCGAAATTACGTTTTCGTCGAAAGAGAGTAGACGTCCTGTTTTTGATTTTCCGGAGAAAAAAAAAGCACATAAAACAGAGTCGTACGCGATATACAACCGTATGCGTATGAATTAAAGTGTGTTTTGGCATGCAGCGAGCCGCGCGGTCGCGGCCGCCACATCGGCATGGTGGACACGTGCTCGCGATCCTTGAGCGACGAATCATTATTATTGAAACATTGATATTATAAATCAAAAGATGTGCCCTGAGCCAGGCGGCGGTCCCAGCCTCGAATTTTGGAGGGGGTCACTACACTACACTACACAGCCTTAGATGGGGGGATTTCGGGTTTGTGGGATTTGGGGAGGGGTCAAGAGTAGAAATACGATAAATCTAGTAAAAAAGACTTTACTATTAGCGCCCCACGATTTTACGCGCGTGTTTGTCGTTCCAGTTGTATTCCCGCGTTAAAAAATAGTCTATAAACTATTAGATATTTTTAATTTTTGTAGGTTTTTAATTTAACTTATACGATTTTGGGATGGGGTCATGCCAAATTTCAAGGTGCTCAGGGCATGCGCGGTCCGAAGGGGGGGGGGGGGGGGCCTTCGGACCGCGCATGCCCTGAGCACCTTGAAATTGTTAACAAACTGCGTCTCTGTGAGTAGCGTGAACTTCCAATCTACTTGACCCCTAGAATCGCTAGCGGCCAGATATGCTGTGGTTCTACTTATTTTAGTTGTTGACAACGAATAGCGATAGGTATAAACGTCCGGCGTTCACCGTTTCCTACAATCGACTAAAACGGAAAGAGTGAGCTCACTCTTCCCAACGATAGCATAATTCTGTGCGCCTGAAGTTTGAGGGGCACATCCATGGATTTATGTCGATGTATTGAAACGCATGTGAGTTGATTTGTTCAACACGGACAACGCGATTCATAGAAAGCTATAGAGAAGTGTTTCAAGTGTTCATATTAACGATTAAAGATCTTTTAATAAAATCCGCTGATAAACTGATAACAGCTGGGGAAATGTCTTAGGTGCGCTGCGCTGACATCTATCTGTTATGTATATTGTGATAATGTTAGGTATTATACCTAACATTATCACAATATAGTAGTCGACAGATGTTCACCTTTTTTAGTAAAATGTCGAGAACTATTTGTCCTAGACAAACCTTGTGCAGGTTTAAAGGGCGAATTTATTAATATATGTAACAATTATAGTGTTTATGAAATAAATAAAAAAATAAAAAATAATAACCGGCGCCAGTTACCATACGCAGCCCACTTTTTGTTCCCACAGCTGGGACTTATGGCATTCTTTCGCAAATAAAGAGCCATAATCCAACGCGCTGATCAAGTGTTGCTTGGTGAATGACACAGACATGTCCTTGAAAGATATAACTTACTTGGAACACGGCTGTTTCCTCATGTTTTCCTTCACCGTCAAGAGATCAAAACCCGTGATGACAAACTTGATACTAGGAAAAATACTCAGGGTGCAGACGAGATTCCTAACCTATGGACCTCATGGTTCTGAAATTGGTCATTTTCACTACTAGGCCACGGCACCCACGGCTACTGAATGAAGACCGCGTAACAATGGCACAGACGAAAGTGGAAAGTGGATGTGTAAAACATAGTGTACCTTCTTGAAGTGAAAACGTCTTTTGGCGCATCACAGACAGATTTTTCGTGGGCTGTGAATTGAATTCTAGCGTCACGATCGGAAATGATAAGTAATTTTCGGGTAAACTCGGGCCATTGGCCACCCAGAAATGCGTCAGCATTTCCCATTGGCTAGAGGGCCACGATAGCTTAGATGGATTTCTAGATGGCCATTGTCACGTCCACGCCCTCCGGATTCACCCGCGTAGTTTCCAAAGTGAGTTATCAAATGCTGAGTTATAAGTTTTCACTTCTATCGGCAGTTCCTATGACTGCCAATTTCTTTTAGTGAGGAAGCGCGTACTTTCTTCATAAATAGGTACATTTATTGAATGTACCGTATCTACCGATCGATCGGATCCTGTGCGTGGGTCGCGTGGTCGAAGGCCGTCGCGACTCCTACTCTTACTTTAATTTTATTTATCAAAAATACGTTTGCACTTGACCGCCATCTCACCTGATGTTAGGCGACAACGCGGACTACGATGGAACGAACTTGCGTAGAAGAAACGAATTCTCTCTCGAATTGAAAACACGACCATCAGGAAACGTATTCCACAGCCTAGATGTTCTTCGTACGAAAGTGGAGTCAACCTTCTTCGTTCGAGTCGTAGATGTGTGCATGTATTGTTTAGGTGTGTGGCATTTGTCTTAGTACAAACAGAGATTTATTGCTCGTGTGAGTTCAAGTTTACAAATGCGTGAAATATACGTTACTCCCGCGCTCCGCAAAAAAAAAAGTGAAAAACTTTGTTAGCAAGCCAAAATGTCTTGCGTCCTCCTATGGTAAATTCTCAAAGAGTCCGATAGACAAAATGACAAGGTAGTCTTATATTACGCAGGCCAGCTTTAGGCTGCGTTTCCACCAGAGATGTGCGAGGGAAATGTGTCGAGCGAGGATGTCTAACTGTGATGTGAAAATGTGTGGAGGTTTCCACCAAAAAAGCTGTGCGAGGAAAATATGTCGTACGAGGATGTGTAGCGGAGCTGTGAATGATGAGTGGTGTGAGGATACGTTGCTACTCCGTCTTTGGACTGGCTGGTACAGTATGTCCGCAAACCTCGCAACACAGTCCTCGCACACATCCCTCGCTTGTTTTGTATGCGCAAAAACCTAGGTCCGCTGAGCCATTTCCACCAGAGCTGTGCTGACTGAGGCGAGGTAAGTAAAGCGATAGTATTGGTTCTACAAACACATCCCTCGCTACGCATCTTCTCACATCTCTGGTGGAAACGCAGCTTTAGTCTCCAAAATGTATCCGATAATAACCAATAGACTTACAACTTAGAGGCGATGTTCAAGACTTTGAAGTATTTTACGAACAAGGGAGTTTTTGTCTATGAGCTTTTTAGCAAGTGTCTCGATTGGTTCCAGAGCTTTCAGATGTTACTTGGTCCATCCCAAAGACACGAACAATACTCCAAACAAAAATGAATTTCATAACGTCCGAAGTTTATTTCATTTGGAATGGTTGAGTTGAATTTCCTGGTCTAGTCTGGGTTTGTTCACCATAGCGAACATGCAAGACGTTGCCTATGAGTTTATTTTAACGTCTCTCGGTCGAATCTAAAGCCTCCATTGTATTGTTCCGGGGTAAGGCCAGATAACAGGTGATCAGACACTTGAATGTGGACAAAGACGCTATCATCACCATCACAACGCAGCCAATAAAGAGATATGTTTACCCTTAGGCACAAGTTTTTCTCCTACCAATCACTCTATATAAATAAAACGTACTTCAAAATATGATCTTAATTTAAAAATAATATTGGGTTCAATGAGTCTAACTCTATTTCAATAAATTTCAAGATAAACAAAAACTTAATGGAAAATCTTTACAAACTTAATCTTTTTAAATGAACACTTTTTCTAATAATTGTCTAATAAATGAAAAAAAAACGCTTTAACTTTATATTACCAAGAGTAGACCCCAAGATAAACAATATAACTTCTGCAGTAATTTATTTGACAACTGAATTAATATGTAAAGTTAGGCAAAAACTCGATAAACACATTATTACCTAACAAGTGTGAATATTTGAAATTCAAACGTTTACGGCAGCAAAGCAAGTAATCTATAATTCAGTGAATGGTAATGAATGACTGTTAGTTCGTATTAGTATAGGGGTCAAGGCTACTGACTTCTGTCAATACATCACCATCGTCAGCTGGCCTGGTGGCTTAGTAAGACTGCCTGCAGAGCCGTAAGGTTCGATTACCATCCAAGTCAAATATTTGTGGGATGAATACAAATATCTGTCTGTGACTATGTGTTTCTATGTATCATAAGTATGTATTTACAATTAGGCATATAATTATAATATCAGCTACTTAACTCCTATAGTACAAGCTTTGCTTAGTCTGGAGTTAGAGATGGTATTGTGTGAGAAATGGCCACCATTACATATTTATTTACTGGCACCACCTCGCAGTTTTACACACGTAGTCCCCGTTCCGGATATTTTCCCAATATTCTACTAGGTACGTCAAATTAGAACTAATTTTGAGACCAAATTATACTAGCGTGTTCGCATCTTCATTATTAAGCATATTTTAAGGGAGAGGTTTATATTTTTTACTTATAGCGAGAACAATGATCAAAAGTGAATTTTAAGGATGCGCGCGCGCACACCGTCACGGAAATCCGACACCCTGATGTTAACTAGTCAACATTGTAACTAACTTCAGGTAAATACTTCTACGAAGATATTATCTATTCTATGGTTAAAGTTAAAGTTAAACTTCTTAGCACGAAGAATAAAAAGAAATAGAATTAACTTCTTGCGTGCGTATATAAGTACACGCACACCTTTCTAATAATGACAGGTGTGGGTAATAACGGATTGCTAGTTCATATTGTGGTACAAAGTTCAAGGCCGCTGGTGCACTGTCGATACAATAGTCATCCATCATACCACATAAAATGCGTTAGAGAAAGCACGCTCTATCGTAGACCGCATCGTCGTTTAACATCAGGCGAGATGGCGGTCAAGTGTAAGCCTATAAAAGTTTAAAAAAGCACCGTAATCGTGTAATTATTTGCACCCTGATTCTCAACACAACATTCCGATGCGGAATCAAAGCCGCGGTCTACGTCCGTTCAAAATGACCTAATTATGGAGTGTTCATTATATCATTATGTGTCGTGTATAAATATATAAATAACTAGCTGTTACCCGCGACTTCGACCGCGCGAAATAAATACTAAGGTAATGGAGTGTTCATTATATCATTATGTGTCGTGTATAAATATATAAATAACTAGCTGTTACCCGCGACTTCGTCCGCGCGAAATAAATACTAAGGTAACTCAGGCAGTACCTATTTGTATACCCATACACATTTACGGTTTCTAAAACCAGCTTATAATAAAATTATTTCATACAATTTCATCAAAATCGGTTCAGTTGTTTAGGCGTGAAAGCGTAAGAGACATTTGTACCCCATTTCAACTCTAATTTCATCCCCGTACAGTTCGAAATTACAAAATTGCTAGAACAATCATTTATTTGCTTCGTGTCAAGTGCCTATATACAGATTTTCATGGTTTTATCTTCAACGATTGGGAACTTCCATATTGACATTCATCCCCCATTTCAACCCCAATTTCATCCCCGTACCCCGTACAGTTCGAAACTACAAAATTGCTAGAATAAACATCCGTTTGCTTCGTGTCAAGTGTCTATATACAGAGGTTCATGGTTTTGACTTTAACGGCTGGGAACTTTCATATTGACATTCATCCCCCATTTCACCCCATTTTCCCCAGTTTCATCCCCGTACAGTTCGAAATTACAAAATTGCTAGAACAAACATTCGTTTGCTTCGTGTCAAGTGTTTAGATACAACATTTGAAAACTTTGAAAATGACGAATTTTCATACAACCGTTCATCCCTTGTTTCACCCTCTTAGAGCTTGAATTTCGCAAAACCCCTTCTTAGCGAGCGCCTACGTGCTAAAAGGGACCTTCATGCAAAATTTCAGATTTCTAGCATTTGTAGTTTCTGAGATTCCTTGATGAGTGACCTTTCGCTTTTAGATATATATATTAAATAACTACGTCTCCATTGCCACGTAGTAAAACTTTAAATGAACGAGAGCGCCGGGGCTGGGAGTCTTAGCAGCCGTATCACAGGTCCCCAACCTAGCACACCTGCTAATGGACTAGACCTACATAAATTAAGTATTTGTTTTAAGTGAGTAATTAAGAATTTTGATGTTTTTTAAGCCAAATGAATCAATAAATTTATTATTTATTTATAAGCTGTTGTGGAGTAGGTAGTGACGAGAACGTTTTTTTCTTATAAAGGTACGGTAATGAAGGGCTGCTAGTTAATTTTAGTACGAGGTTCAAGGCCGGTGGTCCACTGTCGATACAACAGTCATCAATATATTGTATAAGTGTTACCATAAAAAGAGCTTAGATTAGAAAGTAACAATCATAACATTGTCCGCATATCGCAACACAGTCGGAATGATTCTGACGCCGTATCGAGACTCAGGGTCTTAGTCCGTTCAGAACAAG
Organism: Ectropis crepuscularia; assembly: GCA_963693475.1. NCBI lineage: Eukaryota > Metazoa > Arthropoda > Insecta > Lepidoptera > Geometridae > Ectropis > Ectropis crepuscularia. The sequence goes on along the minus strand of OY856361.1, from coordinate 20,984,984 downwards.
TGTTTATGAAAATAGGTTAAAATGAATCTTCAGAAAATGGGTTAGAAAGCCAATCATGATATTGTTTGTGTGCACCCCGATTCTCAACACAGTAGATTGATTCCGATGCGGAATTGATACTTGCGGTCTTTCGTCGTACAGAATGACAGAAACAGTGTTAATTACAGTAGAACCCCGATTATCCGGATCAATTAAAACCAGGGGTAAATAGGTAATAATCGAAAATCCGGATAATCGATTTGAAAGCAAATCAAACAATATATTTTTTTTTAAATGTACCTTTACATTATGTAATGGGTCCATGCGTAGTTTAAACAATACGATGTATAAAAACCAAGACATAACGATAGAATATTAACTTGTTATTGATCTTTGACGTCATGAATCACATCTTTTCATTGCAGACAAGTCACTGATGCCCAAGTTTTGGATTAAACCCAATGCTTTTTCACATAACAGAGGTCCAGATATGGGTTGACCGTATGCTCTCTTTTGTAAAATCAAGTTACTTGTCTCGTTGCGCCGTTAAATGTTTTGAAATTGGTATGTATTAGTTAGAGCCGGCCGAATGAGTTCGGATAATCAGATGTCCGGATAATCGATGTTCGGATAATCGGGGTTTTACTGTATGTGTATTGTCGAAGGCTCGGTGGGATGGCGAGACCGTCCGATTTCATAAGCATAGGTTCAAATCCCGACTGCACCTCTGAGCACTATTTTTAAATACAGATGTGTCGTCAACTTTGGCTTGAACGGCTTTGGCTTTGAAAGAAAACATAGTAAAGAACCTGATGAGCTGTGTTATCCGCCAACCCGCACTTGGTAAGCTTAGTGGATTGTAGCCTTGGCTCTGTCCTTGTGAGAGTCTCAGCAGTGAGAATATAGTGGGTCGATAATATGATATAGCTTCTAAACTCAAATTCAAAACATTACACAGGAGTAAACCTAATAATAATCGCGATAAAGTCATGTTTCCAACATAAGGTGGGCTGCTTTTGCTTGTAGAATTATGATTTTCTGTGTGGGAATTATTCCGTATGCTTTGTGAATCGGGGTGTCGTGGGGGTATTTTAATTGAGTCGGAATGATTTCGACACGGAATTAACCCTGCTTACTAAACACAAACAGACGTTAACGTCCCTTCTTCATTCGTTCGATAAGACCAACAATTGTACCATAATATGCAATAAATGATTGAGTATTGAGTATTGAGTATTCTCAGTCCCCTTATAGTGACAGGTAAAGATGGAAACCTAACTCGCACTTGACCAGTTTATTATTGTTGCATTATAGCTGTCAATCAACTATCGTACTGAGAGAAATGTTCAAGATAGCCTCAGTTCGTGTCGTTGAACTCAGATAAAAATAATGTTGACAAACATTATTCTATTCCCCATTAACTCGGCCACAGCTCTAAAGGTCGCACTTCGAGATGCCTTTTTATTAATAACATAGTACTTAATTAACCACAAGGAAAAATCGTCTTCCGACGTAATTGCAGACACACCATTCAAAATTACGTCTGATATAGCAATCGTGAGTAATCGTGTCGAGGTTCGACTCAACCCTGCATCTTTGAGTAGCTGTTTGTCATCAGCCACTAGCATTAACAAAGAATGAAAATATCGTGAGGAAACCGGTTCGTTTCAAGTAAGACTTCTTTCGAGGGTGGGTATGGGGCAGCGGCCAACCAGCACTTGGCTAGTGTGGCGGATTGATTGATTTGACTCTTTTAACACCTTGAGGTAGAATCAGAGTATCAGCATTAAAAACATATTAATCCAGTAACTTTGTCGCCTGAATGTATGGAGTAGGATGCGTTAAATCTGGTAGATCTGATTTTTTGCAGACATGTTTATGATGTTGGCCTAATGATTGTCCCAAGTTTGTGACCTCGAGCGACGAACGCAACTTTGTCAAAAATCGAAAAAACCGCGAAAAAAATAGTTTATTTTTCAAATTTTGGCGATTATAACCCTAAACGACTAGTTTTTGAAAAAACTTCCTTATGGCGTTTATAAAGTTTAGGCGTTTAGGGTTATAATCGCCAAAATTTGAAAAATAAACGATTTTTTCGCGGTTTTTTCGATTTTTGACAAAGTTGCGTTCGTCGCTCGAGGTCACAAACTTGGGACAATCATTAGGCCAACATCATAAACAAGTCTGCAAAAAATCAGATCTACCGGATTTAACGCCTACGGTAATGTATAAAGTTACTGCACTATATAGTGGGCAGCTATGTACATTATCTATTTTAATCCTAATATCCTACTAATATTATAAATATCAATATTCGGGTTGGTTCGGTGATTGAGCAACGTTCGTTACTCAACGCAACGTTTGTTGCTCAACGCAACGTTTGTTGCTCAACGCAACGTTTGTAGCAACGTTTGTTGCTCAACGCAACGGTTGTTGCTCAACGCAACGTTTGTAGCAACGTTTGTTGCTCAACGCAACGTTTGTTGCTCAACGCAACGTTTGTAGCAACGTTTGTTGCTCAACGCAACGTTTGTAGCAACGTTTGTTGCTCAACGCAACGTTTGTTGCTCAACGCAACGTTTGTTGCTCAACGCAACGTTTGTTGCTCAACGCAACGTTTGTAGCAACGTTTGTTGCTCAACGCAACGTTTGTAGCAACGTTTGTTGCTCAACGCAACGTTTGTTGCTCAACGCAACGTTTGTAGCAACGTTTGTTGCTCAATCACGTTGTAATCGTAACGTCTGAACTGATCGGGTTGAAATTTGGAAAACAGTTAGATTATAGTCTGGAAGAACACATTCTTATAGCAAATAGCCTACTTTTATCCCGGGAAAACAATGGAAACGGGAAAAACGCGGGACGTTGCTAGTATTTACATATATACAGTGGTGTAACAACGTCGCGATTTTCTTTTCGCATCTCAAAAAATGCCCGATGCTCTTAAAGAAGTTTACAATTCAATTAGGGTAATATTCCGAGAGCTGCTGCCAAATTTTGGGTAGATATTTAAGACAAGCTGAAAACTTGTCACATAGCTCTCCTATTATTCCACAAGACGGAGGTGCAGACCTGCAGACTTAGCTGGTGAGAGGCGGGGCAAAATGGATCCATATATTTTTGAATTTTTTATTTTATTTTTTTTATTCAGTGAATGTGTTTGAGGCAATAATGCAATTTTGCAATTGCAATACTACCAGGTAATTTTGGGCGGGGATCTGACGATCGCGGGACTGTTTAAAATTTTTTGACTTGTTTTAGTTGATTGACATGGTATTATACTTTGTTATTGGCACAAATAAATCTTATTGCAATATGCAATTTTTATATGTTGTGGTTTAAAAAAAAATAATAATAGGCGTTTAAGATTTAGTCGGGGTTTTAACATTGCCAGGCGCGTGTAAATATGTATTGCAAAAAACACAAAAAACGGGTCTGAGACAATTTTAAATTTAAATTGGGTTTTATTTCAATAACTAAAAAATTGGGATTCTCAAAAAGAGAGATCATTTCGGAGGGACTATCTACCTGGCAGGTGCTCTAAATTGAGGGATTCATTTTGCCCCGCTACTCACCAGCCAGGTCGGCACCTCCGTGTAGGGATATAATACGAGAAACTAAGTAACAAGTTTTCAGTTTGCCTCAAATAAGTTCTAATCTCATATAACACATGTCCGTCACTCCGTCAGGGTAAGTACGAGTACACAGTAGGTGCAGCCAGTGACCCACATATGCACCGCCAATTCGCACTAAACCTTGAAACCGACAACGTTCTATTATCAATGTTACTATGAGTGAATCTGCGACCCGATAACATAAACTACTCACTACTGCCCCGAATCTGGAGATAACGCGAGCACCGATAGTAATTACATAGACGAACACTCGCAATCAATCAACTGTACTTTATTCATTTCGTGAAATGTTTTCATCGACACTGGACTGATTGGGAATCAAACAAGCGGTGTAGTTTTAATGTTGTTGAGCTATCGCGGTGCTTCACTACGCTAGCTCACTTATTATTTATTATTGTAACAATATGTACTTATTATTTATTATTATAACAATATGTACTTATTATTTGCGTGATCTTTGTCGAAGTCGTATCATTAGGCAACGATACCCTTGTTCGAAAAAGTATTTAATTTAATAAAGGGTTTATTTTTCATTCAAATTAATTTAAAATATTCAAAACATCGCCGCAAAATCGCTAGCCTATCGGTTTCGGACACATTTCGGAATGTGTAGGATGTGGGACTGATCTGGATGATCTAATACCCCCTTGTCCTTTTTTCATACGTCTATTAGCTCGTGAAAGTGATATCGGTTCATGGTTGGCTTCCCAAAGAGTCGGGCAAGGAGGTTAGACTCCACTTTTGCGAGAACGTCCAGAATGTGGAATGCCTTGTTTGAGTGGGTTTTCCAGATGGTTACAGTATTGGTGAACTGAGCTATCAAATTCTGAGTTATTTATTTTCACTTCTATCGGCAGTGCCTATGACTGTCAATTTGAGGTAAACACGGTCCATCGTAGACCGCATCGTCGCGTAACAACTGACGAGATGGCGATAAAGGTCCAGTGTGATATAATAGTTAAAAATACCCTGCAGATATAATGTACAATGTACATAAATGCCAAAGGAGATTAATAAGTAAAGTGCCATCACTGACTACAATCAGGCGCCATTGCAACAGCTTGTAAAAGCTGCAACTCACCGCGCCTGCAATCACACACTTTCGTAAGGATTCCTTATCACTTCTTATCAACATTGTATCTCCAATGTGTTTGCCGACTATCTTGATAGCGGAACATGTAATTTTCGCTTATATTTCTAGTTGTAGTTCATTCCTCTACAAAGACAAATCAAAATTTATTGAAATGTACAATAATCCATTTAAGTACATAAATATATAGACTTCTGTTTCAAGTGATTTATTTATGTAATAAGTACCTATTCCTCCTGTATTTACAACTACATATGTAGATAAGTGTTATATCAGGTATCTTGTTCCCATAGTACAAGTTTTGCTTAGTTTAGGGTCAGATTGTGCTTGAAATTTCCACTAGTATTTTATTCGTTTTAATTTAAACATACAACTTACAATTAGAACAACCAACATATTAAGTAAATGTTTGAGCTAAAATAGGCAAGAACTTCAGCCCTAAAATAAATAATATTCCAGTTTATCAAAGAAAATATTCAAATCTGCTCTTTGAGTGGGTGTATTTTTTTTTTTTTTTTTAACATTTATAGGTTTACACTTGACCACCATCTCGCCTGATGTTAAGCGACGATGCGGTCTAAGATGGAGCGTGCTTACCTAGAAGAAACCGATTCACTCTCGATTTGAAGACACCAAGATTATAACCATCGGGAAAAACCCACTCAGGCAACTCATTCCACAGTCGAGACGTTCTTATCACAAAAGTAGAGTCAAACCTCTTTGTTCGTGTCTTTGGAACATCAACCATGAAACGATGCCGCTTCTTCGAGTTACGAGAAGTCCGATAGAAAAAAGGGCTAGGTGGTATTAGATCATGCAGATCAGATGCACACTCTCCGAAGTGTATCCGATAATAAACCGATAAGCTAGCAATTTTCCGGCGATGTTCAAGAGTTTGCAGTCTTTTTCGCACAAGAGAATTATTGCCTATGAGCCTTTTAGCCCGCCTCTCGATCGATTCCAGAGCCTCAAGCTGATACTTAGCCGATCCATCCCAAAGGTGCGAACAGTACTCCATACAAGAGCGAATCTGTGCTTTATATAATAAAAGCAATTGTTCAGACTTGAAGTACTTTCGCACCTTTGAGAGGACACCTAGTTTTTTTGCAGCTAATTTAGCCTTGGACTCGATATATGAGCCAAAGTTGAGTGTAGATGTCAGGGTAACACCCAAAAGCTCAAGATGATCAGTAACCGGCACGGATACACCTCGAAAAGTAGGAGTCTGTAGAAATTGACTCCTTTTTGCGGAGAACAGACACGCCTGCGTCTTTCCTTCATTAAACTTGGCCAGATTGGTTTCGCCCCATTCAGAGACTGCCTCAAGGGCCAAGTTCAAACGCTCGACCATACTCTCTCTCAATACCTTAGTTTGTTGACCGCTGGCTCTCGCGCTAGACATGTAACTCTCCACAACGGTGCTGTCATCTGCGTACCCAAAGATACCGGGCTTCAGCAGATCGTTGATATGTAGCAGAAAAAGCGTCGCAGAGAGTACCGACCCTTGAGGGACTCCGGCATTGATACCCATTTGGTCCGACGAGCAGCCATCAATGACAACTCGTATGGACCGATCTCTCAAGAAGTCCGATATCCACGCAATAAAACCTGGAGACAAACCATAACTAGAAAGCTTGCTAATAAGGCCATCATGCCAAACCCTGTCAAAAGCCTTCGAGATATCCAGGGAGACTGCAAGTGCTTCCCCGTGTTTCTCGATAGCTTCACTCCAGATGTGAGTGACATACGCCAGAATATCCCCAGTCGACCGGTTTCGGCGAAACCCGTATTGCCGGTCACTGAGGAGGTCGTTAGATTCTAGGTATGCCAGGAGCCTGCGGTTTAAGACACGTTCCATAGTCTTGCAGAGTATGGACGTGACCGAGATGGGCCTGTAGTTGGCAGGGTCAGCACGACTACCCTTTTTGGGCACAGGTTGCACGTTAGCAAGCTTCCACGATTTCGGTACTTGCCCAGTTTGGAGAGAGAGTCTATACAGGCGCGTTAGTACAGGAGACAACTCAGGTGCACAAGCCTTCAACACTAGGGCAGGAATTCCGTCCGGGCCGCTGGCTTTATTCACGTCCAGATTACGTAGCACTTTACGAACCTCCATTTGGCGAATATGCATTTCCGGCATCAAAGTCGGACTGCCAGGTGGAGTAGGAGGAATCGCACTACCAGCATCTAGACGCGAAGATTCCGCAAACTGAGATGCAAACAAGTTTGCCTTCTCCATTGCGGTGTGAGCCAGCGCCCCATCAGGTTTCAGCATTGGAGGCAGTGAAGAGCGGCAGAAGTTCGATTCGACCGATTTAGCTAGGGACCAAAACGCCTTGCTACCCGCAGGATACGAAGCTAGTTTGTTCCCTATTCGACTAATGTGGTCAAATCGAGCCCTCTGAAGAACCCTTTTGCATGCCTTAGCAGCCCTGTTAAACGCTTTCTTTTTGCGGTGTGTATCCCTTGCCTTACGCTGTCGAGCATCAACCCAGGCTAGGTAGGCCTCATGTTTAGATGCTTCAGCACTTTTACATTGAGAACCGAACCATGGGCGAGCTTTGCTGGATAATGAAACGTCAGAGTATGGAATGAAATATTCCATAGCCGTACGTATTACATCAGTCACAGCATCCGCGCAGGCTGACGGGTCACCAGAAGAGAAGCACAGTGGCTGCCATTGGTAAGATGCAAAGAAAGAACGCATTTCGTCCCAATCTGCTGACTTGTATTTCCATAGCCGCCGGTTGCCTCTGGGGCTGAGATCGGGCGGATGGTAAACGGATACTGATTTCACCAGACAGTGGTCGGAGCTGCCTAACGGCGAATATACCGCCACGGAGTATCGGTCTGGATCAGTTGTCAGCAGAAGGTCTAAGCAATAGGGAGTATGCGACTCAACGTCTGGTACCCGTGTCGCCTCTTGGACCAGCTGGGTTAGGTCTAACGACAAAGCCAGCTTTCTCGTTTCCAGCCCAGCATGGTCAGTGTCCCGGTATGGGTACAGCCAATCCTTATGGTGGCCGTTGAAATCCCCCAGTAACACTAATTGGGCTGATGGGTACTTCTGCTGAGCCGCGTCCGCTGCCTCACTCAAATAATCGGTGAGCCGAGTTGTCTCCTGATCTCCACTGTGCGACCGATAGACACAGGCATAGACAATTTTGTCGATGCCTGTGTCTATCAGCGCCCATAGAACAGAGAACCTGGTGTCCTCAAGATTACGGAGACGCCGACAGCAGATATCGTCACGGGCGTACAGGCACACTCCAGCACGCGGCTTGAAGTTGTGCTCCAAGGTATACCCTGGATAGGTTAGGTACGCCACGTCCGACGGACATCCTATCTGCGTCTCCGTAAGAAACAAGAGTGACGGCTGCTCAGTCTCGAGGTGATGGTGGACTGGGGTGATATTAGAGTGCAGACCTCGAATATTAGTGAGGTGCACTTTGAGAGACAAGGAGTGCAGCCGCTGTTTCACTATGTTTCTGTTTTTACTTTTCATATTAGTTTTTGAGAGTGATTGTCGGTGGGAAAACGGAAGTAGAACGAGGCTGCACACTGCCAACCAACGGTCACAGCACACAACACAAATACACCAATGGGAAACTAGTCTGGAGACTGCGGGGACGCCCGAGCCCCCCCGGGGATGTCTATCTGGCCTTGTCATCCGGTCGCCAACCGGCAGGATAGCGCATCCCGGGATTTTTCGCTAGATGGCGGGGCAGCCTTTCATGAGTGGCTAGCTCACTACTTGGGCCCCCAACTATCTGCGGTCGGTAGCGGCAAAAAACCGTGCCTCGGATCCCGCTACCCTCCATGACTAGCTTCCCGATGTAAAGTATTGGTGTGCAACTATCTGGTCTTGCAGTTATGCAGCAACTGTTCTGACCCGTTTTCCCTAACGGACCACCATTACCCATCATAAGATCAATAAATCGAGTCGTGGGCGGGTTACAGGGTCATGATGTATCATTAGAAGGGTTTAGGAGTTAGGAGTATTATCATAATGAATTATAATGGGCTGATGATAGTTTCTCTTCCCTTCAGTGACAAAGTTCAGAAAAAAAAAATTTTGTTATAACATTTTTAAATTGATAGTATCTGGCCGCGACTTTGTCTGCCACATTATGTTTAGAAAAAGGCTTTTTTATTTCACACATTTTTTGTGGGACAAAATGTGGCCTATATTCTATTCAAAATTGAGGTCTAGTTATGTGTTCCGAATTTAAGTATGATGCATTAAATTATTCCAATATGGTTGAGATCCTACAAAAATCAAAACATCGAAAGTTTCACTTTACTTACTAACATTAGTGGCATTTACTGTTTTATTACAATAATGAAGCACAGAGGAAGATAACATGATACAAGAGAGGCTTAGACACAACTGCAGGGTAAAGAATGTTGATGATGATTTTTAACCAACTTCCAAAAAGGAGGCTTCCATTCCATTATGACTACCTACCATATTTTTTCACATTTGAGTGCATATTTGTGGTTTTGAAGTTGTTTTTTTTGTACAAAATTAATTTATATAGAAGAATTGTATCAGCCATGTAGTTTCCATAACTTGGTTTAGTTTGAGTACATTATTAGTAGTGACGTGTGAAAACCATAGCCATAACATTATTTATGAATGTTTGTTTGTGTTTTTGACTAACTGAACTGACTCAGCTTGGTTATAATCTATAAAAAATAGTCATTTTAACAGTTAGCATTACTTGTTTTTTTATATTTTCTTACTTATTCATTGTTATAAGGCACATGTGACGTTTGCAACAATATTTAATTTAGTTACCATTCATTCATTATTATTGTTCAGCATTGGTTTTAATTTATGAGTGAAACATGGTTTGGAATAATAGAGTCTACATGTTTTTTAAAAAAAAAGACTTAATATTAAGAATACAGTTTTAGTATTTAAATCTACACTACACAAGTCATGGAAAAAGTAACACATTATGTAGTGGTAGGACACATGGTACTCTGTCTGGAAAGTAGCACATCTTTGCATCAGATTCAATCGCCAAGCAGTAATGTCAAAAAATATTGTGTTCCAGTATGATGGGCAATGTTTTACATCATGAGGACTAAGGAGGCGTAAAAATCATGAAATTTGTGTGAAGTAATTTACGGATGGCCCCTCATAAGAAAACACAAAGACCATTTTATTTACTTAACATAAAAAACGTCTTTAAAGTATAACAAACAATATGAGATAGTGTTGTGTGTGAAATGTCTACCCATTTTTATCTATAATAGACTACACCAGCTATAGAGTTAAGTGAAGCTACATACCTGAGTAGGCCCTCCCGTTTGACCATGTAGCGGAAGGTTTCGGTGATGGAGCTGTTGTGGGCGGTGCGCAGAGACTGCATGCGAGTCTGCAACAACACACACTCAGAATCAGCGGGTCTGCTGCACTGGATTTTTGGAGTGGTGATAAGGCGATATTTGTGTTAGCAGAAGGTTTACCTATGGCTCATTCCATGACAAACGCTACTGAAGGTGAAAAAATTAATATCTTCTTTTGGGATTAAATTTGATGAAATTTGACAGAAAACACTCCAAATTATAACATGCTGCAAAAAAATCTAGAAGAAACGCGTAATTTTTTTAATTAATTAGATTTTAAAGTCTGTACTCAAGCGAACTGGCTGAGCTACCATAGTGCCTCTAACTTTTGGTAATACGAAATAAAATATAACTGTCGATCTATCAGTGATTTTGCCACGTTGCGATTTCAGGTAATTTATCGTAGTGTTGGAGGACTGCGTAATAGTCCCGGAAAAATATATAATTATCAGGATATAAGTATGTTTTCTTATTACTTGGGCAATGTAACACCCGAAACGAAAAATCAGGTAATCGTTTTATTTTTATATCTTGCAGATTGATTAGGATAATGATATTTAGTAAAAGTAAGGGTGTGACTGTAATAATTCAAAATACTAACTAATATCTGAACACGCAATTAATTTGATCTATTTTTTTCTTGATTGAAAACTGTAACACCCGAAACGTTTCGGGTGTTACAACTTTTTTTATAAGCCGATATAACTAAGTTTATTGATTGAAAAATACAATTATTATTATTTTCTAAGGGTTTTCGACAGCCCTCTAACGCCACTATCGAAAAAGAAGTCATATTATTTTATTTAAGAAATTTATTGAAATGTCAAACATAATTGGTAAATGTGAAAAATAAGTTAAAAAAAATAATCTTTTTTAACTAAACAGAGTATGTTAAATGTATTGGTTAATATGTTTAAAAATGTTTTTTTTTTAATTATTACTACATTTTTTAACGAAGTTTGTGATTTAGCAGTAACTTTACAGAAGAGTTTTTGTAGTTATGTTTATTTGTCCCTCGTTTTTTTTAAAATAAACCTTATGAGTTATTACCACAGAGAATTCGTTGTAATTATCTCTATTTGTCATATTTTTGTTTTGTAGTACCTAGAGACCAATAAAACACCATATAAAATATTAATTTTCGTACTCGTAACACCCGAAACGAAACCGCGGTAACACCCGAAACAAAGTAAAATCAAAAAAAAAATTAGGAAAATGTTGTGTGTGAAAACGATTATGTGATATATCGTTAGTAAATATTATACTTTTGCAGGCCTGAAAGTTTTAGGAATGGTTCCCTAAGAAAATTCGCAGATTTTTCAAAAAATGTAAAAATACTCAGAACATTGAGGCAAAATCGTGTAACACCCGAACGCCCACTTTTCGACTTATAATGTCGTGTTTAGATATACTATACTAAAACCATTTTGTAATTTAGATAAAACAACTAAAAACGTAGAGAATATAGCACTTTCATTATTAAAATATTATTGCGAAATACAAAAAAAATTGACTTTAGTCGTACGAATGTAACACCCGAAACGATGGAATGACCCCTATATCTTTGGTATGATGATGTAATTGTAATTTTATCCGTGTTTGTAAAGTTTTGTAATAGTAAGTATAGCCATTTGTGAAAAACACAATATGTTCATAAATATGTACCTACCATGTTCATTCATTACGATAATAATATTTTATTTTCAAAAACTCTTTGCAAAATCAATAGTTATTTTAATGTTTAATTCACAAATTTCATATAGGCCAATAACTTTTTCAGAACTATTTGAAACACCATGCAGAGTAAACACGCTTTTGCTAGTGTTCTAGGGCAATGTTTCCAGGGAAATCATAGGGGAAAAAAGAAATACACAAAAGCTTTTTTTCAATTGTACTCTTGATATGCAAATAGCTGTTTGACACTGTGCTGTTATAGCCAAGTGTGTTTATCATTTGTCATTTGTCTCGCGCGTCCCATCACATATGTAGCATAAAATAAGTGTTTTCCATTTAATAATCTGAAGATGATGGAGATGCTTTAGACTTTATTTGGAGAAAGTAAAACCTTGATTCAGATGATCAGTTCTACACATTGGCAATTGGTAATTGTGAAAATCTTGGGATTGAGTAGATGAAGTGACAATTTACGTATAGCAGCTGGAGGCGCTTGGGAACATAAAGCCGAGGATCGGGCTAGGTGGCATAGGGTCATTCCATCGTTTCGGGTGTTACATTCGTACGACTAAATTCATTTTTTTTTGTATTTCGCAATAATATTTTAATAATGAAAGTGTTATATTCTCTACGTTTTTAGTTTTTTTTTTTTTTTTTTTTTTTTTTTTTCATTTATTAAGTAACAGCAAAATGATTCTTACAAAACAAAAGTTGCCTTAAAATCTAATTGATTTGTCTAGGACAACTAATTCTCGACACAAATTAATTATTCTAAATTACCCTAAAAAACAACATGTTATACTTATAATTAAAACATATCATTCAAGATATCAGCCTTATACTTGCGCGCAACGGTGACGTCACACAAAACTGCCACTGCGCTATAGGCGCATGCACCGATGTATGCAAAACCGGTTTGCAACACGCATACTGCATCAGTCAACAGTTGCAGCGCACCACACGCATTGATACAGGTTGCTCCAAATAGTCACGTTAAGGTATTTAAGTAAAACTGTTTCAGTTTAAATCTAATATTTTTGTTTTATCTAAATTATAAAATGGTTTTAGTATAGTATATCTAAACACGACATTATAAGTCGAAAAGTGGGCGTTCGGGTGTTACACGATTTTGCCTCATGTTCTGAGTATTTTTACATTTGTTGAAAAATCTGCGAATTTTCTTAAGGAACCATTCCTAAAACTTTCAGGCCTGCAAAAGTATAATATTTTCTAACGATATATCACATAATCGTTTTCACACAAAACATTTTCCTAATATTTTTTTCGATTTTACTTTGTTTCGGGTGTTACCGCGGTTTCGTTTCGGGTGTTACGAGTACGACAATTAATATTGTATATGGTGTTTTATTGGTCTCTGGGTACTACAAAACAAAAATATGACAAATAGAGATAATTACAACGAATTCTCTGTGGTAATAACTCATAAGGTTTATTTAAAAAAAAAAAACGAGGGACAAATAAACATAACTACAAAAACTCTTCTGTAAAGTTACTGCTAAATCACAAACTTCGTTAAAAATGTAGTAATAATAAAAAAAAATAAACAAAACATTTTTAAACATATTAACCAATACATTTAACATACTCTGTTAAGTTTAGAAAAAAAAATTTTTTTTACTTATTTTTCACATTTACCAATTATGTTTGACATTTCAATAAATTTCTTAAATAAAATAATATGACTGCTTTTTCGATAGTGGCGTTAGAGGGCTGTCGAAAACCCTTAGAAAATAATAATAATTGTATTCTTCAATCAATAAACTTAGTTATATTGGCTTTTAAAAAAAGTTGTAACACCCGAAACGTTTCGGGTGTTACAGTTTTCAATCAAGAAAAAATATATCAAATTAATTGCATGTTCAGATATTAGTTAGTATTTTGAATTATTACAGTCACGCCCTTACTTTTACTAAATATCACTATCCTAATCAATCTGCAAGATATAAAAATAAAACGATTACCTGATTTTTCGTTTCGGGTGTTACATTGCCCAAGTAATAAGGAAACATACTTATATCCTGATAATTATATATTTTTTCGGGACTATTACGCAATTCTCCAACACTACGATAAATTACCTGAAATCGCAATGTGGCAAAATCACTGATAGATCGACAGTTATATTTTATTTCGTATTCCCAAAAGTTAGAGGCACTATGGTCACTCAGCCAGTTCGCTTGAGTGCAGACTTTAAAATCAAATTAATTAAAAAATTACGCGTTTCTTCTAGATTTTTTTGCAGCACGTTATAATTTGGAGTGTTTTCTGTCAAATATCATCAAATTTAATGCCAAAAGAAGATATTTATTTTTTCACCTTCAGTAGCGTTTGTCATGGAATGAGCCCATATTATTGGCGAGGCCCAGTGCCGGCTTTAGGGTGGGGCGCCGGATACTACAAGGGCGCTGGGAAATCTTAAAGGGGGGGGGGGGTGTATATTTCAACGTTCCCAAAGTGTAGTGTTGTTCTTTAGGGCGCTTGATGCATGGCTTGCCCGGGGCGCCTAGATGGCTAAGTACTGAGAGCATCATTACATCATTAGAAGCCATATCTATTCCTTTGGTTAACATATTTATTGACATACTAACATCAGAGGAAATTCTAAAGCAATGAACCACGACAACAATAATTTTATTACACAAAAAAGGAGATAAGGAACAAATAAATAATTACAGGCCCATAAGTCTTATGTCGAACTTATACAAAGTTTTTTCCAAAATATTATTAGGTTGCATTACCAAAATTTTAGACGAGAATCAACCAATTGAGCAAGCAGGATTCCGCAGTAACTACTCAACTTTAGACCATATTCACACATTAAAGCAGATTATTGAAAAATATAATGAATTTAGAAAAACATATTTTATAGCATTCATTGATTATAATAAGGCATTTGACCCCTTAAACCATCATAACATCTGGGAGGCTCTAAAGAATCAAGGAATAGAAGGAAAATATATCAACATAATAAGACAAATATATAAAAACAATAGAGCGAGAATAAAATTGGAATCAATTAAAGAGGAATTTGCAATACAAAAAGGAGTTGGGCAAGGAGACCCCTTATCTCCGAAATTATTCACTGCAGTACAAACAAATATTTAGAAATCTCAATTGGGAAACTAAAGGTCTAAACATCAATGGAGAACACCTACATCACTTAAGATTTGCTGTTGATATTGTACTACTGAGCGAAAAACATACAGAGATACAAGACATGATAAAGCTACTAGATAGATGTAGAGTGTACAAAAGTGGGATTGAAAATGAACACCTCCAAGACTAAGATGATGACAAATGGACCAATCGAGAAAATTGAATTAAATGGTGTTATCGTGGAATATGTGGACCAATATGACTACTTAGTTCAAACTATATCACCTACAGACCAAATGGAGAAGGAAATAAACAAAAGAGTCTGCAACCCCTGGAAACGATTCTGGCCAAATTCTGTGTCAAAACCCTATGCAGCGGAATGCTCTACAAATAAAATTAAAAGACAGAGTAAGATTAGAAGTCATCAGAGAAAGAACAAAGGTAGTTCCCATAGCAAAGACCATTAGTAAATTAAAATGGAGATGGACAGGTCATATGGTAAGAGGCATACAAAAGTGGTCTGAAAAGGTGACTCATTGGTATCCTCGAGGAGAAAAAAGGAAAAAAGGGAGACAAATACGCAGATGATCAGAGGATGATCTGAAATGGTCAGCGGGAACCACATGGACCAGGAAAGCAGGTAACAGAGAAGAATGGAAAAACTTGGAGGAGGCCTATGTCGAAAGACAAACTGGAGGGTTCGTATCGAAAAGACATATAAGCAGAACGCCCTAATAGCAGAACGTCCTAAAAGCAAAACGGCATATTAGCATAACGTCCTACTAGCAACATGACCTAGTAGAAAAACGGCCTAATATCAAAATGACATGGACATTCATGTACACAAGAAATTGAACATGTTAATTTCATTTAGATGTGAATGTTCATATGAAACCTCTGATATAATTATATTAAAACTCTTTCAAGTACTGGCCACTTAAGATAACAATCAAAATGTGTTGTTACAATGACAAATACCATTACATTTCGATAGCTAGACTTTGTAAAACTGTTTTTCTAGTCCCGCCCAGGTTATTTTCGTATCTCTAATTTTGTAAAAAAAATATTCTTGCAAACTTTTCAATTACAATTTCAAAACATTGAATAATAAATCAGGCTCAACCAACTGGAGGTGTAGTAACAGAGATGCATGTAGCGCAAGTATTACTATCGATAAAGAAAAATCTGCGGTTTTGTATTCATCGGCCCATACGTGCAGAACAAATTTTAATAAAAATCTAGTAGACAGCGCTATCGATGAATGCAAAAAACAAGCGTGCAGAAAGTATACCTCAATACAGAAAATTTTCGAAAAGGAATTTTCCAGAGAATGTTATTCAGATATTGAAAATATACCAGCGTTTGTAAGCAAAAAAGACACATTGTACCGCGCGAGAAGAAATTTTTTAAAAATTCAAAAAACTGAATTCAAAAACCTCGATGAAGTGGAGGTACCTCATGTTTTGGCTGACAAATTTTTGGTGTGTGCTGACGGAAAAAGTGCTAATAAAATTTTGTTATTTGCCACCCCAATGGGTGTTCAACAAATGAAAGACCTGAATTCAAATGTAAAACTTTTTGGAGACGGCACTTTCCATGTGCCACCCCCCTTCTATCAACTATATACCGTACACATTGACGTTGATAGTTGTAACGAAATGACCAATATCGTGCCGTTATTGTATGCGCTTTTACCTGATAAGTCACAAAATACATATGAGAGATACTCTAATTAAAGACCAGTTTGGATCAGAAATTCCGTATTACAAATGTGACTTTGAAGTAGCACAGATGAATGCTTTCAAAATTATTTTCCCAAAATCGCACTTGTCAGGATGCTTTTATCATATGAACAGAGCTGTATGGCGGAAAGCAGCCAATATCAAAGTTATAGAAAATGATAAAAACATGAAATTAACCGATATTCAGTTTGGTAGAGAAATAGTAAGACTAAGTGCTAATCTGCCTCTCCTTCCGCCCGAATCTATAAATATTGCCTGGGCTAATATTAAAGAAAAAATACAGGATTCCGTGAAATATAATAATGGACCTTTGCGGGATTTACAGCTTATTTTGAGAAGCAATGGATGAAGATGTCACCAGAAGTATTAAGCTGTGCAACGGAACGTCATCGCACCAACAATGGATTAGAGGGTTGGAATCGACGATTCAATTCGAAGATTAGACCAAAACCGACATTCATATCGTTTTTGAACTCTCTCCGCAAAGAGGCCAAATGGCAAGATTTTAGATTGCGTCGAGTACTTTTCAAAAGAGAGCCACGCAGAAAGAACCAACTCATTTTCGAATCAAAATTTGAAAATGAAATGCAGAAGCTACAAGAAAATAAAATTTCTGCATTTGATTTTTTGAAAAAAGTGACTCATTTAAAAATAATTATTTTCGATGATTATTGATTGCAAATAGGTAACATTTGTATTATGGAAAAACTTAGCATTAAAGATTTAAGTTCATGAATTTATATTTGTTTATATGTATATTTTGTATTGAATTGTACTAGGCCGTTCAGCTATGGTGTCATTATGATATTAGGCCGTTTTTCTACTAGGTCATGTTGCTAGTAGGACGTTATGCTAATATGCCGATTTGCTTTTAGGACGTTCTGCTATTAGGGCGTTCTGCTTATATGTCTTTTCGATACGAACCCAAACTGGAGAATAAATAATTATAAAATGAGAATAAATAAGTATAATATTTACATATTGTTAATATTCCAGAAATAAAGGCTATCTTTATGCCCAGCAGTGGACGAATGTGGGCTGAATATGGAAATCTTGGGAATTTGTTTGATGAGGAGGCAGGTTCTTACATCAAGGAGTTACAAAATACATCATGTTAGAGTTCATCCTGACCTCGCACATGCACATACAGATAAATTTGAAGCATAGACACAAAGATAGACACAATCTTTGTAAGAATTTGCACAGAATAACAAGATAAACAAAATATCTTTAAAAAACCTAAAATATACCTTGGTGGACTATTGCCTACAATTCCTGATTTTGGTGGCTTTGGAATGGTGAAAGAAAACCGTATGAAAAAACCAGTGTGTTCAAAGGAAGACATCTTTTGAGGAAATGTTTGTGTTATCAGCCAATCTGCAACTGCCCAGTGTGGAGGATAATGTCTTTGAATTTCTTATTTTGGGAGTAGGCCCAGAGTCCCGCAGTCGAAACAATAAATCAGTTAGAAGAAAGTTATTTTGGTAAAACTAGAAAAATAAAAACCAAAATAGAAATAACCAAATGGTGTACAAGTGTAAGTTTTTATTTAAGTATTTATATGATATGAGGTGAATCTTCATTTTCACTATGGATTAATGGATTGCATATTCCATGTGGGTCACATTAAGCTTAAATTTTGTGAAATCTAAACAATTTTCCGGGCTATTTTGCTTTTGGTAAATAATTTGTCTATAACTTAATAACGCTAAAAGATTTAACACGGCTACTACTTCTGCTCTGGACAGGGCATAATTGAAAGTAATTAAAGTTTTCATAATTGATAAAAATTGTTAGTTTTAACCTATCGGGTAGTAGTAACAAATAATTTAAATAAATTTGTTTGAAACATTTCGAATGTAACATGTTAACAACTTTGTGAATACAGCTGGTAAAACAATACTTCAAGTGGAATTAGCATTTTCTTGATTTATAATTTATAATGTATTCAAAAATAATGAACAGTTATTATTCATTGTGAGTGACACTACAGTAACAGTTATCTGTTATTAGCAAATAGAGAAATTATTATTGTTGTTGAACTTCCATTATTGTTCTCCGCATTACCAATCAGATAACTGGCCAATTAAGTTTCTATATTGATTATTAGTTAAACAGTCTTGTATTTATAGCTATAAAAATACAAAATAACTTATTGATGTTCTGACTGTATTTTAGCTACAAAGTGTGTTGTAACAAGATGTTTTTCCTTTTAGTGACCTTGTGCAAGTCTTCTAAAACCATTTACTAGTGAAAACAGTGGTACTGCTACATAGTTTGCCTAACACAACAAATTTACTTTATTTGTATCTTTACTTGATAGCTTAGATGCTGATAAATTTACCAGTATACCTAAGTAAACTTTTAGAGTTTGATTATAACTGTATTATCGTTTTTAGTGTCTCTACATGTGTTATTAATCAATGACAGCTGTACACTTGCGGTACCGACACATTGATAGCACCATGGCACAAATAGGTAAATACTCCACTTGTCCTTGATTTCATTTTGCCTTAGCAAAATAGCCAATAATAATTCGTGCTTGCTACGGATCTTCAGCTCGCTCGGAAATTGGTGATTGAGAAGTCTTTACATAATACAAAGTGGAAAATTGGTGGCGTAATAGGGCAGCGAGCGAGCTGTCAGCCGCGAGTAGGTTATGTGCGCGGATGGCCGGGCCTGGCGGCTGGCTGCGGCCTACCTTCACGGAGTCCAGCGGGTACATGACGCAGTGCTCCATCACCCCCGCCACCGCCCCGGCGGTCATGTGTGTCCCAAAGCTTGTAGTCGGAAGAGTTTCATAGTCCTCAAAGTTCATAATACTCGATGAATACTGACACTTAGCACAAAATAAACACGGATTTAGGTCAAATTTTAAGTTTCGTTTGTTTTACCGAATTAGAAGTATCATTTTCACGGGTTATAACTATTTTCGACACAAGTCAACCAAAAATTTAGAACAATTAAAATTGATTCCATCAATACACTTTCATCAAGGAACACCAAGCACGCGCGACTTTTTTTCACAGACTGTCCGTCCGTGCTGTCATGTAAGTCATGTTCTGTCATGCTAGTCAGACAGAAGTTATGTCAAAGAACTGTCAATTGAAAAGTCATGAATATTTTTTTAATTTGCGTTTAACAATTTTGGAGTCTTTGGAGTCATACGTTTTAGATATATTCTGTTTAAATGTCATGTTAAAATTCGAAAGTGGACGAAATGGTGAAAATTATAGTTATATAACGTGTATATACGACTGTCAAGTACCTTATATCTTCTCAATAAAGTTCAAATTGAATATACTTACAGAAAGTAAATATTTTTCCACAGAACAATTAAAGGTTTTAAAAACTGTCGTAACATTTTGTCGTATTCTCGTCACTGACTCCAAAATCACTTATTTATAATTTTTCAATCGTTTTGCTTCGAAAAGTTATTTTTAGGGTTCCGTACCCAAAGGGTAAAAACGGAACCCTATTACTGCGACTTGACTGTCGTCCGTCCATCCGTCTGTCACCAGGCTGTATCGCAAAAACGGTGATAGCTAGACGGTTGAAATTTTCACAGAGGATGTATTTCTGTTGCCGCTATAATAACAAATACTAAAAATAAAATAAATATTTAACGGGGGCTCCCATACAACAAACTTGAGTTTGTGCCGTTTCTTGCTCGATTAGTTCGTTTTAAGCAACCTAGATGACGCCACTATTACACTAAAACACGCACTATTACAATAAAACTCGACCTCGTTGTTAAAATCGTAAGGTAAATCGAAATTTCAGTAAAAACTTTCGTATGACAGCCTGTCTGTGGAAACTGCCATAGTTTATGTATACAGAATTCAAATAAGGCCAAAGAGGTTTTCGCCGTTTATTTGCTAATGGTACGGAACCCTTCGTGCGGGAGATCTACTCGCACTTGGCCACTTTTATTCACATGTGGTATGGCTATATAGTAGTGGGTCTATATGTGGTAGCATAACAATTTTGTACTAATTGAAGTAGGTAGGTATAATGTTTTTAGGACTAACGATAATTTACCATAACAACTAAACGCATTAGGTAGGTACGGTTATCGCATAATTTTAACTAGCATAACCATATTTTTTTTTCACACAACACCATCAGGGTAGCGATTCTGAAACCATTCGGTTGCATCCGACACGGAATCTCATCTCTCGATCTTTGTCTTATCTAGCATGACAAAGACCGAGAGATGAGATTCCGTGTCGGATGCAACCGAATGGTTTCAGAATCGCTACCCTGACCCCAAACTAAGCAAAGCTTGTGTGATGGCGGCCAGATAGCTGGTATAATACTTATATAGTTTTAAGTTTTACATACTTATTATACATAGAAACACCCAGACACAGTGCAAACATTTGAATTCATCACACAAATATTTGCACTGGGTGGGAATCGAACCCACGACCCTCGACTTCGCAGGCAGAGCTACTACCAACTAAGCCACGAGGCCAGACAAAGGCCATAAGGGCAATGGTTCCAGAGACGCTACAGGGCTTAGAGATATAACATCTTAGATCTCTGGGTGACGAGCGCAGTGCAGTGCTAGGTAATGATTTGGACTCTTCATGTTCTAATAGCTGCGTGTCACTGTGCCTGTGTCACTTACCGTCAGGCACTTGTCCTATTCGTCTCGTCACTCTTTATTAAAAAAAAACCTATATATTAGGCTACATTCATAATGACAAAGTAAATTAGGATAAAAAAGTTATACGTTTTAAATGGCACCCTGTAGTACCTAGTAGGTACAGCATGCAAAGGAATTATTCCGCCATTTTGGATGATCCATCATTTTGCATTTAGAATGACGTCACACACCCATGCACTTAGCTTATCATGTATTGTCATTTGTCCATAGCTGGGCATTAACTCGTTAATCCGTTAATCGTTAATTAACGAAGTTAACATTTTGATTAACGTTAATCCAATGCTTACTATTTACCGCACGGCACCTCGGCGCGGCGCAAATAACAGGTTCAGACGAGTATGAAACGAAAAGTGCTGGGCGCAGTGTGACCATATGTGGCGGGTTCCTGCAATTTTGGCAGGATTGCGGCGTCATTTCAGCCTGTGGCATGATCGGTTGACGTTATATGAAAACAAATATAATTTTGTTATCATAAGTCATGTTTCCGATAATCTCGAGTTCTTTTTGGCTGAAAATTTGAGCATAGACAAATAGACATACTCGAATTTGACTGACGTTTACAATTTAGTTGAATATTTCACACATCCCTAGTAAACCAAGTAGATTATAGTAATCCATAGCTAGTGGGGAACTCCCCGATAAATATATATATATAAAAGCGAAAGGTCACTCATCAAGGAATCTCAGAAACTACAAATGCTAGGAATCTGAAATTTTGCATGGAGGTTTCTTTCAGCATGTAGGCGCTCGCTAAGACGGGGTTTTGCGAAATTCAACCCCTAAGAGGGTGAAACAAGGGATGAACGGTTGTATGAAAATCGTGATTTTCAAAGTTATAAAATTTTGTATCTAGACACTTGACACGAAGCAATTAAATGTTTTATTTTATCAATTTTGTAATTTCGAGCTGTACGGGGGTGAAATTGGGGTTGAAATGGGGGATGAACGTCAATATGAAATTTCCCAACCGTTGAAGATAAAACCATGAAACTCTGAATACTTATAGATACTTGACACGCAGCAAACGAATGTTTGTTCTTGCAATTTTGTAATTTCGAACTGTACGGGGGTGAAATTGGAGTTGAAATGGGGGCCGAATGTCTTTTACGCTTTCAGATCTAACCAACTGAACCGATTTTGGTGAAATTGTTTACAGTTGTTTTATTATAAGCTGTTTTAGTAACCGTAAATGTATCCAGGTATACAAATATGTACCGCCGGAGTTACCTTAGTATTTATATTGCGCGGACGAAGTCGCGGGTAACAGCTAGTTCAATCATACTTTTTCGATCGTTTATCTGTATTGTAACTTTCTTTTAATAAAATCGGTGGTGAATTTCAACTAACCAAAGAAAAGTTAAATAAAATGAACAAATCAATGTATAAGAATGAAGAAATGGAGGTATACAATGAAAATTCCACTGTGGATGTTGTAATGTTTGTTGTTTCATCACGTCAGAATATCTGGGAACGGGAAAGGATTGGGTTGAAATTTGGAAAGAAGACCTCAAACGCTGCAGTTGAACGTCTGCTATCCACGGGTAAAGACATTTTAACACCAAAGCGAGCATCGCTTTCAGACGAGAACTTCGACATGTTAATGTTCATGAGGAGAAATAGATACCTATGCACATTATGCCCGACGATTAAATTACACATTAAATTAAATTAAATAAAAAAACTGGCAGTCATAGAAACTGGAGATAGAAGTAAAACTTATAACTTAGAATTTGATAGCTTATCTTGGAAACTACACGGGTGTAACCGAAGGGCGTGGCCTGGTCATCATGGCATGGCCATCTAGAAAAGTACCAGCATTTCCTATTGGCTGTTGCATTTCTAGATGGCCAAGCCATGATGGCCAAGCCACGCCCTTTCAGCATTTCCCATTGGCTGACGCATTTCTAGATGGCCAATAGCCATGGTCCCGAGTTAACCCGAAGATTTCTTATCATACCCGAGCGTGACGCTAGAATTCAATTCACAGCCCACGAACAATCTGTCTCGGCGCGCCTAAAGAAGTTTTCATTTCAATAATAAAATTAAACTCTACAAGTATTTGGTTTTTTCCTAACCTGTTAACTTCCAGAACCTAAACCAACAGGTTTTATAAGTTCACTAACGCAACGATATAAAAATCCAATACGCATATTAACGGATTAACGATTAACGTTAACTTCCGTTAATTCTTACGAAATGTAACGCTTTAACGTTTAACGAAGTTAACTATTTGATTAACGGTGCCCAGCTATGCATTTGTCATATAAATTATGGCTGCGGTTCCACTGAGGCGGAGCGGAGACGAGCAGACGAGCTGTGCCGCGTTACACCAATCACATGCCTTGAAATCTACATCTCTTCTCCACTCAGCTTCAAAGGAAACATCATTGGCGGAGCGTACCTGGTGGAATTGTTTAAAATATCGGGATAACAGGCTAGATTAGGCTAGCGCCGAGACAGCAGCGACACGGAGCTGAGATGTGCGGGGCGGGACAGTACGGATGGGGCCGGTTCAGGTTCAGTCACGGTCACACACATTTCATTCGTGAATTTGGTGATGCAAATAGGCATAGCAGCTCCGTCCTACCACCGCTTCAGTGGAAACACCCACCTCTTTTCACAGCTCAGCCCCGCTCCACTCCACTCCACCTCAATGAAACCGCACCCTAAACGTACGTAGCCACGACTGGCCTCGTGTCTTAGTGGGTAGGAACTCAGCCTGCGAAGCCGAGGGTCGTCGATTCCCACCCAGTACCCAGTGCAAATATTTGTGTGATGAATTGAAATATTTGTACTGTGTCTGGGTGTTTCTATGTATAATAAGTATGTATTTAGTAACCATATAAGTATTATATCAGCTATTTGACCGCCATAGTACAAGCTTTGCATAGTTTGCATAGTAAATAAGCATTTCTCTCGCCTGAAACACAGGTTCTACCTAGTTCAGGCTAACAAAATAATCTACCTGTTTATAGAAGTTACAAAATATTGTATAGTTAAGATCTATTTTATAGAAATAAATTTATTTTTTTTTTTTTTTTTTTTTTTAGTTTGGGGTCAGGGTAGCGATTCTGAAACCATTCGGTTGCATCCGACACGGAATCTCATCTCTCGATCTTTGTCTTATCTAGCATATCGGACCCAGGCGCGGTCCCAGCCTCGAATTTTGGGGGGGGTCACCAGTACGCAGCCTCAGATTGGGGGGGGGGGGGAGGGGTCACGAGTAGAAATACAATAAATAGAGTAAAACAGACTTTACTAGTAGCGCCCCACGATTTTACCCGCGTAGTTGACGCTCCAGTTGTTTTCCCGCGTTTAAAAATAGTTTATGTACTACTAGACATTTTGTTTTGACGTGATAACGTCTTATAATTCGATGAAGCCGGCTGTACGCCCGCAAAACATGACGTCATGTAACGTTCCGCCGTTACCGTTAGTTCGTCGTCCATGCCATGCGGACGAAGCTGAGCGCTGAGGGCGCCACCCGCTGAGTCGAGCGGTATCACTACTCGCGCTATCAGCGTACTGATTTCTTAAGACGTTGTCACGTTAAACTATCGTCAGTAAACCGACTTTACAGACAACCATTTTTTTTTTAGATTTTTAATCTAATGTACATGGGACAATCAGAAAGTTTTGAGAAACTAAAAAACTAACTTGTATGAAAAAAAAATTTACTAAATCTTTTCAAAGAACTCTCCACCAGCCTCTATACAAAGTTTCATGCGTCTGAACCAATTTTCAAAACATTTTTCCAGTCCTCCGCAGACACCTCTTCCACGGCCTTCTCAAACGCTGTTAGCGCGTCTACCGGCGATGAAAACTGTATCCCTTTGAGCTGATTTTTAATTTTAGGGAATAAAAAAAAATCACACGGAGCCAAATCAGGACTGTAAGGAGGGTGCCCCAAGACTCTGACCGGTGTGGAGTCCAGGAAGTCCCTCGTTTTGATCGCAGAGTGCGCGGGCGCGTTGTCATGGTGAAGAAGGACCCCGCGGAGCCCGGTGTTCGGTCGCTTGTTTCTCATTGCAGAAAAAACTTCTGGCAAGCATTTTAAGCTTTTTTTTTTTTTTTTTTTTTATTCAAAATTGCTACTCCACAGACTCTGGGGTCCGTGACTTTTGTCATTTCAAATCTTATTTATTTTTACATCTTTCTTGGATAATCAGAAGAAGAGGGAAATAAGGGGGGAGTTGGGAACATTTTAAACCTAATACTAGTTAGTGCTCGTCTGTTGAGCCGATCACTACCGGTTGGGATTCCGCTAGTAATCGACTCGACATCGATTCTTTGCCTTATTGCCATTTGCCTAAGCCGCCTCCTCCCGGCCGAGAGCCTCCACTACGGCTGCATTTCTATCCCTGATGGCCATCTGTAGGTTGAACTCTCGGATGGTCTTCGGTGATGCAGCCAACGCTCGCCGCACGAACCGACCGATGGCGTCGTCGGTGTCGTCAGCGTAGTACGTGAAAGTCCCCGTGTGCCGTGAGATTGCAACAACCGCATGGGGCACGC
The DNA here is from genome assembly GCA_963693475.1 of Ectropis crepuscularia. Classification (NCBI taxonomy): domain Eukaryota; kingdom Metazoa; phylum Arthropoda; class Insecta; order Lepidoptera; family Geometridae; genus Ectropis; species Ectropis crepuscularia. The sequence continues at coordinate 20,959,204 of OY856361.1, read as the reverse complement.
TCTCGTGCAGCTTCATGTTTGCCTTGGTTTTTATTGCGATTACCGACTCATATGTCAGTCCCTGAGCTTCATGGATGGTGAGGATACGTGATCCGGTGCCTGACCCATAACCCTGGTTTGTCAGGGTCTCCTTCTCCTCTTGAGTGTGCACTAAGAAGAGGGTGTTTGGTAGGGTGTTGGGTATTTGCGCTCCCTTGTACCTTTTCTGCTCTAGGGACTTTATACGGGGTGCTGAGGAGTACATACCTGAGTATATTTCCCTCAGCGCATATGCGACATCCATCGGATTGCGATGTGTGCAGAGCAACTCCTGGCTGATCTTTGTTACCAGGTTTGGGCGGTGATACCTCATTTCGAAGAGATTTTCCCTGTCGATATAAGGCAACTGATTGACGTCTCCGATGAGGACAATTTCACCAACATCAGACAGCCTTGAAGCCATCACAATGGCTCCAAAATGGTTCATGAGAGCTTCGTCCACCATGAGGCGACTGAAACTTTCTCTTCCGAAACCATTTACCAGAGCAGAAGCCATGGTTCGCACTCTGGTTTTGACCAGGTTTCCGATACGGTGCGATAGCTTTTCTCTTAGATCTTTTGCTGCCTCAGTTGTTGTAGTGATAATGGCGTCCTTGTCCACATCAAAGTGTCTAATCACCCATGTTGTCTTTCCACATCCTGGAACTCCGTTGACCCACTGTATTCTCGGTACCTCCCAGTTTTCCCAACCCGCTTTGACGTTTGAGTTCCCTTCGATGGTTTTGGCCATCTCAAGGATCCTATCGTCCAGCATAATCTTGGTGCATCGGGCGGTAACTACGATTGGGTCGTTTGGTGGTGTCGCATAAACTGGCATTCCCGCGCGCTCTGTCTCTTTCTCGTTCAGTGTCACGAAGCCATTTTCTACACTGTAAGCTGCCATATACTTTCCTGTCATGGTTCCCATGATGACCCGGGAAGTGACATTATTGTAAATGGCTGCTTCGGCCTCCTCGAGTTTCGCCTTTAAGAGGCTTTCACTTCCTAGCCTATAGGACTGCATGATGTTTTCGCAGGTCTTGAGGTTGACTTGTCTTGTCGCTCTCAGTGTGGCTAGGAATTCGATGAAGGCGTTACGTGCATGACTCCGCGGCTCCGAAGCCATGACATAGCGGGGCGGTTCAACCTGTCCCATGTCGGCTCTCGTTCGGCTCGTTTGTTGCTGTGAAGCTGCGTTTTGGGTCCTTGACGTCAAGGGGGGTGATGAGTGGGATGAGATTCGGAGTATGCTCCTTGCTGCTGCATTGAAGGCAGTCACGAAGGTCGTGTTGGTGTCTCGGCTGCCGCTTTTATTGGCTGCGGCTTTTTCCGTGGCTGCCCTCTGCTGTGCTCTTTCGGAGCCGGTTTGGATGGTCGAACTAGGAACAGGATGTCCCCAGCTGTCAGTTGCATGTGTTTGGTCGTGTGAAGGGGCTCTGAGGAAGCTCAGATTTTCTCCCCTGTCTTCATATACGACTACCTCATGATGTTTAGAGGCCTCAATGCAACCCAGCCGGTCTGCGACTCGCGCTCTTGAGTATTCGATTGCATCGCATCCACGCTTATCACCCGGGGTGTTTCACCTGCATTTCTGCTCAGGTGTTCGAGCAGCGCACTTGCCTGTGTGAAAGGGGTCCGACCTTCCGAGTACTCTATTAGTGCAATCGTTTTGTTTTTCGATCGCATCAGCCGAAATCGGTGGCCATCTACCTCGCACACTGGCATGGCGTCATAGGTTTTCCGCTTCATTGTGACTTTTGCGGTACTCCCATTGAGCAGGCAAGACTAGCAGTAGTTGATACTGCTTTGGTCTCGAAGTGGAATTGAAATTAGGTACCCCGTCAAAGTAAAGAATCTAGCGATCAAAATTTTCCTTGCGCTCCTCGATCGCTTCACTTTCGTAGGTGTTGGTTCATTTTGAAACAGCCAAACTGTCGACTGCTTTGTTTCTGGATCGTACTGATAAATCCAGGATTCGTCACCTGTCACAATGTCGTAAACGCGCCGTGACGAGCCTGCATCAAATTTTTGTATCATATTACGGCACCAATCCACACGGGCCTGCTTCTGAGCTTAGGTGAGGTTGTGCGGGAAACTATCCTCCTTACGCGAAGGTGCTCGTTCAAAATCTTGTGAACACTTCCTGAACCAATCTGCAGAGTATGCTGAATATCTTCGTACGTAATGCGTCTGTTTTCTTGAATAATTTTTTTTACTGCCAGCACACTTTCTTCGGTGACAGCCGTCGTAGGACGACCACTCTTTTGTTCATCCCCCAAAGTAAAACGACCGCGTTTGAACTCGCTATACCAGCGGTAGATGGTTGCTTTTGAAGGTCCTTCATCCATAAAACCTATTCGAAGTCGATAAAATGACTCGTCAGGTTTTAAGCCTCATTTGAAATCTTAAAAAATCATAGCACGAAAATGTTCTCGACGCAGATCCATTTTTTAATAAAACAAAAATAAAGTGGCCAAGTGCGAGTTGGACTCGCCCATGAAGGGTTCCGTTGCAGCAAGTAACATTATATACATAGTACACATAGTTCTTGTAGTTCGTTGTAACTTTGATCGAAGTTTCAATAATAGTGTATTTATGACGTACTAAAAAAAAACTACTCATCAGATCGAGTTTAAACTAATTTTAGTTGGTAGTTTACATGGTAATGTACATCATATATTTTTTTTAGATTTTTCATTCTCTTACTTTAGAAGTTAGAGGGGGGGGGGACACACATTTTACCACTTTGGAAGTGTCTCTCGCGCAAATTATTCAGTGTAGACGAAAATAATTTTAGAAACCTCAATATCATTTTTGAAGACCTATCGATAGACACCCCACACGTGTAGGTTTGATGAAAAAAAAATTTTTGAGTTTCAGTTCTCAGTATGGAGGGCAACCCTAATTTTTCTTTTTTTTTAATTTTTCTGTTGAAATCTTAATGCGGTTCACAGAATACATCTACTTACCAAGTTTCAACAGTGTAGTTCTCATAGTTTCGGCAAAAAGTGGCTGTGACATACGGACGGACAGACAGACAGACAGACAGACAGACAGACAGACAGACAGACAGACAGACATGACGAATCTATAAGGGTTCCGTTTTTACGTTTTACGGAACCCTAAAAATATTGGCTCTCAAAGAAATGCGGAGGGAAATTTGAAAATCGAACAGTTGTATTTATACTTTTAAATACCTAATCGAAGTTTTCAAAATAATTACAAGTGTCTTATACATAAAAACTTTTTTTTGCAAAACTTTCTGAGTGGCCTAGTTTATGATTTTGGGGGGGGTCATGTCCCCCGTGACCCCCCCCCTGGAGCCGCGCATGATCGGACCTCGTAGTAGGCCTGCAGTCTTATTAGCCTCTCAAAACATCTCAATCTCATTGTCAATTTTGGATCGCGCTAAGTGGCATATCACTAGTGTGGCCAATATTCAGTCATGGAAAAAATAATAATACCTAAGTATAGAAAAATATTTTTTGTGACACGAAAAATAACGACATATATTTTTGAAATCTATTTTAAAAGATTTTATTTAATTTGCAATTTGTGCATGTTTATTCGGGTAGAATCTTGCTACTCAATTTTGAAGAAGATGAATTTTTGTAAAAATATATATAATATATATGTAGGTGGACAATTTTCACACACGACACCAGATTTTTCCTATAGGTAGACTACAGGCCCGTGAACAAAATTTACGTAGTAAATGAACCACCAGGAGACCTATGTAGGATGATAGAAGGGTATAAAGTAATAAGATTCAGCACTACCTATGCCGTCACTTGTAAGCTGTCCAACTGAGTACAGTCGCAGAGGGGGGGTTGCAACCCTCGATCATTTCTCCTTGTCGCATGATTTTTGTACAGCATTGCGAAATAATGGATTAGGAGAGGTATTGAAACTGTATGGAACCAATGCCGTACGTAATCAAATGCCCTTTTAATTTTTAATCTGTAAATTTAATCTGTAAATCGTCGGAAAATCACGAATTTTTCTGACAAACTAATAATTAAAAACTTAAAATTGATAATTTGTATAGTTTCAATACCTCTTCTAATCTATTATTCTGCAACGCCGTACAAAAATCACGCGAAAAGGAGAAATGATTGAGGGTTGCGACCCCCCCTCTTTGACTGGTAATTCCGGGAGAGATGGACCACGTTTTGTTGCGGATCCATAACTTTTGATAAAAAGTAAATAAAACAAAACATTTGTTTTCATGTGAATACAAATGTATTAATTAACATTATCATTACAAATAATTAGAAAAAAAATCAACCTAACTATATTTTTTTGGCAATAATAAAAAAATCGACGAAGTCCATCTCTCCCGTACTGTGCGGGTGAGATGGGCCTAACAATAATAATCATTTTAATGCGTAACAAATCCAAAAACAATATCAAAGGAAGAACTTAAACATAATCAGTATTTATATTTTAATTGATAAAAGTATTTTTCGTACATAAAATAATATAAAAGTAGCTTTCGTGAGACCAGCATTCGCAAACACTGTTACAGAGAGAAATCACTTCAAAGTTTGACTCACTTGAGTCGTCAGTAGTCTGCTCGTTTTTTTTAAATTTTATAATTGCGACGTTTTTCTTTTTTGGCTTTTATTTCCTGAAGCTTGTTTTATCTTCAGAAGTGTTTAATACTTCAGCGAATTGCTTTGATCTTTGATATACACCTTACATCTTTTCCACGTAGGGGACGGGAGAAACAATGTCCAAGATCTTCCCTGGTGTTAAGTCTCCACTGGCAAACACTGGTTGGCTAAAAGTAATATGCTGACTGCCGAAAGACGATTCTTTGTATTTTTGATAATGTTGACTTTGGTATGCCGTACATATTCGCTCCTTTATTGACCCCTATGCCGCCACCATGAGCTTGAACAGCTCTTGCTAGGCGGATTCCGTCCATTTTCTCCTTGCTACACCACTTATTCACTTGTATTGTAATCAAGCCCATCTCTAGAATTTACTGTATCAAGGTTACTGGATAACATACCAAAATACACAAGCAGAACACCAAAAAAATAGAAAACCAAAATGGTCCATCTCTCCATTAAAAAAGTGGTCCATCTCTCCCTGAAGTTAAAGGATAGAAGGACTTGCCCACAAAAAAAAAAATAAGCAGCAAAGTCAAATAAAATAGGAATCATAATAAAGTTTAATTGATACAAAGACACGTCAATACCGTAATTACCAATAAAAACACAAAATCGTGTACATACCTTCAAATAACTAACACTGGCTGAAAAAAACTAGGACTACCAAAACCTTCGAACACTGATAGAATGAAAATTATAACAAAAACGCATCGTCGTTTACACTTAAACGGAAGAAATGGCGGAAAGAAACATTTTAGTGTTGTTATTTTAAAACAATATATTCGTTTTGGAAGTTTTTTGAAGGTGGCCCGTCTCTCCCGCTGGTCCATCTCTCCCGGAATTACCCTACTCAGTTGGACAGCTTACAAGTGACGGCATAGTGCTGAATCTTATTACTTTATACCCTTCTATCATCCTACATAGGTCTCCCGGTGGTTCATTTACTACGTAAATTTTGTTCACGGGCCTGTAGTCTACTAGGGTACGAATTTAATTCTAGCGTCACGCTCGGGTATGATAAGAAATCTTCGGCTAAACTCGGGACCATGGCCGTTGGCCGTCTAGAAATGCGTCAGCCAATGGGAAATGCTAAAAAAATTCTAGATGGCCAGGCCACGCCCTCCGGTTTCACCCGCTTAGTTTCCAGAGTGAGCTATCAAATTCTGAGTTATAAGTTTTCACTTCCATCGGCAGTGACCTATGACTGCCAATTTTTTTTACGGGTTTTTTTCCAGCACTCTTTCGATCGAAATCAAAAGTCGGACTGACCGACTCCAACAGGTATAGTGCAATTACCTATGCTTATAAAACGCTAAGGAGGGGCAGTCATACGTCGTACGATCAGTCAAGTGGGTATATTGTCTTTGACTGGTTGTTAGTTAAATCAGTGCATCATCACTCGCTCAAGGTCGCGCGGTTTTAGCCTACAGCTAGACCGTTCCTCCCAGGGAACAAGTGCCAGTCGGTTGTCGGACGCACGGCTGAGCACTCGCGCAACACGTTTCCCGCGCATATTGTTATTAGATATGTCGACAACCCTCCTCGCTAGACAGGGACAGAGTTACGCGTTAGAAAGAGCGCAAATGTTTATTTGAAAATCGCGACAGGTATTGCGAGCTGAATTGAACTTTGTTGTGTCCCAGCAAGAGTCGCTATTTATATAATTGTTTTCGGTAAGTGAGGCTTCTGTACTTGTACTAATATTTATTCTGTGGTTAAATATGCATGAGCTACAGTTCAGCGTAGCAATTCTGAAACCAAGCGGATTGATCTCTACACGGAATCATACCTCTCAGAATTTGTCTTACCCGTCTATAATGATGGAGACATAGATTGTCAATCCGAATTCAGAGTCGTTGAGATTGCATTCAGAAAATAGGAGTCTAAACACCTGCTGTCTGCCAGAAACACGCCAAGGAATACAGGATGATTAGGTACAGATGAGGTAAATAATAAAATCACCATAAGTCGGAAATGCAAGTTTATTACTTCAAAAGCATAATCTTAAAATCACCGATATAATCACTCGCATTCATTTACACATAAGTGGCGCCATCAGAACAGGAGGTCTAAAACGGTCGCTTTGGAACTATTATATATTTATCAAAATGGTAAAATTCTGTTGGTCCGTTTTTGATAATTCTTTGAAAGGAGAAACGTCTCCATGGTTCATTTCAACAAATGATTTTTAGGTTATGAATTTGCCAGTGAACTTTTTCGACCTCCTGAGTGTCACCCAATTCATCCCAGATAAATAAAATATTTTAGGAATATATTATTCTTATTATAAACTTAATATCAAAACTTGACTATACAACAAGAATGTTGAACGACAAAATGAATATATTCTCTATAAATACAGTTTAAAAAGGAACCACAACTATACCTTAGTATTACACATACTTAACCATGATGGTGCCACTTATTTGTAATAACGCTTAATAAGCATTATTACAAAATAAATTCTATATAATATATACAATTAAATAATATCTGTATAAAATTTAATAGTCCTCACGTCATTCATACTCATACATTGAAAGCCGACGTTGATTCATTTAAATTGATTATACCAAACCCACCGGAAGAGAGGCTTTAGTCTTGCGATTTTACTGTCTCTAACTTAATATGATATAACTTAATATGACTACGAATTGTCTGTGGAACACAAAAAATTAGCTTCAGAAATGAGTAGGATTGTACAAAAAAAACACATTTATAATATCTGTTGGTTTAAAGATGAATCTGTAACGTGGTTTTATAAAGTCAGATGAGTAAAAAAACTTCTTAAAACAGCCACTGTGGCCTTAATATTTAAATGTAAAAATATATTCGTTAACACATTTTCAGCAACAAGAATTCGTCAATGTTAACCATTTGACATATTTTTCATCCACCTGTCATGCTGAAAACGTCTTATAAGACATATCGTTCCTTTTACCTGTCACTAATATTTGTAATTTTGAAAACTTGTTTACTTTAAAATGAGCTATTCAAGGGATAATTTGACAGCGATTTAAACAATCCCAATACTGCAGACAAAAGTCTTTCCATATAAATATCTTTAATCAACATGACTTTTGACATTTCCCAGTGAGTCTGGTAAAAGTATACCTCAAGGAGAAATACAGATTCCAGACTCGGTAGTAAGCCAAAGCTTTTAATCAGCACTTAGTATGAAACCTGTTTCTTCCTTATGTTATGTTATCGAAGCACTATTCATTCGTTGATGACGCATGGGTAAATAGATCGGTGTCTCGCTCGTACATTTCTACTTTTTGGAGACACTACAGCTGAAGTTTTCTCTCAATTTCTTTCTTATTATTCTGTCAAGTAACTTCCGATTTAATTTTTTGTTCGATAACCTCAGTATCATCAAAATGTCCGAAATGTGGGAGGGAGATAGCAATCTTTCAACCTCTTAGTCCTCAACTCCCACTCCCGCACTCTATGGTAAACAGGTAATAGATAAACGTACCTACTAATTACATAAATGACGTGACGTAATGCGATGCACAAGCATCTAGTAAAGCACTTCGTTTTAAAAATAAACGGCAAATATTTTTAATTTGGCCGTTTTATGCGCACGCGAGAATAGCTCTTCGGAGCGGAGACGTAGAGTCTGAAACTCTATGGAGACGTTTTTGTTAATCTGTGGTCACGTTCTATGTCGCCGTCTCGTTTATCATATAACGCAAGCGACGGTCTATCCTCGTCTCGCAAAACGACTATATTGGCGAGTGACAAAGACAGAGCATCGACAGAAACAAGAATACAAATATAAGACATCGGCCGAAAGCGTGTGACTTGAAAAATGAGACTTTTCGATTCAGCATTACGTACGCAACATGTTATCCAATAAAGTCTTCCCTCATCACAGTTTTTTCGCTCGACCGTCTTTATATATCAAAGTAAACAAGAGCCATGTTTGTCCCAAAATCCAAATCCAAACTGTTTTCCAGTTCTTTTCCAAATGACAACGCAAAGGCTGAAACGCGCCAACAAAACCTATCTGGCCCGCTAAAATGCGTCACTACTATCGCATTCAGCAATGGACATTTCATATCAGCATCGCTAGTTCTATTTTCAGACAGCAGACCAAGTAAATTTGCGCCTACCTAACTCCGAAGTGATCTCAAGCTGTGCGACGATCTCAAACACATCCTTACGATTACTTATTAGGAAAATATATTTTTTATGGAACAGCTCAAGGCAATATAGAGTTAAGAACGTATTCGAGATCGTTCCTATTAGTTTAATGCAATCAGAGTAATAATCGATTAATTACACCTAAGTTGCGGTCTCGAGAGCGGGCGTACCCGGGACTCACTACCCGGGACTCACCTAATTCAAACTAAGATTTTCATATTGCTCTCTTTTCTCTTTTTTTTTTAATTATTATATTACAACATATATTATAACAGTTATAATAACGCCAAAGCCAGATGGTGGATGGTGTACACCAATATTTATTTATTTATTAATTTAGTTAGACGGTAGAAGGGCCGGGACCGGGGTGTAGTTTGTAATGAGTGGATTTTAAATGACCTTGTTATAACAATTTATTTATTTATTTATGTGCATGATTATGTAATTCCCTTAATAAAATTTGTACGCCGAAACAGGCAAGAACATGACGAGACTAAACTTGATTAACATCTGTACACTGCTGTTAATGCAGGTGACTACACAACCGTGTTCTGACAAATAAATATTTTGATTTGATTTGATTTTGGTTTGGACCGGGGGTCTACCGGTTATATAATATGCTATACGGCCTTGTCATTGCTCTCTCTTTGATATCAAGCTAATGAGCTATATAGCAAGTGTATGACCAAATTAGTTAGGCGGCAAAAACCAACTAAAACTCAAAATATCAGTCAGTGACATAGAAAAGAGGGACCAAATGCTTCCCAGAATACATGACATCGATATCGACACTCTATAACCGTATGTTAGAGTTCATTTTCCAGCGACACGACAACGCTTGGCGAACAAATATAGACTGGTCCCAGCTACCCCGCCGCTCGAGACACCAACGAGACTACAGTACCTCAGGTAGAGTTCCCTCTTCCATACAATAGGACCGTAAGAATTCCAATAAAACCCCCCCATTATTTACAAAGAGTAGAAAATGACGTTATTATGCATTACTAGACTCCATTCCTCACATTTATTTAGAACGCGAATTAAACTACCGCCATCTTTCTCCATCGTCTGTTACAAATATTTCAAATTAACTTTTTAATTTCAAAACGTGTGTAGTCGGCTCGACTGTCACGATAAAATACGAATCTAAGGAAATAATATTAAAAACAATAACTCGGGACAGTCGCGTCGCGTTGTTCCCCTACACTCACACACACACACACACTCACACATTATAGGAACGCGTACATACGATGTAAAAGTGTAAAACACAAATTGTGATAATTAAATATTTATAATAGAAAATCTGTAACGTTTAGATACATGTAGTGCGTCGCACAAGCAGCACAGACATTCTAAATTGCACATCTGCTTAATATAGACTTTAAAAAACTGATACACTTCGATTTTGCGGAGCTCGCTCTGGTTCCATCTTTGCAAAGTTCGGGGCTAGATACCTACGTAACGATAAACAGTGAATCTAACTTCAAGATAACAATTCTTACGCTGAAAATATTATCCATTCTATGATCGATGTCAGACTTCTGAGCACAAAGCATCAAGACAACTATTAAGTCCTTGCGTGTGTACATAAGTAAACACACGTCTTTGTCTGCCAATATAATATTTAAAAAAATATATCGGTTGGTTGCAAAGTCGGTTTCTCGGGACGATAGTTAAACGTGACAACGTCATAACAAAACATTGATGAAATGATTGCATACAGTGCAATCGAGTGGAAGAGAGATACACAACAGTACAATGAGCGTAACGGGACACATTTTCGTGAGTGCAACCGGCGTTCACCGATTTATTAGACGTTATCACCAACCCGTATACCGGCGCCGTACCAATATAGGTTAGAGCCATTTTGAAACCGAAATTCTAATAGGATAGGATCTATATATCTTTAACTTTTTGCAAGGTAGTTTAAGTTAATTAACGGATTAAAACAATGCTCCTGAGTAAAACAGTTTGAATAGAAATACCAGAAGTAGAGCCCTCCAAGACCGGAGTGTATAACACCCAGCAGAGCAGCCGCGTCTCACACGGCGCGGACACAACGCGACGCGTCCCTCGCGTTATTACAATATACTCTTTATATATCTAATATCGATATAGTTGCTATTATGTGCATGGTTACTTAAATATACGGCAATATAACGTATTGGTCGCACCATTCGACAAAAAAAAAAAAACGTCAGTGCGAAAGCGAGACGGCATGTTTTTTTTTTGTTTAATGGCGTCGGTAATAAATTTTGGTGTGAAGGCGTGACGGGACCGGCACTGTATACACACTACACAGTCACAGATAATATAATGTTCGAGCATAGATTTAACGACACGTGAATGTTGAGCACGTATTATATATATTATTTGGCTTGCGTTAGATTAGTCATATTATAATTCTATTCTATTACATAAGTATTAAAATATAAAACATTGCATTGCCTACTGATATATTGTGACAACGTCTCACATTCATCAGGTCATCGTGCACACAACTGCACCGAAATACCGGAAGTCCTACGACGAATAACTCGCAATTAATGCCAAAATAGAATCAAACAAACGTGCTGGAGCTATAAATTCACGTGTCGGTAAATCTATGTCGACGCCTTCGAATGCTATAGAGCAGATTAAACTTTACGTCCATTACACAAGAGTTAGATTAGATTAGCGCCACTATGTGTTCAATACTCTACCGATACTCATTTGTACAAATAAAAATAATCACGCTTCAATCTTAGTAGCAAGGAGGAGGTCCGTTCCACGCTACAAAACTTATAAACGAAATATCCATATCGTAGACACCTAGGGTCTGCTCACTCGCAACTGACGTAAAACGCAAACAAAATGGCGGCATGACGAAACCATCCATATAGTAAAACTGCCAAGATTTGTGTCATTTTTAAACACCACGTTTGTCGATCCTTGTTTCAATAGAAATACATTAAATGCAGAAATTAAATGAATTGTGAGAAAAAAAAAATTGTTTAAATTCCAAGTATTTTTATGATTACTCATGATTTGATAATGTTTTTTGTAGTTTTATTTTCATAATTTGACGTTGAAACGTGTACATGTACCAAATCGATAAATAAATGATTGAATTGAATTGAAAATACAGTAAAACTACAAACATTTCGTCATTTTAACGCAATTTTTGTTCGAGTGGTACGTCAGGCTCGCGCGAACAGAGTACACGTAGCTACCAGCCGCCGAGCGCAGCGCGGGACCCTCGACGGTTCTCGACCGAATAACAAATATTAAACTACGCCCGACGCGAGGGTCGCGCGGTGTGAACCTCGAAACTTTCACATAACTACACTTTTTCATGAGACACTTAAAAAAAAAAACAAAAAAAATACTTAAGATATTTTTTTTACATTAAAATATTGATAAACAAGCAGTCAGTCTACACGATAGTAAGAGGCGGTCATCCCTTATTGACATCTACAACATTAATGTTGGTGGATGTTAAGCCAACCCAGAAGCGATTCTGCGAATCTCTGTGAAATGATTTTAGATTTGATATTACTTTCTGTATTTTCGCTTGAAGTTATAGAATGGTAAAGCCAGGATGTTTTCAATACTACTTCGAGTCACGAAAGTTTAAAAATTATGTTAGCTATAAGCGACTGATTAAGAGTTCTGACCGCCCTGGGCTAATCGTGAGGACGCACCCCAGTGACGTGTGTTAAAATAAGGGATTCCCAAGATTCACAGCGCATTTAGTTTGTGTTTGGTCACGGTCTAGTTGAAAGACTAGATGCAATAATGCTGGATTAATAGTGCATGCTAAGACACGATTTTAGCGCGCCCCGCCGATACTCGCATCCTAAGCAGCAGTATAATTAGCCTAAGAGTTAATCGGGCCCTTTAAGTGATACTCAAATCCGAAGCTGAAAGTCTCATGAAAGAGTGTGTGTAGGTTGCAATAAATACGTAAATAACTAGCAGTGTTGTGTGTGTGAGTCCCGCTCAGAAGAGGCGCGCGCGTCGCTTGAGTTCGTTGCGGCGCCACTGCGGCAGGCGGTAGAACTCCGGCCGCGACACCTGCAGGATGGCCTCGAACTCGGCGTCCGACAGGTGGCGCTGGAACGGACACAGACGACTCTTACTTACTTTGATTTTGAAGTGAACACTTCTATTGGCGCGCTACAGACAGATTTTTCGAGGGCTGTGAATTAAATTCTAGCGTTACGCTCGGGAATGATAAGAAATATTCGGGTAAACTCGGGACCATGGCCATAGGCCATTAGAAATGCGTTAGCATGTCTAGATGGCCATGCTCATTGCTCGTTTGAGGCAATTCAAACATTACGTTAGCAGATTTATTACAATTATTCACCACCCCTCCCCCTTGTCATCAAAATTAAGCAAAGCTCTTACTCCCCCCCTCCTGCATACGTAAACATAGGTGCCTATTCCCCCGAACATGAGTTTAATTTTCAGGTATAAACAATAAGTGGGTTGTCATCTAAATAAAAAATAAATTACTATTGCTGACGTAAACACCATCTAGACCCCCCACCACCCATGTCATCAAAAATAAGCAAAGCATAACTCCCCCGCTCTCTATAGTGCTAACGTAATTCTTGAATGGTCCCTTGGGCACTTTAACTTTTTTCGAGATGAAAAGTAGCTGTTATTCCAGACTATAATGCATAGTCCATAATCCCAGTTCCCATAGTTGAAGCTTTGGATAGTTTGGGGTCAGGTATTGTCATGCCAGAAGTGTTCACTAATTTCCACCACCACCAGTTTTCTATTTAATGGTCAAGTTTAATGGAGCCTGTGGTAGTTATCTCCGGTAGCTGGCATGTTGGGCCGCTCGCGTGGCCATGTTACACCGCTCTCGTGGTTACCTCCAGGTTGAGGCGGTCCACGTCCGGCGGCAGGCGGTAGTTGGAGATCAGCAGCAGGTGGTAGGGGTACAGCTTGGCCGGCTCGTGCAGCAGCAGCGACGTGGCCATGTTGGGCAACGACCGCCGCGTGCCCACGCCGCCCACGCACGGACCGCTCTGGAAGACAAGTCACAGCACATTCAGCTCACAAGGAAAGAGTCAAGGCCGTAACTCACCACGCCGACCAAATGCAGGTTAGCGTAACACTCGACGCACTTCGTTACCGACATCTACACTCCATTTTAAAGTTTTGTACAAATGTTGTAAACAAAACAAATTTGTACAAATGTTGAATATGAAGTAGTGATAGGGTATCAATCAGAGATTCTTAATACCTTCTTGAATGATCTCAATCACGCATAGGTATTAGCTGCACACATTCCGAAATGTATCCAATAAAAGTTCGATAACTTTGCAATATTGCGGGGATATTAAAGATTTTGATATTAGACATCTTGCAATATAAGTCGTATAACGAACGTGAGATACAGATTTTCAATTGTGTTAAGTAAAAAATTTGATAGTGCGATATTGTGACTGAGCATACAGATATTGATTCACTCACCATCGCACTGCGGTCCACGTCTGTAATGGAGCCCGCTGACACTGGAAAACAAAACACAAAATTAATATAAAAAAACAGCAGTTTATTAGATGCACATCCTAAAGTCTTTTCATCTGAAATCCGTTCTATAGCTTTTTTATAATTCTGAAAGCAACTGATATATTACGAGTATGTTGCAGTAAGATTGTAAACACCGTTAGTTAACAATATCTCGCGCGAGGGATTATGATCTGACGATTTCACTTCGACAGATTACAATTACGCTCAAGTGATCGTAAACTAACAATATTTACAATATAAGGACGACATGGGTATACAATTATACATAGACCAGAATTTAGATCAAAAGCTTTTAAGATAATGTGTTTACGGTTTGGTACAAATTGAAAACATGGCCTTAATCGCGAACTTAATTATTATATAATTATTACCTCGACGTTTCGGCAGCGTTACACCCGCCGAGCTTAAACGTCGAGGTAATTAATTAACAACTAAGATCGCGATAAATTTCTGTATAATGTTTTCAACATGAGTCCAAATGGCAAAAGTTTACTAACTATTTTAGTATAGTAAGATGGCAAGGCTGCAAGATGAAATAACGCCTCTAGAGAAAGCGAGTGCCAAGCATGATCTGTGATACCTGGGAATCTCGCCAATCGGATTGATAAATACAATATCCTATCTATTTCATTTTCGAATGTTCGTATACTACAATAAAAAAAAATTGTGATCGATAAAGGCCTTATTGCAAACAAGCACGCAGATACAATAATGTAAAAACTCTAAATATATGTAGCAGCCTCAATAAGGACACATCAGTATTTTAATCATGATAAGGTTTACTATCCTTAAAATAGTAAAAAATTAAAATATTACACAAGACTTAATGCTAACTAAATTATTATTTAATTCCCTCAACGTTTAACCTCGACGCTGAACGCCGAGGTAAGTAATTAAATAATAATTTAGATCGCGATTAAATCCACTGTAATGTTTTCAAAACGACTTCAAGTCGCGAAGATTTCAAAACTACATGAGTATAAGTTTAACAATTAAGATAAGTCGAACAAGAAAAAGTTATGAAAAATGTACTCGTATAATGAAGCATTATTAAATTAAAATGTAAAATTGAAATTACAAAATTTTAATGAACTATTGTTAATTGATCGCAGAGTCGGCAAGCGGTTTGCGGTGTGTGGCAGCGAAGCGAGTCGAATGCTGACTAAGAGTATCGCTGCTAACTAATCACAAATTTGTTAGCAGTTTCCATCAGCAAGTGCCAAGTAAATAAGGGAATCTCAACTGTCGAATCATTTTGAACCGTCTAACTAAAAAAGGTTTGAGGTTGCTATTGCTTTGTCTTGATTTGCAGTGGTAGGACTCTTTGCAGAACCGGCTTAAAATAACCGGCGAAAATACACCATATTTTTCAGTTAATCTATCTCCAAGCAGAGTAATGTGAAATTTCATCATCATCAAATCATTGAATTTCAGTTTGAAGGGATTTTTTTCCAGAGAAATCACAGTGCATAGAGATAAATCATCGTATTTCTCTGGGCGAAGGGCGCAGTGCAGTGCTAAGTAATGATTTGTACTCCTCATATTTTAGCAGCTACGTGACACTGTGCTGTTATGTGCAGGCGTGTTGCTTACCATCAGGCGAATGTCCTGCTCGTCCCGTCCCTCTATACTAAAAAAACGTACCAAATGAAACAGAGATCAATACCACAACCATTGCAGTTTTAGTTAGACGTGAGACGGGCGGGTGGGAATAAAAACTGGCTGTCTGTGGTATACAGGGATTTTAAAGACTCATTTTTAAAACAATATTTGCTTGTCTTTCGCGTCGCCACAGTTCACTAGCTCATATGATGAGTTCAGATTGGGAGTATGAGGCCCCTGGATGGAGATCTGGAGGTATAAAGCGCGTACAGCCGGGTGATGGTTGGAACGGAGTCTACAGCCCACCTAAAAATGTCTTAGCTTCGATATTGCTCTCTCTTTCCTTTTCGTTTGAAATGATAGAGACAGCAACAGCAAAGCCAAGGCCGATTTAGTTAGGCGGTAGAGGGGTGGGAGGGGCCCATGATGGCGGCCAAGCCGGTGCGTACTCACTGCACAGATCCGTGCGCACTGCGCGCGCCGCAATAACACACAACTGCGCGTCAATATCAGACCAACTCACTCTACTTAAACTATGACAAATATATTGCACGTTGGTAATGGGCAGAACTGTTGGAACTACGTAAATTGTATCATCTATATTATGTACACAGTTTTACATTCTATTATATTCTATGTCACCGTAAAATTGGGATGTCGCCTGGGTCAAATATACAATTTTAATTGGTCCATCATTATGTAGATTTTGGAAAAATATCGGACACGTATTTTTTTATTTTATCAAATTATTAAAAATCTAAGTCATTTTTGTTCGGGAAACAAAAGAAAAAAATATCTGAACAATATTTTTTAATAATCTGACGGACTAATAGTTTATTTAATCACCTCGCCTATTATAGATGCCGTCAGTTTTGTAATAATATGCATAGATTATAAACCAACAGCATTGTGAGGTCAGGTTAGTTAGGTAACCTCGTTAGATTGTAAACTGACACTTTATAATTTTACACATACACAGAAGTTACAAGTTATTTAAATATTATACATATTTCAGACCTTTATTATCCCCTTCCTGCGTACCGCGGCATTACCTTAGGGTTATTAATAACTTTATATACAGGCAATACTTTATTTTACCCACCATTAATTAACACTAAAAAGTAACCTGTAATTTCTCAGGCTATAGACAATATCTGTACTAAAGTTCATTTAAAGCGATCCAGTAGTTAAGGCGTGAAAGCGTAACAGACAGACAAAGTTACTTTCGAATTTATAGTAGGTATTAGCACAGTATAAAGAAATATTACGATTTAATAGACTGTGGTATTAGTAAGGATAGGGAAAGTAGGTATTAGCACACCTAATACCTAACACAGGGCAAATCAAATTACAAGACATACCTCACGTACAAGATTTACGAATTTTCGTTATTTATTCGTTATTATTATTGACCTACATAAGTCATAATTATGCAACAATTTAGTAAAATTATTCCTATGGATACCATAAAATTGTTACACCGTCAGATTATAATCTAACGCGTGAGATTATTTTCTCACGGCATGCGCGGTCCGAAGGGGGGGGTCACAGGGAACATGACCCCCCCCCCCAAATCGTATACGTTACATTAAAATGGAGCGCTACTTGTAGTCTTTTTTATTCGATTTATTGTATTTCTACTCGTGACCCCCCCCAAAATCTGAGGCTGTGTACAGGTTACCCCAGGCGCGGTCCCAGCCTCGAATTGGGGGGGGGGTCACCAGTACGCAGCCTTAGATTGGGGGGGGGGGGGGGTCACGAGTAGAACTACAATAAATCGAGTAAAAAAGACTTTACTAGTAGCGCCCCACGATTTCATCCGCGTATTTCTGGAGCCGCGCATGTCTCACGGTAGGTTAGCTTAGATTGTAATCTGACGTCATTAGATTATAATCTGTCAGTTTTTACAATTTTACGGTGACGGATATAAATATAAGTATTGTTTGTGGTACTCACTGTCTGACTTGCCGCTGCTGAAGTCTGTGCTATGCGTCTTGTCGGCCAAACCGCTGAACGTGAAGTCTCCCTACAACACGAAAATACACCACTCAAACGATATTCTAATCTACTACGAAAATAAATAAGCCTGTAAGAAAATTTGTTGAAAAAAAAAAAATATTTCAAACACGTAGTTACACTATAGCAAGTTTTTTTATTAGTTCTGGGTTTTTAATAGACCGCCATCTCACCTGTTGTTAAACGATGTATTTTTTCGTAGTATAGTGACGAGACAAGCCACATAACAGCACAGTGACACGCAGCTATTGGAACACAAAGAGTCCAAATCATTACCTAGCACTGTACTGCGCTCGTCACCCAGAGATGTAAGATGTTTTATCTCTAAGCCCAGTAGGTAATTATATTTACGACTCGGTCTACGATGGAGCGCGCTTATCTGGACGATACTGATTCCCTTCTGACTTCAATACACACAGATTGAACATTACAAAGACATTTATAAAGCATCATTGGCGTTGATGTTATTTAAAAAAGTGTATGTGTCTATGTGTGTATTGCTGCTTACATTAGCACGCAAAAAGTTCTACTATTAATCTCAATCCAGTAAAAGATTACGAAGATTACCAACTCTCTGCGATAGATAGTGAACGTGTTTGTGGTGCCACCTTCCGGTGAATGGCCAGAACTGGCATATTTTACCTGAGTATTGCCAATGCTAAAGCATAGATGGCGGCACTTGTGTGAGAAACTGATCAATAAATAATTAAATGTGTAATAATTTGCTAGGTATCTTCGTTCGCTCCCAAAAAAGTGCGGTGCGTTTATTTAAACTGACACACTCTGCGCCCGTGTTGGTCGCTTATCTCATTTTACTCGGTTTTACTAGACATATTACTAACCTTCGTCGTTTCGCCAAGATCCAATACTGAACCATCCGTCCAATGTACACAAGAAACTCGTTCAATTTGCACATTCGAAGAGTTTATGAGAATAATCGTATTTGTATAACCATGCTGGCCCAGTTGCGCGAACATCAGATTTCATAATCGTGAAGTCACGAAAGAAGACGTCACGTACCAAGAATATTACGAGGATATTTGCGAATTGTCAAGACACTTAGACAGTATGGTGGATTATGGCGTTGCCTCTCCTTTCTCTCTCTTTGTCAGAGAAGGCTTCAGCAGTACACAGTACACAGTAACAGTGTCCCAGCAGTCAAGTGGGAACACAGAAGTAAAAAAAAAAGCTTTGCATTTTCGGGTAGATAGCACTAAATCGATTGTTAACACCCAAGTTATAGTTGCGTTTCAAAACATAATTGTCCTCGTAAATTTTTACAAAAGGCTAAAATAATATTAAAATGTGTATTTGCCTTCTTGTATTGTCATTAATTAAAAGCCCCAAGAAAACAAGCCTTTTCATGAAAAAAATCTTTTTAATTTATTTCGTGATCTAATTCAATATTTTTTTATTCCATCACATGTCTTTCGTTACCGACTATTGACAATCTATACCAGAGAGACATAATGAGGAAGAGGTAAAGTGTAAGTCGGATCAACGTATACGTACCGGTAAAGATGGTAGAGTTCAAGTATTACGTAAATACCGAGGTTAGAGGGTAGTTGACACGCGATTTGTCTTTTGACTTTGTAAAAACGGGTTTATATTCAAGTTTCAAGCAGAGAAAAATCTTAAAACGAGTAGATACATGACTACGCAGACCACTTGTACAAATTAAAAATGTGAATCTTTTTACAGGTCATTTTGAACTACATTTTTAGTAACTTAAGTAGTTCATGGGGTTAACACTCCAAAATAGTGAAAAAATTCAAATTCGACAAATAGCACAGAAAAGCTGATTTCTTCGGATTTTGAGGTTGCCCTCATAGTGAAAATTATCCGCAATGAGCAGACGCGAACTTTTTAACTTAAAACATAAGAATAGGCGTTCTGCGCGTGCCTTTATGTGAGCTGAAAACTACGCAAGGATTATAGCTACTTTTACATTTTTTGACGCGGCAGATAAGAGCCTTCTTGTTGTCAGCGTTATTTATGATAGATATCTTACCAACTTTTCTAGTTACGTAATACTTCAACTCGTTAGGCTGCTGCGCCGTCGCTCGGTCCAAGATACTGGGGTCCACCGTCTAACTAAAAATCACATTACCTTTGTCGCTCTCTCTTTCATTTCAGTTGAAATTAAAGAGAGAACAAAGCCACAATCGTTTTAGTTAGACGGTGGCAGGGCGGTTCGTACTCACGGCGGTGCTTGAAGAGAACGTGTTGCTCCGGTTGGCGAGCCCGTAGCCCGGGCGCGGCGGCGCGCGCAGCGACGAGACCACTGCAACACGCGCCGCTACACTGCCGGCCGCGGGCTGCGCCGCGCCTTATATACCCACCGCCCCCCGCCACCCGACACACACGCCCCTCATTGGTCGACAGTTACATTGAGTTCTAAGTACCTTTGCCCAATTGCAAGGCGAGCTTGTTTTGTTTTTTAACGGACCACTCACACTTCCGTACAGATGCTGGTACGAGTATTTTGATGTTTAACGTAATTTAATTGGAAAGTTTAAACTTATATTATTAATATTTGAAAATCGACCATTTAGGTATTTCGTTAGTTTTGGAATGAATACTCAAAAGGCAGTTTCTAAAAGCATCGTCTGCGTGCGAATATTCATCCTAAAACAGTTCCTTAGCTACAGTAACCGATCAGCACCGTGCACGCGTCGTGTGAGCGACAGAGTCTGGCGGGTCGGAGGGCGCAGGGCCGGCGGCGCGGCGCGGGCCCGCGGCGGCGTACCTGCTGGCGAGAGACTCACGGGGCGCGCGCCGGCGCCGGCGGGCAGCGTGGCGGCGCGCCCGCCCGGACCAGCGCTCGGGGAGCCCCAGCCTACACCACAACCAGCGACACATTCAACGAGGGGGCCGCGACACAACACAACACGGTCGACTCACGTCATGTTGTCACGTGACACGGTGTGCAACACTGTCACGTGACACGATATGCAACCTCGTCACGTGACACGATATGCAACCGTGTCACATGACAGTGTACACTACTCTCACGACATCGGGACACTATACTGGGTTTAATTATGGAGATACAATAGATTAATCTTTTCGGTCTGAGTTTTGATAATACTGTCTCGCTTTCGCTTGAAATTTATGAGAGCAATAAAATAGCAAACATTTTAAATTTTAACTAAGGAGTCGAACTCCCAAAGTGGAAGGTTCCCAGAACAAAAGTATAATGTCCCGAAGACGTTGAAAGCGACTGCGGCGAACTCTGCCCATGCACTCTGATACATCGATACGCATAGAACTACTGCTTCATATAAAACCATTCAATTACGTTGTACTGTGGAGCCAGACTAATATTTGCTAAAGAAAAATAAATAGTAAAAAGTAATTCATGCTACAAATTTACTTTAAAGTAAGCTCGAAACTTAACATCTGCGTCTGGGGTTTACCCAGACACGTATTATACGTGTCTTATACACGTAACTTATTTTGCATGTGTGTTTTACAAACGCTACTTTTTATTACTGGTGAAAATTTGTCGTAAAGTTTCATGCAAGTGGATCTCGCAGGGGTATATAGATTTTAGGGCCCTTCAAGTTACGTAAACGTCTGGTCAGACGCCTGGGTTAGAGAGTGGGATGAAAAAAATAAAAAAATAGTAGGGAGGAATGAGTAAAAGTAGGAAGTAGTGAGTATAGAATGTTTCTACCATTATGACTGCAGAAAAATACGATAAATCACATCATATTTGCATAAAATAAAAATGTATAATATCCTTACCTAATTTGCATAGGAAGAGGAAGGGTGCGTGATGATTATAAGAGATTCGGATAGGTACTACCTTCAACATATAACATATTGGAAACAATTTATATGAATTAATCACGATCTAAATTATTTAATTACCTCGACGTTTCGACAGCGTTACAAACGCCGTGGCCACGAGAAGAATGTCGTCTCAGAAGTCTTCTCGTGAAAATGGCGGTTTTCAAGCTGCCTAAACATAGGTATATTTATAGGATTATAGGTAATTAAAAGATAATTTTGTTCGTGATTAAGTTCTATACAACGTTTACAAGATGTCTGTATTATTTTTACGTAACTTGAAGTAACCCTTGCATGCACTCATAGTAAATATACTTAATATACTGACAACAGTTACATGCGCAGTTCGTACGGCAGAGAGAGCGTGGGCCGAGCGCGCCGGCATCGACACAAATGACAAACAAAACAGCAAGATTTAAGACAGAAGGCTTATTAAAGTTGGCTAAATTTAATGGACTGATTTTAGTTCGCTTCTAATTTCATGTAATGACATTCAGTAAGCTAGCATACCTGCTATAGTCAGAACGTCAGAAGCCAGGATGGTTTCTGTCTGACTGAATTCAGTCGACTAAATTTACCCGAGTGTAATAAGCCTTTAAGCTTCGAAATATCGTGCCGTCTCTTTCGCACAGCGACTAGTGCGAGCGGCGGAACACTATTTTGAAAGCTTTATTGTAGGGGACGAACGCTTCGCGCGATTGACTCGCATATTTCGACGGGTTTTGACCGACTTTCTTTATTCATTTTATAGATAGGTATGCCGAAATACAAGAACGAGACATCGGCGAGCCTCATGCGCCCCCTTCACAGCACAGTTCATACCATTTAGCCCGACACACACGATACTACTAAGTAAACTCCGGAACTCATGAACTTTGGCATTGTGGTATTTTGTAATGATCAACTGAAGTTTCTTGTTTAGATAAATTTAGTTCAAAAACTACACCAAATTAAGTAAGAACGTAAGAACAAGTATGAGTGGCTCCCGGGGTTCTACAGGCAACTAAAATGGTCTTGTATTTGACATTGCTCTCTTTTTCTATTGTCATTTGAAATTGTAGAGAAGGCATTAGTAAATAGATAACCGTTTACTTCGTTTTGAGAAGTAGGAATGTTCATCTAAAATTCTAAACCAAAGTTCCTTCTCAAAAGAATCATAAAAGACGTGTGTGTTCGGCTTAATGATGACTAGAGTACATTCATAAGTAGAGCGTTGAAGTCATATTGGCCCTTTGATTCCTGACTTATTTTTTTGTGACAATGACGAATGCAAAAAAAATTAATAAGAAAAACAGTTTGACCCCAACGCAACAAAACTAATTTACCGTCAATAAATATTCAAAACAACGCAGTACAAATAATAGATATACAGCGTATTTTGAAATATACAACATTTATTGACGTTAAGTAACATCGATCACAAATATTCGTATTTTTAATCATTTTATACGATCGCGTTTTCCAAATGAGAAAACAAAAATCAATCCTGCAGAACATGGTTTAATAACTCCTTTGTCGTTAGGTCTTGTTTCTTGGTACAATTAAATTCAAAATTGAATCTAAAACACAATCGTATAAAACTCAATATTCATCACATCGACAACGTAACATAATCAATATAGATTTTGTGGTGATAGTGTTCGTGATTGCAATATAAAGCGTGTCTAATATCTACACAAACATGCACAACACTATACCGGAAAATAAATCATGCAATTTGTTAAGTTAATTATTATGACATGCATCGTATCATCCCCAAAACGAAGACATGCAAGAATTTGTTCCGAATTACACCAAAAGGGAATCCTAACTTTGATGTTAGCTAAGAAGTGCTGAAAGTTCTGTTAGTGTATTATGATCGAATTGAGGGTCTATGGTATTCAATCACGCCAGCAACCCTACTTTATGAACTTAATGTGTAACAATAACAGAAGCAGATGAAGTAACAAATTTTAACAGCGTAACTGTGACAAATTAGCTGTCGATCGCCGATAAATGTTGCATCAAACCACCAGCTAGATGGGTCGATTACCTACATCAGATCTATCGCAGGGATTGCGGATCGAATTGGTTCAGATTTTTATATTTTAAGATTGGATTAAATGACAATGATTCTCTAGAGTCTAGAGGCACAGCACACAGGGTAACAATCCTCTACCCAACAGTGCGTTGATACAAGCAAACATGATGATCACGAATAACAACTTTAGTATTTATAGCTTTTGGATACTTTTTCCAGGTCAGAGTATTATTTGTTAGTATTCATAAATTTCATTTTAAAACCGATTAAAGCTGAAATCAAAAACAAACAACTATGCCGACAACCCTTTTTTTGGGAAACTGTGGATATTGGGTTCAAATGAAATCCTTTATGATACACAAGCTCTTTTATTATACTGACATACGAATTCTAATATCTTCGGCCTCCGCTATGACAATGTTAAAATAGATAAATTACTACTATTGAAAACCTTGGAATAGAAGCAACTGTGCCAACATCACCGCTTGCATAATTCGGAACAAATCCCTTTTCCGATCGCGATCGATCGGAACGATACGGAACCGAAGACATACATTGAGATAAACATTTACAGACTAACATCAAACAAGTGAAAGCGGTAATATTAAAAGCAAAGCAGAAACGAGTCCGTGTCCGTTGTCCCACCCAGAAGATACAAAGAATTTCGAAGAGAACAGTATCATTGCGTCCTTGTCTCCCAGATCTGCGCCCGTTGAAGTTCCGCGCCCTTTGAGTCTCTCGCCCAGGTAGAATACTCGCATATCAGTCCGAGACCTTTACCCCACAACTTGCAAAGACATATGACGTCAACAAGCTTTGACGTCACAACACAATGGAACGTTTTCAACATGGTCTTCGCAAATCATTGGGGCTCAGACTCGGACTTTTTCAGACGAGTTTTTAAAGTTACGTTAAATTATTGACGTAAGTATAGCTTGCAGGTCAAACGCAGATGGAAAACCAATTTATAGTACCAGTGAAGCAACCAACTGACTTAGTAATGACAAATGAATTAGACCTTTCCGTGTTAGACCTGTTGGCTGTAAACTCGTAGTTATTGAAACCAGGTTATTATCGATATCATACAGGAGGAAGAGTAGGACGGAGAATGACCATTAGGAACTCTTTTTTTTCCAATATATTAAATATATAGCACCGCGACGCGGTTTTAGAAGTTTCCGTTGTTTTCTATTCTAGACTTATAATCTATCTGAGTTCCAAACTTTAACCCGCGCTTCTACCGCCTAACTAAATCGGCTATCGCTTTGCTAATGCTGTCTCTATCATTTCAACCGAAAAGAAAAGAGAGAGAAACATCAAAGCGATGACATTTTTCGTTTGGCGGTAGACCCCCCGATCAGCCTTTCCGACTGAGCGACAAACGTTTACACATCAAAATTTTCGCCTTACAATACAGTATCTATACCTCTGTTATGGTGGAAACCATCGACCTTCAATCGCCTTACTAAAACTATTATGGCTTTTCTATTGTCCTCTCTACAATTTCAAGCGAAAATAAGGAGAGAGCAATATCAAAATCAATACCATTTAAGTAAGGAGGAGACCCCAGGTCTCTGACACAGCAACTGACTTTAGTAATTAGGTACGTAGGTTCCCAATAAAATAAATACACATAATATATTTAGTTCATAAACGTGGTAATTCTCCGTTCTACTCCACTTATTTACTAAAAGGTTGACCATATGTTTAAAACTATAGATTCAAGATCATCGACAATAAAATAAAAATCAAATTCAATATTAATTAGTCTCACAATAAAACCAATTATTAAAATGAAAAGATCAGTAAGACATTTTGCTCTCCGATGTTCAACCCATCATGACTTAGACAGTAAATTGAAATTTAGGGCTATACAAATTATTAGTTACAATTACTAAAATTGTCAAAATACAGCAAATCTCAAACATTTTCTTTAACAAATCTATAGTTTTGTAATTAGTACAGAGTTAACAGATTAGCCAGCGTTGAATCTAAGAAAATCAGCAGTAAATGTGAGACGTTGCCATTGTTTATTTTAATAAATACACTAAATGTTTGTCATAAACTTTTCACCAGAAAACTATCGTCAGATGTATTTCTGCACTAACTAAATAATTCAATTAAATTCAACTTTATCGTACAATAATCATGTACTGCTGATTTTGTATGTTATTTGCTCAATGACGTTGAGTTAAAACGGTTCCTTCTAAAGGGGTGTGTTTGCGATGAGTTCGCTGCGAGAGACACAGACAACAAATGATTTTCACCATCTGTGTGACTCGTCTTAGTATTGATTCGCTTTATAATGTTGTTAATTAAAGTTAACTCAGTATTTTTCAACCAGTATGTGTGAGCACGTCATTAAGGTTCAAAATTATCTAATCATTGAATCTGCGACATAAAAACTACAATCCCCAACACCTTCGGATATTCGAATGTTTTTTTTTGTTCACAACTATATTAGTCAAGTCCCTTCTCGTAAAGTAAGATATTTTTAGTTTTATATTACACGACCACAGTTGAAAAATACTGATTTACCAGTTAACAGAAATAAAACTTTGTTTTGCCCCTCTAAAAGTGCCAGTACACACCACAATAGAGTCAGAAAACAGACTCATGACACCAGAATAACCGTCTGTGTGAATGGTGTGCACTAACAGCTTTAGTTGTAAGCTGCGTTAAAAGTTGTAGCAGCCCAACTATACTACTGTTAGCTGAGTTGACAGTTCCAATTGCCCATCAAAGTTACTCTTATACTAAGCCAAGACTTCTCATAGACCTTCAAAGCTGCAATTTAATAAGTAAAACATTTGTAAAATTGAATCAGATGTAATTTTATAAGTTTAACATTGCCCCTCTAAACGAAGCCACTTAGTTCAGATCGAGTTGAAAGTTCTTTAAAGTTTGTAAAAGTTTAAACATGCAAAAAAATCCCCCAAAGTTACTGGTACCTGTGTTAAAAATAACTTCTAACCCCTCTAAATTGCCGCTAAAACATTTGATAGCTGCAATAGCTTATGTAACTGTTAGCTGCAAATTTACAAACAACAAGTATCCCCCCTCTGATTAGTTAAAATGTAGCATTTCAGATTAGCTGAGCGAGCTTCAATAGCCGCCAAAATCGCAA
The DNA here is from genome assembly GCA_963693475.1 of Ectropis crepuscularia. Classification (NCBI taxonomy): domain Eukaryota; kingdom Metazoa; phylum Arthropoda; class Insecta; order Lepidoptera; family Geometridae; genus Ectropis; species Ectropis crepuscularia. The sequence continues at coordinate 20,932,323 of OY856361.1, read as the reverse complement.
AATAGCAGCCGCTATTCTAAGCCGCTGTTAGCAGAGTTAAAATGGATACCATTCCATCTAAGTCATTATTAATCCAGTTAAAATATTGAGCAACTAAGTTTCTGTTAGTTATAAGCAATTAGAACCCTTCTAAGTAGTAATAGCCTCAACCCAAGTTACAGTTAGCAGAGTTAAAAAATCTAATAGCCCTCTAAGCCACTGTTAGCCGAGTTAAAAACAGTAGTCGTCCCTCTGATCTAATCGTTATGTGAGTGATGTGTATAAGGCATGATGACTGAAAAAAACTAATTAGTCCGTCAGTTAGATTTTAAAAAAATATTGCATATATTTTTTTTTTTTTTACAAACAAAAACTGACGAAGACAGTGCTCAGAAATTTAGTGACGTCACTTAATTGTATGATTTTTACGATAAAGTGACGTTACAGCCTCCCGAAGTTTGATAATCTATAATTCTATATGGCTAGATGGTATTGTGTGTGAAATGTCCACCAATATTTATTGTATTTATTTATTTATAACTTTGTAAATTTTCTATAATTTGATATATCTTAGTTAAAGAATAAGTAAATAGATCAGGTTTTTCCGCACGGTTCTCTTGTACCAATCGTAAGCAGATGAGGTGTTAGCTATGGCGACATAGTGATGTGCCGCGACAAAAGTATGACACTTCCGCAAGAGCGACTAGACAAGAGCAATCAGACCCGTGCTTTCGGTATAAAGGGTTTGTTCTAACTCTATACGTAGTATATATAAACTTGTGTTGGATATAACAAATGCGTCTCATATTTTAATTCCAAATCTAACTGACGGACTAAATTAGAATGGTAAATATATTTTCGATGTGTGTGATGTGATGTGGTGTGTGTGTGTGGATGTGTATGGAGTGGATTCGTACCGTGGTAAGACGAGAGCTGGTGCGACTCGGAGTCTGTGAGCGGGCGCGCGCGGTCGAGGTGCCGCGAGGGCGAAGCGCCCACCGGGGACGGGTAGCGCAGCCCGCGCCCCACCTCGCGGGACGCGCTCGGCGTCCTACAATAACATATAATAATAGTTTAAAAAACCTAAAAACACGCTTTTAGAACGCAATAAAAATTACATTTTTTTTTGTTTTCGTATCCCTTTCAGCAAACCCTTTCATTTAAAACCCATATCATCCAATCCGCCATCTTGGATGTCCGCCATGTTGGATTTAAGTCACGTGACAATTTTTTTTCGTATTCCTGACAGTAAGCCCTTTCATTTGATACCCATATCATGGGGGTGGATTTCAAACAGCCAGTCCGGCATCTTGGGGACGCCGCCATATTGGATTTGTAATGACGTTTCTTAGCTAGTCATGCATTGTCATCAGAACTCAGAGCAAAATTGTGTGCAAAATTTTATCCTAATCGAAGACCGGGAAGTGGGTCACACACTAACCTAACCTAACTTGCACGTACGGTCGAGAGAACGGCGACTGCCGATTCGGAACCCCTAGTTCGAAACCCACGCTCACCAAGTAGTCAAGTGCGTAATGCCGTTAACTTATAAACGGTGAAAGAAAATCTCGCGAGGAAACTAACTGGTATGTTCCTAGAATCTTTCTCTGTTCTAGTTTCTCGTGTAAATTAACTGTATTTTCATACGAAAAAAATATATATCTTCAACCCGACTTACCTGCTAGCATTTCTCGGATCCAGGTTCTGTTTCTTCCACTGCTGAAGTTTCTCGCGTTCTTTCACTTCTTTCAGGAACACCTGGAAATATTATGAGGAGGTGTTGAATCAGATGACAAAAGCAGTTTACTTACGTAGCGTTTTTTTAAATTTACGAATCTAAAACGTTAAGTTAAGTTTGTTTTAGAATTTTGATTTCGCTGGTGCTAATTTTATGTTATTTGTTGAATGGCGTTGAGTAAAGGATAGTCATTAGTCAATTCAAGGGAGTTCGCGATGTCTGTCAGAGACTTCGTTTTAAGACATGTGCGTTGTCCGATTCACCAAAACAAATACAGCGTTTTATTTCACCCCAAAAATAAATCACTACACCTGTAACGTTTCACTAGTATTTTTACCGCACACACTATCATCAACTGACCTTGACTGCAATCGACACGTAACTAAAGAAATGCAAGTGATTATTACATTTGTTTTTTAAGTAAATTGAGGGTAGGCGGGAGTCACGGTTGGGTGGTTGTGACTCGTGTGACCTTGACTAAAGACGAATTTCTTAGCATTCCATGGATTCACCGTGCGGGTAGCGGGTCCATCGTATGGCAGAGAGAGAAATCTCTAGTAGACCCCAAGACTTGTGACTCGGGCGTAGGTTTAAGGGGCCCCTTTGTGACGTACGTCAACACTCACCTTTACTACTCGTATTTCTCTCCCTACCCAGAACATAACAGAATAACATGTAAATAAATACCGATGATACGAACTCTACAAAACTTATGTGTGTAGACCATAAATTGGATAATTTCCGTGAATTTTTTTTCATCAGATTTTCGGTTGTTTTTCAGCTTGTTGTGTTCAAAAACGGCAACAGATAAGGCTGTTAAAATTTTGCTAGTTCAATAAATATAACGGTGTATGTACCTAGTTATGTGATAAAGCATAAATAGACGATGAACCAGCACGTTACCTGCGCGATCCCGGTCTGTATCTTGGTGAGCTCTGCCTCCTCCCGGCGCAGGCGCGGGTCGTGTCCGTCCACCTCCTCGTCCGAGTCGGGCACGCCCGCGAACGAGTCCGACCAGCGCCGGCGCCGCTCCGGGTCCGTGTACGGGTACGGCGGCGCGGGGAAGTCGTCCCTCTCTATCTTCGGCTGCGTGCCGGGCGGCGGCTTGTAGGCCGAGGGGTAGTGAGAGAGGGAGATGGGCTCCTCGTCGGCGGGCCCGGGCGAGCGCGGCCGGGGCGTCTCGCCGCGCATGCTGTCCACGAGCGCGCGCATGCCGCTCGCGGGCCGCGCCGACGACCGCGACTCGGGCCGCGACGCCGGCCGGGAACCTGACACACACACAACAGACAGCTCACACACACATTCTAGTAATTTATTGAAGTGAAAACTACTTTAGGTGCGCCTAGACAGATTTTTCGTGGGGTTTGGATTGAATTCTAGCGTCACGCTCGGGTATGATAAGAAATATTCGGGTAAACTCGGGACCATGGCCATTGACCATCTCGAAATGCGTCAGCCAATGGCCATCTAGAAATGCATCAGCATTACCCATTCAATGGCCATCTAGAAATGCGTGAATGGGTAATGCTGACGCATTTCTAGATGGCCATGTCATGATGAGCAGGCCACGCCTTCCGTTTACACCCGTGTAGTTTCCAAAGTAAACTATCAAAGTTCTAAGTTTGCACTTCAATCGGCAATTCCTATGACTACCAATTTTTTTAATTTTAGCTTGATTGCCACATTGCCAGGGCAAATTTTGTGTGACGATTTGAAATATTTGTTCCGATTTTGGGTGGTGGTGGTGGTGGTGATATGTATTTGTAAGTGTGGAGTGGGTGGTACCGGCGTGTGGTGTGTGTGTGTGTGTGTGTGGGGTGGGGGTGGTACCATCGTGTGGTGTGTGTGTGTGTGTGTGTGTGTGTGTGTGTGTGTGTGTGTGTGTGTGTGGGGTGGGGGTGGTACCACCGTGAGGTGTGTATGTGTGGGGTGGGGGTGGTACCGGCGGCGGTGGCGGGGCGGTGGAAGTGCGGCGAGGCGGGCGGCCGGTCGCTGGGCTGCAGCGGGCGCCGCAGGTAGGACGGCTCGAGCGTGAGGTACGAGTACGTGGTGATGCGGTGCGGGGACACGGCGCCGCGGTACTCGCGCAGCGCCAGCCCGGGCGACACGCAGCGGTAGCCGTACTGCGGACACGAAGGGGGGTTACACTGAAGTTGGGAAATCATGATATAGCATCAAACTCTGCCTTTTTTTTTGTTTTGACTTTACTTAGTTACTGTTATTCGTTTGTAATTGGTATTGTATTTTAGTCTTTATTTAAAGTTTAATCGCTGTTATTTCAAATATTTGAATTAACTATAGTTATAATCATCAAATTGTTATTCTCATTAGTATAATTCGATAAGTCGGTACTAATTGTTGAAATAAATAAATAAACTGCCGTTGAAACATCGCGATGTAGCGTCCATACATCAAACTCTGAGGCCCTATATCAATAGCCGTTAGGATATCGTGATGTAGCATCCATACATCTAACTCTGGCAGGCGGTAGAGGCTGAAACTATCGGCATAGGTCCCATTTAGCTCGCTTAACTTCTATAGAAAGTTAAAAGATAATTGTTTTAATTTCAAAAAGCCGCTATTTTGATAAAATATCTCGTTTCATTCAACTTTACAAATGAAATCGTAGAAGTTGGTTGTCACCCAACCTCATTTGTCAGGTCAGGTCAGGTTTTGTGACTTTTTTTTTTACTTTGGATTGCACTTGACCACCATCTCGCTTAATTTTTAGCAACGATTCCAATTAATTTATTACCAGTCTCAGGAACTGCATATTAAATATTATTGGCAACTGGACACTTGTGGTGTCAACACCTATTATTTCTTGAAGATCTAAATTATGTTTAATTAAAGTTCTATGTTCGCCCATGGCACGGTTTGAAAGCAATGCAGTGGCTTAACAACGAACACGTATTTCTTAGAAATACCTACTTACTGACAACGAATTTTAACTAATTTGGCAGGCATTAGGTAGCACGAATTGTACGTTAACACATATGCTAATCATTAACTCGAATATTTTAGAGATAACTATTGTTACCTGTGATAGATACATAACAACCGCAGAGAAAATTTAGTGTTCATTACTTCCTGTAAAACAACTGGTAGAATAAAATTATGTTAACACATTTATTGGTGTTGTGAATGAGTTAACTGTGCTGACAAAAACTACTCAGATACTACAAATAACAACATAAAGCCAACAAAAACTATAGATTTCAGATGCAACGTATCAAATACAAAATAAATGTTATCACAAAACGATCTTTTGATTTTTTTTCGAACTCTTGTAACGTTAAATCGAACTTTATTTATCAAGTGTCGATATTTTTGACGTACTTAATATGGAATGAGATTTTGGTAGTTGTCTCGCTCATACTTTTTTTTTTTAGTTACATTAAAGTTAACAATATAAAATATTCAACACAACGTTATGTATAACGTTATTAATATTATTTTCATTTAAAGTAAAACTGAAGGATCTCCAACAAAACTGGGAAAGTATGAGCGACTCAACAAAAAATATTTTTTGTTTGACTGACAGATCGTTTTATGAAAGTAAACTTAAAAACCGTCGGTTGGTCGTCAGCGGAAACAAATCTACAACATGCTTAGAATACTTTAAATATCGACATAGCAGTTTGAATGAAGTTCAAAAAAGTCCTTAATTTATTCTTTAAATAAACGTTTTTCGCCTAGAATTAAGGAGTTGATAAAATAAATTGTTTGTGTTTGTGATATTTCCCGTTAACGACCCACCATCGAAGCAAATAATAAGTAATGTGTGTCACCTTCCTGGTGAGGCTACTGTAGGGGCTGGTGTAGGAGCCGTTGACGCTGGGCGTGCGCGAGCGCAGCGAGAACTGCGGACAACCATGCGCTGTAGCCGCCTACTCTACGCAAGCACACCGACTCACGACACGGCACAAAGAAGCTGGGATTTGCTAGCACATTTTTTATAAGTTTGTTTGTTACCCTTTCACGTGATAACTATTTAACCAATAACCATGAAACTTTGTACACATGTTCTAGGAAGTATTAGAAGAAACATAGGCTACTTTTTATCACGATAAATTAACGAGAACGGGAATCGCGCGGGTGAAACCGCGGAGTGCTGCTATCAAAACATAAAAATGTAAAGATACATTTTGCTCAAAGACTAAGAAGCGTTTGTTCTGGTCAAAAATAAATAAATTTTCGTTGACGTAGTACAATGAGAGTAAACGATAAATATGAGCATTGAATAGCATTGCCGGATACGCGGTAAGAAAATCCGAAGAAATAATAAGAGTGAATGGGATTTAGTTTAAATTTATCCAAACGACTACACGTCAGTGTTATAGTCTTAAATTTACTAAAATCTAGATGCTATGCAAACAGTGCGATTTCCTTACAAATTCTTCAGGGCTATCGAGTAATGCAAAATGTCGTAATCAAAAAAAATCTACAACGATAAGCAAAAACCAAGCTTCTTTGTGGTGAAACATGCATCATTCAATTTCTCAATGAAAACACGACTCACTGAAAAATTGTATGATAGTTTAAATAATAAATTGTGAAGACAACTGAAAATAAGAAGTTATTAAAAAGATAAAATGCTAAGTCATACAGTTATGAGATTGTATTTTCTTTCCATTCAAAAATATTATGTACAAACGTGAACCTTATTACACGTTTTATAACGAGTAATTGGTTATTTTTTCTAATGTTTGTTCTATTTTTATTATATTTAAAAATAAGTATTTATTGGAAAGGAAATGCAATCGTATTTTTTTCGACTATAAAACACAAAACAAAATGCAAGTTGTGCGAATAAAAATTAAATTGTTTTAAAAATAAGTAAAGTAAAAAGTGCTACAACATCTACATTATATGCAACAACAACATCGAACAAACTGAATTGTTATACGACATTCAGAAACACAATTACTCACATTGTGTCAGCTACCTGTACCATCTATTTATAGTTAACCAACATTTTATTGATTTTTAACTGAATGTTACCGTCGTGACTCAATAATCAGTTAAGCCTTGTAGGTTAACCATAAACAAATTATTTCTTAATGAATTGTTTATATTTCGTGATTCGAAATGTACATTTTTAGCTAAAATTGAAAACGTGGATCACTTCATAATTAACGTATAAAAATAAGCAAAAATATTGTTTGGATATTTTCTTGAAGTTATGAGAACCCACAAATCACAATTTTAGCCAAAACTTATATTATGAGAGAGTTTGTTTTTAAGTCTATAAAATATAAATGAGAGTTGAAATATGCGGGTTTTTCGTAAGAATATCCAGGTTACGACACCTTGAGATACAGTTTATACCTCAAAAGATGGTATCTATCCTAGTCACGGCACCATATTATGTACCTGTGTGTCAGCGGAAGCACGGTCACGATCGCGGTCCCGCTCGCTAGGCGGCTGCGTGGAAGGCGTGTGCGGCGCGGGCCCGCAGCGCGGGTGCCAGATGGCCGCGCCCTGGAGGAACATCTCCTCGCCGTCACCGAACGGGTCCCCGCACTTGGTGCAGCGAGCACACGTCGGGTGGAAGTGGTGGTGCTCGCCAGCTTGTAACACCTACACAACACATATTAGTTAAAAATCAGTATTTGTGAATTTTAACTGACAAAACTCTACCACCAAAATGGGATCTCATAAAGATAATTCGTATACTAGCTACAAACTGCAACGATCAGAAAAAAAAATACAAGAACAAAGAATTTGCACAATGTAAATATAGCATGATAAATCGATTGTCCCAAGCCAACATAATAAACAAGAGGCTTGACGGACATGGTTTCTGTTACTGTTGTGTACTCTCCTTGAAATGCGGATGCGGCTTAAACTCAAGCCGCATCAGCATTTAAAATACCATATCAAACGTGAGTTACCCTTGATCAAAGCATGTGAATATCTTGCTGACGATGAAGTGAGCGCAGTAGGCGCAGCACGCGCTAGCTCAGCGGCCGTTGCGGGGGCGCAAGTGAGGGGATAGGTGATCACACGTGAGTTACCCATGATCAAAGCATGTAAATACCTTCCCGGCGATGAACCTCGCGCAGTAGGCGCAGCGCACGCCGAACAGGCGCTGGTAGTCGCGCTCGCAGTAGGGCGCGCCGCCGCGGCCCATGTACTCGCCGGCCAGCACGGCCCCGCACGCCGCGCACTGGAAGCAGCCCGCGTGCCAGGCGCGCTCCAGCGCCACCAGCGCCTGCCCCTCCGCCAGCTCGCGCCCGCAGCCCGCGCACTCTACACGGAACACACAAAAATGCGTTGCTTGAGTAGGGTTCACCCGTTGGTTACAATCTCGGTGTCCTTAAATCGAGAGTCAATCGATTTTAGAAGTGAAAACTTGTTTTGGTGCGCCAAATACATATAGACCCACATATTTTTCGTAGTCTGTGAATTAAGTTCAAACGTCACGCTCGTAAATGAAAGAAAACTTCGGGTAAACTCTAGACCTGCCATCTAGAAAGGCTAATGCATGACCATAGCGTGTTACCATCGTTACAATTACACATCTAATCATGAAGACTTATTTAGATGATGCTTTTGAGATTATTTGCTTCGAAGATATATTCCAGACTAGCTGCGCTCTCTGGCCTCACCCACGTAGTTTCCAAAGTTACTAGTTTTCACTTCTATCGACAGTCCTTGTGTCTGGTGGCTGGCTTATGATTGTCAGAAGACAATTTGTTCCGGGTTTTAAACACTCCCAGTCGGAATACCCATACCCATGCGTAAATGCATTTCCTCCAAGTGAAAAAAAAGACTTGACACCCACAACTGAAATAAGTCTTGTTTTTTCTTCCAAGAAGATCGGAGTCAGTAAGATGTAACTAAACTACTACTACTACTACTTTTTTTTTATTATAACATAGAGTGACGAGACGAGCAGGTCATGTGCCTGATGGTAAGCAACATGCCTGCCACATAACAGCACAGTAACACGCAGCTATTGGAACATGATAGTCCAAATCATTACCTAGCACTGCACTGCGCTCGTCACCCAGAGATCTAAGATAATATGTCTCTAAGCCCTGTAATTTCTCTGGAATCATTGCCCTTCAAACCGGGCAAATGCTATATACCCAAACTGTCTATGTATTAACCAGCGTGTGAGACACGACTCCAAAAGATAGATAGAAGTACTGGTCACATTCCGAACACATACCATTTTGGTCAGCGTGCGACACGTCAATCTCCCCGTTCCCGTTGGTCTGCGGGGGGTGGTCTGCGGGCGGCGCGGGCGCGGGGGCAGGCGTGGGCGCCGGCGAGGGGGAGCCGAGGGGCGCGGGCGCAGCGCGCGCCGTCTGCCGCTGCGGCTGCGCCACGCACGACGAACAGACAACTTCTGCACCGGTGTACGTCACCTTCTCGCCTGATGGGAATGCGCGTCTGGAAACAGAAGCCACACGACGGTTACTGGAGGTCTCTTCTCTACTTCGAGTATTTTTTACGGTCGGAAAGTTACGAATAGTATTTTATCAATCATACTTCACTGATACTTTTATTCATCTGTGAAACTAGGTTATTACAAAATTGTGTTGTTGTGTCAGAGACCAGCAAATCGCTTCGCTAGTTACCACCACAGTTTGGTATAAGTCTAGTGGTTAGACTGTTGTGTGCAGTCTAGCCGTAATTCTGACAAAAACTTTTCTCAGCAATGAGTCACTTTAGGTCTACACGTGTACACTTTTAACAATCATTCCTACTCCCATAAGTATTGTTATTTAAAGAATAAAACAGAAAATCAACCCAGAACATATTTTCAAGCTAAATTTTAGCTCCAATATTCACCGAAGTTTGGTTACTGTTCATAAAATTCTTTATCACTCTTTTTACCGTTATAGCAAAAAATCTTTGGCAACAAATATTGATTAGTAGTATTATACTAAATGGGAATGGGCGGGTCATGTGAGCAGAATGCACCCTGATCGGTGGGCCAGGGTTTCTACAGAGTGGACGTCATCAGTCAGTCAACCCCAGGCATCCTCCAACGCGATGGAAGGACAACCTTGAAGCGTTTAAAGATTGGTCGACAGAAGCTCAGGACCGGATAAAGTGGAGGGAATTGCGGGAGACCTTTGCCTAGCAGTGGGACAACTGAGGTTAATTAGAAAAGAGGTAGGTACTGACTTGCATCGTGCGCACGTGAAGCATTTCTGGTGATAGGTGTTCCCGAGCGCAGAGACGACCTCCCCCTCCACGTACTGGCCGCACGCCGCGCACCGCGTGCCGAACGCGCGCTGGTAGTCCTGCAACATTACGATCACGACACTTCACATTCTTGCTCACACTTTACACTTGCAGTGCACGACTGATCGCGCAACGCTATAGCTGAACCGTCATAGCATCCGATTTTTAGCACTACTACGATGCTATTTGCTACTTACCTACTACTGTCTTCAGTCAGGTCAAGCAATACAGTCTTTTCTACCAAGAACATCACAAATATCGACTAAGACTATTGCTGGAATATGTATTTTGAAGTGAAAACTTCTTTTGGCGCACCACAGACAGATTTTCCGTGGGCTGTGAATTGAATTCTAGCGTCACACTCGGGAATGGTAAGAAATCTTCGGGTAAATTCGGGACCATAGCCATTAGCCATCTAAAAATTTGTTAGAATTTCCCATTGGTCATCTAGAAATGCGTCCCATTGGCGATGCTCGTGGCCACGCTCTTTGTTTTCACCCGCGTAGTTTCCAAAGTAAGCTATCAAATTCTGAGTTATAAGTTTTCACTTCTATCGGCAGTTCCTATGACTGCCAGTTATTTTAGCACTACTACGATGCTACTTACCTACTGTCTTCAGTCAGATCAAGCAATAGTCTTTTGTCAAGACCATCGATTAAGACTGTTGCTGGAATACGTATTTTTTTTAGTAGTTGCCGTAGTAATGGCCCCCCTCGCAGAAGGAACATGTCGCACTGACCTGGGGGCAGTAGCAGTGGCCCCCCTTGCAGAAGGAACATGTCGCACTGACCTGGGGGCAGTAGTAGTGGCCGTCCTTGCAGAAGAAGCCGCCGCGCGCGAGCGAGGCCGCGCAGGCCCGGCACGTGAAGCACGCGGTGTGGAAGTACTTGTCGGATACGCGCAGCACCTCGCCGCTGCACTTGCCGCCGCACGCGCCGCACACCACCTTCCCTGCAACCACAACAAAAACACCATCAAGACATGGAATACATTGATATCTGTATTCTACATCAATGCGAAAATTTATCAATGAATCGTTTATTTCGGTGAATTCTTGTCAGTCGCAAAACTATTTTGACTGAGCTACATTTCAAAAGCTGAAAATTAATAAGGAACTTATTTAAGAAGAACCCTTAACGAAATATGTTTTTTTCACTCGGAACACACCTCTATTTGAATAAGAGGTCTCATGCAAACTTGTCTGTGCCAGTCAGTACCCGTTTGTCTTAATTTAGCCTTTCGTTAAACACCTAATGACCACAAAATTTGTAATTCACATCGTACCCATGCTGTAATAAGAAATCTTTTATGTTTGTTCCTCAATCATTTCGGAACGACTGAACGAGTCGGGTCATAAATTAGAATTTAGAACATAGTTATACATCCTGAAATAATAGGCTATTTTATCGTTGGACAATTACGGGGACGGGAAATACGCAGGTAAAACCACACGACACTGCTAGCCATTTAATAAAATAGACAAACTAAGGCGATTTACTGCCTGTGGCTTGTATTTTACAAGTAATTCTACTGTAAATTCTGCCTACATACGTGTAACTCTAAAAATGTACACCAAATACAAAATCATTCGTATGAGAGCTACTCGTAGACAGTAGGCGTCTGGGTAAATGAAATCCGGCATTCCTCGGGCCATTTAGGCGCTAGCACTGGGGCGAGTCCCCAAACTAAGAGACACTAAAGGAGTAATAAATTAGAATTATCACGAGGGTCAATTGGGGGAGCAATGACGCGGTCCGGTGCACTCTACGACGATTCCACGCGACACGGGACATTGGTCAGGTCCCATGGTTTTATCTGACATTTTTGGTAAACCGTTTTTCTAACGTGTTGGGTAATTTTATGGTGGAAGCGATTTGGGTGTCTTCGAATCAAAGGGTCTCGGATTCTTCTGAGAAATCTCGTTCCATTGAAGACGAAATCATCGCCTTAAAGGCAAATTATTAGTTCAGGACAATTTGGCGCACCAAATCGTGTGTTATAAGCGTCCACAACAGTACATCAAGTATTTTAACTAAAACCAATAACTTTCAAACCAAATCAATTTGATTTTTGAACTTAATTTTTTAGATTTAAAGTCTAACGACTTCAAGAATAACAGATTTGTAGCAGAAAGTAAACACTTTTACAAAATTCAAATAGCCTGCCCTGCCTCAAATAAACCTATCAAGCCTCAGAACAGCACTGTTCTTGAGGCTTGATAGGTGTTCCTCTTGCGGAGTTATAAAATCTCTACTTCATTACCCCAGTAACATTACTCCTTAAAAGTGAAACCCGGAAGAAAAGCTGGCAATATAGTCGCTACGTGTAGACTCTGCACAACCGTTTCACCACCACAAAGTTACCTACTAGATTTAGACAACTTTTGGCACAAATTGGAAACTTTCCTCGGATGTTCTCCAACTGAAAGTTAGTTCCTATCGCTGTATAGGTTGCAGCATTGTTGATTCAATGTGTGTACGCAACTGGCCTTTATGGGCAATCTATCCTTAATGATGTCATGCAGCGTGCCAACTGTGTCCATTATCTGTCGGCATACAACTCTGAATAAGTCGTAATTTACCTAACCTCGCCTAGCCTTGTATTTATCATGCAGTTGGGAAAAGAATTCTACCTTTTCTTTGGACACATCATCTCTTTTATGCAAATATTTAAATTAGCTTTTCATCGCTACTTCGTTCATGAGGAGCCCTTATAATGTGTAATAACTAATTTTGGTCGGCGCAGTGATAATTCAGAAAGTAAAAGTAGGTACGTCTTCCAAAAGGGAGGGCTTACAAGTCATTTGTTAATTTTGGTTTTATTAATAAAATAATGAATGACTAGTTTGCGATAAAAGAAAACATTGTTAGGTAATAGTAAGTTAGTTTAAAGCTCTGCAGCAGCATGCGAAAGTCTCGCAACCCAGAAGATTAAGGCTATCTACTCGTATAATAATCTAAATCTAAACCTTAAGAGGCCATACGAGCCTTGAAGACGAAAGTGTTTTTTTTACTTTGAAAACAATAGTGATTCGAGAGCGGAACACAATATGCATCTTACCAAAATTATTAATGCGACAGTTTGGATGTTTGAAACTCAATCACATAGGAACGCCTGAACTGTTTTTTAAACCTATAGCGGATTGTTATGGGTGCCTGAACGGATCGGGTTGAAATTTAGACTAATAAAAGATTAGACATGGGCTTTCCATCGCGGTAAATTAACGGGAACGGGTACAACATGGGCGAAACCGCGGGACGCTGCTAGTTGATATATATTTGTAAGTATATCTTACAAATATAACCTAAACTAGAAGAAAGAATATAGCCTAACCTACATAGAGTTGCAGCCGCGGCGATGCAGCGCACATGGCTGCGGTGCAGTAAATTGAATTAGGTCATTGTGGCCGAGTGCATGAGGTCGGAGGTCGCGGGGGCAGCACCTTCGCATTGTCACCGAGCACCGCCTCATTACCTACCGGGACATTCCGCGGTCATCATTACTTCATAAACACAATTAGAGGCCCGTTCCGGCTTCGCTCGGATATTTGTCATATATAAAGAACAGTACCTTGATGACCGACCATTGCTCGGATTTTCATGAAAACACGGACAAAACGACGTCTTCTAAAACCGAAACCTAGATGGGTCGATGTCTCGTTTCCGAAACCCCCTGCATACTAAATGTCATAAAAATCGTTGACCTGTTTCCGAGATTCAGATTTAAAAAAAAAATACTTTCTCGTCTAAAGGTATTAGATTAATCGAAGTAAAAGCTATCCTATCTCTCAAGTTGATCCAAATTACACATGTATGCAAACTGTCGTAAATATCGATTGACTTATTCAAGAACAAAGACTGACAATAAACATGCTGGATTTTAATTACCTCTATATTATAATAGGTACAATGGGACCCGCTTGACGTTGGACAGTGGTGATAATATGCCACAACACTGATACTTTTTTTTACTTATTAAATACCTCGTTCGCTTTACTTCCATAGCCATCTCTTGGCGTCTATTCACTTCATGTAAATTACTTCACGCCAACCAAAGTCGGTAAAATGATTTGATCATTGTGAATTTGAAATTGTATACCAGGGTCCGAAAGCATCAGACAGCGTTAACTCCCAGTAGCTGATCTAGCATGCTATTGTAACACTAGCCAGGGTCAGACAGGCAGGCCAGGCCGCCGACCCGGCAGCCAATCGATGAGTGAGGTCAGCTGTTCCCAATTACCGCAATGGCAGCGCCGGGGCGTGACTTCTCGAGCTTTACGAGCCGATACTAAACTTTATACGAGCCTTTCCTATCTGGACCCGGCTTTACACGTAATTAATGTGTCGTTAGAATAATTTTTGCGCGTGTTAAAATCGTGAGGGACAGTTACCGGGGGTCTATCGCCTATCGTGAATCGGTTTCTTCTAGGTAAGCACGTTCCATCGTAGATCGCATCGTCGCTTAAAAGGCGAGATGGTGGTCAAGTGCGAACCTATTATAGTTTAAAAAAAAAGGAAAACGGTAACGCTTCGATTTGATATTGCTCTCTCTTTTCTTTTCGTTTGAAATTACAAAGACAGCAATAGCAGAGCTAAAGCCGATTAAGTTATGAGGTAGAAGTGCGGGACAAGGTAGATGGAGTATTAGTCTGATAGCGGTAAGATAAGTTGGGTAGGAAAAAGCCAACTAAGACAATCTGCCACACATAAGTATGTTTATATTTCCCCTTGGAGCCTTATCTAACTACGAGAGAGTAAATGCCATATTCCACCACGCTGGCCCAATGAGAGTGGTAGATTAGGCATGACCTCGGAAGAATCTAGGTATATGTCGTATATCGGTTTCCACACGTTTTCCTGTACCGTTTTTAAGTTAGCGACTTAGCACACGACTGACTTCGAAGAGACATGTTGCGTAAAACTAAGTACCTATACAAATAACCTGAATTACTGGCGGGCGCGCAGCCGTCTAATAGAGACAAGTAAGATCCATTATCAAATTAACTGACTCAATACGGGTCGTAAGCTCACGATTCAGCAGGAAAACGATTAGCTCCACTGAGGCGAATTCTTTCATACGCCAAGTGAACGAACGTAACGAGAATTCAGTTTGAGATTACGTAACGATTACATTGAGCGAAACAATGATTGCAGCGATTGAATGATAACATTGAATATTTCTAAACGTTTTAACTATTACAGGTTTAGGCTTAGTCGCCTGATGTTAAGGCGACGATGCGATCTACAATAAAACGTGGTCCACTTAAAAAAAACTAGAGTGAATAGGTTCACTCTAGTTTTGAAGACACCAAGATTGTAACGATTGGAAAATACCCAATCAAGAAGAGCGTTCCACAAACATTGTTATCACAAACGTACTGGACAGAGAAGAATAACAAAAGAAGGAAGAGGATTAAACCCCACCATTCCCTCCTATCACCTGTCTGGGTTCAATTCGCACCCTGGACAAATTAGGTATATTTGTGTGATGAATACAAATAGTTCTGTGACTCTGTGTCACCCCACGGTTTTACCTATGCTGCTCTCGTTACTTTCCCGTGATAAGAAATCCCAAATTTCAACTGTAACATACATGGACACGACGGTAATAATGAACTAAAATTTCCAGGCCTAGAAGAATAAAATGCACTGCTCTACATACAGTGGTGGGTGATGAGGTCACAGTGTACACATCATGACGTAGCTCCCACTTAGCGGATAAACAGCTAACAGGCGAGCCGTGTGGGCGGCGCGCGGCGTCTGCTAGCCAACGCTGTCGCTCTATGCAGATGATGTCATTAGAACATCGGGCACAAGGATGAATCGATCAGGGGATAGCAGGTTATTGAGCTAGTGGCAAAAGAGCGCAAGTAAAACAATACCCAAGAGCGTTGGCCAAGTAGGTTGGGTGCAGAGGAGTTTACAGAATAATAATTGTGATTTGTGATACGATAATTACGACATTTCTACAATAAACCTAATCATTTATTTACAACAAAGAATTTTGAGATTGATATTATTGGTCGACATTTTTCAGACAGCACCATCTGGATCCAAACTAACTAAAGCTTGGGCTATAGCAGCCAGGCAGCTGAGCTATAACACTTTAATCATTTTAAAAACATACGTATAATAGAGACACCCAGACACAGAAAATGCTTCCAAATTCATTGCAAAAATACTTATCCTGAGTGGGAATCGAATACGCCACCGACCGAACCACGATGCCATACAAATTTTGTCCCAAGCATGGGTACATTATATTTCTTCTATTTTGTATCTAGCATCTTTGCATCTAGTATCTTTGCCAGTGGTCAAAGGTCTTCAAGCTGAGACAACTAACAGCATTACGTTTAGTTTTTTTTGTACGTCAGTATGAGAAAGATGTCACCTGTCCTCGCTTAATCTTGTTCGTAGGCTAATTTCCTTTAAGCTGCCTAGAAGAGATTTCTCTCACCAATATAACCGCAATGTGTGGTGCTGATTCATAAGTTTTTTACTGTAATATTTCTGTTTGTTTATGTCACTAAAAAAATGTTATTTCAAATTTTATTGATATTTCAGACTCGATAGCGTCGATACTTCGATATGTGCTTTGTTGTACAATGTACATATGACCAAATAACCGCTGCTGGCCATTAGATTAGCACCGTTTCCCATCGTATCTTTCCGTGTAACAAAGTAAGTCCCGCTAGCACCGAGAGCGTCCGAGGTGCGCGCGCGCAGCTATCCACGATTAGCTAACCACCGATGCCAGGCGCGGCGCGGTACGAGGAAGCAAAAGTGGAAACATTCCTATCCAAAAGCGGAAGTTTGTTCGCTTTCGCTACAGCGACCGGTGTCCGTTCTAGCCTGCCTACGCGTACACATTTTCTCACGAATATTTTCAGGGTTTTATGCATGCAGCATCGGTGCCTCTACCGCCTAGCGAAAAACGCTTTGATGCCTTGACGCTTTGACGTTGCTGTCTCATTTCTTCTCGCTTGAAATGAAAGAGACGGCAATGCCAAAGCATCAAAGCGTCAAAGCGTTTTTCGTTAGGCGGTAGACCCCCCGGTTACTGTTGTATGACGTAGGCAGATGAGCGCTTTGATCCTATTCAATCTCAGAAGCCAGGGGATTAGGGAGTTAACACCAATCAATTATGTTCAATGAAGATTGATAGTGGGATCTATATAGAACGATTTACTATAGGTGTCAGTATGGTAACAGTCAAGATTAAACCATGGTGACGACAGTCTGGATCGGATCCGTTGTACTAAGTATGATGATCAATGGCACATACTCGAAATTTTCAGTAGAATCATATGCAAATTTGAGTATGAGTTTGAATCAATGGATTCGTAGACGACGACAGAAATCGCGCTATTTAGGTAGAAGATGATTAGTTTAACGAAATCGTAGTCCCAAAGTCCCAATTGATTAGGTTAAAAAACTCTTTTTGATGATTGATGATAGGACATGCGTCTGTTGATAAGAAAACACGCCTCCCCAATGCAGCCCAGTGCCACGCTGCTCTTTAAACATGAAGAATACAATTTATTGCCTGCATTGCGGTGCAATGCTAACGTCACCCAAAGAGTGATCTTTGCCGTGTCCTTTCCATGGAAACATTCGAATGGTCATACGACTTCTGCTTACTAATCGATTCATCACATTCATGAACGCACCAAGGAATGGTTCAGATTGTCGCCAACAGATAGAAAAACGAATCCATTTGGTTTTCAGTTTCTATAATTTTTCGTAACGTAAATTTATCCCAATAAGGTATAAGTTGTATTCCAGTCGTGTCTACAAATAGGCACGCGACGCCGGCGCGGGCGCATGTGGAATGCATTAGCTGAGCCGCGCACGCGCGCTGATCGCTGATCTAATTAGTGCGGCGGCCGCACGCGTCGGCGCACCTCGCTGCGTCTTCCACGAGTGGTTTGTGTTAAGACGTTAGACCAGCATCGAGCTTCGCATGTGATCCGTAGAGGCACGTGAAAGATTAACGCTTGAATAAAAGTTGCGTGTCAAGGTATGCACTGGAATCGTGTGACGTAGGATCACGGATTATTGGCATGATAGCGAATCACGGAATAACTCTTGCGAATGTGTCAGAAAAATAATATATCTCAGTAATTTCAGCTAAATTAAATTCTAGTGGTGGATTTTGGAAGAAATGTACAACGTGAGTTGTATAAAAAAGAAACTCAATTTTTACAGATACGTCCTCACGTCATTTCGCTATGCAAAATACCTAGAACAGACATACAGTATAAGCATTAAGTGTCTTACAAACATTA
The DNA here is from genome assembly GCA_963693475.1 of Ectropis crepuscularia. Lineage (NCBI taxonomy): Eukaryota > Metazoa > Arthropoda > Insecta > Lepidoptera > Geometridae > Ectropis > Ectropis crepuscularia. The sequence continues at coordinate 20,914,114 of OY856361.1, read as the reverse complement.
AAATTTAAAACCCTTACGACAGGCATAGGCTGTTAAGATCAAGCATGTTACTCGTATTTAAAAGCTTCATGGGTAGTTTTGGAGACGGTTTAATTTTTTTTAAACAAAAAAAATCTTCTTGGACTTTGACAAACACACTAGTACCTACGTCAGTGTCAATAATTTGACAAACTATTTCGTCATTTTATTAGTTGTATCTGTCCGTCTGATGTCTTTTATCGCATCGACTTGCATCGACCCTTCAATAGGGTAGGGTCACTACAGTCCATTACGCAGCCTATTGCAGTTTCACTGCAAAGTTTTACTAGCTTCGATAAGGTTCCAAGGATTGGAAGGCAATAAGTAGAGGAGAATTAGAATCACCATAAACAGAATTTTGTGTTTTTATGTAGATGGATAGGGACTGCGTTTGTACTTCGCGCACTCATGCTTGATCAAAGGCTCCTTCACGCGTGAGGTAGGTCGGCCTCTTCCCTCAAATATGGAATAGAGCAACCAAATTGCCATCTGCGACAAACACGTGATACATAACATACTACATTTATACCATATAGATTAGAACTTAGGCCTACAGTTTCCTCCAAAATTATTAATTTCACACATTTCGCCAAAATTAATTCTGACAAAGAACACGGAACTGTGTTTCCAGTCGAATCTGGCACAAAATTACCACAGTTATCGTTACACTTACGAAAATTGCGATCCAAATCAATCCAATAAAATAAAAACAGCATGATATATCACAAGGAATTCTTAACAGTGTATATTAATTCAGCGTGTGAGTAATATGACGTGGGGTATGCGCCGGCGCCGGCGCAGTGAGCCGCCGGAGCGGGCGCTCCCGCCGGCGGGATTCCTTGCCCGGAATGCGAGGTATAAATACCGCGGCGCTGGACGCTGGCGCCGTGCCAGCCCTGGACGCTGGAATGACGCTATACGCGGCTCGTGCCCCCTCGCCCTTCGGTACTCCGACAACACCCCAAAACTAACTAAATTAGCAAGTACTAATGAAACATATTATAGCTAACCACCATCTCATCACCATCAGTTAACAAACAAAACAAACCGCATCACAATCAGTCCATTCTTTTTGGAACTCCCATCCCACTGACAGTTTTATTCGAATGTATCCAGGACCTGATAACTTATAACGTTAGAACCAAAAAGTCCGTGGTCCGTCCGTGGAAAACCAGCACCCAGTTATTGGGTTTTGTTCTTTCTGTCGCCTTCACCATTACAGCCAGAGGTGTATACTTGTACATCTACATTTGGAAAAATACTCACAAGGTGTAGGTGAGCTTCGAACCTACGATCTCACAAAATTGTGAATTGCACGTTCTAGTCACTAGGCCACCTCGGCCAGAACATGAAGAACCCATATTACTGCTTAGCAATGTACTGCGCTCATCAACCCAGCTATTAGGCAATTATGTCAATCACGCAGAAGACCACCGATGAAAACAAACAAAGAAATCAATTGTCGCAATCTCAACTTTTATTCCGTCCACTAATTCCAAACAAATGAACCAATCTGCGCCAATTGAACTCAAATAAAAACAGATTACAAATCCGAGAGCGGCCGCGTCAGTCGTGAAACAAACGCGGAAATTGGAACGCAAAAAAACGAGACAAAAAATTGTCTATGATATAATGTGAGTCACCGGCAAATACCACACTATTCAGGATCGGTGGTGGTGGGATCACAATCGCAACTTCAAGAAAGTGAACTAGTGTGCAACTGATCTACATTGGACCGTGTAGATCAGTCGCACACTATCCGAAATCTATCTGAGAACCTAACCAAATAAGCTAGCAATTTTGTGGCGATATGGATGTGTGACTTCGACGAATGCGGTCTGGAAGATCCTTACCAAAGAGACAATTTTTAGTACACCATTTTGGTCAAAGAACTAACAGCGATGGTGAAAATACTAATGCGAGAAAAAAACTGAATTACGAAACAGGTGTATTACGGTCATTACTACAATGATTTGGCGTCATTACACGAGTACATTCGTATTTGGTTTGTGTTTTGTCGTTATTACGACATTACGAGTACTTTTTTATATTTCAAAATAACTATGGTAAGTTTGACTTTGTAAATAGAAATCTGTGACATAAATTCACTTTTGTGACGAAAGTTTCTCGTTATTTGAGGATATTACACTTGGTTTTTACATTTAGGCGTTCTCCTCATGAAGATTAAATAAAGGATTGCTTCAGCGGTTCCATTGCTAGTCGCCGTACAAGATGTAAGTGAGTATGATAAGTACGTGGTTGCTTTTACGTATGTTCTACGTATGTACATATGATGATTAAGTATATTTTAATTAGCAAGTTTAGATTAGTAGGACCCTGCATCTTTTGCATTAACCCAACATTTGATAGGCAGTAGACGCCACCAGAGGCCTATAATAGCGAAGTAAATTTTTTTTCATCTGTGCCTATTGGTCAGGTTGGTAGGTGTTTTCCTCAGCAAAGATTAAAGCATTGCTGTATCAGTCATAGGTAATTTTAGGCGATAAAACCTCCAAATACCGTATGTTTAATCAACCGAAATTACATAAATTAAAATAATTATGAAAGGTTACGCGAATAACGTCGTTTTGTATCTAACATTAAAGTTAGAATAAATTTGGATGACTGATTAATTAGGGTTCCGTAAAACGTAAAAACGGAACCCTTATAGATTCGTCATGTCTGTCTGTCTGTCTGTCTGTCTGTCTGTCCGTCCGTATGTCACAGCCACTTTTTGCCGAAACTATGAGAACTACACTGTTGAAACTTGGTAAGTAGATGTATTCTGTGAACCGCATTAAGATTTTTACAAAAGTTTTTTAAAAAAACAAAAATTAGGGGTGCCCCCCATACTGAGAACTGAAGCTCAAAAATTTTTTTTTCATCAAACCTACACGTGTGGGGTGTCTATCGATAGGTCTTAAAAAATGATGTTGAGGTTTTTAATATCATTTTTATCTACACTGAATAACTTGCGCGAGAGACGCTTCCAAAGTGGTAAAATGTGTGTGTCCCTCCCTCTAACTTCTAAAGTAAGAGAATGAAAAAACTAAAAAAAATATATGATGTACATTACCATGAAAACTACCAACGAAAATTAGTTTGAACTCGATCTGATGAGTAGTTTTTTTTTAGTACGTCATAAATACACTATTATTAAAACTTCGATCAAAGTTACAACGAACTACAAGAACTATGTGTACTATGTATATTATGTTACTTGCTGGAACGGAACCCTTCATGGGCGAGTCCAACTCGCACTTGGCAACTTTATTTTTATCGTCAATAGGAGCAAAGGTTGATCCTATGATCCTTTTGTAATATGTCCATAACACAAAGTACAATAATTTTTTTTTTAAATCGTGGGCAGAGCCTTTATTAACAAAACTAAAATACAATGAGAACTATATAAATTATAACTAAATATATTGAATCAGTAGAGGCATAATTGATTTATGAAAGCTGTAGAGCCAGCGCGGCGCGGCGGCCGATCACCCGACATCGAGTAGGAAGCAGGGCCCGGCCGGCGCAGCCCACAACTCTTCCGCAACCACAATACAAGAACAATACCTAAATTCAATTCCGCATTCGGCAGCAAACACTTACGTAATACCAATACATTGTACGTGAATCACAGTGTTGCCAAATCTAAACGGAATTAAACCTTCCCAAACTATTGTGTTGCGTTACCCAAATACTTTATTTTATAAACATAATATTGGAATCTTGCTGTGTTCACATAACAAGGAATGTTTGTATTCAAAACAATTGTGATTATTTCGTTAGTGCACTTTACAAATTTTACAAACGTATTTCAAAAACATTTATTAGGAACTAACAGCGCCCCGCGTCGTTCCCGTTCCCATCATATTCCTGTGATCAAAAGGATACCCTATGTGTTCTTCCAGACTATAATCTGTGTTCCAAATGTCAGCCCGATCCGTTCTTACGTTACGACGTGATAGAGCAACAAACATTGACATTTATTACATCAAAATGATTAAAACAGCTATCTGGATGTACCCACCGCTAGGAATCAAAGTCTGTACTCGGGGTCTTCTTTCACTACGAGAAAGTCAAAGCCATAACCCAACACGCCGGCCCAGCCTGCTGGGCGGATAATGTCCTTTAAAGATGTCATTCGAGGAACATGTCGGACGTCTCGCGTCTTTCACCGTGAAAGCCAGAACGAGAGACGACAAATTACATTACAACAAAGGACGCATTAAATAGCTCAAAAGGTGAAAAATCTCCAAAGTTGTCATCTGCCATGAGTGTTTTTGCTGCACCCGGCTGCCCGGCTCCATCATTAGATGTTTTGTTGCCGCTCGGCCGACATGACACGCGTTCATTAGCGGAGCAGCGGCCGCTAGACACGAACATACGGTCCTGGTTTTTGTCCTGGTTCTAACAATCGCTGAATATTCGATACAAAAAGTCGAACTAGACAGATCAACAATGAAAGACTACCTACGAATGAAAGGTTAGACGTGATAGCTAGGTTATTTTTTATACGTATATTATAGTGACGGGAGGACCAAGTCATACGCCTGATGGTACGCAACACCCTATCAGCACACTATCACGCCCTAGATAGAATAGAATGATTCCGACATATTCATTTGGGACTGTTTCAGCACAGTTTGACACAATTGATAGGTACAGTCGCGCGCGGACAGTCCTCTTGAAAAAGATTGCCGAATACAGTCTAAACTTGAGTAAGGCTGGACCAATCCATCCCACCCGCTTGTTCTATTAATTAATTAAAAATGCCAAAAGTCAGGGACTTAGAAAAATGTATGTCTCTCGTGTGTAGAGGTATATATAGATTTAAATACAGTGCTCGAAATGTACATTTTTACAACATAACAATTGCACAGCCATGTTAAAGGTCACCGACCAAGTAATATAACTAACAACAGGGCTAGCAACTAAGTCACTTATCCCATCGCAAGCCAAATTCATAAATAATAGACGTATGACGTAGAGGTCTCCAAAGAGCAGTGGCGAGCGTAAATAAACAATCCCCTGTGGACCCTACGCAACGACCCTGCTACACACAGACTTGTAAACCAGTTAGCGCAACATGTTTCATAAGTTCTTTACGCTGAGGGATAGTTCAGGACTTGCGTTAAATATCATATTGCATAGATACATAGAAAGAGGAGTGATGTACCTAAGCTTGTCGTGTATCTACATGTACATAGGTATGTGGGGTTTGTATCGATGTATCTGTCTGTATTTCTCCTGTTTGTATCTGTATATCTATTTGTAGTACAGTGGGTCCAAACCGAACAGATAAGGTCACAGATAAATCATGAATGAACGGAAAAAGCGTACATTTTATAGTTTAATGCCAAACTCACATGAGTTGGTACGTTAAGCTATAAGTTGGTATAAGGGTAAGCACAATGTCTTATTTAAATATATTTTATTAAAATACAAGAAAAATAAGCTTAGACTCCTACATCGTCACAAAACATAAATCGTCTAACCTACTAGAACTAGGACGATGATTAGAAAAAATCAGAATAAAACTGAGATTGCAACAAAAGAGAAACTTCCGTGGTCTAACACCAGCCCGGATATCGATCGAATTAGCGAAAGCTAATCAATACACGAGTGTGGCTGTCGATTTCAGCCTCCGATTAGTAATTAGTCCAAGCAATGGACCGGTGGTGGACGAGCGACGATCGGTATCTACGCGGTGAAGGAAGTCTGCATCAGCTGGGTATCCTCGGCGCTATCGGAACGAAGCAATCAATGAACACTCTCCGTCTTCGAAAACCACTTTCGAAGTTATGTAGATAAGCACGAAATTACTTTTTTTAACTTTAACGCAATTTACATTATTCTACAAATCAAGCAATTTTCCTTGGACTGAGAAAGTTATGAAAAAAATAATGTAAATCGTTATTTTGTGGTGGTAGCCGTTTTGCATTTGAAATTTGTCATAGTGATTCTACAGGCCACGTTTTTTCACTGGAGGCACTCATTGGATATTGACTGTTTGGAGTTGTGAAAAAAAAATGCCATTTTGTGGTGGCGGCCATTTTAGTACCGAAATTTATCGTGGTGTAAATAGTCTACTACTAGTCAAGCTCTTTAATTATTCTGAATAAAGATTCATAAAAGAAAATCTTGAACTTCTGCATGATTTAATACCGTATCGTCGCTTAACACCGAGATGGCGGTCAAGTGCAAATCTGTAATCTATAAAATAAACAACTACCATATATTTATACAACAAGAACACCGTCAACGTGACCAGCCAGCCAGCCACCATCACGCAATCATTATCTCGTCAAGTGCGAAATTGATATGAATCATCGGCATCGCATCACGAACTCGTTTTTGTAACTTCTCATATACGTACAAAATAGTTTATCTAGTTCTACTATTTACTACTGACATGAGATAAATGACACCTTATTCCGAATAGTACAAGATCCTTTTCTTCTATATATATAAAAAATAATGTGAGTATGTCCTTCATATAATCGTAAACTATGCACTGTGTAAACCCAAAATAATAAGTTATGTATTTTTTTTCAAAAACTCTATCAATTAATAGAGAAATGTTAAAAAAAAATTGTTAATCATATTCTGGAGTGAAATTTTTTAGACAACTCATTTGCAATAATATATTTTTCATTCCACCAGCTCGGAAAGAGTACTTTTGCTCCTCGATATCAGGGCGCAAAAGTCGTTTTTACCCTCTAGAGGTTAAAGTAAAATTGAATTTAGAACATCGTGTGTACTGAGGTTTTGAATTCAAAACATAATTTAACCTATTTATTTCTACCTCCTTGGTGCCGAATTCATCATACATTTATTTTTAGTTTGTTAAAAACTCATACTCTGAACCTCTTTGGTGTACCTACTTTTTTTTAAATGCTTTGCGCGCAATTTTCTTTTCACTTAAGGAGGATAGAGGTAAAGAATGTTATTTCAAATGGCAAAACATTTTGAAATGCTATGAATGAATCAATTGTAATCGAATTGAAGTATGCCGAGTTGCCGAGTTAAATAATTAAATATTGACTACTAAAATAGTAACTAATAGATAATTTCAACTACTTGTGCAGTACAAAATAATGTAGTAAATATAACATCAAATAAATAATTACTATTTTGAGAAAACATGTAGGTACAATATATTTTGAAGTCAAAACTTCTTTTGGCGCGCCAAAGACAGATTTTTCGTGGGCTGTCAATTTAATTCTAGCGTCACGCTCGGGAATGATAAGAAATCTTCGGGTAAACTCGGGACCATAGCCAATGGCCATCTACAAATGCCTCAGCCTTTCCCATTGGCCATTTAAAAATGTGTCAGCATTTCTAGATGGCCATGCTCATAGCCACGCCCTCCGGTTTCACACGCGTAGTTTCCAAAGTAAAAATCAAATTCTGAGTTATAAGTTACCACTTCTATCGGCAGTGCCTATGACTGCCAATATTTTTCTTGCATGAATTCTGAATAGTACGTTTATTAATTTCCTTTAAAATGTACCCTGATGCAAATTTAGCACTACTATAATTTAATGCATTTGGGCGGACACTTTTTCATGTACACATGAAACTCCTTACCTCAATCGGTCAACTCTCCATATTTTCATGTCATATTGTTATTGTTAAAACCATGGCTAAATAAACTTAAGTTTAAAACTTATAAAATTGAATACAAGTGAAAAACCGAAATACCATAATAATAAGTGATTCTAGCGACCAAGAAGTTTATTTAACGCCAACAGAATCGACTGAAACTGAAAATGCGCAAAGCGTTTAGTAATTTCCTCGCTAGGGGGGGATGAAAAATTACGTGTAACACGTAATTTTCGAGTGTGCAAAAATTTTTCACCTTGTGCCCTTTTGATTCCCTTGCTACGCTGCGTATTTCCAAACTATACAACGCCAGAACGCAGCCATAGAAAACTGCTAAAGTATATATTGTAATGTTGTTTTAAAATCTGTTATTACAAACCATACAAGAGTTTTGCGTACTGATGGTGTATAGTTTGTAACGTGGATGCTCGCGTCGCGTCTTTCCATTCTATACAACGCCAGAACGCAGCCATAGGAAACTGTTCGCGTACGAGTATATTATATTGTTATGTTGTTATAAATCTGTTATTACGATGCATACAATAATTTTTCGTACTGATTGTCTATGTTGTCGATCCGATGCTGAGATTTGACTCTGGGTGGGCTCCCGCCAGAAGCCCTGCGGTCAGCCCTGAGTGTCGCTTCTCCATACTCGGCCTGAGCTCCACTACGGAGGTCGCCGGCTCGCTTCGCTCGCCACCTCCCCCCTGCGTTTCGCTAGGCCTCGTATGGCTCGCTCCACTCAGGACCTCCCTTGAGCTTCTGGCTCCCGCATTTTTTATATACACTCTAGGGGTAGTAGCGACAAGACTAGGTGGAGTCGGGGTGCTCCGAGTCGGATCTGGGAAACCAACATCTACAATAAAGCTTCGCGCGCTTGTTCCAAAACATACACGATTAGTCCGTATGCGTACTGGCGCTGTATATTTTGTAACAGCTTATTAATTCTACGTTACTACAAAGTATACGCGAGTATTTGCGTACTGGCCTTGTATGGTTTGGAAGATCTTAGTAAAAAAACTTATTTACAATCTATACGTGATTAGTTTCATACCCTTGCGTTCTGGCCTTGTATAGATTGGAAATACGCTGCTACGCTCAGGATTCTAATTTTTGAATCCCTCGCTACGCTCGTGATTCAACTTTAGAATCCTTCGCTTGCTCGGTCATCAAAATTGAGCACGCGGTTAAAAAGCCACTTTGCACTCTTGTACAACAAATAACTATTTTGACATTTAACCTTGTGTTTGATCGTTATCTCTCCTGATGTAAAATGAAGTTGTAGCCTAAATATCAGTTAGGTAGTTAAATGAAACCCATTCTCTTGAAGACACCGAGATTGTTACCATCAGGCAACACGGCGTGAAAACAAATAAGAAAGTTGTATTTAAACTAAAATAAAAACTATTGAAATAAAAAGCAGATATCGTAAATACCAGCTATATTAGAAACCTAGCAATCCTTCTAAGGTATTAGTTAAAATCTATCTAAGAGCAGTAGAAACTTCCGGAGCTTTCGGAAGCGAGTTTCCTTCGAGCCGCGCGTATAAAGTCATTAATCCACAGATCTTACTTACTCTCCATATATAGAGACCGGTGCAATAAATGTCCGAAGCGGCGAGAAAACGATTTGTCAGGTGATAAGACGCTTGGGGTTCTGTTGCTGCTAATCTATCTTTATACATATAAATTAGTGTTTGTCTGTATGTCCTTTATAGAATCGTAAACTATGCATTTGATCATGGGAAGATTTTTAGTAAGTTATGCATGTTCCAAAGAAGGTTTCTGAGTGGATGCGGCTAATTTTCGACAGGCGGCGTAGCAACGCGTACAGGGTACCTACCTACAGCTAGTTATTCATATCAGGTGACCATTTTAACTTTAATTATTGTAAACGGGACATTTTCATACTCGTAGAGATTAAAGGCCTGTTCATTCCGGAGCGGTATTCGCTACCGCTGTGGGTAGAGGTAAATACAGCGAGGGTGGTTCGCGCGGTATTTTGTCCGTACCGCCTGGTTAGGCGGTATTTTTTGGTGCCAACAGTAATATTACCGCTTACCCACTCGGTTTTCTCTACCGCAGGCGGCAACGAATACCGCTCCGGTGTGAACAGGCCTTTAAACAAATATGGTACTACTAGCAGCGGCCGGCGGTTTTAACCGCGGAGTTCCTGATCCCGTTATTTTCCCGGGATAAAAAGTCTATGTGTTCTTCAAAAATAAAATCTATCTGTGTTCTAAATTTCAGCCCGATCCGTTCATACGTTAGGACGTGATTGAGCAACAAACATCCAAACATCCATAAATTAACATTTATAATATTAGTAGGATGTAGAAACATTAAATACGCAATGAGGCGTTTGCAAGATGCAAATAACCCTGTCGAAGATTATATGAAAGTGTGTGTCAAAGAAAATACGACACAGAGATGGGGTGAATTGAGAGCATCTTTGACAGGTCTGGGTCTGTGATCGTCACCCAGAGTTTGTAAGATGATTTATCTCTTTGCAATGTTTTTTTTCAAACATTCAGATGATCGTACGATTTCTGCCTAGTAATAGATTAAAATGACGATTAATCGAGTTTTACGGCGGCACGCCCATTCGACGCGAGAGTCGATAATCACCGAGATTTATAGAGCTTGTTTGACTACGCCATACCAGATAAGTAAATCCATTAATTAGCACATTGCATAGCACTTGAACAACGAACGCTGTATTTTTTGTCTAAGCACCAGGTTCTAAACTCGTTCAATAGAAAGCGCATCAAACTAAACTGTAGAATATGCAACTATGTATAATGCCGCACGTTTTGTCCAACTTTGCCCGCAACTTTACGTAGGTCGTCACTCCATCTGCCTGATTTTTTTTATAAATAAAGAGTTACGAGACGAACACGACATGTGCCTGATGTTAAGCAACATGCCTGCCACATAATAGCACAGTGACACGTAGCTATTGGAACATGAAGAGTCCAAATCATTACTTAGCACTGCAATGCGCTGCGCTCGTCACCCAGAGATCTAAGTTGTTATATCTCGGAGCCCTGTAATTTCTCTGGAAACATTGCCCTTCAAACCGGAACACAGTAATGTTTGCACATTACTGCTTGGCGGTAGAATAACTGGCAAAGGTGTGGTACTTCCCCAGGCGGACTCTGCTAAGAGTCCTACCACTACATGATGAGCCTGATGAGGTGCTGGTCCTACACCAGAACGCCTAAACTTATATATAGTATCAGCTCTAGAATTCGTTTAATCCAACGATTTTCGGTTCTTCTGGCTATATGGCCAGACTAATTATGGTTTGAAATAGACTATCACAAATTCTGTAGAATTTCGTGTGCAATAGTAGGAGGGTTTGGGTATGTCTAGCTGATTCGGTGAGTCTGGCAAAGTCGATGAGACGATTCATATTCATATCGAACGCTTCTTCGTGTGTCACCAGGGTGATTCCTGATAGGTACATCTCTCTCCCACGATGTAGAACTTATTCCACGAAAGTTGTACCAAAACGGTGCCAATGTATATCAGCTCGACGAATTAAAAACACATTTTTTACATCGTGCACATCGATGTCAGACAAAAAAGTACGTATAGAATCGTGAAGTGTGCATTAGATGTTATCGCTCGAGGAATTAACACCAGTAATAGCTTCTGCCCACGGAACTAAGAGCAGTGTTCTCGGAGATATTAACGTAATTTCTTAAACAGTTGTATTGTAAACAGAATATTTCAACAGCGAAAATTAAATTTATAGTTTTGATAGAAATTCCCTTATTTAAGTGGAAACAATACAACGTAAAGCTTCAATACATTGCCCAATCAATACAAGTTTGGCCGCCGACGACGTGGGTTGAGGCCAAAATGTTCTGCATCTCTATTTTTGTGTGCCTATTTTACTTTTTTTGGATATCTTTTATGCTAACGAAACATAATAGAGGTTTGGACTTGATCGCAATTTCGCTTCCACAGTCTAGATAGATTGTATCTATAGGTAGATACGATCTATATAAGCTGTATGTACATCTTCAAATCAAGAGGGAATCGGTTTTCCCTCGGCAGCTGATATTTACGTACACCGAATAATCTTTTTACGTCATGAGAGATAGGGATCTAAGCCTCGGTAAAAAAAAAAAAACGTTAAACATGGCCAATGCAAATCCAATTAGTCAGAGATTCCTCCGTACTTTCCAACGAGCACTTTCTGTCGCAAATAGCTCGCATGCAGGTCGCCGGGTCACGAGATTCCACAAGCGTCCATCATGATGACGGACTTTATTACGAGGCAGCAGAGATTACATTCCCGCGACACACGAGACAAATTGCCGTGTCAATCAAGTTTTCTACTTTGATGTTGATAAATCGTCATAGTTCAGGCGAAACGGCGCAGCACCAGATTACTGGGAATTGGGATACTTATATCGGGGTTTTGAAATTATTTTTCAAATGTTATTTTTAACAATTCTATGAATTATATGGCGCTGTAAAGAAACCTAGTCAAGTCAATAGGTTATTGGTCCATTGTCAGATATTTTGGTTTTCACTTTCACCGCAAGGAGCTTTTTGTACAAAGCGACTTATGGTAACAGGTCGTCGGTAGCCTATAGCGCTTTGGTCTAACCCAGAGGACATACTATCCTAAATTTACTAACTATATTTATGCATGAGAGTAGACAGAGGCAAGGAGGACAGACCATAAAACCGCGGGAAACGCATTTGCTTCATAAGGCATTCATACTCGGAAACTCCGAATAGTTAACCCTGTATTAGGGTCACTTAGGTAATAAAATTACGTCATATTGTGATTCTTTGATACCTAAAAAGGGCACGTTATACTTATTATCCACATAACTTGAAAAACCCATTCGGACAACGCAATCCAAAGCTTAGATGTTTTTATTACGAAATGGAAGGTAGTACATCTATGTTCAACCTAAACTAGTTATCACAACTCTAAAAGTACCAAGCTCTTATTAATCTTTGCGATGTACCAATTACCAGTAGTGTGTCACCAGTGCTGTAACTAGCTTATTATGGGCCTATGACTCAAAACGTGCCTGGTCTGGTCATATCTGCACCGCTCCAGGGTCCGTGCTGTTTCTGGGCACATATATTACGACCCTTGTTACCACGCTGTGTGTCATACAGCTAAATATATCCTGCGATAAATTCATCTAACGTTTTATTGTTTCTGTAACAATTAATTCCGTATATTCTACGAAATGATTCGGTTATCTCGGGCCACGAACCACGACCACAAAGAAACTGAAGACACAAAGGAAATTGATTTGTGACCAGTTGTACACAGCGCTTTCTGTAAACTGGGTTATGAGATAAAACATATTTTTAAATCGAGCGAACAGTTCCAGAGTTCAGCGTGTTCAAATAAAAAAAACACATAGACACAGAGTACAGATAGTTTTGTACAGAGTTATGGAACATGCCTAATGTATGATGCAAGATTGAAAATGAAATCTAAAGGGTCAACCCAGATATCGGTGAAAAAATCTGCTGCTAAGCAGCTAAATACATAAACATTATACATCAACCAGGAATACGTCTTTCAGACTTGTCAAAATATAAGTCTGAAAGACGTATTCCTGGATTGGAACTAACTGGTTTCCTAGCGTTGTTTCCATTCTACGTTAACCTTTTGTGGTGATTTTAAGTGGTGATGTGTAACATGTCCTGTACAAACTTGGAAAAATACTCACAGGTGCTGGCGGGATTTGAAGCTACGATCTCATGATTGTGAATCGGATATTCTTGCCACTAAACCAACACGGTAGAGTTCAAATATTCTAAAAAGCCCTTGCCCACCCTTGCCTAAGAGACTGTCGCCGTATGTATGTGTAGAGTAGAATAGTACATTGTTCACCGAGAGGAGAAAGTGACCGATTACCGTCGAGGGTGTCGTCGGGTGTCGAGGGTGAGGCCCGAGCCGTAGGCGAGGGCTTTAAAACACCCGAGATCGGGAATCGCACTTTCTCTCGAGTGATACATAGTGCTTTATACTACACCTACGAGGAAAATAAATTTCTACGAAAACTGAATCCTCAAACAACACACAAATTGAAAATGGCGCCAATGGCGTCTGCAATTTTCACATGTTCTTTTTTCAAATTGTTTGACACCATCCAACACACAGCTAGTGGCCAGTGTCATTTTGCGAACTTGGAGATAAAAACTCACTGTAAAAACTTTTTGGCTTTTGATATTTAGGTTACCAGCGCATAGTCTTACCCAAAATTAAAAAAGAAAAACCACGTAAGAAATGGATTTTCATACACTTTTCTCTCCCGCTCAGATGCGTTTTCTCGCCGCACATTTGTTCAATATGCAATGACGTACTTTGATAAAGTATCAAGGTACTTTCCGAGCAGGTGTAGTATAAAATGAGATTACTCGCCATCCCGGCGCGGCGTCCCGCCCTTCTACCGCCTAACTAAATCGGCTATGGCTTTGCTGTCTCTATCATTTCAAGCGGAAAGAAAAGAGAGAGCAATATCAAAGCTAAGCCAGCTTTCGTTCGGCGGTAGTCCGCCCGTTCGTGTTATTGAGGCTCATTTCCTGAACTTGATGAACGTACGCGTCCTATAAATAATGAACGAACTGACGTACGTCACAGCTAACTGCTTTAATGCTGGGGATTTCCACTATCGAGCTCCTTATCGAGTTTGCGTTTTGTTTTTATAAAATCACACGTTTGCAGGAAATATGCTGTTATAAATAAGATCGCAGCGCGACTTCTCTCTATCGCGTGCTTCTCCATCAAAGAACTGGGTTTGCGTGTCTATTTTCCCTTGCCATCTACTTAGGTCCTGACTCATTAGAAATCAGGTTCGACTCTTACGGTAAATGATTAAGTTTATAAAATACTTTCAAGTACATATGCTCTTAATCTTGATAGCAGTACTGTGTACGTATAGTAGCTTAGGTTAAAAGGGTCGTCCGCTTTCTGCGCCAAGTCATCTTGCAGCAGGCGGTAGAGTCTATCTGAGGCCAACTGCCAAAGAAATCATTATAAAAAATGAAATAAACTACGTTCGACAAGAGACAAAGACCGTTCGATATCGTGAACTCAACGTCAAGCAGTTGAACGATCAAAACTCCTCTTAGTGTGTACGTGGGAAAAAAATAATTGGTATTCCAAATTCCAACTATAAAGATTATTACGAAACGAAATTCCAAAAAATAAGAATTACAGATAAACGAACAATGAAATGCTCAGTCCACATTTGGGTCAACGCTGAGTTAGCGGTAGGAAATAGTTTTCTGTGAGCCTGTTTAGGCGAAACAATGCCCGCTTGTGGGCGGTTACTCAACATTTACAATTCACAGGAATGTTGCTACCAGCGGAGCCAGGGGGGAGTTATAAGGTGCTATACACCATTTCTACGAAATCGAAAGCTTGAGTAACTAGTAACTCTCCAGTAAATGCTGCCATTGTTTCGACACTCGAACGAAGGTTTAAGCTTTTTTTTTTTTTTTTTAACATTTATATGTTTACACTTGACCACCATCTCGCCTGATGTTAAGCGTCGATGCGGTCTAAGATGGAGCGTGCTTACCTAGAAGAAACCGATTCACTCTCGATTTGAAGACACCAAGATTATAACCATCGGGAAAAACCCACTCAGGCAACTCATTCCACAGTCGAGCTTTTTACAAATAACCCACTAAATGTTCCCACTGCTGAGATTCAGTCCATCCACAACGCTGGCCCAGTGCGGGTTGGTGGTTAAACTTTTAAACTCTGCTTTCGTACTAAGAACATTTCAACTGTGGAGTACGTTACCTAGAAGGTATTCTCCGATAGATATTAACCTGGGTGTCTACAAGTCGAGAGAGAATTTATTTGTTATAAATAAGTAAGCGCTCCGTCGTAGACAACATAGTCTCTAACACAACGTCAGAGATGGCGGTCAAGTGCAAACCCATTATCGATAAAAAAACTACACGTAACTTACATTTTGTAACGGAAAGACATCTTCGAGGTGGATTGTGTGTTTCAAGTCCTCCCCTAATGAGATAATGACCTAAAGCGCTAGCGATGGAAAAATACAGTGGACTGCTTTTGTAAAGCCAAAATCGACCACCTTGTCCAAAAAACAGGTTAACAAGGATATCACATGTCCTCGAAAGACCGCGGGCACTCGCTATTTACATTGAAATAGCCTGGAATAGCATGGGTATAATAGCATCTATATCTCATCATATCATATCATCGATATATCATCTATAGCATACCATAGCATCTGGGGTAATTTGTATGCCGAGGAAATAAGCATAGGGAACTACGCGGTTAAAATCGCGGGAGGCTACTAGTTTCTAATATTAGTAGCATAATTACTCCAATAAATGTATTCAGGAACATTCTAAATCGCGGCGCAGTGCCCCCTCAAACATGAATCCTAAGTCCACTACTGAATAGCTCGATTTATGTTTCATTATATGAATGAAAGCATTCAACTTGGCCGTAACGTACGATTCCTAATCATAAACTTCGGGCTGTTTCATTCGAACATGAATACATACATTCTATGTATATTTTAATTTCGAAAATAATCCTACTGAAATTATAAATGTCAGAGTTTGTAGATCGATCATGTCGACGCAAGCGCATTATCTACTTTCCATTACAGGAAAATTACGGGAACCGGGACCTTTCAAACCAGACCAGTGATGTCTGCACAATTCTGCTTGGCAGTAGAATAACTGCCAAAAGTGTGGTACTTACTTGCCAGGAGGACTCTACAAAGAATTCTACAACTAATAGAACCTACATACACCTACAAGCCCAGCCTAGCCTGGAGTCGCAATAAGTTTGATTAGCTTCAGACTCGCAACGTAACAACAAAGTAGATCGATCCTGGAAGCCATTAGACGCGAGCGAATGCACTTCCTGACGGCATCGGCGATTGATGGCCATCACTTTAATGCTTTACTACACTTGCAACCGTTCACTGATCAGGTCCTATATTCCTGAGGGTCTAGCGGCTAACGAAACCCGTCTTAGCTTTAATTATTTCCGCTTGAAATTCCACAAAAGTGTGGTATTGACCAGGCGGGCTTTGCAAAGAATCAATCTACTAAAACCTATATGCACCTACTAGGCCAGATTCGCAATAAGTTTGATTAATTTCAGACTCGCAACGTCGCTACAAAGTAGCTCGATCCTGGAAGTCATTAGACGCGAGCGAGTGCACTTCCTGACGGCATCGGCGCCTGATTGATGGCGATCACTTTGTTGCTTTACTACACCTGCAACCGTTCACTAATCAGGGCCTGTATTCCCGGTGGACGATACGTAAAACCGGACAGAACTGGAGAAGGACTTCTGCCGATCCGGAGCCCCGGGTTCAATCCCAAGCGCACCATGGTCTTTTCGAAGTCATGTTCGGAATACCACTAAAATGGTAAAACTTAAAATGGGGAAGCAAATCATCGTCACAAAACCAACATGTGCCAAGAATCTTTCGAGATCATGTGTCATCCACCAAGCCGCACTGGGTCAGCTTGCGAGAGAAGGCCCAGTAAAAAATTTTAGTGACACTGCGAACATTTAGTGGGCTGTTTATGTTGATAGACAAAACTTGAATTATGCATGTGTGACGTTGACCCTGGCTCAGTATTTCTTCCAGATGGAATATAATACAATAATTGTTCTTAACAAAGGTTTGCACTTAACTGCCATCTCACCTTATTAGATCAGAAGAATGGATAGCCGTTGAGATCGATGCGTTTTGGAATGGAGAGCGCGTTTAGGCACATTTAGGACACCTTGCGGTCAGACGTCAGACTAAATAAGAAATAAGCGTAAGGTGGCAGTCATCATTGAAGAAAACGAGCGGGCAATCTAGCTCATCGAGCTCTGAGGCGTACTTTAGCTGGTAATGCTGATGAGTTTATACGTTTAGGTTATTAGTAATCGGGAATGCAGTCCCTGACCAGCGAACGGTAACAGGTGCAGTAAAGCTATAAAGTCACCCCAAGTCTTGGCAAACTCTGAGAAAAAAAGTGGCTAACGTTTCGCCTGAACTATTTTAATGTATTTAGTTTTTATTGTTTAGAACATACATATTTTAATGTAAGTACCTACTCAAATGTCACGCGATTTCTAACACATTGGATATTGATTTCAAACTTTTCTATTTAATTAAGTAAAGATAGAAGAAAGAGTAGCTTAGAATAGTTTTTTTTTTACAAACAATCAAAAATTTTAAACTCTGTATAATATTATTATGCATTAGATGATCATCAGTTCAGGACTTAGTTGCTATGGATTCACTTTGACCAAACATACAGTTAGTACAAAATCAACAAAACAAAATTTGGAAACGGCTTGTAAACAGAAAGAGAAAAAAACAGTAAACAAGAAATATCACAGATTATTTAAATTATACAAGCGCCCCGTGGTTTCACTCGCGTAGGTTCCGCTCTCGTTATATTCCCGGGATAAAAATTAGCTTATGTGTTGTTGCAGACTATTTTCATCTACGTATGTATCAAGTTTCATGTTAGATTCGGTAGTTTTTGCGTGAAGAGTAACAAACATACATACAAACTTTCGCATTAATAACTTTAGTAGCAAGTAGGATTCGTTCAAATAAATCATTTCAGACAGTGGCTGAATCATCCGTGATAGATCATGTAACGCACAATAATCGCGAAGGCAATACAAGTAGAAAGTTTGATGCGTTGGCTGAGCCCGCAGATGCGCTTGTTTTTTTATGTATTCCTCTATTAGTGTTTGCTGACGATGATTGCGATCGTGATGCGACCGAGGCGGCGTCAGCCTTTCTCTGCGCGGCCGAGACGAATCTCTGCATTTAGTTATTGATGTGAAGACTTCTTTGGCAGAGTTGAACAATTTTTTGGAAAATTTAATTGAAAGAGGTGGAAGGTGGTTCATATTTTTCGCTAAGAATTTATGAGCTAAGTATTCAACAAGTCCTAGTAAAAAGTAAAAACATAGGTATCTTGTAAAAGATTTTTTTTTTCGAAATGACAAAAGTTTAACCATTTAAAATTAAAACTATATTTCTAAACCACCATACCGATTTCGTTATTTTTTATGGGACCAGCTATCTGGCCGCCATAGTACAAGCTTTGCTTAGTTTGGGTTCAGATGGTGTTGTGTGTGAATTGTCCACCAATATTTATTTTTCTCTAAACTATGGTAATCTCCCAAATAAAACAATCTAATTGAGAACACCATCCTTTTTTAAAGTCGGTTAGAAATGTTATATGGCGAGTCTGTGTACTGTTCCTTCCACGACAATAAATGATACTCTATTCTATTCTTAGATAATTATGACTAAGCAGAATGAACTGGCATCTGTTTTGCAACGCTCATGCGTAGGCCGGTGTTAGAAAGTGCAGGTAATTGCCCGGCGTCAGATATTAGGCAGGTTATTGATCGCGCCCGCTGATTACCTGTCGGCCCGTGATCTCGCGATGCTTTCAATCAGTTCTCGATCGTTGCAGAATTGGACACGTCGCGGACTTTCTCCGCGTGCACAATTTTAATTTGGATAATGTTATAAATTATTATGTTACATTTCATAGAACGCGTATTGCACAATACAACATTGTTTGAAATGGTTGTTGTAACGGTTGTTATCAACCACGACAGAGAACTACAAAATCAATGTCAGACGTATTGAACTATTGAACCTTTGAAGATACTTCTCACTGGATGTGGGTCGAACGTAGATTTTACAGCAGGACCTTTATAATTCGAACCCCTTCTAATCCGAACATCTCTGTTATCCGAACGTCCCACTCCCGCCCGCGTTTTATATTTGCCGTCTCGCCAGTTGTCTACCGAATGTCGAGTAGGTATCATGCGCATTTGTTATTGTAACAAGTTCGCCATTTACTCTTGCTATTGCGTCGCTCGTGTATCTCGACAGCTATTTGTTTTTTTTTTCATGAGAAATACCTTATAAATCCTCTGTACTGTAATCTGAACACTCCAGTAATCCGAACTAGGGGTACATTTTTGGAGTTCGGATTAAAGAGGTCCTGCTGTATATGAATTTTAGATAACCGACTTTCACGAAACTTACAGAAAATTATGAATACGTGCAACGATTTAAAAAGAGAATACCTAAATTACGTCATTACGTAACCAAAGATAAATTTATCTAAGAACATTGAAATGGCAAGTTACGAGATCAGATAAAACCATAACGAATGTCCCTCAAAGCAAATAACGATAATGTACATTACGCCCATACCGTCGGCCATAACACTAAATTATTTCAACACTGGAACGAAACCTATAAAGCTAAGGAAATGTTACACGCTAATGCAGAAAACATCGTTTAGAACTGCAATCTGCTAACGACATAACGTTTCAAAATTAACTAAGTATTAAATAGCGATTAATTTTAACGTACCTATGTAAATAGGAACGGACTGCATATTCCTCAAGCCACAAGCATTTACGTTCAATTAAAGACTCATTAATCTCGCGGCGGCGGCGTATACTCTTGAACGGGTCCTGCTTGGAGTTGTACAGCTCGTCACTTTTTAATTACGTTATTGATTACATTCAAATACATACATAAACACGACAATCAAAGTCTGTAAAAAAAGAACTGCACCCTTGAATCGTATTTGGGAAAAATAAATTATCGTGAAAAACTGGCAAGCCTCGTGTTATACCGCGGGGCTCAGTTATTCAGCAATAAAAAATAACTATTTTTGAATTATGTATCTTATAAAACACGCGAGGACGTGATCACCATCATCGGGGTCATCACGTCCAATTCTACAATCATGAGGTCTCAAGAAAGCCGGTAACACTAACAAAGATATGTTTAAAATATGGTTCGTATTTCGCCTTATGATACTTTTACCTTTCATATTTTGTTCTGATACTCCGACTCGGAGTTACTCGTATCAAGGATTGCGGGAAGTCTGCGCATCAGTCACAGTGAGTCCACCGCTAAAGTTGCTTCCACTTCGAACGATCTCTTTCTTACCTGGAAATAACGAAAAATTGGTTAAATAAATAAATATTGGTGGACAATTCACACACATCACCATCTGACCCCAAACTAAGCAAAGCTTGTACTATGGCGGCCAGGTAGCTGATATAATACTTTTAAATACATCCTTATTGTACATAGAAACACCCTTTTTGTGTTTTCCGAAAAATACTATCCGTGTTTCTTCAAGACCAGAGTGAAAAGATAGTCTTTATTATTGCGAAATATATTATAAAGCTTTTTTTGTACAGTATGGACGGAAGTTCGATACAATTTTTTACGAAAACTACTGAAAAGATCTGGAAGAAATTTGATACAGAGATAGTTACTAGTTTGGAAAATCACTTAGGCTACTCTTTATCAAGTGAAAATTATCAGAACGTGAACTGCGAGGGTAAAACCACTCGAGAACAATAAAAACATGGTTACTAAAATGTACGTGTCGCTTGGGAGGAAAACCACATTTAAAATATGTCATAGTAGGTATTGGCGGTTAGATTTCGTATGCGATGCCGAACTCTACAGCAGATAAATGTATGACTACAACAGACTATGTTCGTTTATTGTTTTTTTTGTTAAATAAAGAGTGACGAGACGAGCAGAACATGTGCCTGATGGTAAGCAACATGCCTGCCACATAACAACACAGTGACATGCAGCTATTGGAACATGAAGAGTCCAAATCATTAATTACCTAGCACTGCACTGTGCTCGTCACCCAGAGATCTAAGTTGTAATATCTCTAAGCCGCAGCCGTGTAATTTCTCTGGAAACATTGCCCTTCAGACCGGAATACAATTATGTTTGCACATTACTGCTTGGCGGTAGAATAACTGGCAAAGGTGTGGTCCTTCCCCAGTCGGACTCTGCCAAGAGTCCTACCACTACAATTCATCGCAATACAATAAATTTATTGTACGAATTGCCTGTACAAATTGCAATATGTTGGCGATCGGTGCCTATGCCGGAAGCGTTTGAAGAAACGCTGTCATTGGCTGTCCGGAGCTAAGAATACGTCATCGGCGGAAGCGCGTGGCGCCGCCAAGCGGAGAAAAAACGGACTACGGACTGCAGACTTCGCCGTAAAAACATATAAAAACTCCCTGCGAGGATCAAAATGTCTCTTTCTATTTCTGAATTTTGTACTGTGACTATCTCCAGTTAATGTAATATAGTGATACAAGTTATTTGACTGTTTTATTTATTGCTAAGTATAGAAGTTTCTTACAAATATTAATATTAAAATATTAACTAAGGAAAAACGTAAACAGATGATATAAGCAGAGACAACATGGCGATGGCCGTTGGAAATCCTTTGCTAACAGCAAACGGCTTGTTGTTTTTAGGTTTACATTTGACCTCCATCTCGTCTGATGTAAGCGACAACGCGGTCTACGATGGAGCGTGTTTATCTAGAAATAACCGATTCACAATATTGTAAGCTTCGGGACAAACCCACTCAGGTAACACATTCCACAGCCTGGACAAATGAGACATATTCAAAAGAAACAAAATACTAAAATACAAACAAGATGGCGGTGATGGACTTATATTTGTGTTAAATTTTATAAGACACATTCATCTCGAGACAAACCAGATCGTTTTTTTTTTATAGTAAAGAGTGACGAGACGAGCAGGACATGATGTATTCTATGATTTTGGCCTGTTTAAATGTGATGGTGCATAATAGTAAACAAACAAAAATAAAGCTAGCCACAGACAAACAAGAACACCATTTTTACGAATAAAATTATTGGTCAACGTACCCCACAAATCATGACATGTTGTTAAACATTAGAAAGGCGACATCTATCATAGTTTTTTTAATCCAATTTTTGTTTCGTTTAAAAACATCTCGCCAAATGATCGCAGAGGCAGAAGTTTCTCTTATTCAGAATGTCAATATAATCTCTTAGGAAATATTCCCCAATTCACACAATAATATTTCTATGTCGTCAACACACTTTCCTCTTTTTTTAAACAAAGTGAGTTATGTTGATAACAACCAATAAAGAACTGAGCAACAGTGAAATATGTAAGCGCTAACTAACGATACCGAAATAGCTACGAAAATCCTTTTACGATAACGAAACGGTTCATCTGTGTTGAAATCAAACTTGCATTTATCTGGATTTATTGCTTGCGCTGACCGAAAATATAGTAATGAAACTGGCCAAGTGCAAGTCGACTCGTGGGCGAAGGGTTCCATGTTCCGTACTATTATCTATAGAAGTGGTAAAAATCTGTTGTATGGGACTCCCCAGATCTATATTTGTTTTATTCGAATATAATGGTTTATTTTTAGAGTTAACGTATAACTTAAAAAATCAAACAAAAAAAAAATGTGAATATTCCAAGTTTCCAAGCGTCTACCTGTTGCCGTAATCAATATCGAGCAAAAAAATCAATTTTGTTGTATGGCAGGCCCCTTATATATTTATCTTCTTATGTTTTTTAGTATTTATTGTTATAGTTGCATCTATACATCATCTGTGAAAATTCCAACTGTCTATCATAGTTTATGAGACACAGTTTAGTGACAGACGGCTGGATGGACAGCGGAGTCTTAGTAATAGGGTCTCGTTTTATCTTTTGGGCACGGAACCCTAACAACTAGCTATTTGCACTACATCACACGTGGCAACACTATCAGTAACGTTGTCACGCGCCAATGTTTACAGCTTCAGTATTCGTGCGGCATTTCGGCCCTTCTACCGCCTAACTACAGCAGCTTTCGCTTTGCTATTGCGGTCTCTATCATTTCAAGCGGAAAGAAAAGAGAGAGCAATATCAAAGCTAAGACAATCCTAGTTAGGCGGTAGACCCTCTGGTCCGCAACCCTGAAGTCCTCAGGCGACATTCTCGAACTAAATCACTTTTATACGACCATTAGTGAATACGAAAGTGGTGCTAATTATCATAATCAACAAGACGCGGAGTCTTTAACGATGAAATAACGTCCACGGAATGTGCTTCCATTTGGTTTTCGTTTGGTTAATACATTAACATTCAGGAAGACGTTGTCAAAAGTTATTTTTGTTGACTTTAAAATTTGTGTTACCATTAATATTGAGAAGAAAAAACAACGGTAGTTTGTGGATTTCAGTTCCAGCAGGGGCCGCCTCGGGAAGTACAAATACCACACCGTTGACAGTTATATAAAAAAAAAAAATAATAACACAACGGACCCCAATCGGATATTGCAATTTAATAAGGAGCGAAGTGTTAAATAAATAAATAAATATTGGTGGACAATTCACACACAACACCATCTGACCCCAAACTAAGCAAAGCTTGTACGATGGCGGCTAGATAGCTGATATAATACTTGTAAAGTTTTAAATACATACTTATTATACATAGAAACACCCAGACACAGTGCAAACATTTGAATTCATCACACAAATATTTGCACTGGGTGGGAATCGAACCCACGACCCTCGGCTTCGCAGGCAGAGCTGCTACCCACTAAGCCACGAGGCCAGTCAAATTCCACAATCAAACACTATCATCCTCGAAATTTCTTAGGCCATCGGTTTAAGACTGAGATGATCATAGTTATCAAACACTATGCTCCAGTTTTAAGGACAATTTTTCCAGAGAATTTCCTGGATGAAAGAGATGAATCATTCTATATCTCATTTTATATGAGCGTAGTGCAATTCTGGTCAAGTGTATTGGTCACCGTCGTCTTGCTGATCTTGGCATTACAAAAGAAAACGCGCGTCATTAAAATTAATCCATTCGTATTCTGGTCAGGATTGCAAACAATGTACCCTCGGCCATTACTGAACCGATTGCAGAACATGCAAACAAACGATTATACAACTCCGTGTTGTTATTGTTGTGCCATGTGCAATATAATTGAGGCCGGCAGATGACAGAGCGATAGTGCGCTCCGGTGGCTCCTTTGTACCGCAGCTATTGAATGGATGACACATGGAATTGTCAAACTGCGGCCTTTAGCAATAAGCAGACCAATTTATTTTTCCACTGCGGGGACTCGGAACCTTCCCTCACAAGGCGACAATCAAGGCCATCCGCTTGGGAAGTGTTGGTCACCGTGTGTCTTGTGGTCACAAGTGACACATGTCCTAGAAATATCTCTTTTGTATATTAAACAGAGTGACGAGACCAGCAAGACATGTGTCTGATGGTAAGCAACATGCCTGTCCATAACAGCACAGTAACACACAGCTATTGAAACATGAAGAGCCCAAATCATTACCTAACACTGCACTGCGCTCATCAACCAGAGATCTAAGATATTATATATCTAATACCTGTAATTTCACTGGCAACATTACCCTTCAAACCGGAATACAGTAATATTGGCCCATTACTTCTTGGTAGAATAACCGGAAAAGGTGTGGTACTTCCCCAGGCGGACTTTGCCCAAGAGCCCAACCACTACTTTTTTGGAGCACATCAATTTTTTCATGTTTGTCTTCAGTCGTTGTTTGAACTAGCGCTGCGCCGCACGTATTGAGTACTCCTTAAAATGTTGTCTTGTGGGCATTGTCTTGACGAATATATCAACTTGAGAAGATACCGTTCTAATTATGATTACATTGTGTACTCCCGACCATTACTCAAACGATTATGCAACACGTGCCGTGATTGTTATACCATGTGCGACATAATTAAAGCGGCTAGATGACAGACCGATACGAGCAGTACCGTGCTACCGTCCGGTAATCCTTTGTACCCCAGCCATTGAACGAACACAGCACTGGGTTTCCAGAACGCGACCTCCAACAACGGCGGTGACGCAATCCTTCTACAATCGACCTCAAACCGGTACACACAAACACATCAGTCTAGGTGAAATAGCTTTCATCAGTTCTAAAAATATGCATCCGTTCATAACATATGGCACTCTGTTTCGGTACATCTGTATCCAACCTATATAGTGGATCTCCACTATATAGGTTTTTTTACAGGGTGACGAGACGACCAGGACTTATACCTGATGATACCGCGATAACAGCAGTGTTATTCAGCTTTTGGAATATGAAGAGTCTAAACCTATCTCTGCGGTCGTCACCCAGATATATAAGATATTAATCTATATCTGTGCCTTGTAGTTTCTCTGGAAATATTGCCCTTCAAACCAGAACACAGTGAAGTTTGCTCATTCCTGTTTAGCGGTTGAATAACTGGTAAAGGTGAGATATTTCCCTGGCTAAGATTTTAGGCACTGGAAAGAATCCACTAAATGAGACCACAACAAAAGGAACGCATGACTCGTGTGTGTTTCAAGCATTGCTCTTGGCTAGATCATATTAATACTCGTATCACAAAAACGAAATTGTATGGATTTGTAAGTGCATATGTCTGATCCCCGTATCTTTGTAAGAGCTGAACAGAACTAAAAAAAACTTACAGTTAGTGGTTCCCGGGTGATACCGAATTAAATTATTTATTAATTTGCTGTGTACCATACCTATTCGGCAAAAATAAATTATCGTGGAAGCTGTCAATCCGCGATGCATAACTAGTTTTATCTATTTATTTTTCCAGTACACATGTACATATTTGTTAAAAAAAAAATATGAAAAATACAACATTTTTTAAACGAAAAACAACAACACACACAGGTTTTAGTGAAACAAGTTATAACACCGTTCACTTTTACACGTGACTCTGGTAGAGCGATGTCGTCGAATTTTTCCGAGCTCGTCCAATTCACGATCGAGTGCGTCAGTATCAGCCGCGGTCAGCAGTTAGCCATGACCTTCGTAATCTTGCTACCGCAAAATAAATACTAAGAACAGCTAAAATTCATTACATAATCATCCCAAAAGTAACAATAATCTTCTTGTATTCTGGCATTTTTAGGAAGATTCTTGTATTCTGGCAGAGCATTTTAAAGTTATTGGAATCGCGTTTTTATCTCAATAATTGAATAATAATAAAGAAATATCGGCGGACATTTCACACACAACAAATAATAAAACAATGATTCGATTTCTTATACACGGCAAACTGTGACAAGGATAACATTCTGGAAATCCCCGATCGTGTAGGTTCTTGTGCACAAAATTCAAGAGCATCTACGATAATTAATTTATTTTTAAATTCAAGGAACGTTATTGTGAAGAGGAAAATTTAAAAATAAATCTCGATAACGCAAATAAGCGCATAAAGTCGCCATGTACTCATGTAAGTCGCCAGTCAAATAGCTTATTATAACAGAACAAATTTCCCGAAATTATAGGACTTTTCGATCGATATATCAATAACAATAAACGATAAGTCAAAAATGTATCAGGATTTAATTGCATATCGCAAAAAAAAACAACGTAAACGTATAAAATGTTTGCATCTGAACGGATAAATTGTAAGTATAAAAATAAATTACCCGTATTTTAGGATAGCGGAAAATACGCACAGAAACGGTTGGTCGACAATATGAAATTTAAAAAAATGCCTAGACCAGTCATATCCAAAATTGTACCTTCTTCGTTCATTCACTTGCAATTTTACCCCGTTTTTTTCCTCTAAGCCCTGTCATTTCTCTGGAAACATTGCCCTTCAAACCGGAACACAGTGATATTTCCACAGTGGCAAAAGTGTGGCACTACCCCCGAGGACACTGCAGAATCCTACCACTATATTTGACCCGACAGCGTGTTAGCTGTTAAGGTAGCTGCGGTTCGCGCGGAGACCGCGACCGGAGACCGCGTCAGGCACTTGACATTTGTATGGGCGCCAGTTCGCGCTGAGACCGCGACAGGAGACCGAGACACGTGTCGCGGTCTCGTCACGAACTGGCACCCATACAATTCTATATTGTCAAGTGCCTGTCGCGGTCTCAGCGCGAGCTTGCACCTTTACATTTCGTTTCAAAAGTGACAGAACGCCTCAGTTGTAATCCCAGCCCCAGCATGAAGCTGAGAGTGAGTCAGCGGCGCGGTCTGCACTCAACCTTGGCCTTCCTATACTCGGCTGCTAATTAAATGGTAATCGGCACTTCCCATGCCAGCGATTATGTTGCATCATTACTACGTCCTGCTATAAACGCCGCGCGCCCGCCGACGCTTCTTTAACGACTTCACGAAAGGGGACGCTCAATGGCATTTTCAGCACGTTTTTGAACTCTACATATTAACTCTATTAAATTTAAAAAAAAATCACAAGCAGCAATGAACTTTTTAGGGTTCCGTAAAACGTAAAAACGGAACCCTTATAGATTCGTCATGTCTGTCTGTCTGTCTGTCTGTCCGTCCGTATGTCACAGCCACTTTTTGCCGAAACTATGAGAACTACACTGTTGAAACTTGGTAAATAGATGTATTCTGTGAACCGCATTAAGATTTTTACAAAAGGTTTAAAAAAAAACAAAAATTAGGGGTGCCCCCCATACTGAGAACTGAAACTCAAAAAATTTTTTTTCATCAAACCTACACGTGTGGGATGTTCATCGATAGGTCTTTAAAAATGATGTTGAGGTTTCTAACATAATTTTTGTCTACACTGAATAACTTGTGCGAGAGACGCTTCCAAAGTGGTAAAATGTGTCCCCCCCCCCCTCTAACTTCTAAAGTAAGAGAATGAAAAAACTAAAAAAAATATATGATATACATTACCATGAAAACTACCAACGAAAATTAGTTTGAACTCGATCTGATGAGTAGTTTTTTTTAGTACGTCATAAATACACTATTATTAAAACTTCGAATTATCAAAGTTACAACGAACTACAAGAACTATGTGTACTATGTATATTATGTTACTTGCTGGAACGGAACCCTTCATGGGCGAGTCCAACTAGCACTTGGCTACTTTATTTAATACAGATTTTGATATGTTCTTAGGAAGTTCTTTATTGTAATTTTGTTGTTTTTTTATCGTTATCGTAGTTTCCACTTTATCGCCCCCACGCCTGATGTTGAGCGACGATTCGGTTCATAACGAAGCGAGCTAACCTCTCAATATTATACACTTTCCGGAATGTATCCGATCAAAACCCGATAACCTTGCAACTTTACCAATGTTCAAGACTTTGAAAAATCTTTAACAACCCAGGGAGTTGTTGTCTATAAACCTTTTGGTACATTTTCATCGTAAGCGGTTTCGACTTCGACACACCACAAGTTCATTTTCACTTTTATGTACCTCTAATATTATATGGTAGTTTTAGCAGCGCTTTTAAGTGTATAATAAAACAATTAGTCGCAATATTGCAATGCTAGTAGATAATAATTAATGTTTGAAGTGAAAACTTCTTTTGGCGCGCCGAGGACAGATTTTTCGCGGGCAGTGAATCGAATTCTAGCGTCACGATCGGGCATGATAAGAAATGTTCGGATAATCTCGGGACCTTGGCCACTGGTCATCTAGAAATGCGTCAGCATTTCTCATTGGCTGACGCATTTCTAGATGGCCATCCTCATGGCTACGTCCTCCTGTTTCACCCGCGTAGTTCCTAAATCGAATTCTGAGTTATAAGTTTTCAATTCTATGCCAATTTTTTTATCATTTCCGTAGGGTACTAGGGCAGTTGGTATCATATGACCACTAGTACCTACAGTATATTAACGTATTTGTTATCTACGTATGCTTAGTATGAGTAGTGAACTAGTGAATGTGGGCACAGAATACACAACAGTAGTAAGTAGAGCGTGACGGATTACCCGCGAGAACGCGCGAAGGTCGACAACCCATCGAATGCCTGATACCAGATAACATTACACACGCCGGCGACGTACCTCGCATCTCGCACGCTGTCCGCTAGACCATACTATACCCATGGACGTATAAAAAAGTCGGCCATAGTTTAGCTAAAACAAAACTGTGTCTATAGAGTCGGCCACATATGCACGCTGCACTATCACATACAGGCTGACAGGAACACATACACACATCTGTGGGCATTACACGAGCAAATTAGGGTGTACGTGTGCGTGTCAGGCTGTCACGTACAGGCACACATACACAGCACACTGGCCGACTCTATAGACACAGTTTTGGTTTTAGCTAGGCTACGTGCCACTTTTTTTATGTGTCCATGACTTATAATAGCAGGTTGTTTAAGATTTATGCAACAATAACAGGTATTTAAAACTCACCACTACCCAAATATAAATTTTCGTACTGTATTTTAAAATGAAAACATACATATTTAGATCAAACTGAATTTGATATTGACGTCCATGTAAAGTGGTTTCCCGATTAAAGGTAATTAGATAAAGACTTGTTGCGGTCGTCTGAAGTTGCATTTGCGGTTGCACCTTTTACGAGAGTACATACTCGTAGTTACGTAAATATTCTACGTAAACCTATCTAGAGGTATTTTAAACAATTTCAAAAGAAGAAGGATCTCAATTCGACGGATTTTATTTTGTACCATGGCCACAGATTACTCGAAGACGTTTCGAGAAGAATAATCACGAACAAAGTTTTACATCCGTACTTTGAAAAACACTTTATTATACAGGGGTGATTAGAACCCTGAACCTGTAAAATATGGCTTATTTTTTTATAATTAAGAGTGACGGGATGAGCACGAGATTTACCTCATGGTGGCCAGCAATGCGTCTGCCCATACAGCACAGTATCACGCATCTATTGGAACATCATCCATCCAAATCAAATTAAATCATCACCTAGCACTGCACTGCGCTCGTCATACAGATACAAGATGCTTTAACTCTATGCTCTGTAATTTCTTTGGAAACATTACCCTTCAAGTCGTATGAATGTGTTTGTGTTGTGAATGTGTTGTTTGCACGTTGTGCTTGGCGGTAGAACAATTAGCAAAGGTGTGGTACTTTCCCAATCGGACTCTGGAAAGAGTCCTACCACTACAAAGCCGCGTTCTCGCCTCTAGCCAATCACGTCTAACAAACCACGTCTCTTAAATCTCAATATACGTTAGCCCATACATCACAAACCCAATCAGCGCTAGGACATGTTTACATCAACAAGTCGCGAGTGTCATTCATGTAAACATTGCCGGCGTAAACAAAGCGAGTTGCAATCATTTGTGCACTGGTTCAGTGCCAAACCGGCCGACCCTGAACCGAAGCCGTGGAAACTAACTCAATGAGATTAGAGAATGGAATCTACATTCTTTAGCTTTATAATTATTTTTCTACATTATTTAGGTTATATTTTTAAACTTTCGCGATTTGAACTTACCAACTTTACCAGCCGTAACTTTTTTCACAATAAATGTGTTTATACAATAATACATTTGTTTGCGAATTATTCATCGGGACTCTTATTCTGAATATTTTCGATACAGAAACGTTATGTTGAATGTTTTATCCGAATGTGTGTTTTTTTATTTATGTAGAGTTGTGTAATTCTACACACAAACCCAATCTGTTTGCTGAACAGATTACAAATATTACCATCGCCCATTCAGACACAAATAATAATTAATTTACCAACGCGGAGTTTCCGACTTTCAACAATAAAAGTAAAAGTACCACAACAGCAGTTACTCATTGATTCCACCGCGCGCGGTTACATCATACAGCATACAGTAATACGTAACTGCAACAAGCACCGTCGCCGTTACAATACTTTCGTAACTACCGGCAATCACCACACTACCAACAGGCCTACTACGAAGTCCGATAAACGATGTACCAGCCGAATTCCTACCTTGAAAGACAATCTGTCGGTTGATAAGATCGGCCGTTTCGTTCGATCCGTCCCTTATCCGACCTAAAAGCCGGGTCACACTGACGCCTCCCGCCGCGACAAAGCGATAGCGACGCGGGACGATATTTTTTGTAATGTTCGAATTTGTATGCAACCTGTCACACAGCTAGCGATAGCGATACGATACGATACGCTCTCCCGCGCGACAAGATTCGGACGACAAACAGAAGATCGCTTTGCGATAATATCGCGCCGCAGCGCGAGACGGGCGGCGGGCGCGGGCGCTGTGTTCTACGGCAGTCGGTACAAGCTGTCACACAGGGAAAGCGATAGCGTAGCGATACCGTAGCGATTGCGATACGATATCACGAGTTGTATTTTTTTACAACGTACCTACTCGTGCGATATAGTGCGTTTCACGGAGATGTGTAGAAAACCGAAACAAAGGTGATGCCGTAACATAAAAATTTATCTATTTTTATGAAACTTTCACAAATATATGATCCGAGCAATATTTGGATTTACGGATTTGTACTGATCAAATAATTAATATCTAATAAATAATACTAGTTGGTGGGTTGATAGAAATAATATTATAGAAGTGAAAACTTCTTTAGGCGCGCTATAGACAGAATTTTCGTGGGCTGTGAAATGCATTCATCAATCGTCACGCTTGGATATGATAATGGATCGGATCGGATTGGATCGGATATGAAATCTTCGGGTAAACTCGGTAAAATCGGCCAGGTAGGTACCAGGGTAACAGAAACAGTAAAGAGTTTCGATTACCTACCTCCAACAGCCCAACGTTAATCTCCAGATACCAGGACAACAGAAATATAAAGAGTTGCGTTTGCCCCTAGGTACCAGTACCAGGACAACAGAAACAGTAAAGAGTTGCAATATTCTGTATAATTACGTTGATATAAAACTAGATGGCGCAACCATCGATTTAGCTGGCGGTGTTGAAATTATGCGAATGTACATAGACCTACGATGGTTTAACAAATAATTTGTTATCTGACAAGGTGATAGACTGATAGATAAATTAGACAATTCAATTAAAAGTGATAACATTTGAGTCACATGCTCACATGTTTTTACTTCTATCGGCAGTTCCTATGACTGCCAATTTTTTTTAATACTTTTTCCAGAATATTACTTCATAATGTTATGAACAGCAGGTCTACTACGAAAACAAACTCCGAATGATCGGGTCCGACCGACAGCTGAATCGGATCTGTAGCCTACCACGAAAAACATTCGGATCGGATACATCTCGGTCGGAAGTTATAGACTTAGGTCGGATGAGGGTCGGATCGAACGAAACGGCCGATTCGATCAACCGATCGATTGTCTATCGAGGTAGGAAACGTCCATAAGTTCGGCCGATATATCGTTTCTCGGACTTCGTAGTAGACCTGCAGTTTCGTGTAGTGCGAGGACAATTCGAACGAAATTTATATTATAAAGCTGAACAGTTTGTTTGTTGGAACGCAAGGATCTCTGGAACGGCTGGACCGATTTGAAAGATTATTTCTTTGTAGGATTTTTGGTTTGACTCGTGTGAAAATACGTAAAAAATCGGTCCTCGTATGAACGCAGCTCTTTACACAAATGGTGGTACTCTCCAAACATATCTCGTTTCATATTTATGTCGTGAACCCAAATCCTTTTGGGTTTGCGTTTTTTCTTTTGGTACATCTATACTAATATTATAAAGAGGAAAGATTTGTTTGTTTGTTTGTTTGTAATGAATAGGCTCCGAAACTACTGGACCGATTTCAAAAATTCTTTCACCTTTGGAAAGCTACATTATTCCCGAGTAACATAGGCTATATTATATTTAAAAAAAAATTAGGGATCCTTACTAAAACTCCAATAATGTAACATAAGGTGTAAAAAAATGACCTGAAAAATTCCTTACGTCGCGTGCGCTGCGAAAACTATTGATGATAGAACAAAATCATTTACTACGACTTTGCAGAACTCATTATTATCTACAAAAAGTGTCGCGACAGCATATGTCTAAATATTATAGTTATGTCACAGTAAGCAGTTTTTTATTCTAAAATATTAATTTATATATGCCGCCTCTTGAAAAGGCTCTTCATTTGTACCTTGGTATTAATCCTCATCAAAATAAATCTTAATATATATAAATCTCCTGTCACGATGTTTGTCCGGGATGGATTCCTAAACTACTTAACCGATTTTAAATTAAATTAGCACACCGTGAGCAGTCTGGTCCAACTTGAGAGATAGGATAGTTTTTGTTTCGATTAATAGTCTTTAAATGACGATATCCGAGCGCAGCCGGAATGGGCCGCTAGTTGCTAATAAAAGAAGAATTTCTTCTTCGTCGCTGTCGGACATGATGTATAAGGTGAATATCGCTTCTGGTGTCACACCGGCTACGTTATCGCTACCTTCGGCGACCTTCCCGCCGCGGGCGGCGGGAAGGTCGCCCTGTGTGACGTGGTACGTACCGCTATCGCTTCGTATCGCTATCGCTACCGGATCGCTATCGCTGTCGGATCGCTGTGTGTGACCCGGCTTTAAGTCCGACCGAGATGTATCGATCCGAATCCGATGTTTTTCGCGGTAGGCTACAATCCGATTCAGCTGTCGGTCTGAACCGATCATTCGGAGTTTGTTGTCGTAGTAGACCTGCTGACCTTTTGTATTTTTTGTGATATCCCAATATTGGGTAGAGGTATCCGTTTCGTCCATCCACAGTACCTCTACCATGAGTTTATGTAGATCCTACTCGCTAGCGACTGCGTAAAAGATTACTATGGCGAAATTAACAGCGCCCCTAGCGGTCACTGGCAGAACTAAAATCGGTAGTATGAGTCACTAAGTAGAAAACCTATCGAGTTATGACTCGCTATCGAATAAAGTTTTTTAGCAATTGTCATAGAAAACGGTACCATGAGTTACAAATTTGACAGTCGCCTTCGAATAAAACTGTTTCGATAGCAGTAAAGTTATTCACTAGCCCATTGAAGCGTGAAAGTGTTGGTTAAAGTGCGTCGAGACAACAAATACATTAATTCTAATAAGATTGTGTACCGAGATAATGTCGGGGAGAAATTATTTAGCTTGGAATATGTTAACGACGGCTGCTCATGAAGACGAACGACACGATCAAGGATTGTTTCAAGCAAGGATGCGAACGATACTTGCAGAACCTCTTTCACATATTAGTGAAAATAATTTCATTAAAGAATATAGGCTTAGTAAGGAAGCTTTCGAAGATTTATGTGGATTACTAAAGGATCATACTGACTTGAAATCCACACAAAGAGTATCACTTGAATCAAAGGTAGGTGCACCTACTTGCATAAATTCAAAATGTTCATAGTTAGTACCCATAGGTTAATTAATGAACTATGTATCACTCTTACATAAATAGTTAAGTATAATGGTATTACATTTACTAATATGTTAATATGACCTTTCAGGTTTTATGTGCATTATTATTCTACGCCCACGGGAGCTATCAGCGTGTAACTGGGAAAGCGCACCATTTTTCCCAAGAGGCTATGAGTGTGTATATTCAGGAAGTCACAACAGCATTGAACCATCCCAATATTTTGAAAAGACTTATACAATTTCCTACCACGAGACAAGAAAGAGATTTACTTAAACAAAGTTTCTACAACAAATATAGAATCCCAGGAGTTATAGGATGTGTTGATGGTAGCCACTTTAAAATATTTACACCAAGTAAAGCAGAAGAGCACATGTATTTCTGCAGAAAACACTATCATTCTATTAATGTACAAATGATATGTGACCACAACTGCTTAATTCTCTCCGTTAATGCCAAGTTTGGAGGTGCAACTCATGATTCTTTTATATGGGAAAATAGTAACATTAATGACTATATGCAATCATTACACAGGCACAATGAGATTGTGTGGCTTTTGGGTGATTCTGGTTACCCTCAAAGACCTTGGTTAATGACACCATATTTAGATCCACCTCAAAATTCTATCATGGAGATATTCAATACCGCACACACTTCTGCCAGAGTGGTAATTGAAAATACTTTTGGGCGATTGAAGAACCGTTGGCGTTGTGTACATAGGGATAGAACATTGCATTATCAGCCAGAAAAATGTTCACAAATTATTTTAGCAACTTGCGTGTTGCACAATATTGCTATAAAATACAATGTTCCAGACCCTGAAGATGAATATGTTAATGAAGAACCACAAGAACCATTTGAACAATATGAAGTGGTGTTGAATGAAAGAACGAGTGATTTATTACTAAGGGGTCGAGCATTAAGGGATCAAGTAGCTCGGAGACTCTCTCGAATACCATAATTGTTGACCTACACAACATGTGGCATAGTTTGAAGTTTTAAGTTATTTATACAAATTAATTATAAAATAAAATAAGTTATGTACATTGAAATACTTAAATTAATATAACCAGCAAGTGTTACAATGTAGGAAGCTTAATAAATAGGGTGCAATAAATGAAAATATTTTTTAATTATTTCACTGTACTCTAAGACTTAAATAAAAGACAAATACAAAGTATGTAGAAACATTTTATTGTGTACAACAGAAATTTAAAATTTACAAATAATAATGCCATAAGTGGCAGCCTTCTCTCTAAATTCGATCTCTTCCAGGCAATTAATAATGTGCAAACATTACTGTGTTCCGGTTTGAAGGGCAATGTTTCCAGAGAAATTACAGGGCTTAGAGATTTAACATCTTAGATCTCTGGGTGACGAGCGCAGTGCGGTGCTAGGTAATGATTTGGACTCTTCATGTTCCAATAGCTGCGTGTCACTGTGCTGTTATGTGGCAGGCATGTTGCTTACTATTAGGCACATGTCCTGTTCGTCTCGCCACTCTTTATACTAAAAAAAATGCAACCATTTAAATTTATGGTTTTATGTAATCAATGTAGCTTCCCATAATAAATGATTTTTTACAATTGTTTACTTGAAACAGATCTAAGTGGACTACAGGAAATTTCGAAAATGTTTTCATTGTTACAACAAAAAACTACCTTTTAAGATTTAGTTAAAAGCGAATTGAATGTCCTAAATGTCTTACAAATCTATGTAAGTTTGTAGGTACTATGTATTTTAATTACTACAGGAACAATCCAAAAGTGCTTGTAGCATATTCTAACTTGTACAACAAATTTTGAATCTAATATGATGTAGTTAAAAAAAAAACTACAAATTATATGGGTAACTTCAACTATTATTTACTCTTCTAATTTAGTTGCTATTTATTTATAAATTCTAAAATTGTCTTACTTATTTCCTAAATTATCAGCTATTTTATTAAAAACAACTAAAAATGCTTGGGACAATTCCAGCCACCTTTCTTGCATCCTTAACTCTTCTTCTCTTAATCTAGTCCTATCCCGTTCAGTTTCCTGCTGAAATGCACGCCATTCACAGTCAGATCTGACAAAAGCTTGCCTTGCCAGATCCGATTGTGTCTGTGTCCGAGTCCTTCTGCGGATAGGAGAGGTCAAGTCCTGCAGGCGCCCTCTCCGCCGGCGATGAGGTGTGGCAGGCAAGGGTGTGGGTCTCTGCGGCGCACAAGGCTCTGCACTGGCATGAGGCAACGTAGATGGTAATGTTGCCGTGTCACTATCCATGAGACCCGTCTCGCTTCTATTCACATATGGGGCTGAAATAATACATAAATATCACTAAAAGAAAAAAAAGTAATAGGAACAGTATGTGATAATACTAATATAAAATTTGTTCAAACCTGGCTCGTGTAACATAGATGCCAGTGGAGCGTCCGCAACTGAGAGTGTTGGATTTGTTTCGGGCACTATCCTATTACCACCATGTAAAGGTGGGAACACTGGTGGTCGAGTGGATGGTCCAGCTGCATCCCAGGCTTCATGATCTGTGATAAAAAAAAAACACTGGTTCAAATCTTAAAAATGTCTTATAGAATTATGCATATATTATTGAGTCATTATTGTGTTGACTGTAGTGGTAGTACCACAAAAAACTTACAAGATTCTTGTTGGAGCTGGATGTTTATAGATGGAGAGTCTGGTGGTGTTTTAGGGATGGTTTGTTCCTGTAAATATAAAGTTAATTATTAAAATTGTGACAATTGTTATTATTTCAAATACTCTCCTACTTATGACTACAATAATAATATTAGTAACTAAGCAGAAATAACTTATTACCTCTACGCATACTTCTATGCCAACTTCTGGAATTGTTGTAAAGCCTGTAGCAGCCCGAGTGCCTATTATACGAAGCACTCTTTCTTCCAGATCGGATAGCCTAAGAGTAGATGCTGGACCACCACCAGTACCCCGAGCAGCTCGGTATATGCGACCTGCTTTTTTGAAGTGAAAACTTCTTTAGGCGCGTTATAGACAGAATTTTCATGGGCTGTGAAATGGATTAATGATCACGTGATCATCACGCTCGGATATGATAAGAAATTTCGGGTAAACTCGGGATGCTAGAGCGAGAAAGATAATGTGGTCAACTAACGTGCCAGACCGAGAAAGATAATTGTTAGAGGAGGACATGGGACAATACATACTCTTACTCTCTCTCGCTGCTCACTACCAGTGTTGACTGACACCTTAGCGACTTTCTCGCTGAAACTGGCGAATTTTTAAACTTTTTTATCACGACATTAACTTCTAGGTACTTACCACATCAATTGAACCTGTCACGAAATGTTAAATTTGCATTTCACGTCCATTGCAAAAAAGTTATGGTTGTAATATTTTATCACAGCACTTACACTACGTAAACACACAAAATGATACCCATTTTCATAAGAAAGTGCTTACACAAATACACTATAACACAACATATTTATGCATTTTTAGCGAAATACATAAATATGACATAACTAAATAGCAAACACTAAAAAGCTAAAAACTTGTGAGCGAAACGGCTTCGAACGGCATTTTCGACCCGCGTAATTCTTTTTTTTAATTTATTCTTGGCCATGGATACTAATCATTCAGCCGTAAAAGTTTTAAATTAAAATTATTTAGTAGCCTTTATATAGTTAAGTATTTCTTATTTTAGTTTTCACTTCTGCCGTGCGGTTTTAAGCGCACACATTTTTTTTTTTCATGTTGTTTTTATAATCGCTCCACACCTTAATTCCACAAAAAAAAACACCACCAAATGCATAAAAAAAGCAAAACAAAGGTTAGATGGAAAATAATGATTTACCTAAACCAGATGAAAATGATGTAAGAAAAAGGCGAAACATAAATAAGTATACCAATAGGTAATGGTACATACTTTTCTCCATTTCTCTACCGTCTTGATGTCACCAGTGGCATCTGAATTTAAAACATCAGAGAGTTCGGCCCAGCGTCGAAAGTTTGTTATCTTTCCTTGGGGTCCGTCGGCGGGTTTGCTAAGGTCACCATGTCTAAAAATAAACATTTTATTCAGAAAAGTCCACTCAAAGCCACATTCCTGCAGAACACTTGACAGAAATATTTAGTTTCAAGTGCTATGGAATGCGGGTCCCATAAAAACTAGCTTAAATACTACTATTGTAAAAAAACAGTATGCTTACTTTTCCATGTACTCCACCAGCAACTGAAATTGTGTTGGACTGGTTCGCATTTTGTCAACTTAAACCTTTATTTAAAATAGGGAATATTTTTCTTGCACTCACTGCACTGCTACGACAATAAATGTTATGAAATGTGAACCGTGCGAACGCCGTCACAACAAAATTGACATTGAAACATCGACTGTCTAATAGTCATTCAAACAAACTACAACCAAGATAAATTTAGAAACACATATAAGCCTTACATTATTCGCTACTTTAAGACGCTTTCAATTGGTAGGATTATTGGAATCACCGGCCTTCTCTTTCTTTTTAATGTAGCTAGAAAGAGGCAGCATCATTATGTGTGAAGTTAGAAACGTTACAGTTTTTGTACCAACATAACGACACACAAACCAGATAAACAATCGAGTTGTCGCTATCGAGGGCGTTTAGCTCATGGTACGTGATTATTAGATGTCTATTCGATGGTCAGTTTGCTCGCTATCGACTACGGTAAGATAGTAAAATGTTTCGATAGCAACTCATGGTAGAGGTACAGGTCTCTGTTGATGGCTATTATATTTATGTCGATGGTTTTTTAATATTCTAGTAGAATAATGGAGTGAGTGAAAACTTCTTTAGCCTCGTTGTGCATTTTATGAGATGGGAAAAACAATTGAACTCGCGATACAGTTACCGTTACCGACACTGCTGTATATAAATATGTATATGTCGTGTTTGAATGTAATCTTTGTTCAGTTTTCACTTCAATCGGAAGTCCCGAAGATCGAATGCCATTTACGATATCGCGCTGATCCATCGTTAGACTCAACTTTTAGAGAAGCCGCTAATCACTTGTACTAAAGAAAGCGTTGCTCCGCCGGCAACCATCGGTAATGGCAAAGTAACAGAAACCGTAATTAATGAATAAGCTTTGGTTTAGTACTGTCGGTGCAAGACGTTTTATCTGCAAATGTAATGTTCTAACTTTTTTATATAAAATACGTTGAACAGTGCCTGGGTGTTTTCTATTTTGCGCTAGCTCGCAGAAGCTGACAATAACCATATCTGCAAACTGCAATTGCTCGCTAGCGATCTATTATAAGAGAAACCATGGTTTTGTACTAGCGTCGCATCCCAAGCGGCCTCGGATGCCTGTTTAGTCTGGTGTTTAGACCAACTGTTTAGTCTGGTCTGTTTGACAACAACGTTACGTAAAACGAAGATAAAATATGTATTTTGAAAACTAGATGCGAAACCTTCGCTCGACGTCACGTCGCCATTGATAAACGTACAGAGCTACGAAGCAGCCGCATGATGTAGAGTGATTAGCGGCTCTTTTGATGTTATCATGTATCAGTATCAGCCTGTATCACATATTATGTAGTATCAGCGCCACACGCTACACATGGTTAAATCCTCAAAGGCTACACTAGACATCGTTTCTAATACTACATTATGGTTCTGCGCTTGCCCTTAAGACCAGTAAGGCAGATACACCTTCAGGCCAACTGCCGTAGGCTCATTATAGAAATAAGAAATACGACGCTAAAAATAAAACACTTTTTTACCTAAATTGTAAGGTAACCACCACCACCAAATGGTTATTGAGCACTAGGATTTAGATTGAATAAAGCTGTTATTTTGGGTTTTTAATTCTCGTGACATATTGAAATAAATAAACCTAATGTCAGCCTCAGCTGGCCTCTACAGCCTACCGAAAATTTGGACTAGTGCAGAAGACGGCACATGACTCTATTGACCTAAACTCACTAACAACACTTACACATGCATTCAGACAACGTAGTATTGGCAAACGAAGGCCCACGACTGTCCTAACACACAAACACCCAACCCCTCCAACGTTTAACACTACTAGCGACCCGCCCCGGCTTCGCACGGGTACAATGCTGATACTAAATATACTAAGAAAATGATTATTGTGGGTTATTGCTAAGAGATAGACAAATGCTATTTCAGACTTTTTGTAGACCTTTTGAAGGAGTACAATACTGCTGTACATTATTTTGATCTAGCTCAGCTAGGATTCAGCCAGCGTATGCAGAGTAAGCGCAAAAAATGTGTAAATTTGTGACATTACATTAGAAACTTAAAATGGTCAGTGTTTCTCTGCTATTTTATGCACGTATCCTACTAATCTGGGGGCACGGCAGTGCCCCCGCCAAGTCGAGCGCGAAGCAAACACTGCCGTACCATCCTTTACTGGAACCATTTCGCCGCATTTTCAGGCTCCTATTTGAGAACCTCTAGATAAGACCAGAACGCTGAAATTTTCGTCATCTAGTAAGCTATAATCGCGTACTTAAAATCCAAAATTTCAAGTCTGTACGTCATTTAGTTCCGAAGTTAAGCGAAAGCAAAGTTTCGCATTTACGACACTCATTCACTCACTCATGATCATCAAAATAGAACTAGTACTTCCCATAAACTCAGAGAGCTGAAATTTGGTACAGACTTAGGGTTTAATGGCCACATAAAGGGAAAACTATAAAAACTAGGAATATCGAAAATCTGGGGTACCTTGTGGTATACCTGGTTATTTAAAAACACGCCTTTACAAAAAAAAACAACTTTGTTTGCCTCTTCATTTGAAGTCAAAAATCGAAGGTCTGAAGTATCTGATGAAGAACCCTCAGCTTGTCCCAGCTGTATAAGAGATATAGTAATGCCCCTTTCTACTATTGGTACACAAAATAAAGTGGCCAAGTGCGAGTTGGACTCGCCCATGAAGGGTTCCGTTGCAGCAAGTAACATAATACATATAGTACACATAGTTCGTTGTAACTTTGATCGAAGTTTTAATAATAGTGTATTTATGACGTACCAAAAAAAAACTACTCATCAGATCGAGTTCAAACTAATTTTCGTTGGTAGTTTACATGGTAATGTACATCATATATTTTTTTTAGATTTTTCATTCTCTTACTTTAGAAGTTAGAGGGGGGGGGGGCACACATTTTACCACTTTGGAAGTGTCTCTCGCGCAAATTATTCAGTGTAGAAAAATGATGTTAGAAACCTCAATACCATTTTTGGAGACCTATCGATAGACATCCCACACGTGTAGGTTCGATGAAAAAAAATATTTTGAGTTTCAGTTCTCAGTATGGGGGGCAACCCTAATTTTTCTTTTTTTTTATTTTTTTTGTTCAAATCTTAATGCGGTTCACAGAATACGTCTACTTACTAAGTTTCAACAGTATAGTTCTCATAGTTCCGGCAAAAAGTGGCTGTGACATACGGACGGACAGACAGACAGACAGACAGACGTGACGAATCTATAAGGGTTCCGTTTTTACGTTTTACGGAACCCTAAAAATCGACTGTCATTGCAAAAATCCAGCATAGTGGGACACATCTTCTAATTTAATCTAGCATATTGCTTCCCACTACTGGGCGAATGTTGCTAATATACAAGAATCAGAACCGGAGAAAAAAAAAATGTGTCAAATAATACATCTAATATAATAAATCGATAAGTCCACGTTTCTACAAAAAGAAGTGAAATCCCACCAAAAACATTCTGTAAAAAACTAGCCAAGTCTCGATGTAGCTGCATATTTATCTCTAAAAAGTAATGAAATCTAGATAAAGCTGTGCCAAGTCTAAGGTACCTTACTGCGATTTCTTTATTAATATAGTTAATGTTTTGTGACTTGGCCGTTGAACATTCTTATACGTTAGTGGATTCAAGTAAATTTTGTTGACACGTTATGTTGTATCTGTTATAACTACTTATGTTTGTACTTGTTAAGCGAGATAATACCCTATACTGGTATTGGTATTTGGACGCTAGTGTCTCATATTAGGCTGTTGTTAATCAACAACCACACATGCATGCATTTAACAGCAACACCTGCGTTCAGCATAGAATACTGACTTCTGCTCTATTTTTTTTGGGAGCGTCAAATCGACCACCTATCTAACATAAAATAGACGTACAGACGGACTTCTATCAATAAATAGAAGTCCGTCTGGACTGGAAATATTTTTTTAAACTGTTTGTTTCCGGCTCGCCTACACATAAGTATTATTGAAATTCTTTATTGTTCACACCATATACATACAATTCAATTTAGGGAAAATAGTAAGACAAAAACAATTGACTGGTTATTGAATCAACGTTTTCCAATTGGCCATTTTCCATCATCAATGGTGGTGGTTCTGGCGACAGATTGGTGCAATGGTGTCATGGAGCACCTGGTTTTGTACCCTTGTGTACCCTTCAACGGCCAATTCACACAACATTAACTATTATATTAAAGAAATCGCAGTAAGGTACCTTAGACTTGGCACAGCTTTATCTAGATTTCATTACTTTTTAGAGATAAATATGCAGCTTCATCGAGACTTGGCTAGTTTTTTACAGAATGTTTTTGGTGGGATATTATAAACGTCAATGTATGGATGTTTGGATATTTGGATGTCTTGGATGTTTGTTGCTCAATCACCTCCTAACGTATGAACGGATCGGGCTTAAATTTGGAACACAGATAGATTATAGTCTGGAAGAACACATAGGCTTTTTATCCCAAAAAAACAACGGGAACGGGAACTTCGCGGGGCGCTGCTATTTATACATATAAACCTTCCTCTTGAATCACTCTATCTGTTAAAAAATCCCGCATCAAAATCTGTTTGGTGGTTTTAAAGATCTAAGCATATAATAGGGACGAACAGACGCGGGATGCGACTTTGTTTTATACTATGTAGTGATGATGATATGGAATGCTTGTGATGTAACAACGAACGACAACACAGTTTACTACGAGCGAGCGATTAGCGCCCCATTGAGCCGAGCGTGGCATTGTGACCGGCCGTATAATACACGTAACTATAACTACCTACTATCGATCAACATTCTGATAACACGGCACCGAGTGCGGCCAACAATGCAGCAGGAAGGAAGCTATAAACCATTTTGCAATTGGTAACGGGAAAGGGGAAACAAAATGTTATATCAGGTGATCAAACAAGCATAATCAACCCACTTAATGTTTCACACTGTTGTAATTCGGGACTAAAAAGGGGGAAAAAATGTATAGGTCACCTGTAGAGCTACAAGTATACTGCTACTAGTACCCCCTCGGTTTTAACAGCATAGTTCTCTACAATGTCGCTGGAATGAACCAAAAAAGGCACATCATCATCATCAGCCGCAAGACATCTACTGC
This sequence comes from Ectropis crepuscularia, assembly GCA_963693475.1. Taxonomy (NCBI): domain Eukaryota; kingdom Metazoa; phylum Arthropoda; class Insecta; order Lepidoptera; family Geometridae; genus Ectropis; species Ectropis crepuscularia. Next base: position 20,870,126 of record OY856361.1, on the reverse strand, counting down.
AGAACATAGGCCTCCCCCCTAGATTTTCACAACGAACGGTCCTGCCTAACCCGCAATCAGCGGATTCCGGCGACCTTTGTGAGGTCATCTGTCCATCTAGACTCTAGAATCTAGTGTTGGACCGCCTCCCTCTAGAATCTAGAGGGAATGGGTCCAACACTGCGTCTTCTGGCTAAAAAGGGCACAACGCGGTTAAAAAAGTCTTCTTAAATAAACTATGTAAACAAACATTATGTTTGAAGTATGTATGTGGGTCGCGGGTCACGACCGCCGGCCGGCCGGGTAGTTACGTCAGCGGACATCGAAAGTGGTCTCAGCGGTTTTGACCCGCAACACGTTTGCCTACACTCCTTTTTCTTAGTTAGGGTTGCCAGATGGTCGGGAATCGTCTGGATTGACCCGACATTTCATGTGATGTTCACATTCTCGACAAATAAACGTACCTATCTTATCATCATGTTCTATCTAACGCAAATATAATTATAATTTTAAAATAGCACACACTCTGGTCAATCCTCGGGCGCCTCGTGGCTAGTTAGCAACGTATTTTTTTATTATTATTTAAAAAGCTGTTTATTTTAACTTTTTGACGTGACAACGTCTTATAATTCGATGAAACCGGCTGCACGCACGAAAATACATGACGTCATGCACCGTTACCGCCGTTACCTCGCCGCATGACGTCATGCGGCGTTACCTCGCTCTAAGGCGTAGTTGAAGTTGTCACGTTCAACTATCGTCAGTAAACCGACTTTACAGACAACCATTTTTTTATTATTTAACTGTAATTTTAACTCATACATTTTCATTTCCCCAGACAACATCCCCAAATTCCCGATATTTTGAAATCTTATTCAGATATTTAGGTTTTTCGATCTGGCAACCCTACTTTCAGTGTTGGCAAACATGTTGAGGACGAATTAGCAATATTATCATTACGAATCATCTGCCTGTTCCACCCGCTTCGAATTATGAAATGGCTCTCCTCTCGTTGGGCGTTTCCACACTGGATGATAACTGCACGTGTATCGCAGGTCTGGTATTTTTATGCAGAGCTTATAATGGAATGACCAGTTCCTCAATTCTACGCGTACGTAGTCGCGAGCTGATCGGAGTTTTTTTTGTAACCAGATTGGGACGATAGACGATATCACGGTCCAACGCTAAACCATCCAAACTCTGTCCAAGCTGATATAAATTAAATCCTACTAAAATTGCAAATGTCAAAGTTTAGATAAGTGTAAATCAATCACGTCGTAACGTCGAAAGGAACACAAATAGATTACTTACAGCCTGGAATATCACATAGGGTAAGTACTACTTTTTACCGCGGGAATGGGTGAAACCACAGGGCGTTGCTACTGCTGATATCTTTAATTTTTTTTTAACTTTACTGGTGTGCATAATAAAGTGTTTCTGTCTGTCTGTCTGTCTGATAGTAAATAAAATAATCAATAACTAATAACTTACTATGACTGTTAAGTAAGTACAGTACAAGCTCACCCCACGTGTGTGCACACCACAGATGTGTGCATGCGTGTGTGCGCGCGAGATGCCCGGCTGCCCTTGGCATTATTACGGCGCGGTGACATCATCACTGATTCAATATGTTACACGTACCGGCCCGAGACACGGCAACGCTCACAGTGGCGACACTATCGCATAATCTTCTACTTTTTAAGAATTAGAATAACATGAAAAGCAAAACGAGTTTTCATAGCCAATGGCTAAGAAAGAGGAAAGAAGAAAGAAAACATGGTAAGACAGACATCAAGGGCATGGTCCTTTATCTGTACGATATTTATTACAGTCGTACAGTGAGGTTTAAAATTTCTTTACTTTGATTCTACAGATTTGTTTGCTCTTGTTTTATTTTACATTTTATTCACTACACGTGTAAATTGTACGTTCATAATATAATAATCTACTTGGACTTTGTACGTTTCATCTCATTTCATTTGACCAGCTTCGTGGCTCCTGGGCTTTAACTATTGGGAGAGAAGTCCTCGAGTCCCAGTGGATTGCTTATTAACCGGAAACATTACCATTCAAACAGGAAGACAGTAATGTTGAATGTTGGAACAACACTGCATGCACTGCATGGTGTTATATTCTAGCAAAGTTGCGATGTTACTCGGGGCGTCGCAATACCGTTGTGTTAAGTTAAGTAGGAAGTACGATGGAGAAGTACGACACCTTTGCCAGTAATTCAACTGCCAAGCAGTAAAGTGAAAACTTCCTGTTTCAGTTTGAAGGGCAATGTTTCCAGTGAAATTACAGGGCATAAGTACAGACAAAACATCTAATAAATCTGGGTGTCGAGCGTAATGCACTAGGCAATGATTTGGACTCTTCGTATTTCAATACTCGTAGTTGCCTGACACTGTGCTGTTATGGGCAGGCAAGTAGCTTACCATCAGGCACATGTCCTACTACTCATCTCTTAACACTACCCTATAAAATAAAATAAAAATTGGCAGTCATAGGAACTGCCGATAGAAGTAAAAACTTATAACTCAGAGTTTGATAGCTTACCTTGGAAACTACACGGGTGTAACCGTAGGACATGGCATGGCCATCTAGAAATGCGTTAGCATTTCCCATTGGCTCACGTATTTCTAGATGGCCATGCCATGATGACGAGGCCACGCCCTTTCAGCATTTCCAATTGGCTGACGCATTTTTAGATGCCTAATCGGCAAGATCCCGAGTTTAACCGAAGATTTCTTATTATACCCGACCGTGACGGTAGAATTCAATTTACACCCAACGAAAAATTTGTCTAGGCGCGCCTAAAGAAGCTTTCACTTCAATAATAAATAGTTCAACTAATTCGTCACAGCGGCTACGCTTGAGCAGTGGCGCCGATTCTATACCATGTCGGTTCACTTCGATATGAGTATGACGGCTCCGACAACGCCGCCCGCGTCGCGGTGCCGAAGTACCGTTGCTTGGAACAATAGGGCACGGGACAGGTGTTTGATTCGCTAAAAATAACAAACTGTACGACAAATGTAATTAATTTTAATTCTATGGAAACTGACGTAGTTGTTACAATTGTATGATAGATGACGTACAACTCGCATATGAAATGGTATCGAAAGGAACGACGTTTTGCGCGCACTCTCTTGAAAAAGATCGCAGAATGCGGCCTAAACTTTAATTGGATAGGACCAACCATATCGTACGTGAGGAAACCGTCATTAATTAAAAATGCTCACCGACAACGGTAGTTTTCACAGAATGAAAATAAATTACAGTTTTCTCACATTATATGTTACACTAGCAGCGCCCCGCGGTTTTACCCGCGTAGTTCCCGTTCCCATCGTTCCCGTTATTATCCCGGGATAAAAAGTAGCCTATGTGTTCTTCCAGACTATAATCTATTTGTATTCCAAATTGTTCAAAATTTTCTTTTCAAAAAATTCAAAATATTCCAGCCTGATCCGTTCATATGTTACGGCGTGAGGCGTGATTGAGCAACTAACATCCAAATATCCAAACATCCATACATTTACATTTATAATATTAGTAGGATCAGTGGGATTTTTGACGAATCCACGCAACGAATCCGTTAACAAATTTTCATTCCGTAATCATCAAACGTAATGAATTACTAATTACTAAGTATTACCTACCTATTTTTGTGAAACTGTTTAGTAAGTTTAGATCACGATCGCGTCCTGTATTATGTTAACAAACGGCTGTGAAGTTTCTCCCACGTTTCCCACTCACAGTAGCAAGTAGACTTTCCCTCGTCAATATGTAGCAGTACCTCGCACCAGTGTATGATAAGAGTTGTAAACAGTAACAGCCGGCGATTACGCTAATTGCACATCCGTTCCCGCGGCCGCGCCGGCGCTACCGGCGGCTGCGGCCGCGGTACACAAATTCCCTCGCCACGAGGGAATGTGTGATGAAAACATGAGATATAATGTTAGATAGGTAAATTACTAGCAGCGCCCCGCGGTGTTACCCGCGTAGTGCCCGTTACTTTTATTTTGCCGGGATAAAAAGTAGCCTGTGTGTTCTTCCAAGCTATAATCTACCTGTTTTTCAAATGTCGGCCTGATCCGTTCATGCGTTACGACGTGATTGAGCAACAAATCATCTAAACACCCATACATAGACATTTTTATAATAGTAGTAGGATTAGAGCGGCCTTGAATGAACGTGACGATATAAAGGCTGAGATAATAACAATAATCATGTTCAGGTTTTAACAATATAGATTTGACACCAAGCTAAACGAGTACCAAACGAGTTTCAGTCGCGCGCATACATGAAAAAGGCCGCAGTATGCGGCTGAAACTCGTTTGGTACTCGTGATCGTGATTTTAATACCTCTAGATCTACAGTTTTCGGACGTTACGAAGTTGTTCATTGTAAAGAAAAACATAAAAACCCAAACACTAGACAGCCGCAGGTTGGGACTGCAGAATGAGGATTCTCCTGACAATGCTTGCTGAGTCGAGATAAAACCATATTACTATCCATACTAACAGTAGATCTAAGTGCAGTGTTGGGACGCACACGGATATGGATATGGATATATGCGAGACGTTTACGTAGGCGAATCGTCGAAGATAGTTTGGTTATACAAGGTTACGCTGATTGGGTAAATTGTTTACTGATAGATGATAGAATTTTTTTGGCGCTGCGCAAACATATACACTTTTTGTTTCCGACTTGGCAGACCACCACAGGGAACTGTGTGTAGTTGCTGTGTCCTGTACTCCTGTAGCGGCGATCGTACGTTTTGCGCAGGGAATTGATGCACTGGTTCTAATCAAATAACCGATACATCGGTTGCTTGTATCTTTTGTCTGACACAGGACACAAAAGTGTCCACACTTGCGCCCTGCCTAAGACAGCGACTAAAACTGTGATTACTGATTAGGATACTCTGTTTACGTAACACATGACATATGCATTTAGTTGTGATTCGCAAAGGAAGCAGCAGCTTTGTCCAGGGATTAAACGTCAATCGGTCCGTGCTATCAGGCGCTGATGTCATTGTTATCTTTACACCTCTTATCTCGAACATTTACTTGGCGTATTTTTGGCGATTCGCGTTTTGAATGTTTTTTATAGCACTGATAGCACAATGTAAGTAAATTTATGTAGTCGAGTCGCTGGGTTATCTTGAGCCACAGAGAACCAGACCAATTTGAGTAACGGTTTAGGGCCCTGCGCTATCACTATCCCAAAGTTCGCTAAGCAGTTGAGGCGATCTGAGGGCAACGAAGAGGTGAAAGATAAAACACGTGATAAATTCCCACAGTACAATAAATAGGTACTTCAATTACTGGCCGTAATCTCCTCGTTTGATGATCTTTTTACGTGCCATCGGCGGAATTGTGAGGCTAAACACATTTAGCCACAAGAGAGTCAATATCAATAGTTGAAGTACAGTTAAAATTATATAGTACATTCATTTACTATGTAATTTTATAGATACAAATGTATGTGTGTTTTAAGGTGGTGGTAACCCAGGTAATTTACCTGGGTTACCACATTAGTTCTTAATCCACGGTTTACACGGCGGGGCGCGCTAGTAAAATATGTTTAGGAAACTGTGCAGAGCTCCACGATTTCATTTATTTTTATTCCTTCTCCTATTCTGTTCTTAAAATCCGTACGAGTCATCCTTTCGTACCTGAATTCATTTATCCAAAGATTGGGATCTCCCAGCTCCATTGTGCCCCGAGAGACAACGTTGAACTATCGAAAGCCGGATTGAATTGGCGTTCTCCTGCAAACCTATAAATTATAATCGATACAAAAATCAGCGTGAATCCCCCTTCGACGCAACGTCGCTTACCATCAGTCAATCTAATCAAACATGGAACTGCGTGCGATAAAAAAGTAAATACCGTCAAGTAGCTAGTAATGTTTGACTGCATGTTTTTAAATTGATCATTCCGTTTTATCCCTAGGTAAAGAATAAGTAAATATAGATCAGGGTTTTCCGCACGGTTCCTTTGTACCAATCGTAAACAGATGAGGTGTATGTTAGCTATGGCGACATAGTGATGTGCCGCGACAAAAGTATGACACTTCCGCAAGAGCGACAAGACAGGAGCGATCAGACCCGTGCTTTCGGTGGAAAGCGTTTGTTCTAACTCTACACGTAGTATATGTAAACTCTTTGCTAGTAATGCACGAGTGCATATTTTAAATTTGTCATTCCATTTTATCCAATGCGCGTAGGGTATTCTAATTCCGCGGGCGGCGGCGGCCAGAGCGTTCAACTTTTGAGACATCGTGACTTGCACGAACAAACTCCAGCCCCGATATGGGATTGCAGCTATGACGTCACGGAGCTGACGCGCAGCTGTGCCCCGGATCGAAATAAATAGTTTATTGCTTCTTTTGTATCGATTATTATCGACACTATCGGAGTTCTCGATTCTGGCTGGGAGGCGGGCCATTAGAGGTACTAACTTTTAGTAGTGATAGGACTCTTAGCAGAGTCCGCCAGGGGACGTACCATACCTTTGCAAGTTATTCTACCACCAAACAGTAATGTGCAAATATCCGGGTTCCGGTTTGAAGGGCAATGTTTCAAGTGATATTACAAGGCATATAAATAAAACATCTCATATCTGTGCTAATGTGTGCTAATGATTTGGACTCTTCACGTTTCAATAGTTGCATGTTATTGTGCTATTATAGGAAACCATGTTACTTACTATCAGACACATGTGTAAATTGTACATTTATGAATAAAGAACTTTGACTTTAGAAAACAAAACTAACAACTTTTCATATTTCTTTTTTTACCCTTAGCACGGCTCGAAAAGATTTCTATTAACGATAAGGCCGCCATCTGTCACACTAGGCTTCGAGTGCATAAAGTGTTTCAACTTGTGAATTATTTTTATTTGTTGTTTAATTTAGTGTTTCTATCTAACGCAATCACTGCGTCTGTAGAATGTCACCATATTTTAGCAGAAGTACCAAATTTGCGGTATTGGAATGAGTTGGGTCCTTTCATTTACAGATGAGTGTTAAAAGTGTTTTTTTATATGTTGAATAGTAATAAGCATAGATCCGCCTGATGGTAAGCTGTAGTCGTCGGTTATGAGCATCTGCAACATGCTGACGACGATAATTGTTTATTCAAAGTTCGACAGTTTGAAGTTTATTCGTCCGGTTTTTACGAGAATCATAATGTACTCGTAAATTTCAAACTACAGATTTCTGAATGAATTTCTGAACACCGCCAGTAAGCTGGGCACGATTCCAACTGGCAGTGGTCTCTTAAAAACTTGACTATCTCTAGATATCATTCATCGGTCTGAGGACAATAGAGATATTATTTCTGTAAACAATTACAATAGAATACAATTAGATAAATACAGTAGTGTAGTTTTTATTGCAATTAAGTATAATTATAAAGGCTGCACTCGTGTAAGAAAATAGATTGGTTTGTTGTAAGTGGCTCGGAAAAATAAAATGACAAAACTTTTCCTTTTCCTGGATACGTTCAGGAATTACATTACAAAATCCAAAATCTTCGTTTTTTCGTTGTTGTACGCAATGTATGTTGTATGTTGTACGCAAATAAATATATCTTTATCTTTATCTTCGTTTTTTTGTATAAAACTATTACAAACGTTGACTACGTTTGTAATAGTTTTTTTACAATGCACAGAAATCGAATACCTTGCGTAGTTTTTTTTTAAATAAAGAGGGACGAGACGAGCAGGACATGTGCCTGATGGTAAGCAACATGCCTGCCACATAACAACACAGTGACACGCAGCTATTGGAACATGAAGAGTCCAAATCATTACCTAGCACTGCACTGCGCTCGTCACCCAGATAGCTAAGTTATTATATCTCTATGCCCTGTAATTTCTCTGGAAACATTGCCCTTCAAACCGGAACACAGTAATGTTTGCCCATTACTGCTTGGCGGCAGAATAACTGGCAAAGGTGTGGTCCTTCCCCAGGCGGACTCTGCCAAGAGTCCTACCACTACAATCACTACAATTAGTAATTGAATTGTGGCGTCCTCATATCACTACGAGTATAAATTGATTTACTAACCCACCCAGCGCTGTAGGTAGGCAGTGTCACATTTCACGCGCAAATTTCCCCCCAAATTCGATGATTCGGTCCGTTACAATCGATTTAGTTCCATTGACGGGAGAGATCGATCAACTATCAATATCGAGTTCTGATTGCTTGCGTCTATGTTCAAATTAAACAGCGTGACAAACTTGTCTGACTCGCTGAAAGGTGTCGCTATTGTCGCATTCCCACACCCGACGGTAACAACATTGGTTTTTTAGCTTTTGGCCACCGGGCCCAGATAAGTTTGTTGACGCACGAGATGTTTTTAACTTTTCTTTTCTCAAGTCGGGTCGTAGGAAATTAATGATTGAACGCAACTGTGCAAAATTGGATGACGTATTTTTAGTGGGATGTAAATACAAAATGAATTGGATGTAGCGTGGTATGTGCAGGTTTACTACGCTATTTCTTAACATTAAATGATTTTATTTTATCAAAAATGTGGTTAACCACCGTCTCGTCTGATTTAAGGCAACGATGCGCTCAAAGGTAGAGCGGTGCTTACTTAGAAAACCATCCACTCCCGATTTGAAAACACTCAGATTGTATTCATAGGGGAAGACCCATTCAGGTAACGTATTCTATCGCTTGGTTTTACGTCTTCGTTTAATGAAAGTTGAAGCTGTTTCGTTTGAGTTCTGCAGTATTCGTCAAACCGAACTCATAATATCTGAGAATCATCGCTATCACTCATCCTCAATCATCTTTCGACAAAAAAAGTATAAAACTACAATGTAGTTTGATTCCACTTTCGAAATAAGAAAATTTAAACTGCAGAATGTATTGCCTGAGTAATTTCATGATGGATAAAATATCGTTGTTTTTAAATCGAGAATGAATCGGTTTTTTCTAGATTAGCACGCTCCAGAGCAGACCGCATCGTCACTTAAGTTCAGGCGTGTTGGTGTCAAGCGCAAACCTATTAATGATAAAAAATACTTGGCCCATGCAAATATGAGCTTCGATGCTACAAGTACACCAAATCAATTACATTACGTCCAAGACAAAACCTTAGTAAAGAACTATTTGAAAGAAATTTTACTAGATTACATTACCGAGTAAGGAAAATTGAAGAGCTGTCGTCATCAAGATGAAGACGTGTCCGACCATTGAGGCCCACAATGGCCGTCCACGGTCGAGCGGCCGAAGTGGCGCGACTAATCAGCGGCTTGAGACAGCCCGCCGACAATAAACGTGACACACGGAACCGCTCAATGAACTCGTCACTACAACGAACCTAATGCCAGCTAACACTGCGACCATTCTTATCGCGAGCAAACATCGGTGTTGTGAGACATCACATTAAACAGATGATAAATAACCTCGTGTTGTCGCCCTGGCAACACTGCACTGGTTTTGCTGCATTCCGGGCGTTTTGTGGCGAACGTCGTTTCCGGAACCTGAAGAGTTTGGCGATTCTACTCGAACTTATTAGGCCACTTTGCCTTCAGCTGCCAACGAAGCAACAAGTCTCCAAGGAGTCTGGGTCACTTCCTTAAGTATTCCGCAAGTAAAAAGAGTAGGTTGAATATTGTTTCACTCGTTCGCCACCCTCAAAAATCTTAAGTCTCAAGTGTTGTTTGATTTGATTTGATTTCATTAAAGTATCGAGTTTAAAATTGATGCATGCAAGTGATTGAACCATTATGTTTAAAGTTTTAGCTATATTTGACAAATGAATAAAAGTATTTCAAGATGTGTACAGATGTTAACTAAATCAATAAACGTATATATTACCCATGAATAACGTCATTTCTCTTACTCGTGTTCTGTGAGATCTTTAATCGAAAATTCCGAACCATGAAAGCAACTAAGAAAATACTATAATGCCCGAGCTACACGTAGATAAAATTTCCAGCTAGGATAGCAAGTAGCTAGTGTTAGTAAGCTAGGTAGACACAACTAGCGTTGCGTAGCGTTGTCTACACGAAGCTAGATGTACTAGTGACCTTTTATTATTATAAGTTAGAACGTCCGATTGTCAAGAATGAGATTGTTTTTCAATTACTACTCCCCTCCTATTATTTTCCAAGTGTCTGTCATTGATGTGAATTCTGTGACTATCACTAACTTTACTGTAAAGTACGCTGAGATGTTCCAAGTACAATCTATCAGAATCTGTCCTTGGGGAAAAGGTTTTGATATCCGACAACTGGAACGTAAAATGAGCTGATTATGTTTTATGTCTATGGTCCGCTTGCAGAGCAAAAAGTCATCTATCAGGTCGACGATATCAGATCCATTACAAGCTATGCACGGTTAAGATTAACTTAGAACCGACAAGAATAGCATAAGGGAGAGGACTCCAACCAGTAATATTTAGACATGGGTCGAAACAGATTGATAACGATGGTCCATGATCAGATCTGAGAATAGAGTTTTTTGAGTGACAAGTTTTCGATTGAATTTCAATTCAACAGTTCGTGCATAACGCCGTTGAATCTCACTTGTAATTTTACTCTGTCATTAATTTAGTATCAAGGAATCAATATTAATCTAGCAATGAATGCCAATGACTACTTAAATCCGTTCAGACGAGATTGAGCGATAAAAACTGAAACTTTGCCATTATTTATAATTTTAGTAGGGTAGTCTGGAAGAGCACATAGACACATACGTTTTATAGCTGGAAAACTATGTAGATTAGAACTACATGGGTAAAGCCGCAAGACGCTGCTAGTGAATGATAAAGCTGACCATACACAGTTATGGTCCCATATCCGTGGTTATGACACATGTGCAAATCGGAAGTAGTATATTTTCCGGACGCGACCAGCCTGCGCAACGAATGGAACTGTGGACGCAAACGAGCGATTTATGACGCCGGACACTTTAATGGACGATATTTCACGCCAGATTAGATTAATGTCGAAACAAATCAATAAAATAGGAATCGCTATACTCGTTAATAGTCAGAACGAATAGATGAGGAAATACCCGTTTGGAAATATACCAATGTTGTGACAATCGCCGTGAAGGTAAACAGTGGAGCGTGAACAAATTGGGAATTGAATATTAATCGTAGGTACTTTTATGAGGGACGTGAGGAAACAAGACGTGAGCCTGACGGTAAACAACACGCCCGTCTATGATACAACAGTAATAATTATAAATTAGTGCACAGTGCAACGAACCTATTTCAACTTGAAGAGTCCAAATCGCTACCTAGTCTGTGCTCATACCCCAGAGAAATAAGACGATTCATTTCGTTCTCTGGAAACGTCCTTCAAACCAGGACGTCTACTCTGTTTCTACGAAAACGAAATTTCGAAAAAAAAACTCGCGACTTTCCTTCTCTCGTTCTACTTCGTTTCGTCCGATACAACATTGTTTGACGTTTAAATGTTCTAAGCATACTCTAATTAGAGTAGGCATAGATCATAGATCATTTAAACGGACAAAACGACGGATCGAAGTAGAATCGGAGTTGGAAAATCGCGAGTTTATTTCGAAATTACGTTTTCGTTGAATTAGATTATACGTCCAGAACGCAGTGATATTAGCACATTACTAATTGACGGTAGAATAACTAGCAAAGTTGGTGCGTCTCCAGACGGACTCTGCAAAGAGTCCTACCAGTACAAGACTATGCTATTCTAACATTTGTCACAGTTATTTAGGTTAACGTCTATAATAATAATAATCGTTTAATAAGAACCTCGTGAAAGCCGAGAAGGACAAGTTGAGCAAGTACCTTGACTTGGCTCATAAGGTTACCGCCATGTGGGATGTTGATTCGACGATCATAGTCCCAATAGTCGTGTCGGCAAACGGCCTTGTAGCGAAAAGTCTCGACCAACACCTCAAGAGACTTTCGCTAGACGGCTGGATCAAGGGTCAGATGTAGAAGGCGGTCATCCTCGACACAGCGCGCATCGTCAGGAGGTTCCTCACTCTGCAGCCCTAACCACCGGTAGCTTGGGCCCTGCCCCGCTGCTGGCGGCTATCTAGGTTTCGGTTTTTATAATGTTTTATGTTGTTTTTTAAGCTTTATATTAATATTGTAAAAACTTGAATCTAAGAAATCAAATAAATGACTGGATAATCGTTTCTTCTTTCATACAAGCCAGCTACATTTTTTTAATACTGTTTAAACAAATAATATTGTAGTGTGAATTGAAACACCGTGTAAACCATAAGTTAGCTAATTACTGTGATTGAGATTGAGTGAGCGCCATTAAAGTGATTAAGAGCCAGGAAGGCGTCTGACGGCTGCGCCGGCGCCGCCGAAACAAAGACTTGACAAATGGTCTCGAGAGAGTTCAGTAAGCCGGCTGAAAACGGAGCTTCTACGTGAGACAGACATGAGAATAGCTAGGCTTTGGAATGCGTTGCCTGAGTGGGTTTTCACGAAGTCGAGAGCCGAACACACTTAATGTCGATTTAAATAAAGCTTGACTTTTTGGATCAAAGACGTTATAATTTGGCAACTTACTACGGTCGTCACCGACAGATGCGATACGATGATTATTCCAATGCCTCCTGGCAAATTAAGATGGCGGGCGGAAACGAAAACTACTGGATCAGACAGAGTGGTGCATTATGGGATGCCAACGTCCAGCAGTTGTCGACTTACACAGGCTGATGATGATAATGAAACAAGAGCTTCCTTTTAAAAGTATTCGCCTTTGTTGGATGGCTCAGTATTTATCACAGTACGTGTCTAATGGTGCGTGATTTACTTCAGTTTAGTCTGGGCACGCCACCGCCGCGCCGTCGGGTTTAATGGCTGCATCAGCAAAGGTTAACGAGTACATTCATTAAAATAAATAAATACACAAAGGTCATTTTAGAATCACCTGACATTTAAAATTACAAATGTGTGAAATAGATAGCTTTTCTGACCAATGTCATAGCAAAGACAAGCGATAGACCAATAGCAATGGAGAATAATGATTTCAGCTACATAGGACCGCTACATACTCGTATTACAAAGCACCTACACCACAACTTTTTAATCAATCTATCGCGAAAAAGGAACGGATATGTTGCCTTTATAATTCCCACGATGATGGCCAAAACACTGTGTTCTAATTTGAACAAAAATGTCAGGTAGCTAAAAGATTTCGTTATTTTTTAATATTAATGGGCTTACATTTGAACTTAATTTATCACATTGATGCAGTTAAAGCCGAAGGTGTAACATGTTCAGAAGATGCCTACTCGCTCTTCGTTTTAATTGACGAAGCGCTGACATTGTCATGCACACAGCCTTTCGCCATAGGCCGTGACTTTAGCGCTTGTTCAGCCTAAGTGCTGATTGTCACTCACTCATCATCTCACCTCGCTTGTCCTCTCACTCAAGTCTGGACTTTCGGTATGAATCGCGGGCGCCTCTACCAGGTCTACCTTCTACCAGAACAAAAGCAAAAGTCGGTGATGGATCAACACGCCTTTCGGCTGACATGGCGCGGGTCAACGGCCGCGGCCGCAGACGGGGCGTTGCAGACGGGCGGCGCGGCGGCGGCGGCGCGGCGGCGGCACGCGATACTGCAGCACGCTGCACGAATGCAGCTGCTAGGTTCATTCATCGTGTGTTCAATGGCAGCGGCAGACCTCGGTACTCAATACTGTGGCATAAGTCAAGCCAAGGTATTCGTGAAGTTCACGATTTGAACTGAGACAAAACATTGTAATCTTACCATAATAATTATATGAGCTCTACATACCGCCTATAAAGCAACAGGTACCAGATCCTTCGCCATAGGGCCTTAGTACACACCTTTCGGAAAGCCAAGTCGATTCATGGTTTTTCCCACTCGCGGTAACATAAGGCCGATCAGGACGTCTACTCTCTTTCTACGAAAAACGTAATTTCGAAATAAACTCGCGACTTTTCTACTCCGGTTCTATTTCGTTTCGTCCGATCGAACATCGTTTGACTCTAACTAGAGTAGGCTTAGAATATTTAAACGGAAGAAACGACGGAGCGAAGTAGAACCGGAGTAGGCGTCCCGAGGTACCCACCCTTGCTCTACTAATCGTACGAGTTGCAGTTTCTCGTTGGTATGGTACGTCATTGATAAGCTTTGAGGTATGCTTCATGTACATTTTTAGGGATGCAATAAATAAAGTTAGTTAAATTTAAATGCAAATAGTATTGTGCCTTATCCGTTTGCCAAAATTTTATTTCAGTAGGCAGTAAACGCTGTCGCCGTTTAAAGCCAATTGCCATAGCTTCCTTTATAGACTTTACTGTAGCTCACAATAACCTTCAGTATCAAAACATAAAGACGACAAAATTCTGGAATATTCAATGTTGTACACTCCCCAGTGCCAAGTTATAAGTTCACGAGTACCAACATGCTAAGCAGCGATTCGCACTTTTGTTGTTGAGAATCTTTGCGTGGGCACATTATTATAGATTGCCGTGTAACTTACTTACATCTAAGATAACCGCTGCACGTAACTATGTTACTTGTTGCGGTGTTCCTTGCGGAGAGCCCGAACGGTCCGAGTAAACATCGATCGTAACAGGACCGCTCCACGTGCGGCCGACGCGCGTTTCCGCAGGCCGGGAGCCGGGACCTACAACCGCTACGTGGATATGGCGCTTCCTCCTCCCGTACGTGCCCGTGGCAGTAAAATGTCAATTGCTCACACAACAGCATTGTGTAATAATGCGCAAATTACGTCAGAGAAGATAGTATCCACACAGAGAAAATACGCCGTGTTGCATACGGATTTACTTCTCAGATTTCTTCTTCGCTTCTACGCTTTTTTTTCTTTTTTTTTTTATACTCTCACTTACACGAATGATATGATATGGGACTGTCAAAGCTATCTTTACTATTTAATGGCATTCAGGGTGCCCGAATTTGTTGTCAAGTGGTTACTTTATAGTAATTTAACAAAAAATATCCTGCGCTTGTGGACTAGAAAACTCTAGAAAACAATATTTTTCACATAAACGTAAAATGTTTAAATATTAAAAGAACGTGTAGTTTTCAATGGTAATATTAACGGTCACGATCATTTTTTCATCACGACACTAACTAATAAAAATGTTACGATACCGATGGAACATGACAGTCTACATTTTTAATTTTTTATATAATATTTTACGAAGAAAAAACGAGAAATATCACGACGATCAGGAACACGATATCGAATCAGACGATGATGCAAACACCAGAAAACGTTCCAACGACACGCAGAACGGTAGTAACAATTAAACATCACTAAAAGAAACGAAGCGAAATAAACGAGCTGATGAAATACCACCAGAGAACATAGACCTCATTCTGGTGATCACTAAACTCGCTCTCTCTATCGTTACTGCGAGGCGAAGAAGAGAGACTGGAGTATTCTCGAGTGCGTGAGAATCTGGTTGCAGATGATAAGGTGCTGCAATTAAAAGTAATGGCTCAATCGAAGCGATCCCCTGCGGGCGAGCGATCCTAACATCAACATCATTAAGTATTCATTACGGAGTCGGATTATGACAACATACCTTCTTATATGCTTACAATAACACTAAGGTGTATGAATCATAACATAATCTAAGAATAATAGCAAGACCGGTCAGGGGTTCCACGGGCTGAAAAGAATATCGCATTCACAAGCAAGAATATAACCAATCAGAAGCAAGGATTTTATAAATTTAGTAGCAAACCCAGCAATCGTTCTGGCCACAACAACAGGCAAATGACATTTCAAAGTGATGCGTTGCGTCACTTCATGTAAATTATTTCACGTCCACGACCGACGTCATTAATGTGAAATCATTACATTAATTACACAGGTGTTTTTTTTTGGATATTGTACATACAAAAAAAAGCGACTAAAAATGAAGAGGGCAAGAGAAGGCGTATTGTCAAACCTACCAATTATCCAAAACCAAATTCGTTTAAATATATCGAGCAGCTTTGGTACGTCTATGACATAGTGACACGAGAATTTTAATGAATAAATGTAATTCTACATTTTTATAAACTACTATTACCGAATCTAGTTTACCCCATACCTGCCTACCCCCATATCGGCCCTATAAAAACGGTCGCGCACTGGGCCTCTCTCTCTTTCTCTGCGTGGCATTCGGACGTGCTGGTTCTCTTGTATAAATTGTAGTAGCATAGTTGTTTTGGATAATGATCGGTAGATTTGTGTGATCGCTATTTTTAAAAAAGTTAACTAACTTAGGTTCGATAATACTACATTATCTAGGCGCAAACTAAGCAGAGCTTGCACTACGAAAGCCAGCTGATATAATATTATTTATTTGTATTTATAAGACAGTTAGTTATCTTTGTTAACCTTGAATAGTAGGCCAATCTTAACTATTACATTCTAGAGACAGTATACTATTCTGAGAATACATTAGTATTGATAAGCGAGGTAAAGTATCGCTGGTTTATTATCAGATGTATGAGTCAAGGGCTGGCATCCTACTAATATTACGAATGCGAAAGTTTGGATGTTTGTTGCACAATCACGTCGAAAGTGCTGAACTGAGCGTGTTGAAATTTGGAACACAGATAGAATATGGAATATCACACAGGCACAGGGAAAATTAAGGGAACTACACGGGTAAAACCACGGGTCGCTGTTAGTATTTAAATAAATAAATGTTAGTTGACAATTTATAACACAACACCACCTAGCCCTAAACCATCTAAACTAAGCAAAGCTTGTACTATACAAGCCAGATAGATGATATATTGCATATATAATCTAAAATGATGTAGATCACATGTGATGAAGCATCGCTTGGACGATTGAACGACAAGTTTAGTGCTAAAAAGTGTTTTGTGAAAAAATATCGACCAATATTTATTTATTTTATTTGTATTTGTAGAAGCTAGGGTTGCCATCTCTAAAGTTCGGCAACCAGGACAAGACTCGTGAAAACCCCGGATTTTAGAGCTGAAAACCCGGACATGTCATCAACTTTTTTAAATACACTTCACAGATTGTAAGTTTGAACAGCTGAAAATGATATAAATAATCTTTTTATGCATATTTAGCTGCCATATTACAAGCTTTGCTTCGTTTGTCCGCCAATATTCCGACCTTTAACAAATTTCATTTAGGTATGTAGGTATCTTTTATCCTTATTTATTAAGAATTTAGTGAGTCGGTTCGTTGGTTCATCGCGGCGTACCTACAGGCTCAATGAGACTTTAAACTTATAAGCCCAGATTACAAAATGAAGTCTGGCCCGGACGCTCCCCGGACGCGTTCTAAACTAGGACAAATCCGGGGAAACCCGGACGGATGGCAACCTTAGTAGAAGCGAGCGTACAAGCTTAGAAATTCGATAGTCAGGATGTAATATATAGTAGCATACAGTGGTAGGAGAAGAAATGAAGTAGGGGTTAGTGGCGTATCATGGGCGAAGCCAATACGTCCAATAGTGGAAGATGATGATGATTAGGGCGATGATGGTGTTGAGATTACGACCTATGTCACGCTCAGTGTTTCTGAGAGCTAGAGCAAGTAGATTATTACCGTCTATGTCCCTCATTTATCTCGCAGATACCCCGAGTATCGGTGTCTGATGCGAGATGCGATCTACAGCGGCATTAGCGTAATTAATTACAACTCCCTTATAGACGTATCTCGCTCATTAGTTACGGCAGAATCGTGAGCCGCTGACACAGTACTTGGTATTTTGGCTTTGTTTTGGTATTTATCTCTATCAGTAACATCAATTAGAGGAACTAAAACATAATACAGTTTTTAATCACTAATAATAGGTATGAGCTTGGTAACCATCCCGCCTGAGCGCCTGACGTCAAGCGACGATACGGTCTACGATGGAACGCGCTTACCTAGAATAAAACGACGCTCTATTGAAAAAACAATGATTCTATCTATTCTGTACATAATAATGTCATACTGTAAATTTAAGAGGCAAGGAATGTACGACAAATACATTCTTGTTTCTAAGCAAATTAGTAGGGTACTAAACAAGGCATTAATGAACCAAAATTCGTTATATCGATAACAAGAATGCGGTTGACGACGCGACGTGGGAATATTAAACACTACACTTCTCCAAATACTTTCCTGCGAACCTCCACCTATTGCAGTACTATGAACGTATGAATGTTCCACACGGCGTCGATCCAACGCCATACATCAAAACAGTAACTACATACATATTTAATTACACGTATCTTGTAATTGACCCATCAGAGCGCTGTATGCGAGCAACAGATGGGCCGATGGACTACAATGGCCGAATTCCTAACAACAAATATCAATTAGAAGCAGGAAGGCGGGATACGAGCAACGAGCATTACGCCATGGAGTGTGGAAACAAGCAATTATATAGTTGTATCCGAGGTGGCCACTGGAGCGATGAGAACAGCTTAGTTGGAAAACAAAGGGCAGTCTTCAAGTTTTTGTTCAAGTTTGTTCATGTATGTTTTTGTTGGACAAAGATTTTATAGACGACTCTTGAAAATATACTGTGGATTACGAATGCTGTGTGGATATACATACGAAGGTTAGACAGTATAGGCCCTTTTTATCTTACTTATCTACTTCTTTCTTTAACTAGGTATTATAGGTTTACACTTGACCGACATATCGTGATGTTAACCGACGATGCGGTCTACGACGGAGCGTGCACCTAGAAGAAACCGATTCTGACTCGATTTGAAGACACCAAGATAAAAAACATCATGAAAACCCACTCAGGCGACGTATTCCACAGCCTAGAGATACTTATCTCAAGAGTAGAGTCGAAAAAACTAGAAAATGTATGTATGCGTAGTAAATACATTTTCAGGTAGTGGTTTTCTAGAGCGCAGAGGTTCAGTTCTCACGCTCCTAGTGTTACGAGCATTGTCTCGGACGCACGTGCTCGTCAGCTCAAGATATAAGGTCGTTGAAATATCTACCACGTGCTGGAATCCTACTAATATTACAAAGTTTGCTATTTATTCACAACGGACGAACCGATCAGGCTGAAATGTAGAACGTCGTCTACGTTCTACATTTCAGCCATTTCTAAATATGAACATGAGCCTTCTGAGTCACCACTTTTGCTACTTTCAATAAACAATAGCAAACAACTCAATAATTATATTATTTCCAAAATAACCTTTCCCGATGGAAGAATAATGCCATTAACGAATTCTATGGCACATTGTCATATGAACGAAGTGATACGGGAAACTCCTAATTGAATTATGAAAGTCGACACCGCACCCGCGCACTCGCACTCGTCTGACAAACAAACCGAAGCTACACGAGTACGACACAGCGCCAAAAACCAATAAACCACTGTACGTACAATCGCCATTTCCCAGCCCTAATTGGGCGTAGGTGTTGGAAACTAGGTCTCATACACACTAACACTACTGCCGGTTAATTCTGTAGCAGCTAAAGATAGCTTCTTGTTATGGTAAGGTCGTCTTGATAGTCATCAAGACTATAGATTTCCCTGATGGTAAGCAATGGTCGTACGAAAGGCTGGTGGCTGGTTGGAAACGTGAGGCCCACGATCGAGTTGTGTGCCGTGTCATGGAATATGCCTATGTTCAGCAGTAGACGAGTGTGGGCTGTTTATGATGATGATGACTGCGCCCACCGCGTTGATGGTCGAAGATTTAGAAGGCTAAGAGGTTATTAGACCTATTCAGCCTGACCTTGAAAAGGTCCGAGTTTTATCTCTCAGGAACTACTAATGAACTACATAGTAACTTAGAACAAAGCCGGTTTAACGGTGGTATAACGTGACTTCAGCGCCGTTTCAAATGAACTGCCTACAATATTTTGACTCCCATTGCAATACGTCTCTCACTTATGGCCTTTCTAAAGCTTTTTATTTTCGCTGGAAATGAAGAAAGCAATAGCAATTTAGTGAGGCAGTAGGCCCTCGGGGAATTAAGTTGGGTCGGAGCGTGTTCTGCGTTTTGAATTTGACTATTACAGAATCCAGAGCCCGTAGGAAGCATTATGTCACGTACACGTAATGGCTCGTTACTCCGCGATTCGTGCACAGGTTTATTTAGACGAATTGGTCAGTCGGTTTGTCCGTCATGATTGAGTAATAATACTAAGTTGTAATACTAAGGGAGGAGGTTTGCTGCAGCTATTATCACTTTTGATGGTTATTACTCTGTGCAATGATGTGTGATGGTTATTACATCAATATCTGGGCAGCCAACCACAGGTTGCAAGTGATGCCGTTTAGGTTTATATGAAACATGCGGCGACAGCACCGACTTCGAAAACAAAGTTCTCAATTTGTCGGAATCTTAGAACTTTTTGGTAAGTAGAGGTCAATTTTATAGGTTCTGCTTATAACTAAACATCATACGACTAATCAAAATGACCTTTAACACCAATATAACTTATATTTCCCGTTTCTGTATTATTTCCGGGACGCAACCCTCTGTACTATACTCGGACGATAATCTGTGTCCCAACTTCGATTCCTTCAGACGTGATTGAGCAACAAACATCCAAAGTTTCACATTTATAGTACTAATAGTTTGTAGGGTAACCACAGCTAGCGTGCAACAGGCGGCAGAGAGTAGAGACATTACATAACTGGTACAATTGCCCCGGATGACGCACCGCCGCCGCCATGGGAGCGACCGCGACCGAGGCGAGCTTTATTGCTGCCACCGCTTAACTGCCGGCTGTATGTCAGATGGTGTCATTAACCATTAGGTACACTACATGGTTCGGAGTTTTTTTTTTACTTCTATAGGTTTACACTTGACCGCCATATCGCCTGATATAAAGCGACGATGCGTCTACGATGGAGCGTGTTTACCTAGAAGAAACCGATTTACTCTCGATTTGTAGACACCAAGATTATAACTATCAGGAAAACCCCACTCAGGCAACTCATTCCACAGCCTAGACGTTATTATCACGAAAGTAGAGTCAAATCTTTTCGTTCGTGTCTTTGGAACATCAACCATGAACCGAAGTCCGATAGAAAAAAGGGCAAGGTGGTATTAGATCATGTAGATCAGTTGCACACTTAGATATCACCGAAGTTAGGCTAACTCATGACGGTGACCAGTATTGCTAGTTGCTTAGTTGGTAGTAAGACAACCTGTGAAAATCCAAGGTGAGTAACAATCAACGAGAAAATTTAGAAAAAAAAAAAAAAAAATTGGTGGACAATTCACACACAACACCATCTGACCCCAAACTAAGCAAAGCTTGTGTGATGGCGGCCAGATAGCTGATATAATACTTATATAATTTTAAATACATACTTATTATACATAGAAACACCCAGACACAGTGCAAACATTTGAATTCATCACACAAATATTTGCACTGGGTGAGGATCGAACCCACGACCCTCGGCTTCGCAGGCAGATCTACTAACCACTTAGCCACAAGGCCAGTCCTTAAGCAGCATTTACGTTGTAAACTTAAAGAAAGGACGGCATGCTACTACACTGTAAAATCATCGCTTAATTTGCGCCCTTCTAGGTTGAATATTTTCTTCAAATTAAACTGGGACCAACTTGAATTCGAACACCAGGCTCAACACAGCATACAGAAAAAAAACATCTACATCGATTGACGGAATTATCATTATAAAATAACATACCTATAGCCGAACATATAAATAACCTCTTTCATCCGAGTCGGTAAAATTAGTTTTATCCTAAAACAACCAATTAAATACCATCCCACAAGACAAAGATTGAAATGTGTATAGAAGTTTATCTTCATAAAAACACAATCAATATAAAAAACAACACTATCTCGACAACGATAAAAAACAGTAACACAAATTTAAGAGGATCCTTATTTAGCACATGACTTGTGTACCAGACGGAATTCCTGTCATAAATAATGGTGACAAAAAATATCATAACTGTAGTACCACAGTCTATTAAATCATACAGTCGTTCGACAAAGCCGTCTAGACGGGGCAATCGTGCGGGGCGTGCGGGGTGAGACGCGGGAAGCGCGCTCCTGCATTGCCTACATTGCAATGTTAGTATTGCAGGAGCGCGGGTCAGGGCTAACGTCTTCCGTATGTTTTAATTTTATTTTGGTGCCACGTTACCCTACCCGTGTCCTAGACACTATCGGCGTTTCTCCCAAGATCAAAGGCAATGAACTACTGGTAGTATTTCTTGATACTGTGGTAGTACGGTGATGTCTATCTATACGTTGCTCGTCTCAGGCTGAGTCACGGCCGCTCGCTCACCCAAGTCACGTATAAATTTAGAGATTCCGTGCGACGCAACTTTCAGCCTAATACTTTATGCTAAGCGTCTATATACAGGGTTAATTTAAAAATAGATACTAATATAGCCTCATTGCATTATGGATGCGACGGCAGCGGTCGCTGTTGCAGATCCTTTTTTGGTTTCCAGACATTAGCGGAAGTTTACCTCTCAATTATAATATTACTTATTTCATTCTATCTATACATAAACTAGTAGCTCCCTGCGTTTTTTTTACCAGCGTAACCATACGTCCCGATTTTTAAATGTTGAACAAGATGTAACGACACGACACGACGACGAAAGCGGGACAAGCTGTGTCCCGCTTTTCGGGGTTGACTGGTGCGTACAGGAGTGCTGAAAAATCGCTAGCAGCAAGTATCCCCAAATTCCTCCCTCCCAAAATACCCTAACGTTAGGGTATATCTGATTCAACATACCTAATATCATGTTTTTATTAAAATACATTCATTGTCAATGACAATTTTTGCTATCATGTAAACGTAATTTAAATCTCAAATACATAGAAAGAATAGAAAATAAATATTTAAAAAAAACGTCTGATGTGATGTAGAAGCGTGATTATTTCATCGAAAGTAGAACTGTTAAAAAACCCCCATGTTTTACTATGTCCAGCTCTCGACGAAAGAATCCCGCTTATTTTTCACTCAAAAAGTTTCAAAGTTACCAACCTTACCGACCGTAAGTTCCGTTTACCAATAAAAATCTGGCAACACTGGTTTTTACGCACGTATTACCCGTTCCCGTAATTTACCCGCTATATAAAATTCCGATGTGCTATTTTAATTCGTTCAGCTGTTCCGACCTGAGATTTACCAATAAAGATCTAGACATGCATACTTTCATATTGTAAATAATCTACCTATATTTTTCTAGTAGGATTCTGGTGAAATGGCGGTCTAGTGCAAACCTATTAATTGTCAATTTAAAAATGGCACGACCTGGCATATATGAAGAGATTAATTCTATTAGACATCACTACAACAGGGGGTCTATCGCCTAACGAAAACGCTTTGACGTTTTGCTTTGCTGTCTCTTTTCTTCTCGCTTGAAATGAAAGAGACGGCAATGTCAAAGCGTTTTCGTTAGGCGGTAGACCCCCAGGCCACTCTTGACCGAATGAACCAGTCGTGGTAACTACGAGTAGTTAAAAGTCCTTATCACACATGGCTAAATTTAGCGCTTGAATTCAGAAGGAAGTTAGAATTGTAGAAGCAACCAATCCTCGCTTCTGAATTTGGTATGCTGGCTTACTGAAAGTTATTAATTACTCTTCACTGAATTCAGTAGCGACTAAATTTAGCCAAAAGTAATAAGACCTTAAGATTGTAACCTTGTATGCAAATACCCCCGAAAGTATAATTCGCAAGTCCGTGTTCATTCAGCCATTGTCGGTTCTCCCGAGATCGCTGACCCCACAGATTTACATCTTAGTGAAGCGAAACAAAACTTGTCGTTTCACAATATATTCAAATAACTGAACACAAAAGCACGAGATCTACATCAAAATAATAAACATTAGTAAATGGTTTTCAAATTCTTAGTCCAGTTTTTTGAATAAACATTGATGGACACTTCACAGACAGACAACACCTTCATCAACTAAGTTTTTGACGTGACAACGTCTTATAATTCGATGAAGCCGGCTGCACGCCCGCAAAACGTGACGTCATGTGCCGTTAACGCCGTTACCTCGCCGCCGGCGTTACCTCGCTCTAAGGCGTAGTTGAAGTTGTCACGTTCAACTAACGTCAGTAACCCGACTTTACAGACAACCATTTTTATATTGAAACTAGCAGCGCCCCGCGGTTTAACCCGCTTTGCTTCCGTTCCCGTTTTAATAAGTACATTTGTACTTATTAAAACTAAAAAATATTTATTGCCGTTTGCAGGTGAGATAAGATGATACAAAACATTACAAAAGACATGACCCATACAAACTGGTCTCTTCGAGAGGCATGTAGCCTATGCGTTACTTCAGACTATAATCTATCTACAATAAAGAGTATCTATCTATCTATCTATATCAATCTATCTATCTAATCTATCTGTGTAACCTATCTGTGTAACCCGACCCCTTCAGACGTAAATCAATGGATTTACATCGCGGAAATCGGTGTAACGTATTCCTACATATTATAACACCTTATAGAAATTATGGTTAACTTTGTTCAAAAATTATAGTTAAATTTTGTTCAAATATATGTCAGGTTGCTTGCGCAAAATCTAAATTATACGTAAACGTTTACTCTCATGACTGAAATACGGCGGTTTGTTTAATATTAAACACATGAACTTACATTGAAATTTATGTACCGCATTTTATGCGCAAATAAATACAAAGTTTATTAAATTTCAATAAATCGCCACTGAGCCTGATTTATTGCAAATTTATGCGAAATCTACGCGAGAACGTGAACACAAATTAGAATTACGCCGACATGAATCATATACAGTAAAATTGTATTGGCCTGTAAAATATTATGAAACACTAAATAGCAAATACTAGATTCGACGCCTTATAAATAGATTATATAGCATACTAGCGGCCCGCTCCGGCTTCGCTCGAATAATAACCTAGATATCAACTGCAGCGCCATCTGCCGGGCTGATTTGTGAATCTAAACCTTCCAGGGCCCTACCCAAACGTATACAAAAAAAATCATTCAAATCGGTCCAGCCGTTTAGGAGGAGTTCAATAACAACGAAAAGTGGCATTGATTTTTATATAATACTAGCTGACCCCGCAAACGTTGTTTTGCCATTTAAATAAAGGTATGAAAAATAGCTAGTAGCCGATTCTCAGACCTACTGAATATGCATATAAATTTTGGTTAAAATCAGTAAAGCCGTTTCGGCGGAGTAAGGAAACAAACACTGTGACACGAGAATTTTATATATAAGACGAGAATTTTATATATAAGATATAGATTTAATCCCATAGAAACGGAACAATAAAATGTAGCTGTACACTGCTGTGACAAAACCAGATTTATAATACTAAGAGTATAACTATAGTGTAAAAACAGCGAGTTTTGGGACCATATTACAGGTACATAGCGGCATGTTTGCATTTTCGTTATTGCTCACATTTTTATGGGGTGCATTAAAACTTTTTTATTAATTATATTTAATTTTTTAAATATAAACAAATTTGTTTTTAATAAATGATGCTATATAATGTTTATTTTAATAAACGTACAACATTGTTTTACCCAATTCGGATCAGTGCCAACCATTAGCAACAGTTGAACTTACTTCAATCATCTTTTGAAACTATGTACATAGTTTTCTTTTGTAAACCCTCATTTGGCCTGTAGTTTGCTCGAATCTCTGTGCATCGGACGGAAACAACTAAAGGAGACACAGATATATTAGTTATTTATGTGATAAACATGAGGATGGTCTGTGGGTATCAAAGAGGGCGGGTATCAAAGCGGAGCGCGCGGGACACGGGATCAAAGCAAAAGAGATGGGTCGTGGGGGCTCGCTCCATGTCTGCACTAGTTGAGACCCGCGGCTTAACAACCACCGACCTTAACGGGTTTTTTCTATATAATACATATAGAGTGCCTGCAACCAACATACCTGCCACATAAAAGCAGCAGCAGTGACACGCAACTATTGGAACATGAGTCCAAATCAATACCTAGCACTGCACTGCGCTCTTCCCCCAGAGATATCAGATGTTTTTTTTTTTTAATTCAAAATTGCTACTCCACAGACTCCGGGGTCCGTGACTTTTGTCATTTAAAATCTTATTTATTTTTACATATTTCTTGGATAATCAGAAGAAGAGGAAAATAAGGGGGGAGTTGGGAACATTTTAAACCTAATACTAGTTTTAGTGCTCGTCTGTTGAGCCGATCACTACCGGTTGGGATTCCGCTAGTAATCGACTCGACATCGATTCTTTGCCTTATTGCCATTTGATATCAGATGTTTTATCTCAACGCCCTGTAATTTCACTGGAAACATTGCTATTCAAACTGGAAAACAGCAATGTTTGTCCACTACTGGTCGGCGGTAGAATAACTAGCAAAGGTGTGGTAATTCCCCAGACGGACTCTGCAATTAGTCCTACGTCCTACCACTGCTAAAATAACCTAGATGTGTCGGCAAACGCAGTGTAGAGGACACCTTAAAAGACTTAGAGTGACGATATACGAAAGATGCAGAAGGCAGTGAATGGAGACGTAAAAGATCGGGTTGAGTAGCGAGCTATGAGAGAGGCCTGTGCCCGGGAGTGTACTAAAGCTGATGATATGTTAATCCAGGTTATAGATAGAAAACTCTTCATTGCGACCATGGACGTATAAAAAAGTCGGACGTAGTCTCGCTAAAACAAAAACTGTGTCACTAGAGTCGGCCACATTTGCACGTATGCGTTGTCAGGTTGTAACTGATAGGCTGACACGCACACATATACACAAGTAGCGCGTGTAATGACCCACTGATGTGTGCGTGTCAGCCTGTATGTGACAGAGCACACGTGCATATTATGTGGCCGACTCGTGTAACGTTACATATTGACTACAATATGTAAACGTACATTCCTACTTTCATTCTAAAAACATCACTTTCATAGGAGAGATGTGTGTATTTACATACCAAAATTTTCATATCACTAATTTCCTTTAAATTGTGTCCATTCGATAGATAATAATTTTCTGGTTGTTGTGATATATTTCTTGTATCATATACCTTATTCTAAATCTATAATAATTACGTTTTTCCAAAAATTTAGTTTGTTTACATAATGTAAATACTTCAAAAAACTATTTGTCACTTAGCAATTTTTACTCTTTTTCATAAGGTTGTATAGTTTTTAGAATTAATCCTCTTTGAATTGTCAATATTAAAATAAAGTTTATTTTCTCCAGATTCAAATCATCAAAAGTTTACTTTATGAATCTCATCAGCTGAGAAGGTCAGTGAGAATCCGGCTTCCAACAGGGAAAGACTTAAGAACAATGAACTCCCAAGTGACCAACATCACCAGTAAACCTTGAAGGTTTATGGAACATTATCTGCTGTTGGCTGAAGCCATTCCTGACTGCCGGATGGGAACTCTACCGTGAACCTGCGAGCCATGCCCAGCTGTGGGATGCTGAACGCTGTACCTGCTCCAGGCTACTGAACCTGCAAGCCATGCCCAGCTGTGGGATGCTGAACGCTGTACCTGCTCCAGGCTGCTGAACCTGCGAGCCATTCCCTGATGGAAGTCCTCACTGAACACTGTACCTGCCCCAGGCTGCTGATATTGGGATGCTGAACGCTGTACCTGCTCCAGGCTGCTGAACCTGCGAGCCATTCCCTGATGGAAGTCCTCACTGAACGCTGCACCTGCTCCAGGCTGCTGAACCTGCAAGCCATTCCCTGATGGAAGTCCTCACTTAAGCCCCTTTTTTTATTATTTTTGTTCTTTTACATTCTCTTTATATCACTCTACTTTTTCCTACCTTCCCTTTTATCTGTATTTCTTTAATATACTTGTAATCACGAACATCTTATTATTCCCCTTCATCCACCTCTCCTCTGTTGTTCACTGACGTGACATTTGGCGCCCAACCTTCCAAAACAACCCCCCCTCTCTTGCTTATTCTTTGATCCCTCAACCCTTGATTTCCTCAACCTTTACCCCCTTAACCTTTGATCCCTCAACCCCTGAATTTCTTCTAAATTCTAAAACATACTTACACTAGTATTTATACTTAATATTTTCTTTTCGGCACTCTTTGGATTAATAACTTCCCATCCTCTCCTCTCCTCTCCTCTTCTAAATTCTAAAAAATACTTACACTAGTATATATACTTAATATTTTCTTTTCGGCACTCTTTGGTTATTAACTTCTCTTCTCATCCTCTCCTCTCCTCTCCTCTCCTCATCTCATCCTCATGATCTCTCTTCATCATTAACCTACAGTATTTTATTTACTCTTTAGTATTTTTCTAATTTTTTTACTTTCTCAAGTTAATGAGCTCTAAACTCATTAACTCTTTAACCAATGAGTATCTAACTCTTGGATTTTGTATGAGCCCTAAACTCATACGCTTATCTTGAACCCTACCGTTCAAGGTATCTCTTGAGCCCTACCGCTCATGTTAGCTTTTGAGTCCTACCGCTCGTGCTATCTTTTGAGCCCTTATGCTCATCCTTAATTACTTTCTTCCCCTTATAAAGAGCGGATGATAACTCTATAAATAAGCCTAACTATCAAGCCCTATGTTCATCCCTTTTATCATTCTTATTTTCTTCTATCCATAGAGCGGGTGATAACTCTTTAAATAAGCCGACTATTAGAGCGGTTGATGACTCTTTAAAAAAGCCTGCCATCGCCGAGAGTGTATGCTTTGAGTGTTCGTCATTGAATGTGAACTTACACCCAAACAGAATGGAAGAGATGAATGAAAAAACTTGAAAGGTTACTTGAATGGAGTTATGTTTGTGTGAAGGTAATACCTCTCTTAAACCCTTTAGAATTTCTTACCAAATTTTACAGAAGCGTAAAATTTCCGCAGTCGTGGGGAATATGTAACGTTACATATTGACTACAATATGTAAACGTACATTCCTACTTTCATTCTAAAAACATCACTTTCATAGGAGAGATGTGTGTATTTACATACCAAAATTTTCATATCACTAATTTCCTTTAAATTGTGTCCATTCGATAGATAATAATTTTCTGGTTGTTGTGATATATTTCTTGTATCATATACCTTATTCTAAATCTATAATAATTACGTTTTTCCAAAAATTTAGTTTGTTTACATAATGTAAATACTTCAAAAAACTATTTGTCACTTAGCAATTTTTACTCTTTTTCATAAGGTTGTATAGTTTTTAGAATTAATCCTCTTTGAATTGTCAATATTAAAATAAAGTTTATTTTCTCCAGATTCAAATCATCAAAAGTTTACTTTATGAATCTCATCAGCTGAGAAGGTCAGTGAGAATCCGGCTTCCAACAGGGAAAGACTTAAGAACAATGAACTCCCAAGTGACCAACATCACCAGTAAACCTTGAAGGTTTATGGAACATTATCTGCTGTTGGCTGAAGCCATTCCTGACTGCCGGATGGGAACTCTACCGTGAACCTGCGAGCCATGCCCAGCTGTGGGATGCTGAACGCTGTACCTGCTCCAGGCTACTGAACCTGCAAGCCATGCCCAGCTGTGGGATGCTGAACGCTGTACCTGCTCCAGGCTGCTGAACCTGCGAGCCATTCCCTGATGGAAGTCCTCACTGAACACTGTACCTGCCCCAGGCTGCTGATATTGGGATGCTGAACGCTGTACCTGCTCCAGGCTGCTGAACCTGCGAGCCATTCCCTGATGGAAGTCCTCACTGAACGCTGCACCTGCTCCAGGCTGCTGAACCTGCAAGCCATTCCCTGATGGAAGTCCTCACTTAAGCCCCTTTTTTTATTATTTTTGTTCTTTTACATTCTCTTTATATCACTCTACTTTTTCCTACCTTCCCTTTTATCTGTATTTCTTTAATATACTTGTAATCACGAACATCTTATTATTCCCCTTCATCCACCTCTCCTCTGTTGTTCACTGACGTGACACTCGATGGACACAGTTTCTGTTTTAGCGAGACTGCGTCCGATTTTTTTTTATAGGTCCATGATGGCGACACAAACTTACAGAATTTTGTGAGTAAAATACACAAGAACTAACAATGGTACAGGTGCCGGTCTTATTATAACATAGGTATGATTGCTGAGGTGGAAAGCTGAGACTGCGTTCGAATATATTTCATTCTGATACTCAATCAATATCAAGGAAACCTCATTGGGACGCTAAGCTCAAAGGGATGGCGTAATCTTGTGAGGCATAAGGAAACATTGCCCATAATAAGGCCCAATCGTAAAGATCGTAATAAAGACCACGCCATGTATCAGTAACATAGATATCGACTGATACGCAATAATCGCCAGTCGGCCGCTGGGGATTTGTCCCATTTTCCTATTACACGATTACAAGACTGATGAGCTCATTCCACGTGACGTTTGTCACCACCGGGCGAATAGTTACAACATTTGATCAGGCTTCGACGTGGGTCCATTTCAAGAGATTATCATCATCAACAGCCCGCTAAATGTTCCCACTGCTGGGACTCGGGGCCTTCTCTCGCAAGGAGAGAGTTAAGGCCATAATCCATCATACTGGCCCATTGCGGGTTGGTGGATAACACATGACTTTGAAAAATTCTAGGTACTTGTCGGTTTCCTCACGATGTTTTCCTTAGCGGCATTACGCACATGACAAGAGATTATGGCACTGTAAAATTGAAAGCGCCGCGCCGTCACGTTTTATTCTTAGATTCTTACGTGTGAAATTATAATCCTACAGTAGGTTAGATTAGTTTTTAAATTACTGACGTCGTTAGATTAGTGTGAAGTTAGCTTAGATTAGCAGTATAACCGTAGTGATAGGACTCTTGGCAGAGTCCGCCTGGGGAAGTACCACCACACCTTTGCCAGTTATTCTATCGCCAAGCAGTAATGTGCAAACATTACTATAATAGTATGAAAACTAACGTGGTTATTACACATTTTAAACAAATACACGGGTAACTCACGTATAAAATCGGCGATCTTCTTCGATCGTTCGATCGGCGATCGATGTGCTAATCGAGCTGCGAACATGCGCGCGCACTCGCCTTGAAGAAGATCGCCGGACGCGATCGAAACTCGAGTCGGACTGTTCTGACTATTTTATACGTGAATTACCCGTGTATTTGTTTAAAACATTACTATAATATATTGTACTATTAGTTATAGTGAATCATTTATGATATGAGGGATTATAGCGAACCCCGTATATCATTGCAATAAATACATAATATTCAAGTTGCATTCCCGCTATGTATTATTCATAGATTTCCCATCTAATTTGAATAATTAACAAATGGTGGAAGAAATTAATTTAGCGAATCTTAGGACACGCGTTTCAAAGTCATTTTAAGTTAAGTTAGCAGTAGTAAACTTACAAGCAGCGCTGTGCCTGTGCGCTTCCCATCACGCACGCGACTTGCTCGACTCGTCATTCAGTTCCATAAAAAGTTTACCTGAAAACAAAACAAAAAAAAATTAACTCCAATTCTTGCAAATAACAACAATAGTTAACTAAAAGAAGTAAGGTAAAACAAGGGCCATGGAACGATGTCGCTTTTAGTGGTGTGAGAGAAATGTCACCAAAATATGCGTTTAATTTAGACTGGCCTCGTGGCTTAGTGGGTAGTAACTCTGCCTGCGAAGCCGAGGGTCGTGGGTTCGATTCCCACCCAGTACAAATACTTGTGAGATGAATTCAAATGTTTGCCCTGTGTCTGGGTGTTGCTATGTATAATAAGTGTGTATTTACAACTACATAAGTATTATATCAGCTATCTGGCCGCCATATTACAAGCTTTGCTTAGTTTGGGATCAGATGGTGTTGTGTGTGAATTGACCACCAATTTTTTTTTTAAATTCATCATTAGAATCGAAGAAACCGCTTCTGAAAACAATCTCCGGTTTAGTGAAACATCGCCGGCGTATTCCGAGGAATGTTATAATCTTATCAACAAATTACGTTTGATATTGGTTCTAGTGACTCACCGCTCACTAGACGCGACACTCGAGTGCGAGCCTTGCGTATGATATTATCTAACTACTTTTATATACCAATCCTCACTCTACTTTCCTAGTAATATTGTAAAACGCTCCGCGGTTTCTCGACCATAGTTCCCGTTCCTGTATATTTA
This sequence comes from Ectropis crepuscularia, assembly GCA_963693475.1. NCBI lineage: Eukaryota > Metazoa > Arthropoda > Insecta > Lepidoptera > Geometridae > Ectropis > Ectropis crepuscularia. The sequence continues at coordinate 20,838,097 of OY856361.1, read as the reverse complement.
TGTATACTTATGTTTTCTTCCAGACTATAATCTGTGTTCCAAAATTCAGCCCGATCTGTTCATAAGTTACGCGGTGACTGAGGAACAAACATCCAAACATTGACATTTATAATATCAGTAGGATAGTAAAGCTTGGATGAGTGTTGTGTTGTCCAACCACGTCGGAACTTCTGCACGCATCGAAATTTGGAATATACATATATGATAGATAGATAGATAGAAACTCTTTACAGTGAGACAAATTAATAAAATTGCAGTGAAATACTTATGAACTAGTACCACAAATGGCGGCCTTATTACTAAGAGCAATCTCTTCCAGGCAACCATCACAAAGGGAAAAAAAAGCCTACATACAAATACAAACAGGGACGAGTGACATTAATTAAAAAAACTATTAAATATATATTCCTAAAATAAAATAATAAATATTAACCAATAAAATAATAATAATATTATGCTGCCACAATATTTAAAACTTACATAAATAAGTGATAACAACAAATAATTACCTATACTAAGACAATAAGAGTGCGGATATTATGAACAGTGATTCAAAAACCGCCAGAAACACGAAACAATTACAACAAGCCTAAAACAATAGCACAGATCAGAAAATAGTTACTACAATAGTGCTACAACTTGCTAGTGTCAACAGTGTTGCATTGTGATAAATAAATATCTTTTACTTTGCCCTTAAAAACGCTCAAATCTTTTACTTTGCCCTTAAAAACGCTCAAGGACTGCGACTGTCTCACAGAGGACGGCAAAGCGTCCTTTATAATATGTAGTTAGATTATAGTCTGGATTAACCACATTTACTTCTTGAATAGTTAGAGAAGCCCCTATTTCGTCTGCTGCGGTTTACCAAGATCATCTATATCGCAAATCATATTTGAAGTTTGTTAAGGTTTGGTTTTCAATAACTTCTTTATTAATAATCACCTTTAGAATTACACAAAAAACAATAACGCATATTCACTGTTCAACCTGTTATATACACTGGAATGTTATTACAGTTTTACACTATTCCAGTGGCGCTAGAATGGGCCACCTAGAACAAAAAATATATTGTCATTACAGTCAACTGGCCTGAATTGTCACTGGAATGTATTCATTCCAGTGCAGGTTTTTTTTTAAACAAAGACTGTAGAGACGAGCAGGACATGTGCCTCATGGTAAGCATTATGACTGCCACATACCAGCACAGTGACACGCAGGCCACTGGAACATGAAGAGTCCAAATCATTACCTAGCACTGCACCGCGCTCGTCACCCAGAGATCTAAGATGTTATATCTCTAAGCCCAGTAATTTCTCTGGAAACATTGCCCTTCAAACCGGAACACAGTAATGTTTGCACATTACTGCTTAGCGGTAGAATAACTGGCAAATGTGTGGTACTTCCCCAGGCGGACTCTGCCAAGAGTCCTACCACTACAGGTTCACATTATATCATTCCGGTCTGCGCTGGAACGTTCAGTGACATTGTGTTGTCCGGAATGCTGGACGTGAATGCCACTGGAATAATGTGAATCGGGAATCAGGCGAGATGGCGGTCAAGTGCAAACCTATCTTAGTTAAAATAGAGTTTTCTCTGTTGGGCTGTAAAGAACGGCTTCGTTCTATAGATGGGAGTGTGTCGGGAACCCGCCGCTGACGGACACGCGACAGATCGCATACCGCGAGGGGAATGCGGCAGAAATAGCGCGGCCGGGTAAAAATAACAGCCGCCGTCGGATGTTACCCGTTAAACCGTTTTCGGAGTTCACGATGTTGCCATTAGCTACAGCGAGGTTTTGGAAATACAATTTAGCATCTTTCGGACAAAAATACCCACTAGCTGCTACAGATCGCATCGTCGCTTAACATCAGGCGAGATGGTGGTCAAGTGCGAACCTATAATAGTTTATAAAAAGTCATATAAAATATTGTCAACTGAATGTCAAACCGTGACACTTTATGCAAGTGAATTCACATCAATGACTAAAAATAATAAAGTCGCCAAGTGCGAGTAGGACTCGCTCATGAAGGGTTCCGTTGCAGCAAGTAACATAATATACATAGTACACATAGTTCTTGTAGTTCGTTGTAACTTTGATCGAAGTTTCAATAATAGTGTATTTATGATATACTAAAAAAAAATTACTCATCAGATCGAGTTCAAACTAATTTTCGTTGGTAGATTACATGGTAATGTACATCATATATTTTTTTTAGATTTTTCGTTCTCTTACTTTAGAAGTTAGAGGGGGGGGGACACACATTTTACCACTTTGGAAGTGTCTCTCGCGCAAGTTATTCAGTGTAGACGAAAATGATTTTAGAAACGTCAACATCATTTTTGAAGACCTTTCGATAGACACCCCACACGTGTAGGCTTGATGAAAAAAATATTTTTGAGTTTCAGTTCTCAGTATGGGGGGCAACCCTAATTTTTCTTATTTTTTAATTTTTTTGTTAAAATCTTGATGCGGTTCACAGAATACATCTACTTACCAAGTTTCAACAGTGTAGTTCTCATAGTTTCGGCAAAAAGTGGCTGTGACATACGGACGGACAGACAGACAGACATGACGAATCTATAAGGGTTCCGTTTTTACGTTTTACGGAACCCTAAAAATGAATTCTAGTAAAGTCAAGAATAAACAAAAGAAGTCAACATAAAACACAAAATAATTCAAAATAATCATGGTTGTCAATCGATCTGGTCAGTTGAGGCCAGTAGGATTTTCTGAATATCTAAATATCATAATTCGTAGGGTGTTGCAACTGTCACAAAAGTGTTGGCGGAAAGGAGAGCATTGAGGTGACGTCGGGTTCGGACTAGCGGTGTCATGGCGCGAGCCGCAGTTCGGCTGCTGTTCAGGTGGAAAAACTTATGCAGTTGTCCTCTTCTGTTCAAGAGATCAGGTTTGTCCGGACACAGCGCTTCAATATGAGAAGTCCAAATCACTGCCGAGGACTGTGCTACATTCTTTACTTACAGATGCACAAGTCGATTTATTTCTTTGGACTGTAATTTTATTTCAAAGCGTTCTAGTATGAGCCACAATTCATAGATAAACTAATAAACTAAAATATTATCTACTAAGAATCTATAGAATGCGTAATATGAAGGAAACCTTGAGCCTAAATATCAGATTTTAGTGACTTCCTATAAACCAGATGGCCTTGTTTACATTAATAACATAACAATAGATTGGGCGAGCATTCGAGTCACACGAAACCGGCTAAACGATGGACTAATCAGTGCTGCCGGCAAAAACTACTTAGCTTCGTTATTTCGTAGTTATATACTTCAGAAACAAGTGACGTATGTACAAGAAATATTAGCGATATAAAAACAAGCGACAGTGACGAGACGAATAAAATGAGCTTTTCTTATAGTATAGCAAAATGTGACGAGACGAGAGGGACAACTTAAAAAAATGTAAAACGTAGGAACCGTTACCCCTATATCGTAATACTTGTCGCTTCAGCGCTATCAGCCACCGGAGCCTCACATGAAGACATGTAGAGGGCTATCTGACAATGTCAATTCTATCGGATTAGTTTAAAAATCGCCATTAGTTCAAAGTTATTTTTTTACATATTCCAAAGCAATAGAAGTATGTCAATTATACCCGCAAGTGGAAAACCTTTCTTCTCATATCTCGCTCAATTTACAAACCAATCTAACGAGAGAAATATCGATCGGCTCCAACTAGAATCACGTCTCGTCGTGAGCTCACGACGCGACGGTCACGACAGCTGGACAATAGAGCCGAGCTCCCAACCACAACGTTACCTAGACCAGCTCTCACCATCACGCTTCCGTGCCAGCTCGAGGAGACTGACGGATCACGAACGCCGGCTCAAACTTACATCCAACTTTTACCGAGATAATGATCTGCAACAGTCCGATCAAACAGGAAAATCTATACAATCACTCAACTGGAGAATCTTTTAAAACAGTAAGTTTTAAGGAAAGTGTGCTATCATACGAGTATATACAAATAGATTAAAATTATACAATCTATATTATTTGATTGTAATGATTTGATAAATATCGACAATTTTATGTCAAAAAACTCCGTTACATGAGTCAGTCTAGTTAAAAATGGAAATTTACAAAGTAGAATTTCTGGTTCCAAACGAAACAATATATTATTATACCTTTGTGTTGCCCATTCTTAGGCAAATAGCACACGTTTAACACAAGTAAATTTAGGATATATACAAATATACATTACAAAATACAATTATAATTAACAAATACACAGAAAATAAAAACTTTGGAGAAATCAATGCTTGAGAGAAATATATACGTAGAATTAAACGTCAGAAACGTTTGTTTCAAGAATACTTCATGTACACCTTCAGATATTCTATATGAGCATATTACATACATATTTATATAGGTTTAAGGTAAGTTTATGATAGTTAGTAGGGCCTGCACTTTGTGCGCTAGCTCAAAGTTTGGTGGGTAGTAGAGCAATATGAAAGCAACTGCCCTTAAAAAAGTTAGTAACAATCTAACAATACTTCTCAAATATTTTTTGAGAAGTATTGTTCGTCTGCCTGCCTGTTTTGACTTTTGAGACAGGCCCTAGAATGCCTATTTTTTTTAAACTACGTAAATTTTTTGGCTTGTTAAGTAACGTAATAGGATACGTCGTGGATCATTTCTTTAATGTAAAACGGCCCTCTTAATTTCCGAAGACTATAACGTAGACAGCTTGTATAAAGTTTTACGACGTCTATCGTGATTAGTCGCAGAGACATGTTAAATTGAGCAATCAAAAGCAAATCATACACGAGCGCTCTCAAATACGAATGTCAAGTGGCGGAGAGGAAACGCGCGAATAGAAACAATTGGGAGAGGCCTCCAGCCGCGAGGTGGGCCGAGAGCCGAGAGGGGACGGCTTCCTTTCGCGAAACCGTTCTAGAGCAAGGCCGGCCTAATGGAGGAACCTTGATATTGTGCAGCTTATAGCCTGTTGATATCAAATTAAATAGCGCGCCCCGCAGTTTTTAAGAAACGGCTGGTCTAGTTGGGAAAATGGCGACTCCCAATTCGGAGAAACGGGTTGAAATCCCACGCGCACCAAGGTCTTCTCGAAGTCATGTCAACTTAAAAATGGTGTAGGAGTTAAAAGTGGGAAGGAACATCTTGAGGAAAGCGACTTGTACCTAGAATATTTCGACGTCATGTGTGACTTTCTCCTTGCAAGAGAAGGCCCTGAGTCCCAGCAGTGGAAACATTTAGTGTTCTGCGCGATTTTAAACGCGTAGTTCCGTTCCTGTTATTTTACGGCGATTAAAACTTACTTACAAAAATTAAAGTAACTTCCAAAGTTAAATGTTAAGAGCAATAATGTTACGCCCAATCGTATTAGTTAAATCAAGCTCAGTTACTGATGCCGCTCAACAAGTGGAGCGCCTGAGATGGCACGCACGGGTTTTTGCGTGCATCTCAAGTTTGGTGAGGTGGAGAGTCTATTCCTATGCAGAAGGGTCTTAAAAGACCCGAGAGACTGGGGCCGCGAAATGGTTCCCGTAGCTCTAGTTCATAAGATCATAGAGGAAAACACCCCAGCGTTTCAGTAAGTAGACCAAAATCTGGTGGAGATTTCGACACAAATCTACTCTGACCTGATGGGATTGGAATTCGTAAAGAATTTTCTCTGAGACAGAAAAGGCACTCTTGTTGATATCGTCAAACTATTTAGTCGAAAGACTACGTGCTAAAGCCGGCAACAGGCGCGAATAGGAAAGCGTAACATAACATCCGCTCACAAACTAAACATGGCCCATTTCGGTTTCACATTTATTTGTGGCGGTGCGAGCGCCGGGCCCCGGCACGCTGCGAGCTAGTACCAGCAGCGGAAACGTCAGTGGTCGGATTCGCTTTTTCTTTCATCCACATTGATGTCTTCATTCAGTTCTCTTTTTTTATTCAAGACTGGGCTACCAGTTTCAGTCGCTATTTTTTATTTTAATTCGCTTTATTTAACGGTGGAAGAAATCGGTAAACCCGAAATATGACATCATTTGAGAACATGCTGCATTTACCAAACCGCACTTGAGCATCATGATGGCTATGATTCTTTCCTTGGAAAAGAAGACCCCCGAGGCAGTGGGAAAATAAAATTGCCTGTGTATTCATAGTTACTTTGAATACAATAAAAATCCTTGAATCGATTGGTAAGATTATTTATTTTATTTACAGGCGATTTAGAGATGTCAATAACAATAACATTATAACAGTGATAGTTTGTAAGTGTGAAAATTTGTTGATATGTATCCGTGTGACGGCTAAATGGATTCGAATAAAATTAAACACGTAATAGATACTTTAATACAGGCTACTTTTACTCCCATTAAAGTTAGTAGTTGTTAAACCCCGGGTTCCAACGCGGGGCGCAGCTAGTATTAAACTATAATATAGCTGTAGAGTTTAAAAACTTATTTGCATCGCGTTCGTATACATACAAGTACGCGTGGAACTCCTATATACACAAATACCCGTACAAGTGTGTAACTCAAATGTTTATTTTCGCCTTATACTTGCCCTTCAAAACGCGTGTCATTGCACGCCCCGAGCAAACACTCCACGATGCAGTTTGACTCTACTTGCGTAATAAGAACATCTTGGACAACTTTGGAATACGTTGCCCGAGTGGATTCTCTGATGGAGATAATCTTGATGTGGAGTGAATCGGTTACTTCTAGGTAAGCGCACCGTATCGTCGTTTTACAATTTTACATCATGCGAGATTAAATAATATATAACATATATATAAATCAATGCCACTTTTCGTCGTTAGTGAACTCTTCCTAAACGGCTGAACTGATTTGAATGATTTTTTCTGTATGCGTTAGGGTAGGGCCCTCGATGGTTTAGATTCACAAATCAGCCCGGCAGATGGCGATGCAGTTGATATCTAGGTTATTATCCGAGCAAAGCCGGAACGGGCCGCTAGTAAATTATGAAACCTTGACTGGCCTCGTGCCTTAGTAGACAGTGATAACCGAGCTACACGAGGTTAGTTTTTCAAGCTAGGATAGCAAGCTAGTGTTAGTAGGCCTAGCATGCTAGTATTCTAGCTTCGTGTAGACAACGCTACGCAACGCTAGTTTTGTCTACACGAAGTTAGGAGTACTAGCTTGCTAGCTCACTAACACTAGCTTGAAAAACTAGCCTCGTGTAGCCCGGGCTTTAGTCTGCCTACGAAGCCAGTCAACCAGTAGTCAGTGCGCTAGCATTGTATTAAAATCAGAAGCGAGAATAGCTTGCTTCTAAACTTGCATCTGAATTCAGTTGACTAAATGTAACCAAGTATATAATGAGCCTTTTAGTTTGCGGTCAGAAAGATGGTGTTGTGTGTGAAATGTCCACCAATATTTATTTATTAATTACTAGCAGCGCCCCGCGGTGTTACTCGCGTAGTTCCCGTTCCCGTTGTTTTTTTTCGGGATAAAAAGTAGCCTATGTATTCTTCCAGACTATAATCTATCTGTGTTCCAAATTTCAGCCCGATCCGTTCATACGTTAGGACGTGATTGAGCAACAAACATCCATACATTGACATTTATAATATTAGTAGGATTTCAATGTCGCAGACAGTACACGTCGGTCGTAGGTACCACTGAATACATGGTAAAAGTCCACATGTGGTTTCCATTTCTCAGAAAAGTCTCCGTGTCGTAGAGCTAAATCTAAAGGAAAAATATAGACGATATGACCTGAGTAGGAAAGGTCGCTTTGAATCAAAGTCGTAGATTTACGCAACTCGGAAAATGAAATGATGTCACTTTTTCGAGATAACAAGAAGTCCGATATTAAAATTGGAATGTTCTATTTATGTTTTTTTTTTCTATTTATATCACATTCTCCGAAATGAAGTTACAGCTGGTCTAGTCTCTAGTAAAGATAGGGCTGGCCTAGTCGGGAGAACGGCAACTGCCCATCTGGAACCCCTGTTTCGAATCACATTCGCACTTACTATCTTTTCAGAGGCATATGCCGCTAACTTAAGAAACGGTGAAGGATAACATCGTAAGGAAACAGACATGTTCCTAGAACCTTACGTGATCATATTGTCATTCACCAAACCGCACTGGGCCAGCGTAGTGGATTCGGCCTTGATTTTGTCGTTGCGAGAGAAGGTTCGAGTCCTATAGGAGGTATATCACGAATTGGAGTCAGACCTTTAATTTGAGTCTTCTGAACGTCAACGAGGAAACAAATCTACGAGGTTTTTCGAGCTATGAGACGTCCGATATAAAAATGTTGTTAAACAACCAAACCTAGTTGTTAAATAACTTGAAAAAAAAACCGTGAAAACTTTTAAGTTCTACTTTCCACTAACACAGTAACTAGAGATCTTTACAAAGATCGATCTTCGTATCAGCAGGAGCGATCAGGTGAGTGGCAAACAGCCATAAACATGGAACTTGAAGCAATACAGCATTGATATCTGTAACCCGCCACTTGCCAGCGAAAACGGCGAGATAAGATGCCCCTGACACGTAGGGTTGCCACCCGTCCGGGTTTCCCCGGATTTGTCCTAGTGTAGAGGACTTTATTTGTAGTCCGAGTCTATTTAATTTTAAGGTCTGAAAATAATTAAAAATGAATTCATGACGTTTTCAACTGACTATGTTTAAATAGCCTGTTGAAAACTCTGGGCTCTAATCTTCCGGGGTTTTCTTACGCCTTGTCCTGGTTGTTAAATTTTCGAGATGGCAACCCCTGTTACACGAAGAGTAGGTACTAGTGTCGTGGGCACTCCCCAGCGCAGCGGCCGGCGCGTGGCTGCGCGTTTATCACTCGCATTTACAAGTCAATGAGGGTCTTGCAGTGGCGCAATGCGGTGCATGTAACTACGTTTACGCACTATGCAATATTTAGTTTTACTTATCTTAGTTCCAATTAAATAATGTATGTATGAAAATTATAAGGTACGTATTACGGGGCGAACTTTCGAAAAGCACGGATTCTTATGTTCGCACATTTAACCATGTTTACTAAAGACTAAATTCTCGTATAATTGTAAAATTTCGTAGTGCGCGTGTATTATAGACCACTTAACTTAGGCTACTTTAGAAAAAAAATAACCTTGCCGAAAGAAAATAAATACATGAACTTATAGCACCCCTCTTTTTGGTCGGGGGTTGAAAATAATGCCAGATGAAATTACAAACACGCACGAAACGCAAATCGGGATGCAAATAGCAAGAAAAGACGATCATTCGTGATTCATCCTTCAGCTAGCAACCAAATGTCACGCTCTATTTGCCCTCTCTACAATCAGAAATATCCATTTAGCAGCTAGAACGATTGCATCCTTAGTTTTTCCATTTCATTCAAATTGCGATAGCTGTTACCGATAAGCGTGGCAATTTGCATTTCATGATAACGTTGGCGGCGATAGCAGCACAGTGGCCTCTTATCAAAGTTTCTTTTAAAGTCTTACAGTTAAAATACTTTCATGAGACGACAGAATGAGTATTATTGTAAATTGCTCAGTATCATGTTGACCTTCATTCACATTATATGATCGTGTGGTAATGTTGTGTCTGTTTGTTATAAGAAAAAGTAATTGAAGATCATTACCAAGATTTGCTCAGTTGTGGAATTAGTCGACAGTGGTGTGAGAAAATGCCCACCAGTTTCCACCACATCTACACACATAAGGGATACAACCTTGGTATCTTCAAGTCGAAAGCGAATCGGTTTCTACGGTAAAGTGTATTCAAACGTATTATCGCAATAAAAACAGTATTATGAAAACGTTCCCCACAATTTCATTTCTTTATCGAGATAATACCTAACTAACAGTAAACCAATTTTAGTAACAAAAAAAATGTTTGTCTGTAAATGTGGTTTACTGACGATAGAACGTGACAACGTCTTAAGAAAATACTGATGGAATGGTAGCATTTTTCAAAAGAAAATTTTAATTTCATTTGTTTAATAGATTTGTATGTAAAAAGTAATCAGTAGAATTTAGTCATTTTCAATCAAAACAATGCAAAAAACAATGCAAAAAAGCTTTTAGATGCCGGGGATCGAACCCGGGGCATTTCACATGCAAAGCAAACGCTCTACCACTGAGCTACATCCCCGCTTGAACTACTGGTCGAAATAATTAATACAACTGTAACAAACATGCGGCGAGGTAACGACCGACGGTAACGCGGTAACGTTACATGACGTCATGTTTTGTGGGCGTGCAGCCGGCTTCATCGAATTATAAGACGTTATCACGTCAAAAATATCTTCTCAGTAACGCACCACCACTGCTCCGCTTGGTGCAATTCCGACATGACTCTTCGTAACATTATCCCAACAGACAATGCAAATAATCGTTGAAGCTGCACAATCGACAACAACAATCACTCGTCGAAATAGCCGTGAGTCAGCGGGGACGGGTGACACGGCGCAGACGTCGGAACCGAACACTGCACACATGCGCGGAGACAGGAGTGACCTTCACCTTGAGACCTACTCGTACCTGCTCTTATCTGCTCCGTTGGGCAACGAAAGTAACGTAGATGTTTTATTTTTTATAGTATAGAATGACGAGACGAGCAGGACAACTATGTGCCTATTGGTAAGCAACATGCCTGCCAGCAATGACACGCAGCTATTGGATCATGCAGTCCAAATAATTACCTAGGACTGCCTTTCACTCGTCACCCAGAGATTTAAGATGTTTTATCTATATGGCCTGTAATTTCACATGAAACGTTGCCCTTCAAACCGGAGCACAGTAACGTTTTCACTTTACTACTTGGCGGTAGAATAACTGGCAAAGGTTACTTACTTCCCCAGGCGGAATCTGAATCTGGAATAGAAAAGAAGAACGCACTAGCCGTACACTTCGGATTGAATAAGTTTACGTTCAGGCATTGCTTTACTAAATAAAGTAATACATAATATAGAATGGTGCTGGATAGTGAAGAGAGCAATCACCGGTCTGACCACGACGACGACATGACGATGACTCAACTAGAACTAGATCAATCAATGACAACAGTCATGTGTATCTGTCGTCAAAATATCCGTGAGTCAGCAGCGACCGGTCACAGAACGCAGCGGGCTCCAAACCAGACGCTCACACCCATGCCGAGAACATACACGACTGACCTTCACCTTGACGCCATCCAGGCCACGAGATCTTATCTACCGTGCGATGAAAGGGACGCTCATGTTTACGTTAGGATTAAGGAGATCAACACCGACTATCACTACACCTTAGATCTACAGCCAGAGGAACAGAACAAGTTGCCTGAAGATGTTGTGTGAGATATAATTTACACTGCAAGTTGTAAAACTATCAGGTTATGTTGTTCACATAACTAAAACACGTAATTGGACACGTAGTTGGAAAACTGTTTGTAGCCTAAACAACTCACTTTTATGTTCCTAGAGCTGGGAGTCCGAGCCTTATCTCCCTAGGATAGAATGAACGCCAAACTCCACCAAGCTGGCTAAGTGTAAGTTGGCGGATGACACAAACATGTCTTTATATAGCGTATGTATTTTCAGCGTACAGGTTGTAAGGACAAACCGAAGCAATAAGATTCTACAGACTGACAGCGCTTTGCAGACACGAGTGGCCTTCACCTTGACCAGTTCCGATCTCTTATCTCCTCCACCTCGGACGACCGAGAGCGCCACAGGTGCCGGTGCACCGGATCACGACACAACGAGGCCAGTTCGAACAACTTGAAAGGATTGTCTAATAAACGTAGCTTTGATATTGTAAAACGTTTCGTTAGTAGTGTTGGGTTCACATTAATATGTCCTCTTATATTGTTAGTTGTTTTTGTTTTGTTTAGCAAAACCGAATTAGAACATAACTACAATACACTAAGGACACCCGAATAATTATGCATAGTGATGGTCTAAAGACAGAGTTGACGACATATGTATAGCCTGTTTGTACTGCCTGCCAAACTTGGGGCTAGCCCAGAAGTCTGAGGAACCTAGTTGCCTAAATAGTGTCTATTAGTCTTAACAAGCGTAAGCAGACCACTTTCTGTTCCCAATTCTGGGACTCGGAGCCACCATAATCTACCCCGCTGGTTAAGCGCGGTATTTGTTACGTTCAGACAAGGAATGGTAAGAATAATTAAATTACGTCACCATTAAATCTGGATGCAACAATTATAGATGGCACTTGTAACACAATCCCAATATATTTTAGAATTCTTGGAAGTTTACAATTAATATTAACACCATATACACAAGACATACTTATTACTTAGTACAATCTATATATAGTCTTATATTTACAGCAAACTTCAGGAATTCGATAATTTCGTAAGGTGTAAATTGTGCAATATGTCTGAGTGACGCGCCAATGTCAGGCCTTATCTTTGTGGCACAGTTGTGTGCACAACAAGTCAAGTCTTTAAACGTGGCCTTATCACTTATCTTTACTGGTATTTATATGGGATGGGAGCATTTATTTAATGAATTAAATACGAGCCCGAAAAAATGATATCGGTTCATAGTTGTCGTGCCAGAAATTATATTGGGTTGCTTTATTTCAATTTAAACACGTAATTTATAGTAAATGCAGTTTATAATTTAGATAAGCGGCATTTTCGCAACGCGAAAAAGCGCTTTAATAAAGATAAAAAAAAAAAAATATAGATATACTAGCTGTTACCCGCGACTTCGTATACGCGAAATAAATAAAACAATAAAATAAGTCTTAGCGAGCGCCTACGTGCTAAAAGGGACCTCCATACAAAATTTCAGCTTCCTAGCATTTGTAGTTTCTGAGATTCCTTTATGAGTGACCTTTCGCTTTTACATAGACTTATATTTTATATTGATTTTATATTTTTTTATTTTATGTATATATAGACTAGCGACCCGTCCCAACTTTGTTTGGGTGGAACAGTGACTAGAGCGTGCGATATACAGTTGTGGGATCGTAGGTTCGAGTCCGGCCCGTAACTTCGAATATTTTCACTACAGATGTACAAATTTGCCATAACCACAGGCTTTAACGCAAGAATCTGAATAAAATTTGTTACAGGAGTGAAGGCGGTACTTTTTGTAACGGGAACGGGTAAAATCGCGGAGCATTACTAGTGATTTTATACAAATAGTCAAAGGATTGTATAATATTACGTCATTACCCGGTAGGTACGAGTATTTTAAGAAAATCTTAGTCGTAGAAATGGAAAATCCTAATGGAGCTGAAAATGTCACGTTTCAATTGTAAGCCGTAGATGATTGATGCTAACGACTCGTTGATTAGTCTCAGATTATAATAAATACACAATACATGCGTTAGATTCTACAACCGACAGCCACGTGAAGGGAACAATGCGCACGTGGCTCGGAGGGTGGACACTCTGCCCATCGCATGCGGTATACAGTACGACCAACTTATCTGTAGAATGTAGAGACGGCGATGGCGCCACCATCGAAAAGTTATTACAAAATTTGACTGCTTCTGTGTTCTTATAAGATATCTTCTGATAAGGTCGCCACTTGATTCACTAGTTCTAGGCAAGTCTCTTTGTTTTTAAGTTTTATATTGTGGACAATAAATAAATAGTTTCTACCTATCTATTCTTTAATACTCGTAACTCAATAATTCCGCTTTTGCCCGTTCTACAGATAAGTTGGTGGCACTGTACAATCAACAGAAAAAAATCAAACCGATGCGGCTCTTGAAGTTCCCCTATTTTATTTCCTTATTGTTCCTGACAATAATCGTAATTTCAATTTACTCCTTTTATTGTTCCACTATTTGCTGCTGTGGTTTTTAGGGTTCCGTAAAACGTAAAAACGGAACCCTTATAGTTTCGTCATGTCTGTCTGTCTGTCCGTCCGTATGTCACAGCCACTTTTTGCCGAAACTACGAAAACTACACTGTTGAAACTTGGTAAGTAGATGTATTCTGTGAACCGCATTAAGGTTTGAACAGTAAAATTTAAAAAAAAGAAAAATTAGGGTTGCCCTCCATACTGAGAACTGAAACTCAAAAATTTTTTTTTCATCAAACCTACACGTGTGGGGTGTCTATCGATAGGTCTTCAAAAATGATAATAAGGTTTCTAACGTCATTTTCCCCTACACTGAATAATTTGCGCGAGAGACACTTCCAAAGTGGTAAAATGTGTGTCCCCCCCCCCCCTCTAACTTCTAAAGTAAGAGAATGAAAAATCTAAAAAAAATATATGATGTACATTACCATGTAAACTACCAACGAAAATTAGTTTGAACTCGATCTGATGAGTAGTTTTTTTTTAGTACGTCATAAATACACTATTATTGAAACTTCGATCAAAGTTACAACGAACTACAAGAACTATGTGTACTATGTATATAATGTTACTTGCTGCAACGGAACCCTTCATGGGCGAGTCCAACTCGCACTTGGCCACTTTATTATTTCATGACGTGTGTTAATACTATTATGTCAGATGGCATACATAACATTTGATTTGACGACGTAAACGAGTAAACGACGATGTCAGTAATTTATAACAAAATGTCAAATGTCATAAATAAACGGTAACGTAATTGATCTATAACAATATGTCAAATGTCATAAATAAACGACGATATCATCCAGTTAGCATATTAAGCCATCTTAACTTCAAGAGGTATCAAAAAAATAGACATGCAACTCTTAAGATTAGCGCGTCCCAAGAAAGGAACCAACTCTTCAGTTTAATTACATGTCATTGATTGCTTTTAAAGTTGAACTATTTTTATAACACTTCCGGGTTTTAAAGTTTGACGACCCCTCGAACGCAAGTGATCCTCCCCCTGGCAGCCGCCGACCTTCCAACCCCGTTAAAGAATCTACAGATATAAACACCGCGCTCAATGGAGCGCGCGCTTCTATTTCGGGTCCCTAAACAACTTTACGATTCCCATATAATATTTTAGTGCCCATAAGTTTAATGGTTTACATTTTAAAGCTCCGGCCAGGTGACTGCAGTCAATGGAGAGATGTTTTAATAGAAGCGTAAAAAGATTTTTTTTCAATGCGTTAGCCACATATTTTGTTTTGAACCCTATGTATTCTTTGTATGTGTTTCTGGATCAATCGCTTTGACGTATTACAATACGTAAGTTTAGTTTGTTACTCGATAACTCGATAAAACGTTGTTCTGTAATTTTTTTTTTATTTAAATTGCGCATAGTTTGTTTATTCATTAAAAATATCACAAATAAAATTAAATCATATAAACGTACACCTCAATACACGTCACGCACAGAGTCATACACTAAAATAACCCGCCTTGAATCGCTCCTGGTGCAAATGTGCCCAAGACACTGGCTGCGTTGCCTCGCTGGATGGCGATGGCTATCCTTTGCCTCTGGAACGAGCCAGAGCGGGAGTCACCACCTTGGTTACGTAAACGACGCCCAATCTCGCGGACTAAATATTTGTCATATTATATTGAGATTAAATAACTATATATTCTTACTAGCTGACCCCGCAAACGTTGTTTTGCCATATAAATAAAGGTATAAAAAATAGCTAGTAGCCGATTCTCAGACCTACTGAATATGCATATAAATTTTGGTTAAAATCAGTAAAGCCGTTTCGGAGGAGTAAGGAAACAAACACTGTGACACGAGAATTTTATATATAAGATTATCGTCAGCCTATCTTACGCCATGTTGGCCGATCCCCGGTCTGCAGTCTTACTTTAAGACGAGAAGACGATTATAGCTCCTACGACAGATATGACCACGACAAAACCACTTACCACATCAGCCTGCTAATACGTTGAGCTATCTCGACAATCTTGCTCCTCAGACTCGGAGAATTTAGTTTACGATATGATCCTTTCGCTCAAAGAAACTCAGAGATCCATCCACATAATAACTCATTCTCATGATGCGCATATTATGCGCAAGCAAATGGACCCCGATTCTGATGTATCTGATTTTTTATCGATAAAAGGTTTGCAATTGGCCTAACTCTGAAATAGATTCACTCTATATTTGAAGCCACCCTGATTATATCCATCAGGCGACGTATTCCAGAGCACAAACTCTATCAGTACCAATGGATTCACATCCCTATAAGTGTAGAAAGTGTATCAATGAAATGCTAAACGAATTGAAGGTGAGGTCGCGTACCTATCGGATGTCTGAATACATGAAACATGAGCTCTCTACCGGAGCCGAAGGAACGTGTTGTAAACCCAGAGAAGCGGCAACTCAACGAGCGAGCGAACAAATCAATCAACAGATTATATCTCACCACGTAAATCTTCCTAAATTGGATATATGGTATTGTAAGTCCACTGCTGAGCTTCCGAACCTTCTTTCACAAGGTGAGACTCAAGATCACCATGCTCAACGAGACTAGCCACCTTTGAGCTGAACAGCTTTTCGCCACTAATTCTGGGTCACCTATTAGCCGAACAGCTCGTTTATAATATTAGTAGCATATTTCATGTAACGTAGGTAGGGCTCACGCGCGGGCCGCGACCCGCGACCCCGCCCCGTGGATACCGGAGCCCTAATTACCGCGCATCCGGCGCCCGCCGCGCGCCGCGCCCGACCTCTACTCTACATTACAGTATTACAGCGGGTTTCACTACACCCAACTTACAACATTATTTAATTTTAAATGAAAAACAAACACGGACTTCAATTTAAAATTAAACTTAAAACACTCGACTAAATTGACTGTTCTAATGAGACAGAGACGGCGGGTTTTCAATCATACGAAAGTATCATCGACGTATGCAAATTTTAGATATTTTTTTGATTTTTTAAAAATCGCTTAACTGATTTCGATAAAATTTATGTACATGAAACTATATCGGAAGTATTATCTACCAAACAAAACAGAACCATCAAAATCAATTCAAAATTGGAGGCGCTATCGCGTAACACAATTGAGAATCTCCTTGGAATGCGGTTAATAATGTTCGATCGAAGTCTCTGCGTCAAATAATTTAAACTAAATGATATTAGGAAATCTAATTGGGGGTCTCACAAATGCGACCAACAGTGCCAAGGACGGGGACCCTCCCCGAAATCAACAAATCACGAAATTAATGTGACATACTTTATGGATGATACCTAATTCTGTATACTACACCACCTACTTTAATAATATCAAACCTTACAAAACGATAATAAAACCTGGAAATAAATCTATTACTTCGAGTGCCATCACATTTTAGTGTTCGGTGTTCGGTAGCCATTCTCTTTTTATTATTGGCACTTTTATGAAACTTACTATGAAAGTTGACTATATCCCAATTATGGCACAGGATCGATCTAGTGTGGATCAACAAAGTTTCAATTTCTCTATCACATCATACTAATAAAACAAAGGTGAAAGTTCATGGGTCTGGAAAAGTGTTTGTATCCAGATTTCGATTAAATTAAACACATCGTAAGAACATTACCAGGGTTAGCACCTAGGCTACATTTTATGCCGTTGAAGTTAAATGATAAGCTACACTGCGGGCTGCAGCTAGTATTATACCTAGCGAATTTTAACGATTGCGAAATAAAATAAAGTGATACTTCTTACATCGCAACTATACAACGACCTCGTTCTACGAGTATACGAGTGCCGTACAACACAAGCCAGTAAATACTATACAAGTACAGCAGTAACCACTCAAAATACATTTATTTCTGTTCATATCTTGACCTTCCTTAAAAGCAGTGGTAAGGCCAGAACTCGCATAAAGTGATTCTTTAAAACTACCTCTCCTCGACGACCGGAGACAAACCGGTTGAATCTAAAGACATCATAATAATAATAAACTCGATGATCTTGACTTTTTTTATTTATTTGCTTAGCTCATTACGTAAATATGTAAGTTAATAAAAAAACAGCTATTTGCTTAAAAGCGACACATTATTGTCAAGAAAATTGCAAGCATTAAATTGGGCCCGTAGGGGACGGGAGCTCACCTCATCTTCAAAAGCCTTTCCGAGCGCTTGGTCGACGCGACGCGTGACCAAAATGCTGGCGTTTATTTGGCCCAACGCATAAGCATTGCCACTCAGCGTGGTAATGCCGCCAGCATGCTGGGTACGCTTCCGATTGGTAGTGGGCTTGAACATCTTGATTATCTGTAGACCTTCATTGGTCTATGGATAATCAAGATGTCTTCCGTGACTACGCCGTTTTATCGTGAGTTCACATCGCAAAACTTTAAAAGATATTTAAGAAAATAGCGTATAAACGTGAAACATAAGCATCCCACTAAATGTTCCCACTTCTGCGACTCGGAGCGTTCTCTCGCAAGAAGAGAGTCAATGCCGTAATCCGCGACGATGGCCATGTGTGTGACTGATGACATATTATCTCGAAAGATTCTAGCAACGCGTCGGTTTCCGCACTATGTTATTCATCACCGTTTTTAGGGTTCCGTAAAACGTAAAAACGGAACCCTTATAGATTCGTCATGTCTGTCTGTCTGTCTGTCTGTCTGTCTGTCTGTCCGTCCGTATGTCACAGCCACTTTTTACCGAAACTATGAGAACTACACTATTGAAACTTAGTAAGTAGATGTATTCTGTGAACCGCATTAAGATTTTTACAAAAGATTTAAAAAAAAACAAAAATTAGGGGTGCCCCCCATACTGAGAACTGAAACTCAAAATATTTTTTTTCATCAAACCTACACGTGTGGGGTGTCTATCGATAGGTCTTCAAAAATGATGTTGAGGTTTCTAATATAATTTTTGTCTACACTGAATAATTTGCGCGAGAGACGCTTCCAAAGTGGTAAAATGTGTGTCCCCCCCCCTCTAACTTCTAAAGTAAGAGAATGAAAAAACTGTATGTAAATGTATGATGTACATTACCATGAAAACTACCAACGAAAATTAGTTTGAACTCGATCTGATGAGTAGTTTTTTTTTAGTACGTCATAAATACACTATTATTAAAACTTCGATCAAAGTTACAACGAACTACAAGAACTATGTGTACTATGTATATTATGTTACTTGCTACAACGGAACCCTTCATGGGCGAGTCCAACTCGCACTTGGCTACTTTATTATTTTAAGTTAGCGGCATTATTGATCCATTATTTCGAAAAGACAGTGGTGCGCGTGGGATTTGAACCAGTGGTTCCAGAGCGGCAATTGGCGTTCTCCCGACTAGACCAGCCGTAAGTGAGAAAATAGCAACTACAATCACATTACTAAACTTGTTATATTTAGTAAACAAGACAAGGCGCTATATTTCAAGAATTAAGCTGTGACTCCTCACTAGGCCACCGCACCTAGTTAGTAGTAGTGATTAAGTATTAGCCCGTGCTGTGGAAGCCAAAGATCGAAAACACAATACATAATATCTTAATTTAATAGGTTTTCTAAGGTCATCTTATGCAAACACTCGCCTCGAGACTTCGTAGTAACTCAGCTCGCGGAACAGTAGGTCGTAGGATCGATTAGTTATTCAAGGACATTTTTTTTTTAACTATTATAGGTTCGCACTTGACCACCATCCACCATCTCGCCTGATGTTAAGCGATGATGCGATCTACGATGAAGCGTGCTTACCTAGAAGAAACCGATTCACTCTCGATTTGAAGACACCAAGATTGTAACTATCAGGAAAAACCCACTCAGGCAACTCATTCCACAACCTAGATGTTCTTATCACAAACATGGAGTCAAATCTCTTCGTTCGTGTTTTTGGAACATCAACCATGAAACGATGTCGCTTTTTTGAGATGCGAGAAGTCCGATAGAAGAAAGGGCTAGGTGGTATTAGATCATGCAGATCAGTTGCACACTCTCCGAAGTGTATCCGATAAAAACCCGATTAGCTGGCAATTTTGTGGCGATGTTTGAAGTCTTTGTATGATGAATACAAATATTTCTTCTGTGCCTGGCGGTATTTGTCATAAGCATGTATTTGTACAATTATATAAGGACTAGCAGCGTCCCGCGGTTTAACGCCTAGCCTTTATGTTATTCCAGACTATAGGTATATATAATATTTGCCGTCCCAGTGCAAATATTTGTGTGATGAATTCAAATGTTTGAACTGTGTCTGGGTGTTTCTATGTATAATAAGTATGTATTTAAAACTATAATAATAATAATAATAAGCCCCCTAAAATCCCACCTTACGTCCGGATCGAACACCAGATCACGTGGGGGGCGGACACGCATACTAACGAAACTTATGTGGCTAACAAGGAAAGGGTAACCCATCGACATGGAGACAAGAAGTAAAAGATTACGTATAGGGCCGCTGCCCGGGGGCGATCGCCGGGGCACGTCTGTAGCTGGCCACAGGCGTGACAGCATGCTAGCCAGTGACTCCCGGCTGGGCGGCTGGGCGGGAGTCGGGGACGCGGGGGGTAGGGGAATGTCCTCAAGGACTACAGCCGAGTCTGAAGGCGATTTGGATAGTAGTAGTAGCTATAGTAGATCCGCTACACCAGCTGAGGATGTTTCGCAGGAGGCACTTGCCACACAACCTGCGACCACCAAAGCCGGTAAACCCAGAGTTCGCATGAAATGGAGCGACGAAATTAACCTTTTTATCATGCGAACATACTTTTACATAACTAAACTTGATACAGACCGTACCATGTACTGCAAGAAACTTCACGACCGATTCTGCATAGAATACCCAGATTTAAAAGTTTCCGCTCAGAGAGTTGCCGATCAAAGAAGAGTTATAATGAGAAATAAATTACTAACAGATGAAACTATCAACGAATTAAAACAGGAAGTAACCGAACAACTAGCTAGAGAAGAAATAGATCAGAGTCCTATAGGTGCAATTAGCACGACGAATACCAGATCAAGTAATCAGGTAAATCAAAATCAACGCACAATAGACTATCTTCTAAGTAGTTCACCAACCCAACAATCCACGCAACAAGCATCAGTATCTCAACCGGACAGTTTATCTACCCAATGGCAACACACTTCAACTCAAACAGCCTCCATACCCAATCTTACAAATATTACGCAACATATAAACGAAAATCAAACCTCGCAAATTTCTGAATTTGATATATCTACCCAAGAAATAACTGACCAATTACATTCAACTCTGGTAAAATATACAGGTATAGACCCTGAAGTTCGACCTAAACTTCCAAAATTAAAAGAAAATAAAAAACTCTACCAGTTATTAGACATCTTCAACACGGAGATTTTAGGCCAATTTGTTAGTATTGACTCAGATATCAACACCATACACTGTCTTATATACTGTTCCGCTTTAATCATCTCCGAGAAGTTAGGATACAAAATTACAACACAGGATATACCAGTACAACAACAAAGCAAAAACGTTAGTAAGCCAGCGTGGCAATACAGAATTGAATCAGATATTAAACATTTAAGAGCAGACATCGGCAGACTAACGCAATATATAAATAATAACAGATCTAAAAAAGTAATTAAAGCAGTCGAGAAAATCTTCAATAAAACTCAAATACATTCAGTTCATGAAAGAAATAATACTAGGCCAGAAGAATTTTTAGATACGCTTAAACAAAAATTAACACTAAAATCAAAACGGTTATCTAGGTATACGAAAGCTTTGCAAAGAAAAGAACACAATAAGCAGTTTAATAGGAATGAGAAAGGTTTCTACAGGACACTTAAAAAAGAAAAAACAGATAATATAAACAAAACGTTGCCAAATGAAAGTGAACTCAAACATTACTGGGCAAACATCTGGAAAAAACAAAAACAACTAGCTAGAGAAGAAATAGATCAGAGTCCTATAGGTGCAATTAGCACGACGAATACCAGATCAAGTAATCAGGTAAATCAAAATCAACGCACAATAGACTATCTTCTAAGTAGTTCACCAACCCAACAATCCACGCAACAAGCATCAGTATCTCAACCGGACAGTTTATCTACCCAATGGCAACACACTTCAACTCAAACAGCCTCCATACCCAATCTTACAAATATTACGCAACATATAAACGAAAATCAAACCTCGCAAATTTCTGAATTTGATATATCTACCCAAGAAATAACTGACCAATTACATTCAACTCTGGTAAAATATACAGGTATAGACCCTGAAGTTCGACCTAAACTTCCAAAATTAAAAGAAAATAAAAAACTCTACCAGTTATTAGACATCTTCAACACGGAGATTTTAGGCCAATTTGTTAGTATTGACTCAGATATCAACACCATACACTGTCTTATATACTGTTCCGCTTTAATCATCTCCGAGAAGTTAGGATACAAAATTACAACACAGGATATACCAGTACAACAACAAAGCAAAAACGTTAGTAAGCCAGCGTGGCAATACAGAATTGAATCAGATATTAAACATTTAAGAGCAGACATCGGCAGACTAACGCAATATATAAATAATAACAGATCTAAAAAAGTAATTAAAGCAGTCGAGAAAATCTTCAATAAAACTCAAATACATTCAGTTCATGAAAGAAATAATACTAGGCCAGAAGAATTTTTAGATACGCTTAAACAAAAATTAACACTAAAATCAAAACGGTTATCTAGGTATACGAAAGCTTTGCAAAGAAAAGAACACAATAAGCAGTTTAATAGGAATGAGAAAGGTTTCTACAGGACACTTAAAAAAGAAAAAACAGATAATATAAACAAAACGTTGCCAAATGAAAGTGAACTCAAACATTACTGGGCAAACATCTGGAAAAAACAAAAAGATCACAACGATAGTGCTGTTTGGTTAAGCGACGAAGCAACAAGAATAGAAAACATAGGAATAATGGAATTCACAGAAGTAAGTAGGGATGATGTAGAATCAATAACTAAACATTTAAAAAACTGGAAAGCAGCCGGTATAGATCATATTCACAATTTTTGGTTGAAAAAATTTTTCATGCTGCATGACATACTTGCAAAAAATATCACAGATTTAATTACAGGTGATCAAGAATTACCTAAATTTATTACAATAGGCGTAACATACATGCTGCCTAAAAGTGACGACACTACGAACCCTTCACAATACCGACCTATTACCTGTCTCCCCACTATTTATAAGCTCATAACATCATGCATTACACGCAACGTCAATAAACATCTACTAGAAAATAATTTATTATTTGAAGAGCAAAAAGGTTGTAGACGTAATCATAAAGGTTGCAAGGAGCAGCTCGTAATAGACTCTACAATACTGAAACATACTCATACAAACAAAAGAAATCTGCATATATCCTACATTGACTATAAAAAAGGATTCGACAGTGTCGCACATTCTTGGTTGATCAAAGTTCTTGACTTGTATAAAATTAGCCCTAAAATCATAAATTTCCTGAAAAATGCCATGACTAGCTGGAGAACGACGTTGCACGTTTCTAATGGATCCACTTCTATTAGGACAGATGAAATTGCAATTGAAAATGGCATTTTTCAAGGAGACGTATTCAGCCCAGTATGGTTTTGTCTTACACTCAATCCACTCTCCTTCCTTCTTAATAGTACAGCAAATGGTTATAAATTGAATTCAAACACTTCCATAACACACTTAATGTATATGGATGACATTAAATTGTTTGCCAAATCAGATAAAGACCTTAAAGAGCTAATAAATATTACTTCACAATTTAGCAAAGACATCAATATGACCTTCGGTCTAGATAAATGCAGAACTCTACACATACATAAAGGCAAATCTGTCAATTATAACAGTAATACTATAAACTCTGAGGATGAAGAACTTAACACGTTTGATAGCATGGACACCGCAGAAACATACAAATATCTAGGCATACAACAGTCCAGTAATATCAATCATATTCAAATAAAAAAAGATCTCTCTGGAGAATATTCTAAAAGATTAAATTCCATTTGCAAAAAACAACTTTATTCTAAAAACTTATTCAAAGCCATAAATACCTATGCAATTCCCATATTAACATATTCATTTGGAATTGTTAAATGGACACGCACTGATATTAACCGATTAGAAATCCTAACGAGAACCACACTGACCAAATATAATTATCTACACCCCAAATCTGCAATAGAACGTATTTCTGTTAAAAGACATGAAGGTGGTAGGGGACTGATTGATCTAACAGTACTATGGGAAGCACAAGTGCGCAGCTTAAGAGAGTTTTTCTACTCAAAAACATCTAGTAATTTACATTCAGCGATCACAGACTTAGATTGTAACTACACCCCATTAAACCTTTCTAATATTAACATCCAGTACAAAACACCGCAAATTCATAAAAAAGAAAAAATAGACCGATGGCGTTCGAAAGAATTGCATGGCAGACATTTACATGACTTGGAACAACCTCATGTAGATGCTGAAGCATCAAACAAATGGCTAAAGCTAGGTTGTATGTTCCCAGAAACTGAAGGTTTCATGATCGCGATTCAAGATCAGGTTATTAACACCAAAAATTACAAAAAGTTTATTATCAAGGATCGTACTGTTCAAAACGACAAATGTAGAAAATGTCATCGCGTGTCCGAAACAATACAACACATTACTAGTGCCTGTCCATCTCTGGCACAAACAGATTACACTCACAGACATAACCAAGTAGCCCATATTGTACACCAGAAATTAGCAATTAAACACCAACTCATCCCGTCAAACATAGTTCCGTACTACCAATATAACCCAAAACCTGTTCTGGAAAACCAGAGACACAAGATATACTTCGACAGAGCAATTTTAACAGACCGAACTATACACTATAACAGACCAGATATAACTGTGATAGACAAAATAAATAAAACCACTTACTTAATTGATATAGCTGTACCCAATACACATAATTTACAAAAAACAATTACGGAAAAAATTCACAAATACACAGAGCTGAAGGAGGAAATTATTAGATTATGGAACATCAATACAGTGTATATTGTGCCTCTGGTAATCTCCAGTACTGGAGTCATCCCTAAACACTTAAAGCACTACCTACAACAAATTGGTTTACAAAGCAACACATACATGACTATGCAAAAAGCAGCTATTTTAAATACATGCCGAATCGTTCGGAAATTCTTGCAGGACGAATTAAATACCGACGAAAGTCCAAACTATGAATTCCACTTGGCTTAGGCCCGTGGCTTTCATTGTAATACCGACACTCTTCTAGTGTTGAGCAAAAGAAAGTTTCAAAATAATAATAAAAAGCCTTTTATTTCCATGACATTAATAAATATACAAAAAAACTATGTTAAGCAAGTAGGTTATTTCGGTTCGATATGTCATGGCCCCTTACGGGTATAGGCCTCCTCCAGTTGCTCCCATTTTTCCTTATCATTAGCCGTTTTAATCCAGTCTTTTCCTGCCAGTTGAACTATATCGTCTATCCAGCGAGCTTTTGGTCTACCCTTTTTTCTTTTGCTTCCCGGACCTGCCCATTTTGTTACTCGTTTAGACCATCTTTCTTCAGAAGAACGGGCGATATGTCCTGCCCATTTCCACTTCAAACGTTGTGTGTGTTGTAATGCGTCTATCACTTTGGTTTTGTGTCTGATTTTTTTACTATTGACTTTGTCGATGGTTTTGATGCCAAGGATGCTCCTCTCCATAGCCCGTTGGCAGGTACGTATTTTTGACATGGTGTTTTTGTTAAAGATCCAGGTTTGGGCACCGTACGATAAACAGGGCAATAGACTCGAATCCATCACTTTTTTCTTAAGTTTAATTGAAAGTTTTGATTTTAATATTTCTTTGTAGCTCCAGTATTTTTTCCAGGTCATGTTTGTTCTCCTGTCTATTTCATCTTGGTGTCTTGTGTTTTTAAATGATATTTGCTTGCCGAGGTAGATGTAGCTCTCGACGTATTCTATAGGTGTTTGATTTATTAGTATGGAATTCTTCGGACCGTTGGTAGCTACTTTTGTTTTTGAAGTATTTAGTTGTAGGCCTATGTTTTCGCTAGCAGCGCTTAGTTCTGTCAGCATTTCTTCTAGTTGTTTTGATGTATTGGCGAAAAGGACTATATCGTCGGCAAATCGTAGGTTACTGAGATGTTTTCCGTCTATGTTTATTCCTTTTTTGCTCCAGTCTAGTTTTTTCATTATATTTTGTAAGACGGCTATGAAAATTTTTGGTGATAGCGGATCTCCTTGCTTCACCCCTCTACGGATATTAAATTCTGGGCCTAGTCTATCTAATTTGACCCTGCTTGTACTTTTTCTATATATGTCCTTGAGAATGTTAATGTATATGTATGGTACATTCTGATGCTCTAATGCATCCCATATACTCTTATGTGAAATGGAATCGAATGCTTTCGCGTAGTCGACATACGCTATGTATAGATTTTTCTTATATTATATTATATTTGCCGTCCCAGTGCAAATATTTGTGTGATGAATTCAAATGTTTGAACTGTGTCTGGGTGTTTCTATGTATAATAAGTATGTATTTAAAACTATATAAGTATTATATCAGCTATCTGGCCGCCATCATACAAGCTTTGCTTAGTTTGGGGTCAGATGGTGTTGTGTGTGAATTGTCCACCAATATTTATTTATTTATTTTTATTTATATCATGTATATCATTATTTATCTATGTACCAAATGTATCCCAAGTAAATCCCTCCAGTAGTTTTTCCATGATATAATAACATAGATTCCATACAATTTTACAAACTTCCGCGTTTATTATATTAGTGGGATTTGTCGGCTATCTGGCTCTCATAGGGTTGCCATCTCTAAAGTTCGGCAACCAGGACAAGACTCGTGAAAACCCCGGATTTTAGAGCTTAAAACCCGGACATGTCATCAGCTTTTTTAAATACACTTCACAGATTGTAAGTTTGAACAGCTGAAAATGATATAAATAATCTTTTTATGCATATTTGGCTGCCATATTACAAGCTTTGCTTCGTTTGGGGTTAGATGGTGTTTTGTGTGAATTGTCCGCCAATAGTCCGACCTTTAACAAATTTCATTTAGTTAAGTATGTAGGTATCTTTTATCATTATTTATTAAGAATTTAGTGAGTCGGTTCGTTGGTTCATCGCGGCGTACAGGCTCAATGAGACTTTAAACTTATAAATCCGGATTACAAAATGAAGTCTGGCCCGGACGCTCCCCGGACACGTTCTAAACTAGGACAAATCCGGGGAAACCCGGACGGATGGCAACCTTAGGCTCTCATAATACAAGCTTTACATCGTTTGGGGCAAATAAGTGTTAGATGAGGAATACCCAACCATTAATTAAATATCATGACAAAGAATTGGGCTATTGAATATCAAAAGAATCCGATCCAACTGCCACTTCCAGAGATTTAACGCATTCCGAACGCGGTCGGTAATCTGTTCAAAACAAACTGTAAACAAACGATTCAGCTTTATTATAGTAAAGTCTTCGCCACCAATTTCGTCCGTTTTCGCATGGCGTTACTATCGTGTTTGTTTATGATAGCTCTCGATTCTAAAAGCATAGTTCAAACCTATCGCCAGACGACGTCTGTGGTGGTTCAGGCATTAGTATAGAATAGAAAATCCACAGCAGCCGAAGTCGACCAGATTCTACTTTTCTTCTCCAACAATGGAACGAAAATAGATCTAAGGTCAAAGTTTATTTATTTATACTGTGGTATTATTTTCTTTTATTTAAGGTTATATTTTTCATGGCTTCTGTGAATTCTAAACTTACGAATTACGAATACTTGGGAATTGCGTGCTTTTGTGATATTCATGTGACACACTATGATAAAACTATTTTTACACACAAACGTATAATTTAAACAGGTATGCTCTAGGTATGTGGGTAAGTATAGTTAGGTAGTATTTTATTTACAGGTCGTGCAGTTTCTGCGCTAAAGTGCGTTCGTAAACCTTTAAACAAAAACTGAAGTCAGTTAGTACAACATTTTCTGACATAGCAAGCCACAATTTTTATAATTCGTTAATAGTGTGCTAGATGTCAGTTTGATTCGTCTGCTATCGAGCTATAACGTGCGGCGACGGCTAAAAATTGATATATCGCTGGTACTCACGAGGGTGAAGCTATGTATGTGTTACAGCTTGCTTCGTGATCATTTGCATCGTTAATATTAGCCGTACGTCAATTACCCTAATGGCTCCGACCTCGGTCTGCTCTACTGCTAATAACTAACGTCTCATACAGGATATAGTCGCAACTTCGATAGAGCCTTTGAATATCACAGGCTGCGCTGTTTGACCACGATCGACCACAAGACGCTTGGATTACTTCAAACCCACCGTGTAAATACTCACCAAATATACATTTTTAATCTTAAATAAATAAATAAACAAACAAACATTAGAAGAGATTGTTAACACAACAAAGTCTGCACTAAGGAAGCCAGTTGTGGTGAGAACCCAGTCGCAAAAATAGTACGAAAGCATATAAATATCGATACCAGCGGGTCTACCGCTTAACTAAATCAGGTATAGCTTTGCTATTTGCTGTCTCTATAATTTCAAAGCTGAGACAATTTTACTTAGGCGGTCGACTCTCTTATAGATCTTAGATACAGACTCTCTTTTCTACGCATAACATCTATCTGTCTGTAATGAATCGCGTAATATCGGCTATGGTTGATGCCATGAGATAGATAAATGTCATACACAAATTACAATTTAGTCTAACCAGTAAATACAGTCACTAACAAAAACATACAGCCGAATGAAGAACTTCGCCCTTTAACGAGGTAATCCGAAATAACCAAACCCAGTAAATTTATATTCATTTTACGATCCATTCCCAAAACACGACACTATCACCAAACATTCAGCAAGATTTCGAATGAAACAAAAAATCAATCGAAACACTTTTTGCACCACTAAAGCTGATCCAAAGCATAACAATATAAACGGGTGAGTAATCGATAGTTGCCGGGCAACAGATACTAATATCAGATACGGCACGAAGCTGTACATAAACATAATGTAATTATGTACACACAGAAACAGCTACTAATCCGGCGGAGCCAGCCATGCGCACGCGGCTGCCTTGTGATTCACGAATATGATCGATACACACGAAAATATTTAAGAGAATTAATTTATGCATTAGATTATTTGTCCAGCAAAAAACATGCTAATGAGACTAACTGCAATTGATTAAAAGTCAACGATAATTTATCAAGATACATCTTATCAAGATACAGCTTACAAAAATAAACTTTAAGGAGTTCAATGTTAAAGACGCAATAATACCTTCGAAGAACAAGAAAATAACTAAACGAATACGTTTCACAATTAATAAGAATAAATTACAAAAGAATTAACGCATACCATTAGCTACAGTTGAAAGATTTCATGATATGCCGTCCATAACATCAGTCATGCGGTAAAACCCATTAGAGCTGAAGAACAATGAAGCAAACAATAATATAACCGTAATATAAATACCTCTAGAACATTTTGAATTTATGAAGAAAATACTTTTAAGACATAACGTCGCAAAATATACGAATAAACAGTTAAAAGTTGTGTACACACTCCAAAGATGACGGACCAGAGAGCATACAAATTCCATTCGATAAAAGTAGTTCCTATATATGCAAATCAACATCATTTTCAATAACGTTAACAGATCAGCAAATGTAGAGAGAGCTAAAGAGAAAACGTCGATTACCCGTAACTAAGATGTTTAATGACATGGACCGTTGGGTGACCATCACTAAATCACTATCTTCTCTATGTCTAGTGTATGTAGTTTTTTTCCGACGTGCTTGCATCATAAGGTAGTGGAAGCACCTCGTAGTACATTCGTCGAAAATAAGTCGTAAGATTGAGAATAATTTTAGTTGAAAGCTGAACCCAGTGAACCGCAAGGATAAGATATATTACTCGTATAAGCAAAATTCAATGCTTCAAAAAAAGAAATACTGCTATCATAAAGAAGTCAGCAAGGATGACATTAATAAAGTAAAACCAGCTACTGTAGAACTAATGAGAGAACATTAAGAAGACTACCTAAGAAGTTTAATGACATGGAAGTGATGATCGATAGCGTGACTATCGCAAACTCGATGTAATTTATCGGTCATTTTTTATTATTTACTAGCTGAACGCGCGCGCGTTGCTACGCCATCTATCGAAAATTGGTCGTACCAATTCAAATTTTGAACAAATTCGGTTACTTTAGGATCTAATGACGCAACCTTTAAAATATGACATAAATATGCTGTCACGCAACGAAAGCTCTCAAAAAGCAATATTTTTTCCCGTTTTTGTTACATTTTTCATTCCTGCTCGGCTCCTGTTGATAGAAGCGTAACGTTAAATAGCCTATAGCCTTCCTCGATAAATGGACTATTCTACAAAGAAATAATCTTTCAATTCGGACCAGTAGTTCCAGAGATCCTTGCGTTCAAACAAACAAACTCTTCAGCTTTATAATATTAGTATAGAAGTATAGATTCATAAACTATAATTAATTTTACGAAATTGATTGTGATGCGATTGTTTTTTTAAACAAAATACATTATTCGAAGCATTATGAAAGAGGAATAAGTTTGGTGACTGGAAAGCAAAATACGAGTATGATAAATGATAAGAATACACCACTGAAAATCGCACAAGAAATACTTCGATAAAACGTTAAAAGCCCACTTTTAATTTGATGACATTAATATCGTAAAACCAGATACTGCAGAACTAATCAGAAAACATTTAATAAGACTACCTAAGAAGTTTAATGGCATGTCAGTGTTGACCGATAGCGTGACTATCGCCAACTCTAGTGCAACTTATTTGGCTATTTTAATTATTCATTACCTCTAATATGAAGTAGATTGATGATCGAGTTAATAACATGGCAAATCAGTGCGCCGAATGAAAGCAACGGTAAATCGGCCCGATGAGCAATCGATGACAGATGAAGCAAAAAAGAATTACCAAACATGAAAGATTGATAGAATCACACGTATAATGAATTGGCCAGTTTTTTTATTGAATGTCGGTTATCGAAATTTGGCGTGAGGCAGTTCTTAAACGTTGGCGTACGCACTTTCACATTATCACGCAAAAGATATGTCAAAAATAAATAATGTCTGGTTTTAAAGCAAGTTAAATATTTGTATAATAAACCGACGCCGCTAACACTACACTAAACTTGTAATTTCCAGTCTCCCTAAGTTAAGGGGTATTTGTCAAGTAGCGGTAGCGCTCTTTGCAGAGTCCGCCTGGGGAAGGAACCTTTACCAGCTATTCTGCAGCCAAGCAGCAGTGTGCGAACATTACTGTGTTCCGGTTTGAAGAGTAATGTTTCTAATTAAATTACTGGGCTAAGAAATAAAACACCTTAACTTTCCGGGTGATGAGCGCAGGGCGGTGCTTGGTAATGATTTGGACCCTTCATGTTCCAATAGCTGCGTGTCGCTGTGCTGTTATGGGCAGGCATGTTGGTTACCATCAGGCACATATCCTGCTCGTCTTGTCACTCTATACCACAAAAAAAAAAAAAAACTTCTTCAGAGAATTAGTCGAGGATTCAAATAGTAACCAAAATACTGAATGCTGAGCCACGAAGCGAGCCCCGTCGCGAGGACCGGACTAACCAGCTCAGTAATTGAAGGTGTAATTAGCCGTTTCCGCAAAAACCAAACACGATAAATTTGCGAAGCCAACACACCAAACTCGGAGTTTTTAGCACAAATATTTGCTGATTGATGCTGTGGTGAATTTCAAACACGCTTGAGAATTTGACAGAAAGATTTTGAGCAAACACTGGCTTTCGAAGCCCAGTTTGAGAAGGTCGAGAAGGTTAAGAAAAAGTCAAAGTAGCTTACGTGTTTAACAGGATCAGTGTGTCGAATTTGTAAAAAAGTATAATTATGCAACAAGAAGATAATGGAATGATATATCTATTGTGTTAAAGTGCACTGTATGTACCACCACACACATGCTGTTCGGTGTGTTGGCGAGCTGTATTTTGGGATCCAAGCTCCTCCTAATTTTATACGTTTAAAAAATAGGCTGAAGAAGACTTTATCTATATATGATTTTGTCGAGATGTGAATGTCTATTATTGCATATTTGTATCTTTACACTCTATAGATTAATATAACACAGCCGTCAGATGTTTGCTTGTAAGTACTAGAACATTGCACAATGTTTTAGCAAGCATTTGCATCACAATTACGAATTGAGGGTAGTGAGGTCGAGCAGAGATAAAGAAATTAATACCGATAGTTAAGCATTTTATAGTCATTTATAACAGAGATAACACTTTCTAATTGCTCCGTCATTGTAATCGCACTCCGATAATGTTGCGATTCCGGGAGAACCCTAATTGTCTTTTGTAAATGTAGATTATGGCACGAAATCTAAATTAATTTCTACGATAATTTTTTTAAATAATATAAAAAAATAAACAGAATTTATAACACAGGTCTACATTGGTTCATTTTAAATAAGATTTCTTTCGGATTAATGTAACATACCAACACAAAATTAGTTTAGTTCAATCAAAATTCAATGTCAATTTTTTGTTTGGTAGAAATTGGGAACAAGGTTAGATTTATAGTCTGGAATAAAATATGGGCCACTTTTCGTCGCGGGTAGCGTTGCTAGTGCCCAAATAAACCCTGAATGCGTTAAAGACATGAAATAAAGTGAAGTCGGTAATAAATTCCGTCAGACAATGTCCACCCACCCATCGTGAGAGCATGCAACTACCTACCTATGCCCTATGCCATTCTAAAAACATTCATAACTTGGCTATCAAAATTATTCTAAAACGTGATCCAAAGCTGTAAATGTGAAGATGCCTGTAAAACCTGATTGTGGCTCTACCATCCCCTGTTGAATAATAAATTGGTCGCAATATGGTACTTTCATTAACTTCACAGGCACGCGGGCAACGCGGTCAGATTAATATCAGGGGAGCATTTTTCGGACATGCTTCTGGGTGTGGACTCATGCTAATGTGGCGTTTAGTTACGCTACTGTTTAACAAAGCTTTGCTTGTTACTTAAATATTCATCAATTCTCCTTTTAAAATTATAGTGTTTTTAACAATCCCCGGTACACAAAAAACACGATTAAAAACAGGCAGTTGAAGCGAAAGTCGGCTGGTTTCTGACTCAAATTTACTGCTACAACTTTGTATACTGCATTAATGTAGTTTCAAGCGATTAAGATTATTTCATAAGCATAAACAACCTACTTTATTTACCCACTGCTGATACTCGGGGCGTTCCTTCACAAGAAGACAGTCAAGGTCATAATCCAAAATGCCGGCGAAGTGCGGTCTGGCAGATGCCACATATATCGTCCTCGAAAGATGACGTCTTGGAACATCGATTTCTTCAAGATGTTTTTCTTCAATTGTGACATCAGAAGTTCTAGCCAGGCCATAGCTTTTTTTAAAGGTTGCGTAATACACTAGCATTATTAATTACGGAGTATATACTGCACTCATAAGGTGGAGCAAGTCCCCAATATCTAAAAACAATCGTGAGCAGCGGTGAATGTGGAGCACGCAACTGCAATTAAATATCTGGAACTCGCTAAACCATATAGAGCCCAGTAAACATCCCGTAATGGATAATACTGCGCGTCTTTAATATAAATGCGCCTTATAGTAGAGTGATTACGAAACATAAATCACGACGAGAGCTCAACGACCTCACAACACCATGCCGTGGACTAGAGACGATATAAATGGATCACGGCTGTTGACCCACTACAAAGAAACAAAACAAAAATACAAACACGAAATGTACCGCGCGGCGGCGAGAGGCTGGGAACCAGGGATGTTATGAAGCTCTGTAACCGTAACCATAGAATATCCGAAATAAAAATATATCCGTAACCGTATCCGTTTCAAAACTTTCTGATAGAATCACTTTCAGGTGACAAGGCTGCAAAATTACTTTTTGTCAAATATTATCTTCCTCTGCTCAGTTTTGACTACCAGATGTATACTAAATTTAATATCCGTAACCGAAACTAACGATAATCCGAAATAATAACATATCCGAAACCGACATATTCTTTTTTTTTTTAATTAAAGAGTGATGAGACGAGCAGTACATGTGCCTGATGGTAAGCAACATGCCTGCCACATAACAGCACAGTGACACGCAGCTATTGGAACATGAAGAGTCCAAATCATTACCTAGCATTGCACTGCGTTCGTCACCCAGAGATCTAAGATGTTATATCTCTAAGCCCTGTATTTTCTCTGTAATTCCCTATATCCGTATCCAGATCTGATATATATCATATGATCATATCCATAACATTCCTACTGAGAACCGACGACGGAAGACAGGTGGGCTGCTAGCTACAAGATAATGCAGGAAACGAACCAGACGAAAGCGATGCGACGAAACTAGTCGATGCCGAGTGGGAGTTCCCTGATGGATATAATTTACGGGCTTTCGAAACTGTTCCCTAAAGGCAAACGTGCACTAACATCGAGGGAATATCGCTTTTCATCTAACTGTATCTTGGTCACATTCGTTTAGGTTGTAGAGCTCAGAGATGTACCTACTTTGTTAATTAATTTATGAACTCTATTATTATTTTTGTTCGAACTTGTTAAGTACTTATGTAATGTCGTCGTCGCTTAACATCAGGCGAGATAGCGGTCTCAAGTATAAACCATTGATAAAAGAAACATTCGCGATATCAATTTATTTAGAGAATACTGCGTTTGGCACAATTGCAATTAGGTAACGTGTAATTGTTTTTACTATAGTAATACAAAATAAACAGTTTCCAAAAACTATTAATACGAGTAACAAATAATAATTTTTGGGCATCTACCTATCAAACATACTCTTACATACAGCCCGAAACTAAGGCTTAAGGTTGTAAATAACCAGACAGCTGATATAATTGTAGGTAAATGGAGCCTAATTACTGATATCTAATTCATTTAAATCTCATTATGAAACCACGCATATTAACATAAATTTAAATACAATTTGTCAGGATCGATTGAAATTTCCACAAAGTATGACGTGGTCAAAATACTTGCACTCTTGCGCGGAGAGCGGGTGGGTATACTCAGAGCCTGGTATTATAGCGCACTGTTCGGTCACGCACTCGTATGCAACACGAGAGAATTTATAAACCATAAATGTTTGAGCGATCGATCGAAAGAGAAACTACATTACAACAACACGGTCTTACGTGCACGGCAGAAATAAAACAGAAATGGAGCGCGGCGGTGCATTCGTAACAAGATTTAAATTGAAATATGCGTCTATGAGGTGGGGCCCGACCCTCGTCGAATCGGTGATGCCGATGGCAGATCGGCCTCGCGCAAAACAACTCAACTTCACGCTCGCGTTCGCTAAATTATTCAGACTTTATGTTTTCCAGCTAAATTTTACTTTGAAATCAATAGACATCGCAGTCTGGTTTTTGATTGGGAGACACATAACAGAAGACAGAACAATACGAACGTTTGATGTTTCCAACAAATATTATAAACGCGAAAACAAAAAGAATGGGTGAAATTTACAGAATGAATGAATGAATATCGGTATAGAGTTTGAAATAACACATTATGCTACTATTACAAAGCCACAAGGCGCTTAACTACAACTTTAAATTGAAAATAAAAACTATGGACTTTAAATCTATAGACCAGATGTAAGCGAAATAACACAAAAATTGAAGAAATAATTTTCTAAATGAGATCTATGTCTTTCTGCATAACAAGGACGAAATAATAGCGACGGTTTAAATAAGAACTGATGATTAAAACGTTCCGAGAAATACGACAGAATCTTGTGCCAAAATGCGCGCACTCGTTACAAACACGGCCGAGATAAACGAAGAGATTTACAATTCCAAGAATATAAAGGTAAATGACACGGCCCCGCAATCTATGGCATTAGATTCGCACGATAAGGATCATAAAACTAATGAAGTATCCATCTTAACACTTCTTATAGCCAACCATAGCAACAAGTCGTAAAAATCTATAATACAATAAGGCTTATACGAAAAAGAATTCGTATATTTTCAGTATCTCATTTTCCTAATAGATCCATCGTTCAAACTAAACTGTTTTTGTGATAGTGAAGCTAAACAATTAAAAGATTTCCGCACAGCCCCTATAAATAGAATAAATTGATACATTTTCCGCGACATTGCCCATTGATACCGGCACCGAGTAATCATATCTCCCGCACTCGTTAATCAGTGAGAAATATTTAACAAATGACGTATCATCAAGGTCGCATAATGATGTAACCGCAGCAACAATAGATTCCAGTTTTCGTGAGATTCTCGCCTCAGAGCAAAACTCATGTTTTATAGCTTTACTCGTCTCCGAGCGAAGAGCTCGCTGCGTAAGCTTTGCACGAATGACATCATGATATTCATGATAAAGCGTGTTTTGAGAATTCATAAGATAATCCTGACCTTTCTTTGCCTGTTTTTCGCGTTCCTTCTCCTTTTCTCTCGCCTTTTTTTCTCTCTTCTCCCGCTCCTGTTTCTCCTTCTCGAGTCTCTTCATCTCCTTCTTGATGTCCTTCTCGTTTTTCTTGGACTTGGTGTCGTCGATCTTCTCGGACAGGATGAAGGTCCCCGTCTGGACCTTCGTCTCTTCTTCCTTAGGTCTCATCTTGATTCACTGAACTCACACACGAATAACGAAAGGCGATCCTGAGAGACACTCGCGGATTTATCTCGATTCTTCAGCGCGAAGAATTCGGATCGGCGCGGCGGAGACGGCGACCGGCGGGCGGGCCGGCGGCGGATAGTCGCACGTACGCACAGTCGCTATTGGCGAAACGGTATCGACGTTATCACTGGCACTCTTGTCGATTTGGGTATTACAGAGCGCGATGATATGAAGTCGTATGCGTCGGGCCGGGCAGAGCTCCGAGCGTGGCCGCGTTTCGGAGAGCACTGAGCGGCGCCGCCGACCTGCCGGCGCGCGCGCGCTGCGCCTGCGCCGCGCCGGACCGCGCCGGCGCGGACGGGACGCTTTATAAATAAAGCTCACTTCCTACACTATGTATGGAATAAGAAAACGATTTATGGCCGTTGAACCCATGAGAGCTTTTCGCGATGACTAACTCGCTCACTCGATTTTAACATGATCCAGTTCAGCTCACGTTCCGAGTCGTGTTTACATGCGACACGGTTTCGATGCCAAGGTCCCGCCGGTCGTATTAGTGAATGTGGCGTGCTGCTTTACCAACAACATTTCATAATGTAAAAAGGCTCTATATCCTGTCTGTAGCCTTGATAGAGTTGCGATATTAAAATTATAATAATGAAACTCTCTTTGTTTAACCTTACCGGTGTTGCGATAATTGTGAGGAAAATGATTGGGATTTACAGTTTTACGTGTCCTTCCTTCTACGTGTAAGGTCTTATTCAGTCGTGCCGGCTGCGGTCAACCATCTGACGAATGATTCGCTCATGTGCATTTAAAGTAGGTATGTAACATATTAGTAAAGCTTTAAGTTAGTCAATAAGACCGACAATTTATACGTACATTTGTAACTCTTTCACACTGTACTGTCACAACGAATATCGATGAAACATGTAATTGTAGGTAATTTTAAGCAAGACTTTAATAAACTTTTTTTAATTTCTTAGAGGTCGTAGATACTTGTAGTTCAAACAAGGTTGATATAACAAATGTTGCAACTTTTCTAAAATTAACATTGAGCCGGCAGATTGACACTAGGATTACTTATTACGAGATATTTCCTGTGCCTGGTAGAGTTCCTTCCCGATATTTTAGAAGCCGTGTTCTGACACTATATTCACGTGTAAACTCCGTTGCCTGTTACGCTGTTGATTCGTAAACGTAAACATGGCGCATACATCTTCAATTCTTCATAGAAATATTAAGGACTCGCTCCAATACATACAACCGCGGTTTTTTTTTACTTTAATAGGTTTACACTTTACTACTGCCAAGTCGCTTGATGTTAAACGACGATGTGGTCTACGATGGAACTTGCTTACCTAGATAAAATCGATTCAATATCTTTGATTTCATTCAATCGGTTTGAAGACACAAAGATTGTAACCATCGCGGAAATCCCTCTCTGGCAACGCATTCCACAACGCAGACGTTCTTATCATAAAAATAGAGTCAAACCTCTTTGTTAAAGTCTTTGGAACATCAACCATAGAACGATGTCGCTTTTGCGAGCTAAGAGCAGTCCGATAGAAAAAATGGCAAGGTGGTACAGATCATGTAGACCAGGCTCACACTTTCCGAAATGTATCCGATGAAAAACCTATAGGCTAGCAATTGTATTATGTTCAAGATTGTAATTAAAGAACTGTACAACCGTGATAGCTAATGTACATTAAGTTCGTAAGGCGGAATGGCCGGTCTATACCTCGCTGTACACAACCGAAACTATACGACACACATTAAAATTTTCGTTGCAAACCAAAGCTGCCAGAGACCGTCACTGACCATCGTTAAATTGAAAGCCCCATAAAAACCAGCGAGTGCACAGATCGAGCCAGCAATTCGGCAACGAGTCTGCGATCCATGCCCAAAGATGGAGGAGTCGGCCGCCGCCGCCGCTGCGGTCAATGAAAGACAAAAAAGCCGCTTTCGAGAGATCGCCGCAAAAACAAAACGCGCCGTGAGAAAGAACAGCTTTCGGGAATATGTGATGATGGGTTGTGCAGAAACGGTCCAGCGATACAATCGCTATTTCAAACCGACTTCAAAGGAGGAAGTCCTCAATTCAGTTGCATGCTCCGCACATTATGAATCAATTTTGATTTTTTGTTTGATAGAACATAGTTCAGAGCATAGAGTAATAATGCCGTTATTATTCTATGGTTCAGAGGTGGTCCCATTTAAATTCCATCGAAAGCGGTGTGGTGGTTTTTGAAACAAAACTAAAATTTACTTTCATTTAAAATCTAGACGACTTCTTGTGATGGCTTCTTATGAAATTTAGTCGAGTGGATGAATTTAATTTTAAATTAAAGTAGTTTTTTTTTTGGTGAAATTAAATTATTGGTTTATAAGGACGACATTTTGAACGCTAACTATCAAAAGCAGCCCACTAAATGTTACTGTAATAAATGTAAATGTAAGTTAGTGTAAATGTAATAATGTATTAGGACTTTGTCTCCTTGGACCGTGGGGCCTTCTCTCGCAAGGAGAGTCACCACGCTGCCCGATACGGCGTGATGAAAGACAAATGACATCGAAAGATTATTGGGGCATGTCGGTTTCCCCACGATGTCTTCCTTTACCGTTTTTAAGTTAGCAGCATTACGGGAATGACTTCGAGAAGACAGGATTCGAACCAGGAGCTTCGGCAGTTGCCGTTCTCGCGACTAGACCGGCCGTAACTTGACGTCCCGGTAATATCCAGTGTGTAATTCTTGCAACTTTCGTTCTCTTTGTGTTCACTTTTTTTTTCTAGTTCTCAAATGAATATCTTGTAATTCATAATATGTAGTACCTGGGTGACCGAGCTTTGCTCGGTTTTAATACTGAGTAAACTTACATTTGAGACAACTTTTGAGATACATACAACAGATAAAGGGCTCCCAGTTATAGATTTTCTCCACAAAAAAGAACTTGAAAAACAAAGAGAAGCCATCTGGATTCGAGCCCGGGGTCTACTGCTTCATAACCGCAGATCTTATCGACTGAGCTATTATACTGCTGCGCAGAGCTGCGAAATTTACCGTCGCATTCTAATGTTAATGTAACAGTTTTTCATTGTCTAAAAATGCGCATAAAATGCGTATTTAAAAAATGAAACCTAGTTAGATCGATTTACCGTCCCCGAAACCCTTTGCACACATAATTTCATGAATATCGTTCGAGCCGTTTCCGCGATTCAGATTCTTTATTAACTTCTTACAAGAATTACTCGTTTATAGGTATAAGATTACTAGTGCTACTAGTAATACTAGTGTGGTAAGTATTTTGTTATGAAAATCATTAACTGCGCAGACCCTTATAGTATGGAAAGTTGTTCTGTAAAGGACTGTGCTGTAACATTTAAAGTGATGTGAATTGAGGAAGTGTAGTGACGTCAGCAGCGGCAGCCGATAAGAGCTCGTGTACCTACACATTAGTGTATCAATAAAGGATATCGAGGACTGAAATAGCTCACTGTTGACATTGCAAACGCTTTTCTTACGCAATCGTCTCAAGGTTTCAATAAATCTGTTTGTGTAAAACTAGCTGGTTCCGCGGCTGAACAATTTTTCATATAACTTGCGCCGAATACGGTCCACGCAAATGATGCCCGACTAATTTTATGAACGTGAATAAATCATCATGAAACTTTGTAAACATATTCTTGGACGCATTAGGCTACTTTTTTCACGAGAAAATAACGGGAACGGCAATTGCGCGGATGAAATTAATTTTGAATCCTAGTCAGTTCATAAAGTATAACAGGATAGAAAGTAACACATGTGTTAATTCAAGTATTAAATTTCACTCGAATCCGTACAGCCGTTATAGAGACACGTGAGAACAAACGTACACACTTAGAAATCCACAAACTTTCGCCTTTACAAGATTTGTATGAATTTGCCACCGACATTTTCAGGGTTCTATTTGGTCTTCAAAAATCTCAGATTTTAGTACTTTTTTTCTTTCGAAAAAAGAAAACATGACAAAGGTCACAGATCTCGGAGTCTGTGGCGTTGCTAAATTCAAATTAAAAATAAAGTAGCCAAGTGCGAGTTGGACTCGCCCATGAAGGGTTCCGTTCCAGCAAGTAACATTATATACATAGTACACATAGTTCTTGTAGTTCATTGAACTTTGATCGAAGTTTTAATTATAGTGTATTTATGACGTACTAAAAAAAAATTGGCAGTCATAGGAACTGCCGACAGAAGTGAAAATTTATAACTCAGAATTTGATAGCTTACCTTGGAAACTACACGGGTGTAACCGGAGGGCGTGGCCTCGCCATCTTGGCATGACCATCTGGAAATGGATCAGCATTTCCCATTGGCTGATGTGTTTCTAGATGGCCATGCCATGATCACCTGTCCACGCCCTTTCAGCATTTCCCATTGGCTGACGTATTTCTAGATGGCCAATAGCCGAACCTGCTGAATAAGTTTTCTCGACTGTTCGTTCCAGATCCGGGTTATTTTCCACGTCGCGGGCAGCACTCGCTGTTCGCGGTCCCTCCGGCTAGAACCATAGCGCACGGACAGTCCCCCATTCATTGCACTCTTACTAGCTTCAATGCTCTCCTGGTCGGGACACCTGAGTGTGACGTGTTTGCGGATGACTGGAAGAGTATATTGTCGGAGTGTTTGAAGTACTGTGAGATGAGGGCGCGCAAGATTAGTGAGGATGATGAATTCTAGTTTAGACAAGCTTTTTAATTTGGACATTGTTATGTATCTAAATATTGACATTATTTTATTATATTTTTACACTATTGTATCTTTGACATGTAAATCTAATTTATTTTATGTTTTGCTATAATTTTGATTAGACCTAGAGGTCCAATAATTTACAATCACTTGACATTTATTAATTCAATAATATGAAATGTGTATGTTAGTCTCAACAGTATAAAAATCTTGTATGTTTTGTTGATACCTAACTTATTGTATCAAAGAGCCTGTCAACTAATGTAATTGGTTTATTTATAAATCGTTTTAGTTGATAATTAAATAAATTAAATTAAATTAAATAAATTAAATAGCCATGGTCCCGAGTTTACCCGAAGCTTTCTTATCATACCCGAGCGTGACGAATGAATTCAATTCACAGCCCACGAAAAATCTGTCTAGGCGCGCCTAAAGAAGTTTTCACTTCAAAAAACTACTCATCAGATCGA
Source organism: Ectropis crepuscularia (assembly GCA_963693475.1). NCBI lineage: Eukaryota > Metazoa > Arthropoda > Insecta > Lepidoptera > Geometridae > Ectropis > Ectropis crepuscularia. The sequence goes on along the minus strand of OY856361.1, from coordinate 20,796,394 downwards.
GTTCAAACTAATTTTCGTTGGTAGTTTTCATGGTAATGTACATCATATATTTTTTTTAGTTTTTTCATTCTCTTACTTTAGAAGTTAAAGGGGGGGGGACACACATTTTACCACTTTGGAAGCGTCTCTCGCGCAAGTTATTCAGTGTAGACAAAAATTATATTAGAAACCTCAACATCATTTTTTAAGACCTATCGATAGACACCCCACACATGTAGGTTTGATGAAAAAAAAAATTTTGTGCTTCAGTTCTCAGTATGGGGGGCACCCCTAATTTTTGTTTTTTTTAAAAACTTTTGTAAAAATCTTAATGCGGTTCACAGAATACATCTACTTACCAAGTTTCAACAGTGTAGTTCTCATAGTTTCGGCAAAAAGTGGCTGTGACATACGGACGGACAGACAGACAGACAGACAGACAGACAGACAGACAGACAGACATGACGAATCTATAAGGGTTCCGTTTTTACGTTTTACGGAACCCTAAAAAAGAGCTCATTTTCCACGTTCAATAATTTTATTGCGAACATAATGATACATTTGTTGGTCTTATTTATTTATACATGCAATAGTTTTCCACAAAGGCTCTAATTGAGTATACACGTATGTGTCGTATGTCATTCGAAGCGGATCGACTCATTCGATAATTGATTCGTATGCGTACATACCACGACTGCACTCTGTCTGGGCAGCTCAACGAAACGCGTCACCGACTTATCAATCCTGTCAAAAGACTCGACAAGTTTTAAAGTGGTATTCCAACATAACGCTATAGGTGTGCATTGGAGCCACTGTTGTATTGTCATAACTTAAGTTAGCATTTTTTTTGGGTAATACAGTACACGTGTACGAAACATTACATAAAAGGCAGGATGTTTGCTTTTTCAAGCCGAAGCGGTTTTTGAAGCATATATTTTTCAAATTCGTTGAAAATACTTTAATAGATATTTTCCGTATCAAGGTAAATGGTTCGTCCTTAGTTAATTTACCAGTACGACAGCAATCGAACGGTAGAGTAACAATCGAATTTTTGAAACGAAGTAACCCGCTAATAAATATTAGTACCGTTGATTCCCCAACTCAGCTGGTAAGTCATCAAGCCCGTAAGCTGCGAGTGTAGTGAGGCGTGACGCGCGGACGCAGCCAAGCGGAGCGAACTCTACTGAATAAATCATTACAGAGGAACTATTTTAAATATTCACTGAGTATCATTAATTTAATTAACTGAGCAACATGCGCTGATGTGCCCAAAACGTGCCGTATTGAAAATTAATAACAATTGTCCTGTAATTCAATACCCATCATCACTGCTTTTCATACATGAGCATACATGAGCACACATTTTCATATGTGAGCATACTCACATTTCCTGCAATAAATGGTTGCCTGAAAGAAATTTATTTAAGCAATAAGACATCAATTTACATCCTACTAATATTATAAATATATTGCTCAATCACGTCGTAACTCGTAACGTACGTACGGATCGGGCTGAAATCTGAAACACAGTTAAATTAGTCGGGAAGAACACATAGGCTACTTTTTATCCCGAGGAACCAACGGGAAAGGGTACTACGCGGGTAAAACCGCGGGGAACTGCTTGTAATATAAAATTTAGGTAAAACTAGTTTTTAGCTTACAATAATGCATTAGGCTTCTATAGAGAGTATGTTGCAATTTTACGTTGTGCGTTTAACCCTAACTTACTTACAGGACAAACGACGTTTTTAGGGTTCCGTAAAACGTAAAAACGGAACCCTTATAGATTCGTCATGTCTGTCTGTCCGTCCGTCCGTATGTCACAGTCTCTTTTTGCCGAAATTATGAAAATTACACTTGAAACTTGGTAAGTAGATGTATTCTGTGAACCGCATTAAGATTTGAACAAAAAAAATTAAAAAAAAGAAAAATTAGGGTTGCCCCCCATCCTGAGAACTGAAACTCAATTTTTTTTTTCATCATACCTACACGTGTGTGGTGTTTATCGACAGGTCTTCAAAAATGATGTTGAGGTTTCTAAAATCATTTTCGTCTACACTGAATAATGTGCGCGAGAGACACTTCCAAAGTGGTAAAATGTGTGTCCCCCCCCCCCCTCTAACTTCTAAAGTAAGAGAATGAAAAATCTAAAAAAAAAATATGATGTACATTAACCATGTAAACTACCAACGAAAATTGGTTTGAACTCGATCTGATGAGTAGTTTTTTTTTAGTACGTCATAAATACACTATTATTGAAACTTCGATCAAAGTTACAACGAACTACAAGAACTATGTGTACTATGTATGTATATTATGTTACTTGCTGCAACGGAACCCTTCATAGGCGAGTCCAACTCGCACTTGGCTACTTTATTTGTTTATCGATAAAATAGGTTTGTACTTGACCACCATCTAGACTTCTAGACTGTGACGCCTGCAAATGTTATAATCATGCTTAATTTTCACCTGAATGTAAGAAAAAAAATTGGCAGTAATAGGAATTGCCGATCTATCGGCAGTTCCTATTACTTTTTTTGCCATTTTTTTGCTATCAAATTCTGAGTTATAGTGAAAACTTATAACTCAGAATTTGATAGCTCACTCACTTTGGAAACTACGCGGGTGAAACAGGAGGACGTGGCCATGACCATGGCCATGAGAAATGCGAGCGCATTTCTAGAAAGCCAATGGCCATGGTCCCGAGTTCACCCGATTTTTTTTATCATTCCCGAGCGTGACGCAAGAATTCAATTCACAGCCCACGAAAATCTGGCTGTGGTGCGCCAATACAAGTTTTCACTTGAAAAATATGAATTGAGAATTTGTATAAGTTGTAGTTCTGGTGGATATTCTGTCGGTTCCGCCGCGCGACGGCCATCCTGGGAAAGTAGCCCTGCAGTCTCCGGCGCTCGCCCGCCGCCCGCCGCCCGCAGACCGCAGACCGCAACCGGCCGCGGCCGCTGACAGCTCACGCGATTTCGGAGACAACCGACACGCCCACAACCCTCTACAACGGGAAGTCTGCGAGGCTAAACCTCAGTCATCATCACCGACGACACGAAAACGTTGACAGATGCGGTTAAAGCCACTACAGTGATAGACTACAGCCTACAGGCCCGTGTACAAAATTGGTGGGTCATTTGAATCATCAGGAGAACTAAGTAAAAAGATAGAACGGTATAAAATAGTAAAATTCAGCACTATGCCGTCATTTGTAAGCTGTCCAACTGAGGGCAGGTGAAGATAGGGGGTTGCAACCCTCGATCATTTCTCCTTGTCGCATGATTTTTATACGGCGTTGCGGAATAATAGATTAGAAGAGGTATTGCTATGTATAGAGCATTGCTTAGAGTTTTATCTCGCCGTCGAAGACGACTGAAAGACATACTGGACAGAGACTAGTTTTTCAAGCTAGGATAGCAAGCTAGTGTTAGTAAGCTAAGAAGTACTTATTCTAGGCTTTAAGCTTCGTCTAGACAAAACTAACGTTAGGTAGCGTTGTAAATTCATTCATGCGTTCATTCATTTGAATTGTTATAACAATAATTAATTTTGTGTGTTTGGTATTGAAACCTCCACCTATGACTGTTGTAATTCATTAACTCTCCATTGATTTATTGACTGTATCATATTATTCATTAGAACTATCAGAATTATGTAAATATGTGACGTGTAACCCCTGGTTATTAATAAATGAGTATATGAGTATAAACTTCATAAAAAATGCTTGAAACTTTCCCAAGATATAGGTTCTTAGACTGAAAGACATATTACATGAAAATGATCTCTTCCAGGAAACCTTCAGGCGGAGATGTATGGATGAGAAAATCAGTTTTACAAAATGTAATTTGTCAAAATACTAAATGTAATTTCAAGCAACTCTATTGACGATGACGAAGCCTTAAATTTGTCCAAGTCATGTTAGGCATCGTCATGACATCTATCATCGTAGGTCTCGTCATGACATCTATCATCGTCATCGTAGGACATTTAGGAAACTACCCTCGACTGCGACTCTCTGGGAGCCCAAAATACAGTTGCAGCCTAGTTTCGGACCCATCGAATAAACTGCGGATCTAATTGTCGACATTATTTGAATCGTGTAATGTGTCAATTACGTGCTGTTTTTCTGGAAATAAACGAATTTATTACCTTATACCATCAGGGATCAAAACGAACTCCCGGCTACCACAAGGAGTAGAAAGCCGCAGCGCTAGGTTTGTCGGCTTCGGAAGGAACTGCGCGTGTAATTACAATGAAAGTAGACGCGGTTCATTTCACGCACAACGAATTAACTGAAAGTCGGCGGAGCTCGATTAATCTCGATATAAGATTGCGAAACCCGAGAGGTGTTATTAACCTGCCGTTTCTCTCTCTTTAACCTAATGAGGATCTGGAAGCGTACGTTCATTATGTAGAAACATTGTTACAGAAACTTATCTGTCTTACTTACTAACTGATTTTCTTTTAAATTCTGAAGTGTAAATAGGTTGCATTGTGGATAAAATAGTCTGGAATAACACATCTTATCCAGGGAAAATACGAACGAGAACTATACGGATCAAAACGAGAGGTCACTGCTAGTACTTATATAGTTAAGATTGCATAGTTATGTTACATAGAAACACCCAAATACAAAACAAATATCTGTATTCATGAAACAAATATTTGTATTCATGAAATAAATATTTGTCACGAGTGGGAATCGAACCTACTACCTCCGCGCTCCGCTAGTAGTAAGTCTGGCACGACCAAACCACGAGGCCAGTCAAATAATACGATCTGTATTTTATATACATGCAGAGAGCACAAAGCCGGAGTGACTCTACTAACTTTATGGGCAAACATCTTAAATCAAATATAATATGTATTGTTCCCAAATAAAATACATTTACATTACCAAATTGCATATCATGACTAGTTATAATTTTACAGACAATTTGAAGCGCGAACGGCCCCCAAACTTGGCAAAGCCTGTATTTTGGGCAAAATCGTATACCATTTAATAATACTCGTACTTTTTAATTAGACAGGCGATTTGAAATTTGAAGTAATCCTCTGGCCCAATTCGGGTTTAAAAATATACATTCTGTATGTCTAAAAATATAATTCGGGTTTAAAGATTTGCACACAATCAATACCTACATTTTTATAGTTGACCGTATCCCTTGCGCATTCCAGCGTGTTATGAAATCCCAAAGTAACGGAATATATAACCTATAACTTTTCAGGGTCACTTTGCATTACTTGTATTTTTCAGCCACGTGTGAAATTAAAGTTATTTTATAAAATAACGGGATATTAACGTGATTAGGTCGCTGATATCCGACCTCAGTTTTAACCGCATCCGGTTGCGTTCGGGTCACATCGTTTTTTTTCACACATAAATTTTAAAATTGATCTTTGACAATTTCGTTTTATGTATTACTTAAACAAGGTTAAGCTATTTTAAATCCTACTAATATAATGCTATAATATGTATGTTTGCACTAGGCGAGAGCTGCGCTCGCGCCACCCTTGCTATTTCTAATAAATCAATATCAGTACGCTTCTAGCCAGCTCTTTTACTACACATCCCGTAGCTCCTCGTAATATATGAATACACATCATATAATGAACGCGAAAGGTCGTATTACAGCAATAAATTTCTAGTTGTGGACGTTCCATTCATACATTTCATACATCATCCATTTATAGCAATAGGTAGTTAGGAGTGGTTGGACTCTTAGCAGAGTCCGCCTGGGGAAGTAGGTACCACACCTTTGCCAGTTATTCTACCGCCAAGCAGTAAAGTGCAAACGTTACTGTGTTTCGGTTTGTAAGGGCAATGTTTCTAGAGGTCTTAAGAGATTTAATATCTTAGATCTCTGGGTGACGAGCGCAGTGCAGTGCTAGGTAATGATTTGGACTCTTCATGTTCCAATAGCCACGTGTCACTGTTTTATGTAGCAGGCATGTTGCTTACTATCAGGCATATGTCATGTTCGTCTCGTCACTCTATACTCTATTGTTTAGTAGATCACAGTCGTTTTAGATGCTGTCTCATTTCATTTTATCGAAACATATTGAAACTAACAAAACAATGATAATCAACCTTCTCATATCTTATACCTTTAAACGAGTAATTCTTGTACCTATATAAATATGTATCTTATATATATAAATCTCCTGTCACGATGTTTGTCCGCGATGGATTCCTAAACTACTTAACCAATTTTAAATTAAATTGGCACACCGTGAGCAGTCTGGTCTAACTTGAGAGATAGGATAGTTTTTTTTTCGATTAATAGTCCATAGGTGACGAAATCCGAGCGAAGCCGGAACTGGCCGCTAGTATATATATAGAATCTGAATCTCGGAAACGGCTCGACGGATTTTCATGAAATTATGTATGCAGGGGATTTCGGGGACGATAAATCGATCTCACTAGGTCTTATTAAAAAAAAAACGCATATTATGCGCGTTTTTAGACAATGAAAAACTGTCACATTAGACATTAGAATGTGAAGGTAAATTTCGCCGCGTGACGCGATAGCATAATTAGCTCAGACGGAAAGTCGGGGCTCATAGCGGTCACGAATTAGTAGCTCCGGGTTCGAATCCAGACGGGTTCTCTTTTTTTTCAATTCGTTTTTTTTAAGAAAATCTATTTCTTGGAGTCTTTTATCTGTAGGTATCTCAGTACATTTAGTATTTAAACCGAGCAAAGCTCGGCCACCCAGGTACTCATTATTAATCGAGTTCAAAAAGAAGGAAGAGGTTCTCAACCTCTTCCTTCTTTTTGAACTCTACAACTTTCAACTGTTTTTTAAACTTAAACATGAGAAATCTTCTATCCACAAACTAAAAGCTGAAAGCTGTCAAAGAAAGCTGCCAAGTTTTCAAGGAAAAATAATTCCATTTGATTCCATTTCAATTTTGACGTTTCCCAAGGCAGCGGCAGTTAAGGTCGCGACATACCGCCACCGAGGAACCCCGGCCTCCGGCTGAAGCGTGAGTCCTGAGCACGATTATCAATATTTAAACAGTTACCGCGAAATCATTGCCGGTTCACGAACGATAAAATCTGGAAAATGAAGCGCCTTCAAAAGAGGAGACTGTCAATTCGGTCGTACGTTTTTTTTTTCGTATGTACGTCACACGATAGCTCGGCTACTTGTTGAATCTATTTTGATAACTATTTTCTTGTTTAGTAGGTAATATTTCAGAGGTGGTCTTGTATAGATTTTATCGAAATCGATGTAGCTGTTTTTGAAATAACAACAAAAATCTAAAATTTGCTTATCTCGTTGATTTATTTCTACTATTTCGCTGTCTCATCAACATTACATGTAGGTACAAGAAGACATCTTTAAGAAATTTAGATTTAGTTCCTCGTTGTTGCTACTCGCACTGGCAGTTGCCGCCATCCACACAACCACGAGATACCAAGGGGGCGTCCATAAATTACGTGAGGTCTTTTTTTAAATTTTCTGTCCCTCCCTCCCCCTCTGGTGAGATGTCGTGAGATTTTATTCAACCCCCTCCCAATCTCCCGAGGGGCGTTCGTATTACGATTACGTTTAAGATTAAATCTTAAGGATGTACAATCTGGATTAAATGGACCAAAATAGTTTTTTTGTTTCAAGGAAAATAAATTGCGTGATATTTGCCGAGACCCCCCCCCCTCTCTCCAACGTAAGATTAGATGAGATTTGACTCGACCCCCTCCCCCCCTTAAACACCTCACGTAATTTATGGACGCCCCCCAACTAAGCCACCAACCAGGCCAGGACGTCTACTCTCTTTCTACGAAAAACGTAATTTCGAAATAAACTCGCGACTTTCCTGCTCCGGATCTACTTCGTTACGTCCGATCGAACATTGTTTGATGTTTAAATGTTTTAAGCCCAATACGGTGTTTGACAATGTTTAAAATATAGCATAATTTATGATCATCCTATCAGATAACATATTAAATAAACATATTTCACTCTATTTTGGAATACATAGTGTGTATCTTTTGTATAATACGCCAATGAAAATTTGACAAATACTGAATTATAATCTGCGACGTAAACGCTGTTTCTAGTCACGTGACGCGCGTGACGTCACCTGCCAGTAAATATTCAATCTACAGCAAACGGTTTCTTTGAGAACACTGATTTGTTTACTGGCACGTGACGTCACGCGCGTCACGTGACCAGAAACAGCGTTTTTGGCGGGGTTTTTGAACTTTTTACTTTAAACATTTATTTTTAATGGTAAAACAGTGAATCTTGCGGAAATATTCATGTAGTATGGTATATTGTGTAATCAAAAATCATTTAAACGGTTTTATAAATTTAGTCAAATACCGTAATAGAGTGGGCTTAGAACTTTTAAACAACAGACGAAACGACGGATCGAAGTAGAACCGGAGTAGGAAACTAGCGAGTTTATTACGAAATTACGTATTCTTTGAAAGAGAGTAGACGTCCATGTGTGGTACCCTAGGCGGACTCTGCAAAGAGTTCCACTACAAAAAAGATGATCAGTGAGATAAATCAGTGCATTCGAAGCCCGAGGTAGCCGCCTCCAGTCTCCAGAGCTATATAAAGGTGTTCCGGGATCGCCGGCCTGCATTCCACCGGTGACATTTCGCTCAACTCCGGACGCTAGCTCACTTTCAACTTTATTTTAATACGTTAGTGAAAACTCTATAAAATTTGCGAAAGTTATGTACCTGAAGGTGGTTTCACACGGAAAATGTTCTTAATGAGTAAATGACAGTGATCAAGCGTTTACCATCAGGAGGGGAAGTACAAATACTGTCGATTCATTATCGACGCCCAACAATTTCGCGACGTATACGTTGTCTGTAAACGTCACGAAATAGTTCTGTATGTTTGTACCTACACACATATTATTGGAGGTATTAGAAGTAACAAAGGCTACTTTTTATCCCGAAAATAAAAATGGGATCGGAGCACGCCTTCCTTGTCCCGTCACTAGACTATGTATTTGATCATGTGATGATATTTGGCAAAGTTGTTGTGCATGAGCCAAAAAAGGTTTCTGTTTAGTACGACCAATTTTCGAGAGGTGGCGTTGCAACGCGCTCATGGTACAGCTAGTTTAAAATAAAATGTCGGTCTCCTCGAAAGGAAACTTCAGAACCAGGAAAAAAAAGTCACCACAACAACAAACACAAATCGTTTAATCCAAATTCAAACGACAAACATTGCACTTGATATAAACGCAGGCGCAGCGTATCCAACTAATCGCGCTGTGATTGGCGGACGACAACCTGACACAACACATGACACTGATAAGATAACGCGCACACTAACCGATCGAACAATCAGCAACCTATAGAATGCCTACTACAAACTGTCCATTTCGAATCTACAGTAGATACAGAGCAATGTATGCGAAATACAGTGATACAATTTCAGTTTGGATGTAGAGTTCGCGCCACCACTTATGACCATCGAAGGTAGGCGCCACTGTCGGATTCTACTATGAAATTAAAATAAATTTTTATTCAGACATTTCAATAAAATAAATAAATAATACATTATTTATGTATATTGGTCACATTTTATCTAGCTGCAAACTAAGTGCAATATTGCATGATATATAGCAAACTACTAAAATATGAAACAAAGCAAAGCTTGGACCTATGGAAGTCAGATAGTTGATATAACATTCATATTAATTAATATCATACTCCTGATTAAAAGAAACACACACATAGAGCAAACATCTGTATTCATAACACAAATGTTTGTCTTGCGTGGGAATCGAATCCACGACGCCTACGTCAAATTGAAAAACCTCAAAATTTACCAAATACACAAAAAATAATATTTCGCTCCTAGCTACGATGTATTATGGTTCGATGATATCAAAGCTGTTCTTATGTTCCATTTGTTATTTGTTGTATACGTGTGAAAAAATTGTGTTCTTATTCTATTTTTGAAATCGGTCCAGTAATTCCTGAGATTATCGCGTTGAAGTATAAAACCTCTTCACCTTTATAATATGTACTAGCTGCCGTGCGCGCGTTGCTACGCCATCTACCGAAAACTGGTCGAACCAATTCAAATTTAGAACAAATTTGGTTGCCTTAGATTCTAATGACGCAACCTTTTAAAAGATAGACACATGCTGTCACGCAACGAAAGCTCTCAAAAAGCAATATTTTTCCCGTTTTTGTAACATTTTTCCATTAATGCTCCGCTCCTGTTGATAGTAGCGTAATGTTAAATAGCCTTCCTCGATAAATTAACTATCCAACAGAGGAAGAATCTTTAAATTCGGACCAGTAGTTCCCGAGATCCTTGCGTTCAAACGAACAAACTCTTCAGCTTTATAATATTAAGTATTATAATATGTATGATAGATTCAATGGAATTGATAAAAGTAACGTAGTTGAACGATTCCGGCAGAGGATTTCGCCAATGGCGCGGAGTTACGTGCAACCGCGCCTGTCACAATCAGTCGATATCGAGTTCCAATTATTCAATCCACATGTGTAAAATTGGGCTGTTTCGATTTTTACGGTCCATTTGGAATGAAATCCGGTTCTAATTAAATAAACGTTGTGTTACAATTTATGCGTTTAAATTGTTTACTTGTTACGAGATATTGAAATCACACTAATACTCGTATTATGAAATCGAAAGTTGTTGAGAATATTAAGTGCATATATTTGTTCCCACGTATAATTTGTATAACGGCTGATCGAATTGATATTTGGGCTAGCATGGGAAGCGCAAGGCCCTACTAACCTAATCTTAAGATTTTAGTATGAAAACCTTAGAGTATAAATAACTAAAGTACTTATATAATATACTCTAAGATGAAAACTAACGTGGTTATTACACATTTTAAACGAATATACGGGTAACTCACGTGACGTACATTCATTTAAAATAATCTTATGATACTCAACGAGTACCCTATCTCGTATAAAGAAGACTATCGCAAATGCTCAGATAGATCTCAACTTGGGGCCGCCGATAGGGAAGATCAAGGAACTACCTGCCATCCCAGAAGGGGGTGCCCTACGACTCTAGCGGGGAGGAATAATGACAGTGTGATCCTACGGCAACGGCGGATCCAGGGAGGTCATGACTCCACCTGGGCTGGGTCCAGATCCTAGGTAAACCACTAATTAAAACGCACGCAGTTCTTGCACGGTATTGTGGCTTGACTAACGCCTATGTGACCTGGCGTCATAGCTGTATCCGCCCTTGTACTACGGACCTTATCATGATCCTCATCATCAACAGCCCACTAAATGTTCTCACTGCTGGGACTCGGGGCCTTCTCTCGTAAGGCCATAATCCAGCACGCTCACCCTGTGCGGGTTGGTGGATGACACATGACTTCGATAGATTCTAGGTACATGTCGGTTTCCTCACGATGTATTTCCTTCACCGTTTTAAGTTAGCGGCATTACGCACATGACTTCGCAAAGACAGTGGTACGTGTGGGGTTTGAACCCGAGGTCTCTGGATAGGCAGTCGACGTTCTTTCGACTAGGCCAGCCGTAAATTACGGGCCTACTCCGAGGTAACCTACGGGTCGCGGGCAACAATCAGAGTTCTGTGAGTACGTAGCAGCGTGTGACGTAACGCGGGCGGCGGGCGCGGCCGGCGGAGCGCGCACAAACACATCAATGCCACCGCGCCGCTTGTGCCGCCGGCGCCGCGAGCTCAGGCATGCCACAAAGCTGCAGCCGTAACCTAATAGCTTCTTCATACAAAAAGAAAAGGCCCGTAAATAATTTATTTTCTCTGAAATACAAACACCGATTTCTAATTAAGTTTCTTAGACGCTCGACTAAATTTCATAAGAACCTATCAATACGTCGCGTCGCGTCGCGTCGTCCAGATAAATGCAAGCAAATTTTGTTGTTGACATTTCAAAAACCGCCTCACCGATTTCGATGCAATTATTATGAGACAACCTCTGAAGCATTTTCTACCAAACTAAAAAAGAATCATCAAAATCCACTCGCAATTAGCGGACCTATCGCGTCATTTACATTAAAAATAAAATCGGCCAAGTGCGAGTGGGACTCCCGCACGAAGGGTTCCGTACCATTAGCAAATAAACGGCGAAAACCTCTTTGGCTTTATACGGAATTCCTTATACATCGCAATTTCCGCAGACAGGCAAAAAGCCTCCTTATACTTTTTATTTTTGTCTCATGACTACGATAAATCGATATTTATCACGTTTTATTTTGCCTTAATGTCAGTAGTACCATTGATTTGTACCATTGATGGTACAAATGACACAACTTTGTATCCTTAGTACCATTAAAGAAAAATGAAGATATTCCCCCGTAATTGTCAACCAATACTTATGGAACTAGTGATACAACTTTGTATCTTTAGTACCATTAAAGAAAAGTAAAGATATTCCACGTACCTAATTACATTTTTTACATTCAGTATAGAAAAAAAGTTCTAGAGTTCAGTACGAACTTGGGATCGATATTTTTCTTACTCTGACTTATTTATGGAGTCATAGGTAAGCAGCATGATGCTTAAAATATCAGGCTGTGTTGCAGTTATGTTAAGTTCACAGTATGAAATGACTTGAATGAGGATTATTAAAACAAACTCAAAAGAGTGATTATTTCACATAGATAGATGTTGCTTCCACATTTATGATGCATAGGTACTGCCAAGGGCTGGAACTGCTTACCGGAGCCCCCAAAAGTTACAAGCTGGTAGTATTTAAGTTTCGAGTGATTAAGTGGTATCTTATCTTCTAGGTAAGCGTTTTCAATCCTACAACGCATTGTCACTTACCATAAGGTGAGATTGTGGGCAAACGCAAACCTAATCCGTATAAAAATTAAACACATCTACCGTAACAGTTCCGGTACATTTTTCAGGATTTTAAAAATGTTTGCATCGCCTATGGTAAAAATGGTAACTGTATTAGTTACCATTTTCATGTTTGGCATGAAAATAATATTGGAAACCTTCAAATAACAAAACTTTTCCTCGGCCACGTCAGGCTATCTTCATTTCCGAAGCATCATCCGTCGATGCCGCTTCGCACATTATTTGTAGATATAATTATGAAAATTCCAGTTCAAGGTTTAGGTAGTAATTTATTCGTTTGACACATGAAACAATGAATGCATAATATGTTTCAGACTGACGTGAACTGACCCTATAACCACTTTTACGGTACTTTAAATTTGTTTAGTTGTACCATTCATGGTACTAGCGATACATCAATATTTCTGATGGTACTACTGATCTGCAAATAATTGTCTCTAGTACCATTAATGGTACTAAAGATGCAAAGTTGTGTCATTTGTACCATCAATGGTACAAATCAATGGTACTACTGACATTAAGGCTTTATTTTTACTAATGGCGCCATCTAGTTTGCTTGAGACGGACTAATCGAGCAAGAAACGGTAAAAATCAAGTTTGTTGTATGGGAGCCCCCCCTTAAACATTATTTTAAGTATTTGTTGTTATAGCGGCAATAGAAATACATCATCTATGAAAATTTGAACTGTCTAGCTATCACCGTTCTTGAGATACAGCCTGGTGACAGCCAAGTCTCAGTAATAGGGTTCCATTTTTACCCTTTGGGTACGGAACCATAAAAAACAAAGGAAGTGAGAACCTCTTTCAATTCGGTGAAAAACTACTAGATAGCCACTGGACTTGAACATTTATTAAAGAGCACGAAGCACAGTGGAACATAAAGAGTCCAAATCATTATCTAGCACTGCGCTGAGCTTCTCACCCTAAGATATAAGATAAACATAATATTAATTATGATTATGATTTTGTATGATCGTCAAACGAAGTAATTTTTTAACTATTATAGATTTACACTTGACCGCCGCGCCATCTCGCTTGATGTTAAAAAGCGACGATGCGATCTACTATGGAGCGTGCTTACTTAGGAGAAACTGATTCACTCTCGATTTTAAGACGCCAATATAGCAACCACTTGAAAAAAAACCACTAAGGCAATGCATTCCACAGCCTAGACGTAAGAAACCGTGATAGCAACAAACTCGTACATCCTCCTGTAGGGACCCACCCGTGTATCTCGGTAAATAGGTACCGGACTGGGTCAAAAATACACCATCCTAATTAGTCCGTCAGCTAGATCATGGAAAAATATTCGACACGTATTTTTTGTTTTTTCATAATATTAAAAATCGTCAAAGATATAGACCATCAAACTTCGAGAGTGGGGGGTCGCGACGTCACTCGTGAGTAAAAATCGTACTCACAAGTGACGTCACAAGAAACTTCGCAGCGCTGTATCTTCGTCATTTTTTGTTTGTGAAACAAAAGAAAAAATACGTGTACAATATTTTTTGGCAATCTAACTAACGGGCTACTTAGTTTTTTTGAGGATTGTACCCTATTCTCAGAGGTGCAGGTTCCTGCGTCGTGGATTAGTGTAATGACTCTCCCCTTGTAAGAGAAGGCCGAGGTATAAGAATATTTAGTTCGATCAGCCTACACCCTCACGATTGGTAGTTGGAGATTCTCTTTCCCGCCAGTGCGTTGCTTGGCCACGTTCACCCACTAATTCCGATATAAATGATGTGAATAAACACGAATCCATAAATCAAGTCTGACGAGCACCACCGGTTCATGACGCTATGCTCATCGGATGAAAGGAAAAGTGGACGGACTGACGCTCGACCGGATTAGGGAGCCATATTTTACATTTTTATGTATTATTCTGTCTGATGTTGTTTCGATCATGTGTTTAAGATGAAATACGCTAATGATGATGCAATGTTTGTATGTATACCTAGTAAATAGTGTAATAGGTTTTTCGGTGCAATATCGTACAAGCAAAGACGCACATCTTGGATGAGAAAAAAGCCTGAGGGGTCTGCCTGCCTAACAAAATTGCTGATATAACTTTTACTCTTTTTAACTTAGAGCGGAAAAATAGAAAGATCTATAGCAATATTATCATTATCATGTTTGACCATATAAGAAGTTATGAAGACAACGTAACCTAACAGATAATTATTTTTTGAGGAATAGATAGAATAAGCTCGATAGATTTCAATAGAATATAAATGGACTACATAACATTTTCAGTATATATTCTGATGACAACACGACTCGTGTTACACGAGTGATTAGCTAGTCCCACTGCAAACCTGGTTTTGGTAGGTCCTGACAATTTCGCGATTGTTTTACGTGTGACATTTGATGAAGCTGTGTATGTACATACGGTAGAAATCTCTACCACATTCGCCATCAAATACTAATAATCTATATCTATACTAATATTATAAAGAGGAAAGATTTGTATTTTTGTATTTTTGTATTTTTGTATGTATGTAATAAACTCAAAAACTACTGAACCGATTTCAAAAATTCTTTTGCCAAGAGAAAGCTACATTATCACTGAGTAACATAGGCTATTTTTATTACAAGAAAAAAATAGTGATACTTGGAATTTTTTACTAAAACCAACGCAAGGTATAAAAAAAACAGCAATAAAATGGCTTTCATCGCATACGCTGCGGAAAGTACCAATGATAGAACCAAACAATGTTCTACAATATTGTAGAACGTATTAAAATCTACAAAAAACCTCGCGAGAGCATATGTCTAACTACAGTAATTACGTCGCTACAACTGCTTTTTTACATTTTAAAAGAAGATAAAAATGCCGATTAACTTAAGACCATGCTATTCATACATTTGTTTTAATTCTTATCAAAATGAATTATTTCTCAATCAAGACTGTTTTAATACCTATTGATTCCTTTTTGAATTATTAAAATCGGACATTCCATTCAAAATATATTACGAAATTAAAAATATCCATCCTAAATATTTTCAACGACGCGACGGCCGGCAGAATTATGAAGAGTGTACATACAGTACAGCGCAGCGTTCATCCCAGTCAGAGTGATTTTATCTCAGAATACTTCTTTATCATGTACCACGTAGGTACATCGTTTCAAGACTACTCAAAATCAAAGAAATCACTTTGAGAGAAGCTTTAATTTCTCGGTGTCCGTTGAGGCTGAGAGAGTTGTTTGTGGTAATATTATTATTTTGTTTTCCTTCGGAATTATGGCATATTTTTGAAGACAATTTGTGTCAAGACATCAAACATACAGCCCAACAACGAGATCCGGATTATGATGTATATGTCACAGCCGGATTGTATAGTTCGCCGTATTACATTACGGCTAGCCGTTTTGAAAAACGGGGCCGTTTTGTAATGCGGCGGTTCAACGATTAGCCGCATTGTCATTGCAATACGTTCTTCAATAAGGCGGTCCACGTTCAGCCGCATTGTATTACTACTTATGTTGTAAGGAGACCATATTTCAAAAAATAACAACACAAAATCTAAATTAATTTCATTTATCTGAAAAAATTTATCGATTATTTCGTACGATATTCCGTACTATTTTTTTTACAACATTTTACCTCTCACGTAAAGTTTGAAAGCCCATAACTTGATATCGGTGATGGTACACCTAAGAAACATGGTGCACTTCCATAGACAAGGGTCTATTATCGGAACATGTTCCATCGTAGGTAGCATCGTCGCTTAACATCAGGTGAGATGGTGGTCAAGTGCGAAACTATTATAGTTTAAAAAAAAAGATTTGACTCCGGGTCCCGTCAGAAGCTCTGCGGTCAACCTTGAGTGTCACTTCTCCATACTCGGCCTGCGCTCCACTACGGCTACTTGCATGGCTCGCTCCACTCAGCTCCTCCCTTGAGCTTCTGGCTCCCGCATTCTTTTAAATACACTCTAGGTGTAGTAGCGCCAAGACTAGGTGGAGTCGGGGTGCTCCGGGTCGGATCTGGGTCTCATGTAACCAACCCGGTGCGATTTAGTCTTAACAAGGTGGACGGTGGAAACGAAATAGTATCCAAGTAACGCCCAGGGTGACAAGTGCCACCCTAATAATATTGTGTACGATTCCTCCAAACTCCAGAATCCACTGTCACTTTAGCAATTTAGGAACACACAGTATTCAACGCCATAGTTGTTGTTATGTCAGGCAGCGCCATGAGTGTTAAGAATCGGAACTAAAAATTGTCAAAGAGGCGGTTAATCTCTCGCTTTATTACATTACGGCTAGCCGTGTTGAATAACGTATGGCGTTGAATACATTCCGGTAGTTTTTAAATCAGCTGTATTCAATCCGGCTGATCGTTAAACCGCCGTTTTACAAAACGGCCTTTAACCAACTAAGCCACCAGGCCAGCCTCACCTTTTGGTTTTTAATTTTGATCATTTGGAAAAATTTGGTCATGTACCTGCATTTCATTTAGCATACCTACTGAACAAAAAAAGTTGACCCCGTGCGAAGCCGGGACGGGCCGCTAGTCTTCCATAATAAAGGTGATTAAGGTATAATTTGCAGTAGTGGTGCCTCGGTGCGTTAGATCACGTTTATGGTTGGTCATTACGCGGGATGCAGCCAGAACTGGGGTAATGGACTCTCGTATGCTGCGGCAAGGCGCGGTTGCTGGCTCTACAGAGGCCTGGATAGACACCGCGTGTTTATCGTGCCTAATGTGCCTATGGAAAAATGAACTAAACGTCTAAGGATAACATCCTACTAAAATTATAAACGCGAAATTTTTTAAGGATGTAGGTGTGGTTGTTTGTTACTCTTTCAAGCAAAAACTACTGAAGGGATCTGTATGAAAATTGATCCTTAGATAATGATAATAGTCTAGATTAAAGACGCCTTCACATTAGTCGCAAGCAGCGCGGCAGCCGCGCGACAGCAGCGGATATACTCTCTCATTACAAGTACAGCGTACAGCGTATGCAACACAGGCCGATGCCCTACCTGCGTCTGACTTGCGACCTAATGTGAAGGCGCCCTAAATATTTGTCCTGGTTAGGAATGAAACCTAAGCTAAGCTAAGCTTCACAATATTATGATTTCAAACATGTGAAACTAGTATACTTGTTGCTATGCGCCTCGTCGGAATGAATGGATTAGGCAGAAATTTGGAACTCGAACATAGCGCATACACCTTTATTGCTCTTCGGTAGTTAAGATAACGATACAGAATGTTTAGAATTAAAGTTGATCCATTAAGAAAAAAAAATGGGAGCGCCAATGACAGATTTACTTTGTCGTAAACACCATGAAACATGAAACCCACATAAAACTGGGGTAACAACCGGAAAGCGATCTTTTCCAGGCACAGCAAGGACGTGAATGGTCTAGTTGCCTAGCGGTATCTATCGTATCAAGTCTGCGGCGCTATCACCGCGTTATGCAACGATGGTTTCCTATAATTTGGCCGCGGAATGACCGGCTACAGGCGGATATTAAGCTACATTAGGAGCTGATGCACGGTGGTCTCCGGTTACACATTCCTCGGAAACTAATTCTACGTATTTCGAAGAGAGGTATACAACAAACATTCCGTTTCATTGGGTTTAATTATAATTTACAATATAAAGACTAGAATTACGTATTCGTAAGTCGTGTTGAGTAAAGCTAGCAAGATGGGCGGAAAATCGGTGTAAAGTTTAGATAGGCGTATGGAACATTTTCTTTTTTCGCGGTACGACTCTTTACATTCCCTCGCTTACACTACTCGTATTAATTACTCCTCTTTTACATACCTACTCTTGTCACCGAGAGATATATATATAAGATATAATTTCTCTGGAGACATGTAGGTAAACTAAAAGATTTTACTTTTGTTTAATGGGGATGATGACCAGATCAAAAATTTACCACATTAGAATATCCGTCAGGTAGAGTAAGGAAAAAAGTAAGGAAAAATATGGGCCACGTATTTTTTTTTGTTTTATCAAACTATTAATAATCTCTAAAGATTTATATCATCAAAGTTACGGAGTGTGGGTTTGTGAAGTCACGTCTTCGTAAAAATCGTACAATGAAGTGACGTCACTCAAAACTTCTTAGCACTGTATCTTCGTCATTTTCGTCGTTCATACAATATTTTTTAATAATCTAACTGATTGATTAGTTCGTTCTTTTAGCTATCTTGCTTATTTTGTACATGTTTCACGGCAGGTAATGGTGAACGGCGATACTCTCGATCACCTTACCATGGCAAGTGGACAAGCCGATGTAACAGAAGCTGCGAGCGGCGGAGCATGCGACACCGGCATCCACACCGACACCCGACCCGACACCCGACACTCGTCGCTACTCTTCATTGCCTGCCAAGACCCAACACTGTCGGGGTAGCTAGAGATTTCGCCTAAGACGCCAGCCGTACACCGTCCATCTGAGCTTATCACAACGTCCTCGCGATAATACGAAATAATTCATGGCACTTTTAGAAATTGCATGTACAATACAATCAATTTTAGTTCACTGTATATCATCATCAGTGTATGACACTGAGATGAGATGGAGTGG
This sequence comes from Ectropis crepuscularia, assembly GCA_963693475.1. Classification (NCBI taxonomy): domain Eukaryota; kingdom Metazoa; phylum Arthropoda; class Insecta; order Lepidoptera; family Geometridae; genus Ectropis; species Ectropis crepuscularia. The sequence continues at coordinate 20,777,031 of OY856361.1, read as the reverse complement.
CGATATAAGAAAGACGGCTGGTGGCGGTTGGAAACGTAAAACCGAGGATCGGGCTGAGTGGGTTATCGTAAGAGAGGCCTACGTCCCACAGTGGACTAACACGGGCTGATAATGATGATGTATGTATGTATGTATAATCATACAAGTATACTTAACAGAAATTACAGATTTGTATTATTATTTCTTGTCAGTTCACTGTATTTCAAATTATACAAATTAAATGTATATTTATTTTCTTCCCATGTATTATCTCTGTTATGGCTGAATGGATATAAATGAATTGAAAAATGTAGTAAGTAAATGGGCTTACTTTTTATACCTTAGAAAGTGTTGTTATCAACCATAGGTTGTTCTAATGAATCGATTAAGAGCTTTATCATTAAGTTTATTAAAGTTATATAGTTATAAAGTTGAATTTTCTTCGATCTAACACAGAGGTCGGCACCCTTTAGGTAGTCCTGAGACACAGGGTAAAAAAAGAACCACGCTCTCTCAGTGTTACATTTGAAAAAAATTATGTGCTGAAAATATTTTATTTCAAATTTTTTATTATCTTATTTTATAAAACCGCTGCAACCCGCAAGAAGACAGGTTGCAGGCTGCATGTTGCTGACCCCTCATTAAACACATGGAAAAATCTTAAAATGGGATCTGTGAAATTTCACCTGTATTTTATGAATTTTGCCTATTTTAATGAAGTATGTGCCTTTCTTCTTTTGTCCTTCTTGACACATTATACACTAGACTAAACCATGAATTTTGAATGCCGTACAAAAATCATGAGACAAGGAGAAATGATCGAGGGTTGCAACCCCCCCTCTTCGACTGTACTCAGTTGGACAGCTTACAAGTGACGGCATAGTGCTGAATCTTATTACTTTATACCCTTCTATCATATAATATCTATTTAAAGTTTATTGTTATATTATTTATGTCTCAATTGATCGGTTGATATTAAAAAAACTATTTTACATCACTTTTGTAAATATTGTGAAATCTAACGGAAATACACAGTCCCCTGGCAACAGTCCTCTGCCGGAAATTGCAGCAGTGGACTGTTTTACACAGCAGGGGACTGTGTCTTTTGCGCATTAGTTATTATTATGTATTGTTTGTGTACATTTATCCACTAATCTGCTTTATTAATGTCAAAGTATCATTGATCAATACAATCGTCAAAGTATCATTGATCCCTTCGAATTATTTTTCTTTATAAACTTAAATTATGTTACATAGACTGATCGAGCGCATGTGATATGGCTCCTAAAAAAAAAAATTTACTTTGAGAAGAAATAGTCTTGAAAAAGAGAGAAACAGAGCGATTATGATACCAAAAAAGAAAAAATGACCCTCAGAAGAGAGAAGAAATGAGAGAAAAGGAGAAGTTGAAGAAAATATATCGTTATAACCGCACCGCGAATGTATACTATACCACATAAAAACCCAGAAACTTTCACCTTAATAAGTTAATAATATGTGATGATCACCATAGTGTGGCAAATAAAGCCCTATATTGTAAAATATCATCATAGCACATTCACCTACTGCAGGTAAAAGCATCCTCTGTTCAGGCATTCCCTTCTCATTCCAATCAGGTGTACTTGTTAGTGTAGAATTTATGATTGTCAATGAGTCAGCTAATGGAGCTATAGGTTCATGGATCAAGTTTCCGACATAGCTTCACAAACTTCACAAAATAAAAAATCATTCTGATAGAATAAAATTACAATACTGGTGAGGTGATACTTTTCAATCACACTCAGTTGGACAGCTTACAAGTGACGGCATAGTGCTGAATCTTATTACTTTACACCCTTCTATCATCCTACATAGGTCTCCTGGTGGTTGATTTGACCCGTAAATTATGTTCACGGGCCTGTAGTCTATCAGTAATATTTTAAATATTTCAACAAATGAGAGCAAAAAATTGCCAAATGAAGAATTGTGTTACTAATATTGATCAGTAATGTGGCCCTATTTAGAACCATATTACAACTGCAAGGTTTCTTGGAAATTTTTCCACTAATTCTTGGCTGCCCCAAGAAAGGTCCACTTCACTGACATCCTTATCGAGCCATATTCTGCATAGTTTTAGTATTTTTGTTTTACTTTCTCTCCATTTACATTGATAAGAACTCGTCAAATATATAAGTACAGGAATTAGGCAAAACAATATACAATTAATGCAACTAAAAGACTGATAATATTATCATAGTATAGTCATGGAGTTACTTACTAAACAGAAAAAATATATGATGTGAAACCATTAGAGAATTAAATGACAAGACCAGTGAAGATATTAAGATTAAAAAAAATATCAAAATGTTGTAATACAGGTTCTACAAGCAGCTGTAAAGATGATTATTATAGAGTATTAGTCCAGATGATATAACAAGGTGTGAGTGTGCTAACAGCTCACATGGCCACTCCTAGCTGGCTGCATGTCGGATATACTCAAGGATTTCTTTTCATACTCTAATTAGCGGAGAACTGCCGAGCGCTCTACTAAAACGTGATCAGTTAGGTACTACATTTTTCAGCCTCTCCATAAAACTTACGAAGGTCACCAGTTCCAGGCTTACCCAGATTATACAACTATACAGTTTTGACACTAACTAGTGTAATGTGAAAACGGAAATTTGCATCTTTCTGATACCGCAGCACCTAAGAGTTACGAAAAAAGAGGACGCATGAGAAAAATCGATATCTTGGCGATAAACAAAACACCCATCACACCACTACGATTCTTATCAGATAGAACGTTCACTTCTTCATGAAGATATACTCGTGATGCTTTAGAACCGTAGATAACGTGCAAGGTAACAGCGGAAAATAAAAACAAAACTATTGACCGGCATACTCCACTCACCCATTTTGCTTCAAATCCAATGTGTGATGCGGCGCTGGTAAAACACGGTCGTTATCCTCTTCTCATAATTACACTTTCACTTATCACTAAACACGCACAATTTGTTTGAAAACGATTATAAATTCACATAGAAATAAGTTTTTTTGGGAAGAACCGCAGCAAAACGGAGTACCGTAGAGCGGCGCGAGCACAATGTGGTGTTGCTAGATGACTGAATGATAAAATTACACTAATTCAATCAAAGGTGACGGCTCGTGACAATGCGAATACGCTGCTACTTGTAGCTAGATGGTTCTTTTTCACTCGCACCTCTAAATTTTCACGTCTGTTTTTGACTCTGATCTTTTCCAGTATGTAGTAGGATACTGATTCTAAACGCAAACCGAACGACATAAAAACTCGAAATGACAATCTTTGTCTCTGTCATTCTAAACGAACAAGACCGAGAGGTTTGAGTCAGAATCGAGATCAATGGGGCATTTTCAAGGTGCAAGACGACCTGTCAAAGACAGTTTCCAATTTCACCATTATATGGCGCCAATGTTTTATTGTATTAGAGAAATTTCACAAAAACAAACAGTGGTGCCACACGTGGCAAAATTTATAACTATCTTTGACAACTTGACAAGTCAATTTGCATCTGGAAAATCGCCTCATTCGAGTCAGTTCAGAAACACCACGCAGGTAACAGGTAAGTATAAGTATTAATAAATTGAATTGAATGGATGTACGCTTGTAGAATTATATATTTTAAGCCAAACGCACCCCATGTAAACAAACGGCTTGTTTCAAATAATATTTTTAAAATTACAGTGTAAACTCTATTTAACGAAACTCAATTAACTATGCATATTTTGACACTGTCGTTAAATGGAAAGAAGAAATCTGTATTAGAAAAACAAAAAGACAAAACAACAATTCTTATTTGAACGCTTTTGCGTATAGTCTGTTAATTTCTTCTGACGTATTTTGTTGCACCAGATATTTTGTTGAATTTGTTACTTATTTTATTCGTATCGTACAGTCTTACAAGTTCGGTATGTATAAAGCCGTCAGTTAAGTTTATCGCGTAGGTGCCTAGGAGATTAAAATAACAAAAGAACGTGCACAGCGGCACAGTTTATATTTTACTAATTTTCGCAACTTAAAAAGTACTGTTGTTTGTTGTTTTATTTTTGACATTTTCGTCGTCATCAAGAGTGGGTGTAATGCTATATAGAATGACTTATTTTATGGAATACAAGCTAAACCAACTAAAGCCTAGTAATTTTGATGATTTAGGGAGTTGGTTGTTACATCGATTGACGTTACATGGAGTTTACACTGTATTTTTGTTAACATTTATGATACAAATGACTAAAAATGAAAACTTATCAGTATTAGAAATAATGTAAGTAAGTAGCAATTTTTTTGTTACATTAAATATGGTAATAAATAGCAAAACTTTTTTTTTGATGAAGCGTTTTCAGAATTTTATGAATATTAAGATGTTTAATGTACATGTTTAATTAATAAATGTTATGTTTAATAAAAAATATTCTAAATACCAGGATAGCTGGTGCTAATGTATAAGTACTATTTCGTTTAATATATATAAATATGCTTTAATAGGCATTATTAGTCACACTATACACACTATATATTATCTATTCTGTAACCATAAAATGAAAGCCAAATCGAGCTAAGCCTCGATGTTAGTGAATAAATTGGCAACCCTGCCAGCTGTCATAAATCCAACAGACTTGGCAGTTGGCAGAATAACTGAGGAATGTCTGAATCCATCAAACTCATCAATCATCAATCAATTTAAAAAAAACGTAATAAAATAGATGTGTAGAGTAATAATCAAATATAAATAATAATAAATAAATCAATAATAATAAAATAAGTCAATACAAAGATGTGCCCTAACAAACTTAAGGCTCACGGAATCGTGTTATCGTTGGGAAGAGTGAGCTCACTCTTTCCGTTCTAGTCGGCTGCAGGAAGCGGTGGACGCCGCCGCGCCGCCGCCGGACGTTTTTAACCATCACTAATCGTTGCCAACAACCAAAATAAGTAGAACCACATCAACCATAGCATATCCCGCCGCGGCAAAGTTTATTGTCCGTCTTTAATTCTATTCTATTGATATAAATGTGTAAACGCTAGCAAACGGATAAAAACATCACAAATTGTAGACATAAAATAAGAGACTTATTTTCCACTGATTGTGTGTACTCAGAATGGAAATTTATTTTACCTTTTTGTTTTATAATTTCTTTAGCAAACTGAAACAATGGCGCTACCTACGGTGAAATTGAGAATTATCTTTGACAGATCTATTTGCGAAAAACATTGCGTTGTGAAAACGATAAAGCGTCGTTTTATTTAATATCGATGGCCAGTGACACAACAACTTTAAAGCTCCACTTTCACAGACTTGTCTGCCGTATCTAAACCGTATTGTAGTCAAACATCGTAGATTGCATCGTCGCTTAGCATAAGTGGTCAAGCGCATACGCATACCTATTTATATTTAAAAAAATACACATTGAAAATTAAACATAGCCATAGCATGATCAAGGAAAAAAAGACAAATTAGTTTCGTAAAATAAGTGCTTTATTGATTAAAATTAGTAGCTATAGGTACATAATCTGAAGAAAATGTGTGATTAGGATATTTCATCAAACAAAAATCTAGCTTAGTGTTTACTACAATGGAAGAATGGTAGTGTACCAACGATTTATTTACATATAAGTATATGGAAAAATAACAAAATAAATTATTCTATACATATAGTTCGCTATCCGCGACCAATTTGGTTTCTGCCGCAAATGTCGAGATCAAAACCAATGAGTATCAATACCCTAAGAACACATAGCATCAGAACTGTTGTACATTAAGCAACAACAGCGTCTTCTTACAATAGAACTGTTGTACATTAAGCAACAACAGCGTCTTCTTATAATAGAAGCAAGTAAAAGCTATAAGGCTAATTGCGTTTTCGCAAATGTCAGTTATCCTTGAAAATATCGGTTCCCTAACATTTCCGTCACCGTTGAAGCCAGATGGAAAATATATTGCATAAGTATCGGGATACTTCTTAGTTTTTGTTCAAAGGATATTAAACTCTACCGTCCCACAGATATGGTTTCAAATAAAATATAAGTCTCACGCTTTTTTACAAAACCGCCTTCTAACCTTCGATATGGTCTTTTTCTAAATGACGTTTATCTGTATATTTAGCAGAAGTTATTATGAACAATTAATTCCATTTTATATCCTAAGTAAGTTTTGACTGTCGCAAATCCTATGTATTCATATGGATGAATGGCCAATGTATTATCCTCTCACTATTAAAATGTATCAAATTGTGATTTTTTTTCAGAATACAAAAATAAATGTCAAATATGGTTCCTCATTTCGCCAAAGATGGCGCCCATATTTCAGTTTGTTTTTTCGAACAAAATGTCTTTGACAGGTACATTTGCATGTTAAAAACGCCTCAATTTATGTCCTTGAGAAATTATCCTTTCTAGAAAAAGACCAATACGAAGGCATGCAACTCTTTTAATCTACTCAAAAATTTCCACATTAAAAACTATGAGAATAACAAAATAGCAAAGCACTAAGCGTCTACTATACACCTAAATGTTCATCGCAAGACTACGAAAAATGTACTACAAAATGGACCAGTTCAGACGACACAAACATAATATGATAGATGGCGCTAAACTCACATTTGATATTAATTTATTTTTTTGTTCATTTTTAAGGTTCTGTGTTCTGTCAATGTTAATTACGCTGATGAGGAGAATTGAGAATAATAGATAACTCCATTGGTGACAAAGGGGTCAAAAACATTGACAATTGTTGACATTTGGTTATCAAATTTCTCTGACAAAATGAAACATTGTCGCCATCTTTGGCGTAATTTAGAACTATCTTTGACAGTTATATTTGCAGCCTGAAAACGCCTAATTGGCATTTATTGTATGTATAATATTATAAAATTATATTAGTCCACACTAAACTTGTAGCCTCGTCTGAAGGTCTGTTCTCGTCTGAAAACCCTGAAAGTGTCATCATCATCTTGATACTGCAGCGGAGTTGATTTACAAGATCAACTCTCAAGCTAGATGAAAATTCACCTCAGCTGTAAGGAAATAAAGGAATTCCAGTGAAAATACTTTCGTGGTTTTGGTATTCAGATGGCGTTAGCTAATTATTGTTCTGTAGTACATTTTTTCGTAGCCGCAAAATAATATAACTTTTATTTACAAACCGAGACCTCTTTTATAAATATTAGAACCTTATACTCTCTGTACATAAATTTAATACTCTTTTTAACATCCCGTTAATTTGTATTTACCCAATATAGTAAGTAATCATTTAGAATAACATATTATATTTTACGCATGGTAAATAATATACTACATAAATGGTGAAACAATGTAAGCAAAAATGGCGGACTGGCAACCAATAGCTGGGAACTTCGAAATAGTTCACTCTTCTATCTTCCAAATAGATAGTTCACTCTTCTATCTTCGAAATAGATAGATATGCCTACGGAGTCGAAAACGGCTCAAATATTGCTTTTATCACAGCGCAAGAATCTAAAACTATGATGGTCCTTTTAATGATAAAATCCGCTACGAAGCTACGGTATTTTACACTCAAACGTAATAAAACTCGTTTTAATATTAATATACGCCATTTATGTTTACATTTATCTGACAGGTATATGTTAGAGCAACGAGATGGATGCAAATGGATCTGTCAAGGATAGTTCTCAATTTCTCCGACTGTGGCGCCAATGTTTGATTTAATTAAATGTATCTAACAAATGGTATTACCCGACGACCCTACACGACGCGCAGGGCAACTAGAGCCAGTTCCTCGGCGATTATCGAAGTCCGACAAGCTCCCTCTCGTCATGGGACCAACTGTGTACAATAAGCTACCTCTTGACGTTGTTGGTGCTCCAAGCCAGGCCTGCTTCAAATCTCGCATGAGGCTCAAGCCAGCGGGCTTGTCGATCAGACTTTTTATAGCCTCAAGGAGTTCCTTCAATTCAAGCAATAACTCTGAATGTACCATGTGTTGAAACAAGATTTTTCTTGTTTAGTATTAATGTGTACTCTGGTTAGACAAATGTAACTTGACATTATTATTTATTTTTATACATTTGACATGTAAATAATATTTACGAAATAAAGATTATGATTATGAAACATAGGCTCACCCAAGGGCTAAATTGAGAACTAACGTTGACATAACTATTTATACCTTGACAACTCCTCATTACGTCATTCTTATAGGTAGATATTGGGAACGATTCTGACAGCTCAGCTCAATGTTATGAAATAATCGGTGTCCTGCCACTGTAGCGCCCAACTAAATTGGCCTTGGCTTTGCTATTGCTGTCTCTATCATTTGAAGCGAAAAGAAAAGAGAGAGCAATAACAAAGTTACAGAGTTTTCCTTGGGCGGTGGTAGTAGACCTCGGTCACTGGCATGTGTTAGCACGGCTAACGACCGAAGCCGCTTTAAGCGACAGGACTGCCAATTAAAATGATTTAATAATAGTTAATTGTATTTTTATCGTGTGTGTTTGTGGCCATTTAACAAAGAGTTATATTATAGTTATATGTTGTGTAGGTTATGATGACTTAGACAGAGATAATTCAAATGTGACCCTCATAATCCAGTCTATATAATTTCTGACTGGTTAATGACTTCAAGCTTTTTAAATTTGATCTAATAATAAGGCAACTGCTATATATTTTGACACAATGAAAACTACAGTTAACATGCTGGGCATACCTAGGGGTCTAATGTCTAACAAATGGACTTGGATTTTTCATTTTTTTTTGTTTATTTTTGCGCGAAATTAAAGGAAGATATGGCTCAATAGCCATTTCAGTTGTAAGATAACTTGCGGCTTTTGTTAGATAGATGTCTGACTGCCATAATTGTTCACTTTTTATTGCTATTGTTGAAAAATTTTCAGTATTGTAAATAACTTGCTACTTTTTTCTACATCTTTTAAATTAGTCTATAGAAACATTTTAAGCCAGTTTTTCACTGCAACGCTACCTCCATTAATTATGGAGTAGTTCATATAGCAATAAATTCGCGATATTTCGTGAAATTGGTGCATCTTACTGTGCCGAAATACCGGGAGCCCACAGACACAGTAAATCCCGTGATGAATTATAAAATTATAGTATGAGATTTTTGTTTTCCCTAGTGATATTCGCTAAATTACTATGCGACAGTTTTTTTTTATTATTTTCAACATTATTTACATAATACAAGCATGATAATAAAATTTATCTGCGTATTTATACATTTCGCGTCGTTACGCTCTCTATCCGCCGAGTCACAAACACTGACTGAAGCTCAAATATCGTTGAGTTTGTTTGACGTTTCAAAACTTAAAATATTTAACCAAAAGGAACATTTCGGAAACCAATACGGATGCTATTCTGTGTCTGGATATTCCTATTTAAACGTTGAAAATGTATAACGGATTTTTTTTATTTGTCTGCGTTGGACCATTATAATTTAAATCTGGTTCAATTTGATTATACTGTTAAAAAAATGATCAGGTTTTTCCTTTTCTTCTCGCGTAAGCCTTGAGCAATCGTCCGACGTACGGCGGTAAGCGTAATTAAAGTATGCGGCACTCGAGCACGTTAGATAAAAAATGTTGTTACAATTTATTATTTGGTAAATTGACAATTTTCATTCCTATGTAACCACGTTAACTTTCGAATAGCAACGCATATAATATTCGTCGACAAATTTTGCGCTTTTTTTTCTAATTTTGGTATTTTATTGTTAGTAGTAACATTGATCATCATCACCCGCAGTCTTCTTTGTCCCACTGCTGGGTATAGGCCTCTCTCTTTCCTTGCCATCTGCCTCGGTCCTGAGCTAATCGAGTCTAGGTTCGATCCGTGATAGCCACAATATGGTCGATCCATCTTCCTATATATACATAAATGTACTTGAATATGTTCATGGCTTCTATTCTGCAATTGACAAAAACCAACACAAAAAAAAAATTTTTGGGGTACCTACTTTGTCTATTATTCCGTCGTGGTCGTGTCTGTCGTTCGTTCTAGTGTCCGATTCATGATAGTTTCGTAATTTTTAGATTTACTAATTTAGTATAGAAAAGTTGGTACGTAAGTTTTGTCAATTACAGAATAAAGACCCAGAGTGTATGGAAAATGGTATAATTGATTGTTATTGAACAAAACTTGCGATATGACATCTGTCTGTCCTTGTCGCGGGCGCATTAATCATCGCGCGCGAGACAAGGACAGACCGATGTTAACACCGTGTTGAGTGAGATGACAACAAATAATTACTAGTGAAATATTATGTATCGTGTTACACAAACAAAACCCGCGAATGAGAGCTATTATTATACTAGCAACGTTTAGCCATATAAATATAAGATCACTAGTCATCAATGTCAGTCTGTCTGACATCGATGAAGATTCACAATTCTCAATTATTTCTAAGTGTCCGGGAAGCTGCCCAATATCGAAAACTTTAGTTAAAACAAATCATTTATTTATCTATGTTCAAGATACTGTTTAAAGTGCCACCAACTTCATCTGAAGAACGGTCGAAAGCGGAACTACTGAGTTACAAGTAAGGAACAAAGAAGTTGTTTAATTTTGTAACAGGTGGCAACGCTTTTCGATCGTAGCGCCATCGCTACATTCTGCAAATAAGTTGGTCGTACTGTAACATCAATCGATTTCTGTTTACATCGGATTAGGCATTTGTGATGACAATTGTCTAAATGACTATTTTTTTTCTTCTAATTTTAGAGGTATGGTGCCACAGTAAAAGTTGTCCCTAATAATGTTGTACAACTTAGTAGGTTCAGATGGCATGTGATTTGAATGTGTGTGTAAATATGACACCGTTAAATTTAGACCTTTTTAGTGAGATTGGAATCTGTCGAAATATTGTGAACCGTCCCATGCTGTTTACAATTTAACGCATTGTTTTTCGGTAGATTATAATCTATCGAAATGAAACCGTCACATCACAATCCGTCGCGCGATTGGTCGGTCATACAGCAGAGAGTTCTATGTCTGCGTTAGGTTAGTTGATTTTAGATTATAATTGCGTGCACCCAGCGGGAATTTAGAATCTTGCATTTATATTCGAAAAACAAACGAATTGAATTATAAAAATTAGTATGGCGGCACATGACGTCCAACCAATCAGCGCGCGAGATGCGTTCCGTTACATACTGTTTCACAATTTAACTAGTTTCACTTCGACAGGTTATAAACCTACCGAAAAATAATGCGTTAAATTGTAAATAAGTACGTGATGATTCACAATATTTGGACAGATTACAACAATCTCGCTAATGAGACTGTAATTTAATGGTGTTTAGAATGTGACGATGGTATAGTATGTAAGTGTGTCGCGTGTGGTTAGGCAGTTGCGGGTGTGTGTGAGGGGGTGTGTGAGGGGGTGTGTGTGAGGGTGTGTGTGAGGACGCGTGTGTCGGTGTGCGGACTACTCCTCGTCGGTGTCGGGCTCGCTGCAGTAGTCGGAGGCGGCGGTCGCGAGCCGCGGCGGGAACGGACCCCGGGTCTGTTGTCTGAAACACACGATAAAATACATTATTTTTTATTAAGTGCTCGTTTTTTCACTATATTGGGCACAGAACAATACATAAATGTTGATTCACATTTTTCCAACTAGCTCCAAACTAAGCAAAGCTAAAGCGCGTCTTGAGTTGTGCTTTGTTTTTTTACACATATATCTGCATTCTACAGAAGCCGCAGGCCAGCAACCGCTACGGTCGCGGTTGGAAATCGCTCCGCGAGTTCTTAGCCTAACACTAGTAATCGTCCCAAAAGTTGGAGAAAGAGGGTAGTTAATTCGAAATGTCTGCTCGTGATTATAAACTTTTGTGTTAAATCTCCCATTCGGAGATTTACCCGATAATTGAATTGCTGTGACAAAAATAACTGTCTCCTGTTTTGAACCTTGATCCTACCCTGCTGGGTAGCAGGAATTCGAACGAAAAGGCATTTTAAAGTGTTGGTCGAGTGATACTTTTTGCTAAAATCCATTCACCGACACAACTATCTCAGGACTATGATCGTGGAATCAACATCCCACACGACGCGGCGGTAACCTCGTGAGCCAAGTTAAGGTACTTGGTGATCTTGTCCTTCTCGGCTTTCACGAGGTTCTCGTAATGTAGTATGGCGATATCGACAATCACAGCCCGGCGATGAGTGACCTAGTCTACTAGCTCGATATCAGACTTATGTGACAATAATAGGCTTGTGTACTAAATTTAAAAAACTGGTTTATAATATAGCTTAATGTTTATATTATTCCGAAACATCTATATTTTTGAAAAAAACTTACATTTACAATGTGTATTTTGCATTTTAAATAATCAAACAAATTTCTGCACAAAAACGCTCCAGACTGTCATGGCGTCTTGAATGACGTCACGCCGTGGCAAACACATGTGTTTGTGTAAGGACATAGTCAATGTTTTTATTTTAAAATGAATCCCTCGTATTACAAGGACTGCATAGTCCCTCAGTGTACAAGCACAAGTATAAATACGCCAAACAAATTATTGATCTAGGTTCCAAACGATCCACAATTACGAAAAAAGTGGCAAACACTTACGAGGAGGAATGATGCCCACTAAATCAAGAATATATTTTTGTGAAGATCATTTCAATGAAAGTATTTGACACAGTATAATCTTAGTAAAGGAAATGTAAATAAAGTAGCCAAGTGCGAGTTGGACTCGCCCATGAAGGGTTCCGTTGCAGCAAGTAACATAATATACATAGTACACATAGTTCTTGTAGTTCGTTGTAACTTTGATCGAAGTTTTAATAATAGTGTATTTATGACGTACTACAAAAAAACTACTCATCAGATCGAGTTCAAACTAATTTTCGTTGGTAGTTTTCATGGTAATGTACATCATATATTTTTTTTAGATTTTTCATTTTCTTACTTTAGAAGTTAGAGGGGGGGGGGACACAAATTTTACCACTTTGGAAGTGTCTCTCGCGCAAACTATTCAGTGTAGACAAAAACTATATTAGAAACCTTAACATCATTTTTGAAGACCTATCGATAGACATCCCACACGTGTAGGATAGATGAAAAAAATATTTTTGAGTTTCAGTTCTCAGTATGAGGGGCAATCCTAATTTTTATTTTTTTTAATTTCTTTTGTAAAAATCTTAATGCGGTTCACAGAATACATCTACTCACCAAGTTTCCACACTGTAGTTCTCATAGTTTCGGCAAAAAGTGGCTGTGACATACGGACGGACAGACAGACAGACAGACAGACAGACAGACAGACAGACAGACAGACAGACATGACGAATCTATAAGGGTTCCGTTTTTACGTTTTACGGAACCCTAAAAACTACTGTTAATTTTCCTCAAAAATAGTGGTCAAACAATAAAAAACTAGTTCAGTAAAGCGGCTGAAGAACTAGTATCCATGGCGAAGAATTAATAAAAATAAAAAATAATAATATTTATTCTATGGAAATGTCAACAACATTAGTGATGTCAAGTGATATTTAGCACGGCGTGACGTCACATTTTCTGATTGGCGTTCACTGTCACGTGACACAATGCCTATTTTTTAAGATTTTCTTTTCTAAAAATATTAATAATCTTTACGTAGTTTGATAAACAGTTTAATTTTTTGAAATCTCTATATCTTAATCAATAGTAAGAACCTATAATCCATCCGATTCATTCTTAGTGGAAACATGCCTATTCTGTCCGTGATGATAGATCGATCCCAGAGCCCATTAAATGCAGAAACATCCAGCATGTTTGGAATAGAATGACGTAGCAACATATTCTAGCTAACTTGTAGAAAAAGATAATGATAATTATTAAACTTAGATGTGGCAACACTTGCAGTCTAACCTAACTTTCGTCATCGCGGTCGAGAGCAATGGACGCCGCGCGTTGATTTTGTATTGCCGTTAAGTCTATCTAAATATATCAAAATATATAAATACTAGTATCTATTTATTATAAATTTCTAACCATTGGGAACAGGGGTAGTTCTTGGGATAAGCTTAGGTATACACTTTTTGTACGCGGAACCCGGTTACACAAGGTACCGTGTCATATTCCTATAGATTTTAAGATAACGTCCGAATCGTTTAATATTGGTTGATTGGGTTTTCACGTTGAGCTAACCATTACAGACCAGATCACGGCGGATTCCCAGGCTGGTCTGCGTAATTTATCCTACACAGCAGTTTGCACCGACGGATAGCACGCACCTGATTCGACAATAGTTGGGCGGACACACGTCGGAAACACGGCAACGGGTGTTTCGAGGCCTTGAAATAAAGGGGACATCCTGGCACAGTACGCGGTCTCTTTTTAAAGTAACAGGCGAGGCGGCCGCGCCCGCGCCCGCCGCGCGCACCCAGCGCCGCACCTCTCGCTCCGCCGATACTCACAGCTCGAGCTCCGCTCCGCGGCGGTAGTGGTTGAGCCACTCCTCCAGCATCTGCGCCGTGCGCAGCGGGCGCGGCGGCGCCGCCTGCACGCACGCGGCCGCGCCCGCGCCCGCCGCGCGCACCCAGCGCCGCACCTCTCGCTCCGCCGATACTCACAGCTCGAGCTCCGCTCCGCGGCGGTAGTGGTTGAGCCACTCCTCCAGCATCTGCGCCGTGCGCAGCGGGCGCGGCGGCGCCGCCTGCACGCACGCGGCCGCGCCCGCGCCCGCCGCGCGCACCCAGCGCCGCACCTCTCGCTCCGCCGATACTCACAGCTCGAGCTCCGCTCCGCGGCGGTAGTGGTTGAGCCACTCCTCCAGCATCTGCGCCGTGCGCAGCGGGCGCGGCGGCGCCGCCTGCACGCACGCGGCCGCGCCCGCGCCCGCCGCGCGCACCCAGCGCCGCACCTCTCGCTCCGCCGATACTCACAGCTCGAGCTCCGCTCCGCGGCGGTAGTGGTTGAGCCACTCCTCCAGCATCTGCGCCGTGCGCAGCGGGCGCGGCGGCGCCGCCTGCACGCACGCGGCCGCGCCCGCGCCCGCCGCGCGCACCCAGCGCCGCACCTCTCGCTCCGCCGATACTCACAGCTCGAGCTCCGCTCCGCGGCGGTAGTGGTTGAGCCACTCCTCCAGCATCTGCGCCGTGCGCAGCGGGCGCGGCGGCGCCGCCTGCACGCACGCGGCCGCGCCCGCGCCCGCCGCGCGCACCCAGCGCCGCACCTCTCGCTCCGCCGATACTCACAGCTCGAGCTCCGCTCCGCGGCGGTAGTGGTTGAGCCACTCCTCCAGCATCTGCGCCGTGCGCAGCGGGCGCGGCGGCGCCGCCTGCACGCACGCGGCCGCGCCCGCGCCCGCCGCGCGCACCCAGCGCCGCACCTCTCGCTCCGCCGCCGCTTCCTGCGCACACACACACACTGTAACTAGCTACAGACAAACACATCGACAGCTTCGTTCGGCGCGCACGCAGCACGCAACCCGCGGCGCTCACTGCTCACTGCGACCGACGTCCTTCTCCCGCGGCGGTCCGCGTGGTAATGATGCATCGGTTACCGCTGCGGATATGTTTACAATAAAGCGACGGCGCTGGAGAACGGCGCAACTTTCGTCCATCGCGCAACCGTGCCTATAATATGACCACCATTTAATATCAAATTTGTAACATCGTAAAGTATTATTATTCAATTATAAACACTGTTTTATTTTCAAACTCAAGAATAGTCAAGTTGTAGGTAATAAAAAGATTCCTATGCTATATCATGACTGTCTGTCGCCGCCGGCTGGCTGCTGCTAGCCAGTTATAATATTATGTTTATGTTAGACTCACGTCTTCGCAGTCGAGGAAGTGCACGGGCAGCAGCTTCCCGTCGGCGTCGGTCAGCGGCAGGATGGCCACGTCCCGGCTCTCGTCCTGGCGCTCTCTGAAACCGCGACCAACGGTTAGTGGAAACTATTACAATGACATCGATAAAGGTGGGAGGAAGAAAGGTCGTAAAAGCCAAAATACAAACTTTACAGCAGAAGCAAACAACTATACGTTGTATTTCGCAACAGCACATGTATCTATGTATAATAAGTATGTATTTAAAACTATATAAGTATTATATCAGCTATCTGGCCGCCATCACACAAGCTTTGCTTAGTTTGGGGTCGGATGGTGTTGTGTGTGAATTGTCCACCAATATTTATTATTATTGTAAATATGTGTATTCTCCCTCTAACCATTGCGATCCAACTAAGTCATTAACTTCAAAATCACTTTAGATTTTAAATTTATTTTCTTTTTCTTTTCACTTTAGATTTATTGATTAGAAGAGAGATGACCGTCAAGTGTAAACCTCAAGTCGTAGCTTGGAACGTGAAAAGCATAGAGCAAATATTCCGAGAGTTGTAACGTTTAACTTCCGAATTCTGCCACAATAAAGCGATTTCGCGCAATACCAATCTGCGCACGGGCAAACAAAGGGCTATAAATAGATAAAAATGTCTTATTGTACTGTAAAACGGAGTTTTAAACTTCCAGTAATCAGATACCTTTCCGAAAACCTTTCAGAAACCGCATCACATCGCACTTTTGTGTGGGGAGCCCTGAATACAAACAATCAAATGCAGAGAAGTAAACTGTCTAGTCAGTCTTCGACAGCTTGTTTTGCGGTTAGTGACGTAAGAAGCCATATTGGTGTTCGCAGTAACGTGACTACAGATTAAACATGTAGCATTTAAAATAATGTATTCTAAATTTACTAAGTAATGTAAAAATATGTATAAAATGTGATTTTTTATATTCTATTAATACAAACTATCATAAAATTAAACATTAATTTGTGTTAATAGGGTTGTTAGTGTTAACATCCCTATTATAGCCTAAAATAGTTACTCTCGGATGTTTAGTGTATGGTGATAAGTGACAAATAGACAAGTGGCGTTGCAGTCCAGCGTCCTCCGTCTCACCTGCAGATGAAGTGTTGCTGGTCCATGGGGACGAGCGCGGAGAAGTGTCCGCGCGTGTAGCCCAGGCACAGCGGGGACTTGGAGCAGAAGGCGGGCTCCCACAGCAGCGGCAGGTAGATCCCTGGGGGATATATTAAGGAGTGACGAGACGGGCAGGACACATGCTTCGTGGTAAGCAACATGCCTACCACGTAATAGCACACGCAGCTATTGGAACACGAAGAGTCCAAATCATTACCTAGCACTGCATTGCGCTCGTCACCCAGAGATCTAAGTTGTTGTATCTCTAAGCCCTGTAATTTCTCTGGAAACATGGCCTTTCAAACCGGAACACAGTAATGTTTGCATATTACTGCTTGGCGGTAGAATAACTGGCAAAAGTGTGGTCCTTCCCTAGGCGGACTGTTCAAGCGCATCACTATTTACCCCACCACTACAAAAAACCGTGTATATAAGCGCGTGTAACGAGCGCACAACAATAATATTTCACATTATAATATTTCAGTTAAACTCGCATCACCACCCAAGTTTGTCATTTGATTCGAATATTATAAAACTGTATTAAACGAAATAAAATCAAATTTAGAATCATCAACAAGAAGACGTTTCATTTTTCTGCGAATCAACACCAAGATACAAAGTCGAAGTCCTCAACATAATGGTCCATCGAAGCCAAATAATCGAATAAAACGACCAGCAAATCAAGAAACTCATTCCAGCAGGCACATCAGAAGATCAGCACAACCAGAGACGGTCAGGCTATTTATCGTCCCTAATTACCCTCCTGTGCTAATTTTGTTAATATCGTGCTGTTCTTAACTTACAGTGTTCAAGCCAGCAAACTACCCTCAATTCGCGCGCGGCAACTGGCAACTCGCAGACTCCAGGTGATTTTTGTAAGTACTTTTACCTTTTGTCTCCAGTTTTAGCCCCAAAAATGAGTGAAAGTGATAAAATCCAATCAGATTCGAAATCGCAAAAAACTAGTCGTAAAACCTGTGACATGTCAGAACTCAAGAAACAACGCGGTATTTTAAAGGGTAGATTAACATTATTTGAAAAGTACATTAGTAAATTTACGGATTCCGCCTTAAGCGAAATTCAAAAGGCTGATTTGGAATTGCGTATACAAAGCACTCAATCAATTTACGCAGAATTCCATGAAATTCAAAGTCGCATCGAAATGCTTGTCGATGATGATGACTTGCAAAATCAGTTGGATTATCGAGAAATATTCGAGGAACAGTTTTATACCTTTATGGCGCTTGGGAAATCATTACATAGCGAATACGATAAATCCAACAGCTCTCATTGTAACATTTCGAAGCCAGCAAGTCTAACGGAGCAAATGAATATTAAACTACCTGATATTAAATTGCCAGCTTTTGATGGCACGTACGACTTATGGCTCGAGTTTCGTAATTCGTACATAACGATGATCCATAAACGCATAGATTTAGATTCGATTCAAAAATTCCATTATTTGAAATCCTCACTTAGCGGCAGCGCAATGCAAGTGATAAGCGCTTTAGAATTCACAGCTAATAACTACGCCCACGCGTGGGAGCTACTTAACAATAGATTTCATAACGAACGACTTTTAGTGCATAATCACGTAAAAGCATTATTCTCTTTACAATCGATTACTAAAGAGTCTCCTGTGCAAATAAGAAAGCTGATTGATACTATTTTGAGAAATTTACGTGCTTTAAAAACTTTAAATGAACCTGCGGATACGTGGGACACTTTGGTCATTTATTTAATAGTTTCAAAACTAGATCCCGCTACGGAACGCAATTGGGAAAACCACAAAGGTACAATCACGTCTAACTTGCACAGCGACCAGTGTCAAAGATTGAAATTGGAAGATTTGTTACTTTTTCTTAAAAATAAAGCCGACATGTTAGAAATGATAAATCATCAATCTCAAACTGCTCCTAACCGACAGTCTTCGAAAAGGCAAGGATCAACACATAGTTACGTTTCAACTTCCGAAAACAGGGTAGACACGAACAAATACGTATGGAAAGGTCGCGAGTGTGTAATGTGTAACGGAAAACATGCTCTTTACAAATGTAGTGCTTTTCTCAATTCGTCAGTTTTAGAACGACAAAAAATAGTTAGGAAACACAATTTATGTCAAAATTGTTTGCGCGCAGCCGGACATAGTTTGTCTGATTGTTTATTCGGTACATGCAAGCAGTGTAGTCGTAAACACAATACTTTGATACATCCATTGGATAATGATAACAACGTATCCTCGGGCACTAACGCGTCTACCGCGCTGCACTCTGTTGCAGCTAGTTCGATTCTCGGTGCGGAACACTCGGACTCTCAGCCGCTATTGAAACCGGTTTTGCTTTCAACTGCGTTAGTTGAAATTGCTGATAACAATAACAGATTTCACACAATTCGTGCACTTTTAGATAATGGAAGTCAGCATTGTTTCATCTCTAACAAATTATGTAAACGATTAAATACGTCTTGTATACAGTCCACTGTTCAGATCTCGGTTGTCGGACATTCGGTCTCACATTCGAATCAGTCATGCGATATTTTAATTCGATCAAAATTATGCGATTATAGTACACGTCTTCAATGTTTCGTTTTACCGTGTATTACGTCAAATTTACCGTCAACGAAAATCGATGTTGATTTTATACGTATCCCAGATAATATACCACTAGCAGATCCCACTTTTTATATGCCTTCAGAAATCGATTTATTAATTGGGGCAAATAAATTTTGGGAATTATTATTCGAAAATAAAATACGCTTGCCAAGTGGTCCCTATTTACAAAATTCTAAATTGGGTTGGCTTATTTCCGGTCCAATTTATATGCGAAATTGTAATTCGAAATCCGTAGTTCAGTGTAATTTTACACAAACATTAGATTCACAATTACGTCAAGTTTGGGAACCTGAAGACATTCAAAACAACGATAAAGTTCTTACAAATGACGAACGTAAATGTGAAGAATTATTTCACTCGTCAACTAAACGTAAAAAAGACGGTAGATTCGTGGTTCAAATGCCGTTGAAAGAGTCAGCTGATTGTCTTGGTGACTCATACACGTCAGTTAGCAAGCAATTTATGTCGCTAGAACGTAGATTAGAACGTTTGTCTGATTTTAAGAAAAAATACGTTGAATTTATGCGAGAATACCGCGAGTTAGGTCACATGACACGAATAGACGATTCTGTGTTGTCTATCCGCCCGCATTATTTTCTACCCGACCACGGAGTAGTCTGCGAGAGTTGTACGTACTACCACTAAACTTTGCGTTGTGTTTAGTGCTAGTGCCACTATTACGTCTAACAAATCGCTAAACGACATCCAATACGTAGGTTCCCCACTTCAATCAGATACATTCGTTATTTTATTTCGAGTAAGATAGCTCGTACCTCGTACCTATTGTACGACTATTTAATCACAGGGTGCAACGACCTTGACTAGTTATTAAAAATATGTAAAAGATATCACACGAGTTAGATTCGGGTTATATTTATTATAGCTCAAATATACGATCCGTTAGGTCTCTTGGCACCGACAGTTATAGTGTCAAAAATCATGTTACAAAAGTTATGGTTAAGTAAAATAGGTTGGGACGAACCAGTCCCTGACGACATTTTGTGTATCTGGACTCGTTTCATTCATTCACTCGAATGTTTACCAGATATACGTGTTCCGCGATTCGTAAGGAGCTTACACACTCAACAAACTGAACTTCACATATTTTGTGAAGCTTCGCAAGACGCATACGGCGCTTGTGCTTATATACGTACATACGACGATAACTCGATAATTACTGTTAGATTACTTTGTGCAAAAAGTAAAGTCGCCCCATTAAAGAGCGTTAGTATACCGCGACTTGAGCTTTGTGCAGCGGTAATAGGAGCGAGATTATATAAACGTATTATCGATTCCCTCGGATTAACATTTGATAATGTTTACTTCTGGACCGACTCCACTATAGTCATTGGATGGTTGCGAATGTCACCACATTTATTAAAAACATTTGTACAAAACCGCGTGACAGAAATAAATGAATTGACGCGAGATCCGCCTTGGTTATATGTTAAAAGTCAAGATAACCCGGCCGACCTAGTGTCTAGGGGTCTTAATCTCAACTTGTTAATGAACAATGACTTGTGGTGGATCGGCCCGTCTTTCTTACGCGAACACAATTCGAAGTGGCCAACCAATCATACTAGTCCTATTACGGTAAATCAAAATCAATTACCTGAATTAAAAAATACTGTAATTAATCTGTTGTGTACGGAATCTAGTAACCTATTTGATTTTAATAAATATAGTTGTTTTCGCAAAATAAAACGAATAGGCGCATATGTGTTGAGATTTATTAGCAACAGCAAACTCGGAGCGGCGACGGCGACGCGCCGGCAAACCGGTTCCTTATCGGTTGAGGAGCTGAACGCGTCCCAGCTGATGTTAGCGAAAATAGCTCAGTTGCAATCGTTAACAGCTGTGGTCGACAATTTACTCGATAATACGTCATTAAAACATAAAAAACGCAGTGATTTTCATAATATTTCAAATTTAAGTGCTTTTTTAGACAAGAACAATATTATTCGTGTCGGTGGTAGGTTGTGCAACTCATCTAATTTCAATTATGACAAAAAACATCCAATATTATTGTGTTCTAAACATAGATTTACTGTGTTGTTGTTTGAATACGAACATAAGCGATTGCATCACGCTGGCCCTCAGCTTTTGTTATCGACCATTCGCGACCAATGGTGGCCACTCGGTGGCAGAAATTTAGCACGGCAAACAACTCGTCAATGCGTGCAATGTACACGTATAAAGGGTAAGACTTTGTCACCTATAATGGGAAATTTACCAAGTGCTCGTTTAGAATCTGGTTTTCCATTTATACGTACAGGAGTCGATTATGCCGGACCAGTGATGATACTTAGTCGAAAGGGTCGTGGAGCAACGCTTATTAAAGGTTATATTTGTTTGTTTATTTGTTTCACAACGAAATGCATACATTTAGAGCTTGTTAGCGGGTTGTCCACAAATGACTATTTACTAGCGTTAAAACGATTTATTTCCCGTAGAGGAAAACCCCTCGAAATATTTTCCGATAATGGAACGAATTTTGTTGGTTCAGAAAGGGAACTATCTTCAATTATTATGTCTCATAATACATCAAATGTCACAGATTATACGGCTAATGAAGGTATAAAATTAATTTTTTCGCCACCATATGCACCTCATTTTGGGGGTTTGATGGAGGCAGGAGTGAAGTCTTGCAAATATCACCTGCGCCGTATAGTCGGAAATTGTAATTTAACTTATGAGGAGTTCAGCACGGTTTTAACACAGATTGAAGCCGTCCTCAACTCCCGACCCATGTCACCTATGTCCGCAGATCCAAACGATTTAATGCCTCTTACTCCCGCCCATTTCCTAATCGGCCGACCGCTGACGACACCAGCCTGCGAGGACTTAACTGCTGTGCTCAGCCACCGCCTGGTGCGCTACGAGAGAGTGGAGCAGTTACGCCAGCACTTCTGGCGGAGATGGTCGACGGAGTACGTGTCAGAGCTGCAGCTTCGTACCAAGTGGAAGACGAAGAACGAAGACATCGCACTTAATAGTCTCGTTCTTATAAAGGATGATAACCATCCCCCTCTGAAATGGAGGATGGGCCGGGTTATACGTGTTTGTCCAGGAAACGACGGCGTGGCGCGCGTGGCCCACATTCGCACAGCGGCGGGCGTGGTCCAGCGTGCCTTCTCGAAGATCTGCCCGCTACCCGTGATGTCTGGTGCTGCTGGCGATCCGGTCTACGTGTCATCCCCCTCCGAGCATCATTGAAACCTGGCAGTTTCAAGGCCGGCAGGATGTTCAAGCGCATCACTATTTACCCCACCACTACAAAAAACCGTGTATATAAGCGCGTGTAACGAGCGCACAACAATAATATTTCACATTATAATATTTCAGTTAAACTCGCATCACCACCCAAGTTTGTCATTTGATTCGAATATTATAAAACTGTATTAAACGAAATAAAATCAAATTTAGAATCATCAACAAGAAGACGTTTCATTTTTCTGCGAATCAACACCAAGATACAAAGTCGAAGTCCTCAACACGGACTCTGCCAAGAGTCCTACCACTACAGTTTAGTGTAAGATCCCTTAAGAATTTCGGGAGTTCCCCCCGTTGAGCTATTGTCTGTCTAGACACAATAATAATTATGATAGTAAAGTGATTTAATCATCATCAGCCCGTCTTCGTCCACTGCTGGACATAGGCCTCTTCTATAATACGCCACTCAGCCCGATCCTCGGTTTTGTGTTTCCAACCGCCACCAGCCGTCTTTCATATACCGTCACTCCATCTAGTCTCAGGGCGTCCTACACTACGTTTGCCGATTCGCGTTCTCCACTCCAGAACCCGTCTACCCCAACGGTTATCGGGTCTGCGACAGATGTGTCCGGCCCAATGCCACTTCAGCTTGCTAATACACTGATGTCGGTGACTCTAGTTCACTGGCGAATTACTTCATTGCGGATGCAATCCTTCAGAGAAACCCCAAGCATAGCTTTTTCCATAGCTCGCTGAGCGACTTTGAGCTTTCGGACCCAAATGGTCCGTCAGTATTCACGTTTCAGCACCGGGTAGGGCGTACTGGTTGTATACTTTTGTTTTGAGACTTTGTGGAATGGGTGACGAGACGAGAAGACTCGACGAAATTTATACAAATACTGCCCAGCCCAACTGGATTCTTCTTATGGCCT
Source organism: Ectropis crepuscularia (assembly GCA_963693475.1). Taxonomy (NCBI): domain Eukaryota; kingdom Metazoa; phylum Arthropoda; class Insecta; order Lepidoptera; family Geometridae; genus Ectropis; species Ectropis crepuscularia. Next base: position 20,753,388 of record OY856361.1, on the reverse strand, counting down.
CACTCTCCACTTGGGTGACTTGAAGTGACCATTTTGAGTAACAGCGGGTCGACTCGCCATAAGCTCCGAGCCGGCCGGCCGGGTGATGGTACCGTGTATACTCACCCTGGAAGCGCGCGTACCCGAGCCGGCCGGCCGGGTGATGGTACCGTGTATACGCACCCTGGAAGCGCGCGTACCCGAGCCGGCCGGCCGGGTGATGGTACCGTGTATACGCACCCTGGAAGCGCGCGTACCCGAGCCGGCCGGCCGGGTGATGGTACCGTGTATACGCACCCTGGAAGCGCGCGTACCCGAGCCGGCCGGCCGGGTGATGGTACCGTGTATACGCACCCTGGAAGCGCGCGTACCCGAGCCGGCCGGCCGGGTGATGGTACCGTGTATACGCACCCTGGAAGCGCGCGTACCCGAGCCGGCCGGCCGGGTGATGGTACCGTGTATACTCACCCTGGAAGCGCGCGTACCCGAGCCGGCCGGCCGGGTGATGGTACCGTGTATACGCACCCTGGAAGCGCGCGTACCCGAGCCGGCCGGCCGGGTGATGGTACCGTGTATACGCACCCTGGAAGCGCGCGTACCCGAGCGGCTCGCCCCGGAAGGAGCGCACCACGTCCTCCCCGTACACCAGCAGCGGGCGCCGCACCACGTGCGCCAGGACCCACACGTGCAGCTGACCACAAACACAATATCATTCATAACATTCCTTTCAATTATCAGCTTCCAAAACAGATTAAAAAGCTGGCGTATCAATCAAACTTTTTATGGTTATAGTGACTTTTTAAAGAGTGATGGTAAACTCACAAAACAATTGTAAAAAAAATGGCAGTCATAGGAACTGCCGATAGAAGTGAAAACTTATAACTCAGAATTTGATAGCTTACAATTTGGAAACTACACGGGTGTAACCGGAGGGCGTGGCCTGGGCATCATGGCATGACCATCTAGAAATGCGTCAGCATTTCCTATTGGCTGATGCATTTCTAGATGGCCATGGTATGCCCATAAAATATAGACAGATATTTTAAAAAGCAGCTGACTGTCGTCGGGCGCGTAGTGTGTAGTGTGTAGTGTGTGGCGGGGTACCTGCCGCAGCGGCGCGCCGGGCTGCGCGGCGGCGCGCACCAGCCGCGCCCACTCTGCGCGCAGCTGGCTGTCGTCGGGCGCGTACCCGAGCCGCGCCGCCTGCGCCCGCTCCCAGCCCGCCCAGCGCGGGTACAGCGCGCGCGCCGCCTGCGCCAGCGTCTCGTGCAGCGCGCCGCGCAGCGCGTTGTCGCGGTCCGCCACGCCCAGCGCCGCCTGCAACACGGGGGGGGGACCTCATACAACACCCACTCTGAGCTAACTCTGTAACATTCATGTGACTGGTAGCAATCTACAAAAAACGCATCGACAGCTTCGTGCGGCGCGCGGCGGCATACTGACGTAGACCTCTCCGCGTCCACACCACGCGAGCACACGGCGCTCACAGCAAGCTCGAGCGACGTCCTTGCGATAGTGAATGGTCGGTTGCCGCTGCGGATATGTGTATAGTAAAGCGACGGCGCGGCGTCGCGTCGCTGGAAAATCCGCGCGACATAGCAACCTACATGACAACTATTTAAAATTACATTTGTCGCATTGCAAAATAAATTATTATTCCACTGTAATCCCTGGTTTAACTACGAAACCTCAAGAATAGTCACTACCTAATGACAAGTACGGCGGTGCAGCTAAATGACCGCACTCCCCAAGTCATGACATGGCACCAATATCCAACGTTCATATTAAAATGAAAGTAGTCTGTAAAGATCTATAATAAGCCACCAGCTGCGCCCACACCGCGCTCGGCACCGCCTCGCTACCTGGCACACGGCGTCCGGCAGACAGTCGCCGGCGGAGCGGTTCCACAGCGCGTACAGCCGCGCGCCGCTCACGCGCTCGCACACCGCCTGCGCCTCGCGGTCCACCAGCTCCGACACCAGTTGCGCCCGCACCGCGCTCGGCAGCGACTCGATACCTGGGGACCAGCCACCCCACAGTAAAACAGAGTCTACCCACCCAGAGTACACATTACAGAGTAATACACACCCCTTTCATATTCTATTCCAACCGGACTGTGAGACCCTCACTCTAAACTATAGTAACCCTATGGTATGGGTAGCTGGTAGAAAATGCGCCCTAGCATTAAGCTTTCCGTTTGTACATTAGTTTTATTATTGTGCAATAAATATTAAATAAATAAATAAATAACCCTACCTCCCAAGTAGGGAACTTTTCTGGTGAATTTTAGGTAAAAATGGTCACTTACGTGTTACGTGACGTGTAAGGAGAGTAAGGGGAGGGGCGCGAAATACGTGACGGTGCGTTACAATTGTATAAAATCTTAAAAAATTGCGTTGCGTAACACTTGATCGCCCCAAAGCATCCGTAACAAAGTGGCAGCTTATATCATACGCTGCCCCTCATTTGGGCGGAATCTGGGAAACTACCCGAATGGGAAATAGGTGTAGGTATTGTTGGCACTCACCACTGGGTAACGTGAATGTGTTGAACTCGGTGACGTAGCGACCAGGAAAGCCACCCTTCTTGTACCGCACAGCGGTCACTAGCTGCCGTCGGATCGCTGCGGCCAAATCTGGTGCTGTAATGAAAATATGTATCTAATTACCTTTTATATTTACATTTTCAGGCTAATATAATCAAGTAAAATGATTGTTTCAAAGGCATCCCACAGCCTAGACTAGATATTCTTATTACTAAAGTAGAGTAAAAAGCCTTCTCATTCCAGTCTTTGAAACGTCAACTGTGAAAGGATGTCGTTTTCTGAGCTACGAGGAGCCCTACCTGTAGTGGTACCTGTTCATGAATTTTTATGAATATAATTTATCACAGGTTTTCTGGTGTAACTTGCGTTTCACCATTGAATACGAGTCTGTTAAAGATTAGAGTCTTCTAGTATCTCGTAAACAAGTGTGCTCCATCTTAGACAATAATATATGATAGCTTTTTATTATCAAAAATAAAGTTTGAATTGCTTTGTCTCGGTGTTGAAAATTATACTGACCTATATAGGAAGGAGATCGTTTGAGGCCCGGCCCGCCGCCCGATATTCGCGACAGCAACGTTGTTAAAATCTCTTGTCGTTGAAATCTGAAATGTAAAATTATTTTCGTTAACATAAGTTATTCGTTACTATGCAGTAATTTAATAGAAGCACTTTCCTTCTTCCTACCCTCAAACATCCTCCTTCATCCTCTCACAAAAATAAGCTGATTTCACTCAGCCGCAACACTGATGATGCTACATGACATCGCGACCCCCCCCCCCCCTCCGGAAGTTTAAATAGTGCGTTTATATAAACTTCCGGGTCTATCTTTATAAATTTTAAAAAATTGGATTAAACAAAAAATACACGTCTAATATTTTTTAGCGTAGTGTATTTTAAGCGTAGTACATATTTATTTTGGAAGAAGTACAAAGATGCGGGTCCGCCTCTCTCTCGAAGGCCGAGGCGCGGTCTAGGAGCGCCACCTCTGACTCCTCTGACTCGTCCCCGCCTCTCTCTCTCGTCCCACTCCCCCTCTACCTGATGGCGAGGTGCACGAGCGTGTGTCCCGCGTCGAAGGCCGAGGCGCGGTCTAGGAGCGCCACCTCTGCCGCCGTGAGCGCGCGCGCCGGGTCCCCGCCGCACGACAGGTAGGCCTCCACGCGCCGCGGGCAGCCCTCCACCACGCCTATAGGGACGTTAAACAATATCAACTAAAAAATCTAGTCATAGGAACTGCCAATAGAAGTCAAAACTTATAATTCACAATTTGATAGCTCAGTTTCGAAACTACGCGGGTGAAACCGGAGGGCGTGACCATGATGAGGTGGCCAATGGCCATGGACCCGAGTTCTTATCATTCTCGAGCGTGAAACTAAAATTTAATTCACAGCCCACGAAAAATCTATCTACGATGCGCCCAAAGAAGTTTTGACTTCAAAAATGGACAGTCATAGGGACTGCTGATAAAAGTGGCAACTTGTAACTCAGAATTTGATAGCCCACAATTTTGAAAATACGCGGGTGAAATCGGAGAGTACTGCTAGTCCGGAATAAATCTTCAAAGCATTGTCGTCTAAATAAGGCTTCTATCCTAAACATGGACATCTAGACTAGATGGCCATGATTCCGAGTTAGCGCGAAGATTTCGTTCGTTCACGAGCGTGACGCTTGAGCTAAATTCACAGCCCATTCCAAACATCTGTTTGTGGTACACCTAATGAAGTTTTCATTTCAAAAATATGTGGTGTTACAAACTAGGTAAGAAAAGAAGTTCCATCGGATAACATAGAAGCAACTCAATATGCAAAACAAATCGCTTACATTTTATTATTTGTGGTATGATCATCTTGAGAGTAAAGTTGGCAACACTGATTACGGACACCGTAATTACGCATCACTTCCGTTACCTTACGGTTTTAGCTCAGGACGTCTACTCTGTTTTCGCGAGTTTTTTTTCGAAATTACGTTTTCGTTGAATTAGAGTAGACGTCCAGTTCAGTTGCGCACCGAAATGCCTACCTTCTCCAAGCCTGTCATAAGGAACTTCGTTTTAAAAATGAGAGTAGCATAAGGAGTCCACTAAATGTTCCCACAGCAGTGACTCGGGGCCTTCTCTCGCAAGGAGAGAGACAGGGCCATAATAATCCATCACGATAGTTCGCCCGACTAGACCAGCCGTAACATAAGAATATAAACAAAAACAAAATAAAAAAATTTGACTAATCCCCGACTACCTCGGATTTGCAATTTGTATGTAATTCTACTACTTTTTCTACTTCTCCCTTTCATTTGATACCCCTATTGAGAGAGTTGTGAAAAAAGTTGTGAAATGTATTTCGCCATTTTGTCGTAGCGGCCATCTTGGATTTTAAATTTGTTATAAATATTGGTGGCTATTTAACCCAGCCCCAAACCAAGCAAAGCTTGTGTGATGGTGGTCAGATAGCTGATATAATACTTATATGTATATATAGTTTTTAAATACATACTTATTACACATAGAAACACCCAGACACGGTGCAAACATTTGAATTCATCACACAAATATTTGCACTGGGTGGGAATCGAACCGACGACCCTCGCCTTCGCAGGCAGAGCTACTACCAACTAAGCCACGAGGCCAGTCAAAGTTATAGTGTATAGTATTCTACTAGTCGAGCCCTTTCATTTGATACGCGCCACAGACAGTCAGACAGACATCAAAACTTATAACACCCTTTTTTTTTGACGTGACAACGTCTTATAAATTGGTTTGCCGGGTGACACTTCAAGAAACTGCGTTACGCTCTGCTCACGTTATGCGCTCACAATGAGAGCGAGTGAGAGGGACGCGTGCCTTTCACTTTTTATGTCTGTCTCTCTCGCTCTTAGGCGGGCTAACCACTCAAAGTCGTTGTCACGTAAAACTTTCGCCCGTATACCGACTTTACAGGCAACCAATTTTTTTTTGGTCGGGTGTTAATGGAAATGGGAGTAAAGTGATATAAAGTGTTTGTAACTGACCGAGACAGGCCTGCAGCCAGATCCAGTCGGCGGCGGGCGCGGGCCGCTTGCTGCGGCGCGGGGACCCGCCCGCGGCCGCGGCGCCCGCCTCGCTGGCTCCTGCGCAGACAAAACACAAAATAACACATATTCTTCAAAAAAAAAAACAAAAACCGAACTTCCCTTTAAAGCTAAATTCAAACACTCAACCAAATTTCATAAGAATCTATCGGTAGTTTTTGTTCATATTTCTAGAACCGCTACGATTTCGATAAAATTTATATGACCTCTGAGCTATGATCTACCAAACAAAAAAAGATCCATCAAAATTGATTCACAATAATTGGCGGCGCTATCGCGTAACATACAAACAAAATAAATTGACAGTCATAGGGACTGCCGATAGAAGTGAAAACTTATAATTTAGGATTTCATAGCTTACTTTGGAAACTACATGGGTGTAACCGGAGGGTGTGGCCTGGTCATCAACGCATGACCATCTAGAAATGCGTCAGCATTTCCCATTGGCTGAAGCATTTCTAGATGGCCATGCCATGATGGGCAGGTCACGCCCTTTTAGCATTTACCATTGGCTGACGCATTTCTAGATGACCAATGGCTATGGTCCCGAGTTTACCCGAATATTTCTTATCATACCCGAGCGTGACGCTAGAATTCAATTCACAGCCACGAAAAATCTGTCTAGGCGCGCCAAAAGAAGTTTACACTTCCAAAAACTGTTTTTGGAAGTCGGTTAAAAATATTAAAGGGAAAAAGATCCCTAAAAATACTCCCAAAAATCCCATCCCACTTTCTCACTAATTTACCCGCTAAGTTTGGGGAGAAGACTCCTAAGTTATATTAGGTCCCTTCATATGAAATTGGTGTTTTGTAAGGGTATAAAATCTTTTTTTTTTTTAATACTAACTTACCCGCGACCCTTTGTCATAACACAGACCACCATCAAGTATATGGTATTGGACAATGTTGAATATAGCATAAATTGTGATCATTGGACAATGTTGAAAATATAGCATACATTGTGGTCATTCTGATCGGATCGAATAATAAATTAAATGAATATAATTTCACTGTACTTTGTAACAAATTGTGCGATTTTTTGTAAAAAAACGTCAATGAACATTTCACTTAACTTTCTTTTATCTTCGATGTTAACGCACAACAAGGATGGCAACGCTGTTGTCGTCACACGCTAGTGAATATTCCATTTCCACTAATCGGCTTCGTAAAAAACAATGACTTGTATACTGGCGTGTGACGTCACACGGGTCACATTATTATAAACAGCAGGCTACTTTGACGAGCTTCCGGAAATATTTATGTCGTATGTATATTTATTATGTACTCGTTGTCAAAACTAATTTAAACGGTTTTACAAATATAGTCAATTACCGAATTACGTACCGCATTTTTAAATCTTTAAAAATTGTATTACGTAATACTTGATGAGTTCTCTCTGCGGGTAAACCACTCGGCTATAGTGCCGGGTAGGACATCACGTGAACAAAAGAAATTAATGGCGCCCATCTTGGATTTGAAATGTCTTTAGTCATTTTGTTTCCATCTTGAAGAAATTGAAAACATACAATTCGTCATTTTGTGGTGGCGGCCATCTTGGATTTAAAATTAATAAAGCATGCACGGTTCAGATGGAACGTGACAGTTTTTCGTCACGTTCCTTCTGAGCTGTCAGTAGCTCTAGCGTTCATTGATTTATTAATACGTTATCACATTGTAGTTGTAGTTGGGAATACGCACCCAGCTGTGTTTTGGGCAACGTGGGCGGCGGCGCACCGCACATTGCACATTTCAGCGATTTGGGCCAGTTCTCGTACGTACACGTCTGAAACAGAGACAACAATATATAATTATTCTATCTTCTACTTTCGTGAAGACATCACTGGGATATATCATGTAAATATTTAAGGGATCGTAAAATCTCAATATTTATAATATTTCTAGAGCTGGCACCAATGTTTGGGTAGGAATTTGTGGCAAGCTGAGAACTTGTCACATGCCTCTTTTATTTACACCGACACAGTGCTGCCGACCGTGGTTGGTGATTGTATTTTTATTTGACCCCCAATTTAAATCACCTGGCAATGTAAGGCACACCTGGGGGTCTACCGCCTAACGAAAAACGCTTTGACGCTTTGATGCTTTGGCATTGCCGTCTCTTTCATTTCAAGCGAGAAGAAAAGAGACAGCAACGTCAAAGCTTCAAAGCGTCAAAGCGTTTTTCGTTAGGCGGTAGAGGCCCTGTTAGGACAAATGCTTTGCCACAAAGGATATATTGTTTTGAAAATGTATTAGTCACTAGCTGAATCGTGCGCGCGTGGCTACGCCATCTATCGAAAATTGGTCGTACCAACTCAAATCTAGAACAAATGTGGTTACCTTAGATTGTAATGACGCAATCGATAATATCGATAAATGGGCTATCCAACAAAAAAATCTTTCAATTCGCACCAGTAGTTCCCGAGATCCTTGCGTTCAAACAAACAAAAACTCTTCAGCTTTGTAAGATTAGTATAGATAACACTATATTTTTAATTATTTAGCAAAAGTTCAAAATTCATCATTATTTTGAAATGGAAACCTTTTTTTGGCGCACCTCAGACTGATTTTTCGTGGACTGTGAATTGAGCTTAAGCATCACGTTCGTAAATGAAAGAAATCTACGCGTAAACTAGGGACCATGGCCGATGGCCATGATGATTGGCCAAATTTTTGAATCTGAAATTGGTGCCAGCTCTCGGAATATTTTAAATATTTAAATTCTACAATCCTTAATTAATTGAAGTCGTCAAGTCGAGAGTGATTGTTTTCGTCTAGGTAAGCACGCTCTGGTCACTTAACTCCATGAGAGATGGAGGTCAAGTACAAACCAAATATATTTATACAACCTTTACACATTTGGTAACAATTTATCCATATTTTTTTTTATACAATATATATTTTTTTACATTTTTTTTTCACAACATGGCCTTTTTAGACATATCTTGTAGCCTCAAGGGAACCTAAAGTTCAGGTTGTCTATAGAGCATGATAAAGTGGTACAGTGATGGTGTAGCGAGGCACTCACCGGACAGGGCCACTTGTTGGCGGCGCAGGCGCTGGAAGCCGGGCCCGGGCCCCCCGGCGGGGACGAGATTCTGAGGGGCTTCAGCCGGTCGGCCACGCCCTCCTCACCTGCGGAAATTACGAGTATAACAATAATTACATGGATCTAAATTTACCGTATTGAAAATTAACTTGCATAGCTCAGGTCCGAATTCAATGTCAGTTAAAATAATATAGGACATGGATGACCAAGCTATGCTTTAGATTCAGGGGTCGGCAACGCGCCGCCCGTAGGCCACATGCGGCCCTCGACCTGCCTCCGTGCGGCCCGCGAGGGGGTTGAATAAGTTTTTTTTTTTAAATAATTTATTCCCGGCTTACATAAATATATCCTATAAAATTTTACAAATTGCACATATTGATTTATACAGCTATTCTGTATATTATACACTAGCTGAACGCGCGCGCGTTGCTACGCCATCTATCAAAAATCGATCGTACCAATTCAAATTTTGAACAAATTCGGTTACTTTATGTTCTAATGACGCAACCTTTAAAATTTGACATAATTATGCTGTCACGCAACGAAAGCTCTCTAAAAGCAATATTTTTTCCCGTTTTTGTTACATTTTTCATTCCTGCTCGGCTCCTGTTGATAGTAGCGTAATGTTAAATAGCCTATAGCCTTCCTCGATAAATGGACTATCCTACAAAGAAAAAATCGTTCAATTCGAACCAGTAGTTCCAGAGATACTTGCGTTCAAACAAACAAACATACAAACAAACTCTTCAGCTTTGTAATATTAAAATAGATATTAATTCGCCACTTATGTTATTGCTTCGCAGGGGTACCAGTAAACAGCCTCGAATTTTGGGAGGGGGGGTCACGAGTAGAAATACAATAAATCAAGTAAAACAGACTACTAGTAGCGCCCGACGATTTTACTCGCCATTCCAGTTGTTTTTCCGCGTTAAAAAATTGTCTATGTACAATAAGATAATTTGATTTTTTATTTAATGTTTGATTGGGGAGAGGGGGGTCATGTCCCCTGTGACCCTCCCCTTCGGACCGCGCATGGGGGTGTTGAATTGTAAAATTACAAAATATCAAAAGTACGGCCCGCTTTTATCTTCTTTATTCACCATGTGGCCCATGGCTCCCGAAACGTTGCCGACCCCTGCTATAGATCGATTTATCTTGTTTAAAGGTATTCGATATCAAATTGCCATAAATAATAAAAGAAATTAAGTTTGACGTTTGTCAAATAATTTATTTATTTTCTCCGATAAAACAAATACGACTTCAATAAATTAAATTTAAATTTAGGCATTCCACCAAACTCAATAGGAAGCAATCACCAATTCATTAAGGTAACGAAAGTAAATTTTAGTTGTTTTTTGTTCATATTTGAATAACCAACACTACACTGATTTGAAATGAGACCACCTCTGAAGTCTGAACTACCTCTACTAACTGGCAAAATTTATTTACAATTGGCGGAGCCATCGCGTAACATACATACAAAAACATGCAACCAAATTGAGATCCTCCTCCTTCTTTGAAGTCGGTTAAAATAGGTAACATATTACATACTCATAAAAGCTTCCTACACAATTGAGAAACACCTTGCAGGCAAATCAATTATAGAATGAGTCGATCTGTTCCGCATGACATAAATTACATTGCCATATCCAATCAGGGTCACTATGAAAAACTATTGCCTGTATAAATGAACAATACCAACAAATGTACCATAATGTTAGCAATAAAATGGTTAGAGTATTGGATCTTGGATCACGACATAATTTTGAAGTGAAAACTTCATTGGCCCCGTATTTTTGGAAAATTATGGTTCGACGTCACCGACACGTTAATGGAGTGGCGTAGCATCGGAGCGGGGGCGGAGCAGCGTCATCGCCCACTAGCTTTACATGCATTTTGATTTCTCAGTATATAAATATTCAGTGTCAGGATAATAATAACTTTACTTGGTCCAAAAGAAAATAACTAAAAAAGATGTTTGTTCCCAGTGAATCCTTCACTTAGTCAACTGATATTCACTAAAGTTTGTATGCAACTTGGTCCAACTTGAGAGATAAGATCATCAACAGCCCACTAAACGTTCCCACTGCTGGGACTCGGAGCCTTCTCTTACAAGGAGAGAGTTAAGGCCATAACCCACCACGCTGGCCCAGTGCGGGTTGGCGGATGCCACATGACTTCGAAAGATTCTAGGTACATGTCGGTTTCCTCACGATGTTTTCCTTCACCGTTTTTAAGTTAGCGGAGAGATAAGATACGTAAAGTAAAGTAAAGTAAAGTAAAATTTTATTTGCCGTAAAAGAATTACAGTAAAACATATTTCAAAGCAGGTTTACAAAGAAAAGTGATGTCCTCCGCTATGTGGCTTTTACAATGGACCCCAAACTAGGCAAAGCCTGTATTTGTATTAGATAAGATACGTAGTTTTTATTTCAATTAATAGTCTCAACAATAGTTTATAATCAATAAGCTGATTATTAACATTGATTGTTGTTATTGATCGTAAGTTTCATAAGTTTCGAACAGAGGGCGCTTCAATATGCTACACAGATGAGTTGCTCAACTCAAACGAAGTCAAAAGGGATCGCTAGTTAGTTTATACTTTATAGATTACGCAGAGGCCGTTAATTGTCTGCCCACCTACATATATATGTATATATCGTCATTCTGTTTGTTTACATGAAGTATGGCATATCAGTTATCACCGTCTTTGTTTTTGTGAAGTGACTGGACAACTTTTATCTTAATTTGTTTTTATTGCTTAATGATAACCTTCAACTTACCTACCATAACAGTTTGCTTAAAAAATTAACGTTTTCGGCAAACAGGAAGATATACTTATATAATTCAACCAACTTCAAATTAAACTCAGACATTAGACCAAATTTCATACATTTTGGGCATTACATCGTTCGGAACCTCCTCGTTTTTGGCGTCGCGTCGGTTAAAAAAATAAACTGCAGATTTTATTATATTTTCTTCTAGATTATTATGGCATATAAGACCTGCAAGTTGATATTGCGATTGGCGGCTATCTTAGTGCCGTAGTCGAACTCTCTCTCAGTACCGTTCGCAAGGTCAAAGTCTGCGCCCACTTGTACGACTCCGCACTCTGCTCCCAAATAAAATACATTCAAATATGGGCTTTATGTCATGCCAATTAAGATATATATTACATTGGCAACATAAATCAGTAAACGGCTGTCACCGAGCGGTCTGCTAATTTGTGTTGCTAATGTAATCTGTTTCTTAAAGTGCGTGGTATAAAGCTCATATTTGAGCGTATTTTATTTGTCGGGTGGTAGCCGAGTCGTTGAAGTCGGCGCAGACCTTGAGCCAGCGCTCTCGCGTAGTTAGTAGTAAGTACCTCTACCTTCTAAGTTGCCACATATTTTTTGTTGTTCGGTTTTCTTATTGTTATCATATCTATTCTGTTAAAATGATTAAGAAAGTAATTCACCATACTCGTGAAATGATAATAAAAGTTGACATTATTTTGTAAAAGACAAACAGAATGCTAACTTACCGATTCAAAATATGAACCATGCTCTAAAAATAAAATATTTAAAAATACCTAAAACCTTATTCGCTTATTTTGTTAGTAACTTTTTTCAAGTTTTGTTGCGACAAGCTTATGTCGCAATATCAGTGCAGCAATTATGTAGGTAAGTATAGATACATTAGGTTGGGGAAAAAGTCTTTTCGCATTATAGTATGTACTAGCTGCTACCCGCGACTTCGTCCGCGCTAAATAAATACTAAGGTAACTCAGGCAGTACCTATTTGTATACCCAGACACATTTACGGTTACTAAAAACAGCTTATAATAAAACAACTGTAGGTATACAACTTCATCAAAATCAGTTCATTGTTTAGATCGGAAAGCGTAAGAGACATTCGGCCCCCATTTCAACTCCAATTTCACCCCCGTACAGTTCGAAATTACAAAATTGCAAGAACAAACATTCGTTTGCTACGTGTCAAGTATCAAGTATCTATAAGTATTCAGAGTTTCATGGTTTTTTTATATTCAACGGTTGGGAATTTTTATATTGACATTCATCCTCCATTTCAACCCCAATTTCACCCCCGTACAGTTCGAAATTACGAAATTGATAAAACAAACATTTAATTGCTTCGTGTAAAGTATCTAGATACAAAATTTGATAACTTTAAAAATCACGAATTTTCATACAACCGTTCATCTTTGTTTCACCCTCTTAGGGGTGGAATTTCGCAAAACCCCGTCTTAGCGAGCGCCTACGTGTTAAAAGGAACCTCCATGCAAAATTTCAGATTGCTAGCATTTGTAGTTTCTGAGATTCCTTGATGAGTGACCTTTCGCTTTTATATAATATATAATATATATATATATATAGATTATGAACAATAAAATCTATTTGGCTATCCTATTTGTAATTGGTCTTAGCATCATTAAAATTTAAAAATTTTAAGGAACATAATTCCAAATTCAAATTAGGAAAATTAAATGTAAAAAAAGGTATATAAAAAATGTTTATAATTTTCTTTAAAAATGCGAGGAAACTTTTCCCCCAACCTTTCTACTCGTAGATAGAAAGGAACATCGGTCAGGTTGATTCTGTCAGTGTGTACTGTGTAGTGAGTAGTTACCGGTCAGGCCGTCCGGCGGTGACGCGGGCGGCGTGGCGGGTGGCGTAGCGGGTGGCGTGGCGGGTGGCGTAGCGGGTGGCGTGGCGGGCGGCGCCGCCGGCAGCGCACTGGCCCCGTCTTGCAAGCTGAAGATGTCTTCACCCAGCACGGGCTTGGCCGCGCGACACATCGTGCACTGCAACAGTATCACTTGCACTCTATATCGGGCGTCGGCTAAATAACACCGGACAAATGCGAGTCAGACCGCGCACGAACGTACCTATTTAATAAAAAAAAAATTAGCAACTCCACAGACTCCGGGGCCGTGATCTCTGTCATTTGTTTTCTTTTTTTTACATATAAGTATCTTGGATTTTGGGACCTGGGTAGCGATTCTGAAACCATTCGGTTGCATCCGACACGGAATCTCATCTCTCGGTCTTTGTCATGCTAAACAGATAAGACACAGACCGAGAGATGAGATTCCGTGTCGGATGCAACCGAATGGTTTCAGAATCGCTACCAAGAAAAGGAAATAGGGAGAGTAAGGAACATTTTCAATCTAATTTTAGCGCTCTTCAAGTTCGATTTTGCTATTTTCCTAAGTGACCTTCTCCCGGCTCTGTACCTCCACTACGCACGGACCAATATCTAAAAAAATGCCAAAAATATGAAACCTATGATATGGGAGCCCTCCTTTAATAGTCTCGGAATAGGGTTTACCCTTTGGGCAGTGCCGTAAATCTTTTCTGCGCCCTGTGCGAGCTTCTGTAACTACGCCCGTGTTTTTTATACGGATTCCATAGCTAGCCTTGCTAGTAATAAGCGGGATGTTTTGTCTAATTTAACAGACGTTTTAGGTGATATTGGCATGAAGGTACGTGTATGTGTTCAAATCGAGCACTAGAAGAGCAACGGGAACTTATCATGAGCAAACCGAAAATATAATAGTCCAGGTAGGGTCTGACCATTTTTGTGCCCCTCATTCTACACCCTGTGCCTGGGCTCCACTGGCACCGCCTTATTTACGACACTGCACTTTTTAAAAACAAAAAATCGGTTCGTACGTTCGGGAGCTACAATGGCACAGACACACGCATAAACTACAAACTTCAGACATCCAATTTATAACATCCCGTCGTTTTCATCGTTTGATTTAAAAATATATATGGACTAATAACAAAACTCCTTTTAAAGCAATTGTGTAAAGTAAACCACAACAAGCGCTAACTAACTAGGCTAGACAAGCGGAATGAGGGCAAGGCCGGCGCCGACTCGGGTTCACGGTCAGCCTGCATTAGTTATTCTCGCATTTGTTTCAGTCACCCTATTACTCCCTATTCATGGACACGTATGCACTTTATATCATACTAGCAACGCCCCGCGGTTTTACTCGCGTAGTTCCCGTTATTTTCCTGCGATATCTAGTAGAGATTCACTACGATAACATGACCCGCCCCTCCAGAATTCAAAACGTTTGAAAGTATTTACAACGCACCACCACGCATGTGTGCGAACTGCTACTGCCGTCAAACACTTAGTCGGACTAGCAAATCTATGGATTTGTTGCTCGACTAATTACAACTACATACGAATAATTACAACTACATACAAACTCTTTCGTAAAGATATGACTACACACATTAAAACAGTAATTTGGAGGGACGGGCCATGTTATCGTAGTAAATCTCTACTGGAAACTTTAGTTAGATATAATAGTGGGGTTCTATAAAAGCGGCTTGTACGGTGACAAATTACAGTTTTTGAAAATCTATACTTAATATCATGAAGGTGAAGAGTGTGTTTGTTTGAACGCAAGGATCTCGGGAACTACTGGACCGAATTGAAAGATAAGAATCTTCTCTGTTTGATAGTTAATGTATAGGGGTTATTTTAACATTACGCTACTATCAACAGGACGTCTACTCTCTTTCTATGAAAACGTAATTTCGAAATAAACTCGCGACTTTCCTACTCCGGTTCTACTTTTTGTTGAACTTTTTTACTTTTTGTTGTACGGTTGACGTTTAAATGACTCTAATTAGAATAGGCTTAGAACATTCATACGTCAAACAATGTTCGATCGGATGAAACGTAGTAGAACTATAGTAGGAAAGTCGCGAGTTTATTTCGAAATTACGTTTTTCGTAGAAAGAGAGTAGACGTCCTGGAGCGGGAGTGAATGAAAAATGTAACAAATAAAGTGGCCAATTGCGAGTTGGACTCGCCCATGAAGGGTTCCGTTGTAGCAAGTAAAATAATATACATCATAGTACACATAATTCTTGTAGTTCGTTGTAGCTTTGATCGAAGTATCAATAATAGTGTATATATGACGGACTAAAAAAAAACTACTTACCAGATCGAGTTCAAACTAATTTTCGTTGGTAGTTTACATGGTAATGTACATCATATATTTTTTTTAGATTTTTCATTATCTTACTTTAGAAGTTAGAGGGGGGGGGGGGGGACACACATTTTACCACTGTAGGTGTTACTGGTACTGGAGAGGAAATGAAACCACGTCACTGTATAAACTGCTGACTATATTGATCTTAATTATACACAAGTGACGCGGGGCGAGAGACTAATCGCTCGACCGCTGTCATCTTCTTATATACTAGTTCTGACACGTACAAACGTGCCCCCACACCACTTTGAAAGTGTGTCTCGCGCAAACTATTCAGTGTATACATGAAAATGGTTTTAGAAACCTTAACATCATTTTTGAAGACCTATCGATAGACACCCCACACGTGTAGGTATGATGAAAAAAAAATTTTTGAGTTTCAGTTCTCAGTATGGGGGGCAACCCTAATTTTTTATTTTTTTTTATTTTTTTGTTCAAATCTTAATGCGGTTCACAGAATACATCTACGTACCAAGTTTCAACAGTGTAGTTCTCATAGTTTCGGCAAAAAGTGGCTGTGACATACGGACGGACAGACAGACAGACAGACAGACAGACATGACGAATCTATAAGGGTTCCGTTTTTACGTTTTACGGAACCCTAAAAACGGGTAAAAATATTGCTTCTTGAGAGTTTTCGTTGCGTTGCATGTGTCTATTTTTAGGGTCCCGTAAAACGTAAAAACGGAACCCTTATAGATTCGTCATGTCTGTCTGTCTGTCTGTCCGTCCGTATGTCACAGCCACTTTTTGCCGAAACTATGAGAACTACACTGTTGAAACTTGGTAAGTAGATGTATTCTGTGAACCGCATTAAGATTTGAACAAAAACATTTAAAAAAAAGAAAAATTAGGTTTGCCCCCCATAGTGAGAACTGAAACTCAAAATTTTTTTTTTCATTTAACCTACACATGTGGGGTGTCTATCGATAGGTCTTCAAAAATGATGTTGAGGTTTCTAATATAATTTT
This sequence comes from Ectropis crepuscularia, assembly GCA_963693475.1. NCBI lineage: Eukaryota > Metazoa > Arthropoda > Insecta > Lepidoptera > Geometridae > Ectropis > Ectropis crepuscularia. Next base: position 20,736,760 of record OY856361.1, on the reverse strand, counting down.
CGTCTACACTGAATAATTTGCGCGAGAGACACTTTCAAAGTGGTAAAATGTGTGTCCCCCCCCCCCCCCTCTAACTTCTAAAGTAAGAGAATGAAAAATCTAAAAAAAATATATGATGTACATTACCATGTAAACTACCAACGAAAATTACTTTGAACTCGATCTGATGAGTACTTTTTTTTTAGTACGTCATAAATACACTATTATTGAAACTTCGATCAAAGTTACAACGAACTACAAGAACTATGTGTACTATGTATATTATGTTACTTGCTGCAACGGAACCCTTAATGGGCGAGTCCAACTCGCACTTGGCCACTTTATTTAAAGGTTGCGTCATTAGAAATTAGAACTTAAGGTAACCGAAATTGTTCAAAATTTTAATTGGTACTACCAATATTTGTTAGATGGCGTAGCAACACGCGCACGGTTCAGCTAGTAATTATATATTATTATTTGACTAAAACTTACAAACATTGAGATGTGGATAGAGACGAATTCGGCAAATGAGTATGGAATGGTTGGGAATTGGTGTTTTATAATAAAGTGTGAAGAGTAGGGACGTTGGTACAACCAACTTAACTTACTAATCACATATTAGCTCGTAAGGTCAACCGGGTGATATCGGAACACATAACAAGAAAGGATGTGGGAACAAACCACGCTTTTAGCGATAAGGCAGCCAACTTGTCGCACTAGCTTTTAAGGTTTATTGTTAATTGTGTATCCTATTCTTTTGGTGTGTCAATAAAGTGTATATCTATCTATATTAGCTACTAATCACGTATTAGCCCTACGTAAAGTTGAGGGATCATAGCGGGACACAACACAGAAAGAAGATGATGGACTTAATTCACCAAAAGTACGAGATTGTTTTCCTTATTCTTGTTTCTAACTTTAACCTTTACTATAACGATCTGGATCTGTATCTTTCTAATGGTGTAAGTATTTCTAATATTACCTCAAAGTCAGTCAAATGTATAAGCTCTGGGTGTCGAGCGCAGTACAGTGCTAGGTAATGATTTGGACTCTTCATGGTCCAATAGCTGCGAGTCACTGTGCTGTTATGTGGCAGGCATGTTGCTTACCATCAAGCACATCTACTGTTTGTCTCGTGACCCTTTATTAAAAAAAAAGTGGCAAGATCGGAGCAATTTCATTGCAATATTAGCATAGAAGATATATTTAAAGCATTGTAAAGATCATATTAAAACTCTGAAACCATAGGTATATTTCCCGCCGCGTCGTTATTGTTCCGAGGTTCCCACCCGCGCCTAATTGCTCTTTGTTTTCTGGAAAGCTGTGAGATAGGTCAATGCATTGCTTGGAGACAACGTTTTATAGGTACAATGATGTTGTCTACTTAGATTACTTCAATTTAGCAACAGATCTCTGATATTTCAGCTTAGATTGAAACCATTACATAGAACTTAAACGCGATCTAAATTATTATTCAACTAGCTGATCCGTGCACGCGTTGCTACGTCATCTATCGAAAATTGGTCGTACCAATTCAAATTTTGAACAAATTCCGTTACCTCAAGTTCTAATGACGCAACCTTTAAAAGATAGGACACATGCTGTCACCCAACGAAAGCTCTCAAAATGCAATAATTTTCCCCGTTTTTTGTTACATTTTTCATTAATATTCCGTTCCTGTTGATAGTAGAGTAATGTTAAATAGCCTATAGTCTTCCTCGATAACTGAACTATCCAACAGAGAAAGAATATCTCAATTCGGAACAGTAGTTCCCGAGATCCTTGCGTTCAAACAAACAACCAAACACTTCAGCTTTATAATATACAATGTGTCCGGTCAGAGGTGTCGGAGCCAGCAATGGCATCAAATACGATACATTTTATCGAGAAATTGCCTCTCATAAGTAGTTTTTCCCTACCATAATAAAATGGCAGCCATTTTGTTTTTTTTGGAATCAAAGCACTAGTGATTGTACTAATTTCGCCATAGCTACCTATGTAGAGGGCCTAAGAACACAAAATAAGTCTCATTCGACAGCTAGATATGTAGTAAATAAGGAGAAAAAGAAAAACATAAATAAATAACAGTAAAAGAAAAGCCAATTTTTTTGTTGTTCTTTTACTGTTATTTATTTATGTTTTTCTTTTTCTCCTTATTTACTACATATCTAGCTGTCGAATGAGACTTATTTTGTGTTCTTAGGCCCTCTACATAGGTAGTTATGGCGAAATTAGTACAATCACTAGTGCTTTGATTCCAAAAAAAACAAAATGGCTGCCATTTTATTATGGTAGGGAAAAAACTACTTATGAGAGGCAATTTCTCGATAAAATGTATCGTATTTGATGCCATTGCTGGCTCCGACACCTCTGACCGGACACATTGTATAGATTATCTCGACGTTTCGGCAAAAAATCGCCGAACACAAGAAATCTGCGATTACTCAGCATTTGTTTGATGTGGGAACTGGTCATTGGAACGAAGTCCACGTCCCGAAGGTTCACTCTACCAAACGACATTACTACGTAATGCCCGATTTACAATATTCCAGTTAAGTGATCCAGCGAGGATCCAGTCCACTGCTATTAGCGCCTATATTATTCCAGCTATTTAGGTTGTAGTGTGAACACTACAGTGACGATGATTTCAAGAAGAGATCAGTGTCGTATAGCATTGGAATGGCACTGGCTTTGGATGCACTGGATTTGGCAAATGGATTGGCCGTCTACATTATTCCAGTTGCCCAGGATTGATCACACTGGATTCATACGTAGACTGCCAATCCAGTAACCACACTAGAATGCACTGGATTCATTGCTTTCCAGTGCCGGTTTACATTTATCCAGTAAGCAATCCAGCGCTGGATTCGATCGCTGGACTGGAATAATGTAATAATGTGGAATAGTTCAAGAAAGCTTTGGAAAATAAAAAAAAACATCGTAATTTCAACCGGGAGGACGGTTTTCGGCTATTTGAATCCGGTTTCGGTTTTCCGGAATCCTGTCATAAATATATGTATGCATCGCGGAGTGAGTTTGGAGAAGACTCATGATACGGCTAGTTTGTGTGTCGTGATGGTTAGGAGTAGGCGTTCCGATATGGGACGTATTTGACGAATTTGGTGTTTGGCACTAGAGGTAGTGATAAAGTGATATGGACACAGATAAAAGTGGTAGGACACTTTTCAGAGTCCGTCTGGGGAAGTATCACACCTTTGCCAGGTATTATACCGCCAAGAAGTAATGTGCAACCATATCTATGTTCCAATATCTATGAAGAGCAATGTTTCCAGGTGTATACATATATATGAGGGCATATGGAGCATCTTATATCTTTGGGTGACGAATACAGTGCAGTGATATGGACTCATCATGTTGAAATGGGTGCGTGATACTGTCCTATTATGGATAGGCGTGTTGCTTACCATCAGGCACATGTACTGCTCTCTTCCCGTCAATCTATACTATAAAGTAAATTAGAAATTTGTTATTATTACCTTTTTTGATTGTGGGTAGTTATCGTAGGTGCATGTTTCGCAGCGCCACTTGCCCTCGCTCGCTGGGCAGCCTCCACCGCTGCTCACCTGAAAATAAAGTTCTTTATTGCATAAACAGGCACAAATTATTCTAACAAATGAAACTAAATGTTCCCATTGCTGGAACTCGGGGCCTTCTCTCGCAAGGAGAGTGTCAAGGCCATAATCCACCAGCCAGAGTGGGTTGGTGCATGACCCATGACCTAGAAAGATTCTTGGAACACTTTCGTCACAATGTTTTCTTTCACCATTTTTAGGGTTCCGTAAAACGTAAAAACGGAACCCTTATAGATTCGTCATGTCTGTCTGTCTATCTGTCCGTCCGTATGTCACAGCCACTTTTTGCCGAAACTATGAGAATTACACTGTTGAAACTTGGTCAGTAGATGTATTCTGTGAACCGCATTAAGATTTCAACAGAAAAATTAAAAAAAAAGAAAAATTAGGGTTGCCCCCCATACTGAGAACTGAAACTCAAAAATTTTTTTTTCATCAAACCTACACGTGTGGGGTGGTGTCTATCGATAGGTCTTCAAAAATGATGTTCAGGTTTCTAAAATAATTTTCGTCTACACTGAATAATTTGCGCGAGAGACACTTCCAAAGTGGTAAAATGTGTCCCCCCCCCTCTAACTTCTAAAGTAAGAGAATGAAAAATCTAAAAAAAAATTATGATGTACATTACCATGTAAACTACCAACGAAAATTATTTTGAACCCGATCTGATGAGTAGTTTTTTTTTAGTACGTCATAAATACACTATTATTGAAACTTCGATCAAAGTTACAACGAACTAAAAGAACTATGTATATAATGTTACTTGCTGCAACGGAACCCTTCATGGGCGAGTCCAACTCGCACTTGGCCATTTTATTAAGTTGGTGATATTACGCACATGACTTTGAAAATACAATGGTGCGTGTGGGATTCGAACTTGGAGCTCCGGGACGACAGTCAGCGTATTCCCGACTAGACCAGTCGTAACTACTTTACTAAGAATATAGAGGTACATTCTAGTGTTGACGCGGCGAGAGTCGGAGCTGCGAAGTGACGTAATACGCTGACTCAGCCCGCATCTATATAAGACACGCGCTCGCACTCGCGCCCGCGCTCCACAGTCTAGTGTTGAACGCGGCGAGAGTCGGAGCTGCGAGGTGACGTAATACGCTGACTCATGTGGGCGTTATTGATTTATGTAGTAATTTGATGTTCTGTTACCTATAAGTTCTTAGATACCTATATAGATACTATTGATAAGTATTCATAAATGGGTGATTCAACGGTACGTTTCTGTTGTCTTCACTGCCCAGCGTCTACACGGACCTTTACTGCTCTGGGCCTTAAAATTCACATCGGTCGGAAACACAAGGATGTGCGTCGTCTGGCTGCCGCGACACAGATACATGCGATTGGTGCAGATACTCCATCGGTAAGCCAGGTGCAACCTTCTACTGCGCCTGACTCGTGCCCTTTGGCGGGGCTAGCTCGTGCGAAGGAATGTATACCGGTTCTCCGACATATCCCTAAGGGTGCGCGCAATCAAGCTGCTGGAAAACTGTGTCAGATTATAGATGCCTGCGTTGATAACAATGAGGTTGACGACTGGTGCTCTCTTCTTTATTTTGCATATGTGGCTTTAAAAGTGCCGGCAAGGGATCAGTCCGGTAATATGACGACTAAAGTTAAAGCCAACATTTTGTCTGCTGGGTCGAATCATCGTGATGATCCTGACGGAACGACGTCGAGCCGTGTATTGCGCTCGGCGAACAAACTCATCGAGTCGAAGGTTTTTGAGGGCGACCTGAGAGGGGCGGTTCGTCTTTTGTTATCCGATGATACGTATGCACGTCAGGACCCCGAAACGTTGGCAGCTCTGAGGCTGAAGCACCCAGCTCCATCCCGGCCCCTTAGCTTCCCACCAGAGCCAGACAAATCTCTCTCTCTTTTATCCATCAGTTTAGCGGATGTGGAATCTGGGCTTGGTTCATTTTACAGTGGGGCCGCTGGGGGTTTGGATGGATTGCGCCCTGGTCACCTTAAAGAGTTAACGTCTGTATCCGCTGGGGAAAATGGGCGACGTCTTCTGGGGTGTTTAGTGAACCTCACAAATTTCTTGCTTAGTGGTCAACTGAACCCCGTTGTTTCTCCCTATCTGTACGGTGCGTCGCTATGCGCATTGGAAAAAAAGGGCGGAGGCTTAAGACCTATTGCTGTTGGCAGCGTTTTTCGCCGTCTCGCTGCTAAGCTGGCATGCCACGCTGTTAGGGACGAGATAGCAGGATATTTGGTACCACATCAATTAGGGTTTGGGACGCGTCTGGGCTGTGAAGCGGCTATTCACGCGACGCGTTCGTATGTAATGAACCCGAGCAATGCGGGTAATGTCGTGCTGAAAATTGATATTGCTAATGCCTTCAATACCTTGGAAAGGGACGTCCTGTTGAGGGAGGTAAAGGAAAAAGTTCCTTCTATCTACCCTTTCCTCCACCAAGTTTATAGAACTCCTTCCAAACTTTGTTTCAATGACCATTTCATGCTTTCACAAGTAGGAGCTCAGCAAGGAGATCCACTAGGACCACTCGTTTTTAGCTTGGCCATTCACAAGCTCATCGTTGAACTAAAATCCTCTCTTAACATATGGTATTTAGACGATGGCACTATCGGAGGTAAACCGGAAGAGGTATTTCAGGACCTTCGGATACTTATCCCACTCCTCAAGGATCTCGGCCTCGTGGTGAACCCTTCCAAATGCGAGTTTTTCCCCTGCAGTGTGGAAGCGCGCGGAAACTTTGCGCATTTCAGTTCTATATTACCAGGACTTAAGGAAGTGTCGACTTCGGATTTCACTCTATTGGGGTCCCCGATTTTTGCTGATGCCGTTCCGGAGGCCATTATCTCTCGTACGAGGCTTCTTCTCAGCACTCGTGACCGCCTTAAAAACATTTCCGCGCACGTGGCGATAGTGTTATTGCGAATGTGCTTCGCCGTTCCTAAAATAACATACTTGTTGCGGACGGCCCCCACCTGGAAATATCCGGCTGAAGTGTCTGCGTTTGACGAGGCTCTGAAATCGGCGGTTGAGTCTATTCTTAACGTTGCCCTTGATGAACGTCAATGGTCACAGGCAGCTCTTCCAATTCGGTTTGGGGGTCTAGGGGTGCGTTGTGCGCGAGATGTCGGCCTGCCTGCTTTCCTTGCGTCGGTGCATGGGGTTGCTGATCTTGCCGCTACTATTCTAAATTCAAATGGTGGCGAGGAAAGTTTACCTTATGCTTCTGACGCTTTGGTGGTCTGGAGTGCCCTCAACTCCGGGGAGTCGACTCCCGTAGAGTCTCAAAGCCAACGGGCGTGGGATGCTATTGGGGTCAAGCGGGTCCAAGCACAACTTTGGACATGTGCCTCGGGAGCGGATATGGCCAGACTCCGGGCCGTCTCGCAGCCTGAATCTGGGGCTTGGTTGCAGGCGCTACCTTCTCCTCACCTAGGCACCTTATTGGATAACAACTCGTTGCGCGTTGCGGTGGCTCTTCGCCTGGGCTGCAAGGTGTGTGAACCCCACGTATGCACCTGCGGCTCCCTGGTAGAAGCCAATGGCCATCACGCTTTGAGTTGCCGACGGTGTGCAGGAAGGTTCTCGCGACACCATGCACTCAATGACATAGTTCGGAGAGCCTTAGTGTCGGCGGGAGTTCCATGCGTACTTGAGCCCCCGGGCCTATGCAGATCGGACGGCAAGAGACCGGATGGGTTGACTCTGGTGCCCTGGAAGAACGGGAAGTGCTTAATTTGGGACGCCACTTGCGTCAGCACTGTCGCCGCCAGCCACCTAGGTCGCACTATCCACTCACCATCGGCCGCGGCAGAGGATGCCGCTGATAAGAAGAAGCGAAAGTATGGTATGTTGGTGTCGCAGTACGAATTTGTACCTGTTGCCGTGGAGACCTTGGGTTGTTGGGGCGCAGAGGCAAAAGGGTTCCTCTCAGAATTGGGGCGCAGGCTCAGGGATAATACGGGTGACTCCCGCTCTGGGGCGTTCCTGGAGCAAAGGTTGGCCATTGCCATTCAGCGTGGGAACGCGGCGAGCATCATGGGCACTTTTGCGCCGGGAGCAGTTAGAGGTGGGTTATTCGGAGATTAGTTTTTTTAATTTACAATATTGAATACATGCTTATTTATTTATATTTCAAAACAATATACATACTTATTTCATTTTCATTAGAGGTACATTAACTAAACACATCAACATCTTTAACATGAGATCATACTAAAGTGCTGAAAGGCTCATAGACAATAATACTCTAGTGCGAAAAAGAAAAATTGCTAGCTTATCGGGTTTTTTATCGGATACACTTCGGAGAGTGTGCAACTGATCTGCATGATCTAATACCACCTTGCCCTTTTTTCTATCGGACTTCTCGTAGCTCGAAGAAGCGGCATCGTTTCATGGTCGATTTTCTAAAGACACGAACGAAGAGGTTCGACTCTACTTTTGTGATAAGAACGTCTAGACTGTGGAATGAGTTGCCTGAGTGGAGTTTTCCCGATGGTTATAATCTTGGTGTCTTCAAATCGAGAGAGAATCGGTTTCTTCTAGGTAAACACGATCCATCTTAGACCGCATCGTCGCTTAACATCAGATGAGATGGCGGTCATATGTAAACCTATAAATGTTAAAAAAAAAAAACTTATGTGAGGCTATTACAATGCCACACTACACAAGCTGACAGTCAGGAGCTCAGGAGTCTCTACAGCCTAAATAAATTGCTTTTGTCTTTTCCCTTCTCTTATTTCTGTTCAGAAGTACCCAATTGCACTAGCAGAAAGTCATCATCATCATCATATCAGCCGAATGACGTCCACTGCTGGACGAAGGCCTCCCCCAAAGATCTCCACAAAGACCGGTCTTGCGCCGCCCGCATCCAGCGATTTCCGGCGACCTTCACCAGATCGTCGGTCCATCTTGTGGGAGGCCAACGCTGCGTTTTCCGGTGCGTGGTCGCCACTCAAGAACCTTTCCGCCCCAACGGCCCCAACTTAAGTTTGGCAACTCGGTGAGCTATGTAGGTTACTTTGGTTCTCCTGCTGATTTCCTCATTTCTGATTCTATCACGCAGGGAAACTCCGAGCATGGCTCTTTCCATTGCCCTTTAGGGGAACTTTGAGCTTTCTTACGAGATCCATAGTAAGCGACCCGTCTCTGTTCCATATGCCATCACTGGCAACACGCACTAGTCAAATACTTTCGTCTTGAGACACTGCGGTAGTTTGGATGAGAAGATAATACGTAACTTCCCGAACGCTGCACGACGACGAAAGTTGGATTCGACGAGTGATCTCTTTCTCAAAGTTGGATCTACCCAACTGGACTGTTTGTCCTAGGTAGACGTATTCGTCAACAACTTCGAGCGTAGTGTCTCCTACTTTTAAAGGAGTGGGTGTAACATGGTTGTTCGACATGGTTTTCGTCTTGTCCATGTTCATTTTTAGGCCCACTTTTTCGGAGGGTCTACTGAGATCATTCAGCGTCCTGCTTAAGTCGTCCAGTGTTTAAGCCATAATTACAATGTCATCTGCAAATCGGAGGTTGGTGATGTACTCGCCATTGATGTTGATGCCGAGTCTGTTCCAGTCCATAAGTTTGAAGACTTCTTCCAGTGCAGCGGTGAACAGTTTCGGGGATATGACATCCCCCTGTCTCACACCTCGCTGCAGTTGGATCGGTTTCGAGTTACGGTCCTGGAGACGGACTGACATGGTGGTGTTTTCATACAGACCTTAACACTTCGACGTACCGATGGTAAATTTGGCACCGCTGGAGCGACTGTACCCAGGTCTCGATCGAATCAAAGGCTTTCTCATAGTCCACAAACGCTAAACATAGGGGCTGGTTATACTCTTCGGTCTTCTGTATATTCTGTATATCCGGCTTGTTCGGGAGGTTGAAAGTCGTCAAAACTGCGTGCGAGACGGTTCGAAATAACCCTCGAAAACAGCTTATAAACATGGCACAGAATCGTGATGGGCCTGTAGTTCTTTAACAAGTTCTTGTCGCCCTTCCTGTCGTAAAGAGTATGACCATACCTCTGTCCCATGCGTTTCGTGTTTTTCCTTTGAGTATGACGGAATTTAAAAACTTTTGCAGAGTCCTTAGGATAGGTAACCCTGCTTCTTTGAGGAGCTCAGCTGTAATTCCGTCATCACCCGGCGCCTTGTTATTTTTGAGCTGTTTCAGGGCCATTCGAGTCTCGTTAGCAGAAAGTGCTTTACTTATTTTCATTTATTACTTATTTATTTACTTGTCAGATAACATAGATCCATTTACAACTTAATAACTATAAATTTAAAATACAATATCACATCTAAAATTAAATACAGCGTTAAAGTCATAATTATAAAATTAACAAATAACGTAACTAAAACGTCGGAGAATTGAATCAGATTTATAAAAGTACATATATTTATGGAGCATTATAATTTACGCTGTAAACATTTTAAACAGCTTTAGCATAAATAACCTTTTTAACCAACTTCAATAAAGGTTCTCAATTTGGTTGTATGTTATTTTTTTGTATGCATGTTATGTGGTAGCTCCACCAATTGTGAATTTGTTTTAATAGTTCTTTTTTGTTTGATAAATATTCAGAGGTGGTCCCATATACATTTTATAGAAATCGGTGTAGTGGTTTATGAATTACTAGCGGCCCGTCCCGGCTTCGCACGGGGTCAACTTTTTTTGTTCAGTAGGTATGCTAAATGAAATGCAGGTACATGACCAAATTTTTCCAAATGATCAAAATTAAAAACCAAAAGGTGAGGCTGGTCTGGTGGCTTAGTTGGTTAAAGGCCGTTTTGTAAAACGGCGGTTTAACGATCAGCCGGATTGAATACAGCTGATTTAAAAACTACCGGAATGTATTCAACGCCATACGTTATTCAACACGGCTAGCCGTAATGTAATAAAGCGAGAGATTAGCCGCTTCTTTGACAATTTTTAGTTCCGATTCTTAACACTCATGGCGCTGCCTGACATAACAACAACCATGGCGTTGAATACTGTGTGTTCCTAAATTGCGAACACGGCTAGCCGTAATGTAATAAAGCGAGAGATTAACCGCCTCTTTGACAGTTTTTAGTTCCGATTCTTAACACTCATGGCGCTGCCTGACATAACAACAACCATGGCGTTGAATACTGTGTGTTCCTAAATTGCTAACACGGCTAGCCGTAATGTAATAAAGCGAGAGATTAACCGCCTCTTTGACAATTTTTAGTTCCGATTCTTAACACTCATGGCGCTGCCTGACATAACAACAACTATGGCGTTGAATACTGTGTGTTCCTAAATTGCTAAAGTGACAGTGGATTCTGGAGTTTGGAGGAATCGTACACAATATTATTAGGGTGGCACTTGTCACACTGGGCGTTACTTGGATACTATTTCGTTTCCACCGTCCACCTTGTTAAGACTAAATCGGACCGGGTTGGTTACATGAGACCCAGATCCGACCCGGAGCACCCCGACTCCACCTAGTCTTGGCGCTACTACACCTAGAGTGTATTTAAAAGAATGCGGGAGCCAGAAGCTCAAGGGAGGAGCTGAGTGGAGCGAGCCATGCAAGTAGCCGTAGTGGAGCGCAGGCCGAGTATGGAGAAGCGACACTCAAGGTTGACCGCAGAGCTTCTGACGGGACCCGGAGTCAAATCTTTTTTTTTAAACTATAATAGTTTCGCACTTGACCACCATCTCACCTGATGTTAAGCGACGATGCTATCTACGATGGAACATGTTCCGATAATAGACCCTTGTCTATGGAAGTGCACCATGTTTCTTAGGTGTACCGTCACCGATATCAAGTTATGGGCTTTCAAACTTTACGTGAGAGGTAAAATGTTGTAAAAAAAATAGTACGGAATATCGTACGAAATAATCGATAAATTTTTTCAGATAAATGAAATTAATTTAGATTTTGTGTTGTTATTTTTTGAAATATGGTCTCCTTACATCATTTTTTTGAAATATGGTCTCCTTACATCATAAGTAGTAATACAATGCGGCTGAACGTGGACCGCCTTATTGAAGAACGTATTGCAATGACAATGCGGCTAATCGTTGAACCGCCGCATTACAAAACGGCCCCGTTTTTCAAAACGGCTAGCCGTAATGTAATACGGCGAACTATACAATCCGGCTGTGACATATACATCATAATCCGGATCTCGTTGTTGGGCTGTATGTTTGATGTCTTGACACAAATTGTCTTCAAAAATGTGCCATAATTCCGAAGGAAAACAAAATAATAATATTACCACAAACAACTCTCTCAGCCTCAACGGACACCGAGAAATTGAAGCTTCTCTCAAAGTGATTTCTTTGATTTTGAGTAGTCTTGAAACGATGTACCTACGTGGTACATGATAAAGAAGTATTCTGAGATAAAATCACTCTGACTGGGATGAACGCTGCGCTGTACTGTATTGTACACTCTTCATAATTCTGCCGGCCGTCGCGTCGTTGCAAATATTTAGGATGGATATTTTTAATTTCGTAATATATTTTGAATGGAATGTCCGATTTTAATAATTCAAAAAGGAATCAATAGGTATTAAAACAGTCTTGATTGAGAAATAATTTATTTTGATAAGAATTAAAACAAATGTATGAATAGCATGGTCTTAAGTTGATCGGCATTTTTATCTTCTTTTAAAATGTAAAAAAGCAGTTGTAGCGACGTAATTAGTGTAGTTAGACATATGCTCTCGCGAGGTTTTTTGTAGATTTTAATACGTTCTACAATATTGTAGAACATTGTTTGGTTCTATCATTGGTACTTTTCGCAGCGTATGCGATGAAAGCCATTTTATGGCTGTTTTTTTTATACCTTGCGTTGGTTTTAGTAAAAAATTCAAAGTATCACTATTTTTTTCTTGTAATAAAAATAGCCTATGTTACTCAGTGATAATGTAGCTTTCTCTTGGCAAAAGAATTTTTGAAATCGGTTCAGTAGTTTTTGAGTTTATTACATACATACAAAAATACAAAAATACAAAAATACAAATCTTTCCTCTTTATAATATTAGTATAGATGAACAAAAATTAAAATTTAAGTACTTTAATTTAATTAAACCACTTAGTGATAGCTTCTCATGGAATTTGGTTAAGTGTCTGAATTTAATTTTAAATTTACTTAGTATTTGTTTTTTGGAGAAAATATATTATTAGCTATATGATATGAGTAGACTCTCCAGTTATTTAGACTACATGGGCATATGGTTTATTACTTAGCATAAGCTGCCCACTTTATACTCCCCGGGCTTTATTTCATAAGCAGAGATTTAAAACTATAATAATCCACTTCACTAGTGATAGACTGCAGATCGGAGAGTTGATGCAACATAATTATGTCCCAAAAAATTGTCTTTTTTGAGACATTTTGGTTTCTAATTACAAAGATCTAAAGACAGAAGAAAATACAAAGATCAAAAAATATTAATCAAAGGAACAGGCAGAGTTGTAACTTTCCCACCATCTCAGCTTCTATCATTGCTTAAAATAACGCAATAAATTAGTAGTCAAATTTAACCTTGGCTTGTACTTTAAATTAAATCTATTTTTTTATAAATCAAGACAACCTAAAGTGTTGTCTGTGGCTGTTTCTATGCAGCGCTTATAATTTAATGCTAGTTTAATAATAATTCCTTGATTCTCTCAAGTAATACCTAGTTGACTAGGTACAAAAAATTCTGCAAAGTAGTTTAACAAATAAAAATTGAAAATGCATTTTATTCACAGCTCCTAAAACTTTTTCTGCAGATTATATGTTGTTGTTGAAATTCCACCAATATCACCAGGCCACACATGTGGTGCAAAGAAATACTTATTCTCTGTACTTTTCAATAATTTTTTTTTTAATTTAATTATTTTTTGTAGTGAGTAAGGTAGTATTGTCAATATTTTGTGTTAAGTTGTAAAATTTATATTTGTATTTAAGTATGTTATGTTTTTTAAGTTGGTTGCATGTGCATTTTGGCTTTGCTGTAAGCGCATGCTAGCAATTGAAATAGAAAATAAATAAATTATGATAGAGAATGATGGTGACATTTATTTTTGAGTTTTTGATCCACATTGAATAATAAAATAACTCACTACTATCTATGAGCATTTGTGTGAAATGTAGGAAACCAGTTTAAAAATGTTTTTAGTTCACTTACACAAGTATTAGTGAAAAACAATATCTCTTTAACAGACAATTACCCATAAATTTGTTATTACAATATTGAAAGATATAGGGATATCAGCTAATGCTGCTCACCTATCTATACTAAGGGGGCGTCCATAAATTACGTGAGGTGTTTAAGGGGGGGAGGGGGTCGAGTCAAATTTCATCTAATCTTACGTTGGAGAGAGGGGGGGGGGGGGTCTTGGCAAATATCACGCAATTTATTTTCCTTAAAACAAAAAATAAATACTATTTTGGTCCATTTAATCCAGATTGTACATGCTTAAGATTTAATCTTAAACATAATCGTAATACGAACGCCCCTCGGGCTGAATCGACGCCGTCGACGGCGTCGCGACGTCGCACAAAAAAAATCATTACCTACTCAACACCGAAACCATATTTTATGTGTCTGTAAACGACAATGTACTAATTGATATATCTCCTACATCTCAGGCATCAAAATAAACTAATTATTGAGTATTTTTATTTGTTTCATATGTTCAGACTTTGAAAACCATTTTGTGGGTCGAGAAACAAAAAAATAAATGAATACTCAAATAGAACACAAAGAATAAAACAATCTAACGTGTTTACGTAAGAAACCTACATCTTGAAAAATCTCACGTGAGTTTGGGGGATGGGGGAGGGGGTTGAATAAAATCTCACGACATCTCACCAGAGGGGGAGGGAGGGGCAGAAAATTAAAAAAAAGACCTCACGTAATTTATGGACGCCCCCTAATATTATAAAGCTAAAGAGTTTGTTTGTTTGTTTGAATGCAAGAATCTCGGGAACTACTGGTCCAAATTGAAAGATTCTTTCTCTGTTGGATAGTCTATTTATCGAGGAAGGCTTTAGGCTATTTAACATTGCGCTACTATCAACAGGAGCGGAGCATAAATGAAAAATGTAACAAAAACGGGAAAAAATATTGCTTTTTGAGAGCTTTCATTGCGTGACAGCATGTGTCTATCTTTAAAAGATTGCGTCATTAGAACCTAAGGTAACGGAATCTGTATAAAAATTGAATTGTTCTGACCAATTTTCGATAGATGGAGTAGCATCGGATCAGCTAGTCCTAAATAAATAAACAATAACTAAAATGAAGCACTAGTGATGTCCTGAGATGTGGTGAGAGAGAAATTGAGCTCCGATTGGGATTGGGACACAATTGTTTTATGATATTTAACTAAAAATATTGTTAAGTACTAATAAGAGAAATAAAAGTTTTATCAGCAAACAAATAATACTATAATTGGTGTTTCCACAACTCATAACTGGAGGAAAGTGTGTTGTTTGTGTATTATTCGGCTCTGTCATCATTTTATCTGTATATTATCCACTTTTATGAGGTCAACAACAACCTTAACTCTGAATAAATTCTGGTCTGCAAACTTACATTTAATCACACTTCCATGCTTTCATTGATGTAAGCTGAGACCATGTTGTTTGACCTACAAATGATGAAATCTATTCTGTCTGGCACAGTGACTGTCACAGTGACTGTCACAGTAAAATATATCTTATATATAAAATTCTCGTGTCACAGTGTTTGTTTCCTTACTCCTCCGAAACGGCTTTACTTTGTTTTACTAAATTCTATATATGCGTATTCAGTAAGTCTGAGAATCGGCTACTAGCTATTTTTCATACCCCTAAGTGTCAGGGGTTGTTCACCCTAAACATTTTTTTTTTAATTTTTGGTATTTTTTTTTTTGTTTTTATTTTTTTATAATGTGGCGTTTAAAAATACATAAAAACCCTAAATTTTTACTCTTTTATCACCAACCCCTGTTTTTTTATAGCCATTTTAGTAATTTAATCATTTGACAGTGAACTAAACCTAAACGACGGGACCAATTTGAATGATTTTTTTGTGTGTGTATTCAAAGATGGTTTAAATTCACAAATAAGCCCGGCAGATGGCGCTGCAGACAGTGTCTAGGTTATGTCCGAGCGAAGCCGGAACGGAAAAAAACTAGCGGCCTAGTTTTTTTATATATTCCATGGAAGTGACAATCTTTCTTTTTGGCGTATTTGTTGTGCTATTGCAGTTCTAAATTATATTTTTGTAATACATATTTGATTTGCACTTGTCTAAACAAATAACAAATAAACAATGTAGGTATGTTGAGATTTTGTTATTTTGCAGCTCAATTTAGTTTCAAGAATATTTTGTTCAATTTAATGTTAGATGTTCATGTGCCTGTATGGGTGTCCAGTCTTTTATCCTCTGAGTTAAGTAAGAACTTTTTTTTTTTTTTTTATTGTCATCAATCTGTATAGTTTTAAGTTTTCAAAGAGTATGATAATTTTGCCAAAATAATACCCCTGAACCTAAACTGTTCCTGTGATTTTCAAACATTGTGACGGTACACTGCACAGTACAGACCTTCCTTTTGAACTTGACCAGGTCTTTTTAAATTTATTTTTTAACCCTTAACCACCTACCACCTAATCTTGTCACACAACCACCTACCATACGTCTCTGAGACGGGCGAGTGAAAAGTGCGTTGTATGTAAAATCTAATAGTGAAAAGTTTGGTTTTTGATTAAAAGCTATTAAAATATATATCAAAGTATTTATTAAAGCAAACAAGGCACAGAAAACACAATACATTTTCCCAAAATCTTAAGTTGTTAAAAACTACTCCTAACTTTAGCTTAAAAATATTGTAATTCAAAAAACGAGATCTATACAAAATATCACATGAAATCTAATTTTTTTTCTTTCTGTTTATAAAAAAATAATAATCAACAAGACATATAAAATCAACTTTTTCTCATTACAATCACATCTTATCCAAAATTGCAGGGCACCAATCTTACAGATTTTCCAGACAGTGAAGGAACATTTTGTGGGAACATTCTATACAAATTGGCTTTTTACACTCAAAACACATGTATTACCTACGTTTCTTTTTAGGGTCACAAGTTGAGCAGTTTTTCCCATAAGGCAATCTCTCTTCGAAACTGCTACCACCTGCTGGTGGGGTTTAGTCATTGCTGCAGTGAAGGATGCGCCGAAGTGCGGTTTGATTGTCACGTTGAATCTTCACGTTGTTTTCTTGACGCTCCATATGCGGTCTGGTGAGCTGTTCAGCTAGTCTCTTTGTGGATTTGAACCTGCTCTTAACCTATTGTCCATGGGCTTTCTTCACCTATATTACGCTGTAATGTTCTCAAGCGTAATGATGGAGGATCAGAATACCACCCAAAATGATTCTTACTGAAGTTTAATTTTTCGAGGTCTCGAACGCATTTGTGACAAAGGCTCTTCATCTTCAGACGAAAATTCTTGTTATGCAGGTAACATTTGAGGTTGCGATACAATAAAGCCATGATTCTATTCAAAATTAGATTCTTCGCCTTCATGATTCGATTCATAATTATCCCCCCATGCGTGCTGTATGCCAATGTCCACGTAGACGTCGCTACCTTCATCATTTGGTAACTTTTTATCGTCAGACATATCTTGCTTTAACCAACGTTCAATAAGACTATCACTAGAAGCCATTTTAAAGTGAAACACAAAAAAAACCTTATTTCAAAAAAGTCACGCAACCACCTACCAACCGTCTCACAGACGGACAACAACAGTTTTTTAATCACCAGTGACAAACGCGTGCACCTCTGATCACGACGAGTGCGTGCGCGGCACTAAGGGACGCGGCGAGAAGGTACAGGGACGCACAAGTTGATAAGTGCTTTGCACGCCAAAATATTACCGATTTTAATTTACTCGCGTCTGTGAGACGTATGTCAGGTGGTTAAGGGTTAATAATGAGTGACGAGACAAGCAGGACATGTGCCTGATGGTAAGCAACATGCCTGCCATATGACAGCACAGTGACACGCTGCTATTGGAACATGAAGCATCCAAATCATTACCTAGCACTGCACTGCGCTCGTCACCCTGTTATATCTCTAAGCCCTGTAATTTCTCTGGAAACATTGCCCTTCAAACCGGAACACAGTAGTGTTTGCACATTGTTCTACCTGGCGGTAGAATAACCAGCATAGGTGTGGTACTTCCCCAGGCGGACTCTGCTAAGAGTCCTACCACTACTAAAGGACAAGGTATTTGGAAAATGATTCTTATCACAATAGTGATGAGTAAAATGTGACCAAAATATAAACAAGCTTGTATTAGCAGAGTCAAAGCAAGTTTGTGGAGCAAGAACAGAGAGGCGACATATTCAAAGTAATTATTTCTAATTCTCGGAAGGTGTGATAGAACCCGCAGTGATGTCCTGCTTGTTTTACTGAGGTTTCCCGCATCCAGCTTACCCAAACCCATCAAGCTACTTAAAATATTGTACCTCGGCTTCGAGTGGCTGTTACACCAGTTTCACTCCCATTTCATCAGATTTGATAATAAATACTTGATTGTTAGAAACATATTTGGCACCTGATTGAGGGTGGTGTGCGAGACGGCGGTGGAGGCGTCGAGCAGCACAGCGCCGTCGGGCGGCAGCGCGGCGCCCTCGGCCTGCCGCGCGTGGCTCGCCGCGCCCTGCCCGTCCTCGCTCATGGCGGCTACACCATCGACGGCCGCCGCTGTCTCACCACTCACTCGCTCATCGCACTGCACTCCGCGCTCCTCGCTATTTACACAGTCCGATATCGTCGACCGATCGACGGCAATTTCACTCGGACGATTTCTAATTTCTAGGTACTCCTTTTTCAACGCGACGCTGGCAGCCGCTTATCCAACTTTATTAGATTGCGAGGTTGACGATAACGAACTTGGCAAGCCTCGCTTAAGAATTTTGGCGTCGTTACACAACATAAAACACTGGCGTCGATGCCGTAAGGTCAAGACTACTCGAGCGACACGATTTTTGTCTCACTTGATGGTCAAGTTTTTGTTTTGCTTTGTTCCTATTTAGAATCACCTTAATTTGCACAAATCAAATAACTGCGGACGAAACAAACCCGGGGAGACAAGGAAAATAAAAGAAAACGAAACAGGGGATGTGTTTAGAACGTATGGTATTTTGACAACTTGTCAAAAAAGTAAAAACAAAGAGAAGATGAAAACATAACTTTTTTTGCGGACGCATAAATTTTGTCTATAGCTTAATTCTTAATGGTAAAGCTCCACAAACCAACCCAACAAATCATGATTTTGTCACGTATCCTGAAATTGAAGGTGTAAACTTCTTTTGCCGTCCCACAGCAGACAGATTTTTCGTGGGCTGTGAATTGAATTTTAGCATCACGCTCGGGAATGATAAGAAATCTTCGGGTACACTTGGGACTAAAGCCATTGGTCATATTATGGCCATTTAGAAATGGGTCACCATTTTCCATTGGTCATCAGGAAATGCTGACACATTTTTAGATGACCATGCTCATGGCCGCGCCCTCCGGTTTCACCCGCGTAGTTACCAAAGTAAACTATCAAATTCTCAGTTATAAGTTTTCAATTCTATCGACAGTTTCTAAGACTGCCATTTTTTTACGTGACAAGGCGACAACGTCTAATAAATCTATGAACGCCGGCTGCATTTACGAAAAGGTATCCCATTACGCTCATTGTCCCTATACGGTCACTGTCCCGTTACGCTCATTGTAAGCTAACACCGCATCTATTTTAAACCCACGACCAAAAAAATTGGCAGTCATAGGAACTGCCGATAGAAGTGAAAACTTATAACTCAGAATTTGATAGCTTACCTTGGTAACTACACGGGTGTAACTGGAGGGCGTGGCCATCTAGAAATGCGTCAGCATTTCCCATTGGCTGATGCGTTTCTAGATGGCCATGCCATGATGGCCTGTCCACGCCCTTTGAGCATTTCCCATTGGCTGACGTATTTCTAGATAGCCAATAGCCATGGTCCCGAGTTCACCCGAAGCTTTCTTATCATCCCCGAGCGTGACAAATGAATTCAATTCACAGCCTACGAAAAATCTGTCTAGGCGCGCCTAGAGAAGTTTTCACTTCAAAAAGGGCTGTTATAAGTTTGATGTCAATGTTGTCTATCTGTCTGTGTGTGTGTCTATCTGTGGCACCGTAAGGCTCAAACGGATAGGCGACTTCGATGCGGGTTTTTGAAGTGAAAACTTCTTTAGGCGCGCTATAGACAGAATTTTCGTGGGCTGTGAAATGGATTCATCAATCGTCACGCTTGGATATGATAATGGATCGGATCGGATATGAAATCTTCGGGTAAACTCGGTAAAATCGGGCAGGTAGGTACCAGGGTAACAGAAACAGTAAAGAGTTTCGATTACCTACCTCCAACAGCCCAGCGTTTATCTCCAGATACCAGGACAACAGAAATATAAAAGAGTTGCGTTTGCCCCTAGGTACCAGTACCAGGGCAACAGCAAGTTTTCAGTTCTATCGTATATATCGTATCTTATATTATATATATATATAATTTTTTTTTTATTTGAAGGTTAATTTTAGTGGGGTAGTTTTTAGCTTGAAAATCGTTTTAAGATGACCGCCTCCACAAAATGGCAGACAAAATATTTCTTCACAATCTACCTCAATATGGGTATCAAATGAAATGGCTTGACTAGTAAATAATACTATATAATACTATACATTGTGACAAATTTCAAATCCAAGATGGCTGCCACCACAAACAAACAACAATCAAATATTGGTTGACAATTCACGCACAACACCATCTGACACCAAACTAAGCAAAGCTTGTGTGATGGCGGCCATATAGCTGATATAATACTTAGATAGTTTTAAATACATACTTATTATACATAGAAACACCCAGACACAGTGCAAACATTTGAATCCATCACACAAATATTTGCGCTGGGTGAGAATCGAACCCACGACGCTCGGCTTCGCAGGCATAGCTACTGTTATCAATTGAGTAAAAGTAAACCATTGAATAAATGTAAGAATTTATATTGACAACTGTTCGATCTTTCCTATATAAAATTTCACAAAGGAATGCTCTTCAACGGCTTAGCTCCATCTACTTATAGCGCCAACCCCTCTAAAAAACTCTTTTGAGATGGCGGGTAGAAGTGAATGGTATCCCACCGGCGCCCTCTACACTAAATGATACATATTTAGACTCAAATCCCAGTATTAAATATAATACTATAGTGAAATACACGGTACACAAAATAGAGGTGATAACACTACTACCAACTAAGCCACGAGGCCAGTCTTCCACAAAATGGTGAATTACATTACTTTTTCACTACTACCTCAATATGGGTATCAAATGAAAGGGCTTGACTAATATAATGTTGTGCAGGTTACAAATCCAAGGTAATCAAACTTTTTTATTTTGTTCTTGTTTTTCCACTTGATTCTAATGTATGCTTTGAGGATTAGTTGGTCTGAGATTGTATGCAATCATTTTTTTTTTTTTTTAATGGCTCTATGTGGATTAGTCTCACAATTCCGCCAATGCAATCATTTTATCAATGTTTTGTAATGACGTTGTCACGTGAAACTATCGTCCGTAAACCAACTTTACAGACAACCAATTTTCAACAGAAACAACAGATCGAAGTTTTAGTCACAAATAATACTCGTTTGCCTGCGCGCCGATTGACACTTCCTCGATATTACTATATTGTGGCAGAATTGAGAAGTAAAACTTTACAACTCTTGGGGATGTGTTCCAACTGACTCCGACTATTCGATGTCTATCCGCGCTGGTTTCTGACAATCTCGAGCTTTTGAGCTTTCATTTGACATCTACGCTCAACTTTGGCTCGTATATCGAGTCCAAGCCTAAATTAGCTGCCAAAAACTAGGTATCCGCTCAAAGGCCCAAACGTACATCAAGTCTGAACAGCTGCTCACGTTATACACCACAGATTCGTTCCTGTGTGGAGTACTGTTCACATGTTTGGGATGGATCGGCTAAGTTTCAGCTCGAGGTTCTGGAATCGACCGAGAGACGTGCCAAAAGGATCATAGGCAATAACACTCTTGTGCGAAAAAAACTGCAAAGTCTTGAACATCGCCAAAAATTGCTAGTTTATCAGTTTTTTATCGGATACATTTCAGAGAGTATGCAACCGATCTGCATGATACCACATACCACCAGGGTAGTGATTCTGAAACCATTCGATTGCATCCGACACGGAATCTCATCTCTCGGTCTTTGTTTTATCTGTTTAGCATGACAAAGACAGAGAGATTAGATTCTGTGTCGGATGCAACCGAATGGTTTCAGAATCGCTACCCTGATCTGATACCACCTTGGAATCTTTTCTATTGGAATGGTCGTAGCTTGAAAAAGTGACATCGTTTCATGGTCGATGTGGCAAAAACACGCACGCAGAAATTTGACTCTACTTTTGACGTTCTTCAAGGCTTTGGAAGCGTTGCCTTGGTGGATTTTTCCCGATGGTTAATCTTTGTGTTTTCAAATCGAGAGTGAATCGGTTTTGGGTAAGGTCTTGAATCGAGTCGCCTGAATTTAGGGGGGGGGAGGGGGTGGGGGGAGGGGAGGGGAACACACCCCCACCATTTTCGCCTGCCGGAATCGCGTAGCTTTTTTGAAGTGAAAACTTCTTTAGGCGCGCTATAGACAGAATTTTCGTGGGCTGTGAAATGGATTCATCAATCGTCACGCTCGGATATGATAATGGATCGGATCGGATATTAAATCTTCGGGTAAACTCGGTAAAAACGGCCAGGTAGGTACCAGGGTGACAGAAACAGTAAAGAGTTTCGATTACCTACCTCCAACAGCCCAGCATTTATCTCCAGATGCCAGGGTAGCGATTCTGAAACCATTCGGTTGCATCCGACACGGAATCTCATCTCTCGGTCTTTGTCATGCTAAACAGATAAGACAAAGACCGAGAGATGAGATTCCGTGTCGGATGCAACCGAATGGTTTCAGAATCGCTACCCAGGACAACAGAAATATAAAAGAGTTGCGTTTGCCCCTAGGTACCAGTACCAGGGCAACAGCAAGTTTTCACTTCTATCGGCAGTTCCTATGACTGCCAATTTTTTTGTATCTGTCATCTGGACCTAACAGGTCAGAGTTGCATTTTTCACTAATTTCGACCTAACCGGTCTAACTTGGACTCTGGGTGGGCTCCCGCCAGAAGCTCTTGCGGTCGCCCCTGAATAATGCTTCGCCACACTCAACCTTCGTTTCGCTACGGAGGTTGCCGGCTCGCTTCGCTCGCCACCTTCCCCCTTCGCTCAACTCGACTTCATGCGGCGAAGCAACATTCAGGACCTCCCTTGAGCTTCTGGCTCCCGCATTTTTTATAAACACTCTAGGGGTAGTAGCCACAAGACTAGGTGGAGTCGGGGTGCTCTGTGTCGGTTTTGTGACTAATTTCAACCTAATCGGTCTGAGTTGATCTCTGGGTAGCGATTCTGAAACCATTCAGTTGCATCCGACACGGAATCTCATCTCTCGGTCTTTGTCTTATCTGTTAAGCATGACAAAGACCAAGAGATGAGATTCCGTGTCGGATGCAACCGAATGGTTTCAGAATCGCTATCCTGGGTGGGTGGGTAATTTGTTAAGTATTGAAGGGAGGAAAACGATTTTAACAAAACTATGTACGAGTATTTATTTTAATTTATAAACATAGTTGATTACACTGATCATGATCAACATTAAAATAAAACCTTTTTTTTTTTTTACTTTATTGAACCTCAAAAATCGCGATCAAAACGTTTCGTTTCACGAACTTAGACATAGCAGACATTCAAATTTATGCAATATTTCCTGATATTGCGTTCCATTTCACGCATCCGCGTGTTTTTCGTGTGAATTTACAGAAACTTTAAATATTTATTAAAAATATTTTCGCGTAACTCCGGCAGCTAAAATCGAATTGGGAGGGTCAAGACAAAGCCCCTTGACCATTCCACATTAGCAGTATCCTCAAATTCAGGTGACTCGATTCAAGACCCGACCCTTGGTTTTTTCTAGATAAACACGCGCCATCGTAGACCCACGAAAAATCTGTCTGTGGCGGGCCAATAGAAGTTTTCACTTCAACTATACAGTTATCAAAATTCATCAAAATTCTGAGACAAAACCAACTGAGACAC
This sequence comes from Ectropis crepuscularia, assembly GCA_963693475.1. NCBI lineage: Eukaryota > Metazoa > Arthropoda > Insecta > Lepidoptera > Geometridae > Ectropis > Ectropis crepuscularia. The sequence goes on along the minus strand of OY856361.1, from coordinate 20,712,995 downwards.
AGTAGGGAAATACAGCCACGGTTACAGCTGGAATAATATTTTAATCAAGATGATCTAATGGGTCTTCAAACAAATTTCAAACACTTTTGGAATTGTTTTTATACTGTAAATAAATATTGATTTGATTTTTACATAGCTAATTCCATTTCGAACTTTTAATCTCGAGGGCCCTTTAATCTGGCTTAAACTAGCGAAAAAGAGTTATGAAACAAACTTATTCTATACAGTTTTCAAACGAAATAAAATTGTTTTTGGTATTTGAATGTTCAGGGCTACCAGTTCAACATTTATATAATTTTACCTAGATTCTGGTAAAATGTTCAAAACATCCATGAACTGACAATACCCGCACTATAGTAGCGATTCTAAATGCAATTCCGAATAGTTCGGAATCGGAAGGAATCCCTGTCTCTGTCATGCTAAACAGATAATACAAAGACCGAGAGATGAGATTCCGTGCCGGAGTGAAATTAGAATCGCTACCCATGTTTCTAACACGTACATATTTTTTGAAAAAAAATAAATATTATTTCGTTTGTTGCAATAAATTTAAATAGAATTTGAAATTGAAATGGAAAGGTTATTTGTTACTGTTTATCTATGTATACAAAATCAAAACACATAATGAGATCGAAATATGCTTAGTATGTCAAAAATTTCTTAAGACTGTGTGTAAATGTATTACCTGTTTTGGTTAATAATCATAATAAATCGAAATTAATGAATATTCGCTGTCGCTATCGGATTTGACTAAATGGTTATTCAAATTAAAGTGGAGTTACACAAATTAAATGAGGATCAGTAAAGTTATCGCAAATTCAATAGATCTATCATCCACGTTATTCTTTATGACATAAGGATCATATATCTTTTTGAATTATCCAAATCGGACCATTACTTACGAAGATATTAAGTAATAAACATATACCGTTCCTGTCGCTAAAAGTCAATGCACGCGGGAGCGTGTGACGTCACTGTGACGGAACCGAGCGCGGCCGCCCGGTCGGCCGGAACATTCGACGTAGCAGCGGCGACGCGCGACTCGGTTGGTCCCTAATATTTGGCGATTTATTTACATAAAGTGTTGTTGGAGTGTAATTTTGTGATACTTAAGTATAAAACGTACGTAAGTAATATGAGTACTAATAAAGTAGAAGCGGGTTTTGTGCAAACTCAGTCAGATAATCTTCCAAAAGTGAGCTTTATTTAGTGCATGGTTCTCTCACTTGCTGATCTAGGTATGACAGAATCCAATATAAATTGTCATGGCTGTTTTTTTTTCAGGGCTTGCTTTTTTTTACTATGCGTTGTTTCCATTTGATTGGCGTATTATTAGATTTAGTTTTCATTTTTGGTTTTATATTAACTTGCACTGCTTGTGTTTTTTGACCCCTTACATTGTTTTTTGATATTAATTACGTCATGTATGTTGGGGGATTACTGTTTTGGATGATGTTTGAGTCTTGATTCTCATACTCTACTACTTCAAAGGAATGTGACCTTCAATCAAATAGGATCCTATATATAAATGTATAATTGGTCGAAGCTTTTGACATTCAAACTTATGAGGCAAAACTCCTTTCTTCAGTTTAAGCTTTCCTCCAACCAACTTAAACTTTACGTAATTTTCCATAATATCTTCTTCCAACTGAAATATAAAAATACCCCCGCTGATGATGATGATTGAATTAGCCTGTGTACTTATCCGGAGTCTACATTCCAAACTATCTACATTCCAAATTTCATTAAAATCGGTCAAGTAGTTACGGAGATACGTGGTTTTGTAGTGGTAGGACTCTTGGCAGAGTCCGCCTGGGGAAGTACCACACCTTTGCCATTTATTCTACCGCCAAGCAGTAATGTGTAAGCGTTACTGCATTCCGGTTTGAAGGGCAATGTTTCCAGAGAAATTACTGGGCTTAGAGATATAATATCTTAGATCTCTAGGTGACGAGCGCAGTGCAGTGCTAGGTAATGATTTGGACTCTTCATGTTCCAATAGCTGTGTGTCACTGTACTGTTATGTGGCAGGCATGTTGCTTACCATCAGGCACATGTCCTGCTCGTCTCGTCACTTTATAATATAAAAAAAACACAATCACACACACACACACGCTAACTTTCGGATTGATTATATTATTAGTGCTTGCTTGTCGTGTGGATTTGTGGGCCAGTCCTGGTGTCAGGATTTTTCAGGCCGCCTGAAGGCATCCGACAACAAAAACAACAACAAAAATCTATAATATATCATTCACTCTTTGATTTTTACCTAAGTGCGTTTCTGTGCTTTAACCTTGGAATATTACATAGAAATGAGAACGGGCAAATAGGTAGGTACGTAGGTTTATACACAATACTCAGAAAAAGTAAGAAGGTATGTGTCTATTAATACAGCAGCTTAAAATAAGATATATAGAAAGGTACAATGCACTTAATAGTAGGTACCACCTTATTTTAATAAATATCAACCAAAGAATAGGTATAGTTATGTAGGTACTCACATCGAAATTATCATCACAGCAATGTCTTGTAGCCTGGGCAGAGAGTAGAGTTTTATCATCTCTTTTTACAACAGACTACCATTTTTTACGAAGTTTTGGGTCTTTCGGCACGTTAAAAAATGGGTTTTCTGGCGTTTTAATAGAAGTGTTTATACATTTGGGCACTATACAATATTTATACATAGTTTAAAAAGTGAATTACACACAAATCGGACACTTAATTTGTTTTAAAGTCCCAATTAAAGAAACAAAACACTGCGCGCCTTATCGCTGCCAACGGCTAACTAGCGGCGACCGTCACAGTGACGTCACAGCTATTGCGACGGCCACTCGGTGAATTTCGCTAGTAATTCGGTCATAACTTCGTCAATTTTCGTCGCAGAACAAAAATTTTTACACTGTTTGTTAAGGATTTCTTAGTTCTATAAATCTGCATTCTCAACTAAAAATGTTACGGATCCTCATTGACAGCAAGGATTGGTAGGGCGAGGGCGCGAGGGTGGGAGTACGGGAGCTTAATTTATATGCTGGCAACATTCATTCCCAGATTTGTAAGTGCCGGCATCGCACGTGAACGTGTCTAGAAATCGAAATAAATTAGTGAAATCACCATGGCGGACGAATTTTTCTATGGTAAGTTTTATTCTCTGAAGTTTTCACTACAGTTATACCGTATTATTTAAACGTTGGCCATTATACTTCATATTCAAAAAGCTAGGGCAAAGTGAGCGTCAAATGTATCGGCCGGCTCGCCATTTTAATAGCTTGTATTCTGTACTGTTATAATAGGATTTTGCATCGTAGCGCATTGTTGTTAATTTTGTCGTCAATAACTAATCGTATCAATTGTGGAAGGACGCTATATTTGTCTTGCCGCCATTTTCGCAAGCTCTGCGAAATGATTCGCATCGTATCATATAGCTATGTCATGGCGCCTAAATGGGCTGATTCATTTTCCAGGCGTGGTAGTAAAGATTACTTAGACTATGTTCCGATTATGTCGTCAGTATGACATGGTAAATTTCGCAAACTGTTGCGACGCCTGGGGTTTTCAACGAAATGGCGTCAACAAGCGGCGTTTGGTTCTCTGTAATATGTCAACGCCGGTTTTGTCAAAATATTCGTTAATATTTTTATAATGCCCATACATCTAGGTATTTTTGAAAACAAAGTCAAGAAATCTCTTTGAGGTTATATTTTGACTAAGGTGCTCCAAACACAACAATAGCATAGAGCGTTTGTGTGTAACTGAACCTTATTTAACCCCAGCATTAACGGAAGACGGTAACCCTAACTTTAGGTAGGCAGTAGAAACCACCTGAGGCCAAAATGTGTATGTTATCCAAAAAAAAAAGTAACCTCACAATATTCGCTAACTACCTAGTTATTATTACTAGTCTTGTGCTTATTCGGACATCGTTGGGTCCGTACCGAAATAGTACAGTCGGAAAAGTGTACTAGTACACTTTATTAGTACCTAATAGTACCTATTAGTACCCGGTCTTTGTATGACTCTATGACTATGACGGACGTAAGGAACTGAGGAATAACAGATACGTAATAAGAATAACAGAATTTCTATCGGCTATAGAATAGTGTCGCGAAAACACAATAACAGATTTTGACAAAGTGAATTGCAGCTTCAAATAGATGTAATAAATAAGATTATGACCACCAACGTATTAAAATGTACATAGTTTGATTTCCCTTCATACTTTAACAGGCTTAGGACTGGGACTCTATTAAATAAATATAGTAGAAATGGCGTATTTAAAAATCAAATTTTAATTACGATTGTTATGAATTATCTAGCTGCTCAAGCGCTTTATGAAATTAGAGTGTCTAACAAACAGAACACGAAAAATATTTGAAATCGCTAAAGCATCAATGACGCCTATATTCTACTGAATCTGTCTCATTTACTCGCGTAATTGCAGTACCTATAATGCTTATTCATTATAGGACGCGACTCAGCGAACGTTGGCGTACTATTGTACTAATAGTCGAACCGTTCACTGTAAGATGACCTCTCCTGTTATATTAGCTCTATGAAGGCAGGGACCATCTTATAGTAAACAGTACGCACGTACGCTGTCACGTTCACTGTAAGATGACCTCTCCTGTTATATTGGCTCTATGAAGGCAGGGACCATCTTATAGTAAACAGTACGCACTGAATCTGTCTCATTTACTCGCGTAATTGCGGTATAATGCTTATTCATTCTAGGACGCGACTCGGCGAACGTTGGCGATACTATTGTACTAATAATCGACCCGTTCACTGTAAGATGACCTCTCCTGTTATATTAGCTCTATGAAGGCAGGGACCATCTTATAGTAAACAGTACGCACGTACGCTGTCACGTTCACTGTAAGATGACCTCTCCTGTTATATAAGTTCTATGAAGGCAGGGACCATCTTATAGTAAACAGTACGCACGTACGCTGTCTCGTACACACTCTGTCCCGTTTACTCGTGCAGTAGCCGTATAATGCTTATTCATTCTAGGACTAGACTCGGACATCGGACATTGCTGAATATAGTAGAGTGTACCTACTAATAGTCCGATTAGGTACGAATAAGGATTGTCGTTGGGTAACGTAACTTTTAGTACAGTGACAAGTAACATAACCTAATAGTACCTAGTACACGTACTACACAAGACTAATTATTACCTGAGATGTTTTGATACTATGCCCCAGGTTATGTTTATCTCTTATATCCTTTAGAAAAATAAAGCAGTTTTCAGAGGATAGTTAAAATGTATTTGATGTTAACAAAGTCAACTTGTTACCATGGCTTATGTGGTTTACTTAGTAGGTCCATGTGGGATTATAAACTTCTATTTTTAAATCCCACATGGACCAATGTATTCTATAAATAACAATAATAATTTTGATAGCCCTCTATGGGATTTAGATTCACTTAACCATTTTCTATTAATACTTGCATGCAAAATGCAAAGTCTCAAATCTTGCTATGGAGTGAATGATGATCAATCAACCAGTAATATTGACGGGCGCACAACGTCGTTTTGATTGTTGTGCTGCCTCTTGGTGATGTCCTGAGGCATTTGTCTGACACTACATGCATTGAGACTACTAGTATATCATATCACTATGTGGAGAAAATACCACACAACTGTGAATACGTAATCTGAATCGTCTTTACAAACTTGTAAAGGTCATTTTATTTTAACAGGGAGGTCGGAAAGACTACTAAGCTCACTTTTAGACATAGTTATGCTAAATCTCTCAAAATGTATTGTTTTTCTTTGTAGAAGTTCTGATCTGTGTATTGATGCCTTATGTAAACATTTTCAGGAGTTACCCTGTCAGCCTCAAACCAGTCAAACACATGGGATCCCGAAGCGAAGGCAGAGTACCCTCGCAGCAACAAGCTTCTCATACGTCAGGCCCTTCTAGGACCTGATGCTAAACCAGATGAACTTAATGTAGTTCAGGTAAGTTATTATGGAACCTTAACTCTTCACGCTGAGTGGACACAAAATTTGTGGAGGGTGAAGTTTCAATAATAGTGAAAAAATTCATCTTAATCCAGCTCTATAACTAAAACAAATTAATTATGCTAATTCTAGGTTTCATAGAAAGGGATAATTGTGTTTATGAGTCGAATGGAGTGCTTTTAGATTTACATTTAGTTTACTTGTCAAATAAAGTATAACATGAAAGCCCACCAGTGGCACTACCATTGGTGAAGTATTATTGACAGGATTTTTCAGTCCTCAGCGATTCTCTCATTGTGTGTTATACTGTGGTACAGCAAAACACTGTGTTGCTTAGAAGTTTAGATCTATAGATTATGTCTACTGTTACTTCATGCTTTATTATTTACTGGACCAAGAATTAAACTAATTTTGATTGTTTATAAGAAAGACATTATCAAGATTAATAGGAACAGTGAAAATCTGAAGGAATTTTCATAAACTGCGTAAACATTGTCATAATACTTTCCTAAAAATTATATTCTATTGTACAGGTAGAAGCAATGGCGTTGCAAGAGACGATCAAGATCCCTATTGCAGTGCTGAAGGCGGGAGAGACGCGGCATTCGCGTCTTGACATTGAGTTCCCCGATGCCCCCGTCACATTCACCCTTGTCCAGGTAAATATAATTAGTACAAAGCACTAACAGTAATACAGGCTTTGTTATTGTAGAACCCAGGTTGGTTTGACTGTGGTTTATCAATAGTTGTTTTGAATGGTGGAGTGGATTTTTAAATAGCGGCAGGGCTTGTTAAGTGTCCAGTGGTGGTTCCTACTGCCATAATGGTACATTGTTTTATTCAAAAATTTTCTTACAAAGTCTGCAGTACCAAGCTCTAGACTAGGTTTTTGGGTAGTAGTTACATTTGCTACTTTTAATTTATTTTAAGAATAAATAGATAAATACTCTTTCAACGAACATGTTACTAGGTTGATGTAGAGTTTGTGAGACTTATGTTTCTGTCCAAGTTTCTGAAGAGCCCAAGTAAACAAACATTTTATACTAATACATTCAAGTGATGATAAACTTATTACCATGTGTAATATTGAAGGGTGCGCGACGTCGTTTTGACTGTTGTACCGCCTTCCAATGATTTCTTTGAGGCATTTGTCTGATTCTCTGTCCTAAATAAGTCTTTACAATGTAATAGAAAAGTGTTTAATGCAAGAATCCAAATGTTCCAGGGTTCAGGACCTGTGCACCTGATCGGTCAGCACATGGTCGGCGCCATGGTGGAAGAGTTCGAGGATATGGAGGAGATGGAAGAGGAGATGCTTGATGAGGAGGAAGGAGATGACTCCCAGTTCAAGGTCAGTTGATGCACGTCCAGAGCATGCTTTAAACTAACATAACACTTTATAGATCTCAATCTCTTGCTGTAGTCCACTTTCCCCCTGATTTTTTGTCTCTATGGCAGTATCTTATTGTAGTGTAGCCCTATTATATGTATCACTGCGGCATCTTACCACTTGGTATGTCAGGTTAACAATGTCAGATGAACAACCAATCACAGTTTTAGTTTTGATATCAAAATGGTAATATGTGATTGGAGTCTGATGCTTTGCTTGGTATATGTGAACCGATACATGCATGAATATGAATTTTCCATACAAATGTTAAAGTAGAGAATACATTTACAGGAAAATCAGAATAAAGGAAAAACAACTGCAAGCAAGCGCAAGCCAAATGAGGTACTGAAAACCTTCAACTAATAAATTTATCAAAGTTTCTCCATTGTTAGGAATGAGGCCCAGCACCGTTCCCATTGACAGATGGCAAATTAACAAGGGCTGGAGGTTGTTGTTGTAGATTAGATGTAGACTTAGATAAATCCTGGTAATAATTGTTGTCTAAAATTGGGATTTTGTAGCTGTCAAATCTCTGCCAACATTCACCAGCAGAGCAACATGTATTTTCACTGATTTGGTGATAAACATTTTTAAGTATGATTGTCTACTGACTGTTCCAAAAGAAAATAAAGCTGAAAAGGTTCCCATATTGATGTATTTGACAGCTACAACTGCTTTTAACATTGACCTATTTCATTATTTGATTTTGCTAGACTTCAACATATCAGTGTCTCCAAAATTGTCTTTTATAAAAATTGGCTGTTGGTTTTCTGTACATTCTAAATGGCTCTGGTTTAGTTTTTTTTATTATTTTCTTTGTATTAGAGCCAGCCGGTGTCTAAATTTTAATTGAAAACATTGTCGGATTGGTGGAATTGGGCTTAATTATATGTAATGATATTACTTTCATAAGATAATCTATTGGCATTTTTTGTAAGAAGTTGATTAATTTTCAACAAAAAATTAGAAGATGAATTTTATGTGTGTGTTGGTTGGCTACTTCTCTTGAACGTGATGTCCTGGGCTTGTCTGGATATTGTTATCGCTGGTAAGCGCGCTCCATCGTAAACCGCGTCGTCGCTTAACATCAGGTGAGATGGCGGTCAACTCCAAACCTATCAACCTATCATGTTAAAAAGTGGTTCACAATAAGCCGCGTCCGCCCTTAACAATAACTTAATCTAAAACCATGCCGTGTTCAATGGTAAACATGTTAAGATTGCCCCAGTTAGTTAGACGACGGGCCTTTTCTGCACTTAGCCTCTCAGATGGGCCATTTTGCAGATTGCCCCAACAAGTGCACCATTTTTTTTACTGACCCCTTCCTCCATTACATTTCATGCGATAGTCACATTATAGGCGAGATTTGACTACTACGCAAGTTTACCATGTACAATAATGTACATAGGCAGTTATTCTGCTACTCACGACCGCGCGGCACTCGGAGGCTGTTTTCTGACGCTGGTTGTTTTTGTCGACAGGACGAGGATGACGAGGAAGGCGAGCCCAAAGGCAAGAAATCGAAAATGTCAAACAACGCCAAAGGCAAAGCCCCGTCGCCCAAGAAGAACGCCAAGAAGTGAGCGGCTCGCCGCGCCCGCGCCGCGGCCCCTAGTTGTACGCATAGTGTGGTAAAGCCTAGGTTAGCGTTGTATCTCGCGTGACTGAGAGAGTGAGTGAAGCGTGCGCGTGCTCCCCGCTCGGGCCCGTCCCGAACGACACGGATTCTCTTCACTATTATTTTTATTTTTCTAAACTATTTTTTCCATTCCTTACTGTGGTATAGAGTAATTGATGTCAAATTTAATGTTAAAATAAGTCTTAAAATTCAGACGTATTTTTAAGTTAAGACATAAATTAAGCATAATCAGTGTATGTTTAAGACATTGAGCGTTTTTATAGAAACTGTGCCGGTCAACAATTGAATTTGCTAATTTCGCATTGAAGTGAAAAAAACTGATTATCTATTATAGTTTGTTTGTACATAATACATTATTAAAGCATAAGACGGTAACAATAAAAATTAAACCATTTCTAAACATATTTTACGACGTTTGATTTCTTTATTTCCCTGATGCCTATTAGTGCTCACTGCGGTTTCACAGAGGCGGAGCAGAGAAGAGCTGTGCCGCGATTTGGTGAATCGCGGCACAGCTCTTCTCTGCTCCGCCTCTGTGAAACCGTCCTACGGCCGGCCGGCGCTCTCTGCCCGGGGCACGGTACGGCGTGGCATGGCAAAGGATTTTATTACTCCAGTAGTTTTGAATATTATTTCAATGAACTTAAGTTTGTTACTTTATTTTGATGCCACGACACTGCAGCATGACTCGATACGGCGCGGGATACTTCAGCATGACGACGCGCCAATTGTCTTTTCGTCGAATTCGTAGTACTTATTTGTCTCTGCTATTGGTATTAAATCCCAATAACGGCACACCAATTTTAACACTTTAGCTGCTGAAAACGTATACGCAAAAGCGCCTTAGTATAAAAAGCACCTAGCAGCTAATGTGTTAAATCCGCGCATAGTAAAACTGATTGTTGAGTGGCACTAGAGTGGCTGGGCTTTCCGCAAGATGCCGCAGTACCTACAACCTGCCGTGCCATGCCGTCACGTCAGTGGGCGCCGCGCCGGTTCTTACTATCGGGGCGTCTTCACACTGTGCTGTGTCTTTTGTACGCTGAAACTCCATTTTCATCTTAGCAATAAAGATGAAATGAAATCATGTTTTCACTTAGCATAAGCGTACCACTAAATGCGCCCACTGCTGGGACTCCGGGGCCTTCTCTCAAAGGAGAGTCAAGGTCGTAATCGATCACTCTGGCTCAGTGCGGGTTGTTGGATGACACATGATCTCTAAAGATTCATGTCGGTTTCATCACAATGTTTCCCTTCACCGTTGTTAGCGGCATTACGCACATGACTTCAAAAAGACGATGCGAATGAACCCGTGGTCTCCGGATCGGCATCTCCGTTCTCCCGACTAGACCAGCCGTAACGTTTTCAACACGGGACACCCAAAAACAAACGTCAGCGTCTCATGCGTAGGATCTTTGCTAAGAAGTCAGTCGAATACGACAGGCTTAGGCTAAGAACTCGTGGTACGAGGTACGAGAACTGCGGCGGGCGTCGATTTTGTTTCGAAACTCCTCGTGAGTTTTGATAAAACCGCTGATTTAGATGATGGAAACCATTTCAACCGCTATTTTCAAGATGGCGGCCGTGGGACAAGGGTTGCGACCCCACAAACTTGTTTTTAGCTTTACACGGACCCCCCCTACACATCAAATAAATAAAATTGCGTCCTCTAAAAAACGCAAGGTACCTAAGGCCTAAAAATGTACTAAGTAGATGGATTACTTTCAATGGACTAAGTAGTTACAAGTGACTCGTGTGGTTTTGACATCGATGAACGTAGGCTCCACGCAAGAAAAGTAAGAGCGTAGCGCGTGCCAGCACGATTGGCCTAATCTAAGCGTTTGGTTTGTGATGCATTTATGTACAATGACAAAATGACGTATAATTAAAATTGAATAAATAAGAAACAGGCAGCAATACTGGTTAACTTATTTATTTACATTTACCTAATTATATTGAGTTTTTAACCTACATAAGTAACTCTTTAATTCACGTAAATGTACAGATTAGGGGCATTGGACACGATATTTTTCAGCGAAAACTGTTGGACATATCATCAGGATGTTTGTGTTAGTTGAACACAAGGACGTTTAAAAAAAGTCGGACAGAGTCTGGCTAAGGAACAAGTTGTGTCATATTGAGTCGGCCAGAGCTCTGTCACATACAGGCTAACACGCACACATTCGCACACTAGTCGGCCATTATGCGCGCAAAACTCGGGCAGCCAACACGTTTCACGATAAAAACAAATCTTGACACACAGAACGTCCTGCGCCTTGAAATCCTGTAAAAGCCGTAGTGACCAACGCAATAAACCTCCAGGAATCATGTTTCTTATGTGATTGAATAATTTAATCACTTATTTCCCCATTTTAAATATTAAAACAAATCTTTATTTCCTAACACAAAATAGGGAATCCCAAGACCAGTGTTGCCAATATTACCGCGTGATAATTACCCAAAATATATGGTAAGTACTCGTAAATTATATCAATAGCATATTATAACCAGCCATGGACGTATAAAAAAGTCGGACATAGTCTTGCTAAAACAAATCTGTGTAACTAGAGTCGGCCACATTTGCACGTGTGCGTTGTCAGGTTGTCACTGATAGGCTGGCACGCACACATTTACACAATTAGCGCGTGTAGTGACCCACTGATGTGTGCGTGTCAGCCTGTATGTGACAGCGCACACATGCATATTATGTGGCCGACTCGATGGACACAGTTTTTGTTGTAGCGAGACTACGTCCGACTTTTTTATACGTCCATGTAACCAGCCCACTAAATGTTCACTCGGGGTCTTCTCTCGCAAGCAGAAAGTCAAGGCCATCTAGATAAGTACATGTCGTTTTCCTCACGATGTTTTCGTTCGGCGTTTTTAAGTAAACGGCATTATGCATACGAATTCGAAAATACAGCGATGCGCCTAGGATTTGAACTTTGGATCGGCAGTCGCCGTTCTCTCGTCTAGACCAGCCGTAACTTAATAATCCATATAACATCGATATAAACCAACAGATGTGCCCTGAGCACCTTGAAATTGATAATAAACTGCGTCTCTGTGTGTATCGTAAGTAGTTTACAAACAACCTAGGTACTTGACCCCTAGAATCGCTAGCGGCAAGATATGCTGTGGTTCTACTTATTTTGGTTGTGGATAACGAATAGTGATAGAAAAGAAAATTGGCAGTCATAGGAACTGCCGATAGAAGTGAAAACTTATAACTCAGAATTTGATAGCATACCTTGAAAACTACACGGGTGTAAACGGAGGGCGTGGCCTTGCCATCTTGGCATGGCCATCTAGAAATGCGTCTGCATTTCCCATTGCCCCATGCGTCAGCGTTTCTAGATGGCCATGCCATAATGACCTGTCCACACTCTTTCATCATTTCCCACAGGCTGACGTATTTCTAGATGGCCAATAGCCATGGTCCCGAGTTTACCCGAAGCTTTCTTATCATACCCAAGCGTGGCGAATTAATTCAATTCACAGCCCACGAAAAATCTGTCTAGGCGCGGCTAAAGAAGTTTTCACTTCAAAAACGTCCGGCGTCCACCGCTTCCTGCAACCGACTAGAACGGAAAAAGTGAGCTCACTCTTCCCAACGATAACATGATTCCGTGCGCCCTGAAGTTTGGGAGGGCACATTTTTGTATTGAGATAGTTGATGTAATAATTATATTATTGAAGTGAAAACTTGTTTTAATGTAATGTTGTAATGTAAATGAAGCTCATCGTCACGTTTGGAAGTAAAAGATTCGTTTAGGTGAAATGGGACCGCAGTCTGTGCCTGAGCCTATGTTTACAATATTACATTTTTATTTTTAACTATTAAAGTTATTAAATGGTTTTCTCTACTAGTTGTTTCTTATTTTGTATAGCGCACATTTTGGTTGCCATTGTCACTACGTATTTTAATATTCTGTGTGTTAGATTTCCAAAAGAAAATGAAGCAAACGAAAACGACGACGAAGAAACGACTGGATCGAAACGGTTAAAAATTGTTATTGTGAAAACAATTGGATCCCAAATATCAGTGTCAGTGTGTCGTTCGAAGTGCAGTAAGCATTTCGAAGTTAATGACATATATGACAATGCCTAAATGCTCTAATTCTCTAGGATGGACCAGCAAAATGATTAAGAAATGAAATAATTTACTGATTAGGTACTTGTTTTTTGTGGTGTAAATTTGGTTAACGTGGCAACCCAGAATTCATTCCACACATGAATATCCGCCGCCATTTTGGGTCATTTGAGTGCCTCAGTCTTGTCTTAGGGTGGGCTCTGTCCGACTTTTTTTAAACGTCCTTGGTTGAACATCATCATTCATCACATTAGGACATTGTATGTTAAGGTAGAAAGTGAACCGCGCTCAACGCAGCCGAAGCAGAGAAGTGTGAGAGAGGGACATATGTCAACTTAGAGTTGATATCAACACACGAGGGAGAGAACTTGCAAAATATTTAACTTTAAAACTGTCTCATGTCATAATCGCGTTTAACGTCGTAAAATGTATATCGTATGCATAGGAATTTAACCGATATTTGTCATTTTCTGTCCAATAGTGCCTTTAATATCTGGTTTCTCTCTCTTTGAATATCATTTGCTTCTTCCACTGCACTTACAAGTCTTTCAAATTTGCTGTCTTGTCTACTGCCTTGCAGCCGCTGCATTACCTGTTTCACCTCAGATAAAGTGAAGTCGTCAACATTGTTTCTGCGACTACCTCTATTCGGGATCCGCGGTTCGTCAAATATCTTCTCAAAATACACAAAATATGGCCATCTAGTTGCATTTCCTGTAGATTTCTTCTTTTCTGCGAGCCTTATGTATGTTTGTTTCAAGTTTCGGAATTTTCTATCACACTCTTCGGGGGTCAGGCCGATCTTGGGCGCGACTAATCTCCACACATGTTTCTTTTTCTTCCTCGGATCTCGGAATTTATCCTTATTCTCTACATAGAACTGCAGCAGCCGCTTGATGTAATCGTCGCCGTCCGGTCTGCCGTGCGAGCCCCAGAACGTACACGGGCTGTAGATTGTTTCGAAATCTTTAAAGTAGCGCCATTTTGTAATCGCATGACCAGAATCGGCTCTCATCTTTAGTTTCAAGTAGGTCTGTTTCAGGTTTCTAAACTTTTTATCACAGCTTTCGGGATTCTCGTCGACTATTATAGAGATTTCCTTCCAGAGGTCTTTCTTTTGATATCTCGGGTCTTTGAATTTGTCTAGTATCTGGAGGTATGCATCCATTAGTTGTCTAGTCTTCGTTCGATTCCATGAACCAGTTGAGGGAGTGAAGTCATAGAATATTCTCTCGAAATACTGAGTGTACGGCCATTTTACAGGTTTCCCTGTACCTTGACTTCGCTGCAACCAGTTAAAATAAGCTCTTTTTAAGTTTTTAAATTTGTGATAGCATATGTACTCAGTGGTACCTAATTGCGTAGCTATATCTTTCCATACATCTTTCTGCAAGCAATCGGGGCTTCTAAATCTGGCGAGATTTTGTAAGTAGAGTTCGAGAAGATTTGTGACCTTGTAGTCATCCCAGGGATCTAAAACGGATGACGGTAAAGACTTGCAATCAGCAAAGACTTTCTCGCAAAGATTGTAATGTACCCATTTAATGTCTTTGCCTAATCTTTTTTTCTTCAGCAGACGTATGAATGTTCGTCGTAGATTCTTGAATTTATTGCTACAGTCGTCGGGAGTGGTCCCGATGTGAGCGGCAAAGTCCTCAAGCAAGTCTTTTTCTTTAGCTAAATTCTTGAAATTATTCTCCAGGCATAGTGTGAGAAGTAGTTTTATTTTACTTCGGTCCCAGAAGGTGCTTTCCTCCTTGTGTTTGCTGTCATCATCAATGGGTTGCTCAGTGGGGAAAGAGTTTGGTATAGGAGCAGGAGTTTCATCAATTTGTATGAGTTGTCGGTCTCCAGTGTCAACAATATATCTTGCTTCTTGCCCTGTAACTGATAATTATTTTGTTACACTCTACTGTATACTTACTGAAAGCTGGCTGTTCGCGCTGCGACCGCGACCGGAGACTGAGACACTTGTCGCGGTCGCGCGAACCACCGCGCCGCCTTAAGTGAGAGGGAATCGAGATTTTCGAGTAATCGGACAAGTGGGTTGGTGTAAGTAAGAGATGTAGGTATAGGCGTATAGGTACTACCTACTTACTTCATGTACCGGGGGATGGAGGGTAATGCTGTGGAGGCCCCGGGGCATATGCCCCGTTTGGCCTCCTCTAAATCCGGCCCTGCAGACCGCACCGCGAATGTATGTATGTATCTAATTTGAACGACCTATTATAGGTTATGGAGAAGGTTCAGGTAGGCATGAGCTTAGGGGCTGTCCATTAACCACGTGATGTTTTATTAAAATTTTTAAAACCTTCCCTCCCCCTGGGTGATACGTGGTGAGGTTTAAAACTAAACCAAAAATCATGTGTATTTTTAACCGACTTTAAAAAAAAAGTAGGTTTCTCAATTCGACTGTATATTTTTTAGTAACTATTAATCTTAAATTTGTTTTATTATTTTTATATACAACGCGTTTGACGAAAAAATAAATATACGTGATATCTTACTATACCCCCCTCCCCCCTTGTGATATTTCGTGATTTTTGCCGAAAAATATTAGACTGCAAGTCACTTCAAAATGTTACAAATGACTGCCATAAACCGCCGAAAATATGTTCAACCTTTTCCATGAAGCACCCAGAAGCTGGCATGATGATAGGTATCCATGAGGACATGTTAAGCATGACAGCGGCATTGTATATGTGAAACTGACATATCTGACCATGACAAAAAAAATGAGAGGAGAAAGAAATAATAAATTCTACCATATCCACACACTATCAGATCTTTATTATTTTATAGTGCAGAGTGGCAGGGCAAGCAGGACATGTTCCTGATGGTAAACAGCATGTCTACCCATCGCAGCAGTTTCACACAGCTATTGGAAGATGAACTGTCCCAATCATTACTTTGCACTGCGTCTGCGACTGTCATCATCTAGATATAAGTATAAGATAATAATCTGTAATGTAATTTCTCTGAAAACATCTCCATGTAAACAAAGCTTTCTATAATTATTATACCTATCTACCTACACAGATATATTGTTCCCGTGCCTAGGTGGGATGTAGGGTACAGCAGGTGGGCTTTAGTTTTCAGATATGTAAATAAGAAAGGAAGCGGGTGTGTAACGTCCCACTATGCATTGTGCTGTCTCGAGCTTAGCACTGGTGGCGAAGTGAGGCAGCCCCGATTGCTGGGGAGTGTAGTGTTCATTCCATTTTTAGTAGCTCTATATATTCTACAATCCATTTTTTTATCTAGGTATCAGTTGTAATATGATATACTTACTCCACCAATATTATTTATTTATACTTGGTGGATACTATCCATGAACGTAGATCTGTATAAAATAAATGCGTAGACGGTTGATTGGCTTCGATTTACTTACCCTGTGGGTTGTGTATGGTGAAGTTGTTACTACTGAACAAAACATTGCTTTGATCTTCTCTCAGGACGAACCAGTAGCTTTGATTCTGAGGATTGTTTATGTTCATTATGAACTTTACTTAGTTCTTATTTACAACTTACGGTGGTATTGCTAATGTACATTCAATTTCTTTGTTTAGTCACTGAAAGAAGCAGTTTTGTTATGATAAGACGAATTAAGATGTTCCATGGTTTTGACTATTGAAATTTTCTGTTTTTCAACAAATTCACAACAACAAACAACAAAGGCATCACAGACTAAGTAGAAAATTACTAGAAATTAGAAATGCTTAAAGCATAGAGTTTCTCTCTACCTAGTCTGTGATATAGCATAGAGCATACAGCCATAGAATCTTAGGTTTTACCTCAAGATGCATATAGTTCCTGACTACTATAGTGCTTCTCGTTCTTTCAATTTCAATGAGCCGTTTTCCGACGAGACAAAAAGATATGGTTTAATAAAACGATAATAGGAGGCGCTTGTAGGTCTTTTGGTTTGTTGTCAAAAGCGGTAGGCATAATGGGCCTCAATTCATTCAATTTGCGAAAGCACGACTTCTAGTAATAAATAATAAACTACTTTATCCATGTACGCATTTTATTCGAATGAAAACTATATCAAAACATCAAAATTTCAAACAAATTCGTAAACCTGATGAAAGACAAAATATATATTTTTTAATTTTATTCTTGGCTATGGATACTAATCCTTCAGCCGAGAGAGTATCTCTCTACTTAGTCTGTGGATAAAATATTGTCGTATCAGTGTTGCTATTTATATCTTTGAATTGACCTCTTCATCCTACAGAAGAAATGCGTGCGTATCCTCGCCAACGTTAAACTCCCCGATATCAGCAAACCACATTTCCACAAACCATATTTCATTAAATACAGAATTCTAACATTGACATCACTATATATATTGGAAAACTGCAAATTTGTAAAAAAATATCCAAATTTATTTGAAAAAGTAGTAGAAAACCGGCGCTACCCTATCAGGACGGTATATAAATATAATTTGAACGTGCCTACGTCAAAATTAAAGATACATAGTTCCGGTCCGCATGCTTCGGCAATAAAAATGTATAATAAACTGCCTCTTAAAATTAAGTCAATCGAAGATGAGCGTAAGTTTGTTAGGACCCTAAGAGATCTGCTGATCTCGAAAGCCTATTATAGTATTAGCGAGTTTTTAACCGACGACTTTAGAATTTTCGAGGATGGAAAACTAGGTTCTTTGACTGTGGAATAAAACACTTCGCTCCAAAACAATTATTATCTTAATTGCAATGCCCATTGGGGTACGTTGTGTTACGACTTAAACTGTTAACTGTAATATCTGTTCTTGTAATCCTGAATATCTGTAACATGATGAAGCAATAAATGATTGAGTATTGAATTTTCCTTCTACTTTGGCTTAGTTGGTGTCTATTGCCTCGGGAGTTCTAAAGATTTTTACTGAAAAGGGATGGTGATCAGTAACGGTTTTTTATTACATTATCAACCTAATTAGCTATTTTTAATCCCAATATTTTAAAATTAAAAAAGACACTTTTTACACTATACTTTTTCCCTGAAAACGGGTAGGGTCTCTAAAGGGATTACACTGTTGAGAGTATATGGTAGAGACAGATCTATCTGCATCTGGAACAGTCGCCATCTAGTGCGTCCGTTGGAACTATTTTTGTCTCGTCGGAAACTCCCTCATTCAATACTCAAAAGGTATTGCCATAAAGAAAATATTCCACTGGATAAGGGTAGTGCTGCGATAGTTTTATGAATTCTGCCCGTGTTCTATCCATTCTAAAATTAGATTTTAAAAAGAGGTTTCATGTTACGTAAATAAAACAGAAGGGAGAATAATCAAAAACAGTACAATAAAACATTTATTTCAAATTGTACTTTTCATTAAATATTATAAAAATATACATACTTAGTTTGTTTGACAAATTTTTACCATATAGTAGCAGCTAGCCCAGACTTCACACAGGTAACTCGGAACTTAGGTATAGAACAAACATTTAACTTTTTCAATGTTAGAAGCCCTTGTTGTAGTAGAGATACTACTATTAGATGTTGTGGTAATGCAGGATAATTGATTTATTTTGTACTTCATGAAAAATATTGCTTGATTATTCACACCATATTTTATCCTATTCTTCTTCAGAGTGGTACATCTGCAAAATGATAATTAATTTGAATACATAAAACAATCCAAATTATTACCAGAAATTTAGTGATAAATTCAAATTCCATAATTATTTTTGTAAAAGTTCCAACAAAAGGATGTAACTAAATCAGAGGTGAAAATTTGTAGGAATAATGTTTTTTTTTAAAGCTTAGTACTTCATAGCTTCACACCTTCTCGCACAATAAAAAATAGGTCACCTTTTACCAAAGGCATCATTTAATCTCGTTAAAATCGGGATTTGTAAGTAAGAATTGATAATTGTAATAATAGAAGGACAGTGATAATGTGTGGGAGTTTGATGCCATTCCCACTCTATTAAATAAGAGTTGGAATTGCAGTGAGAGTGGGAACAGAAATTGAAGCATTGGTAACGGGAAAAAAATTAGCAGTCATAGGGACTGCCGATATAACTGGAAACTTTTAACTCAGAATTTGACAGCACACTTTGGAAACTACGCGAATGAAACCGGAGGGCACTGCAAGTCTTCAAAGCACTTTCATCTACACAAGTCTTCTAAGCATGGCCTTAAACTAGATATGCGTAATGGTAACCATGGTAACACGCCATGGCCATCTAAAAATGCTTACGCATTTATGGCCATGGTCCCGAGTTCACCCAAAGATTTCTTTCATTCCCAAGCGTGACATTTGAGCTCAATTCATAGCCCACGAAATATCTCTATGTGGTGCGTCAAAGGAAGTCTTAATTCCAAAAATGAACAAATGCGAAGCCACAGGCAAAATCTAGCACGTATCATTAGCAAATGGTTAGTATAAAAACTATCCATTATGTACCTACTTGTATATGTCATGGGTAAATATGTAACAAATAACTGGTCACACTTTTTTGTTTGTTTTATTTTCAAGGTTATGTTTACATTTTACATATTTTGCAAATTTTGGATTAGATACTGCCGTTATTGTATAAATTTAATTCACGTAGATATCTAGAATGCATAAATATC
This sequence comes from Ectropis crepuscularia, assembly GCA_963693475.1. NCBI lineage: Eukaryota > Metazoa > Arthropoda > Insecta > Lepidoptera > Geometridae > Ectropis > Ectropis crepuscularia. The sequence goes on along the minus strand of OY856361.1, from coordinate 20,693,320 downwards.
AATTTCTATCAAGTCGTCATAACAAATATTGTCTACTTACGTGTAAAATGAGATTCCACTGATTTTTCTTTTACAAAGGCTATTGCAGCTTATAACACTACACAACGCACATTGTTTAGCATAAATATCACCAATCTCTTAATAGTCTTTCACAAACAAGCTTTAAATCTTCTTTAAATACACACAATATTTAATAAAACATAAAAAATCCGAGTCTGAGCTTTGAACAGACTTTTGTTTGGCAACGCCATGTCAGATTTGTAATTTAGCCAGAGAAAAAGCCGGCCACGGTGATAAGGACGGAAAATCAGTACTTCTTTCTCTTTTTTTCACAAGTGATAGATAATTAGACTATCTCATTTCCGCAAGTCGTGACGTCACTTATTGTGCTCCCCTGAGAGAGGTAGAGAGATGCTCTGTAGGACTACTTCAACTTCAACTTTTCTTTTGGCTTCCATTCGGCAAGGCTACCGTAATTTCGCCAGTATCTAGTGTTCCATCATTGGCTAGTCTTCTGAGGGTTATTCATTGAAGAAGTATAAGTCTTGCTTCAGATGACCAGTGTACTTCAGGCAGTCTTGAGCTTGATGAACGGAGTCTGGTATATAGTCGATGAAGAGGTAGAACTTTTCTTGATTCTGATGATCGTTTGTGACTGGATATTGATGTTAGTAGTTAGTTCTAAATATATAAATAGCTGTAATGGACAAACACAAACATGACGTCACAAAATAGATAAAAATAGATTATTGCTTATAATAGAGTTCAAACACATAAATATGTATATGTAAATATATTTAGTTTAAAGAGAGGCTATCATAGTTTAATATTATTTTTTTGAATATATTTGCTAAGGACATACACAAATGGGGAAAATACTAGAGGGAGTAGGCTGGAGAAGTTAGAAGGACGAGGAAGGTCAGGAGGGATCAGATTATAGAGGGAGTATTGAGAACTGACACACTCAAAGAAAATATGGTTAGTGGTACCGTCTGCTAGACCGCACTCACAAATCGAGTTATCGCGGATTCTTAATTTCGAGAGGAACACCGGTGTGCAGACAAAACCCAACCGCAAGCGGCAGATAGTAGAAGTAGTTTGTTTGGGGATATTTTTAAATTTAAAGAACCATGGTTTAGGTGGTATAGATGGCTGTATTTGGCCGTAAAACTTGCCCGTTATGGTTTTTGATTGATTCCAAACAGAGTTCCAACTTTCAAACAATTTTGATTGGCATGTGGCAGATAAATCATGAGAGTATATATGGTAGTGGTCTTTGTTGCCGGAGATAGTGGCTTGTTTGGCATGGAAATCAACAGTTTCGTTTCCTGATATTCCTGTGTGTCCTGGGATCCATGCTAGCACTATTTGTAGACCCAATTCATGGGCCTTCAAGAGATCCTCTTTAATCTTAAGTATGATAGGATATTTATTTTTACATTTAAACTGATTGGCCAAGAGTGCCTGCAGGCAGCTTTTAGAGTCCGTCAGTATTAAAGTCTTGCTGATGGAGTGTGAGGTGACATATCGAGTAGCTTCGAGAATAGCTGTGGCCTCGCCAGTGAAGACTGAAGTCAGTGGAGGGCACTTGTAACTGAGGATGATTTTGTATTTGGGGATCCAAACAGCACTGCCAACATCACCGTCTCGAGTCAGCTTAGAAGCATCTGTAAACACTGTCAGCCAATCAGTCCAATTATTGCCCATAATTTCGGAGAAAGTCCTGTTGGGATCTATTGAATCCTTATCTAAACCCAGATTTAGAATTACATGGGGCTGGTAGATTAAAGCATGGTAAGTGGTGGAGAATAAAGAGTTAATGGAAAAATTGGCAATAGGATAAGGGAGATTTGAAAATTTTGAATGGCTACGAAGGAGGCATGGTATTTTAATTTGGGATATAGCATTGTGGGGTGGGGTAAGTCTCAGAAGTTCTTGCAGTTTAGGCCACAGAGGATGATTTGAATTTTGTAGCAATTTACTGTAAAACCTATCCGCCAGGAATTGCCTACGCAGTGGGAGTGGAGGGTCTCCACATTCCACTTGGATGGCATTAGTGGGTGAACATTTCATTGCGCCTAGGATAGTGCGGAGGCATTTGGCTTGGATTCTGGATAGTTTATCTAGGGCAGATTTATTGCCAGGCTCTAATAGAAAAGATACATAATCAAAGTGGCTTCGGATTATGGAATTGTATAGCAACTTTTGGGAAAATGGATGGGAGCCCCACCATACTCCAGAAAGGGAACGGAGGATGTTTATATTTTTCTCACATTTAGTGGCTACATGATCGGAGTGGGGAACACCAGTTAACCTTGTATCTAAATAAAGCCCTAAGAATTTTACTGAAGTCTTCTGAGGGATGGGTTCGTTGTTACATCTCAGATGTATGTTGGGGATAGTTCTTTTTTGAGTAAAAACAACTGTGTTGCTTTTGGCTGCAGAAATTGATGCACCATTGTCAGTTAAATAGTCCTCAAGATACATTAGAGCAGAGTTCAGTAGCATTTCTGCTTCCTCAATCGTTTTGCAAGAAGCATATAGGGCCAAATCGTCAGCATATTGCAAAACCTGACAAAAAGGTGAAACTACATTTTCCAGGTCGTGTGTGTAAAGGGCATAGAGGGGGGGGCTGAGAACTGAGCCTTGTGGCAGCCCTTTCCATAAGATTCTAGATGTTGTATCTGCATTGTGATTTTTGACTTGTATTGTTCTCTCCATTAAAAAGCTGTTGATGAATAGTACCATCTTCGGCGAAATACTCAGCTGTAACAGCTTGGTTCTGAGCATCGGAAGTTGGACGTTGTCGTATGCCGATGCAACATCTAGAAATACAGCTACCACATAGTTCTTGTTTTTTAGGCCAATACGTATATCAGTGGTGAGGATACTAAGACTGTCTGCAGTGCTCATCCCTTTACGAAAGCCATACTGGGAGCCCGGAGTAGTCTACTATTTTCAACAAACCATTCCAATCTATTCTTAATGAGGATTTCAGTAATTTTTGCAGGTACACAGGATAGGGCAATAGGACGATAGGAATTAGGATCGGAGGGAATTTTACCTGGTTTGAGGATAGGAACAATGATTTGGGTTTTCCAAGAATCAGGTATAGTACCTAATTCATAGAAATGATTAATTAGGGAAAGGAAGTATCGCTTGAAGTTTTCACTGGTTCTGGTTATAAACGAGTAAGGGATGCCATCAACTCCAGGGGAGGAGTCATGCAGTCCATCCAGGGCTAGCTGTATTTCTTCCCATGTAAAAGGTGGATTGAAATGGGAGGAATTATTGGTTAGGTTGTAGGGAGTTGGGGCAGTAGTTGGATTAGGATTCTCAGGGACAAAGGGGGGAGCCAATTTGTCGGCGAAGTCTTCTAACCAGGAGGTGGGATCATTGGATGTTGGGTTGGGAGCATTTTGTGAACCCCTAAAACGACGAATCTGGTTCCAAGCAATAGAAGAGGGTGTTGATGGGGATAGGCTTTCACAGAATTTTAACCATCCTGACTTCTTTTTATTACATAGAGTTTTTCTGCATTTTGCCGCTGTTCTTTTGTATATTAAGAAGTTTTCAGAGGTCATGGAATTGTTGTAATTTTTTTCTGCATCTTTCCGCTCACGTACAGCTGTAGTACATTCAGGGTCCCACCAGGGAGGGGACAGGAGATTATTTCTAGGTTTTTTGATGGGAATGGATTCCTGGGCTGAGGCTAGAACAGTTTCTATCAATTTAGAGTAGCACACCATTGGGTTTTCTTCAGAAGGATTGGGTAAGGAGGGTATTATATGATCAAGATAAGCAGAATAGGATTCCCAATTGGCACCGGACAATCTGTACTTCGAATGAGGGGTAGGGGGAGGGGATCGGGAAACACGCAGTCCTAGACTAAGAAGGATGGGGAAGTGGTCACTTCCTCTAGTGAGAGGAAGTACCTGCCAGGATAGGGAGGGAAGTAAGACAGGGGAACAGAGTGTTAGGTCTACTGCAGATTTCGGGTTCTGGGAAGGAAGGACCCTTCGTGTAGGAGTGCCATCATTACCTATACACAAATTAGCCTCTTCAATTGCTTCAAACAGTAATCTGCCGAAGGTGTCACAATGATAGGAACCCCAGGCAGTGTGATGGGCATTGAAGTCTCCCATTATCACAATAGGCTGGGGGACGGAAGAAATCATCAGGAGGATATCTGGGATAAGGTGGGGAGCAGGGTGTGGAATATATAAGGATATAAAAGAGATATTGAAGACACGGACAGCCACAGAGTTTATTTCTGGACTATGGGGAGGTAGGGAGATTTGAGAGAAGGGCAAGGATAATTTGATAAATAAAGCACAGCCAGCTGAGCCATCCTGGCGGTCCTCACGGAGACACGAGAAACCCGGGACCCGATATCGGCGCCCCGGGACAAACCATGTCTCCGAAACAGCAACCAGGACCGGACTGTATTTTCTGATGAGATAGAGTAATTCAGGAACCTTCCTACGAAGGCTCCTGCTGTTCCACTGGATCATGGGGCATGAGTCCATGGTGGGATACAAGTGTTGAGAGGTGGGAGATCGATTGGGCAACGTTGGACGGTAGGGAATTGGGGGCTTGGGAGATCAGGTTAATGATGATGGAGAGGAGTTGGAGGAGAAGTTGATGAGTATCTGATGGTGGGGTAGAGTTCTCGGAAGTTTGGAGAGCATACCCTCTAGGAAGGGAAGATGGAACCTGAGCAACAATTGATTGGTGGGCAGCTCTGTCACATGTTTTTCCAAGAGGGGGTTTGGGTCGGGGCTTCTGGATTACGAATCTCTTGTGGGATGAGGTAGGTTTAAGGTAAGAGGAGGTGGAAGGAAGAATAGATTGAGGATCTAGTTCATTGGAAACAGTAGAATCCCTTGTAATTTGGCTATATGTTTTCGCTATTTTAGGCGTTTGAGCACTTGCATCTTGGTAAGATATTCCTTTTTGGGCCATTAGTGATTTGATGTTACGTTGACGGTCTTGTTCTGGGCATATCCTACTAGTGGAGAAGTGATGCGCAAGACAGTACAGGCATGTAGCCTGCGACTCCTGCACTTCACAAATCTCACCACTGTGGGGTTGAGTGCAACGGAAGCAACGAGGTTGGGAACGGCACTGTGATTTTATATGTCCAAACCGCAAACAGTTCATACACTGGATTGTAGGAAACTGGTAGGCTTCCACATCCAGTGATGAATAAAACGAGAAAACTTTGTCGGGCAGTTGTTGGCCTCTAAAGGTGAGGACCACAGTTTGTGTTGGTACCCAGCTAATTGTATTATCAGCTTTATTCTTTCTATTCAGTCTCCTTGCTTTTACAACATAAGAGGTCCCAGGTATTTGGAGAGAGGCTACAAACTCGTCCATAGACCAGTCTACAGGAACTCCCCTGACAATCCCCATGCGTGTTACGTTGAAGGTTGGAATGACTGCATCGTAATTGTTTGATTGTAAGATAGGGTTTTCGACAAATATATTAGCAGCAGAGGCGTTTTTAAACTGGATTGAAACTTTGTTTCGCCCTACTTTTTTAATTCCGTCGCGACATACATTCTGAATGTTATTAGTGCACACAAACTGTCCAAATTTGATAGGGCGCATGACTGTACCTGCGCCTGCGGTTGCGTCTGTATCAATTCGTGAAACATGAACTAGGTATGGACCGGTGTCCGTGTCTTCGTACTGTTTAATGCCCATTATAGTAAGCGAAGGGTGTTGGTATACTGACTGAATTGAAGCCGATGCCGATTCCTGACTAGTGATCAATTTTTTGGTAGTATTTCCATTAGGAATTTCTCTGTGCCTTTTTGTGGTGAAGCGGGTGGAATAAGGCATAGTGTCCATGTTATCAGGCGGATCAGGAGGCTCTGGGGGAACCCCAGAAGGGGAAATGGGATCCATTTCCCCTGTCTACTACTCACTACGTTAAAATATAGCACTCACCAGGTTAAATATACACAAAAAACACAGAAATATAACAAATACAACAAACACGTGTAGGGGTAATGGCCTCCACCGGGTTAGTCTCTGTAGGACTAGAGAGCACAGACTAAGTAGAGAGATCAACTTCAACTTCAACTTTTATCTTTGGCTTCTGTATGCAGCTTGACTGCCACTTCGCCAGCGTCTATGTATGGTTGCTGGTACACTCTTCCCAAGTTTGATCGGTATAGGCGCAGCGTTATATTGACATGGGCCGTTGGTCGGTGGACTTCACGTAGTTTTACTGGTTGTTAGTCTACTACTACTACTGAAAGGGACAAACACAAATATGACGTCACAACACAGATAGACATAGAGATAAATAAATTAATAAGGTATTTACACAAAATATATAGAATATAATAATATATGAATATATCTAATCATAACTTAATATTATTAACTTTGATAAATTTACTAAGTACATAAATAAAGGGAGTGTATACTAGGGGGAGGAGGTTGGAAAAGGATACAGGACGAGGGAGGTCATCTGGGATCAAGTCGTATAAGGAGCCACGATTTTTGATGCACTCAAAAAAGATATGATCTGTAGTACCTTCAGCTAGTCCGCATTCGCAAAGGGAATGGTCTTGTATTCTTATTTTAGCCAGGAACACTGGGGTACAAACAAAACCCAACCTTAGGCGGCAAGAGAGTTGAAGTAACACACTTATCAATTTTTTTAAATTTGAAAAACCAGGGTCTAGTTGGGATGGCAGGTTGGATTTGACCATAGAATTTACCTTTAGTGGTTTTGGACTTCTGCCACTCAGCATTCCACGAATCAAGGAGTTGGGGTTGGCATACAGCAGAAAGGTCATGGGCAAATACACTGAAGTGGTCTTTATTACCATGTAATGTAGCTTTTTTGGCATGGAAATCTGCATTTTCGTTACCAGGGATGCCTACATGGCCCGGTATCCAAGCTAGAACTATTTGGAGGCCAAGGTTAGAGGACTTGAAGAGTTCCTCTTTAATTTTGAGTATGACAGGAAATTTAGTTTTAGTTTTGAATTGGTTAGCCAAAATAGCTTGTAAACAACTTTTTGAGTCAGAAAGGATTAAGGTTTTGGGAATAGAATGGGATGTAACATACTGTATTGCCTCAAGTATATCAATTGCTTCGCCAGTGAATACAGACGCCAATGGAGGACACTTATAACTTAATACAATGCTATATCTTGGGATCCAGACAGATGCACCTACGTTTCCATTCTTACACAATTTAGAGGCATCAGTAAAAACAGAAAGCCAGTGACTCCAGTTGCTATCAATAATTTCAGAGAATGCCTTGCCAGGATCTGTTGTGTCTTTACTGATGCCTAAGTCTAATATTACAGATGGCTGATAGGTAATGGCATGGTAGGAAGTTGTGAACAGAGGATTAATAGGAAAGTTGACTGTCGGGAATGGGAGGAGTGAAAGTTTTACGAAGCTGCGAAGAATGCATGGCAGATTAGTTTGTGTTCTTATCTCTTGTGGTGAAGTAAGTCTGTGGAGTTCTATGAGTTTTGGTAATAAAGGGTGGTCTGTATTCTGAACTAGTTTATTATAAAATCGGTCTGCTAAAAATTGTCTTCGCAGGTATAGGGGGGGATCACCAGCTTCTATTTGAATAGCGTTAGTGGGTGAGGTTTTCATAGCCCCTAAAACGATGCGGAGGCATTTAGCTTGGATCGATGTCAGTTTACTTAAGGCAGATTTGTTACCAGGCTCGAGCAGGAATGCTCCATAGTCAAAGTGACTACGAATAATAGAATTGTATAATAGTTTTTGGGAAAATGGATGGGAGCCCCACCATACGCCAGAAAGAGAGCGGAGAATATTAATGTTTTTTTCGCATTTAGAAGCAACATACTCTGAATGGGCTACACCTGTTAGTTTGGTATCTAGCCATAGGCCTAAAAATTTTACACAGTTTTTTTGTGGAATTACTTCATTGTTGCATTTTAAAGTCAGACTTGGGATTGTTCTTTTATTAGTGAAAACTATTGCGTTACTTTTGGTGGGAGAGATAGATAGGCCAATGTCATTCAAATGATCTTCAAGATACAATAAGGCTAGGTTTAGGGAATTTGTAGCTTCCTCGATGGATTCACCAGAGTAGTAGAGGGCAATGTCGTCAGCATATTGTAAGATGTTACAGAAAGGGTTCACAGTTTGGTCTAAGTCAGCTGTGTATAGGCCATATAGAGGGGGACTTAGGACTGAACCTTGGGGGAGACCCTTCCAGACCTTTCTAGATATAGGCATATCCTGGTTTTTAATGAGGATGGTTCTTTCCATCAGAAAGCAGCTAATGAATTGTACCATCTTCTCCGAAACACTCAGCTGCAACAATTTGTTTCTGAGTTTTGGAAGCTGGACGTTATCATATGCTGATGCTATATCTAGAAAAACTGCTGCAACATACTGTTTCTTACTTTTAATTGCGATACGGATGTCGGTAGTTAGTATACTTAGGCTATCCATGGTGCTCATTCCTTTTCTAAAACCGAATTGTGATACTGGTAGTAAGCTGTTATTTTCTATATACCATTCCAATCTATTTTTGATAAGAACTTCAGTGATCTTAGCAGCTACGCAGGATAGGGCAATGGGACGACGGGAGTTGGGATCAGAAGGATGTTTACCAGGTTTAGGGATAGGAATTATCATTTGAGTTTTCCATGAATCTGGGATATAGCCCTGGTCAAAAAATATATTTACCAAATTCAGGAAGTAGCGTTTTGTAGGTTCATTAGATTTAGTGATGAAAGAGTAAGGGATACCATCTACTCCGGGGGCAGAGTCGGTCAATCCATCTAGAGCCAAACGCAGTTCTTCGTATGAGAAGGGGGCATCAAAATGAGTAGAGGTATGGGAATGTGTTGTGCTGGGGAGATGTGGATTCTGATGTACAAAAGCAGGCGCTAAGTTATCTGTAAATGCTTCTAACCAAGAACAAGGATCGTTGGTGGTGGGGTTATTTTCCCTGTAGGAGCCTCTGAACCTGCGGATTTGTTTCCATATGATGGTTGATGGAGTTGTTGGAGATAGGCTTTCGCAAAAGTTTAACCAACCCTGTTTTTTTTTAGACGCAAGTGTTTTCCTACATTTTGCAGCTGCTCGTTTATAGGTGAGGAAATTATCAGTGCTCATTTGTTTGTTGTAATTGGTTTCAGCAGATTTACGCTCATGAACTGCCCTTGTACATTCCGAATCCCACCAGGGAGGGGAGAGGAGATTATTTCTGGGCTTCTTCAGGGGTATGGACTCATCTGCAGAAGATATAATAGCAGCTACAAGTTCTTCATAGCAAACCAAGGGATTTTCTTCCATTGGGTTAGGAAGGGATGTCATTTTTTGTTCCAGGTATGTAGAATATGAGTCCCATTTAGCTCCAGTTAATCGATATTTTAAGAGAGGATTGGGAGGAGGGAGATGGGAAACCCTGAGACCTAGGCTGACTAAAATGGGGAAATGATCACTACCTCTGGTAAGAGGGAGGACCTGCCAAGATAGGGAGGGAAGCAGACCAGGAGAACAGAGAGTTAGATCCACTGCAGATTTAGGATTTTGAGTGGGTAGAACTCTACGAGTAGGAGTGCCGTCATTCCCTATGCACAAGTTGACTTCTTCCAGTGCTTCAAGCAGTAATCGACCAAATGAGTCACTGTGATAGGAACCCCAGGAAGTGTGGTGGGCATTGAAGTCTCCCATAACCACAACTGGAGAAGGGACAGAGGATATGATAAGAAGGATATCGGGTATAAGATGTGGGGAGGGGTGAGGGATGTAGAGGGATATGAAGGAAGAATTAAATGCTCGTACAGCTACGGCATTTATTTCAGGACTGTGTGGAGGAAGGGATATTTGGGAGAATGTTTGGGATAGTTTGACAAATAATGCACAGCCAGCAGTTCCATCTTGGCGGTCGCTCCGAAGACATGAAAATCCCGGGACTCGATATCGAACTCCAGGGAGAAACCACGTCTCCGAGACGGCCACCAAGATGGGGCTGTATTTGTTGATGAGGTGGAGGAGTTCAGGAAGCTTCCGACGGAGGCTCCTGCTGTTCCACTGGATTATTGGGCATAGATCCATGGTGGGCTATTAAGGTTGGGAGTTGGGAGATCATGTGGGCTACGTTGGACGGTAAGGAGTTGGGGTCTTGTGTTATCATATTCATAATAATTGTAAGGAGTTGGGTAAGGAGATCATGAGTGACTGGGGTAAGGTGATGGGACTGGGATTGAGCTTGCTCTAAGGGATATCCGTTAGGGATTGTGGAAGGACCCTGGGCAATGATGTTCTGATGGGCAATGCGGTCGTAGGATTTTCCAAGAGGAGCTCTTGGACGTGGGCTGTGGGAAATAGTCTTCCTGTAGGATTGTGATGAAGGGGAGGGGAGAGGTTGAGTGGCATTGGAGGGTGGGGGTTGTGAGGCTTGCATTTGGGCAACAGGTACGCTTCCAGCAACTTGGCTAAACCTTCTATTTACTTTAGCGGTTTGACTGCATGCTTCTTGGTACGAAATCCCATCTCTTGACATTTTCATTTTTATAGCTCGCTGTCTTTCTTGTTCTGGGCAGGATCTACTTGTGGAGAAGTGGCGCTCAGAGCAGTACAGGCATGAAGCCTCTGACTCTAGCACCGCGCAATTGTCTCCACTATGAGGTTGCGTACAACGAAAGCATCGAGGTTGAGAGCGGCACTGATTTTTAATGTGTCCAAATCTAAGGCAGTTGTTGCATTGGATGGTGGGGTACTGATATGCCTCTACGGTCAAAGATGAGTAGAACGAGAATATTCTGGTTGGCAGTTGTTGGGCTCTAAATGTGAGAACCACTGTCTGAGTAGGAACCCAATTTACTGTATTCTCGACTTTGTTTTTTCGATTTAGCCTCCTTGCTTTCAGGACGTAACTATTACCAGGGATTTGGATTGAGTTTACAAAGTCCTCCATGGACCATTCTACAGGGACACCCCTCACTAAACCCATTCGAGTGACATTATAAGTTGGGATCATCGCCTCGTATTTACCGATTTGCAGGATAGGGTTGATTAGGAATTTATTGGCGGCTGCAGCATTTCGGAATTCAATAGATATTTTGTTCCTGCCTACTTTTTTAACCCCATCTTGGCAGACATTATCAATTTTGTTTGTGTGCAGGAATTTTCCAAATTTCATTGGTCTAATCACCGTACCTAAGGTTGGGTCAGGTTCAGTTCTAGAAACATGCACTATAAACGGTCCAGCGTCGATGTTTTCATACTGTTGTATACCTATAATCGACATCGCCGGATGGACATATATTTGCTGAATAGACGCGGATGCTGACTCTGGGTTGGTAACAGACTTCTTTACGAGTGCGGATCGGTCTAGCTGAGATGGTAGATGCCTTTTCAAGAGGTTTGGAGTCATTGAATTTTCTGTATCCATTTCATTATTGGGATCGGGCGGATCAGGGGGTTTAGGCGACGGAGGAACATTCTCCATTGTCTCTGCCTTCTATTTGCTAATAAAATATATAAAACTTACCAATAAAATTCCAATAAATAGTACACAAATACAAGAAAAAAACAAACACGTGTAGAGGTTATAGCCACCACCGAGTTAGTCTCTAAGTAGAGAGATACTCGCTTGTAGAGAGTAGAGAGGTGCCAGACTGTCAGACTGCCAGGTGCCCCCGAATAACCAGAGAGTTTAAACCGGAAAGACGACATAAATAAGGACCACCACAATCCACAATGTGTTATAATCGTTTTTTAAAACTAGCTTTTTTGGTTATCTTTTTTTAACATGCATTTGTATTACCATTATCTGTATCTGGTATCTGTATACCATATTTATCTAAGATATTTATGAACAGCAAGCACAGAAGCACACACATGAAACACGACCTAAGATGAAAATAGAACTTTAGATATAAAATAAAATATCAAACTTCTTTGCTTTATTCAGTTGTCTATGGTCATGGTCTATGGAAGATTTAGTTAGCCGCCATATTTATTTTGAATGGTTTCGTTTCTTTCGTTTTCATTTTGACTACGTTGATGATTTTTGTTTATTTCATTTATAGCAATACGTTAGCGAACTTTTAAAGACAATTTAATAAGCTGTGTGCCGTTAGATTATGTGTATATGTGTGATTGAGAGCGACACAAGTGTATGGTAGATTGATTGATGAACATTTTGTAAAAGGTAAGTAACGCCTGCTCTTTGCATGCTCTATGTGGTAACTCCCGGCGTGGTTATAAATTTTAAATATTTTAGGGTTAATATTGCTCTCTAATCGGTGACAAGTTGTGTTTTATCCCTGTAATATGTTATTTACAAAAAAGCATCACGAGAGTTCTAATCAGCGTCGTTTGGGTCGTGATAACGAATTGGCGGGAAACTAAAGCTTGTTTGTGCTTGGGTTGATGTCTCTGACTCTAGTTGTAGTGTTGTTTGTTATTATTTTTTGTTTGTATTTCATGAGTAGTTTGGTTGATGATGTCTAATTCACTAATTTAAATAAGGAAATATAGTTGTTTAGCATGTCATGAAGCTCATTTATTTTGAATTTTATCAATAATATATAACATAAACAATTTAAAAAATTGAGCTAAGATTACCGGTAGGTAGTCAATTAGACCACCACAAAGGTTATATTAGCACAAATATTTGAATACTACTTAGCTACTAACCCACATTAAATGTTTTTAGTATTTCATGTTTGTTTGTTGAATAGAAATGACTGGAGGTGTGTTGGTGGCTGTAGACAGTCTAGGCCGTACGCAGCGGCGATATCCTCTGCAGCACGGTCTAGCCAAGCTTGGCCGTAACCCTAATAACGATATCCACATCAATAAATCAGACGTTGCACCTCACCACGCCACTGTCCTCGTTCATGACTCACAGGTGCAATACATTTTTTCCACAAATACATTTTCATAAGCATGTGTGTGTAGTCAAATTGTAAAGAGTAGTATGTGTATTTTGGGTGTGTGTCTGTAGTTTGACTCTTATGCAGAGTAAATCTATGGAAGTCCCATTCATTTATGTAACCAAGCTGAGCAAAGAGCAAAAACTAAATACCTACATCATCTCATCTTTGCATTTACACAACTTGAGTTCGATAGTGAAAAGAAATAATATTTTAATACTAATCTTCTTGGGAACAATTAGATTATTAGTCCACCGATAGTTAAGTCGGATTGTACAGCTAGTGGGATTGTGTTTGGGACTCAATCATTTTTTGCTTCATTATGTTGAAGATAGAAAGAATTACACAAATATATTTGGTACAAAATTAAGTGGCAAAACAACGCACTCAATATTAGGTATTGCGTTGTAATCATAGTTTTGGAACAAAATGTTTACACTGTATATGTACAAAAATGCATCACCTTGTTATAAAAACACCTAAGCCCCACAGATAAGAAAATAGTTACTAAGTCCAGTGCTGTGATGTATTAACTGTATGGTTACATTAAGACTCATTTATGGATATCTGAAGCAGGCTAATAAAACAATACTTAGTAAAGCTTGTATGATGGCGGCCAGATAGCTGAAATAATACTTATATAGTTTTAAATACCTACTTAATAGACATAGAAACACCCAGACACAGTGCAAACATTTGAATTCATCACACAAATATTTGCACTGGGTGGGAATCTAACCCACGACCTTCGGCATGTAGATTCTACGTACTACCCACTAAGCCACGAGGCCAGTCTGTGTGTCTTTCACTTAAAACTACTTGACAAATTGGGATAAAACTATAGTGAAATAGAATTATGCACATAATGAACATGTTACTTCAATAATTTCAGGATAGATCCCATAATAAAAAAGTTAGCCATTATGTTGTTTACATAATCCCTTCAGCTTAGTACAAGTGATTTGATGCATCATCCACAGAGGCTTTGCTATCCCACTGTTGGGTATTGGCCTCTCTCATACTTTGCCATCTGCCTCGGTCCTGTGCCCAATCAACCTGTCTTGTGTCCAGGTTCAACCTGCAATATTTACAATATCGTCGACCCATGTACTTGGTACAATACCCCTTATAAATTACTAGTAGTATCCCGTAGATCCTGTTATTTTATCAGGGTAAAATTAGCATGCTTTTATGTTATTTCATATTGAAATCTATCTCACCACAGTGGCGGAAGAAGCACGAGCCAGTTCACAAAACTATGGGAAAAGGCTATTGTCGCACCCAAACCCACTTGCAACTGCATTGCTGACGTTACCATACACTAAGCGGCTTAAAAGAAATGACATGTTGCTGTTGCCAATGGCTTGATGGCAACAATCCAAGAGCTATAAATATTGAGTAGTGGTCCTAATGGGGACCACACTAAATCCGCCTTCAGCACTCAACTCATCTGCTTATAGCACTGCTGATTGCAGATAAACCCGAAAAAAAAAAAAAAAAAAAAAATATATATATTGAAATCTATCCATGTATGTCATCAAATTTCAGCCAAATCCCTGTAGAAGATTTTTTAGTATTAGTAGGATCACAATACCTTAATTGTGCGGCTAGTCAATGTGGAATATATTGTGAACAGGCGGAGATCCGTTCGACTAGTGGTGCGGTGACACTGGTCAACAAACGCGCAGTGTCCCGAGCCCCACTGGTGGATGGAGACCTCATCTCCATCGGCGGACGTTTGCTGCGCTGGGAGCACACAGGTCAGTACTGCAGCTAGTCTAGCTAGCAATGTGACTTGAGCAGCTTGAGCTGCACCGGTAAAACTTTGTACTGATAGTTTTTTTAAGTACAGAGTTACGAGATGAGCAGAACATGTGCCTGATGGTAGACAATATAGCATAAACAGCCCACTAAATGTTCCCACTTCTGGGACTCGGGACCTTCTCTCGCAAGGAGATAGTCAAGGGCATAATCCACCATGCTGGCACAGTGCAGATTGGTAGATGACACATTACTTCGAAAGATTCGACGTACATGTCGGTTTCCTCACAATGTTTTCCTTCACCGTTTAAAGTTAGCGGCATTACGCACAGGACTTCGAAAAGACAGTGGTGCGCGTAGTTTTGAAACCAGGGAACTCCGGATGGGCAGTCGCCCGTTCTCCGGACTAGACCAGCCATAACAATATCCTTGACCATAATAGCACAGAGTCGTGCAACTATTGGAACATGAAGAGTGCAAATCTTTACCAAGGGCTGCAGTACGCTCGTCACCCAGAGATATAATATGATTTATCTTTATGCCCTGTAATTTCTATGAACACACTTCTATTAATTATATAAAAAAAAGATTGGCTTTGATGTCGCTTTTTCCAGAAAGAAGTGTAGTGGGAAAATGACGTTATTTCTTTATTATACATACTAATGAACATTGTTATGTGTGTGTGCAGACGAGGTGGTCAGTCCGAGCGTGAGGCGCGCAGCGCGGGAGCGGCGTCGGAGCGCGCCGGCCGCCGCGCTGCTCGCACTACAGATGGCGCACCGCGCCTCCATGCCTGGTGCGTACCAACTCTAAACCTCAAACTCAAACTCTACTCAATCCTGATGTTCAAATAAAAGTAAAGAATGTACTAATGGATAGTTTTCGAATATTTATTATTAAGCTTAAAAGGATATAATGACAATGGGTAAAGGGTCAGGGTTTTGATTGTTGTGGTACCGTTAGCCTAAATTAATTCAACTTAGCTTTTTTAAATCTATTTGGACTCCGATGGTGAGTCCAAAAAACCGAACTAAGAGTGGACTCAACATCTATATTCCCCCGGGATAACAATTAGGTAGCGAACGGTCAAACTAGAATACAATATACCACACCTCACAGCATCTAACATCCAAAATGGTTGTGGTGAGAATATAATATTTCCTTAGAATTTCCTCAGGGTTAGAGTCCAATATCATAATACTGCATCCAAGATTCATGAGTCTAGTAAAAGTAAATAGAAAAGTTATAAAAGTTAATAGTAAATGCGGTTATAGTAGATTTATTTATTTATTTTATTTATTGAATAATAGGCGAGCAGCATTAGCTGATATGCCTATATCTTAGTGTTGAAATAACAAATTATAGGTAATTGTCTGTTAAAATGATTTTGTCTTTAACTATCCATTTGTCCAATCTGTTCTTGAAAGAGTTTAATGACTTTGCTGAAATAACATCCTCAGGCAACCTGTTCCAGTTGTAAACCACTCTGTTGCTGAGGATGTGATGTGCAGTGTTTATCAGTGATGGTGCGTGGGACAACTGGGACTTATGACGCCGACTGTCTCTCTTATGCTCCTTTAATCTGTACAGGTTCTTTATGTGAGGGAGGTTATAAAATCCAATAAAAATATAAATATAATAAAATAGATCCAACCGTTTATTTTCTTTTTGACAGCACCAATAGAACGTAACTGCGTCATGTTACACAAAATCATCTTTGACAAATTGAGTCCATAAGTGCAGTAGTTTTTTTATAAATTACATAAAATAACAAACATTTTTAAAAATTTACGTTCTATGCGTGATGTTGATAGCCTTTTTTCGTGGGCTGTGAATTGGATTCTAGCGTCATGCTCGGGTATGATAAGAAATCTTCGGGACCATAGCCATTGGTCATCTAGAAATGCGTCGGCCAATGGGAAATGCTAAAAGGGCGTGGCCTGCCCATCATGGCATGGCCATCTAGAAATGCGTCAGCCAATGGAAAATGCTGGCGCATTTCTAGATGGCCATGCCATGATGACCAGGCCACACCCTCCGGTTACACCCGTGTAGTTTCCAAAGTAAGCTATCAAATTCTGAGTTATATCTGAGTTTTCACTTCTATCGGCAGTAGGGGAGGTAGGGGAGGGATGGGCACTTTTTCACTATTTATTGCATAAAAAATCAGATTTTATAGATAATCAACTCTTATTGCCAGTTTTTATTCGACCACACATTTGGCTAGATATAATTAAAGAGCTTTCTTTAAAATTTCAATCAGTCTCAACATTACGAGATATTTTATTAACTAAGTCAAAAGTGCCCAATGCTCCCTATGGTAGGGAGGCTTGGACATACCCTGTGGGAGGCTTGTGCACGGCCTATAAATCACTTTATATCCTTAATAGAATTCAAAAATTAGTTAACAAATAGACTTTTAGTAAACTAAATCAATAACAGAAACCAAAAATAAGAGTTAACAAACAAAAAACATCTTAAAACAGCATCTTAAATTATCTGAGATTGGGTATTTAACCCATAAAGGACTATCAAAAGAGCTACCACGTTTGGTTTTGTTGCGTGTCTTTGGTACTGGCAATTTAGTTTTGATGTCGTCTAAAAGGACACTAGCTATGTCATCTACTTCAGGAAGGCCAATTTACGTGCGTAAATTTGTTTTTATTTTTGATCCTTTTGATACCTCTTGTATGGCTCGTAATATTAAATCTTTAAGAATTACCGTCGCAAACCTTTCTTTTTGAATTTAAACGGCATCTTCCTGTAATTAAAAATAAACCAATAGTTAAAAATCCTCCTATACTAAACATAATACGAGGGAGCATTGGGCATGCCCAAACCACCCCATCGTCCAAATGCCCATTACTCCCTCTGTATACATTTTCGACATAGGTTACCGGTATTTTTTTGATTTATACATATTTAGGCTTGAATTTCTGTTTAACTTATAGACTAGTAAATATGGAATAGATAAATAATAAAAAAAACACATACCTTTTATTAGTTTTCTCTTTATTACGATCCGAAACCACAACAAAATATTTACTTTTACTAGGGCATAACCTTCAAACGTGTTTGTGTTTGACAACTGACAGAAATTACATATACGCTATGGATGAACAGTGTTGCCAGTCGGTAAAGAAAACTACCAAATCAAGAAAAAAATAAAATCTATGATCAAATCAGAATAAAAGGGGGGTGCCCATGTCTCCCAACTGCCCATCCCTCCCCTACCTCCCCTACCTATGACGGCCTTTTTTTTTTGTATTTCTTTCTTGTCAGATGTACTTTTTCTTGGTGTATTTGTTTATGTCTATTGTTATTGCCACAATAACCATGTTTTCATTTTCATATGTGTATAGTAATGAATGTGTGTGTTGTATGTGTCGCAGGGAGCGCGGGCGGGAAGCAGATAGCGGTGGTGCAGCCGCAGCGACGCGACGCGGCCGCCGCGCGACACACAGGTACCCACAACGAAACTAAATGGAAGTGAAACTACCAACGAAAATTGGTTTGAACTCGATCTGATGAGTAGTTTTTTTTAGTACGTCATAAATACAATATTATTAAAACTTCGATCAAAGTTACAACGAACTACAAGTACTATGTATATTATGTTACTTGCTGCAACGGAACCCTTCATGGGCGAGTCCAACTCGCACTTGGCCACTTTATTTTAGATCGTTGTAACTTTGATCGATGTTTTAATAATAATGTATTTATGACGTACTAAAAAAAAACTACTCACCAGATCGAGGTCAAACCAATTTTCGTTGGTAGTTTACATGGTAATGTACATCATATATTTTTTTTAAGTTTTTTCATTCTCTTATTTTAGAAGTTAGAGGGGGGGGGGGGACACATTTTACCACTTTGGAAGTGTCTCTCGCGCAAATTATTCAGTGTAGACAAAAACTATATTAGAAACCTCAACATCATTTTTGAAGACCTATCGATAGACCACACGTGTAGGTTTGATGAAAAAAAAATTTTGAGTTTCAGTTCTAAGTATGGGGGGCAACCCTAATTCTTCTTTTTTGTATTTTTTTTTGTAAAAATCTTAATGCGGTTTACAGAATACATCTACGTACCAAGTTTCAATAGTGTAGTTTCGGCAAAAAGTGGCTGTGACATACGGACGGACAGACAGACAGACGGACATGACGAATCTATAAGGGTTCCGTTTTTACGTTTTACGGAACCCTAAAAATACTTGTCCCATATATTTTCATATTCTACCTAACGGACTAATTAGAATAGTATTGTTTCGACCCAGTTATCCCAATTTATAAACAATGGTTTTTTAAAAACGAATGTCTATAACTACGAAAAATCTTTTTTTTTGGATTTCTTACTATCTACTTTTTTCATGAATATCGTAACTTTATAAGCTCTGAGAGAAACAGTTAACTATCCGTAGGTAGTAAAATATATAATAGGTTTGTAATTGACCACCATCTCGCATTATGTCAAGCGACTTTGCGGTCTACGACGGAGAGTGCTTACCAAGAAGAAACCGATTCACTCTCGACTCGAGATTGTAACTATCGCGAAAGTCCCACACAGGCAACGTATTCTACAGCCTAGACATTCTTATCAAAATACTGTGCCGTACGGCTAGTCCGATAAAAAAAGCATCATACAGATTATGGATATACCATGCAGATCAGCTGCACACTCGAAAATTTATCCAATAAACTTGCAACTCTGCGGCGATGTTCCACACACGAAAATAATACAATAATTCTTCGTAAAAAAAAAGATAAAATTAAATTTTGAGGCGATGTTCGAGACAAACGAAAATAACAATTCTCAAATTTCATTTCATTTCAAAAATTCTTAAGATTATTCAGACTTCAGACGATTTATCTTTACGCGAAACTATGAATTACGCGCGTATTCTCACCTCTCTTACCTCTCACCTTCAGTTATTTACTTTATTATTTTGCCGTATATCACTTGCACACAAATAAACATTTGGCGGAAAGATGGAGAGTGCTTATCTACAAGAAACTCATTCACTCTCGACTCGTGTCTACAAATCCAATATTTTAACTATCGTGGAAACCCTACTCAGGCACCACCGATTTCGGTTGGTGCGATCGAAAAACAAAACGATTGCACTAATAGAGTACTCGGAAGGTCGGACCCCTTTCACACAGGCAAGTGCGCTGCTCGAACATCTGAGCAGAAATGCAGGTGAAACACCCCGGGTGATAAGCGTGGATGCGATGGCAATCGAATACTCAAGAGCGCGAGTCGCAGACCGGCTGGGTTGCATTGAGGCCTCTAAACATCATGAGGTAGTCGTATATGAAGACAGGGGAGAAAATCTGAGCTTCCTCAGAGCCCCTTCACACGACCAAACACATGCAACTGACAGCTGGGGACATCCTGTTCCTAGTTCGACCATCCAAACCGGCTCCGAAAGAGCACAGCAGAGGGCAGCCACGGAAAAAGCCGCAGCCAATCAAAGCGGCAGCCGAGGCACCAACACGACCTTCGTGACTGCCTTCAATGCAGCAGCAAGGAGCATACTCCGAATCTCATCCCACTCATCACCCCCCTTGACGTCAAGGACCCCCAACGTAGCTTCACAGCAACAAACGAGCCGAACGAGAGCCGACATGGGACAGGTTGAACCGCCCCGCTATGTCATGGCTTCGGAGCCGCGGAGTCATGCACGTAACGCCTTCATCGAATTCCTAGCCACACTGAGAGCGACAAGACAAGTCAACCTCAAGACCTGCGAAAACATCATGCAGTCCTATAGGCTAGGAAGTGAAAGCCTCTTAAAGGCGAAACTCGAGGAGGCCGAAGCAGCCATTTACAATAATGTCACTTCCCGGGTCATCAAGGGAACCATGACAGGAAAGTATATGGCAGCTTACAGTGTAGAAAATGGCTTCGTGACACTGAACGAGAAAGAGACAGAGCGCGCGGGAATGCCAGTTTATGCGACACCACCAAACGACCCAATCGTAGTTACCGCCCGATGCACCAAGATTATGCTGGACGATAGGATCCTCGAGATGGCCAAAACCATCGAAGGGAACTCAAACGTCAAAGCGGGTTGGGAAAACTGGGAGGTACCGCGAATACAGTGGGTCAACGGAGTTCCAGGATGTGGAAAGACAGCATGGGTAATTAGACACTTTGATGTGGACAAAGACGCCATCATCACTACAACAACTGAGGCAGCAAAACATCTAAGAGAAAAGCTATCGCACCGTATCGGAAACCTGGTCAAAACCAGAGTGCGAACCATGGCTTCTGCTCTGGTAAATGGTTTCGGAAGAGAAAGTTTCAGTCGCCTCATGGTGGACGAAGCTCTCATGAACCATTTTGGAGCCATTGTGATGGCTTCAAGGCTGTCTGATGTTGATGAAATTGTCCTCATCGGAGACGTCAATCAGTTGCCTTATATCGACAGGGAAAATTTCTTCGAAATGAGATATCACCGCCCAAACCTGGTAACAAAGATCAGCCAGGAGTTGCTCTGCACACATCGCAATCCGATGGATGTCGCATATGCGCTGAGGGAAATATACTCAGTATGTACTCCTCAGCATCCCGTATAAAGTCCCTAGAGCAGAAAAGGTACAAGGGAGCGCAAATACCCAACACCCTACCAAACACACTCTTCTTAGTTCACCCTCAAGAGGAGAAAGAGACCCTGACAAACCAGGGTTATGGGTCAGGCACAGGGTCACGTATCCTCACCATCCATGAAGCTCAGGGACTGACATATGAGTCGGTAATCGCAATAAAAACAAAGGCAAACATGAAGCTGCACGAGAGCGTGCCCCATGCGGTTGTTGCAATCTCACGGCACACGGGGACCTTCACGTACTACGCTGACGACACCGACGACGCCATCGGTCGGTTCGTGCGGCGAGCGTTGGCTGCATCACCGAAGACCATCCGAGAGTTCAACCTACAGATGGCCATCAGGGACAGAAATGCAGCCGTAGTGGAGGCTCTCGGCCGGGAGGAGGCGGCTTAGGCAAATGGCAATAAGGCAAAGAATCGATGTCGAGTCGATTACTAGCGGAATCCCAACCGGTAGTGATCGGCTCAACAGACGAGCACTAACTAGTATTAGGTTTAAAATGTTCCCAACTCCCCCCTTATTTTCCTCTTCTTCTGATTATCCAAGAAATATGTAAAAATAAATAAGATTTTAAATGACAAAAGTCACGGATCCCGGAGTCTGTGGAGTAGCAATTTTAAATAAAAAAAAATGGCACGAACAGTCCGATAGAAAACATTTCAAGGTGTTACATTCTGCAGATCAGCTACACACTCCGAAAATAATAAATAATAATAAGCCTTTTATTATTCCATGATTCATTTTTACAATTCAAATGATTTAAATGACGTTAGTATTGTTAGTATGATTTAACTTATTTTATGTTAGTTGTGTTAAGTATCATGGATCCCTCTTTGGGTGAGGGCCTCTACACCCTACACACTCCGAAAAAGAACAGTAAAAAAACCGACAACCTTACAACTATGCGAGCCAATATTCAAGAATATACAACAAAATTTAAAATGTTTCAGACTTAAAACTATGAATTACGCTCTCTATGAATTACCGTCTCACCTTCAGTTACTAATTTTTTCACCTATCTGATGTCACTTGCACACGAATAAACACGTGACGCGTACCCACATGCACGCTGCACCGTCGCGTCGCGTGAATCAGCGCGCGCGCAGGTTTCAGGCGTGCATCGTCTAGAACTCTATCATACAGTTATTTATGCTAATTTAATTCCACTTGACGGCTCGTAGCCGCGCATTCGGTGCAAACTGCCGCCGAACGAGTGCTGCTAACGTTTTTACAGACAAATAATTCTGCGATAGTTGAATAGACATTATATGCGGTAACGTACTTAATTTTCTTGTTATTTTGGCCTTTTGTTGGTATTATTGGTGGTGGCGGACGTATTTTCACATAACATTCTTTAACCCAAAATTTAGCAAGCTTATTGCGGCCTGCGAGCCGATGTTTACGTGCACAGCACTATCTAGCCTTAAACTAAGTAAAACTTATGGCGGTTAGTTAGCTCACATAACACGTAAATATAATTGTATATACATACTTATGATAAACTAGCGGCCCATTCCGGCTGCGCTCGGATATTGTCATTTAAAGACTATTAATCGAAATAAAAACTATCCTATCTCTCAAGTTGGACCAGACTGCTCACGGTGTGCCAATTTAATTTAAAATCGGTTAAGTAGTTTAGGAATCCATCGCGGACAAACATCGTGACAGGAGATTTATATCTTATATATAAAATTCTCGTGTCACAGTGTTTGTTTCCTTACTCCTCCGAAACGGCTTTACTGATTTTAACCAAATTTTATATGCATATTCTGTAGGTATGAGAATCGGCTACTAGCTATTTTTCATATCCCTAAGTGACAAGGGTTGTTCACTAAGGCAAAACAACGTTTGCGGGGTCAGCTAGTATATTAAGATAAGATAGATAGACCAGACCCACGCTTCTACCGCCTAACTAAATCGGCTATCGCTTTGCTAATGCTGTCTCCATCATTTCAAGCGAAAAGAAAAGAGAGAGAAACATCAAAGCGATGACATTTTTCGTTCGGCGGTAGACCCACCCAGACAGAAACAAACATCTGTATTTATCATTCAAATGCTGTTTTCCCAGGTGGAAATAGAACCCACCACCTACAGTCCAGGGCACGGACTCGCTTCTTACTGAGCCACGAGGCCAGTTTAATTGGAAATCTTAAAAGTTTATGTTTGTAATATTTCGAGCACGTGGTTATAATGCATTTATACATATTGTGTTTTAATTCTTTGTATTTACGACTCGTTGAAGAACAATAATATGAACTGTGCTAACTTTTTTTGCCGGCTATATTTTAATTGTTAGTGAAGGTTTCGATGTCTTTGTTTTAAACGTTGTATATTTATTTTGGCGCATTAGGGTTATCGTTTATACGATGCGCGCGCGCACCGCCACGAAAAACCGGCACCCTGAAGCCTGAAGTTCGCTAGTCAACGTTTTAGGAAACGTTGTAACTAACTTCGGGTTAATACTTGCGTTAAAGATAATATTCTACGGTTGTAGTTAAACTTCTTAGCACGAGGAATAAGGATAAGTGTTAACTTCTTGCGAGCGTACATAAGTACACAACATACTCGCTTTTATTGATAAGGGACCTATAGTCTTGTATGGCTTCTACTTTACACCAGCCTCTCTACCGCCTAAATTGGCTTTCGCTTTACTATTGCTGTCTCTATAATTTCAAGCGGAAAGAAAAGAGAGAGCAATATCAAAGCTAAGACAGTTCTAGTTAGGCGGCAGGTTTCAGTATATCGTGGGTGCTAATGCTAACTACTTTTCTGTCCTGGCCTGCTGTATAAAAACAGTAGGTAGTGCAGTTACTGAATAAGGTGAAGGTGAATCGTAGGTGCTGGCTGCTTTTCGGGCGTATAGTGAAATCGATCAAGGCTAGACTTTAGGTATAATACTGGTCAATGGCCTGACCGCCGGACACTAAACAAACATTGTAGATGTGCCGGTTTCACCAAACATGTGATATTAAGTGTCTAGACCGCAGTGCACGGTCGACCTCCAATGGAATACTGTTTTTTTCGCGATTTCCGAGCAGGTCCCGTCGTGATAGTTCAAATGATTATTACAGTGCAATATATTGATTACAGTATATTGCACTGTAATAATCAGTTTAATACTCGGCCCACATCATGTTCTTATTGCTGGGACTCGAAATTTTCTAGCCCAAGGAGAGATTTAGGGCCATAATTTACTACACTGCCCAAAATATTCACGAAAAATGTATCTCTCCCGAAACACGCCAGTTTCTTCACGATGTTTTCAGTCACTGTTAAAGCCCATAGTAATGACGAACTCGTACATTTGCATTTGGAAAAATACTCAGCGCCAGTCGAAACTATGACTCCTCATGAAATATTCGTGAATTTTTTATTGACTAATATTACTACATATTATGGGATATTTAATTGTGATAATAATCGTGATTAATTTAACCCGATATTTCGGTACAGTAACATAAAAAAAATATCAGTGTGCGTTTTAATGATATTTTCACGTAAAGATAAATCGCTATTAATCTCTCAGTTGTTTGAGAAATGCGTGCGCGCTGTGTTGTAACACAAATGCAATTCGCGGCCTTGGTCGCGCCGAGCGAATGTCAAGACTGGTCGTCGGCGAATGAATCATAACGTAGCGTCACGCTAATCTCTTCCGTATTTATTGGTTGCTATCAGGCCGTGGCTTCGTCTTTATAGGATGTACTAAGAAACTCTACGTTATTGGGGATAAAAAGTAGCCTCTGCCTATGATACCACCAGCAATAAAATCGTAACATATAAAAATTCAGTGTCGGAACGTTCGTTCCTAGTGAACCCGTTACCAAGTCAACCGATATTTATGAAAGTTTGCATTTATGTGTAATTTGGTCCAACTTGACAGATAGGATAATAAATAATTAATAGCTTAATTTCTCGATGCATTTTTTTTAACTTCCATAGGTTTACACTTGACCGCCATCTCGCTTGATGTTGACTAGCGATGCTGTGGTCTACGGTGGACCGTGTTTACCCAGAAAAAAAAAACGATTCTCGATTTGAAGTATCCAAGATTGTAACCAGCGGGAAATATCCACTCGGGCATCGCGTTAGCAGCTTATCACAAATGTAGAGTCAAATGTTCGAGTCTTTGGAACGTCAACCATGAAACGATGTCTCTTTTTCGAGCTACGGGCAGTCCGATAGCAAAAGGGGCAAAATGGAATCAGATCATGCAGATCAGTGGCACACTCTCCGAAATGTATCTGATAAAAAAAGGCGCGTCAGGGCGTCCTACGCTACGTTTGGCTATTCCCGATCACCACTCTAGGACGCGTCTACCCCAACGGTTATGGTGAGATATGACCGGCCCACTGCCACTTGAACTCGCTAATACGTTGACTTCGATAACTAAACGTTGTCGCTAACTTTGGTCCCCTGACGGATGACTTGGTTTCGTATACGATTCCTCAGAGAAACTCCAAAGCTCCAAACAACCCGTTCCAAATTGTTGCATTGCTTTAACATGTGGTAATAGCAATTAAATTAATCTGTAGACAATTTTGAAGTAAATTACCATACAACTTTCTGAGTTCAATTACCGATCGATTTCCGACCACTCATTCAATTTAAATATTCAAATATTATATTTGTAGTCTGCTAGCCAAATTTAATATGTTTAACGGAATACATACATTATATATTAAAACTACCTAAGTAGTAGTACCTAGTATGAATTTTACCGTTAACTTGCTGTTATTATCATGATTGACTATGAAAATATTATAGACAGATAATGAATGAAGTAAAATTACTTATATTCTGTGCAACAGTAGTTTTTAATTGTCCCTAAACCTGTCTGTTTCTGCGTGATTTGTATAGTAACAAATACCTAAATATATCAAAATGTTGATGATGATGGTGACTCTGGTTAGTTTATAATCTTTTTGTTGCGTTTACATACAAACAGTGTACACTTATCACGCCGGTAATGTCGTCTCTGTCACTCATCCGAGGGAAATAATGAGGGTTCTTCCTTGCCCCCTTGCCCCTTGTTTATTTACTTGTCGAGCGTCTTGGCTCAGATGGTCTAGCTAGTCTAGAAGCTAGATATCGCAGACCATACTCGGTCGCGCCGTAGACTTAGAGGGCAAAGCCCTAGCAAGCGGCCCTACCTCAGATCCGAGGAAACGCGCTTAACGTGCTCGATTCTGGAATGATTTCGTATTGTTACTAAGCCAGATAGAAGTATCAACCGAGTTTCGTTCCAAATCACTACAGTCTCCGCCAACGAACTTCTACACGCGACCATTGAAGAAGCGAGGCTTGCGCATAGAAATTTGCCCCCCGGCCGGGATTAGCCATCAGACAACAAGATACCACCGAGGTGAGTTGTTGTCCAACCAACCCGCACTGGGCCAGCGAGGTGGATTATGGCCTTAACTCTCTCCTTGCAAGAGAAGGCCCCGAGTCCCAGCAGTGGGAACGTTTAGTGGGCTGTTGATGATGTTGAGTTGTTGTCTAACGCCCATGATGTACCACGTGGAGTTTCTCGAGCCTTGCACCAAAAACTTTCATCCCTTAAACCCCTCCAAAGAACCGCATTTTTTTTTGCTTTTGGATAGTTTTGTACCAAATTTCATTCGTTTAATAAAAACGTAAAACAGACGGACTGATAAACAGAATAAAAAAAATGGCAGTCATAGGAACTGTCGATAGAAGTGAAAACTTGTAACTCAGAATCTGATAGCTCACTTTGGAAACTACGCGGGTGAAACCGGAGGGCGTGGCGTCCCGAGCTTACCCGAAGATTTATTTCATTCCCGAGCGTGATGCTTGAGATCAATTCACAGCCCACGAAAAATCTGTCTGGGGTGCGCCAAAATAAGTTTTCACTTCACAAAAAAAACATGGGTGTGTTGACGCCGTGTTTTGTTTGTTTTAGAGGGTAGTCCGGCTCGGTCGTCGCCGCTTTCCACGCGCCGCTCGTTCCTCGAGCCGAGCACCTCCCTGCCGGCGGACCGGCGCACGCGCAGCCCCAGCCTGCTGCAGGCCACCAAGGCCGAGCTATGGATCGAGTCGCGCAAGACCAGCCCGCGCCGGCGCGTGCACCCGGCGCCGCAGCCCGCGCCCGCCCGCAGGTCGCTGCCCACTAAGAAGACGACTCCTTTGCGCATGACCGTATTGAAGAAAGCGCAGAGCGCGTACAAGACGAAGGTTATTAAAATTGAGGCGCCGCAGAGAATTGGTAAGTTGTAGCATCTAGATTGGTGTTAAATATTTAAATAACTCGCTTCCTTTGTACTTTTTTTGTGCATTTGGGTCCAGTGATGCGCTGGACTAACGTAACTTGACCCATCTTACTTTACTCATCCCGTGGTGATCATTGAAACTAGTTGATTTTGTTTTTTGAAAAAAAGATTGCCAATTTTCTTCATACCACCAACCCAAGTTTATTATTTCAGCCCTAACACCTTCTGCTTTAGTTCAAAAGTAGGCAGGAGAGCTAGGCCAAATGTCATACATATGAAACCTAGGGGACGTAGATGAAGTATTTCTATTTGACAGGTTATTGCGCAATAGCGTCAATAAGTAGATAGGACATAATATGTGCTTATTGATGCTATTCATTTCAACCATATCACACCTCAATTCAACAGGCTAGAGGTATAATGTCAGTCATTCAACACTTCAATCTGTAATTTGAGTAGTACATAATTATATTCTATTATTGTTTTCAGATCACACGAAACAGGTGGCTATTATGTTAATGACTGGCCACACGCCCAAATCCAAACAAAGTATCACTCCCAAGAACAAGAAGTCTCCTTCTTACGTTGTGAAGAAACCCAGCCCAGTCCGCAAGACCCCTCGGGGAAAGAGTGGCGGGCTCACTCGCGGGTCCAAATCTACTGGTTCCCAAATTGGGGTAACGCCTTCAAGGGGCAGTGATTTTGTAAATCGCTCCGGCAATAGAAGAAGCAGCAAGAGACATACAACCGATCGGACGGTAAGTTTATTACAAATTGGCTTAATCACGGCGATTTTCCGCATTTTTTACATATTTATTCGGTATACCGTAAACTATATTAGCTTACTAATTTGAGTAATCACTGTAATACAACGGAGGTGTTATTCTAAAACCAAAATTTTTCCCGTTAGGTCTCGGTTCTGGAAATCACCGATTCGTCACAAAACTCGAGCGGTCGCGCCAGCTCGACTCCCGCTAAAAGAAGGAGTCCGAAGTCTCCCTCCCTACCGAGCCCCAAGAAATCCGCCCTGAAAGACAGCTCCAAGAAGACCCAACGGAAAACTGAATCTATTAAATTTGATCTGAGTAATCTGGAGAACCAGCGTGATAGTGAGATGGCCGGGACGGATACGACGCACTGTGAGAGTGACGAGGACATCACGTTGCGGTATTCCGAGTCGAGCGCGCATTCGCAGTCCCCGTCGCCGCGTCGACCGATACACTCTAGAAGCAGCCGGATGCTGGAACAAGTGGGATCACCCCTGACTCCGTCCTTGGCTTCTCCATCCAGGACCCTGACTTTAGACTCCCCGAGCGCCCGCCGCTCTCTCCGAGCCGGCGCCATGGTACAAAGAGTTCTAGACGCGTCCGACCGCACTAGATCCGACTTGAGCGTCAACACGATCGCATCCGATCGCACACGATCCGATATAACGTTCGATCCGGATCGCACTAGATCGGACTTGAGCGAAATGTTTGCAAATGATAGGACTAGGTCGCGGCCGAATTCGAGCGCCTCAGACAGAACTAGATCTGATTTGGGTACGACAGTATTGTCCGAGCGCACGGCGTCCAATCGGACTAGGTCGCGATTGAGCGCGAACGAAACCGCCTCCGATCGTACCAAATCCGATTTGAGCTCGAATACGGTCGCATCCGGCCGCAGATCGCGTTTAAGCGCGACTACGGTCGTATCGGACCGCTCCAGATCCAATCTAAGTACGACGACGTTATCCAATCGAAAGTCTCGTGTAAGCGGGAATGCGTCCGTCGGGTCCGCGTTCCGGACGCGCACGCTATCGCCCCGTCACAACCTCGAATCCTACTCCGTCGTGGATCTGATTTCTTTCGATTCTGAAGACGCGACGAAGTCGGTGTACAACTCGGCGGATTCCTCGAGTGTGAGCGAGTATGGGACGCCGGGCGCGGCGCGGCGGACGCGGTCCACGCTGGAGCCGGTGCTGCTGGGCTCCAGCACGCCGTTCGCGAGGGGACCGAGGAGCGCGCGCTCCCGGTCCGGCTCCGCCCGCCGCCCCCCCGCGCCCCCCCGCCGCTCCCACTCCCTCACCACCCCCGACAACGCGCCCCCCGCGCCCGCGCCCCGCCCCCCGCGCGCCTCCCGCAGCCGCTCCCGCATACACGACGACCTCTCCCTGTTAGACCTCACGGAGCCGGGGGACGCCTCCCCGCGCACCTCCAAGCGCAGCCGCACCAACGTCTCCGAGACGATCGACATATCCAACCTGGAGGTCGACAACACGGACGTCGGTCTGACGACCCCCGAGAACAGGCAGAGTCCGGAGGCGGAAGGCACGCCCGTGCTTAGCATCCGAAGCTTGTTGGACTCGAGCCGCGGCTCGGCCGCGTCCGGGAAGGAGCGCGTGTCGCCGCCGGCGCCGGCGCGCCGCGGCCGGCTCCGGCTGACCCGCGAGCCGGCCGGCAGCGAGGACGACGGCGCCTTCACCCCGACCAACGCGACCAAACCGAGCCCGGAGGCGGTCAAAAACAAACATTCGACTGCAAAGAAACCGCAGTCCAAACGCTCCATCATCGACGACCTCAACCGCTCCGACATCGTGAAGCAGTTATTCGACAGCCCCGTCAAGAGGAAGCTCACGTTGAGTATGAGCGAATTCTCGAGAAAGCGATTGTTCGACGACGACGAGGACGGGCAGCGGAAGCGCCCGACGCGGAGGACCGTCGCGACGGGCGCGAGCGCGCCGGCGCTCGTCGCCGACCACAGGACATCTGGCAGAGTGACCAAGAGGAAGTCGACGAAGAACGACTTAACCGACGTGAAAGGAGTGAAAGCGTTGTTCGCCAAACCACCAAAAGACGACATCCGCCGCGTCACGGGCGTCCGGAACCTATTCCAGAGCGCATCCCCCAAAAACGATCTGACCGACGTCCGCGGCGTCCGACAGTTATACCAACAAAGATCTCCCACCAACGATCTCAGAAACGTATCCGGCGTGAAACGACTACAGCGACAGTCGCCGAAAAACGATTTGACCGACGTCCGGGGCGTTCGCAGGATGTTCAAGGAGACGAGGCGAGAGGCGAGCTACCGTGACGTGAGCGGGATCGAGGAACTCTACCAGTCGCACGACAAGTCTGCCGATAGATCTGCAGAGTTGTTCGACGCTATGGTCGGCCGGCCGCCGATCCGGGCCGTGTATTCTAGAACGTTCACCGAGCAGGCGCGCCGTCCGAAGGCGCAGAACCGTTCGCTTCAGACGTCGTTCGACGGGAACAACGTGGAAGAGTGGCTGGAGAAGGAGCTACAACGTCACCTGCCTACCAAGGCGCCGGCCTCGCGTCGCGTCTCCGCGCTGCTCAAGAAACTGGTCACGGCAACCGTGGAAGGCACGGAACCCATCGTCGTTGGGAGGTTTGTAACGAATATTTTTATAAACTTGTACTCTGTTGTCTGTAATTAATAAAACAAAGAAATGAAGAATATAGATAGATAGAAAACTCTTGACTGTAGCACAAACAAAATGAAAATATACATAGAAATTCAGTCAGTTTGTTTTGAAAATAGCATCCATAATTCCATGTGTGTCAAAGATTTAACCATACGATTGATATTACATTTTCCATTTCAGGACGAGACATAGCTTAGTCAAATCGACGCCAATCCGCTCCGGTACTTCCTCTGCCAAGCAGTCTCCTGCTAGGAAGCAGTCTCTCACCAAACAGTTGTCAAGCAAGAAGTCTTCTAGCAAGCAGTCACTTAGCAAGCAGTCTTCTAGTGAAGAGTCCTTTAGCAAGTCTTCTAGCAAAAGATCCCTTAGCAAACAGTCTTCTAGCAAGGAGTCCCTTAGCAAGCAGCTTTCCAAAAATGACACCCTTAGCAAAGAGTCTCCTAGAAAACAGTCCCTTAACAGACAGTCTTCTAGAAATCAGTCCCTTAACAGGCAGTCTTCTGGAAACGATTCTCTTAGCAAACAGTCTCCTAGAAAGCAGTCTCTTAATAGACAGTCTTCCAGGAATCAATCATCCACCCAAGAATCTCCTAGAAAGCAGTCCCTTAACAGGCAGTCTTCTAGAAATCAGTCATCAAGCCAAGAGTCTCCTAAAAGGCAGTCTTCTAAAATTCAGACATCTAGCCCACAGTCTCCTAGAAAGCAATCGCTTAACAGGCAGTCTTCCAGGAATCAGTCACCCACCCAACAATCTCCCAGAGAGCAACCCCTTAACAGGCAGTCTTCCAGGAATCAGTCACCCACCCAACAATCTCCCAGAAAGCAATCCCTTAACAGGCAGTCTTCTAGGAAGCAGTCACCAAGCCCACAGTCTCGTAGGACCCAGTCTGTCGGCAACAAGTCCTCTCGCCAAGCCTCTAAGCCGCAGTCCCCTGGGAAGCAGGCCCCTAGCAAGCAGTCCCCGGTGGCGTCTCCTCGGCGACGGGCGTTGGTGCGCCAACGCGCCGTGCACTCGACGCCTCTTAAAGGAGGCCTCCAGCTAACCATGAACGCCTCCGAGTTGGGCCGCGTCTCTCCCATCGCCGCGTTGCGCGACCACAACGAGCCTGCCCGGGATTGCTTCGTTTCTTTGTAAGTATTGTTTTTTCCGACAGTTTTTTGCCTTTTCTTTGGTACCATAAATTTGTAATCCTTTGTTGTTGCTCCGTGTCCAATTCCTATTTACAAAGGATTATGTAGTTGACCTGTACTAAAACGAAAGAAGCGAGTCTACACATCATCATGAACAACTTTTACTATGCGGCCGAAGCCAACTAAAGGCTCTACAGATGCCAAGAGGGACGTCAAGTTATTGATAAGTGACGAATCTCTGGTTAGGTTAGAAAAAAACCTTGAACGTTGTCGCTCGCAAAAAATCGCTTGTCTCTCGGTATTTTATCGTATTCATTCTTGATTCTTCTCGCTCCCTTATGTGACTGAGGGTTTTGCTTAACACCAGACAATTTCGGGTTCAATGCTAGCCGCCTTATAATATACAGCAGCAGATAAAGTCAGCTGTTCCAATTTTTTTGTAGAAGGTAGTATTTTTTCCGTAAATTTTAACGTTGTTTCCATATAGATCACGGCCCTTTTCGTTTTGGTACAGATGATTTCCGTTCCTTTGTATAATCAGGGTCAATTATCGATATCTATCACTATGATGATTTCAGACTCATCCATATCGTCAATGTAATTTTTATATGTGACATCATTGAATTTACAGAAGTATCCACGAGGAGATGGCGGCTCCAGCAAAACCAAAGTCTCCACGACAACGAAAATTGCCCGAGAAAGCCGCTAAACAACAGAACAAATCCAAGCGAGTCTCAGAACAAAAGTCATTGCGAGAATCCGACATTTCACAAAAGAAATCACCGGAAAAGCCGACCGCTCGAGCTACTAGACACAACAAAGTCGCGGAGACTGCGGTTGCAAATACTAAAAAACGCCGGTCCTCATTGATCGTCACGAAAAAAGCTCCAGTGATGAGCCCCAAAGCACTAAAAACTACTAATGATAGCGTTAAAGAATCGCCTAAACCCAGATCGTCCAGAGCCGCTAAGGCAAAACTTACTATCCCTAAACCTTCCCCCAAATTGAAACCCCGGACACAAACAACTGCAAAATCTCTTCCCAAATCAGAAAAAGTCACAGAGCCACGCAAAGCTACCAGAAATAAACCTGAATCTCCTAAACCTTCACCAAAAGCTAAACGAACAACAGTAGCTAATAACGCTCGCGCTGCACAAAGTAAAAATGAACCTAAAGCTAAGACAAAACGAGCTAAAGCAGAAGATGTGATAGAACAGCCCGAACCAAAGAGGTCTCGTAGAAATGCTGCCGAGTCCAGAGTTGAAGAAACGTCGAAATCTCTTCAGGTTACTCAGACGCGTCGTGGAAAACCCGTAGCCGCTAATGCACAAATAGACAAAAATCAACCCAGTACTCGAGGCAAGAAGGTAGAAAATAAAACGGCTGTCCAAGTAGAAACAAAAGCGAAACGCAATGCTTCACAAGGTAGAAAAGTCCAAAGTAATACTGTGTTTGTGGTAGCGGAAAAAAGAACCACGGCACGTGGGAAGAAATCTCAGACTGAAACTATTGTCCAACCTGTTGTGAATGAAAAGAGACCCAATAGACGAGGTAACAGGGCTCAAAATCAAACAAGTAACCAATCTGCATCAGGGCATAACCTTAGCAGATCAATTCAAACTCAAACAAGTGTACAACCAGAGGAACCACTACCAAAGCGAGGCAGAAAAATACAACCTCAACCTTCACCTGTAAAAGAACCGAAAACAACGCGAGGCAAAACCGTGCAAGCATCAAAAACTGCAGCAGCAGTTGAAGAAAAGAGAACTGTCCGTGGCAAGAAGGTTGAAACAAAAACAGAGACAACGCAAAAACAATCTAACACTCGCGGTAAAAAAGTTGAGATCGATACAAATGTAGAGTTACCGCCTCGACGGGGCAGGAACGCCAAACCAGAGCAAAACGAACCTAAACCAGGTATCAATAAAGCTAAGAGTTCGAAAGCTGAAGAGCCGACGACGCGCGGTCGTAGAGCAAAACCTGACGTCACAGTTGCAGAACCGAAGACGAGCAAACGTAAAGCTGCCTCGAACGAAGATGCACTCGCGGTTGTACCTCCGAAAAAAGGCAAAACTGCTGTCGTCAAGCAAAAAGAAAACGTACCAAAAGGCAATAAAGTAGAAGATAAAAAACAAGAAGCATCGAAGCCTGCAAGAGCGACGCGGACAAAGCCAGCAGAACCTGTTAAAGATGTTCCTAGAGGGAAAAAGGTATGTTTTTGTGCAATTATGTTAAATTTTTATCTGTTTTACTGCTCTACTTAACACTCTGGATGAAAGGGCATGGAATTCCCTTATCGTGAAGTTAGTTTTTTCAACAAACGTTAACAAGAAAAGTATGAGGTTTCTTAAAACACCACTCCGGGGCGACAAAACGACGTCAGCATCTTTGGTGATGTACCATCAGGTGGACAGTAGTAGGTATGCTTATTGTCTCATCATTTGAACAAAAGCAGAATAGCTTAGGATTGCGACTAAACTGTTCCCTGGAGTGGGAGAAAATGAACAAAGAATAAAGTTGATGATGATGGTGGACAGAATAATTCATTTTAATTAGATTATTTTAATTATCTACTTTCCAATTTTCGGTGCGAAAAATTTAATTTAATATTTTTACAGACTGCATCACCTAAGAAGAAAGTGGTAGAGGCAACCAAGGGAAAAAGAAATGTCACCATTAAACCTTCACCAGTCAAAAGTGAGTTTTTGCATTACTTTAAAAATGGACAATTAATTGTGTCTAAATTTATCTGGATATTTGTATGATTGGTGTACTTTACTGTAATACAACCATGTATCAAAACTAGAGTTACACTTTAATAGAGTAAGATCCCAGAGCTCCCAGACGTCACCTATTTTCTGATGAATGAAATGTGAATGTGGACGATTGAGCAGAGTTAGTAAGTACTAAGAACACATGCTTACTCGCTAACTTGCTTAGACGGCCAATTTTGAGATATGGGGTAATGAAGGTACATACAAACATTACTTACTTAAAAACAAGGTCCCAATACTCCCAGACACTTTCCGTCGGCCGTTTTGCTTAACAACTCCAAAATAATAATTTAACTTCACTTAAATTCTCATGCTCCATTTGTAAATATGTTCGTCAGACAACTATTTTAAAGCTTTAAGCTTTGTAAAATGCCTTTGTTAGGAGCAATTTTTTTAATTATCTGTCTTATCTTGTCCTATCTTATTTTATCTTGTCCTGTCACTACAGTTAGTATGAAAAAATAAAGGTGCTCTCGGAAAAATATATAAAGTTACCGGCTGTGTTCAATGCTATGACCTCACGGTTCAATCACGATCATGATACAATAAGACGATAGTAACGATTTAATCAACTCATATCATTTAACGATCAGATATGTTGAAGCCTATAAGCAATCGTATTATGGTAAAAATAAAAAATAATGGTATTTGTTCGTTTGACGCAGAAGGCAAGAAACCTGCTGCCGCCACGACGCCGGTCCGTGGCCGCCGCGCCGCCGCCGCCAAGCCGGCACCGACAGGTAAGCTGCGTCGACTGTGCTACTAAATATAGGATTACAGTGCCACCGACTTGTCTGTAAAACGGACGAAAGCGGAACTACTTTGGTACGGGGATTAAAGAGAACACAGAAGTTTGATAATTTTGTAATAGGTGGCAACACTTTTCGACCGTGGCGCTATCGCCATATTCTACAGATAAGTTGGTAGTGATGATTGTTGATGATGTACGTTCTACTGATGTATTGCAATAAGCTAGAAGATAGGCGTGGTGCTCATAATTACGAACCACTTTTAAAAAACACAGTTGTCATACCAGACAAGCTCTGGCCTCGACAAAGTGTATATCCTCAAACTAAGCAAAGCAAACCTTTAATACATAGAAACACCCAGACACAAGTCAAATATCTGTGTTCCACACAAAAATACTCAGCCAGAAAGGCAAGACTGGTTTACTCACCCTTTCTGCTCTTCAATATGTTTCAGCGAAAAGATCCCATCTAACATAGCTCAGAATAGAAGTATCGAATTGCGTGTTTCATGTCTTTTGAGTGCTCTTTTTACGTCTTTCCAGTGCCTACAAAGTCTGCACGGGGCCGCAGAAGATAACAAACAACGCACAAACCGTCTGCAGTACAAATCGTACATTACCTAAGGTAAATATTGTTTTTGAAGTGAAAACTTCTTTAGGCGTTCCATAGACAGATTTTTCGTGGGCTGTGAATTGTATTCTAGCGTCACGCTCGGGAATGATAAGAAATCTTCGGGTAAACTCATTGACACGCCCTCCGGTTTCATCCGCGTAGTTTTTTTTAATAAAGAGTGAAGGGCCGAGCAGGACACGTACCTGATGGTAAGCAACATGCCTGCCACATAACAGCACAGTGGCACGCAGCTATTGGAATATGAGAAGTCCAAATCATTACCTAGCACTGCACTGCACTCGTCACCCTGTTATATCTCTAAGCCCTGTAATTTCTCTGGAAACATTGCCCTTCAAACCGGAACACAGTAATGTTTGCAGATTACTGCTTGGCGGTTGAATAACTGGCAAAGGTGTGGTCCTTCCCCAGGCGGACTCTGCCAAGAGTCCTACCACTACTAAAACTAGTTTCCAAAGTAAGCTATCAAATTCTGAGTTATAAGTTTTAACTCCTATCGACAGTTTCTATGACTGCAATTTTTTTTTAAAGTTACACTTTTGCGCATTAGTGAAAAATGATGAGAGTATTTTTTTACAATGCGGCCGCACACCGTGACGAAAAACCGACACCCTAATGTAAGCTAGTTAACATTTTTAATACTTTTTAGGGTTCCGTAAAACGTAAAAACGGAACCCTTATAGATTCGTCATGTCTGTCTGTCTGTCTGTCCGTCCGTATGTCAGCCACTTTTTGCCGAAACTATGAGAACTACACTGTTGAAACTTGGTAAGTAGATGTATTCTGTGAACCGCATTAAGATTTTTACAAAAGTTTTTTTAAAAAACAAAAATTAGGGGTGCCCCCCATACTGAGAACTGAAGCTCAAAAATTTTTTTTTCATCAAACCTACACGTGTGGGGTGTCTATCGATAGGTCTTAAAAAATGATGTTGAGGTTTCTAATATAATTTTTGTCTACACTGAATAACTTGCGCGAGAGACGCTTCGAAAGTGGTAAAATGTGTCCCCCCCCCCCCTCTAACTTCTAAAGTAAGAGAATGAAAAATCTAAAAAAAATATATGATGTACATTACCATGAAAACTACCAACGAAAATTAGTTTGAACTCGATCTGATGAGTAGTTTTATTTTAGTACGTCATAAATACACTATTATTAAAACTTCGATCAAAGTTACAACAAACTACAAGAACTATGTGTACTATGTATATTATGTTACTTGCTGGAACGGAACCCTTCATGGGCGAGTCCAACTCGCACTTGGCTACTTTATTGCTTTGAAGATATTATCTGTTCTATGGTTGTGGTAAATGAACTTTCCCAGTGGACATCCTGTATGAAAGTATGAATATTATTTAATCTAAATCTCGGAAATGGCTGCAACGATTTTCATGAAATTTAGTATTCGGTTTCGAAGGCGATAAATCTATGTAGAATCATTTTTAGAAAACATTGGTTTATCCGTTTTAAACTGCGTAAAGCTTGATCATCCAGTATGTTATACTTAAAATGGTGACCTGATACTACTATTTAAACAAACATACTTTGTAAACGTGATATAAATAGAAAAAAAATGTATGGAACAGATGATCATAATATATGATACAAAAAAAAAAGAATATAGTTTTATCACTAAGCAATTAAAAAAAAATGAAAGTAGGTAGTTTTAATAAATGTATTCTTTGATATTGTTTCAGGTAAATAAAAACCATATGTTTTGGTAATCCGGTGCTCAATTTTCACCTGTTCTCATGGCAATAACGTGAAGTCAACTTTAATGTTTTATTTCGTTATACCGGTAGCAGGCAGCTTTCTACATTATATTTCGGCTTTGTTGTGACCCAACCATCTGAAGTTGTTTCTCGGTATATCGGCGCTTGTATACACGGTGCTTTAGATGTAAAGTGATAGAATTGCCTCTTGTAAGCAGCCCAGTAATTCAACTGACAAATACTTGAAACTGTGTATTTTACAAGGTGTCACAAGAAGATACAGTAATAGTTAGTAGTAATCCCTGTCAAGAATTGCTTATTACATGAAACCAATATAACAAAAATCGACCTAGGGATTCCTTTATTCAATATTGATTGTGTGGCAAACGTTTTTTGATGATAGTTTATCAGTCTGGTGAAACTAGGTCTTCTTACAGATGTTAAGGTGGGTACATAATATTTGTCTCACTGGTCACACCCGTAGATGGTGTAGATTGATTTTAGGAAAGTTATGCTTTTTGTAGGCTAAAATTACTACCTTACATATTATTCAAACCTTTTTCTGACACCTTGTATTCTTTTATGTCTCAAATTATAAGTAAAGAATTATTATCAAATCCAGCAATTTAGTATAATCTCTAGTAGTTCTAGCTATATGCAGCTATTGATATAACTAAGTAAAACCAAGCTAATACTAAAAAAGTTTTGGTTATTTGTGAGTTGGTATAGTTGTTAGGTGAACTCCTAAAGTAAACCACACCGGAGACGACTTAGCAACCTCAAGCTATGAATAGATATAATTTTTCAGATATATGTATCAACGATGAAATCGTGAAGAGATCTTTCTAGATTGTTCTAAAGTCACTGTCAACTGGCATATTAGATAAACAAGAATGGTGGACTTGCGATCGGTCACTGCCCATGCGGTTGTTATATTAAATTACTTATCAGTGGACATACAACAAGCAAATTATTAATTATTTGATTTTTCTTTTATTTTTACATTTTAAAGGTATCAAAATGATTTTCCATTCATTAAGCTTCATCGTTTGTTAATGTTTTATGCCAGGTGAGGGTGAACGTAGTATAAGTACGTAGAGCTGTAGTAAATAAACCAACTTGTAGTTAGACCATGTTACAAGGATTGAAGTACAATTTTTGATATTGATAGATGATCTTTATATTTTCTACTTAGATTTTAAATGTTCCCAATCATGTAATAATTTTGTCGATTGAAGACTAAATAACGATTATAATTAATTATATTTTTTTTGGAATGTAATATTAGAATTTGTTGTATTTTAGTTTTATGTTAGTTTTATTAATGACGGTACGTTTTGATGTCCAACGTTATTCTTGACAATGTAGTCTTCAGTTCAATTTCTTTTGACTGGTGGTTAATTTACAATCCCCCTACATACATGTTTTGTTTGTTTTAATATGCATTGATAACAATGTTATAAACCTGATTTAATGATATTACATTTTTGTGTGCATAAAATATTAATTAATGAAAAACTAACATCAAATATCAACAGAGTGCATTATTATTTTTGCAGTATGTGTTTTTGTTCGGTACAACGAAACGTATCGCCTATCCTACTTTAATGTAATTTACCAAGATTTGGAGCTCGAAAACGCACAATAAATTAAGAATGACAATTTAACTTTTATACAAATATAGGGAACCTGACTAGAGTCAAAAGAGATAATAATTATTTGTTATACTGATGTTTTTATGAGAAAATGCCTTGCCATTATTTTCACATTGAACATAAGTTGGTGGTGGCAAATTTAAATAGTAAATCGATTTTTATTGTGATGGTAAATGTAGAGAAAGAGAGACAGAAAAGTATCATGTTGACTGGTGGGAAAACACTTTTTAGGTTTCAAGGGGATTCCTAATCAAAATAATTTTGTTATATGAATTTCTTAAAATTAGCACTATAGTGAAATGTCTGCTTCTCAAACTAAACACTGGCAAAATGTGCACTTCGCAAAATGAGCACTAAAAATGTGCCCTTCTCAAAATAAGCACAAAAATGCGCACTTCTTAAAAATAGCACTAGTAACATTATTAGTAAAATGTGCACTTCTCAAAAACGATCCCTATAGCAAAATGTACACTTCGCAAAAATTAACACTATGCTAAAATATGCACTTCTCAAAATTAACACTATCGCAAAATGGGCAACCTCTCGAAATGAACAACGTTTCAGTATTAAAATTAACGTGGTTGTTACACATATTGATTATGTAAACGGGTAACTCACGTGTAATAAGGTCGGTCACTCCGACTCGGCTCGGAAAAGGCCGCCGGACGCGGCCAAAACTCGAGTCGGATTGACCGACCTTATTACACGTGAGTTACCCGTTTACCTAATCAATATGAACAACGTTTCATCAACAGTTGTATATTTTCCTCTACATATATATTATATACTTCCTAAAACGTCACTCGAAATATGAAATAAGCTGTATAAGGGCTCCCACAGAAAACTGCGATGCGATGCGATGCGACGCCGCATCGGAGGAACTTGCGATGGCGAATTGCTCCGATGCGGCGTCGCATCGCATCGCAGTTTTGTGTGGGAGCCCTACGTCCACCTCTTACTTTCTGAAGGCGGGTAACGCTTGCACCATGAGGTTATTGCACCATGGACTGCCACCACTGATCAATGTTTTAGTATTGTTTTTCCCAAAGATATTGTGACTAGTGGTTTTAATCACGATTTTAACTTCTTGCATTTTTGTTATGTGCGTCGTCGTCGCGTGACGTGAATACGATTTGATGGCGTTTTTTTTATTGACAGTTATTTCAATGCTACCAGAAAAACCCTATAATCTTGGACATAAAGTAGAAAATAATATTAACCGTTATACAAACGGATTTCAATACCAATAATAATACAAAATAAAAATTATATTTTCGACTTTATTTCCAGGTATACGGTTTTCATTTCAATAACATTGACGACACTAACGATCTGTGCTAACTTCCGAAAAGCACATTAATTTTATTTGATTTATTTAATAGATTATGATTATAATTTTAGATTATGTATTATGATTGATTATGCATTAAAATTCTTTCATTTCAAATAATTATTTTATTAAGTGTCCTTTATTTTTATTCGTACGATACTTGTGACAGTTGCCTCTACCAACAGCCTAGCCAATTATGGGCTAACACAGAAAGAGCGTTAATAATACTTCTTAAAAAAATTGGTAGTCTGTAAATTTGGTTTACGGACTATAGTTAAGGTGACGTCATTACAAAACATTGAAGAAATGATTGCATACAATAGAAGCGAGTGGAAAAACAAGAACAAAATTATCCCAAGAATAAATTTTGATTTACCCCGACTACCTTGGATTTGTATGTGTACAACATTCTACTAGTCAAGCTCTTTCATTTGATGCTTACATTGAGGGAGTAGTGAAAAATGAAATGTATTTCGCCATTTTGTGATGGCGGCCATCTTGGATTTGAAATTTGTCATAGTGCAAAGTATTCTACTAGTCAAGCCCTTTTATTTGATACCCATATTGAGGTAGTAGTGAAAAAGTAATGTAATTCGCCATTTTGTGGAGACGGCCATCTTTAATCGATATTAACACCAAACATAGCTAAGAGCCACCGCACAAAATTAACCTTCAAATAAAAAAAGCTGCATCGAAATCGGCCCATCCGTTTGAGCTCTACGGTGTCATAGACACACATACAGACAGACAGACTGCCCATCTGTCATCGACGTCAAACTTATAACACCTTTTTTTGGTTGGGGCTAAAAATAGATGCAGCGTAAGCTTACAATTAGCGTTACGGGACAAGGAGCGTTATGGGACACTTTTTCGTACATGCAGCCTCATCGTTGCGTTCATCGATTTATTAGTAGACGTTGTCACGTCAAAAATAACTACCTTTCTTAAAATCAAGTGTCTCGGAAACTAATTAATTATGTTGAGTAATAAAATATTGGACTTTTTCATTATGTACATTTTATTGCATACAAATATGAATTATAATAATTACAATAATAATTTACACACATTTTAAACAAATTACGTAACATCTCTTTTTTCTACGACTTATCATTCTCTATTATAGCATACAAAGAAAAATAAACATACATATTCCGGAATGTCTAGCATTTAGAATACTTGAAGGCAGAAATTGAAATTAACGCTTATACGCTAGTATGATGGATTATGAATTTGATGGTCGGAGTGCGTCATTGGACTAATAAAAGTTCAGTTAAGTGAAAAGTTAGCGTATGTGTTAATCCAGGTAATGCATTTTGTAGCAAACCGCAGCACATCCCTACCTCAACGCATAGCAAACGGTACCACAACACTACCTAAACGGTCCACGCGCGGTTGTCCTCCCGCGCGGTATTCAGTTGAGATTAGAGCTTAAGTATCGACGCACGCTTCTCGGCTCATATACACACGCGCGCTTGCCCTGTTACGCGAACCCTAGCCTAGGTATAAGTTGATTCATGTAACTGTGAGTGAATAAATACCAGTGGAAAGTTTCTCGTGTTTCTTTATGTGACGGGACAGACCGTATCTCCCCTCATATCTGGCGCCCAACGAAAATTTTATAGGGCTGGCCACGTGTTCGTATAGCCACGTGTAGGTACCGTGAGGTTAACTTTTGAACATTAAATTCGAAAAGTGCAATCAAAGTGAGTGTGTGCGTTGAACCTTCCCATGGAGACTCGTAGCAGAAAGCGTCAAGACGAGATCGGCGAGGAGTCAGATCCGTTCCATTCTGCCGGTGAAACCGAAGACGGAACTACTCCAAACCCATGCCGTGGTCCGGCCACCGCTAACGCTGAAGTACCGCCCTTACGATCATCAACCCCGATGACGTCGGCGACGTTCTCAGAAGAAAGCGTGGCTGCGCTTATCTCCGCGATGCAGAAGTCGCATACGGAAACCCTGCAAACGTTAGTCAACTCCATGATGCGCAGCTCGCCGGCGTCCGACGTGGCGACCATGGCCAACTGCAAGGCTACATTCTCAGGATTGTCATCCGAGTCAGTGTCAGCGTTTATTGACGGCATTGAAGTTTATGCTGAATGCTGCCACGTCCCCGAGTCGAGCATACTAAAAGGACTGTCGATGTTACTCAGTCATAATGCCGCAACGTGGTGGCTCGGAATTAAAACCGAAATGAAGACCTGGGAAGAAGTAAAAGAAAACCTGCTCAGCACGTTCGGCGATCGCCGCCCACCACATAAAGTTTATCTGGATATATTTAATAATCCACAGAAAGGAGAAAATTCTGATATCTTTATATCAAAAATACGAGCAAACTTCTCGAAATTACCGAAAGGCGATCTATCCGACAATGCAATGTTAGATATCACATACGCACTTCTGAAGATAAATATAAAGGAAAAAATAAAAAGAAACGAGTTTAGTACATTTGCGGAACTATTGCAAAAAACAAGATTACTAGAAGACAGCGAAGAGGAACGGAGATGGGCCGCGCGCAAGGAAAGCTCCGCTCGCGCCGCTTCATTCAACCGCCAGCAAGCAGCACCGGCGTCGGCGCCACTACCGCAGGGCTCCGCGCGCAGCGCGCGGGAACCGCGCCGGCTCGCCGACGCGGCCGACGCGGCCGACGCCAACAGCGCGCCGCACCCCGTCCCCCCGGCGACGACTGCATCACCCACGACGTCAACCGAGTTCACTAATGGCAGGAAGTACCGACCACAGTGTTCCTACTGCAAACGATTCAACCATACCACAGAAAACTGTCGTAAGTTAAAATGCAATCGAGGTGAGTCAAATTTCCATAACTTTTCCGCGAAAACTTCGGAAAATCATAGTGAAGACAAAGAAAGTTTTTATAGTTTCGAATCTCCAAACTCGCGTAAACGTGGAAGTGTGTCTAATAACAAGTGTTACGATAATATGCCTAGTAAGTGTCCCATACCTAAAAGTAATCGTATTAAGAAATCGTCAAATAACTATTTGAACTCTTCGACGAACATTAATAATATTAGCCCCATACAAACTGCTAACTATTCTACTTGTGTTTGTGTGCCTACGGCGGGCGATGCGTGCGACCATTCGAAAAACCGTCCATTTCGTTGCCGTTGCCATGGTAGCGCTCGCCCAGAGGCCCCGTTTGGGGATTTCTGTGGCGCGCGCTCGCGGGAAATTTTGAAATCAACGGATTGTAACCTTTACCGTGACCCTGAGAACGGGGATGGTTCGCGCATCGTTTGCAATAACATTTGTAACTTGAGGTATCGAAATTGGATTCCGCATCGTGCCTCATGTACGTGTTCTCATAATAATGATGTTGTATATAATGATAACCGAGAAGTAACTTTTTGTAAACACGAAATCAATACATGTAGTCTGGAAAAGAGTTGTTCGAAAGTACTCGATAAAAATGAAAGGAAAGGTGACCGTTTCAATTTTGCACAGCAACTTGATCGTAGTCGGAGTGCTAGTGGTAATGATTGTTCACGGCAACCTGATTATAGTCAGGGAGC
Source organism: Ectropis crepuscularia (assembly GCA_963693475.1). Lineage (NCBI taxonomy): Eukaryota > Metazoa > Arthropoda > Insecta > Lepidoptera > Geometridae > Ectropis > Ectropis crepuscularia. The sequence goes on along the minus strand of OY856361.1, from coordinate 20,648,870 downwards.
CAGTGGTCTACATTGTTCACGGCAACCTGATTATAGTCAGGGAGCCAGTGGTCTACATTGTTCACGGCAACCTGATTATAGTCAGGGAGCCAGTGGTCTACATTGTTCACGGCAACCTGATTATAGTCAGGGAGCCAGTGGTCTACATTTTTCACGGCTGCCTGATTGTAGTCAGGGAGCCAGTGGTCTACATTTGTCACAGAAACCCGATTATGGTCGGAGAGTCAGTGGTACAAAATTCTCAAAGCTACCCGATTATAGTCAAGGAGCCTGTGGTGCAGCTAATGATGTTCAAGGGTTTTGTAATGCCGGTGAGTGCTTGGCGTTGGAGGACGATCGTGGGAGGCCATTGGTATGCCGCGAGGTGCGTCCGGTTTTTAAAATTAAAATTTCGGGTTTTAACGGTACGGCGTTAATTGACACGGGTGCTAAGCACTGTATTGCGGGTCATACGCTACATGCGCTTCTTTTGAAAAAAGGACAACCTCTCGTTTCCTCAACGCGTCAAATCTCTCCGATCAAAACTCGTCAAAACTCTCGTCAAAACTCGCCGATGGTCATGTACGGAACATGAAAGTGCTGACAACGGAATTATCAGTCACTCTAAGACACAAAGTCATTAAGATACCATTTTTGATTTTCCCCGATTCTGATAACAATGAAACACTTTTAGGTATTGATTTTATTACAGCCGCAGGTGTGGTTATCGATTTTCACAAGGAGGTTTGGTATTTTGGTGACAATAATGTCGATAAATTCAAACTACATTTTGAGCCTGTCTCTCGTCAAGTTACCTGCTCGTCTGCAAACGTTCTCCGTGACGACGAGGGTATGCACCTTAATCCGGCGGAGCGTGTTGCGCTCGCTGAAGTCCTCGTCAGAAACAGCAAGATCTTCGAAGCAGGGGGAGCCCCTACACCGTATGCCGAGCATTGCATTGACACAGGTAACCACTTACCAATAGCCGTGCCGCCGTACCGTCTCACCCCAGCGAAGAAAGAAATGATGCAGACAGAGATTAACAAAATGCTTGAGGAAGACGTCATTGAAGAGTGTGAGTCGGCTTGGTGTTCTCCTGCGCTGATGGTCCCAAAGAATGATGGTAAAATAAGGTTCTGCGTAGACTACAGACGACTCAACGCCATCACCAAGACAGACAATTATCCAATGCCACGCATTGACGAACTCCTGCAGTCGACAAAGAGAAACTGCTACATGAGTACGCTTGATCTCCGCTCCTCTTACTGGCAAATAAACGTCAGAAAGTCTGATAGAGATAAGACAGCGTTCATTTCTCCTCTTGGAACGTATCGATTTAAAAAGATGCCGTTTGGTCTCAAAAATGCGCCGGCGACATTTCAGCGTTTGATCGACCGACTCCGATCCTGCGCCGCTCTAAAGAATGTTACTATTCTAACATATTTAGATGATATTCTGATAATTTCTGAAGGGTACCAGCAACACTTGGAAGACCTGGAGGCGTTGTTCCAGCGTCTGGCAGAATTTAAGCTTCAGGTGAATCGCGATAAGTGTGCTTTTGCCCGCGAAAAAGTAAAGTACCTTGGACATATCATCACACAGGACGGGATCTCGACCGATCCACAAAAAGTAAGTGCTGTTGTAGAGATGAGAGAACCTGAAAATCTAAAGCATTTACGAACCTTCCTCCAAACATGTTCGTGGTTCAGGAAATTTATTCCAAATTTTTCAAAAATCGCCGAACCACTTACTCGATTAACGAAGAAAAACAAAACTTGGACATGGAGCCAAGAGCAAAGCCTAGCTTTTAACGAATTAAAACGTCTCCTTACGTCTGCACCAATCCTGATACAACCGGATTTTGATAGCCCGTTCATACTGAGGACTGACGCCAGTAATTACGCTTTAGGAGCAGTCCTTCTCCAAGGAGAAGGGAATGAGGAGCGACCTATTGAATATGCCAGTCGTCTGCTTAATGACGCAGAGCGCAATTATTCCACCACTGAACGTGAGGCGCTTGCCGTCATTTGGGCAGTCGAACGATTTCGGGCATATCTCGATGGACACCCGGTCATAATCGGAAGCGACCACCAACCCCTTCGTTGGCTGCTTTCATTGAAATCACCAACAGGTAGGTTGGTCCGTTGGGCCCTCAAGTTACAATCCTTTGATGTCAAATTCGAATATACGCCGGGGAAAGCCAACGTTGTAGCAGATACACTGAGCAGACCAATATGTTCTACGGAAACACGTGACAGTTGCGGTGTTTGTTCTGTTATATGTGATCTGCCAACGAAATCGCCTAAACAAATTCGTCAGGAACAAACTGCTGACCCCGAGCTGGTAAAAATAATTTCCGATCTTGAAAGTAGAGATGAAGTTGCCTCACACAGATGGTATGAACGTGGATATATAATGAATCAAGGTGTTCTATATAGATATAATCCTGATTCAGATTGTGAGTCCTCTCAGCTAGTCGTTCCAGCTGATCAAATTACGAATATCCTCAAAGAACTTCACGATTCGCCTCTAGCAGGCCATCCCGGTATCGATCGCACTTATCAAAGGGTATCGCAAAATTATTATTTCATCGGGATGCGCCGATTAATTTCAGAATATGTAAAATCCTGCATTCACTGCCAAAGGTATAAGGCATCTAATGCTAAACCACCTGGACTCTTACAAACTCCAGTATTAAGTCAACGTAACGAAGTTCTTGCCATAGATCTTTTTGGACCGTTACCACCAGGAGACCAGGGGGAGCGTTGGGTGTTTCTCATTGAAGACACTGCCACAAGATGGGTAGAATTATTTGCCCTTAAGGATGCTACCGCGGTAGCTTGTGCTCGTGTCCTCATTGAATATTATTTTTTGCGTTTCGGCCTCCCACGCCGAATTATATCTGATAACGGAGTACAGTTCGTGTCTGCTGTCATGCGCCAATGCATGTCTGTTTTGGGGGTTAAGCAAAATTTTGTTCCACTGTACCATCCCCAAGCAAACCCAGCAGAACGTAAAAATAGGGATCTCAAAGCTATGTTGGCTTATCTCGTAGAAGAAGATCATACATCTTGGCCAAAGAAACTGCCTCTGGTGCGGTTTGCCCTGAACAGTTCCAAATGTCGAACGACAGGTACGTCACCAGCATATTTGTCTTTTGCCCGAGAAATGAGATGTCCAACAGAAGTAACTCACGATCTCCGTGCCATCCTCAATAAAGAAAATTTTAATGAACAAATTACTCCGTACCTTACAAATTTTGTCCACTCCCTCTCGGCAATACGAGAACGTGCTGAAATTGAGCAAGACAAGACGAAAAACTATGCCGATAAATCTCGCCGCCCTGTGTTAACTTACCAGGCGGGCGATTTGGTACTACTCAAATCTCACGTGCTCAGTAACGCCCCAAAGAACGTCACAGCAAAATTTGTGCCTAAGCGTGATGGTCCATACCAAATTACGGGTAAGGTTAGCCCAACAACATATATTTTGTCACATGTAGATCGTCCTAACGAAATAGTAGGCAGATATCATATCCAGGACCTAACAAAATACAAAACTTGTGAAAATCGATCCACTCCTAGGCCAGTGATACCTAAACGTAAGAGAGGTAGACCGATGATAAATGATAAGGTGCTAGTCCATGAGCGAGGGCGCTCCCATGAACTAGAGGGGGAGGATGTAGCAAACCGCAGCACATCCCTACCTCAACGCATAGCAAACGGTACCACAACACTACCTAAACGGTCCACGCGCGGTTGTCCTCCCGCGCGGTATTCAGTTGAGATTAGAGCTTAAGTATCGACGCACGCTTCTCGGCTCATATACACACGCGCGCTTGCCCTGTTACGCGAACCCTAGCCTAGGTATAAGTTGATTCATGTAACTGTGAGTGAATAAATACCAGTGGAAAGTTTCTCGTGTTTCTTTATGTGACGGGACAGACCGTATCTCCCCTCATAATTTAATTTTCTTTAAATTCATTCAGCCGTTACAGAGATACGTGGGAACAAACAAACACAAAAACGCCTTTTATTATTTAGTGAATTACACCAAGTCCTGTCAGCGTGTTTCTTTTTTATAGTTTAGACAGACTGGACGAGGAGGATATGTGCGTTATGTTAAGCATAACACCTGCCCATATCAGATAAAACAGTGTCGCAAAACCATTGGAATGTGAAGAGCCCAAATTATTACCTAGCACTGCATTAGCCTCCTCACCCAGAGGTTTAAGATGATTTATCCATAAGCACCATAAATCTCTGAAAACATTGGCCTTAAAACCGGAACACAGAACATTACTGCTTGATAGTGGAATAACAAGTAAAATCTATAGTAAACTAAATATATTTATAGTTTTTGATTGGGATAGCGAATCGAACATTTAGGGCATTGTTCGCGAGTGGAACTTTACAGGTTTTCGCTTGGTTAAGTCCTGTTGCCGTGTATTTTGATATACCTGAGGTTTTGGGCATTGTCGTCCGAATGTATGGCGGCAGGTGAGGATAATTAAGCCCTGTTAGTATGTACCTATCTTGACCGGGATAGCGAATAGAAGCGCAGGTTGAGGGCACTGTTCCTGAGTGGAACGAGACAGATGAGCTTGGTTAAGTCATGCTGACGAGTAGGTATCCTGATCGCGATAGCGGACAGAAGGTTTAGGGCACTGTGGTCTAAGAGGAACATGACAGATGACTACAGTTACGTTGTTGTTACGCTCTGTTGACGTGTATTTTGCTTGGGATAACGGAAGTTGCGTCCTGAGTGGAACGTGGCACCTGTCACATTATCTTGAGCGGGATAGTGAAGGTTTAGGGCTCTATTATCGAGTGGAAAGTGACAGATGAGTACAGTTACGTTCTGTTGGCGTGTGTCTTGATGGAGATAGCGAATGTTGAGAGCACTGTTTATGAGTGAAACGCGACAAGTGAGCATGGTTTAGTCCGGTAGCCGAGTTAGCCGGGTTTTTATGGGGGAAGCGAAGTTTAAGGGTGCTGTAGTGTAGTAGTTATGAGTAGAACGTGACAAACGAGCATGTTGTTGAGCCCTGTTGGGGTATATCTTGATCGGGATAGTCACGGGAAGGTTTAGGGCACCGTTTCTGAGTGCAATGTGACAGTTGAGCTTGGTTAGGTTCTGTTTGCATGTATGTTGATTGGGATAAAGAAGGGTGCCGAAGGTTTAGGGCATTTTTCCGAGAGGAACGTGACAGGCGAGCAGGGCACTATCTCCGAGTGGAACGTGTCAGACGAGCTTGGTTATATTCTGCTGGCGTGTACCTTGGTTTAGTGGATGCTAAGTGGAGGTTTGCACAGTCCCCACCGGCTAGGTCCTGGCGCGTATCTTGAGCGGCGTGGCGAGGCGGAACACCTGCGGCAGCAGCGGGCGCAGCGCGTGGAACAGGTCGGGCGGCGCGCGCGGCAGCGCCACCGTCAGCGTGCGCAGCTCCGCGCCGCCCAGCGCCGCCGTCTCCAGCACGAACCCCTTCACGCACTTCAGCACCAGCTCCGCGCGCCGCAGGCACCAGCCCACCGTCATCTCCTGCGACGAGAACACACCCGACGCGACGGACTTAGCTAACTCACAGAATAAATATTACTACAAGTACAGAGGGCTCACTTACCGAAAACAATTACATAAATAGCGACTCTTGCTGGGACACAACAAAGTTCCATTCAGTTCGCATTAGCGCTCAATACCTGTCGCGATTTTCAACTTAACATTAGCGCGGAGGGCTGTCGACATATCTAATAACAATATGCGCGGGAAACGTGTTGCGCGAGCGCTCAGCCGTGCGTCCGACAACTGGCACTTGTTCCCTGGGAGGAACGGTCTAGCTGTAGGCTAAAACCGCGCGACCATGAGCGAGTGATGATGCACTGGCTAAGTCCAAAGTCCTTAGTCGTAAACTACCAGCACATCACGGATCGCGGTTTTAACCCACGCAGGGCCATTTTTGGAAATTTTCAAGCAACTAAAAGTAGCCTATACGTTATTGGAAAGCAGTTTCTTACGGCAGACTTGGAGGAGACAGCGATTTTAGAACAAGAAATATTTTTTCATAACTGGTAATGAATAGAATACCACAGCCAAAGGATTTAGCAAAGTCATCTTCGACCACACCGTCGCTTACCATCAGGAGAGTTGGTGGTCTAGCGCGGAGCTATAAGCGATAAAAAAAAGTCCAAAGTCGAAGTACTTTATTCGTAAACTACCAGCACATCGCACATCGCAGTATTACCCACGCAGGGCCCGTTTTTGGAAATTTTCATGCAACTAAATGTAGCCTATGTGTTATTGGAAGGCAGTTTCTTAAGGCAGACTTGGAGGAGATATCGATTTTACTGCGACTGAACTGTAAAAAATATGAAACTAAAGCCGTAAGAAAAATATATCTAACAGAAGTGACGCGTAAAACTGCCTGTAATCAGTGTTGCCAACTTAATTTTTCAGAGGATTGTACCCGAAATAACAAAATTTTGAAGTGAAAACTTCTTTAATCGCGCCTAGACAGATATTTCGTGGGCTGTGAATTGGATTCTAGCATCACGCTCGGGTATGATAAGAAATCTTCGGGTAAACTCGGGACCATAGCCATTGGCCATCTAGAAATGCGTCAGCCAATGGCAAATGCTGAAAGGGCGTGGCCTGGGCATCATGGCATGGTCATCTAGAAATGCATCAGTCAATAGGAAATGCTGACGCATTTCTAGATGGCCATGCCATGATGCCCAGGCCACGCTCTTCGGTTACACCCGTGTAGTTTCCAAGGTAAGCTATCAAATTCTGAGTTATAAGTTTTAACTGCTATCGGCAGTTCCTATGACTGCCAATTTTTTTTATATTAAAACTTTATTTTTCTTTTCTAAACTCTACTTCAGGTAGGTCTCTGCAAAGAGTCCTACCACTACTGAATAAGCTAATCCAGGTTGTGGATGTTAGTGGTTAAATAGCCATTGTCTCAATAGTCTGTTACCTCTGTGAGCTCATGTCGCAGCAGCAGCGGCAGCGTGATGCTGCTGACGTCGTTGCAGCACGCCGCCTTCAGGATGTTGCGCAGACCCAGGATGGCCGGGTGACGGGACGTCATCTCTGGAACGACCGCCACGGCAACAGGTCAACGACAACACACCATGATGACCATTATTGTAACATTACATATTGATTACAATATGTAAATGTACATTTTACCACTATTTTCATCTCAAAACTAGCATCTATCCATAGAATTCTTAGATATTTACATACCAAAATTTTCATATCATTAATTCCCTTTTAATTGTGTTCATTCGATGGACAATAATTTTCTGATTATTGTGATATATTTCTTGTATCATATATCTTATTCTAAATCTACAATAATTACGTTTTTCCAAAAATTTAGTTTGTTTACATAATGTAAACATGTCAAAAAACTATTTGTCACTTAGCAATTTTACTCTTTTTCATAAGGTTGTATAGTTTTTAGAATTAATCCTCTTTGAATTGTCAATATTAAAATAAAGTTTATTTTCTCCAGATTCAAATCATCAAAAGTTTACTTTATGAATCTCATCGGCTGAGAAGGTCAGTGAGAAATCAGCTTCCAACAGAAGAACATTAACCTACAAAAGACTTCCAAGCGATCAAGATCAGTAATAAACCTTGAAAGGTCTAAACGGCTGAGAGCCACTATCGTTCAACGATCACATCCCTTGAAATAACTTGGAAGTACTTACACCCTGAAAAACTGTTGGAAGCAACTACCTCCACGAAGACTGCTGGCAGAGAAGCTCTACCGTGCTAGGTGGAGCTGGAAGCAACTACCTTCACGAAGACTGCTGACAGGGAGCTCTACCGTGCTGAGTGGAGCCCTTTTCGTTTGGAAGCAGCTACATCCACGGGGACTGCTGGCAAGAGATCTCTACCGTGCTAGGTGGAGCCCTCCTCGTGGACATCTGCGAGCCCAGACTGATCACAACTACATCCAGGAAACCTGTTGGGAAGCATTTACTCACTGGCCTTCAAGATAATTAATTTCGAAATTTTCTCATTTTAAGTTACGTTTTCTTTCTTTTTATCCTATTCAATCTTTATTTATTTCTTTAATATACTTGTTTTATAACTGTTTATCATTCCACCTTCATCTACCTCTCCCACCTAAACCTCTTAGGTTCACTAACGTGACATTTGGCGCCCAACCTTCAAAAACAACCCCCCCTCTCTTGCTTATTCTTTGATTCCTCAACCCTTGATTTCCTCAACCTTTACCCCCTTAACCTTTGATTCCTCAACCCCTGAATTTCTTCTAAATTCTAAAACATACACTAGTATATATACCTAATATTTTCTTTTCGGCACTCTTTGGATTAATAACTTCCCTCTTTTATCCTCTCCTCCCCTCATCTCCCTTCATCCTCATAATATCTCATCTAAACATTTCATCACTTGATCATTCATTTACTCTAATCACTATTGATCTAATATCTAGATAATTATTACTCTAACAATGGACAGAACCATTAAATTTGAGTACCTCAACAAATCCGAACTGGAATATGAGGTTAAGATTAGACTAGAGGAGCCAGTCTCTTCCATCTCTTTACTGCGCAAGCAAATTGCACAATTAAGTCAACAGTTTCCCTCTGAGGAAATTTTTAACTCACCTTATACTATCGAAGAGGATTTATGTCAAACTGAAATAACGCTGAATTATGTTGAATCAAAATTAAACAAACTAACAAAATCCGACTCGAGATTAATCAAATTTATTCAGACCTTTTTAAACCATTTACATTTTAGACTCGATCGGATCGACATTGACATAAATCCTACCTTCTTAGATACATTCAAAACACTTAAGGAAAAATATGACAGTTTAATCAATAAATTTAACTTATTTATTCTTCCAGACCCGATTCAACCTGAAATTGTATTGGCGGAGGTCGTTAACGCAGGTCGGTCGAACCCTCCACAGTTTTCTTCTGCGACTCAACAAGTCGCCCACTCACAGGTACCTCTTAATGATTCTGAACTCTTCAAAGATCTTAGACGTCACTCTTTCGATGGTAAATCTTGTCCAAGATCATTTTTACTTAAACTAGACGAATATTGTTTTTGTCGTAGAATTGATAGAAATTTATTAATTTCAAGAGCCTATGAAATTTTTACTGACAACGCGTTACACTGGTTTCGTTTTAAAATTGGTCAAAATCCAAATTTAACTTGGGACGATGTTTCTAATTCTCTCATTAAGGACTTTGGTGAACATGATTACGATTTCAAATTATTTGAAGCTATTAAAAATCGTACTCAAGGTTCGAACGAGAATATTATAATCTATATTTCAATAATGTCAGGTATGTTTTCTAGACTCTCTAGAAAATTATCCGAATCTGAAAAAGTAGAAATTTTATTGCGTAACATTAGACCCTGTTACTCTGTCTTTGTAGCATTAAAGGACATTTCCTCCATTGATTCTTTAATAGCTACTTGTCAAAACTATGAGAAATTTCTCGATAGAGACAAACAATTTAAAGAACCAGTTAATAGTTCTCTCATGCCTGAGTTTTCTTATAAAAATACTGCTTCAACTTCATATAGAAATTCGTCCCAAAACTATACGAAACAAGTAAACACCGTTTCTAAAAATACACAGTCTAATTCTATGACAAATTCTAATTTATTTTGTGTACGTTGTCGTACAACAAATCATAACTTAAAAACATGTAAAGAACCTCATTATACTGTATGTTTTAAATGCGGTCTGAAAGGATTTAGAACTCCTGATTGCCCTAAATGTTCTAAATCTAATTCAAAAAAACTAAACTATGACTTAAAAAGTAAATTTGATATTGATGACTGGAAAAATTGGTTAGAAACTATTAAAAAATTTTTCTCTTGTTACAAAATTTCTTCAACTCTTTACTCTAATGAAATCGATTTTAAACGACCTTTCATCAATATTAATATTAATAACTTATCTATTTCTGGGTTATTAGACTCGGGTAGTTCTATAACTATCTTGGGAAATAACTCTCATCTAGAAATAATTAAACTCGGTTACAAACTTTTTAAGTCAGATTTTATTACCGTCTCTACAGCTAATAACGAAAAAGTCAATTCTTTGGGTTACTTTGACTTACCTATACAGTTTAATAACCAAACACATTGTATCAGGACCCATGTTTTTCCTGAGATTTCACCATCTTTAATTCTAGGAATCGATTTTTGGCAAAAATTTAATCTTTTACCAAAAGTTCTTTCCTCTTTGATTAAATCTGAACATAATTGCCAATCTATCTCAGAAAATAAATTAGTGTTACCGTATGATAACTTATCGTCTAACCAGAAAATTATTGCGGACGACATTATTCAACGCTTCAAACTTATTTCTTTTGAAGAAAAAGGAGAACTGGGCTTGACTAATCTCATAACTCACAAAATTGACACTGGAGATGCTCTTCCTTTCAAACAGAGATGTTATCGATTATCTCCTGAAAAACAAAAAGCTTTAATTAACGAAGTTGACAAAATGCTACAATGGAAAGTGATTGAAAAAAGCGAAAGTCCTTGGCAATCTCCAGTAATCATCACTCCGAAGAAAAATGGCGAATGGCGTTTTTGCGTAGACAGCAGAAAACTCAATTCTATCACTCGTCGTGATGCTTATAACCTACCACTGATTAGTGAAATTTTGGATAACCTCAGAAATGCGAAATATCTATCTAGCATCGATATTGCTAAAGCATTTTGGGAAATTCCGCTAGATGTCGCTGATAGAGACAAGACTGCTTTTTATGTACCTGGAAGAGGTATGTTCAGGTTCACAGTTATGCCGTTCGGATTAACCAACTCGCCGGCAACTCAACAAAGGCTGATGGATATGTTATTCACTCCAGAGTTTGAAAACAAGGTATTTTGTTATTTAGATGATATAATTATAATTAGTGAAAACTTCGAAGAACATATCTCTCTGTTAGTGAAAGTTCACGAAAAATTATCTTTTGCTAACCTAACTATCAATTTTACAAAGACTCAATTTTTTAGAAAGGAACTCAAGTATCTTGGTTTCGTCGTGGATGAATTTGGTCTACGAGCTGATCCTGAAAAAATAAAATCAATTCTTGAATATCCTGTACCTACCAACAGAAAAGAAGTTCGAAGATTCATTGGCACTTGCAGTTGGTTCAGAAGATTTATTCCAAACTTCAGCACTATTGCATTTCCTCTTAATAGATTGACGTGCTCTGGGAAAAATGCACCTAAGTTTCTCTGGAATACGGATGCTGCTTTGGCTTTTCAAAAACTTAAAGAAGTTTTGGTTACAGCTCCTATTCTTGCCTGCCCAGATTTTAATCTTCCATTTTCAGTTCATTGTGACGCATCAAACTATGGTATTGGCGCAATGCTGACTCAACACCAAAATGATCAAGAAGTTGTGATTGCATACATGAGCAGAGCTCTTAACAAGCACCAACAAAACTATTCTACCACTGAACGTGAAACCCTTGCAGTTATTACGGCCCTGGAACATTGGCGTTGCTACTTAGACAACGGGATGCTATTCACTATTTACACAGATCATGCTGCTCTTAAGTGGTTTCAAAACTTATCAAATCCTTCGGGAAGACTTGCTAGATGGTCTCTCCGTTTATCCTGCTTCAATTTTATTTTGAAACATAAGAAGGGTAAAGATAATGTTGTTCCTGATCTTCTCTCTAGATCTACAAATCAAGATTCTGGAATTCAAGGAATCAATCCCATCTCTACAAGTAATCCTGTCGTCGATCGTGATCTAGAACACTACAACAAGATATTTCTCGCCTGTAACTCTAATCCCGATAGTTATCCTAATTATCATATTAGAGATAATAAACTCTTTCGTTGTATTCACTCTTCTAATGAAATTAATGAAGATTTCATTTGGAAAGAAGTTCCTCTACCAAGTGAAAGAGCTGCCATAATTATCAACAATCACAGTACTCCTCAAGAACCTCATCTTGGAATCTTCAAGACTTACAAGAAAATCTCTTTATTATATTATTGGCCTGGAATTTTTAAAGACATTACAAATTTCATTAATAAATGTGACACGTGTTTGTCTTATAAACATCCTAATCATTCTCCTTACGGACTTATGGGCAAACCAAAAATTTGCTCTAGACCATTTCAATCTATTTCTTTAGATTTAATGGGTCCTCTTCCAATGACTAGAAAACGTAATCAATATATACTGGTTATTAACTGTAACTTTACTAAATATACTTTAATTTTTCCAATTAAACGGGCTACCGCGTCTATTATTATTGACATTCTAGAAAACTGTGTATTTTTAGTCCACGGTACTCCTCAAACTATAATAATGGACAATGGCTCTCAGTTTCAATCTCATGAATTTAATAATTTTCTCAATAAATACAAGGTCCCTTTTATCTTTTATTCTCCTTTTTATCATCCACAGTGTAATCCCACTGAACGTTACAATAAAACTATTGTTACGGCTTTGGCTTCTTTAGTCGGTGACGATCATAGATCCTGGGATATCTTCCTGCCGAAGATTCAGTTCGCAATGAATTGTAATGTTAACCTAACAACTGGTTACTCTCCATCATTTTTAGTGTTTGGTAGAGAAATTATCCCTTGTGGATCTCTCTATACTCCAACTGAAAACATAGAAGAGTTAGTTTTCTTGCCTCGGGATATTTATGCATTGAATTCTGGTCTTCTCTCTTCTACCTTTGATAAAGTACATCTTGAACTTTTAAGAGCACATGCTAGAAATAGTGCTCATTATGACTTACGTCGTTCTGTTAAGGAATTTAATGTTGGTGATACTGTTTGGCGTAAGAATTATGTTCAAAGTAACGCTGCTACCTATTTTAGTGCTAAACTAGCTCCAAAATTTATAAAATCTAAAATCATAAATAAATTGTCCCCTTTAGTTTACATTTTAGAAGATGCTAACGGTATCACTGGCAAATGGCATATCAAAGATATAAAAGGATAAGCCATCGTCTCTTAATTTTTCTTTATTTTTTTATCATCCCTTTAACTTTTACTACATTTACTTACATTACATTTACTAACATTACATTAACCTACATTATTTTAATTACTCTTTAGTATTTTTCTAACGTATTTAAACGTTACCCAAGACTTAGTGGTCTTTTGTTTTTTTTTACTTTCTCAAGTTAATGAGCTCTAAACTCATTAACTCTTTAACCAATGAGTAACCAACTCTTGGAATTTGTATGAACACTAAACTCATACTCTTATCTTGAACCCTAACGTTCAAGATATCTTTTGAGCCCTACCGCTCATGTTAGCTTTTGAGCCCTTATGCTCACCCTTAATTACTTTTTTTTCCCTTATAAAGAGCGGATGATAACTCTATAAATAAGCCTAACTATCAAGCCCTATGTTCATCCCTTTTATCATCCTTATTTCTTCTATCCATAGAGCGGGTGATAACTCTTTAAATAAGCCGACTATTAGAGCGGTCGATGACTCTTTAAAAAAGCCTGCCATCGCCGAGAGTGTATGCTTTGAGTGTTCGTCATTGAATGTGAACTTACACCCAAACAGAATGGAAGTGATGAGTGAAAGACTTGAAAGGTTACGTGAATGAATTTGTTTGTGTGAAGGTAATACCTCTCTTAAACCCATTAGAAATTCTTACCAAATTTTACAGAAGCGTAAAATTTCCGCAGTCGTGGGGAATAATGTAACATTACATATTGATTACAATATGTAAATGTACATTTTACCACTATTTTCATCTCAAAACTAGCATCTATCCATAGAATTCTTAGATATTTACATACCAAAATTTTCATATCATTAATTCCCTTTTAATTGTGTTCATTCGATGGACAATAATTTTCTGATTATTGTGATATATTTCTTGTATCATATATCTTATTCTAAATCTACAATAATTACGTTTTTCCAAAAATTTAGTTTGTTTACATAATGTAAACATGTCAAAAAACTATTTGTCACTTAGCAATTTTACTCTTTTTCATAAGGTTGTATAGTTTTTAGAATTAATCCTCTTTGAATTGTCAATATTAAAATAAAGTTTATTTTCTCCAGATTCAAATCATCAAAAGTTTACTTTATGAATCTCATCGGCTGAGAAGGTCAGTGAGAAATCAGCTTCCAACAGAAGAACATTAACCTACAAAAGACTTCCAAGCGATCAAGATCAGTAATAAACCTTGAAAGGTCTAAACGGCTGAGAGCCACTATCGTTCAACGATCACATCCCTTGAAATAACTTGGAAGTACTTACACCCTGAAAAACTGTTGGAAGCAACTACCTCCACGAAGACTGCTGGCAGAGAAGCTCTACCGTGCTAGGTGGAGCTGGAAGCAACTACCTTCACGAAGACTGCTGACAGGGAGCTCTACCGTGCTGAGTGGAGCCCTTTTCGTTTGGAAGCAGCTACATCCACGGGGACTGCTGGCAAGAGATCTCTACCGTGCTAGGTGGAGCCCTCCTCGTGGACATCTGCGAGCCCAGACTGATCACAACTACATCCAGGAAACCTGTTGGGAAGCATTTACTCACTGGCCTTCAAGATAATTAATTTCGAAATTTTCTCATTTTAAGTTACGTTTTCTTTCTTTTTATCCTATTCAATCTTTATTTATTTCTTTAATATACTTGTTTTATAACTGTTTATCATTCCACCTTCATCTACCTCTCCCACCTAAACCTCATAGGTTCACTAACGTGACATTATATAACGGAATATTTCCAGAGTGGGTCTATATTCATCAACAGCCCACTAAATGTTCCCACAGCTGGGACTCGGGGCCTTCTCTCGCAAGGTGAGAGCCAAGGCCATAATCCACCACGCTGACCCAATGCGGGTTGGTGGATGACACATGACTTTGAAAGATTCTAGGTACATGTCGGTTTCCTCACGATGTTTACTTTCACAGTTTTAAGTTAGCGACATTACGCACATGACTTCGAAAAGACAGTGGTGCGGGTGGATTTGAACCCGGGGTCTCCGGATCAGCAGTCGAAAGACTCTAGGTTTTTTTTAAAAATAAACAGGGACGAGACGAGCAGGATATGTGCCTGATGGTAAGCAAAATGCCTGCCACATAACAGCACAGTGACACGCAGCTATTTGAATATGAAGAGTCCAAATCATTACCTAGCACTGCACTGCGCTCGTCACCCAAAGATCTAAGATGTTATATCTCTAAGCCCAGTAATTTCTCTGGAAACATTGCCCTTCAAACCGGAACACAATAATGTTTGCACATTACTGCTTGGCGGTAGAATAAGTGGCAAAGGTGTGGTACTTCCCCAGGCGGACTCTGTCAAGAGTCCTACCTCTACGAAATGTACATGTCCTCGCGATGTTTTCCTTCACAGTGTTAAGTTAGCGACATGACGCACATGACTTCGAAAAGACAGTGGTGCGCGTGGTTTTTAATCTCCGGTTTAAGTCGCCGTTCTCCCGACTAGACCAGCCGTAACTTACAATCAATGACAATCGAATGCGTTGGGAGCACTCCCCCCTAGAAACATGTCTGCTGTCCTCACCGGTCCTGTGCGACTCCACCATGAGGTGGAACACCAGGTGCACGTCGGGCAGGTTGCTGTGCCGCGTGAGGAACACGTCTCCCGCGGCCGCGCCCCGCGCCCCCCGCCGCGGGCCCGCCGGGGCTCCGCCCTCGCTCGCCGCCTCTTGCACGCGCTTCAAGTACCGCGCCTCCACCTGATACACAGATCTCACGTCAAAAACTATTTTAACTTAACAACACCACCTATCTCTACAAGAAATTTCTTTTTTAATTTCCTTCTGAACAACTTATATGGACCAAATCGAACTTGGGACTGTTGCTTGACGACTTTTCACGAGAACTAACAAACATAATATAGCCAATGTACCTATTCTTTGACGTATTCTTCGACGAACCAAGCCGCGAACGACTATAAGCGTATTCATGACTCCTAAAATCTCCCAAGTTTTGTTTTAAAATTACCAGACATAAAAATCTGCCAAACTACACACAGTTCACAAGCATAAACCCTCTGAACCAGGTTGCTTGACGTTGATGGTTACAACTCACTGGTTTCTTGATCCTGGTTGGTGTAGCAACGCACGGGTTCCTTGATCTTCGTTGGTATAGCAGCTCCCGTCCGTGGGCTGCTACAACTATTCCTTGATGTTACAACAATTCTTTGATCCTGGATGGTATCAACTCATCGCTTCCTTAATCCTGGTTGCACCAACTCACCGGTTTCTTAATCCTGGTTGCTCCAACCCACCGGTCCCTCGACCCTGGTCGCTCCAACTCACCGGTTCCTTGAACCTAGTTGCTCCAACTCACCGGTTCCTTGAACCTAGCTGCTCCAACTCACCGTGTCCTCGACCCTGGTTGACACAACTCACCGATACATCGATCCTGGTTGCTCCAACTCATTCGTTCCTTGAACTTAGTCGCTCCAACTCACCGGTTCCTTGATCCTAGCGGCGATGTTCTGCAGCTGTTGATCTACGTGCTCGAAGTGGTGGTCGGTGGTGGCGGCGGCGGCCGCGGCCAGCAGCGAGGTGGGGGGCGCGGGGCGCGAGGGGGGGGACTCCGTGGCCAGCACCACCGCGCACAGCTCGCTGGAGTACAGCCCTAGTGACGTCTGCAGCCGACGCCCGTCGTCGCCGCTGCAGAAACAACACATATAGACTCATCATCACCAACATCCCACTAAATGTTCCCACTGCTAGGACTCGGGGCCTTCTCTCGCAAGGAAAGAGTTAAGGTCATAATCTACCACGCTGGCCCAGTGTGGGTTGGTGGATGACACATGACTTCGAAATATTCTAGGTACATGTCGGTTTCCTAACGATGTTTTCCTCGAAAAGACAGTGGTGCGTGTGGGGTTTGAACCCTAGGTCTCCGGATCGGCAGGCGCCGTTCTCCCGACTAGACCAGCCGTAACTTAGACATAACATAGACTACAGGCCCGTGAACAAAATTTATGGATCAAATGAATCACCAGAATGAATGAGAGGAGACCTATGTAGGATGATAGAAGGGTATAAAGTAATAAGATTCAGCACTATGCCGTCTCCTTGTCGCATGATTTCTGTACGGCATAATAGATTATATAAAAAAAAATAAAAAAATATAGTAATACTTACTATAGCTGTGCACACGGTTTCGCCCGGGTTTTAAGGGTTTTCTTTTTTTTTCACGGAACTCTAATTATTTTCAAACAAGACAAAAATATAAAATAAATGAATGCAATAAGAAGCAGTTTCTTAATATTACAAACCGGCACTTCAATAATACTTATTTGTATAATAGATAAGTTATAATATGAGTGTCACCTGTCCATGCCGTCGGGTATGCACAGCTCCAGTACGTCAGCCGCGACCAGCCGGATGTTGTGCGTCTGCTTCAGCTGGCTGCCGAGGTGGATGGTGAAGCTCTCCTCGAGCCGCGGCCGCGGCGTGGGCGGCAGCGACGACGGGATACCCACGAACGTGGCCAGGGGGGAGTTGCTGGAAAACATAGGTGGAACTCAGAACTGGTACCCAGAGGTTTTGTGACACCTGCAGCAATATTATTAATAATAGGTACTTTTTGAAGTGAAAACTGGGGTGTAGGGGGCCTCAACATCTAAGTGCCCCCAAATCTGTCAACCTCGCCTGCCCGTGGTGCGCCCTGCCAACCTACAGACGAGGCTCTGACGACCGACCGATGGCGGGATATCCATCGAAATAGCCGTGTTGTAAATATAGCTGTGACGGGCAGCAGCTTCATATGTGAGACAGCACGGTTCTGCGGTCGCCAACCCGCATGCCCAGTGCCCAGCGTGGCGACTATGGGCAATAACCTCCTATGATAAATTCAACAAATAAAAAGTTCCCGGCCGTCTTGCTATTCCTGGGCAAGGCGGCGGTCATGGTAACGGCAGGGCAGGGAGTGCGAAGAATCCCCGGGCTACAGTCGGCCGCCAAACCCAACTAAGCCTGGCTGTGCATAACGGACGTACTATTCGTACTCGCTCAGCTAGAAGAAGAACTGACCCACATAAGATGGCACATTCTCGGGTTATGTGAATTCCGAAGAGAGGGAGAGGACACCGCAACCTTAGAATCAGGCCATCTTATGTACCATCGTGAAGGTCACCAGTAGGGCTTGTAATATCAGAAGGTTTTCAATTGAACTGAACTACGATGGCAGTCCAAATTCAAGACATATTCCTCTGTAGCGAGTCATGAGACAAGGTAATTTCCCCGAAATTGTTTTCAAACGCACTAAAAGATATGTTTAAGACGTTGATTGGGTTGGACATGGCCTAAACATCAATGGCGAGTACATCTCCCACCTACGATTTGTAAACGACATCATCATTATGGCAGAGTCGCTGGAGGATATGCAGTGTATGCTGGACAGCCTGGCTAACGCTTCTCAACGCATCGGCCTCCGGATGATTTTGGATAAAACCAAAGTCATGAGCAACGAGTTCGTTGCTCCGGGGCCGGTTGCCGTAAATGGAACCATTCTCGAAATTGTTCAGAGATACGTTTACCTAGGGCAGTCGCTCGAACTAGTTAGATGTAGGCCCATAGCTGTAGAGGTAGTTACGCGGGGGTGTTGAGCGCGGTGGTGGTCTGGTAGTCGTCCAGGGTGCTCATGAGCCAGGCTCGCAGCTGTGGAGGTAGTTACGTGGGGGTGTTGAGCGCGGTGGTGGTCTGGTAGTCGTCCAGGGTGCTCATGAGCCAGGCTCGCAGCTGTGGAGGTAGTTACGTGGGGGTGTTGAGCGCGGTGGTGGTCTGGTAGTCGTCCAGGGTGCTCATGAGCCAGGCTCGTAGCTGTGGAGGTAGTTACGTGGGGGTGTTGAGCGCGGTGGTGGTCTGGTAGTCGTCCAGGGTGCTCATGAGCCAGGCTCGTAGCTGTGGAGGTAGTTACGTGGGGGTGTTGAGCGCGGTGGTGGTCTGGTAGTCGTCCAGGGTGCGCATGAGCCAGGCTCGCAGCTGTGGAGGTAGTTACGTGGGGGTGTTGAGCGCGGTGGTGGTCTGGTAGTTGTCCAGGGTGCTCATGAGCCAGGCTCGCAGCTGTGGAGGTAGTTACGTGGGGGTGTTCAGCGCGGTGGTGGTCTGGTAGTCGTCCAGGGTGCTCATGAGCCAGGCTCGTAGCTGTGGAGGTAGTTACGTGGGGGTGTTGAGCGCGGTGGTGGTCTGGTAGTCGTCCAGGGTGCTCATGAGCCAGGCTCGTAGCTGTGGAGGTAGTTACGTGGGGGTGTTGAGCGCGGTGGTGGTCTGGTAGTCGTCCAGGGTGCGCATGAGCCAGGCTCGCAGCTGTGGAGGTAGTTACGTGGGGGTGTTGAGCGCGGTGGTGGTCTGGTAGTTGTCCAGGGTGCTCATGAGCCAGGCTCGCAGCTGTGGAGGTAGTTACGTGGGGGTGTTCAGCGCGGTGGTGGTCTGGTAGTCGTCCAGGGTGCTCATGAGCCAGGCTCGTAGCTGTGGAGGTAGTTACGTGGGGGTGTTGAGCGCGGTGGTGGTCTGGTAGTCGTCCAGGGTGCTCATGAGCCAGGCCCGCAGCTGTGGAGGTAATTACGTGGGGGTGTCGAGCGCGGTGGTGGTCTGGTAGTCGTCCAGGGTGCTCATGAGCCAGGCCCGCAGCTGTGGAGGTAGTTACGTGGGGGTGTTGAGCGCGGTGGTGGTCTGGTAGTCGTCCAGAGTGCTCATGAGCCAGGCTGGCAGCTGTGGAGGTAGTTACGTGGGGGTGTTGAGCGCGGTGGTGGTCTGGTAGTCGTCCAGGGTGCTCATGAGCCAGGCCCGGAGTTGCGCGCGCTGCGTGCGGCGGAGCGCGTCTAGCTGCGACTCCCAGCGGCCGGCCTCCAGCGCCTGCTCCTCGAAGTGGATGGCGGCCAGGTCGTTGATGTCATCCTCCGTGGAGGTGATGTTCAGCTGACGGACCTTCTCTTCCATTTCTTCTGTTTGTCTGGAACAAACGTTAATACAATTTTTGAATAAGCGGTCATACATTTCATCTATGGGTGTTCATTTTATTGTATAGTGTTTCATAATATTTCGTTTTTTACACAGCAGAATTGGGGGGTTGCCTAAAGGTAGCCATCCCCTCAATTCTGCTGTTCATCATTGCTATCAGTATTGGGACAACCGAAGTTAAATCAAAAAGATTTAAGCTGCAATTTTTTTAACTAATACAAATTTGCACTTAACCCCCATCTCGCCTGGTGTTAAGCACTCTGGAGCCTGATGATGTGGACTACAATGAAGCATGCTTCCTTAGAAGACTCTGATTCACTCTCCACTTTATCACAAAAGTGGAGTCAAGCATCCTTGTATAGTCTTTAAAAAGTCAACCATGAAACAATGTCGCTTTTTTCTATCTAACAAACTAGAAAAAATAACTTAAAAAAGGCTACATCCATGCAAATACATAGGTACTTACTTAGCAGTAAGGTGCCTGATGTCTGCATCTCTATTGTGCCTCAATTCCTGGAATGTTTTAGCGTACGAGTGTTCCACAGATAGAATGGTCTCGCACACTGGGGAGTGCACCAGCTTGTGATACGCCCCGGCGAACACTTCTTCATCTGAAGTCCCTTTCTGTTCCGCAAACTCCATTACATTTTCTTTGAAAGCTTTCTCCCAGTTTTTGACGATGCCTTCGACATTCATCTCACTGTTCTTAAGTTGGTTTATTAACTTCTCGTCTCGGTCGTTGTGGAAGTTTTTGGTTTCCTCTGCTACGAATTGAGCTAGTTTCTCGTTTAGATCTGAAAGTGAAATGGTATTTTTTACGTCATTTACTAATTAGATAAGTTTTAAAACTATAAAATGAATAATGATGACACACACTACCAGGCAGTTCATTTGAACATAAGAAGTTCAAAGCACTGCACTAAGCCTTGAAAATTTGAGATATAAAATGATTTCTATCTTTGCCTTGTTATTTCACTGGAAACTTTGCGCTCTGCATCGGAACACATTCATATTTGCACATGACTTGGTAGAATAACTGATTACTATATTTTTCACAAAAGAAACCTTTTTCAAATGAAATTATTCTTTATTTGCCAAGAAAGAAGATGTAACAATAGGGTACCGGACTGGGTCAAAAATACACCATCCTAATTAGTTTTTAGTAATTTTAGTTTTTTCATAATAAAATATTAAAAATCGTCAAAGATATAGACCATCAAACTTCGAGAGTGGGGGGTCGCGACGTCACTCGTGAGTAAAAATCGTACTCACAAGTGACGTCACACGAAACTTCGAAGCACTCTATCTTCGTCATTTTTTGTTTGTGAAACAAAAGAAAAAATATATGTACAATATTTTTTGGCAATCTAACTATCGGGCTACTTAGTTTCATTGAGGATTGTACCCTATTATATATTTCTGTGTTCCGGTTTGAAGGGCAATGTTTTCAGATAAATTACAGGGCTTAGAGATTTAACATTTTAGATATCTGGGTGACGAGCGCAGTGCAGTGCTAGGTAATGATTTGGACTCAGTGTTCCATTAGGTGCATGTCACTGTGCTGTTATGTGCCAGGCATGTTGCTTACCATCAGCACATGACCTGCTCATCTCGTCACACTTTATTTAAAAAAAAAAGTTTAAATACAAGTATTGTCAACACACAAATTCACAAATTTGAAATCAAAGAAGCTGAATAACATTGAAAGGTATCCAGTAGTCAAAATAATGATTATTAATTTTATAAAACCAGTGTTTTAGCAAATAAACTGTTAGGTTATCTTGCATTCACAAAGTCAGCTTTTGTATTACATTTGATAACTGGTTATAGATTTTCAGTACTATACAGTACGCATTCAATGCACTTATGGTGCTAGTTCCAGTGTTTTAGTAGTCTTTTTACAAATTTAATTTGTGTAACAATAAAGCGTTCTCTATCTGTAATAGAAAACATACAACCTAACATCAGCCTTCCTACTTTTTGGATGATTCTGCTCCCGCCATTGGAAGTGTGCTAAACGGAATCCCTAAATATCGCATTTTTATCTGTTTATAGTGAAAGTTTGTTTGATCTACGTATAACATTGTGTAAATATTGTCCAGGTGGTGGTAAGGTTTGTGTTATTGTGTTTGTGACCTAGTTTTTCGTCCATATCCAAGGATGGATCCCGACCTTCCTGAGCCCGATCCACCGCCTGACATTGATATCCCACTGGTGAGTTTAATCTCAGCTACAAAAAGACGCCTAGAGGATGAAACTTTTAATCCAAACCCTTCCAAAAAGCCAATCAGCTCACAGCTAAACCCGACAGCCGCTGCCGAAACTATGTATATCGACCCCGCTACGGTTATCGGCGGATACCACTATACCACTGCTGATAAAGGTCCGTTTGTAGTCCACATCTCCCGAATCGATCCAGAAACCTCAGCTAATATGATGGTTAAGCCAATTAAATTCGGACAATTCCTAAACCAAAACAAAATTAAGAACATAAGTCCAGGTGGAATTAAACAAATAGGGCGCAACAAAATCTCTGTGCAACTCACTCTGCCAATGCGGCAAATGACTTTGTCGCCCATTCTATACTCACGACACACAAATATGTTGCTATTATCCCAGTCTACAATATCACACGCATGGGAATAATCCGTCATGTTCCAACAGATCTTTCCATGACTGAATTCGTAGAATCTCTCGAACTCCCACCCGGGTGCGGTAAGGTTCTTAAGGCACGCCGAATCAACAGGAAGAATAATACTGAAGGTGTAGTAACATGGGTCCCAACACAAACTGTAGTGGTGACATTCCAGGGTCAAACTTTACCAGCACGTGTTATATCGTACTATACCTCGCTACCAGTGGAACTATATCACTACCCAACTATCCAGTGCTATTCTTGCTGCAGATTTGGACATACTAAAGCACAGTGCAGATCTAAGAGTCGGTGCTATCGTTGCTCAAATGAACATATGGGTGATAACTGCGAAGTAACTGAGTATGAAGCCACCTGTCTTCACTGTTCTGGACGTCATTTTGCCACCAGCAAAGTGTGCCCAGAATTTGAGAGACAGAAGTCCATCAAGGTCGTAATGGCACAAGAATCTATATCATATATGGAAGCTGCAAACCAATTCCCTAAGGTGACAAGATCATATGCTGAAGTCGCTCAACTTTCCCAATCCCTCCCTCCCCCCACATCCCAACAAACGGCAAACAATCAACAAAATAAGCGCTCATATGTTAGGACTGTATACGCTAACCCTAGACCGAAAGCTTCACTAGGGAAAACATACAATAAAACCGCCCACCAACAAATAGTCTCCGATCCAGCCTCTACATTGCCGAACGGCTCTGCTTTACATGCCAACAACCTCCCTTCACCCCATGGTAACATGATAGAAACTCTCCTGTCACTGCTAATCAACTTTTTCTTAAACAACCCTCAACCCTTACCGTCCAACGTTGCCTCTCAACTGACACACCTAATCTCTCTTTCCCAACAAAATGGCCAGCTCTCCTCTGAAAGTACTACAATGGAATGCTCAGAGCATACGTCGTAAGAAACATGAACTGACCATTCTGATTTCAGAAATCCACCCAACAGTCATTGCCATCTCGGAGTCATGGTTGCGGCCTGGTGCCTGCTTCCGGGTGCCGGGGTACTCATGCCTCCGTGATGACAGGTCTGATGGATATGCAGGATCTGCTTTACTTGTTAAGCGTCCTGTTCCTTACTCCCCTATTCCTTTCCCTCCCCACTCCTATGGTATCAACATTGTTGGTATCAGATCCTTAGATACCTCCTTTGTGTCCATATACATCCCGCATCCCACTCTCTCACTCATCTCTGAATTCCAAAACCTATTGTCAACCGTCCCCCTCCCTATGCTGGTGATGGGAGATTTTAATGCACATCATGTCATGTGGGGTTCCAATCACTCAGATCAAGCAGGTCGCTCCCTTGTTGAAGTATTCCAAGAACTTGACTTATGTGTTATCAACAATGGCTCGCCCACCCAAAGAGTCAGACCCTCTCAGGACCCTAGGAGTGCATTGGATATTACACTAGGTTCTCCTGCGATAGCCCCTTCACTCTCCTGGGAAACACTTCCCTGCACCCATGGGAGCGACCACTTCCCTATAATTATCACAAAGCCAGATAGAGCCACCCCAGAATGTAACTTTTCTCCCTCCCTTAAATATAAACTTTCCTCTGCAGATTGGACGGCCTATTCCTCATTAGTAGATAGTAAACTCAACACCCTAACCATACCTATAGATACCGACCCCCTACTCTCATACAATATCCTCATAGATACTCTAATCACTTCGGCAGAACAACATATCCCTATTAAGAAACCTGATAAAGGGTTTAGAATTTCCACTCCCTGGTGGGATTCTGAATGCACAGTAGCAGTTCAGGATCGCAAGAAAGCTGAAAAGAGGTATAATTCTAATATGACTAGAGAAAACTTTTTAATTTACAAAGAAATGGCAGCTAAATTCCGTAGAATGGTATCAAAAAAGAAAAAAACAGGATGGGCTAATTTTTGTGAGAGCTTAGCACCAAAATCACCGGCCTCACTGGTGTGGAAACAAATCAAGAGGTTTAGGTGTTCAGTACAGAATGAAAACCCTGTTGGAAATGACCCCTCCACATGGCTAGAGGATTTTTCTGACAGCATTGCCCCACCATCAGCCCCAACCATAGAGTCCTATCCCTCTCCACCATGCCCTCTTCCCGCCACATGTACACTTGACTCCCCTTTCTCTTTCAATGAACTATGCATAGTACTTGACGGACTGACAGACTCTGCCCCAGGTATTGATGGTATCCCATATTCATTTATAATTAAATCCCCAGATAACCTTAAAAATAATTTACTAAAAATAATTAACAAATTTTTTGACTTAGGTATTGTTCCGAAACAATGGAAGACCCAGGTTATTATACCCATACAAAAACCTGGAAAAGACCCTTCAATTCCTCAGAGCTATCGGCCAATAGCACTATCGTCTGTTTTGGCCAAAATAACAGAGCACTTGGTTAAAAATAGACTGGAATGGTTTGTGGAAAATAGGAAAATTTTGGCTAAAACTCAATATGGCTTCAGGAAAGGTGTAAGCACGCTAGACAGTTTAAGCATCCTTACAACAGACATCCAGGCTGCACATAAAGAAAAGAAGTACCTTGTGGGTGTCTTTCTAGACATTTCTTCGGCCTATGATTGCGTCCTGCTTACTGTACTCAGGAGTAAATTAACTCAGCTGAGCATACCAGACAAGCTTGTACGCCTCATATGCAATATGCTTATGGAACGAACAGTTCAGATCAAAGTTGGAAACAACCTACTACCACCTAAAACTGTCTGGAGAGGCCTCCCACAGGGTTCAGTTTGGAGCCCAATCCTTTACAGCCTGTACACCTATGACCTTGACAGATGTGTGGATTCATTCTGCAGTGTACTCCAGTATGCGGATGATCTGGCCCTCTATGCCTGCGACCAATCCTGTGAAGAAATAGTTGAAAAGTTGAACACTGCTTTAGGATACTTGACTGACTATCTAGGTGAACAGGGCATGACATTGTCAGCTTCCAAAAGCTCCGTAGTTGTATTTACAAAAAAAAGAACTATAGCACAAATCAGTTTATGCATTGGACAGGAGGTAATTGCACAGAGAGGTCACACTAAGTTCTTGGGAATGGAACTGGACTCGAGGCTAACAGGCACACAACATGTAGACTATATCGTTGGAAAATGTGAAAGAAATATTAACATCCTTAGATCTCTTTCTGGTGCTTGGTGGGGTTCACATCCTTATTGCCAAAAATTATTGTATAATGCCATTATCAGAAGCTATATAGACTATGGCGTTTTTCTATTCCATGGAAACAAATCTGGACAAAAAAGACTTTCCAAAATTCAATCCAAGTGCCTGCGGATAATCATAGGAGCAATGAAGTCTTCCCCCATAAATGCTATGCAAGTGGAAGGTGGGGAGCCTCCTTTGGACCTACGCGCACAATTCCTTTCAGATCGATTTCTATATAAACTAATTCAAAATTCAAATCACCCCCTTCTTCTACGACTTAATCACCTTTCCCAACTCTATGGTTCCCAATACTCAGAAAATATTCCCTGTTTGGCTTATAGTTACATAAAATACACCCGCATCCCTTTCCCCATTGTCCAATACCCAATGAACCCTCTGTTCATGACACCATATGAAGCCCTCACATACCAACCTAACATCCTCCTTCATTTCGGAATCAACAAGGATGACACAAGTGCTAGGAAACTGTTCACGGAACAGATTAATTCTCAATACAGCGGTTGGTACTATATTTTCACAGATGCCTCCAAATTATCTTTCAACAGCCTCGTAGGATCAGCAGTCTGGATTCCATTCACAAGAATTTGTCTTAGTTTCAAATCACCCCCTCTCACATCCATCTTCACAGGAGAAGCCCTCGCTCTCCTTGAAGCTATAAAATTTGCTAAATCACATAATTTACACAACTCCATTATTTTCACAGATTCAAAAAGCTGTCTTCAATCCATCCTATCCAATCCTTTCCGCTCTGCTGCCCGCTACCCCCTTATCCTCCAAATTAAAAATCTACTTTATGATTGTCATAGTGCAGGAGTCAATGTGGTACTAGCTTGGATCCCTAGTCATACTGGAATCCCAGGTAATGAGACAGTAGATGCCTGTGCCAAGGCTGCGATCCACTCTGGTTGTCTTGACAATTATAAACTTTATGCACATGACTTTTGTCTACTCCCAAAATTCCACCTAGACTCATCTTGGGCCAGACATTGGAAAACTACTCAAAAGACCACAGGCAAATTATATGCTGAGATACAACCAGATATACCCCCAAAACCCTGGTTTTTTAAATTCCGTGAGGCCAGCAAAACAACTACCTCTGTAATTTGCCGATTGCGTCTTGGTCACGTCTGCACCCCGGTCTTTTTGGCAAAACTTCGGATCAGGGATAATTCGATATGTGAGTGTGGCTTTGATGAAGGAGATGTGGACCATATATTCTTTGAATGCCCCAAATTAAACTACTCCCTCTATGATATCCTTCCCCCTAGTATCCCTCGTCCTACCTCTATGAAATGCCTATTATCCCTTACCTTTTCCCCCCTAATCAACTCCATACTATGTAAATTTGTAAATATAAATAAAATTAAACTGTAAGAATGTGTGTCTCCCCAAACTAAACATTAAGTATTATTGTAAAAATATGTACCTATTATAATATAACTACTAACTCGGTGTTGGGTATTTTATGTGTTATGTCTGTCTGTTCTAGATTAAACCAACTTATCCAGACCAAATAATTAAACCGTGGGATTTAAACATAGTACCGTTTACGAAACTCCCAAGAAACGGACATTGGCAGAATTACGACAAAGTCGTATAGCCCAGAAAACAAAGAACTGAACTGAACTACTTTTTGGATGCCGGTCAAAAGCAAAATCTCATATGGTTCTACAAAAGTCCAGTGTTTGACTAAAACAAAAAGGGGCGGATCAAATGGATGTTAGCTTGCTTTCTCTTCAATCTGTAGGTTATCTTTTATATCACTAACTACACATATAATAAAGAGACTACAAAACACCACAAATACCCTTATTTCTAGAGGATATGAAAGAATTCCACCGCACCATCTTCCAGATAAACAGGTATGTGGAACATCTTGATAACTCTCTGTACGAGTTCTCTCGTAGATCCATCGTATGGTATTTCCACTGGAACTTCTAACTTGAACAAAACACTTTCGTTGGTACATGTTGGAAAGGAGAATTTAAACGTTTTTGAGATATTTTTCGCTGTTTCCGTTGTGCTCATTTTTCTTTGATTTGTTTACTTTATTGACATCTTCGGGTAATCTGACATTGAAATTTAATTTGATTTATCTTCTTTTTTTTAAAATAAATCTATGAACACTACATCTGGGTAGCGATTCTGAAACCATTCGGTTGCATCCGACACGGAATCTCATCTCTCGGTCTTTGTCTTATCTGTTTAGCATGACAAAGACCGAGAGATGAGATTCCGTGTCGGATGCAACCGAATGGTTTCAGAATCGCTACCCTAGGGCAGCGATTCTGAAACCATTCGGTTGCATCCGACACGGAATCTCATCTATCGGTCTTTGTCTTATCTGTTTGGCATGACAAAGACCGAGAGATGAGATTCCGTGTCGGATGCAACCGAATGGTTTCAGAATCGCTGCCCTGTTGCAAGTATCAATTGTTTTGTCTTCCTGGAACCTCTCAACTAACACTTGAACTTTATAGTAGGTATGGTGTTAAAGCCAAATTGATTTATAAGTATTATTACAAATCGTTTGTATGGGCGATGGGAGTATAGAAAAGTCTTGTTTTTAAACTTTTCAGACAATTTTTAAAAAATTTCTCGTACTTCAATGAATATTCTGAAAAAAAATAATAGGAGATTTGCGCTTAGCATTCACACATTCAGCGATTCACTTTTACATAATAGAGTTATAGCACAGAATAAAGAAATAGACTGTGGATATAGGCTGTGTGGGATTGTACTGTGGCTTACTATCAGGCGCACGTCTTGTCCGTTTCATCTGTTGCCGATAACAGCACAGTGCCACGCTACTGCAGCAACACAGAGCATGAAGAGTTCAAATCATTTTTACTACACTACGCTCGAAGACAAAATAAATCAGGATGTCTACTCTCTGCCTACTAAAACGAAATTTCGAAAAATCACTCATGACTTTCCTACTCCGGTTCCACTTCGTTTTGTCCGATAGAACATAGTTTGACGTTTAAATATTCTATACCTACTTTAATTAGTGTAAGTACCTAAACTTAGAACATTTAAACGGACGAAACGACAGAACGACGTAAAATCGGATTCGAAAAGTCGCGAGTTTATTTCGAAATTACGTTTTCGTAGAAAGAGAGTAGACGTCCACGTCTACTCTATCGGACGAAACGAAGTAGAACCGGAGTAGGAAAGTCGCGAATTTTATTTCAAAATTACGTTTTCGTAGAAAGAGAGTAGTTAGACGTCTAGGTATCTCCTTGATTCGTTATTTCACTGGGAAATTATTTCACAGTAATATTATCGCATTACTGCTTACTGGTAGAATAACTGGCAAAGGTGTGGTATTACCCCAGGCGGACACTGCAAAGAGTCCTATCACTACTGTATGTTTTTTACGTTTGCATCAATAAGTATCAATAAAGTAGCCAAGTGCGAGTTGGACTCGCCCATGAAGGGTTCCGTTGCAGCAAGTAACATAATATACATAGTACACATAGTTCTTGTAGTTCGTTGTAACTTTGATCGAAGTTTTAATAAAAGTGTATTTATGACGTACTAAAAAAAAACTACTCATCAGATCGAGTTCAAACTAATTTTCGTTGGTAGTTTTTATGGTAATGTACATCATATATTTTTTTTAGTTTTTTCATTCTCTTACTTTAGAAGTTAGAGGGGGGGGGGGGGGGACACACATTTTACCACTTTGGAAGCGTCTCTCGCGCAAATTATTCAGTGTAGCCAAAAATTATGTTAGAAACCTCAACATCATTTTTGAAGACCTATCGATAGACATCCCATACGTCTAGGTTTGATGAAAAATTTTGAGTTTCAGTTCTCAGTATGGGGGGCACCCCTAATTTTTGATTTTTTAAAAAACTTTTGTAAAAATCTTAATGCGGTTCACAGAATACATCTACTTACCAAGTTTCAACAGTGTAGTTCTCATAGTTTTGGCAAAAAGTGGCTGTGACATACGGACGGACAGACAGACAGACATACAGACAGACATGACGAATCTATAAGGGTTCCGTTTTTACGTTTTACGGAACCCTAAAAATAAAAACGTACTACCTTTTTCCTTTCGAACAATTCAAATACCTCCTGGAAGCTTAGTTTATCTTTCTAAATCGTAATTAACTACCTATTGGTTTTATCGGTTCATAAACTTAACAGCTTAACTTAAAGCTCAAAGTCACACAGCGAGCTATGGAGAGAGCTATGCTCGGAGTCTCTTTGCGCGACAGAATCCGTAATGAGGATATTCGCAAAAGAACGAAAGTGGCCGACATAGCTCAAAGAGTAAGCAAGCTGAAGTGGGAATGGGAAGGCCACATCGCTCGCAGAACTGACAACCGATGGGGAAGAAAGGTTCTCGAGTGGCGACCACGAACCGGAAGACGCAGTGTTGGACGGCCTCCCACTAGATGGACAGATGACCTCACAAAGGTCACTGGAAACCCCTGGTTGCAGGTTGCGCAGGACCGTTCGTTGTAGAAATCTACGGGGGAGGCCTATTTTCAGCAGTGGACGTCTTGCGGCTGATGATGATGATGATGAAACTTAACAGTCCAAAAATCCCATTGTTCTACAAACGAAGATGGAACTCACAATCCCAGGCTTAATTGGTTGACTTATGCTCTGTGACATGTAAGCATATTACTAAGAACTTGCCAAATAGTACGTACCATGTCGTCTATGTAGTACAGATTCCTACCTTTAATACCTATAATATAATAGTAGTGGTAGGACTATTGCTCTTGTTGTCCGTATGGGGAAGTACCACACCTTTGCCAGTTATTCTCACCCAGAGCTCCCAAAATCTCGACTGTGCAGAGCCAAAGTAAATGAAACAACTAGAATAGATACGTCATTTGCGAGAGATCAACTAGGTATAGTATAGAGCATACCTACCTGTACAATAAAATTAATCCTATCTTAAACATATACTCCATGAACAAACACTTATGTAAGCGAACATTAATGAAATGGCTTCTATCCCTGAAATATGAAGAAACTGAAACAGTCCTTAAAGTATCTTTATAAAATACTAATTAAAAATGAAAAATGAATTAGAGAATACTCGACAAGTGGTAATAATAATAAGTGGTAAGATGAATGAATGAATATTGTTAAGTAATTGTTAATAGTATAAAACTCTTGCAATTTCGATTTAGACTTGCATGTCTCCATTGATAATAATTATATTATGTTAAGTAATTATAAAATTAAATTTATTTGCCAAATTCAATAAAATTAAAATGTGGTTAGCTAAGTTTATGTAGAAGGGGGAAGGCCTTGGTATCCCATCGCACAGGATAATCCTAGTTTGGGTGCCAAGTTCGTTCTACCAAGTTTACAGATATAATTGAAAGATTTAATTGTATTCTTTGATCTACCAATGTTTGTTGATGAAATAAATTATTCTATTCTATTATTCTATTCTACCGCCGAACAGTAGTGTGAAAACATTACTGTGCCGGTTTGAAGGGCAACGTTTCCAGTGAAATTACAGGGCATACCTAAAGATAAAACATATTTTACTTATCTCTGGGTGATGCGCGCAGCGCAGTCTTAGGTAATGATTTGGATTCTTCATGTCCCAATAGCTGCGTGTCGCGATGCTTTTATGTGGCAGGTATGTTGCTTACCATAAGGGACATTTCCTGCTAGTCTCATCACTCTAGACTTAAAATAATAATTGGCAGTAATAGGAACTGCGGATAGAAGTGAAAACTTGTAACTCAGAATTTGATAGCTCACTTTGGAAACTATGTGAGTGAAAGGAGGGCGTGGCCATGACCATGAATCCAGAATCTAGACCGTCTAGAATTGTTAACGCACTTCTAGATAGTCAATGGAAAATGCTAGCGGATTTCTAGATCACGGGGAAGCACTTGAATGCTGGCCTTATTATCAAGCTTTCTAGTTTGGGCTTGTCTTCAGGGTTTTTTGCGTGGATATCGGGTTTCTTGAGGGATCGATCCATACGAGCTGTCATTGATGGTTGCTCGTCGGATCAAATGGCTATCAATGCCGGAGTCCCTAAAGAGTCGGTACTCTCTGCAACGCTCTTTCTGCTACATATTAACGATCTGTTGAAGCCCGGTATCTTTTGGTACGCGGATGATAGCACCGTTGTAGAGAGATACATATCTAGGGCGAGAGCCAGTGGACAGCAAACTAAGGTGTTGAGAGAGAGTATGATCGAGCGTTTGAACTTGGCCCTTGAGGAAGTCTCTAAATGGGGCGAAACCCAACGGGCCATGTTTAACGAGGGAAAGACGCAGGCTTTTGAGCTTTTGGGCGTCATCTTAACATCCACGCTGAACTTTGGCTCGTATATCGAGTCCAAGGCTAAATTAGCTGGCAAAAAACTAGGTATCCTCTCAAAGGTGCGAAAGTACTTCAAGTCTTGAAGTCTGAACAATTGGTTTTGTCATATAAAGCACAGATTGGCTCTTGTACGGAGTATTGTTCGCACCTTTGGGATGGATCGGCTAAGTATCAGCTTGAGGCTCTGGAATCGATCGAGAGACGTGCAAGGCTCATAGGCAAAGACACTGTAGTGCGAAAAAGACTACAAAGTCTTGAACATCGCCGCAAAATTGCTAACTTATCGGTATTTTATCGGATAAACTTCGGAGAGTGTACAACTGATCTGCATGATCTAATACCACCTTAGTTCGCCTTTTTTCTATTGGACTTCTCGTAGCTCAAAGAAGCAGCACCGTTTCATGGTTGATATTCCAAAGACACGGACGAAGAGGTTTGACTCTACTTTTGTGATAAGAACGTCTAGACTTTGAAATGAGTTGCCAGAGTGTGTTTTTCCCGATAGGTATAATCTTGGTGTTTTCAAATCGAGAGTGAATCGGTTTTTTTTAGGTAAACACGCTAGACCGCATCGTCGCTTAACATCAGACGAGATGGCGGTCAAGTGTAAACCTATAAAAGTTAAAAAAACAGATGGCCAATGGCCGTGGTCCCGAGTTTACCCGAAGATTTCTTATAATTCCCAAGCGTAACGTTAGAATTCAATTCACAGCCCACGAAAAATCTGTCTGGGGCGTCAAAATAAGTTTTCACTTCATAAACTTTCCTAATCAGTTTCTGTTGTACCTATTTCGAATTAATCTCAACTGATACCTGATATCCTATACTTTTCTATTCTTAGAATGTTTTGACCTAATATTCAAGATATCTATAAGTAATACTAATAACTAGAAATAGTTTTAAATATTTTTCGGGATCTATTTCAGAGCTTCCCTGTGTTTGATGACTAACGGTTTTTGATAGTATTGTATTCGCAGGCGTTTCGAGTTTTTCTATCTTTATACCTTTATAGTCAAGGGTAATGTATATCGGTATAGAGATATAACATCTTAGATAACTCTCTGGGCACCTGAACGTACTAACGGTACTGTATTCTACTATAATAGATTTATAGCATTATTATAGCATTTATTTATAGCATTGGTCAGGTTACTATTTAATGAGCGTTTTCAGGATGACAGTTTAGCGGGATAAGTGACAGATTAGGGGCAAAATATGTCATATTGTTAACATTAACGTATGGTTCCTAAATTAAATATTTCGTATGTTTCCTGTCATTCTGATAACGCTTCATTCCTATCTGAGTTAAGGTTTAGTATACCTATACCTATGTATGTGTATAATCTAGCGAGCTGGGTGTATCTACTGCGCTAAGGGTGTGTGTGAGATGTGTTTCAATGATAAAATCAATTTTGTATAAAACTGTGACCCACTGGGTCCATGTCATTTCATTCAGACTTAATCAACATTTATTTTGTAACAGGAATAATATGAATACATAGTATTCTTTACAAAATATATTAAAAACGATCAGCTATTCGATCTATACAATAAAGTAGGGGACAGTACTACACATTTTTTTGGAAATAGTACTATATTTTATATAAATAAAAAAATGGAAATAATAAATTATATTATAGTGAAATTAAAATAAAAAAGTTTGTAGGGTTCACTGAGGTTTTAATGAACCGGTCGGCCGGGTGGTGGCTGCGACTGCCGATGCCGCATAGTCGAGTTCCCTCCAAGTGCCTGGTGGTGCTTACGCCGCTTCGCCGCCCTCCTCGTCCTCTGCGCTGGCGGTGAGCATGGTGATGAGCTTCGTGGTGTCGATGAAGCCCTTGTCGTCGATCTCCATCTGGTCGTAGGCCTCGTCGACCTCGTCCGCGGAGAACTTGTCGCCCCAGGTCATGAGGGCGTGCCTCAGTCTCTCGGAGTCGATCTTGCCCTCGTCGTCGAAGGTCTTGAAGGCGTTGATGACGACGTCATCCTCGTCGGAGCCACCGGACATGCGGTTGGCGAAGAGGGTCAGCAGCTGGGTGAAGTTGATGGGGCCAGACGCTTCGCCGACCATCTCATCCAGCTCCTTCTCGGAGGCGAGCCTGCCGAGGGAGTCAAAAGTGGCGCGCAGGTCGTTCTTGCCGATGATGCCGTCCTTGTCGTGGTCCATTAGCTGGAAGGCCTGTAAAAAGATACACACACTTAATAATGTAACTAATATAATTAATGCCGAACACATTGAATCACCAATAAATAATCTCCTTGAAGCTCCGATGTTATTGCCAATTCAAGTTATGAAAAAAAGTTGTTAAACTATTCGGGTCGTAAGTAGTCATATTTTCCTCTATAATTTTTCGTAACTTAGAATGAGTATCTAATGATATCTAATGTTGTTTGCATTATTATCAAGTCACAGTGACATAATTTTGAAGACGAAAACAATGCTTTGAATCAGTGTTTACAAAATAAGCACAGCGCACAGGCCAAACATAAATAATGTCGGACACAATTCCTCGATTCTTGCAAATGTGACGCACTTCCTAGCTTTAATCTGGAAATTCTGTTTAACCAATTGTTTATTGCTCTATTTTACGGTTATGTAGGTACATGCTGACTGAGAAATAGAAGACCTGACATTCTACCTTAGTGCACTCAAATTAGCTTTGTTGCAGAACTAGCTGTATTTGTATACTTCAAGTCGCTTGATATTTTACATCTAACTAATTCCACTTTCATACTACTATTTTAATCGTACAATGCCATGTTTATACTTCAAAAACTTAGAATGTGCACCTTATATCAGGCAGTCCAAAGCCTCAGTCTATTCTGATTATTACAACATCAGAATCAGACAGTTAGCACGTTTAATTACAATGGCAGTAACTTTGAACTTGTCGTGCCTACCTATTTCAGTTTTTGCACAGAGGCTCCAAGAATTTTCTGTGGTCACGTTTTAGACAACATGTGCAAAAAGTTCCTATTAATGTATCTCTTTTAGGTTTTCGTGATGTTTGATGGTTTACCTCTTTGAACTCGGCGACCTGCTTCTGTGAGAACATCGAGAAGACATTGGAGCCGGTGCGCTTGGCCTTGCGGCTGCCGCGCGACGACTGTCTGTCGCCAGCGGGCGCAGCGGGTGCTGCCGCGGGGGCTTCCTCCGCGGGGGCGCCCTCTTCCTTTACCTTCTTCTTCTTGATCTTCTTTTCCTTATCAGCCTGGAAGAATATTGCAAATTTTTAACAAGATTTCTACTTAAATACTGTTTTATTATCAATGATAAGTGTGTGCGCCTAGTTCAGAACACTAAGTGCATGGTGCGTAAATAGTTATGATAGATCGTATGCTTTCGATAAACTTTTAAGTTAGACATTTTAAGGATATAAAAAATACTTTAGTTCGGCTGTATCTTTTCTGGCATAATTATCTTTGATGTGCTTGTGGAGTAGTAAGTAGTTTGGTAGACAGCCATTTACTAATTTACTTTATTTTTTAACTAATTTATTTTTTAGTCTTATGATTCTAGTTTTTCTTTGATGTTAAGTATTTCCTTTATCTGTTTAAAGTAAACACGGTTATTGTAAACTACCTTTCATAGGGTTTGTTTCCCACAACATCGTTGTTTCTTTTTGACGCCCTAGTCGCAAAATTGTTCGATTTATTTTTACGTAAACTCCATGTAATTACAATATTTCAGCACCATCGTCCGGTTTAGGCGTGGCGGTCCAGCGCCGCCTTCTAAATTTAGCATCGGCGTTCCCTTACTTTCTTGGATCGGAACCAACAATTTCGTTACGTAAAATGTTATTTATAAATTGATCGCGCGCTCTAATTTCTTTGGCTTCAGCTGCGAATTCCTGTTTCTATGATTTTGATTTGTTGCTTTTACATGATTTATTTTTTATGCTTTTTATTTGTTAGAAAAATTGCTTTCAGATAGTATCTCAGCATTTTTTAATTTTCGTGTTTTGTTTTCTTCTATTTTAGTTATTTTGTTTTTTACTTTTAGTGAATTTGTAGCTATAAATATGACTTTTCATTGATAATTTATTATTTATGAGCGCTTGTAAGTTTTTGAAATATGTCTCATGTAGTGTCTATCTGTTGTCAATCTAGTCGAATGCACTTGATTAATAATTTCAATTAAGTAGTTGGGGGTTTGCCAAATCATTATATTTTTGTAATGGAAGTTAATTTGAAACTAATTACCAATTTTTTTATATCAAACAGCGCGATTTGGTTTTGATTGTTATTACTTTTTAGAAATTACTTATTTAATTTTGAGTGTTTTACGCCGTGCTGACAATATTTTTTTTTCACTTGGTAGACTATTTTCACTAACAAACGTGTGTTCACAGGGCGTATATCCACTGTAATTTTTAGTTGTTTTAATTTATTTTGTTCACTGTCCAATATGTGTGTTCACTTTCTTCACATTGCACTTCGACACTACACTTCACTAACTTACCATTGTGTTGTTTGTTGGACGATCGACGAAGGAGAGACTGGTTCGTTCGGCAGTCCCACCCTGACTCCGAGATTTCGTTCCCACTCTCAGATCCAGGAGCGCCTCCCCTCTCCTTCCCCCTCCCGACCATTGCGCCTGATTCCATATTTAGTTCGACAAATCCGAGCAGAAGTCGATACGGCAGCACTACGGTCCGGTCTTCCCGCGGACTCAGCCGCCTCGCCTTTTGTTTTATTTATAAAAACAAGCGGCTCACCTGAACTGCTTTTAGTTTTCTGGGTTCCCATGCCGGCCGGAATGCTATCGATGTATTTTCGATCGACAGTGATCGGCGCGTCAAGCTTTTCAGACGTAGTCAAGTGAAGTTAAAGATTGTCTTCTCGTCTTGGATTGCCACCTCTGCCTTTTGCGTCTTCGATTTAAAAAATATATTAATCGTCTTCAAATATATCAATTCGCGTGTGTCCATTAAAATCCTATTTCAGTATTGTATAGCTAATTTATAAATGCACATTGTGAGTTTCATGTTTATTTATATCCGGAACAGATGTTAGATCGAGAGAGATTAGATCAAGGTCGCCTGGAGTGTCGGGACATTCAACTGCAGATGTAATCAGGAAGATGCTTTACGATCTGATCTTAGTTATGTGTTTATATTTTCATTTCATGATTCTGGTATACATTCACGCCAGCCTTCCGTCGGCTTACTATATGTTTTACTGTTTGTAAAGTTGTACAAAATCATAGTATCTCATGAATTTGTGATATCATGTAGTCTGTAAGAGAAAATTAAATAAAAATGAAAAGTTATGCATAGTAGAGACCGGACGGAGTTAAACCTTGGGCAGAGTTGACAATCTATGAGTATGTTGACGATTTAACTTCGTAAACATTATTTTTCCGGCCATGACGGTTCCCATGTGAAAAAATTACTTGCAGGCGAGCTGCATATATTTTTATTCTATTAGCAATGTTCATTAAATTTGTAGTGGGGTTGAAAATAATTATTAGCAGTTAATGTCGACTACTGTGGTGCTGGATTTCAATAAAAACACTTGATTTCATTGCCAATAGCATCGAATCGATAAGATACGAATAGCTTCAGCCTAAAGCATAATTGTATAATTTTGTGGTATAGGTACCTCTGCGAAATAAGTTAGTAAGAAATACATAATTATGTAAGTAGGATTAAGCATAAAGCTCGGCGTAGGTATGTATAGCTATAAGTACCTACACTCAACACTACACATCACTCGTTAAAACACTAATTGAAAGGTCAGTAATTTGGCTGCAATCATTCCACTGGAATAAACAGGATTACAACTTGGCTATAAAATACTCGTAACTTTCAACATTGTTAATTTCCTCAAGGGGATTCTGTATAAAATTCCTACTATGCTCGGCCGCTGTCGCTTGCTTGGAGAAAGGAAAGATTTGGAGGAGAAAAGAGAGCTAAAAACAATACATTGCCATCAGAGGTAACTATCAAAGTAAATAATCGAGCTGAGTGGTGCATCGTAGTAGAGGCGTATGGCTTATATCCTGCAGTGCACGTGTGTGGGCAATGATGATGATGACCACAAAAGCCATAGATGTAAAGCGTACAAGCACAGATTTGCTCCTGTATGGAGTACTGTTCGCACCTTTGGGATGGTTCGGCTAAGTATCAGTTGGAAGCTCTGGAATCGATCGAGAGACGTGCCAAAAGGCTCATAGGCAACGACACTCTTGTGCAAAAAATATTTCAAAGTCAAAACATCGCTGTAAAATTGCTAGTCTATCGGTTTTTTATCGGATACACTTCGGAGAGTGTGCGACTGATTTGTATGATCTAATACCACCATGTCCTTTTTTCTATCGGAATGCTCATAGCTCGAAAAAGTGACATCGTTTCATAGTTGATGTTCCAAAGACACGAACGAAGAGATTTGACTCTACTTTTGTGATAAGAACGTCTAGGCTGTGGAATACGTTGCCTGAGTGGGTTTTCCCCGATGGTTACAATCTGTGTGTCTTCAAATCTAGAGTGAATCGGTTTTTTTTAGGTAAACACGCTCCATTGTAGACCGCATCGTCGCTTAACATCAGGCGAGATGGCGGTCATGTGTAAACCTATAAAAGTTAAAAAAAAAAATACTTTTCAATCAATCGGACATAAGAAAGGAGGTTAAATTTTAATTGCTAAATTACAATTTCAATAACAAACAGGACCATACTAAATTATCATTTTATTATCAGCAACCTGGCCGGCACAGTACAAACTTTACTTAGTTTGGGGATCAAATGGTGTTGTGTGTGAATTGTCCACCAATATTTTATTTTGACCATCCATTACTCTTCCGTAGTAGGGTTTTGGATTCTACAGAACACTCGTAACCCCAGGCCCTAAAAAAATAGCTCAATGACACCGTCATAGCTCAGGATAGAATACCTAAAACAGATGGAGGGTAAAGGGGCCTTG
Organism: Ectropis crepuscularia; assembly: GCA_963693475.1. Lineage (NCBI taxonomy): Eukaryota > Metazoa > Arthropoda > Insecta > Lepidoptera > Geometridae > Ectropis > Ectropis crepuscularia. The sequence goes on along the minus strand of OY856361.1, from coordinate 20,609,848 downwards.
GCCCTGGAGTGGGACGGTCAGACGGTACACAGATGGAACCACAAGTAGGTCAAATAGAAAACGTTATTAAATTAAGCCACATTATTAAAATTTGGATTGAATTTGGATGGAAATGTTCTTATTATTCATGGTGATTAGAACTGAAATCTGGCAGAGTTGCCAATTCGACATCATATTATCATTTGTCTAGATATATCTACTCGTACCTAGTATAGACGGTTTAGGAACGAGTAAGTATAAGGTATTGGTGCCACAGACGTGAGCGCTATAAATCAGTTAAACAGGTGACATCATGAGTCTTTACGCACCATATTTTATTATATATACCTATGCACAAATACGCATCGTAAATTTGCACTAAATACACTACAGCCTAATTAACTACTCGCACTACCTATCGCAATCTACACTTGTTTAGATTTGATTTAAAAACATAGTACATGTTTGCTTTTTGGGATTTATCTTTGATTTTTATATTTTATGAAAATTTAATAAAGGCGTGGTTGCACAGTGGCTAGAACGTGTGATTATGATTATTCCTGAATAACATCTTCGATCCCGCCTGCTGATCTTTCATTTGTGTCATACGCCAACTCGCACTTGGACAGACGGTAGATATTCGTATTATTAGGTGATACCTATTTTTTCTGTAGTCGTAGGACGCTTTGTAGACTCCGTCTGGGTAAGTAGTACTCGTACCACACCTATGCTAGTTATTCTACGGTCAAACAGTTATACCTAATATGTAAACATTACTGTGCTCCGGTTTGATGGACAATGTTTCCAGAGAAATTAATGGCATTGCATTGAGATAATTAAATATTTGTACACACAACACCATCTGACCCCAAACTAACACGGCTTATACTATGGCAAACATCTTAAATATCAGGGTGACGAGCGCAGTTCAGTGCTAGGTAGTAGTTAGGTAATGATTTGAACTCTTCGTGTTCCTATAACTGCGTTACACTGTACACTGCACCTACTGTTATGGGCACTGGGCAGTGTTGTTTATAATCAGGCATATGAACTGTTCGTCCCGTCACTCTATAGACTCTATACAATAAATCTAAGACTCTATAAATAAAATTACAATAAAATACTCCAAGCCGACATCGCAATCAGCAACCACTGCAGCTGTCGACAGGCGATGATCTTTAGTAGCGTAGTGATCATTATTTCTTATTTCGTCATGTTGACAACGAGCGAAAGTATGCCCGGCGCGAGTGGCACGCGTGACGTCACGGACATTACTTAATTGTTATTGTGTGATGTTCTGGCACATGTATCGAAAAACATTCTCGAACTTCAATACGCACCCATCTAAAAAAACAAGATTATGATTATTTATTATTTATTTTTGAAGTGAAAACTTCTTTAGGCGCGCTATAGACAGAATTTTCGTGGGCTGTGAAATGGATTCATCAATCGTCACGCTTGGATATAATAATAGATCGGATCTGATATTAATGAAATCTTCGGGTAAACTTGGTAAAAACAGCCAGGTAGGTACCAAGGCAACAGAAACAGTAAAGAGTTTCGATTACCTACCTCCAACAGCCCAGCGTTTATTTCCAGATACCAGGACAACAGAAATATAAAAGAGTTGTGTTTGCCCCTAGGTACCAGTGCCAGGGCAACAGCAAGTTTTCACTTCTATCGGCAGTTCCTATGACTGCCAATTTTTTAATATAAAGAGTGACGAGACGAGCAGGACATGTGCCTGATGGAAAGCAACATGCCTGCCACATAACAGCACAGGGGCACGCAGCTATTGGAACATGAAGAGTCCAAATCATCACCTAGCACTGCACTGCGCTCGTCACCCAGAGATCTAAGATGTTATATCTCTAAGCCCTGTAATTTCTCTGGAAACATTGCCCTTCAAACCGGAACACAGTAATGTTTGCACATTACTGCTTGGCGGTAGAATAACTGGCAAAGGTGTGGTACTTCCCCAGGCGGACTCTGATTTATGATTACGTAGGGATTTAAGCCTTTACCTGCTCCTCTTGAATTCAATGCGTCAGTCAGGGATGCCACGGAATGCACACAAAAATCCTACTTCGTACTAATATTATAAATTAGAAAGGTTAGATGTTTGTTACTCAATCACGTCGTAACGTCTCAACGGATCGGGTTAAAATTTAGAACATAGTTAATTTGCAGTCACATACTATTTATCACGGAAAATAACGGGAATGGGAACTGCGCGGATAAAACCGTGGGACGCTGCGCTAGTTACATAAATACTACCCTATTTTTTTTTATAGAGTTATGGGACGATCAAGACATGCGCTTGGTAGTAAGCGACACGTCTGCCCCTTTCATGTCCTGTCCTTTGAACATATGGTTTTTAGATGTTTGGATGTTTGTTGCTCAATCACATTGTAAGGCCTGAACGGGGACATAATTTACTCTATAATTTGGAAATTAAGAAATTTGACTCTACTTTTGTGATAGGAACGTCAAAGAATGCGTTGCCTGAGAGGGTGTTTCCCGATAGTTACCGTCTTTGTATCTTCAATTCGAGAGTGGATTAGTTTCTTCTAGGTAAGCACGCTCCATCGTAGGCTGTATCGTCGCTTAACATCAGACGAGATGGTGGTCAAGTTATGTATACCTATAAAAGTAAAAAGAAAATAAAATTAGATAGTTTGGTATATATAGCATGAGTGGTATTTATACTTTACTTGGGATAAGTAGTAAATAGCTGTGTGCTATACTTGAAAAAAGTAGAGTTCCTAAGAGAACTCTTTATGTAATTCTATGCGGACAAAGTCGGGGCAGATGGTACTTCCATTATACTATATCTGTGTATTGTCTGCTATCTTCTGCTGTCGTCAACAGGAATGTATCATTTATTATGTATTCGTGTTGTAAACAATAAATTATTAATCGATTATCATGTATCACACGTAATACTGACGTTACACGGTCATAATCATAATTTACATTTACAGCCATGTCTTTTTTAAGAGGGCAGAGCCTTTATTAACAAAACTAAAATACAATGAGAACTACACTACGCTACATACCTAACAACTACTTACACTAAGCACACCTGAATTATCCATAGACCGATGAAGGTCTACAGATAATCAAGATGTTCAAGCCCACTACCAATCGGAAGCGTACCCAGCATGCTGGCGGCATTACCACGCTGAATGGCAATGCTTATGCGTTGGGCCAAATAAACGCCAGCATTTTGGTCACGCGCCATGTCTTGATTACCAACACATAAAGTGCTTTCTTTGTGTTTCCACAGTCGGGACCTGCTCTTGCAAGGAAGGAGCACGTCCCGAGTCAAGACCTTCATCCACCACGCTAGCCAAATGCGGGAGATATCACAAGTCCTCGAAGATGTTTTTCATGGACTTCAGTACCTATCAGTTTCATCTTGAAATTAATTATCCTACGCTGTTCGGGGGCTAAAAACTTTCGCCAAGTTCCACCTTTGCCGCATACGGTGGAAATACATCGCCGTATTTTCAAAAAGTTAATATTCTTAGAGCTGACACCAAATGTTGGGTAAACATTCGAGTAGGCAAACAGAAATCTTGTCACATATGGAGTTCTTCTATTATACCCCACCACGGAGCTGCAGACCTGGCTGGTGAGTAGCGGGATCCGATATCCATGGTTCGTCCAAACTATATTCTATGTTCAAAACTACCCGATCCGTTCATACGTTACGACGTGATTGAGCAACAAACATCCGAACTACAACTTTAATAATATTACTAGGATGGCAAATATTAAAGTTTCGGCTTACAGGCCCGTGAGCAAAAACGGCGTTTCGGAAATTAGAATACAACGCCGTACAAAAATCATGCGACAAGGAGAGATGATCGAGGGTTGCAACCCCCCCCTCTTCAACTGCACTCAGTTGGACAGCTTACAAGTGACTGAGCATAATGCTGAATCTAATGACTTTATACCCTTCTATCATCCTACATAGGTCTCCTGGTGGTTCATTTGACCCGTAAATTTTGTTCACGGGCCTGTAGTTTAGTTGTCTCATGTTCTTGGAACCGAGAGCTGCACCAGTTTCAGGGCAGGAGCCGGAGAGTCGCAGACAGCCGGTGTCGATTACAATGACCTTATTTCAGCGCCTGAGTAACTCGGCCCGATATAGCGTGCGCGGGAGTCGATGACGTCACGCTCGCCGCTTCGGGACCAGCCTTGCTGTCGGTCATGCGGACTTGTTTCGGTTAAAACAAATATGGAATATTTTAAACTTGTTAGTTAAAACTTAAAAAACATCGGTAGATCATTTTTTGTGTAAGCACAAAAAATTGTTTAAGTATTTTTGATGGGTTTTATTGGTTTTCAGGGAATTTATAGAGCGATGAGAAAAATTAAATGATATCTTTTTTTTATAGTAGGTACAGAGTGACGAGACGAGCAGGACATGTGCCTGGTGGTAAGCAATAAGCCTGCCACATAACAGCACAGTAACACGCAGCTATTGGATCATGAAGAGTTCAAATCATTTATAGCACTGCACTGCGCTCATCACCCAGATATCTAAGATATCATCTCTAAGCCCTGTAATTACACTGGAAACATTGCCTTTCAAACTGGAACACAGTAATGTTTGCACTTTACTGCTTGGCGGTAGAGTAACTGGCAAAGGTGTGGTACTTCCCCAGGCGGACTCTGCTGAGTGTCCAAATATAAATATCTCTAAGGTGAAAAGAAGTATCCAGTAAGCGTAAGCCTCATAACCTCTCGCTAGGAGAGGGTTAAGGCCATAATTCACCACGTTCCTCAGTGTGGATGCTACTTTCCTTACATTGTTTTCCTTCACCGTCAAAACCAGTAGTGATGACAAACTAGTATATCTGCAGTTGAGAAAATACTCTAAGGTACAGGCGGGTTTTGAACCTATGTCTTTACGATTGTAAGTCGCACGTTCCAGCCACTAAGCCAACACGGCTGTAATGTAGCGCTAAACAGTAATTTGGGATCTTCGTGTTCAAATAGGTGCGTGGCATCTTGCTGTAATGAGATAGTATAGTGTTGTTTACTATCATCTTACTATTACATCTCGCTTATACCGATTGTGTTCCAGTTTGAAAGGCAATGTTTACAGAGAAATTACAGAGCACTGACATAAATCGTGATATAGGTATCTTTGGGTGATGAGCGCACTGCGTTATTGTAGTGCTAGATTTTTGACATTGCATTTGGACTCTTCATGTTTCAGTAACTGCGTGATACTGTGCTGTTGTGTGTAGGCGTGTTGTTTACCATCAGGCACATTTCCACCTCGTTCCGTCACTATCGTATAAAAATCTATCACTTTACTATAAAACTATGTATTCTCACACACACACACATATCACACAGGTTACATTTTGAAGAGTAGGCGGCGGAGTTGAACAATTTTATTTGAATTTTCTATTTTCGTCACATAATAAATCGTAAATCAGCATACTACAATATTTTAGTATCAAAATTAACGTGGTTGTTACACATATTGATTGGGTAAACGGGTAACTCACGTGTAATAAGGTCGGTCAATCCGACTCGAGTTTCGGCCGCGTCCGGCGGCCTTTTCCGAAACGCGCCGAAACTCGAGTCGGATTGCCCGACATTATTACACGTGAGTTACCCGTTTACCCAATCAATATACTACCATATCGTTTATTTTTTTTAAATATATCTACGGTTTGAATCCGCTTCCCTTATGCGTATAGCCTTAGAGTGAAACAAGTTGCCGGCCTCATTGTTCCCTGAGAGATACAGATCTAGAACTTATCAAGGTCAGAGTGAATAGGTATCTTCTAGATCAGCGTGCGTCATGTTCAACCACACCTTTGCTCACTTTGCTATTGGTTGTCAAATATGAACCTATGTGTGATAAGGAAAGAGAATCGTCAACCAACATTGTTTAGCCTCAAATCTAAGAAAATCTCGGGTTATCGGAGCTATATAGCAATATAGCTGATTATTATAATGCTCATACGGCTTTAAATGAATACGTATGATAAACTAGCAGCGCCCCACAATTTTACCCACGTAGTTCTCGTTCCCATAATGTTCCCGGGATAACAACAACAAATGATTGAGTGACAAACATTCGAACATTGACATTTATAATTTTTTTTAAATTATTTTTTATTTGAAAAATTTCACCTCCACGGACTCCTAGGTCCATGCCTTTTATTAACGTTTTATACATTATTTTATTTTCCTTTGTCTAATGCTGGAAGACTCTAGTAGATCAGACTTCTAAAAAAAACCATGCATCTACATATTTATAACCTAAACTATTTAAACATATTTTGCAATTAAAGCTTCACCCCGACCCAGATCCTCCATCACCGCTGCATTTCGATCTTTAATGGCCATCTGGAAGTTTTAGTCTCTGATGGCACTAGGTGGCGCGGTCGACGTTCGCAACACAAAACGACAAATCGCATCATCCTCGACGTCGTCGGTGTAGTAGACAAAGGTCCCAGTGTGCCGAGATAAAGCCACAACTGCGAACATTTATAATATTAGTGGGATTGACTCACTCACTTTTTTTTTTTTTTGATTCACTCTCGATTTTGAGACACCAAGAGTTTAATAACTGGGAAAACCCCATTCAGGCTATCTATCCTACAGCCTAGACGATCTACTTCAGTGACAAGTTTTTACAAAACTTATCACAAAAGTAGAGTCAATCTTCTTCGCTCGTGTCTTTGGAACATTAACCATAAAACGATGTCGCTTTGAATTCGATTCGATTTTGATTCTTCACACAAATATTAGTCCTGGGCAAGGACGTTTAAAAACACTTTTTTTAACGTCCTCGGCCCTGGGTCCTGGGTAAGGAACCGACCGTAGGTGGGAAACGACAAATTTAATAGTCTCTTAGTACATTTCACTTAGAATTTTAAGGTTTAAGGTACATACAATTTTCCGCATAAAATGATAATATGAGCGGCTTAATTATACCTAAATACTATATCTTCATTCTTCAATGTATTTTTTTTTTATATAAAATAGAGTAAGTCTTAGTTAATAACTTTTTTATTATCTGTGTTTTATTGTCTGAGTGCTAGGTAATGTTTTGGACTCTTCATGCTTCAATAGATGCATCATTTCATCATTTTTGTAGTGGTAGGACTCTTGGCAGAGTCCGCCTCGGGAAGTACCACACCTTTGCCAATTATTCTACCGCCAAGCAGTAATATGCAAACATTACTGTGTTCCGGTTTGAAGGGCAATGTTTCCAGAGAAATAACAGGGCTTAGAGATATAACATCTTAGATCTCTGGGTGACGAGCGCAGTGCAGTGCTAGGTAATGATTTGGACTCTTCATGTTCCAATAGCTGCGTTTTACTGTGCTGTTATGTGGCAGGCATCTTGCTTACCATCAGGCACATGACCTGCTCGTCTCGTCACTCTTTAATTAAAAAAAAAAAAACATGCATCTATTGAATCATGAAGAGAAAACTTATAACTCAAAATTTGATAGCTTACTATGGAAACTACGCGGGTGAAGCCGGAGGGCGTGATCATGAGCATGGCCATAGGTCCGAGTCTACCGGAAGGTTTCTTACTTATTCCCGAGCATGACGCTAGAATGCAATTCACAGTCCACGAAAAATCCGTCTGTGGCTCGCCAACGGAACACTGATGTTTTCACACATTACTGCTTGGCGGTAGAATAACTGGTAAAGGTACTTCCCCAGGCGGACTCTGCAAAGAGTCCTATTTACCACTACAAAGGGAAACACTACTATTTCACTGAAGACGGATAATTTTAAGACTAGAAAGCTTTCCCAACATTACCCTCACTAAATGTTTACGTACTTATCGTTATCAATTGCGTACGCGCACAAAATATTGTAGAGCTAGACAACCGGTAGTAAGAACCGGCCTTCATGACGTCACATCTCCTCTCTCGCTCATTCATCGCTATGTCTCACTCGTTAAGTTACACCGCAGCCTTTCACTTGCGAAGGGAAACCGACAGCGATGTGCGCAAGTTACAAATAAGTGAATAAAAAAAATGTGAATACAAAAAACATAGTGACAATGTGCAACGATAATAGTCAACGGATACCAAAGTTATTGTGCTTAGTTTACTTAATCTTGTTATTTAGCGGTAAGTTGATTTAACAAGGTAGAAAGATTTTAAGACAAACTTTTTTATTGGAAACTTACTGTGAAGGATTTTCGATCTATAAAGATCTCAAGGGAAAATTTGATTCTAAAATGATTTGTTTTTGCAACAGATAATACCTGTTAAACAAAAGTTGACAAAGAGAATTTGAGTTAAAATTACTTTACTAAGGCAGGGATACAATTTTTGAAAAGTAAATAGTTAAGTTATCTAAAGTTTCCTTTAAAAAATCCTTTAACAGGTTTTTATAACTAGTTTTAGTTTTGGTTTCGCGGATGGCTTTGTGTTACTCCTAAGCGTCCTAATTTAGAGTTATCTGAGAACAGAGGAAGATTCAATTTGTTAGGGAAATTTGAAATTACTTTTGAAATGGTTTATTCAGTAATTTCATCGTAAAATAAAAATTAAGATAATAATATTTAGCTGAGAATCGTAATAAGTGGTGAGCCATGGGAGATGCCTATGTACGTCAGTTTACTAGGAAACTAGGATAGGCTGATGATGATGATGATGATGTCACTGACGCATTGACAATAACATAAGTAAAGTGAGAAAATAATAATTTGATATTTTAATGTGTGAGTGAAATTTAATAATAGTATTGTTGATTCTTCAGAATAGAACCTTATGTAACTTAAGATTTCCTATCATCGAAATACCGTCTGTAGTATTTGCGTGAAAGGATCACAACAAACACACATCCACATATTCTTACAAACTTTCGCATTTATAATATTAGTACGATGGAAAAAATGTGCATAATGGTACTCGTGCTGGTTTATTTAAGTACATTTCCTTACTACCATAACTTCATCACAATACATTTCTATCTACCAAATAAGGAATAACAAATAGAGTAATGAGTAAGTAAATAATTAAACGCTTCCAAAGAAAATTGAAAAATGCGGGTGGGTTAATTTTGTTTAACTTATTATGGATTATCATAACATTGGATGGAGTGGATTAACATATTTCCTCAGAATCATAGTTGTACCATTAACAACTATCACAATGGTTTTTCTTTTCCTCAGAAAGCTCCGATTCCCTCGTGTTTCGCGCCTACATCTCCCAACACGGCCTCCACGGCGAAATAGAATTCTCTCAGAAGAATGAATCCACCATCAGCATCAGAACCAACCTTCAGACGACCCTGCAGTACCCAGACGGTGTTTTCCGATGGACCATACACGAATTCCCGGTCGACTACCTGGACTTGACCAGCGAAAGATGCTCCGAAGCAAATTTGGGAAAAGAACTGATGGATCTAACGGAAGAACTGGGCTTCCTGATCATTCCAGGCAAAGACCACGCGGAATTTGAAAGTCAAAACAGTTTAACAGGTCCAAATGGCCTTTGGGGGAAGAGCATAGTCTTCGAAACCGCTGAAAGAGACAGAATTATGTGTGCATCTATCCTATCAACGGAGCAGATGTACGAAAAGCATGCTATTGCAAAATTTTCAGCGCCGGTCGCTGGGACGTTGCATTTCCGATGGTTAGCAGCGAGAGACTTTGATGAGACTGACGCTTTTATCCAAGCTGATTTGTACCACGCCGCAGCAGTGGCTGACAAGACAGAGTACACTGAACACAACTGGAAACTGTTTGTCACAGACATTTTTGATTCGGATAAAGGGAATTATGAAGATAATTGTAATGTCCTTCAAGTAGTGTTTGATCCAGAGAACAGCGGCGATGGCATGAGTGTTGGCGACTTGGATACTCGTCTTGGGAAGATTAAAATAGCGACAGACGCGAGTAAGACAAAAGTTAAGACTTTGTATAAGAATGAGGTAATCAATGTGCTGAGGAATGATATGGAGGTGACGAAGAGGAGCCTGTACGTGGTGATCTATGACAACAAGCATTCAGACAGTTTTCTGGCATGTGCTAAGCTGAGGCTCATGCAACCGAAGAGTACGAAGTAAGTACAAATATTTACATACATATATATATTTGTAGCTCAATCACGTTGTAACATATTTTTATCCCAGAAAAGTAGCGGAAATGGGTTTAAAACCGCGGGGGCCTGCTAGTTTATAATATCAGTAAGATTAATGTAGGCAGCAAAAATGTTGTCGTGAAAAGCAATCGGCTAAGGGTTCGTGATTCGCAGTTAATACACGTAATATATGTAGTTGAATGACTGACCCAGCAACAATTACATAGAAACACCCAGACACATCACAAATATTTGTACTCTTCACACAAATATTTGCTCTGGGTGGGGATTGAACCCACAACCCTCGACTTTGCAGGCAGACTTACTACCAACTAAGCCACGAGGCAAGTCTATATATAATTCACACACATGTTTAAAATAAACAGTTTTGTATATTTCCGGAGTTTTAATAGTTTCACGGTTGCCTGGAAGAGATTGCTCTAAGCAATAAGCCCGCCATTTAAAATAACATGCTTGTGTAATAGTTCTAAGTTTCTTTTGTAATTTTGCTTTTGTGTTGTGGCTTTTAATAACGAGTTTTCTTATCTTATCTTATGTTATCTTATAAGTGATTTTTTTTCCGGTTCCCAGGGTCTTAATAAACATGGACGGCATCCGTGGCTCAGTGGACTTCAGCCAGCGCTCCCCGTTCGACCCGACCTGGTCCAACTTCCAACTCGGTGCCGCAGACGAAGACTATGAGTCCAACTTGCGGTTCGTCAGCTCCATGGTGCAGTACAGCATCAGGGAACTGCCCCCCAAGTTGAAGCTCTACGAGAATATTGACAGGATCTGTAATACTACTGGGAATGTGTATAATCCGACTGAACTGGATCTGAAGAAGATTCCACCTCCAGGTGAGTTCTCACATAGTTCCTTTGCGTTCCCACATATAGGGTTCACGACCACAAGGAAAGAGTCAAAGTAAGCCAATACAAATTAGGCTGACATTAGTTGGCGGATGTCGTGTATTGTTTTATATAGGGATCCGTCGGTTTCCTCCCAATGATCCTTTTCAGTAGTGAGCAAGATTTCATTGCGTTTTAAAATGTACTATCAGTGTTTGAGCAATAACACTGATAGTACATTTTACAGACAGTACAGACTGGAACACATATTAAAATAAGGAATAACACATAGTAGGCTACGTAAATTACAAGAACAGGAATTGCGCGGGAAGCGAATAAATTAAATTTGAATATTTAAGAATATTTTTGCTAAAAGTGCGTATCACAAAGAAGTTAAATACGAGTACTCCATCGGTCTCAATGTCTCTTGAAAAATACAATCCTCTTCAATCTGTTCAAGAGTATACCTCTACTTACCTCTTCTAATCTATTATTCTGCAACGCCGTACAAAAATCATGCTACAAGGAGAAATGATCGAGGGTTGCAACCCCCCTCTTCAACTGTACTCAGTTGGACAGCTTACAAGTGACGGCAGAGTGCTGAATCTTATTACTTTATACTTCCTACCTTACCATCCTACATAGGTCTCCTGGTGGTTCATTTATGTACTACGTAAATTCTGTTCACGGACCTGTAGTCTATTACACCCAAGAGACAAGTGACGAAAAAAGAAATCTAGTGAATCACGCTAACCTTGGTATCGCTCGGGTTATGAAAGCGGTCATAATCTCGATCGGTTCAAAATAGATATACCATTTATTGTGATAAGAAGATTGCACCTTGAAGGAATTTCGGGTGGTTAGCCGTGGTGGGTTAGTAAGGACTAATTTCTAATTTTAGTCATAATTATCTTTATTCAAGAAAATATTATATGTCTAATCAGATTTAATAGTAAAATGTCAAACAATGCATAAATTTATACTATTCAATTATATCTAAATTATTATCTTTAGACCTTCATTGGTCTATGGATGATTCAGATGTGCTTAATTAAGTAAGTACTTAGTTAAGTATGTTGCGTAGTGTAGTTCTTATTATATTTTAGTCATGTCATTTACACGAAATGTAATGATTGATGTAATGATTAATAATTGTTGTCGTAGGTTCGTATCCCGTTTGCACCGCTGAGTATTATTTCAATTTCAGGTGTACAAGTTTGTCATTTCCACTAGCTTTAACTAAAGTATAACATTATGAAGAAAACTTCAAAGAAAAAAAAAAAAGAAAAAAAAAATATTTCAATAAAATAGATCTTAACTATACAATATTTTCTTACTTATATAAACAGGTAGATTATTTTGTTAGCCTGAACTAGGTAGAACCTGTGTTTCAGGCGAGAGTAATGCTTAAATACCTAAGAGTTACATTTAGGAAGAAAATAAAACTAAACAATTTATTAATAATTACGAAATCGGTAAAAAGAAAAGGTATTTAAGAACTACTTTGCTTATCAAAATTATAGGTATGCAATTCCTTAATTATTTTGTGACTAATATCATATGTTCAGTTTCCTCATATTACAGAGTCAGCAAATACTCGGAGACAGTGTGTTTACAATATACAAGGTGTTGCAGAAAGGTGCAACAATATTTATGGTAGTTCATCTACATTAAGTTTTGAATCATGTATGTGAAAATTAGGCATGAAAGATCAAAAATTTTTTTCCATAAAAAAAATATTTTTTTCGGTCGTTATTTCATTTGACATACCCCTAATTGCCAGATCTCCGCACGGATTTTTGTACGATGTCACGGCGTCGGCGGCAAGGTCGTTTGTCTGCTGTACATGCTTTAGGGTTGAAGCTGGTGATTTGGTGGGAATTTTACGTCAAACTTTGACTCGAATTATCTCGTGATCTACCTTGCTGAGGGGAAAGAGACCTTGGGTGATGAAGTGTACATCAGTGTTAGAATGGACTGTTAAAATATTGTTGGGGGTAAATCCACCACGTTGTATAATAAAGAATAAACACTGAGTGTGTTCCAAAAAAGCTATATTTCGAAGACACGCGTCGTACCTCAACTCACACTTGGCCAGCATGGCGGTGGGTGCATGGCGGCGGCATGGTGCCTCTTTGCTTGTAAGAGAACAACCTAAGTCCCAGCGAAGGGCACATTAGCAGGCTGCTTTAGCTGAAATTTCCATATTTCGCGGCAGATGTGTATAAAAATACTTCATTACTACTCGTATGTCTCTCTTTCTTCCTATTAGATATCAGAGTATACCAAGAGGTCGTTTAGATATTGGACGTTAATCTATTATAAAAATAAGTTACGAGAGATTTACTCAGATTTGTTGATTCGTTTATCAAAACGTAAGTAAAAGCTCACAAAATCAAGTTTCATTACCTAAACATGTCCTATGGCCAGGGGGAACAAATAAAGATAGGTCTATGCGTATCTTACGTTTAGTTGTTTTTTTTTTTACGAAAATTAGGATTTTTACGTAAATTTACTGCTAGCGTACGTAACTCACATCTGGAGTGAAGCTATCGAGAAACACGGGGAAGCACTTGCAGTCTCCCTGGATATCTCGAAGGCTTTCGACAGGGTTTGGCATGATGGCCTTATTAGCAAGCTTTCTAGTTATGGTTTGTCTTCTGGGTTTATTGCATGGATATCGGACTTCTTGAGGGATCGATCCATACGAGTTGTCATTGATGGCTGCTCGTCGGATCAAATGGCAATCAATGCCGGAGTCCCTCAAGGGTCGGTACTCTCTGCGACGCTTTTTCTGCTACATATAAACGATCTGTTGAAGCCCGGTATCTTTGGGTACGCGGATGATAGCACTGTTGTAGAGAGTTACATATCGAGCGCGAGAGCCAGTGGACAGCAAACTAAGGTTTTGAGAGAGAGTATGATCGAACGTTTGAACTTGGCCCTTGTGGAAGTCTCTGAATGGGGCGAAACCAATCTGGCCAAGTTTAACGAGGGAAAGACGCAGGCGTGTCTGTTCTCGGCAAAAAGGAGTCCATTTCAACATACTCCTACTTTTCGAGGTGTGTCCGTACCGGTTACTGATCATCTTGAGCTTTTGGGCGTTACCTTGACCTCTACGCTCAACTTTGGCACGTATATCGAGTCTAAGGCAAAATTAGCTGGCAAAAAACTAGGTGTCCTCTCAAAGGTGCGAAAGTACTTCAAATCTGAACAATTACTTCTCTTATACAAAGCACAGATTCGATCTTGTATGGAGTACTGTTCGCATCTTTGGGATGGATCGGCTAAGTATCAGCTTGAGGCTCTGGAATCGATCGAGAGGCGTGCCAAAAGGCTCATAGGCAAAGACACTCTAGTGCGAAAAAGACTTCAAAGTCTTGAACATCGCCGCAAGATTGCAAGCTTGTCAGTTTTTTATCGGATACACTTCGCAGAGTGTGCGACTGATCTGCATGATCTAATACCACCTTGCCCTTTTTTCTATCGGACTTCTCGTAACTCGAAGAAGCGGCACCGTTTCATGGTTGATGTTCCAAAGACACGGACGAAGAGGTTTGACTCTACTTTTGTGATAAGAACGTCTAGGCTGTGGAATGAGTTGCCAGAGTGGGTTTTCCCTGATAGTTATAACCTTGGTGTCTTCAAATCGAGAGTGAATCGGTTTCTTCTAGGTAAACACGCTCCATCGTAGACCGCATCGTCGCTTAACATCAGGTGAGATGGCGGTCAAGTGTAAACCTATAAAAGTTAAAAAAAAAAAAAAATAGGTGTAGGACCCAGCGGAGGAAATTTCGTAGTCTCTTTGGAAGTGATGTATTAAGTTGATTCCACACAATTTGAATTTTGTTATTCTACATAGTTTACGTTAAGCCCCAAACTAGGCTGAGCCTGTATCTTGGGCGCTCTGGTCCAAGTTTCTGTTTAAATAGCACATTTCACATTTTTGTAACTCTAATTCTATTTCATTCTATATTCTATTAATTCAACACAACTGTTTGTTTTTCTGAGTAAATTAAGTTGTAAATCACGTATTGAATGGTTTTGCTGCTACCGTACAATCATTGCATTATGTAGTATTCTTGAATCGAGACTCAGATATAATGACACGCAGTTCGTGATGGAATCTGGGCATGTCGTCTGTTGGCTCGCGGCCTGTTTACGTTTACACTGGCGGCTTCCGACGGCACGCTGACCATCCGATACCGCTTCCCTACACTTGGCTATTTCTAGATGTTGTCTATTTTTATGACTTCTTCATATTTTCTGCTATATTTTTATAATAAGTCAGTTCATTTACTTCTTCGAGAATAGGCAAAACTATTTTACTTTGTGTTCTTGAGGTCAGTGTTATAGGATTTCTATCTCGATCAATATATAATTAATTTACCATGGAAACGTTAACACGTTTATAATAGTTATTTGTTGTACAAAAGTGCAAAGTTGCTTATTAACCGCGTGCTCAATTTTGATGACCGAGCAAGCGAAGGATCCTAAAACTCAATTACTCGCTGCGTTCGTGATTCAAAAATTAGAATCCTGAGCGTGGCAAGGGATAAGTCGCCAATTGTTTCCAAAAAGATCAGTGTTAAACCTAACAAGGTACAAGTAATGATTTAATTTTGTTGATTACGCAAAAGAGGTACCTATCTGAAAATGGCTGTAGCAGTACGACGGGCAAATATAAATTACCCGTCGTACTACTGGACTTGTTGGTAGTAACAGGGGCAAAAATAATTGCCCGTGTTACTACTGGTAGTAAGACGGGTAGTAACACGGGCAATAAACGAGGGAATCAAATGGGCACAAGGTGAAAAATCTTTGCACTCGAGTGCAACACGTAATTTTTCATCCCACCTTAACGAGGATCTGACTTAATGCTTAGCGCATTATTAACAGTTTCAGTTTAAAATAAACTTCTTTGGCGCTTGAATCACTTATCTCGGTTCTCGGTTTTTAACCTAAGGGTTTAACTTTGAGTTTTTTTAGGTATGGTTTTATCAATAACAATATGATGTGAATACGTGGAGAGTTGACCGGTTGAGATAAAGACTGTCATCTGTGTACATGAAAAAATGTCCGCCCAAATGCTTTAAATTATGGTAGCGCTAAATTAGCATCAGGGTAAATTAATATTTAAAGGAAACAAATAAACGTAGTATTCAGAATTCATGAAAAAACTATATTTTAGCTAGATTTTTTTTCAAAACAGTAATTACTTATTTGTTGTAATATTTTGTACTACGCAAGTAGTTGAAATTTTCGTCTATAATATTAAATTATTGAACTCGGCATACTTCAATTCGTTTATAATTGATTAATTCATAGCATTTTTTAATGTTCTATAATTTGAGATAGCATTCCTTACCTCTATCCTCCATACGTGAAAAGAAAATTGCGCGCAAATGATTTAAAAAAAAAGTACACCAAGGAGGTTCCGAGTCTGAAATTTAAACAAATAAAAAAAATGTATGATCAATTTGGCACCAAGGAGGTAGAAATAAACAGGTTTAATTATGTTTTGAATTCAGAAACTTAGTGCACACGATGTTCTAAATTAAAATTTACTGTACTCTCTAAACTATCAAAGGGTAAAAACGACTTTTGCGCCCTGATATCGAGGAGCAAAGTACTCTTTCCGAGGTGGTGGGATGAAAAAATTAGCTATAATTATTAACAATACATTTTTGAGACCGTCAATAGGCGAAAAAACTAAAAAATAATTAGTCGTCCTTTAATTTAGATTATTATTAAAAAACATTGTAGGGGAGACCGAGGAGTGTTGTGACAATTTTTACTTAGAGCAATATATCTCAACAACGAAACATACCACAATTATAAACGTTATGCCAAAATGTATCTCAATTATTACTCTTTTGAAAATAGTAATCAAAAGCCATTAAAGTTATACGGTGACTGAGGAAATCCACAAAAACTGAATATACTCCTATTGTCACAACTCTCCTAACACCGAGGTAAGTAGTGACAGGTACCAAGGTTAGTTGTGACAGCTATGTACTTAGACTACATTTGACAGGTAAATATATTTTTGTAATAAACAAAACATGTTTTTTGCATAAAAGTACTTTAATTTTCAAAATAATAGTAAGAAACAATAACATGAAGTACTAAACATCAAAATAACAAGTATACATTATTTTATCACTAGGTATTTAGTAGTGGTAGGACTCTTGACAGAGTCCGCCTGGGGAAGTACCACACCTTTGCCAGTTATTTTATCGCCAAACAGTAATGTGCAAACATTGCTGTGTTTCAGTTTAAAGGGCAATGTTTCCAGAGAAGTTACAGGGCTTAGAAATATAATAGCTTAGATCTCTGGGTGACGAGAGCTGAGCAGTGCAGTGCTAGGTAATGATTTGGACTCTTCATCCAATAGCTGCATGTCACTGTGATGTTACGTGGCAAGCATGTTGCTTACCATCAGGTACATGTTCTGCTCGTCTCCTCACTCTATAGCTCTATACTATAAAAATGGTTACTTAATGAGATCAAAATCAAATCTAAAGAATCATAAATAATGATCTAATCTACAAACAGTTATGACAGATGTATTGTAGCTCGCCAATCTTCCAAGAGCAATCTTCATGAGACCAGCCTTTACATTCCAAGCAATAATCAGCATTTTTTGCATTTTATTTGGTATATTTTGCACTTTTCTTTTTAGTCTGCTTCTTGGCTTTTTTGGTTCCTTCTTTTCTTCATTTAAAACACGTTTTTCACACTTCTGAACTTTCAACTGGCTTCTATAGTCTATTTCGTCTTCTGTAGGTGTCTGTAAGAATAGCTGATTTGATCTTGTGTCGATTAGGTTGGGTATTTTTGTCTTGGTGGAGCCTTTGGCAACAGCTTGCTGATTCTGGCAAAAACATTTATCTCAAACTTAGGTTGTAAAAATTGACAAAAACAAACAAGCATACATATTATACCAATAAAAAAAACATTGTTGAAACCAATTCAAACAAAGCTATTCATAAAATAAACTTAAATAGGAGAGTTGTGACAGCGTGTCACAATTCTCCTAGATACCAAAAATTGCGACTTGGTTAGAATAATAATTCATAATTTCAAAACATGATGGAAACATAGGAAGAGAATGCCACGCTTTGAAACGTCAAAAACCACTCAACAAAAGGAGAAATAGCGTAATCATGTTAATGCAATATGTCAGTACATAGAGACAATCAAAATTTCGATAAAAAACTTACTTTTCGGTTTTTTTTTCATGCAGTCGTCGCACTCGCATAACCGTTTGCCATGCACCTCTGGCGCGTACCGTGTCAACTAGCGCGTCTAAAGAAACAATTGGGCCGTATTGCCAACTCGCTAACGGTCATAGGTTCCGAGTAATCGTCTTTGTCACAACTCCCCTCTGTCACAACCCACCTTGGTCTCCCCTACACGTTGTTTTTTTTTGTTGTTTTTGAAACAAAAAAATATACAAACACAGTGCTTAGAAATTTCGAGTGATGTCGCTACTCCTCACTCCGGAAGTTTGATGATCTATACCTTTATCGATTTGTAATAGTTCGGTAAAACAAGAAATAGGTACGTGTCCCACATTCTTCCATAATCTAGCTGACGGACTAATTAGCATGGTATATTTTGAGCCAGTCGTCATCAAGAGGAGCTTAGCGGACATTTCTTCTCTTTACTAGTGGTCCGCCCGGCTTTGCCCGTAGTTGATATATAGTCCATGGCACTCAGGGGTACTCAAATAAACTCATCAGCTTTATGATGTTAGTATAGATATGTGTCGATTTGCACAATTTTCGTAAATAAGGGTAGGTACAAGTTTTTTTTAAATAGTGTGATGAGAGAATACGAGCAGGGCATGTATCTGATAGTAAGCAATATGCCTCCCAATAACAGTACAATCACACCGAGCTGTTGTAACATGAAGAGTCCAACTCATTTCCTGGCACTGCACATCACTCAAAGAAATAAGATGTTTTATCTCTATATGCCCTGTAATGTCACTGGACATGTAATTACATTTCTATGTGTCTCTGGATTTTGTGATCCATAAGATTTTCTTTCAAAAACTACTCATCATGGTCATCACCAGCCTACCGTAGTCACTGCTGAACATAGGTCTCTCCCATGGCTCGCCACTCAGCCCTATCTTCGGCTATACGTCTCCATTCACTGCCTGCTGCCTTCCGTATTCACTCCATCTAGTCTCAGCGTGTCTCACTATGCCTATTATCATTTGCCGATACGTGGTCTCAAGAACGCGTCTATTCCAACGGTCAACGTGGCTAAATAAGTTTTCCGTTCCAAAAACGTTAAACGTTGTTCCAGGTCTCAGCACCCAGGACCAGTACCCCGTGGGCGACCTGTTCGGCAAGTACAAGGAGCGCACGGAGTACCTGAACCACCGGTACCTGCTGCCGGGGCTGGCCAGCGAGCTCAGCGGCGCGTACTGGGACGTGTACCTCCCCCTGCAGGGCCGGCACAGCGTCGTGCACCGCGCGATGGTGCTGGAGAGGTCGGTTCTAACTTCAAATGTCTGCATAAGGAGCCCACTAAATGTTCCCAAGGTTCCGGAACTGCTAAGATTCGGCGTTTTCTCTCACAAGGTAAGAGTTAAGGACATAATCCTGGCTGGGCTAGTGGATGAGGTATTACCTCTATAGGTCCTAGAAACATTGCGGTTTCCTCACCGTTTTGAGTTAGTGGCATTACCAATCTTTGAAAGGATTGTGGTGTGCGTGGCTAAACAGCAAAACAAAAAATGGCAACACTTAATCATCAACAAAACAGCTGAAGGTAACCTGTTCGGCTAATACCAGGATCGCATGGAGTACCTGCTGCCGGGGCTAGCCAGTGAGCTCAGCGGCGCGTACTGGGACGTGTACCACCTCCCCCTGCAGGGCCAGCACAGCGTCGTGCACCGCGCGATGGTGCTGGAGAGGTCGGTTGTGGCTTACAATTCCTGCATGATCAGCCTAACTAAATGTTCCCACTACTAAACTAAATGTTAGAACTAAATGTTCCCAAGGTTTCCATTGCTAAGATTCGGGGCTTTCTCGCGCAAGGTGGGAATTAAGGACATAATCCATCACGTTGGCCTAGAGCGGGCTGGTGCTGGAGAGGTCTGTTGTGGCTTACAATTTCTGCAAAAGCAGCCATCTAAAAAATGTTCCCAAGGTTCCCAATGCTAAGGGGAGGGCTGCTTCGGGGCTTTCTCTCGCAAGGTGGGAGTTAAGGACGTAAACCATCACGCTGGCCTAGTTCAGGTTGGTGCTGGAGAGGTCTGTTCATAATAATAGTTATACTATTAGAGTGAACTGGAGAAGTACCACATATTTTCCAGTTATTCTACTCTGAAACAGTAATGTGCTAATATTAGAGTGCTCCGGTTGGAAGAGCAACTTTTCCAGAGGAACCACAGTGCCAAGATAGATAGTAACTCTTTATTGACACATCAAATAAAAGGGAACACAGAAAAATAGTAAGAGTGTAAATAGTAGAATCCAGAAATTAAAGGAGGAAGAGTTTAACACACACTGAGCTCACTATGTCGTCACTACTAAACCGAACACACTGCTGAGCCTTTTGGAGGCAAGGTTTCCAAGCCGGGCAAATGCCATCCACCATCTCTGTTAAACGTCGGACGCTTACTAATTTCGATGGCCTCCCTGACATTATGGGGTATAAAAGACTTCTCCCTTGCCAGGATCTTCGTCTTATCGAATCGAATGAAGTGTTGAGCATCCGAACAGAGAGCATACTCGGCCACCACCACCGCTCTGTGCATGTTTAAGTAGTGGTAGGGCTTTAGGCAGAGTCTGCCTGGGGAAGTACCACACCTTTGGCCATTTATTCTAACGCCAATCAGTAATGGGCAAACATTACTGTGTTCCGGTTTGAAGGGGAATGTTTCCAGATAAATTACAGGGCTTAGAGATATAACATATTATTGACGAGCGCAGTGTAGTGCTAGGTAATGATTTGGACTCTTTATGTTCCAATAGCTGCGTGTCACTGTGGTGTTATGTGACAGGCATGTTGCTTACCATTAGGCACGTGTCCTGCTGCTCGTCTCGTCACACATTATTAACAAAAAAATGTGTCTCGTGAGCCTCGTGGACACATTCCTACGTGTTTCACACACATAGCTTCAAATACCCATTACGTCTTATCCATTCCAGACGGGCTCCGAAGCGCGACGTATGCGGCACCATCCTACCGTACGAGTTCGACACGGGCTACCAGACGCCGCTGGCCTCCGCGCAGGTCATCTTCCGCTACCCGCTGGTGGGCACCATCATCCTGCGGCAGCCGCTCGACCGGCCCTGGGAGGACACCACCATCATCATAGAGAGCTTGGTAACATCATTTTAATACTACTCGTATTTTAATGTTTCCATTGAAATTACAGGGCATGGAGATAAGACCTTATATCTCGAGGAGATGAGCGCAGCGCAGTGCTAGGTAATGATTTGGACTTTTTATGTTCCAATATCAGTGTCTTTTTTTTAGGTGTATAGAGCAATGTTCTGTGACATCTATGTACAAAGACATCTCTCACACAAAACCATCTAGCCCCAAACTGAGTAAAGCTTGTGTTATGGGTGCCAGATCCAGATAGCTTATAAAAAATACTTACCTGTGTAATTGTACATAAATATATACTACTTGTGGAGAACAAATATTTGTATTTCTACGACCTCATGATTGCTAAATTGGATTGTCTTATTGTGGCATTAGATACTACATAAAATATATACATAAAAAGTTAAAGATACCTTTAAGGGGGCGCCTAAAGCCAGAAAAACGAAAAAATGACATTTTCGACGCCGCTCACTGAAGTTAAGAAACTCAAAACTATGACAAAAAAAATATTGACGTGTGGGTACAATCATGAAGAAGCACAATAACCGAATAGAATTTTAAAAATAGATCAGAGTTTTTTACAATAAAAAAATAAAAATGACACCGAAAAATCCCGTTTTAATTCGAGTACTCGAAATTATCAGCGATGACCCCACATTATTTTTTGGTAATAAAATTCCTATTTGTACGTTCTAGTAAAGTAACCGAACACTTTTTAAAATTTATGTTTAGTTATTGAGTAATTAAATAAAACTTGGTCAAAAATGGACTCCTGATTAAATATTGATTTTTCCTCCAAACTGTGTCATGCTATTCTCGACTTTATGTATATCACATTAAGAAACGCGTCGCGCGGGTGAAATCTGATTTTTTCCTGGCTTTAGGCGCACTCTTAAGGTATATGCTAAACGAGTCGCCCATAAGCTGAGACCAAGATGAGCCACTCTGCTCGCGTGTCAAGTGTGGACCTACAACAAGTCTTCAACAATCACTCTCCTCGTCGCGACGTAAATCCATTTGTGTTCGTCATAAAACTGACAATAAGCAAAGCACAGTTGAGCACGAGCTGAGCTCAAAGCATAAAGCTCGAAGCATGCTTCTTCAAGACTTGTAAGTTGGTCCACACTAGACGAGTTTTATCTCGGCTAGTGCACCGCTTGTGCTCCGTTCATCTAGCATACACTCACCGCCCTGTAGGAGATTAAATAAATATATAAAAGATGCGGTATCATGGGGTACCAGGTATGAACGAAGTTCCTTCGCAGGATTTAGAAGCTACACAATAAATTAAAAAAATGTTTGCTTAATTTCATCATTTACGGTAAAGTTAATAAAAATAAAGTAGCCAACACTGGTTACGGGCAGTTCTTATGCGTCACTTCCGTTACATATTAGTCTGACATTTCGTTCGGTTCGGTTGCACAGCGAATTTCCTATCTCTTCCAAGCTGTTGTAAGGAACTTCGTTCCAAATATCGGTTATTACTAGTCTACTTTACTTCTAAATATGGTGTGTAAATAAATAGTGGTATGCTGCAGGTCCACGCCGACGGTTCCAGCGTGAACAACACGCACGAGCACCGCTGGGCCGTGCACGAGCACCCCCCGGGAGCTGACTTCTACAACTGGACGGCGAGGTGCCTCAGCGCCGGACGCGTCTTCGAGCCCTACAAGCTGGACATAGATACCAGGCACCCGGAGCGGTACTGCAGAGCGGGGCTGGAGGGCATGTGTCGGCTGGGAGACCTCACTACCAGGTACCACATCAACAGCTTGAAAGTCGTACAGCTCTGAATCTTAGGCTAGTGCATTTACTTTATAGCATCCGAACTTTCGAACATCGTAGGGCCTTGGTTTCCGCGCCGGCCATGTATTTGAGCCCTACATGCTGGATATTGACACGAGGCACCCAGAACGGTAGGTACTGCCAAGCTGGACTGGAAGGCATGTGTCGCCTTGGGGACCTCACTAACAGGTACCACATAAGCAGTTTAGGAGTCGTACAGCGTTGAATATTAAGCTGATCCTTTTAATTTATGCTCAAATTCATTTATGTCATACTTTCTTCTATAACATCCAAATTTAAAGTTTAAAACTTCTGTAACATTTGAACATCTGCACACCTAAGCATCCAATTATCTGCACATCCAAACATCCCAACATCCGAACAACGCAACACCTTCACATCCAAAATTTCAACATCCGAACATCTCAACACCCGCACATCCGAACACATGTGAACATCCGAACATCCGAGTATCCAAACACCCAAACCTTGACATTTATAAACTTTTAGGCTGTTCTTATATTGCTATACTAAAGGTATTATAACATTCCAGACACGGCATGTTCTCGATCGCCGGCAAGAAGCGCGACGCGGCCGCGCTGACCCGGCGGCTCTTCACCGACAGCCGGCTCCCGCTGGCGGGCGCGCACGCGGTGCTGCGCCGCTCGCTCGTCATCTACGACGACCACGGGCCCGTGGCGCGCGGCGAGCGGATCGCGTGCTCGCTGTCAGTACTAACACAAACAAGAAATTAACTAAACACATAAATTGGCAGTCATAGGAACTGTCGATAGAAGTGAAAACTTATACCCAACTCAGAATTTGATAGCTAATTTGGAAACTACGCGGGTGAAACCGGCGGGCGTAGCCGAGTTTACCCGAAGACTTCTTTCATTTACAAACGTGACGCTCGAGTACAATTCACAGCCCACGGAAAATCTATAGGTAAGTGGTGCGTCAACAGCAGTTTTCACTTAAAATAAAAACGATTATGCTGCCCAAGACATCTCTAAGGGCATCACAGACCTGGGGTCTACCGCCTAACGGAAACACTTTGATGCTTTGACATTGCCGTCGCTTTCATTTCAAGCGAGAAGAAAAGAGACAGCAATGTCAAAGCGTCAAAGCGTTTTCGTTAGGCGGTAGACCCTCTGTTATTGCTCAATCTCGTGCAGCTCGAAACCGCCGGTCTCTCTTAAATCTTATACCTTTAAACGAGCAATTCTTGTATATCCTATCCTACTAATATTATAAATGTCAATGTATGGATGTTTGTTGCTCAATCACGCCGTAACGTATGAACGGATCAGGCTAAAATTTGGAATACAGTTAGATTATAGCCTGGAAGAACACATAGGCTACGTTTTATCCCGGGAAAATAACGAGAACGACGAGAACGGGAACTACGTCGGTAAAATCGCGGGGCGCTGCTAGTATGTAATATATACGTAGAACACTCAGTAAGTTTTAAGAAACTAAAAAACTAACTTCTATTTCTAACTATATTATCTTATTTTTAAAAACCTTCCTCAAAGATTCCTGAGCGGGTAATTTGTACATAGCACGGATTGCTCGTTTTTGTAGTATAAAAAGTCGGTTAAAGACTGTATTTCTGTCCGCTGCCGACCCCCATAATAGAATCCCATAAGACGATAATAGCTCAGGCGGCAAGTCGGTCACGAATTAGTAGATCCAGGTTCGAATCCAGACGGTTTCTCTTTTTTTTTTCAAGTTTCTGTTTTTGCTTCAGAAAATCTATTACTTGAAGCCTTTTATCTGTAGGTATCTAAGTATATTTAGTATTTAAAACGAGTAAAGCTCGGTCACCCAGGTTCTATGAATTGAATATAGTAAACACAACAACACAAATTGAGTTCTGAATTTCATTTCGATCAGTTCAGGCTTTCCAATGTACGACACACAAACCTCAGATCTGAACATCTAAACTTTCCCATTTCAAATATTAGGCATAATGCGTAACTTAAGAA
Organism: Ectropis crepuscularia; assembly: GCA_963693475.1. Lineage (NCBI taxonomy): Eukaryota > Metazoa > Arthropoda > Insecta > Lepidoptera > Geometridae > Ectropis > Ectropis crepuscularia. The sequence goes on along the minus strand of OY856361.1, from coordinate 20,584,801 downwards.
GATAACGGCTTCTGAAGATATGTTTTGTTTCCAGAATAACGGGTCTTCCCCGTCGCAAGGCCGTGGTCCGTGATTGGTTCGGTAACGGGGAGCAAGTCGCCTTGAAGGGACGATTAGAGTTTGTGCAGCAATCAGAGTATGACGTCACTAACGCTCACATCGTGCTGGAGGGACTCGATGACGTCAAGACCTACAAGATACATGTCGTGAGTAGCTAATATAACAAAAATAACATTTCATTTTTGATGTTCCAAAGACTCGAACGAAGAATTTTGGCTCTACTTTCGTTATAAGAACGTCTTGGTTGCTGGAATGTGTTAGCTGAGAGTAGGGTTGCCATCTCTACAGTTTGGGAATCAGGACAAGACTCGTGGAAACCCCGGATTTTCCTGACTTTAGAGCCCAAAACCCGTACATCCTATTGACATCAACACAACAAAATTTTATACAATAACTTTCTTACGTCGTTTTTACATTGAGACCTCCCCTCCCTAACATACGATTTTTCAACCAGGGTAGCGATTCTGAAACCATTCGGTTGCATCCGACACGGAATCTCATCTCTCGGTCTTTGTCTTATCTGTTTAGCATGACAAAGACCGAAAGATGAGATTCCGTGTCGGATGCAACCGAATGGTTTCAGAATCGCTACCCAGATGTATTAAATTTGGACTACCGATGTAGTCCGGCCCGGACGCTCCCCGGACGCCCTCTAAACTAGGACAAATCCGGGGAAAACCGGACGGATGGCAACCTTAGCTGAGAGGATTGTTCTCGATGGACATAATCTTATCTTCAAGTCAACAGTATAAATAATTATAGATTTCTTCTTGGTAAGCAGGCTCTATCATAAGCTTATTATCGATAACAAAATATATTCAACTGGCGCTGAACGTCAATATGGTCAGTGCAATGCTATCTTACCAACTTTTTTGAAGAAAAAATATATGGTAGGGCCGTAATGCGAGAAAATTTTGTTCAAAGGTAAAAGTAGTAGGGTCATGAAAATTAAACTTGATTGAGACTTTCTGGCTGGCAGATAGAGGCTGGCAGCATTACAATGTATATCTAATATTCTGTTCATCCGTATTGTCCCAAAGAACCAAGTACAGAGAGTTACGCCATAGTCCACTACGCTGGGCAAGTTGCGGGTTGGCTAACTTCACTTTGAAAGGTTAAATCCCCTCCGACAAGTAGATCTTTTCACGATGTATTTCCTTACTCGTTTTTTGAAATTATTACGCACATCACTTCGCATAGACAGGGCATACAGAGCAGACAGTGCACGCTCCGGAACAACAGGGCAGTTACGGTTCTCCCGACTAGATTAGCCATAACTTTAATATACATCCTTATTACTAAGAATGTTTAACTTTGTTTCAGGCGCCAGTTGAAAAAGACCTGGAGTTTCCGTGCGAGAGCACATCGATCCTCGACACCTATAACCCTTTCCACGTCAACAAGTCCGCGGCACCTCCGCCTCTGAAGGGTAACTATTTGTTCAGAGAATGATTAGGCAAAACCATAACTCTCGATTTTCATCAAACACATGTACTACCTAGCTAACAAAATTTTCGACTAAAACAAAAAAAACAATTGCCAGTTGTAGTCGGGACTGCCGATAAAAATGATAATGAATTATAACTTTGAATTTGATTGGTCACTTCGGAAACTATGGTGGTGAAACCATAGAGCAGCGTTAGTCTGGCTGCAAGCTCTTATAATTATAAGTATTTTAAGCATTTATAAATTGACGCGAAATCAATGATTTTTCTTCATCCATTAAGTGCTAAACGCACCTAAATAAGTTTTCCCTTCAAAAACAACATTCCGTTCATCTATTCAGGAGCTACAATATCACAGACATTTACAGCTACAGAGGTACGTCTGACTTATACTTAATACCCGTAGCACCCCGTGGTTTTAGCATCAGGGTTAAAATTTTGCTGATTAAGACATATTTTTCTTGCTTCAGGAACGGCAGACCAGTACTTGCTCGGAGACCTGGGTGATAAGTACGGTCTAGTGGAGTCGAGAACCCTCCACACTGACTTCAACGAGACCCAGGTGTCTCTGTTCGGGCCGTACAGCATCTTGGGGAGATCTGTTGTGCTGCATAAAAAAGTATGTTTGTTAGTCTGTATGGACAGTTATCGGAAATTTGTATGGCCATAGTCTGACTGGCTTAATTCAAAGCTACAAAATTTGGGCACCACTAGGTAGCTACCCACAATAGGGTACCGGACTGGCTCAAAATTACACCATCCTAATTAGTCCGTCAGCTAGATCAAAGAAAAATATTGGACACGTATTTTTTGTTTTTTCATAATATTAAAAATCGTCAAAGATATAGACCATCAAACTTCGAGAGAGGGGGGTCGCGACGTCACTCGTGAGTAAAAATCGTACTCACAAGTGACGCACGCGAAACTTCGAAGCGCTGTATCTTCGTCATTTTTTGTTTGTGAAACAAAATAAAAAATACTTGTACTATATTTTTTGGCAATCTAACTAACGGGTTACTTAGTTTTTTTGAGGATTGTACCCTATTGCGCAAGTGGTGCCAAAGGCTCCATTAATTGATTGAAATACACAAATTCTTCCCATAACCACATCACAAGAAAATTTATAATATCAGTACCTATTTGTATTGAAATGTTAAAACACAGTATAAAATATTTTCACTTGTTTACGTATAGTTTAAAGGTATATAGCACGCATTCCCAATACAGGACAGTACCAAGCAGTTCTTTAACAAGAAGAGTTCAAATGTCTGTCAAGCACTGCACTCGTCTCTGAATAAACGAGATGGCGTATGTCTTTACCCGGTGTTTAATCTGGAAACATTGCCCTTCTAACCGGAAAACAGTGATGTAGGCAAATTATTGTTTATCTGTAGCATAACAAGTAAGTACGGTAGTTGCCCTGGCGGACTCTGCAAAGTGTTTTTTCTACAGTGGTAAACCTCCTTTTTAAGGAGGTAGGAGCAGTTTTCTCATTTTTAACCGACTTCCAAAAAAGAGGAGGTTATCAATTCGACCACCATGTTTTTTGAAGTGAAAACTTCTTTAGGCGCGCTATAGACAGAATTTTCGTGGGCTGTGAAATGGATTCATCAACCGTCACGCTTGGATATGATAATGGATCGGATCGGATATGAAATCAACCAGGGCAACAGAAACAGTAAAAAGTTTCATTGAAGTGAAAACTTCTTTAGGCGCGCTATAGACAGAATTTTCGTGGGCTGTGAAATGGATTCATCAACCGTCACGCTTGGATATGATAATGGATCGGATCGGATATGAAATCAACCAGGGCAACAGAAACAGTAAAAAGTTTCAATTACCTACCTCCAACAGCCCAGAGTTTATCTACAGATACCAGGACAACAGAAATATAAAAGAGTTGCGTTTGCCCCTAGGTACCAGTACCAGGGCAACAGCAAGTTTTCACTTCTATCGGCAGTTCCTATGACTGCCAATTTTTTTTTTATGTTATCTTATCCCATGTGCATTGTAACGTACAGAGTCGAGCCCGTCACTGGGCGTGCTCCAGCATCGAGCGCGGGTACAGTCCGTCGGAGGCGCGCGAGATCCGGGGGATGGCGTCGTTCCACCACCCCGGGGGGTTCGCCTGGGGGTACGTGCGGTTCACGCAGCTCATACACAACGACGGCGGCGCCAGCGACACCGTCGTGGAGGTGAAGCTGCGGTACCCTGGGGAGCGGGACCGCAACCTGGTGAGAGATACATGCTTTAGACTAAATACATCCTACGGACACGAATTAAAATATGCTAAAAAACAGACAAATGGTTTGAGATAATCTTTTACTTCTTCTTTTTTCCTTTATTGCATTTAAATGACGTACTGTGTTAAAAACGTGTGACGTTAAAGCGCCTATCTGTGGTTAGTTTGTTGGTTGTACTCGTATGTATACACGATATTTTACAATGTTTTTATTCATCGTATGTCCCAGACGCATAACCACGATATTTTTCAATCGTTTAGTTGATCGTATGTTGCAGACGCATAACCACGATATTTTCCAATGTTTTAGTTGATCGTATGTCCCAGATGTATAACTACGATATTTTCCAATGTTTTTGTTGAGCGAATGTTCCAGACGCATAACCACTATATTTCACAATGTTTTTCTTCATCGTATGTCCCAGACGCACCATAACCACGATATTTTATAATGTTTTTATTCATCATTATGTTCCAGACGCATAACCACGATATTTTATAATGTTTTTGTTGATCGTATGTTCCAGACGCATAACCACGATATTTACAATGTTTTTGTTGATCGTATGTCCCAGATGAATAACTATGATATTTTCCAACGTTTTAGTTGATCGTATGTCCCAGACGCATAACTACGATATTTTTCAATGTTTTTATTCATCGTATGTCCCAGACGCATCATAACCACGATGTTTATAATGTTTTTATTCATCGTATGTCCCAGACGCATAACCACGATATTTTACTATGTTTTTTTATCCTATGTACCAGATTCATAAACACGACAATGTTTTCGTTGATCGTATGCTTCAGACGCATAACTACGATATTTTCAAATGTTTTTTATTGATCGTATGTCCCAGACCCAGAATCACGATATGTTCCAATGATTTTGTTTATTTTATGTCCTAGACCCATAACCATAATATTTTACATTATTCATCGTATGTCCCAGACGCATAACCACCAGTGGGCGATATTCGTGAACCCGGTGGGCGTGGACGCGGCCGTGCAGGTGACCAACACCCGGTGCGTGGCCGGCGGGTACCGCTGGAACCCCTACTACACGCAGCTAGCAGACCCGCTCAACGTAAGTCTCTTAACGTAAGACATACGATGACCCAGGTCATCCTACAGCAATGATACAGGGTATCCTACAGCGATGACCCCGGGGTATCCTACAACGATGACCCAGGGTGTCCTATAGCGACGACCCAGAGTATCCTACAGCGATGCCCCAGGGTATCCTACAGCGATGACACAGGGTATCCAAAAGCGATGACCCAGGGTATACTACAGCGATGACCCAGGGTATCCTACAGCGATGACACAGTGTATTCTACAGCGATGACTAGTGTCTGAATGTAGAAGAATACCCATAGAATTTAGTCGATTAAACGTCTATAAACTGGTAACCACACCTTCGCCAGTTAATCTACCACCAAGCAGTGATGTGCGAACATTACTGTGTTCCGTTGATGTACCTAGAGAAAATACAGGGTAAAGGGATAAATCATCTTATGTCTCTGTGTCAACGCAGTGCAGCACTACGTAATGATTTGGACTCCTCATGTTCCCTGCTGCCGATAAAGAAGAGTCGGCTATCGCGGTAGCTGAAGAGATAGCAGAAGAGAAGGAGGGTTGTCGACATATCTAATAACAATATGCGCGGGAAATGTGTTGCGCGAGCGCTCAGCCGTGCGTCCGACAACCAACTGGCACTTGTTCCCTGGGAGGAACGGTCTAGCTGTAGGCTAAAACCGCGCGACGTTGAGAGAGTGATGATGCACTGGCAGTACGCGTTAAGCAACCCGTGGAACCGTTAGCAGTCATCGCTTGGAGATACTTTCCAAGGGATTTCAGTAGGTAGACCGTCACTTCGGTGACGGAGAATCTCATATAACTGGCTCCTCCCGGAGGCCGGTGGTAAACGTACACACTCTTTTTCCCTGGGTCAAACACAAAGTATTGCGGTAGCTATAGTACAATTATTAATTATTCGTTATTTCTTTCCATCCCAAGATTGCCTGGAAGAAATCGCTTTTAGCGATAAGGCCGCCAGTTGTATCACTAGTCTTACTGTTTTTCCTAAATTGTATGTATCCTATATGGTGTGAACAATAAATAATTTTCATTCATTCATCCATTCATACAATTAATGAAAATCCGTGTGTTTGTTTTTAATTGCTTACATACTTAACCTTACATTTATATGTTACTTACAGCATGATCTGTACAATCAAGAGTGTGGCGCTGACAACCCTCTGAGATGCCACGTTGGAGACCTCACAGCCAGGCTGGGCACTATCAGTGAGTGTTTTCTGATAGGTTACTGCGAAACTTTGTAAGTTTTGATGCGTAAATGTTTGTTGCTCAGTCACGTCGGAACGGTAGAAAGAATTGGGTAGAAATTTGGTACATTGTTAGTTTATTGTCTAGAATAGTCCAACGGTACGGTTTTACGTAATACGTAAAACCGTACAGCAGTCTCGCTAAAAGCAGTGAGATGAAGAGGTCTATGCCATACCTACATTACCTACCAAGTTACATTACCAATGTAACTTTCGTTCAATACCATTGTTTTAGTTTCCATAAAAAGAACTGATAATTATGACGTTTTTATCCCACCCGTTATGTTTTCATCTAGGTACGGGGTGAGGTTACGTTCAAGTGCAACTAATTAATTACTCCGTGTTGGAGATAGTCAAAATACATTTAACAGTTTGTACCTATAGCAAAAGTCAAACCGCTTCTTTTCAATATCTATAGAGTCAATCGTGAACCGACGGTGCAGTTGTTAAACGATTAACCTATAACTGCTTGCTGTGCTGTGTTTTGTAGTGGTAGGACTCTTAGCAGAGTCCGCCTGGGGAAGTACCACACCTTTGCCAGTTATTCTACCGCCAAGCAGTAATGTGTCAAAAAGTAATGACGAGCGCAGTGCGGTGCTAGGTAATGATTTCTTCTCTTCTCTTCTCTCTTGGCTCTTCATGCTCCAATAGCTGCATGTCACTGTGCTGTTATGTGCTTGTTGCTTACCGTCAGGCACATGTCCTGCTCGTCTCGTCACTCGTTATTTAAAAAAAAAAAATTGGCAATCATAGGAACTGCCGATAGAAGTGAAAACTCATAACTCAGAATTTGATAGCTTACCTTGGAAACTACACGGGTGTAACCGGAGGGCGTGGCCTCACCATCTTGGCATGGCCATCTAGAAACGCGTCAGCATTTCCCATTGGCTGATGCGTTTCTAGATGGCCATGCCATGATGGCCTCTCCACGCCCTTTCAGCATTTCCCATTGGCTGACGTATTTCTAGATGGCCAATAGCCATGGTCCCGAGTTTACCCGAAGCTTTCTTATTATACCCGAGCATGACGAATGAATTCAACTCACAGCCCACGAAAAATCTGTCTAGGCGCTGTAAAAAGCGTGTAAACCTAGGATTACCTATTCAATCACGATTCGAAGGCATGAAAATTGTAACCATCGGGAAAAAATCACGTATTGGCTGTTTTATGGTTATGCTATGCCACTGAATCTCACGAGCTAAACATCTGCCCCAGGTATCGGTGGTTCTCGTCAGGTGTTCATGGACAGCAACTTCCCCCTGGAGGGCACGGTGTCGGCCATGGGCCGCTCCATCGTTATCTTCGGGCCGGAGCGCAGCTCGGAGCGGTTCGCGTGCGCCAACATCGAGCCGGACAAGGACATCATCAAGTTCGTCAACATCATGAAACCGCCTAGATTTGTGCTGTGAGTATTTTACTTACTTCATCGTAATCATCAGTCTGTGTTCGTCCACTACTGGACATAGACCTCTCTCAGATGACAGTGGAGAGACGGACAGACAGACAGATGCCACCAGCCGTCTTTCGTATATCGTCACTCATCTAGTTTTTGGGCATCCTACTCTACGTCTACCGATTCGCGGTCTCCATTGCAGAATCAGTTATAAACTTTACTTTATTTCATAGGAATCACTTGTTTTTTAGTGTAAATGTTCTCATTGCTGAGATACGGGGCCTTCTCTCGCAAGGAGAGAGTCAAGGCCATTCACTATGCTGGCCCCGTGCGGGTTTTCTCACGGTGTTTTCCTTCTCGGTTTTTAAAGATAGCGGCATTATGCACATGATGGTACTAGTTAATGGCGCTCGTTGGCGTGGTCAATGTTCGCAGCACAAAACACATATCGCATCGTTTTTGATGTAGTCTGTGTAGTAAATAAAGGTCCTAGTGAGCCACAACTGGGTGCGGGACACTCTCATGTAGCTTCAGCTTAGCCTTGATCTTAATGACGATTCCTGACTCGTACGTTGAGTCTCATGGATTATTAGAATGCAGGGCCCCATAGTTCCCTAGTAGCCCTGTCTAATAAGGGTTGTTAATTAAGAATTAGTTACGGCTGTTCTAGGAAGTTACGGCTAGTATAGTGTTTAGTCGGAAGAATAGCAGCTGCCGATCCAGAATATTGGTTCAAATATTGCCGAGCCAGAGCCCCGGGTTCAAATCGCACACACACCACTGTCTTTTCGAAGTAATGTGCGTAATGCCGCAACCTTAAAAACAGTAAAAGAAAACATCATGAGGACTTCGACATATTCCTAGAATCTTTCGTGATCATGCGTCATCCACCAACCCGCACTGACCAGCGTGGTGGATTAGATAGATAGATAGAAACTATTTATTGTGATACAGACAAATTAATAAAATTACAGTGAAATACTTATGAACTAGTACCACAAGTGGCGGCCTTATTGCTAAGAGCAATCTCTTCCAGGCAACCATCAGGCAGGATTATTGCTTTGATTTTATGACTCTCTGCTTACGAGAGATGGCCCCAATCCCAGCAGCAAGAACTCGTAGTGCATTATGCTATGGTTATTAAGCTGTTGATGAATGAGGATTCTTCCCTCAGAGGCCAGTTCCTGAGCGAGGTGCGCCGCGTGATGGGCGTCCCCGAGTGGATGGTGAGCGTGGACTCGCGGCGCACGCGCACGCTGCACGGCTCCACCTGCATCCAGGTGCTGCTGCACTTCACCGGTCCCCACGCCAACCGGCTGGAGCTGGACTTCACCAGGTCAATCACTGTTTAATTTGCCCATGATATTCTAGAAAGAAAAAGTACTACATCTACAGATCATATAGCAATTTTACCGCCCCGCATGCCAATAGCTGGAGAAGGACTTCACCACGACAATAACTGCTTAATTTGTCCATGATACTCCCCTGCAGAGATGAAGTCTTGAACGAAGTGAAGTGTACCAGAAAGAAACATCACTACACTTTCTTAGAGATACTTATCGAACCGCACGCCAACAGCTTGAGGGACGTCACCAGGTCAATATCTGTTTAGAATGTCCTTGGTTCTCCCCTGCAGATCGGTTCTCGAGCAAAGTCTAGTTCCAGAAACAGAACGAAATAAGTGAAGTATACAGACTTCATCTATCTACAATCATGCCAACAGACATGAGCGGGAGTTTTACAGGTCAACATCTGTTTAATTCCATTTATATTTGGCTCTTTCCTGCAGAAGTCGCATATAGAGCAAAGTTTATTATTCCTGTCGTATCAAGTGTTTCTGTAATTTTGTTAATATGTGCAGGTTGCTGGCTTCTGGGCGGCTGGACTCGCCGAGTATCTTCATCCCCGGGTTCATAAACACCAAGCGGAAGGCCACCACCTCCTACCGGCCCTGCGGCGTCACTGATCCCAATGACAGGCAGAGTAAGCTCATTTCACAGTTATTCGTCATTCATTTTTACGGAGTTATCACCCACTGCTGACATGAGTATAGGCCTCTCTTCGTGTATGGTACTTGTACAGGTATATCTTGTGCTAGTCTCATCAGTCATTCAGTCATAGTAATTCGGGAGGAAAAAAATACATCCTTGTGTGAGGTCAGTTTTTTTGCAAAGCGTAATAATATCCGAAAAACAGTTGTACAAATATTTGCAACCTTATGCCAATATATAGATTTGCTGTTATGTACCAATTTACCTTAATCATAATTTTTGTTTGTTTCAGAAAACTCCTTTTTCTCTTCAAAGCCGTCTTCAGCGTCGAGGATAGGACTATCAGAAAGACTGTGTTTCGTAACATTCCTAGTAATGGTTGTAAAATCAGTATTGTTCTAGTAACTCCGTAAATTATGTAAATATTGTGATATACATTTATAAAATTAATTTAATTTTGTAGTAAATGACTTGTTACATAATCTTTTTATTTCATTTATATTTACGAAGCGTTAATAGAAACCTCCATTGATTCTTCCGCCTGACCAACATTGCTATTAAACCGACTTAAAAAATTGAGGATGTCCTCATTTCAGTAGTAAGTATGGTATTTTTGTGTGTTATTATACACATTATTATATATGGCTCCGCCAGTTGTGAATCGATTTTGATGGTTTTTTTGATAGATCATATATCAGAGGTCCCTATAAGTTTTAACAAAATCGGCGGTTTAGTTCATATTAAAAAAGTTAAATTTGCTTACACATTGAATCATGAAATTTGTTGACAGTCTGAGCTTAATTTTAATTGAAGTCAGCTGTTGTGATTTCAGAGAAATTTAAATTGTGTTATTTATTTTACGTTTCAAATACTTCTTTATACTTATTTTTTATTATAACATGCAAGCATTGACCAAAATAAATTCAAAAATATCTGAAACGGATGCTCTACTTAAATACAAATTGGCTCGAGACCTCCTCTTTGTCGATGCTGGAAATTATTTTACAACTTCGCAATGCGAGAAAGGTGGAAACCCGTGGAGGTTTTAGTCGGCAGGTGCACCACTCATGGTGTCTAGTCCGTTGTAGCTCGATCGTCCCAATAGGCAGAAGAATATGCCTAAAAGCATTTCCTCTTGCACTTTGGAAGCTAGATAGCTCATAAAACACTCAAATTTTGAGGAATCAGGGGACTTTCGTTCAGTATTTTTGCATTGACAACTCCTTTACAATCTTGGACTAAGTCAATGAACCAAATGTTTTAATGAAACTTCTTTTACACAGGATATGTATTCTTTATTTCCAAACATTCAACATCGAAACAATTGAATTTGAAACATGATATATTACCGCGGAACACCTACGTACTACTATATACAAACAAATTACCCTATGATAAGAATAGATGATATTGATTGATCTACATGATCATCTTATTACTTTCTGTCGAATTGCTCGTAGTTAAACAAAAACCGTTTCATAATCAACGTTTCAAAGACTCGGAAGAAGAGGTTTATTTCCACCTTTATAAAAAACATAGAACACTGTGGAATAAGTCATCTGAGTGGGTATTCCATATTTAATTAATATAATCTGGGTGAGTTCTCTGTCGAGAATGAATCGTTTTCTTCTAGATGAGCGCTCTCCATCGTTATCGTATCGTCACTCATAATCTGAGAGGTGGTGGTCAAGAGCATACCTATTATCGATAAACGATTATATCGATTTAGAAACATACTCATACAATACAAATACTCATACAAATAGCCTTATCTTTTTGTAGTAGGCTAAAATTAAAGTGGTTGAGCGTACACTCTCTATAGAAGAGATACATAGATATCTGAGCGTTGCAAGAGAAATATATCCATCCGCCAACGAAGAAACTTTATCTTTACACAGCTATTGGTGGATTTAATTCCTCAAGTTCCACTTATATAGCTATCTGGCTATCTTGTACGTCTAGAGTGAGTGGACGCAGCCACCCGAGTCATAATGAGTAGGTACAGCATTGACATGGATTGACATGTGATGCTATGCCAGCCATTGGCATGGCATCACAAAAATTCTCATTAATAAACGTTGTGCTTTCTCTCTTACGTGTCATCTTCGTATGTATCGTGTCATCTTTGTGTGTGCGATATGCCTCGCTCACAAATGTTCCTTCAAAAGAACGAAAACTGGCTTTGCTTAGTTTGGGGTCAGATGGTGTTGTGTGTGAATTGTCCATCAATATTTATTTATTTCAAGACACCAATCAAATGACTTTAAATAAAATCTTAAGCGTTAGGTTTTCAAGGCCGGCAAGCTGCAATTATCTTTGGTTATGATTGTACAAGTCGATGTGAAGACAATATTATGTGCGATTGCAAATAAATCACAATTGTGAGGTCGTCGGTTCGAATCCGCCCTGCGCCTCTGAGTATTTATCCAAGAAAGACATATTTCGAACTTGCTGCCACCTTAACTCTCTCCTTGTAAAGCAAGGCCGCGGGTCCCAGACGTGGGAACACAGTGGGTCGTTTATGCTGATAAAGAGGCTCCAAGACTTCTGTCTGTTTTGGCTTAGCGTCAGCTGATTCAACATGACAGCTGTGAGGAATACACACACAAGAGTCACAAGTGTCAATTACGCCTAAACATGACCCAAAACTTAGTGCTCGGGTCCACCAAACTAAAATGATTATGACCATTGCGCTGGCAAGATAAATAAAAGCCAAAATCATTTTAAGTGACCGATGTAGGGTCTGATATGTGCCGAGTCTGGTCTGAGATGTGCTATGCAACCAAGCTGCGAAAGCTGAACTCGGAAACTATGTAACCGTTCCCACTATATCCAATTTGGCGAGTACGATGTGCTATGAAGATGCACCGACTCGAAGTTAGATGCGTAGCATAGCGTACTTTCGATGGCAGACATGCGCCTACCGTAGTACCATGAGTCTGTAAATAGCTACACCATTCTCGTATCCATAGCTTCCATCCATAGCACGCATTCTTTCATATACAAAACATAGCTTAGGTAGTTGAACTCGTTTCCACCAGTGCTTTTCTATGTGGATCAATTAACATGCTATTAAACCCATTCATAGCAATGTAGCACAGCACATCTCCGGTGAAAAAGCAGCCTAACATTACTGCCGCTCCATTTACGCTGCAGTGGCTGAAGAACCAAAAGTATTATAAAGATTATATAAAGAAATATATAAAGATTTGTAAGCGTTGCATTTAGCGTACAATGTACAGAAAATACGATGCCTGTTACGTCCACTAGAATCACCTCATTTTCATACATGCTAGCTAAGCCACGTTAAATGACACGATAGTACTCGTATTTGCATTTCGTCCAAGGTTACGGGCATGTAACTAGTGACAGACTCAGACTAACTATTTGGTAAATCCTCACAGGCGATCGACGAGCGATGATGGCGGCGGAGCGGCATTGACGTTTTTGCAAGCATGGCACCACTTGCTTGCCGCCCCGCTTTCGTTTCGTGCACGCCTCTGTACTGCGCTATGCTTTTGTACATGTCGCCGCCACCCCGCCTTCACGTCGCTCCGCTGTTGCTAGTCCATTTCTAGCTAGTGTCGTGCCCGTAGCCTAAGACTTCTGGCTGCGGTCAGCCTACTCGTTGACGGTGATGGTGAGTTGCTTCCCGCGGCTGGTCTCGAACCGATCCATGGTCTTGATGTCCATGATCATGATGATGGAGATGAACAGCGCGATCAGCATTATAAACGACACCATGATGCCAGACCTGCACATAACGATAAATAACAATAAATAAAAATATATTTATTGAGTAAACGGGTAACTCACATGTATTTCAGTCGGTCAATCCGACTCGAGTTTCGGCGGCGTCGACGGAAACTCGAGTTGGATTGACCGACCATATTAAACGTGAGTTACCCGGTTACCCAACAAATATGTGTAACAACCACGTTAATTTGAATACTAATAAATACTAGGTATATCCTACCTACCTACAATCGATTTTTTTATCGGGGCAATTTTTTCCTAAACAACCTGTTCAATATTAGCAATCAGTTTAAAGTTTCCTGCTAGGTGTAGGAGGAAACTGAACAAAGAAGTAATATCTCACCAGATGGGAGCCGTCGTGAACCCGATGCAGTCGAAGGGATCAGCGAAGCGTTCTGTGCTATCCATGAATGTTTGCATCTGAAATAAATACATGCAGATAGATAGATACTCTTTATTGTACACACCATAAAACACTTATACAGGAGAGAATAACAGTGTTACAAGCGGCGGCCTTATCGCTAAAAGCGATATCTTCCAGGCAACCTTAGGATGGAAATGGTTACTAAGAATATTTTTACAAGCGGGGTGTGTACTTATCTTAAAATATTTTAGTTACATACACAAAAAATAAATACAGCCAACAATAACACTTCACCCTTAATCAAAATCTGTTTACAAATAGTTATAAGTATTGTGTGATGCGTTGCATTATTTGAATACTGGATGGAAATCACATTTGAAAAGGAAACCATCATACCTCGTTTACATGATTCCAGTCCAGCGACCGAATCCAGCGCTGGATTGCTTACTGGAATCATGTAAACGGGGTATAATGTAAACCGGCACTGGAATGCATTGGCAATGGATTGATGCTTTCCAGTGCCGGTTTCCATTATTCCAGTAAGCAATCCAGCGCTGGATTCGGTCGCTGGACTGGAATAATGTAAACGGGGTATAATGGAAAACGGCACTGGAATGCATCAATCCAGTGCCAATGCATTCCAGTACCGGTTTACATTATTCCAGTAAGCAATCCAGCGCTGGATTCGATCGCTGGACTGGAATAATGTAAACCGGGTATTATGGCAACGCACTTTTCAAATACTACTTCTCACTGCCAAATCACAAACATATTGCAAACAAAGCATGCTAAAAATTATCGTTGTGCAACGTCAAATCATTTTCGATGTTTTAAAAGTGAAACTTTTAGACTACAGGCCCGTGAACAAAATTTACGGGTCAAATGAACCACCAGGAGACCTATGTAGGATGATAGAAGGGTATAAAGTAATAAGATTCAGCAATATGTCGTCACTTGTAAGCTGTCCAACTGAGTACAGTTGAAGAGGGGGGGTTGCAACCCTTGGTCATTTCTTTTTGTCGTATGATTTTTGTACGGCGGCGGCGTTGCGGAATAATAGATTAGAAGAGGTATAGAAAATATAAAAATTATAAATCATAGATTTTTAATTATTAGTTTGTCGGAAAAAATTATGATGTGCCGACGATTCACAGAGTAAATTTGGTCATTCGATTATGTACGGCATTGGTTCCATACAGTTTCAATACCACTCCTAATCCATTCTTTCGTAACGCCGTACAAAAATCACACGACAAAGAGAAATGACCAAGGGTTGCAACCCCCCCTCTTCAACTGTACTCAATGGACAGCTTACAAGTGACGGCATAGTGCTGAATCTTTTTACTTTATACTCTTCTATCATCCTACATAGGTCTCCTAGTGGTTAATTTGACCCGTATTTTTTGTTCACGGGCCTGTAGTCTATTTGTTTAACTATAGATATGCACATAAATGGAGCAGTAATAGTAATTATGATATAAGTTGAAAATTACAGCTGAAGCGATATTGCTATTATAATTAGCAGAGGCTGTAATTATCAAATTATCAAAGCGCACGTATGTCATACGACGGTTTATAACATATTTACGAGGAAATAAATAAAAAATCTGACGACATTTTCAAATAAAAACAATACAGCGATAAAAAAGCGCGCGGAATAATTTTTACTTGATCACAGATTAGCAATGCGCGCGTATCAGCCCTTTTTTTTTAAATCAAAGGCACAGTACCAGCCAGTATGACATTAGTAATAAACTAAATTAATATTTTTGTGCTTTGTTACAGATAAATTTATTATTGTACTAATTTTTTACTTTTCTTATTGTACTATATTATTGTACTTAATTTTTGGTCAAAGTTAAGTAAATTAACGAATTAAATAATTATTTATTATATTTTACCTCTCAAAGTTAATCTAATTCATAAAATGTTGACCACTTATCTGACATAAAAACTCTTTACTAAGATTTAAAAAGGTACCGTTCGTTTTAGACGGATCATTTTGATAAACCGTGGGTTTTACATTACATTACCGCACAAGTACGTAATGCGATACATTACGATACAGAAATTGGTGCAATAAGAGACCCTTTACGAGAAAATGTGTTATAAAAGCATATTATAATAAGTAGTATAGGTACCTGTACATCAGGCAGCGTGAGCGTGGCGTCGTCAGAAGAGTAGACGAGCGGCAGCGAGCAGATGTATGACTTGCCCATCACGGCCGACGGCGCGTCGGGTGGGGTTGGCGCTGTTAGGCTTATTCCTACAAAGATTTAGATGTTTTAAATAACTTTGTAATCTTCTTTTTAAAGCTAGCTTCATCTTGCTGGCGAAGTAGATATTACTTACTTAATACGATACATATATAATATTTTTTTAGTAGGAAAAAAGGTTCAAGATTTAGATTTCTGAGAATTTCGTTGTTGTAAGTGGTTGAACTATTTTATCGCTTTTTTTACTTACTCTTATTCAGAATTAAAAAATCGTGTCAAGAACATAAACTTTGTCCGTACGTGACAAATTACATGTACTCACTAATACATTATTTGATTAAGTATACCTTCAGGTCCACGACCAAATTTGATTTCCACTCCAACAGCGATCCACCAGCCGGCTGACTGCTTGAAACTGAACTCCACAGTCGTCTGCACACAATACAAGTTTCTATTTCAATGCATGTTCTGAATCTCAAAACAGAAATCTATTAACGAATAAATCACGAGTAATAAGGGGAAATTAAACTTTGGCGTACCATAAGGAATCACTATCGGGGGCAATAGTGTATAATCTAAAACAGTACAAAATAAAATTATGTGGGTTGAACGCACGGCAGAAGAGAAAACTAAAATAACTATTGAAGAGCTATTGAATAATTAAAAATAAAACGGTTTCATATAAATTGAACATAGTAAACACAGCGACACGAAATTGACGGATGCGGCTAAATGATCAGTATCCATGGCCAAGAACAAATTAAAGATAGGCAGACAGACAGCTGCTGACTATCTTTCTCGCTCTGGCACACTCGGCGGTCCCGATTTCACTTGATCATTTCTTTAATTTCCGAGCGTGACACTGAGCTTCATTCACACCTCACAGAAAATCTTAGTGTGGTGCGCCAAAAGAAGTTTTCACTTAAAAAGAAGATATGTTCAATGAGAATTGAGAATATTGACCTTGTTCTTGGTGTCAGCTTCAGTGAACCGCACGACGAGGATGGTGTAGAGCCTGGTGGCCTTCACGGTGGGCTCCCCCACGGGGTTGCTGAACGTGACGGAGGAGCCGTTGGAGAACTGCAGCACCGGCCACCCCGACGAGTACAGGAGCGCGCCCTTACCGGGGGGACCTGGACAGAGGATACTTTATAGGTCTGGCGATACAGGGCCATTATAAAAGGTACTTCGGAAGGTACTGGTGTGGAAACTGCGAACCGGCAAGCGTAGAGTGGGACATCCTGCAGCCAGATGGAGGGGCAATCTGCAAAAGGCGGCGGTCGAAAGTGGATGCACAATGCAGAAGACCGCACCTTTCGGCGGTCATTAGGAGAGGCCTACGTCCAGCAGTGGACGAATATGAAATAGGCTGATGATGATGAGGATAAGGTACTTATGCGAGGTCAAATTTACGCCTGGCCTAATCGGGAGAACGGTGACTGTCAATCCGGAGCCCCGGGTTTTAATCCCGCGCGCACTACTATCTTTTCGGACTCATGTGTTTAATGCCGCTAACTTAAAAACGGTGAAGGAAAACATCGCGAGGTTTCCGCACATTTCCTCACAGAAGCTGCAGGCCCGCAACCGCGGCGGGCGCAGCCAAAAATCGTTTCGTGAATTCTCAGCCTTAGAGTTTTAGCACGCCAGTCAGCTTTGAAAATTGTCAGTCTACTCGAGAGAGAAATCTCGAGTAGACTCCAAGACTTGTGACTCGGGCGTAGGTTTAAGCCCCATTGTGACGTATGTCAACACTTCACTACTCGTATTTCTCTCCCTGCCCAGCTAAATCCGATATGATCCTACTAGCGCAGCTTTAGATACTCAATATTCAATCATTTATTGCTTATTATGGTACAATTGTTGGTCTTATCTAAAAGTACATGTTACACTTACTAATGTCACCATAATTACCCTGATTGGGTGTGGCAAAATACTCGTTCTAGTATAGAACTTACTGCACTTCTGGACAAGCCAAGGTCTTTCAGCAGGTTATAGAGAGATTTTGTTGGTATACCTCTCGCTCCTTCTACAGCGTATAAATTAACTACATAGCCATTTTTTGTTAATTCGTTTTGAAGGTCGTAACACCTATTTTGTTTCATCGCGTGGTCTTTAGGTATATTAGTTTCCCACGGTACGGTAAGTTCTACAAGGACTATGCGTTTTGTAGCCCTAGAAAAAAGGAAAATGTCCGGTCTGGATGACGAAACACCCACAAACCCACATCCTCTGGGATTTTATAGTGCTTTTCATACGTGTCCATTAAAATAGTACAATCAGGTGCTGAACCCATCCAAATGAATGCATATGCAAAACGTGTAATTCTTACGCTTCACATCTTGACTGCTAATGTTTGTGATATAGGCTTCAACATTCACTGATCTTGTCTGGAGACAAGCATGCAAGCTTGTCCTATGCGTGTATCTGTGTTCACCTTGTGTAGTGGTGATCAGTTGATTTTAATAATTTCACTATTATATTTACAAAAAAATAAAGAATTTACCAGTAGCGTTATAGAGCGCGTATTTGGGCAGCGCTCGTATCTTCTTATCATCCGTGTCTTGCTTTTCGTCGTCCTGTGCCGTAGTGGTCTCGACGTCGTCCACCTGCCGTCGGCGGCGTGCCCACTCGCTGCCCGGGTACTCGCGCCGAGTCCAGGACACGGAGTTACCTGGACAACATTATATGAGATTCTTCAAACTACAATGATTAAAAATTCAGGGAAAACAAATTCGTTGATGAGTTGCGGATCTTGTACCTATGGATAAAGCATAACCAGTCCATTAAATGATCCCACTGTTGGCATTCGGGACTTTATCTCGTAAAGACAGAGAGTTAAGGCCATAATCCACTACACTGGCTCAGTGGATGACGTTTGTCCTTGAACATGTCGATTCCCTCACTTGTTTTCCTTCACCGTTTTCAAGTTACAAGCATTACGCACATGCCTTCGAAAATACGGTGATATGCGTGAGATTGGAATCAGGGCTACGAATCGGCAGTTGCCTTTCTCCCGACTAGATCCACCGTAACTTATGTACTTATTAAGAAACCACTTATATTCGCACCCTGAATGAATTCAATTCCTGGGAAGGAATTCTGTAACAGCAGTTCTGCGCAATAAAAAAAATATTAAGAAGTAAAGTATCTTAACTTAACCTTAGATAATGAAGTCAAAAGTCAGTATGGTCTTCTCGGTTCTTACGACGCGACGTGCTTAAACAACAAACATTACTCTAACTTTCACATTTGTAATGTTAATAGGTTCGAGCCATCTTACCCAGTATGCCAAGCACTTGTCCAGTTCCGTAGATGTCTTGGAGCCTGGCGAAGGTTTCCGTCATCTGAGCGTCACGCTCCGACCACGGTCCTTGGAGAGCCAATACCTGGAACATTCAGAATCCACATTCACTTCTTTTGCAAAGACATCGACGTCAAACTTATTAACACCTCTTTTTTGGCTTTTGGCCTTTGGGGTGTTAAAAATGGATAAGTAGAACAGACTAATAATCATCCATAGACTTTCATTGGTCTATGGATAATTCAGATTCAGGTGTGCTTATTGGTAATAGTTAGTCAGGTGCGTAGTATAACTCTGTCCGTTAAAAAAAAGTAGAATAAGGTCTTAAGAAGTCCGTTGAGGGCTATTTGTTACTCCCAAAGCTAAGCTTGTCGGACCTAGACTCGATTGGCACAGGACCGAGGCAGATGGCAAAGTAAGAGAGGCCTATACCCAGCAGTGGGATAGATAAGGCTGTAGATGGATGATGATGATGAAGCTATTTAAGAATACGAAGATGTGGTACAAGTTGTCTGTGTATAGTGAGAGAGGATATGTGTGTGTGTGTGTCCGTCCGTGCCATTGTAGTTTCGGAACGGATGAACTATTTATATTTGTTTTTTTTTTTGTGTTTTTTCTTTGTTTAAATTGTGAATTACTAAAACAATAATCCCGTAAATAATATTACTAGTTTAGAAATTGAATTCATTATATGAATAACTAGCAGTGCCCCGCGGTTTTACACGAGTAGTTCCTGTTTATCGTTTTTACTTTACCTACTATAAAAATAGCTTATATACAGATAAAAACATCAAGAAAAACTAAAATATCATATTATTGTGCTCTAAGTAGTGAGCATTCAGTCCTATTTTGAATCAAACGTACCTGAGTTTCATTGCTGATATAATCAGGATGGACATCCAAAAAGTCTTGCGGCAAGACCAGAACAGTTTGGCCCTCCAGCATCTTCCTCAGCCGGGGGAAATACCCACTCGAGAGGGGCACAGAGTCCTGGTTATTGAACACCACTATCGCTGCCTGCTCGCTGTATATCTTCATCAGGTCATCTTGTTCCAAATACTTTAACGCAGGTCTCTTGTACTTTTCAAGGGACTTTGGCCCGAAAAACAGGAATGGACCCTCCAAGTTTGCATTTGTAGCGTATATTATAGAGAATAGAAGTAAAATTAGTGATGTAAATCGCATTTTCAATGTTTGGGATGTAACTGGACTGTGGAGCAAATTCGGTTGCTATTGATTTTGGTCGCGCATGCGTGATGGGGCTGTGGGGTGGACGCGAGAAGTGTCACTTGACTTGTTGATATCGTGTATTTATTTTAGAATATTTATTATATTCTATTAATGTTTACATGACACTGTGTCGAAATAATGATGCATGTACAAAATACAAATGGAACTATTAAAACACTCTTTTTAAGGCCGATTTAAACTGAACGAACATAGAGCTAGAGCTGGAACAAGAGCATTCTTTCTCGATCTTTTAGTGTAAACGAAAGATCGTTCTTAGCGTTTTCCATATTAAATATTAGGTACATTGAATCTTTGCGAACGCAAACAAAACAACGAAAGAATGCTCTACGTTTGTTTACACCAAATAAATTTGATACAGTGGGGATAGAATGAGCATTCGCTCGTCTGATGTAAATCGGCCCTTAGAGGATTTTTTCAATTTCAAACATTAGCGCCACATTTGGCGAAAATAAGAACTATCTTTGACAAATCTATTTGAATCCCAATGAACCGACATTTGAATGTTTTGATTAAAATGCTCACTAGTAGGTATAATAATTAATTAATTACGAACTGTAATCTGTTCCATTTATCTGCTCTTGACTAGAAACTTTTGTGTCAACATGCTTTAACCTGCAATCTTGCTTCTCAATGGTGAATCAGTTTATTCTAAGCATGCTCCATTGTAGACCACATCGTCGCTTAACATTAGGCGAGAAGTCAGTAAAATGCAATGCCGTTATTCTTAAAAAAAAAAAAACTTTTTTTTTTAATAAAGAGTGACGAGACGAGCAGGACATGTGCCTGATGGTAAGCAACATGCCTGCCACATAACAGCACAGTGACACGCAGCTATTGGAACATGAAGAGTCCAAATCATTACCTAGTACTACACTGCGCTCGTCACCCAGAGATCTAAGTTGTTATATCTCTAAGCCGTGTAATTTCTCTGGAAACATTGCCCTTCAAACCGGAACACAGTAATGTTTGCACATTACTGCTTGGCGGTAGAATAATTGGCAAAGGTGTCTTGTGTGTGAGTGTGTGTGTTGTGTTACGAGGTACAAAATATTGGGAATTTGGTGAATAATGTCAATAAAGGTACCATCAGGCCAACGAACTGATATAATCGCCTTAAAACAATTCTTATTCCTAGACCTTGCCTTCCTTACTAGCGTGTGGCATGGAAAATTGTTTTTCAATAAAAAAAAAATTTAAACCTGGTGCTTTCAAATTAAAGTAGGGACAAGATAATAGGCCACTTTTGACAGATGTCAGTTTTATATTCATAGTGAGGTGACCTGCTTAAAAACTTCGATTAAATGAATGAATCGAATGAATCGATACAGACTTGAAACATATGTGAATTTTAAAAATGATCATGCGAATCCCTGTCCCATTATTATTTTTTCTTTCATAAATTAAAGGAGCAAAATAAGACAAGTACCTACGTAATTTAACAAAAAAATGAGCCGTTTTCCGACGAGACAAAAAGACATGGTTTAATAAAACGATAATAGGAGGCGCTTGTAGGTCTTTTGGTTTGTTGTCAAAAGCGGTAGGCATAATGGGACTCAATTCATTCAATTTGCGAAAGCACGACTTCTAGTAATAAATAATAAACTACTTTATCCATGTACGCATTTTATTCGAATGAAAACTATATCAAAATATCAAAATTTCAAAACAAATTCGTAAACCTGATGAAAGACAAAATATATATTTTTTAAATTTATTCTTGGCTATGGATACTAATCCTTCAGCCGAGAGAGTATCTCTCTACTTAGTCTGTGGATAAAATATTGTCGTATCAGTGTTGCTATTTATATCTTTGAATTTTCCTTCTACTTTGGCTTAGTTGGTGTCTATTGCCTCGGGAGTTCTAAAGATTTTTACTGAAAAGGGATTGTGATCAGTAACGGTTTTTTATTACATTATCAACCTAATTAGCTATTTTTATTCCCAACATTTTAAAATTAAAAAATACACTTTTTACACTATACTTTTTCCCTGAAAACGGGTAGGGTCTCTAAAGGGATTACACTGTTGAGAGTATATGGTAGAGACAGATCTATCTGCATCTCGAACAATCGCCATCTAGTGCGTCCGTTGGAACTATTTTTGTCTCGTCGGAAACTCCCTCATTGCTTTTATTCACTTGAACTATCGGAACTGCTATGTTCATCACTGCTGTCAGCACTCAGAGATATTATTAATTCATTTTCAATAATATTGTCTATTCTCACATCTCGTTCAAAATCTTGTAAAATTATTATCTTTGTCTTCTCCACGACTTTTCTCCAGTCTTCTGTATGACTTCTGCACATGCAGTTTGTAGCAGAGTCATCATTTTAGCAGTACTGAAGGGTGGTTCAGTATTGTTCCGCGCTGCATGACCCTTTATTTGTGCCCAAATAAGCTCGATGGCGTTATACTGACAATGGTAGGGAGGCAATCGAATAACTTCGTGTCCATGCTCTAGGGCTAGTTCATCGATTACATAGCGGAGCTTGGACGGCTTAGTTGCTTTTACCAGATTTAACAACTCAACTTTTAATAAAGTTGGACTTGCCTCCACACCATTTCTTACCAGCCACGAGACAATTTCTTGCTTTTTATTTGCTTGAGTTGGTGGTTTATCAATGTACAGAATGATACGGAGCATTATCCATTATAATTTTCGATGGGTTTTCTAAGCTGATTAGCAGCTTCTCAAACCACTCTTTAAAAACATCAAAGTTCATTTCCTCATGGTAATCTGTTGTAGTTTTAGAGGCGAATGCGAGGAGGCAGTCTGGAATAAAACCTCGAGAAGCTGATCCCGCGTGACATATAATAAGTCGGGCTCCTTTTCCCGATGGAACTTTTGAGGTGGAGGCCGCTGTATCATCGGTCCATGTCCGCGCAACCGTATGGTTCGCATTCAACCATGTTTCGTCAATAAACACGACATTGTCCCAATCCGTAATTTTATTTACCTGACGTAAGAATGTTATTCTCTTCAAAATAATATCGTAGCGTTCTAGCAGGATTTTCCGCTTGTCGGATTTTTTAAATCTAAAGCCAATCGATTTCAAAACCTTTGACAGAGACGATTTGCCTCCAAAAAATAAGCCTGCGCCTTTTAACGAACTCAATAGCTTTTCCCGTGTAGGATATTCTTTTCTCGAGTAATATCCATAAATGTGGTTGCGAATTGCAGCAGCATCAAAATTATCAACGTCAACAATTTTCTTGTCCCTCTTTCGTTTTTTCGGTGTACGTAAAGTATTATCTTCTGAGCCTGATGGTCCGTATTTCTCTTTCAGAATTTGAGTTACTGTCTTCTTCCATATTCCCAATGCTTCGGCAACGCGTTCTCTCGGTGGTTTCAATGGTAAAAAAGGCCCATCGTTAACTGATTCACGTCCAAAATAATTGTACAATTTCAGCACTAGTTCGCGAGATTGACTGTTTAATTCAATCTAATATATATAATTATAATATATATATATATATATATATATATATATATATATATATATATATATATATATATATATATATATATATATATATATATATATATATAATCTAATAATATTCAATCTATCAATTGTTTAGTTCAATCGGAGTCCAATTTATAGCCAAGTAAACGTAGTCAGTAAGATCAGTTCAATGAAAAAGCCGGATCAGAAGAAAATAACAGAGAGCACACCAAAAACGCACAGTCACTTCGCACAACAACAAAAGACTGCGTCATCATCATGTTATGGCGACATGACATGCGTCATCGACAGGCACTGGTGTTGCCAGCAACATCCATCTAAATTGCACCCAACGTCAATGACCTTTCTATTTAGTTATTTTTTTGTATTTTTATAGTTGGTTAAAAGAATAATAAATATGTATAATTAGGTTTTATTATAATCACAACGTGGTTATAAATTTATGGTGATTTTTCTTCACAAGTATTGCATTCGATTCAACTTACAATCCTATCAGCTTTCGATTTTTAGAGTACATCCCTAGTGTTTAAAAAGAAAAAGGGTTGACTGACGCAACATTGTAACGACGTTCAGTTCTTTAGATCAGAAATTGTTTATTATGTTTAGAATGGTTTATTAGTGAAAGCAAATCGTAAAATTACTGGTATCGGTCATTATTACAATAAATATGTAAACGTACTTGAAAAAAGTTAAGCAATTGTGCAGTTCTTATTTTATGCCCGCCGCCGTTACAAGGTTACGTTGTTGAATTTTGGTGAAATGTCAAAAGTGGCCTATTATCTTGTCCCTACTTTAGGGCCGGTATATGGTAACTTTAAATCAAGTATACAATTTGCTAGGTTTTTTTTGAATAATACTAGTTTTATACTTGACCGCCATTTCGCCTGGAATCAGGCCCTGGAATGTGATGTCTGAGCGGGAAAACCCCACATTCTCATTACGAAAGTGGAGTCAAACCTCCTCGTTCGAATCTTAGGAATATCAACCATGAAATAATGTTGTTTATTTGATCTACGATCAGTCCAATAGAAAAAGAAGAGCGAGATGGTATCAGACCATGTAGATCAGCAGTAAGTACACAGAGTACACTCTCCGATTAAAATCCAATAAAATAGCAACTTTGATGTTCAAGACTTTGAACTCTTTTTCGAACAAGGCTACAGAACAAGACATGATTAAGAGTGAAAAAATCTACAGTTTGCCAAGTTTGTCACGACAATATTGTGTAGGTACCTATACCTATATTATAATAGGCATAATGGAAGTTAGTTTACGGGAAACTAGAAACTTTGATTTAAACTGATTCAACTTTTACATTTGCCGTGGTAAATTTGTAATGAACAAACTAAACTTCACTACTTCATGAGATAATATAATCTGAAACTTTTCAAGGTTAGAGTGATCAAATAATATCTTTTAAGTCAGCGTCAGTAAGTGTTTCATATTTGGGTACATCGTTGCTTATCATCGGCAAAATGATGGTCAAAAACAGGGTTTTATGTGAAAAAAAATCTGCAGTTTTGACTCATCTTCATTCAAATTGCTCTTGGGCTGCCACAAGGCGCTGCGCAAAAGTTGATGCTTTTAAATTCTAGTAACCAACACGGATCATTTTTTAATCGTCAATGAGTATTTTTTGTGTCACGATTTTTTGACGACACAAAAAATGATAACGTTAGCGCAGGGACTGACTTCATACTGGTTTTGTATAAATAATCATAATCATAATCATAATCTTTATTCGCGTTTATGGGTACACAAAATAGATGTAAACAGAATATTAAGAGCGCCATAATCTGCCTTTCGGCATGCAAAATAACATCACATTTTAAAATAAAATAACCATTAGTTCAGTTTATACATTGCAAACAAGAAAATAGTTAAAAAAATCGGAAACCATGAAGTAAACATACATAAATTGCACACAAAATAATAATTAAAGCACGGAAATCATTTAGTCATAATTAAATGTCAAAATTATAAAACAATGTCAGTGTATCAGATAATAAATAAGCAATTGATATGTCAGCGTTTTAGAAAACAAATGAGTTTAAAATATCAATAAATGTCAAAAGAAGATTCCGTGTCAAAAGGTTAAAATTTTTCATTCAAATACTCATTAACACTATAATAAGCCCTATCTAGAAGGAAACATTTAAGTTTGTGCTTAAACCTGTGAGTAATTTTTGTGTCAATTAGACATTAGTCCAGTAACTTTGTCGCCTGAAAGTATGGAGTAGGATGCGTTAAATCCGGTAGATCTGATTTTTTGCAGACTTGTTTATGATGTTGGCCTAAGGATTGTCCCAAGTTTGTGACCTCGAGCGACGAACGCAATTTTGTCAAAAATCGACAAAAACCGCGAAAAAATCATTAATTTTTCAAATTTTGGCGATTATAACCCTAAACGACTAGTTTTTGTAAAAACTTTCCTATAGCGTTTATAAAGTAGAATGTATAGTAGTCTACTAGTCAAGTTCTTTCATTTGACACCCATATTAAGGCATTAGTGAAAAAAAATGTAGTTTGCCATTTTGTGATTTGAAATTTGTTATACTGTATAGTACTCTACTAGTCAAGCCCTTTCATTTGATACCCATATTGAGGTAGATTGTGATGAAATATTTGGTCTGCCATCTTGAATCGATATTAACCAAAAATAGCTCAAAACATCAACACAAAAAATTATATTCAAATAAAAAAACCGCATCGAAATCGACCCATCCGTTTCAGCTCTACGGTGTCGTAGACAGATACACACACAGACAGATATATACATAGAGACAGACCTGTATGTGTGTCTATCTGATAGACATACAGATTTCGACGTCAAATTTATAACACCTCTTTTTTTGGTCGGGGGTTAAAAACCGCAGTAACGGTGCCATAAAATGGTCAAGTAGGAGTTAAAAAATATTGCTAAAAATTGCGAAGTACGAAAAAAATTATAAACTTTGAAAGACTTATTCTCAGAAATTATTGGGTGTACAGAGACAATTCTAGTATCATATTGTAGCAAATTTAGTCTACTTTATAAACGCCATAAGAACGTTTTTACAAAAACCAGTCGTTTAGGGTTATAATCGCCAAAATTCGAAAAATAAACGATTTTTTGCGGTTTTTTCGATTTTTGACAAAGTTGCGTTTGTCGCTTGAGGTCACAAACTTGGGAAAAATCATTAGGCCAACATCATAAACAAGTCTGCAAAAAATCAGATCTACCGGATTTAACGCATACGGCAATGTATAAAGTTACTGCACTAAAAAATAAGTAGCTTGTATCTGATACGGGCCACAAAAAGTGTCCACGTTTGCGCCTCGCTTGAGTTGTTAAAATATTTTAAAAGTCTTACTATGTGTGAAAAATGATTCACTAATGTTTCACAAACATTTTTTGACAAACCATCACATTGAATCATCCAACTAATCGTATAATATTAATTGCAAAAACTTTACAATATAAATGATGACTGGCCTCGTGGCTTAGTTGGTAGTAGCTTTGCCTGCAAAGCCGAGGGTCGTGGGTTCGATTCCCACCCAGTGCAAATATTTGTGTGATGAATTCAAATGTTTGCACCGTGTCTGGGTGTTTCTATGTATAATAAGTATGTATTTAAAACTATATAAGTATTATATCAGCTATTTGGCCGCCATCACACAAGCTTTGCTTAGTTTGGGGTCAGGTGGTGTTGTGTGTGAATTGTCAAAAGAAAGAAAAAGAAGAAAGAAAGAAAAACGTTTCATTTTAAAAACAACGTTTTGCACAATATTTATTTCAAAAATATCTTACATCAACAAATGTTTTATTTTACAAACCATCATTTTTAAAGTAAAATGTGTCAAGTGTTGGTTTTGTTTTTAAACATTTGTTGGTTAATAAAAAAAACAATTGAATAATTTGTCAAATAATTCGTTATAGAATGAAAGTTAGTAAAATAATTACTTTGAGATATAACCAATTGGCTAAATATTTTTTTGTATAACTAATAACCATTCCACTACCCGTGAGTTTGTCTAACGTTGGTTATCACATGTCGATTTGCGAAAAAAAGTTTGTGAAAAGAATGGCTACTGCGAAAAATTCATAAGCGTCTATTTTCTTGCTAAGCAAAAAAATCTACAGTCAAATCTCTAATAGTTTCCGAAATGACGTATTATTTTGAACACAAAACAAAACTTTTTAAACGAGGCCTACATAGTTAATACGGAATACCGTGTTATGAATTTTCATATTACCATATAAATGTGGTATATAAATCCAGCGGAGGAAGTAAGTGTGTTAGCAATGTAGGCCCGCGGGTCAAAGTGGCTTTCTATATACATAATCCTACTTTTAACTGCGCTAGAGCAGTACCTAAGCTTTTACTTTTTAACAACATCCTTATAAGTAGTTTACTGTTCCCACTGCTGGGAGTCTAGGCCATAATCCACCACGCCGGCCAAGCGTGGATTAGCAGATGGCGTATGTCTTCGAAAGATGTCTTTTTTTCTTCACGATATTTTTCTTCGTGTAGCTGAATTATCCTAATTTAAATGCGTGCCAAAATTATAGATTTTTGTATCTACAGCAATTTTGACCGAAAACAGTTTTTTTTCAGTCCTACTTTAACGTGGTGCTCATCAATATACTTATATTTTTAGTGTAATACAAAGACAGAATAAAAATTAAAACTCGACTTAACTAAAAATGGTAGAATAATTTAATAGTGCTAAAGTTCGTAATAGTCTAAAAAAAAAACAAAAGGCAGAATTTCACATTTCAGAAATACACGCAATATATTCAATTGTTATTATTTTCCGCGACAAAAAAAACATAATTAATACAATACACCGAGTAAAAAATACTTTACTAGTAGTGACCCGCGTTTTAACCCGCATAGTTGCCGTTCCTGTTGTTTACCCGCGTAAAAAATGTACTCCTTATAATATTATGTAAATTTTAAGTTTTTTCATTTTAAAGTACACGATTTCGGTGAGATTATGTCCCTTGTGACCTCCCTTTGGACCACGCCTGTACTGAGCTATACAAGACTTGAAAATGTATCTTTAATGAAGCTAAGTAACTGTTTCTCCGTACAGCGGCAGCGCAGGCGCGCGACTCGCGGCGTCGCGGCGGCCAGTCTAATGACTAATCCTAAAAATATATAATTTAATTATTCTAATATTTATTATTCGGGTTTAGATCTAGAACTACTTTTACTTTTCGCGAAATGTGAAGCCGACGCGGAAAGTAAAAGTTGCTATGGAACAAAGGGAAACTTTTTGTGTTTGTAGTTTTGAGCCCGTGGTGGCCTAGTGACTCAAAGGTCTGATTTCTCAACCGTGAGTCGTAGGTTTGAATCCCGTCTTTACATCTGAGTGTTTTTTTTCAAAGCAGATTTACAGGTTTGTCTATACCGGATTTAGCGGCGTAGGAAAACATTGCTAGAAATAAAAGTTACATAAACTGCAAGAACTGCAAGATCTACTAATGCAAGACCTTAGACCCTGGATGGACATATTGATCAAACTCAAAAACACAAGACAATATCCTGATGAAACAGAAGACGTTGGCGAAATAGTGCTCACCAAACATTTATCTCACACAAATATATATCACCAAATAGAAGCCAGAAATGAATCGAAGATGAAGAATCAGATGACATAAATAAAAACCAGAAATTAATAGAAGATGAGGAAGAAGAAGACTTTAATCAGCTGACTATTATTTAATAAATTTTTTTTTTTGTTTTTATTTAAAAATTAAGACTAACAAATTGTCTTGCCAGACATATTGCATGCCTCTCGCAGAGGCCAGTTTGTATGGGGCAACTTTTAAAATGTTTTGTATTATCTTATCTTACCTACAAACAGCAATAAAGATTTTTGTATTTTTGTATTTGTATTTGCATAAAATACGTCTTTCGAGGATATACCTATGTCATCCGCCAACCCGCACTAGCTAGCCACTAAGTTCGTTAGCATAGTGGATTATGGCCATAACTCTCTCCTTGTGAGAGAGTGTTCCGATTCCCAGTATTGGTATTTTTGTGCATGAGCATGCAACCGTGGTTTGACAAAGAAAATATGAATAATGGAAAACGGAGAGTACAAGTGGATATGAGTATCTACTTATAATCTATTTAATAACATTCCTATTACAATCAAACGATTTTAATTACCAAAACATTGGTAGTCAAGCCCCAAGAGGCCAAATTTGGGCAAAACCGGTTTTGGGACTTTAAAACCTTATTTTTTCATGATATACATACTCGATTATTAGTTTATGTTGATGCCTAAGAGATAGGCGATAATGTTAATTAGTACATTATCGTTTACAGACACACAAAATTTGGTTTAATTTTTTAGTAATGATTTTTTGTGTGACGTCACGACGCCGGCCGCGTCGCAAGTCGGGCTTAATAGTTTACAATAATAATGAAATGTCAATAGCTAGCAGCGTCCCGCGGTTTCGGTCGCGTAGTTCCCGTTCCCGTTACTTTCTCGGTTAAAAGGTTTCTTCTAAAAGGTATACAATAAGTAGCACTACTACGTGCTATGTTCCAGAATATAATCTAATTGTGTTCTACATTTAAACGCGGTCCATTCAGACGTTCCACAGATCACTAAAGACACCCAAACATTTGCATTTATAATATTAGGTAGAATTAATAAATGTACGTCCTAAAAAAGTAATAAACAGTTTTTTGATTTATACCCATTAGGTATTAATGATACTACACGCTATTCGAGGTCACCGCCCACTCCACGGCGAAGTGAGGCGCGAGCTGAGCCACCCGGCCTGTTGTTGAGGTATTCCAATCAAATTAAAATAACGCCGGCGTGTGGCGATGAGTGAGACTACCTTCATGCGCGGATACTGCTTTTAGCTGCGGTTCAATGTTACAGACAATGCGTTTTAAAAAAAAAAACAGCATAAAAAATGTTGACTGACATTTCACACAACACCATCTACCCCATACTAAGCAAAGCCTTATACTACGGGAGCCAGATAGCTGACATAATACATTCTTAGTTGCAAATACATAGGTACTGATGACACATGAAAACACACAAACTCACACAACAAACATCTGTATTCGTCACACAGTGATTTGCACTGGGTGGGAATTCAATCCACTATCTATGGCTTCGCAGGCAGACTTACTATAAACTTCTAGGCTTGCCAACATTGTGTAGTATAGTATAATAGCCATTAGTATGTAGTAGTATGTAGAAGTACAGACTATACTGACGTACTCATTCAGCATACGTCTTGATCCACACGTCCTGCATCTCACAGCTATACCTCAAGTACCGTATATCTCTACCACCGCAGATTGATCGCACGCGCCGGGCCACCTCGTACTTTCCCTTTGTTTATCATGCCCTGTGGCACAATCGAGGAAAACAAACAACAAAAGCAAGTTTCAAAATTTTCAAGCCCTTTCATTAGATAATGCTGAGGAAGCAGTGACAAAAGAAATGAATTTCACCATTTTGTGGTGGCGGCCATCTTAGATTTGAAATCTCTCATAGTATTCTACTAGTCAAGCTCTTTCATTTGATACCTACATTGAGGTAGTAGTGAAAAAAAAATGTAATGCGCCATTTTGCGGTGGCGGCCATCTTGAATCGATATTAACCAAACATAGCTAAGAAACACACGGAAATTAACCTTCAAATAAAAAAAACTGCATCGAAATCGGTCCACACGTTTGAGCTCTTCGATGCAACACACACACACACAGAGAGAGAGATACAAATATACACACAGCACACAGCCAGACATCGACGTCAAACTTATAACACCCTCTTTTCAGTCGGGGGTTAAGGGGAGTCATAGGGACTGTCGATAGAAGTAAAAACCTATAATTTAGAATTGTAATATTAAAACACACTGATATCGTACAATACGTCACCAGATATAATATAGTAGGTACTGATAATACGTTTATCGGTAACGCGCTAACACGAACTCATAATATTTCAGTAACCCGTGGGTAGCCCGGTATTCGGTGACGGAGAGAGCCACATAACCACTGCACTGGCTCCCCGCCCGGAGTCAGGTGGTATTTAACGTAATTTATTTTTCCTAGGATAAAAATGGCTATCAACCACATTTTTTTAAACTATTATAGATTTAAACTTGACCGCCATCTCGCCTGATGTAAAGCGAGGATGCGGTCTACGATGGAGCGTGCTTATCTAGAAGAAACCGATTTATTCTGGATTTGAAAACACTCGAATCGAATTGAATCCATCGGGCAAAATCCACCCAGGCAATGTATTCTACAGCCCAAATGTTCTTATCACAAATGTGTTAAACCTATTTTTGTGCAAATATAGAGTCAAAACAAGCTTTGCAAGTTTCGCGCGATATCAGAGACAAATGAATTGGAGGATTCTGAGAGCTGGCAGATATTTTGCAAGAAAAAGGTATTTGGCAAGGCGAAAATTGTCACATAACTCTCTTATTATGCCCAACTATTATGCTATTATACAGGGTTATTGGTAATCAGCCTGCATCCTTTTAAGGGGATGTTAGGTACATTCAGTACGTCAACTTTTGTTCTACAGTTTAAAAAAAAAAAAGAGTTTTTTTTCTTTTACAAAAAAAAATTAAAAAAATATTGCGCGGTCTAAAAGCATCGAACTCTTCGTAACAATTCGTAACAAGAGTGCGTACGCTATTTAACGCGCAAAAAATGATGTGCCGAAGTGAATAAACACTAAAAAGTCGCTAAACAGTACAAAAAAGGGCAACAAACACAATTTTTTTTTGGGTTATCTATTGAGTTTTAACGAAAGTTGTAGAACAAAAGTTGTTTGTTTAAATATACAGAACATGCCCTTAAACGGATGCAGGCTGATTACCAATAACCCTGTATACCCAACATGGGGGTGCAGACATGGCTGGTGAGTAGCGGGGCAATATAAATTACTCAATTTAGATCACCTGGAAGGTAGAAAGTCCCACAAAAATGATCCTAGTTTTTGAGTATCCCTATGTTTTAGTTATAAATGATAACCAATAAAAATTTGTAATTGCCTCAAATACATTTTTTTAATATTTTGCATAAATTTTTTTGATGCGTCCGGCCACGTTAAAAGCCTGACGACGAAAAATCGTCTGGCTTATTTAATAATTTTTAATCCTTTAAACTACAACATACAAAAAATGCATATTGCTTCAAACATGTTGAATTGAAATATTATTTTTATTTTGCCTCGCTACTCACCAGCTATGTCTGCGCTTCCGTGTTGGGGGATAATGTGTTATGTGAAAAGTTTTCAGTTTCCCTCAAATAAGTACCAACCCAAAATTTTCCGTCAGTTCTCGCAATTGAGTCCTATAGTCTTGATCTCTTAAAAAGGCAATACAGCATGAGGTAGCTCGTACGGCGCACTTCGCTACCATCAGCTCATCAGACGCGCCCGCGGCGACCCCGGCACTTTCCCTTTGTTGGCCTCGCCCTATAGCCGTGTGAATGCAATTTTATTAATCATCATCAACAGCCCACTAAATATTCCCACTGCTGGGACTCGGGGCCTTCTCTCGTGAGGAGAGTTAAGGTCATAATCCACCACGCTGGCCCAGTAGTCCAGTAACATTGTCGCCTGAAAGTATGTTAAAGTATGGTAGTAGGTATGCGTTAAATCCGGTAGATCTGATTTTTTGCAGACTTGTTTATGATGTTGGCCTAATGATTAATCCAAGTTTGTGACCTCGAGCGGCGAACGCAACTTTGTCAAAAATCGAAAAAAAACGCAAAAAATCGTTTATTTTTAAAATTTTGGTGATTATAACCCTAAACGACTACTTTTTGAAAAAACTTTCTTATGGCGTTTATAAAGTAGACAAAATTTGCTACAATATGATACTAGAATTGTCTCTGTACATCCAATAGTTTCTGAGAATAAAATTAGATCTACCGGATTTAACGCATACTGTAATTTATTAAAGTTACTGGACTACAGTGCGGGTTGGTGGATAACACATGACTTCGAAAGATTCTAGGTACATGTCGGTTTCCTCACGATGTTTTCCTTCACCGTTTTAAGTTAGCGGCATTACGCACTTGACTTCGAAAAGACAGTGGTACGTGTGGGGCTTGAAACCGGGGTCTCCGGATCGGCAGGCGCCGGTCTCCCGACTAGAACAGCCGTAACTTATTCATATTTATTACTACGTATTTTATAATTTTTTATTACGTATTTATTAGATCCTTTATTAACAAAACTAAAATAAAATGAGAACTCAGAGATTTCGTTTTTTTTTGTTCGACATCTTTGTGAGAACTACACTTACTATGCTACATACCTAACTAACTAATACCCCGTTTACATGATTCCAGTCCAGCGACCGAATCCAGCGCTGGATTGCTTACTGGAATAATGGAAACCGGCACTGGAATGCTTCAATCCAGTGCCAGTGCATTCCAGTGCCGGTTTACATTATTCCAGTAAGCAATCCAGCGCTGGATTTGGTCGCTGGACTGGAATCATGTAAACGGGGTATAATACTCACACTAAGCACACCTGAAATATCCATAGACTAATGAAGGTCTACAGACAATCATGAATTAGAGTATTCCTTAGTATAGTAGCTGGAGTTTATCTTACTAGCGGTCCATCCCGGCTTCGCTCGTCGTACACATATAGCCTATGGCACTCAAAAATCTCGTAAGCGTCCACTGGTGAAAGAATTTTTGAAATCAGCAGGACGTCTACTCTAATTCAACGAAAACGTAATTTCGCAATAAACTCGCCACTTTCCAACTCCGATTCTACTTCGATCCGTCGTTTCGTCCGTTTAAATGTTCTAATTTAACTCTAATTAGAGTATGTTTAAAACATTTAAATTTAAATGAGTTACGGTGGTCTAGTCGGGAGAACGGCGGCTGCCGATCCGGAGACCCCGGGTTCAAACCCCACACGCACCACTGTCTTTTCGAAGTCATGTGCGTAATGCCGCTAACTTAAAACGGTGAAGGAAAACATCGTGAGGAAACCGACATGCACCTAGAATCTTTCGAAGTGTCATGTGTCATCCGCCAACCCGCACTGGGCCAGCGTGGTGGATTATGGCCTTAACTCTCTCCTTGTGAGAGAAGGCCCCGAGTCCCAGCAGTAGGAACGTTTAGTGGGCTGTTGATGTTGTAAAACATTTAAGCGTCAAACAATGTTCGATCGGACGAAACGAATTAGAAGCGCAGTAGGAAAGTCTGGAGTTTATTTCGAAATTACGTTTTTCGTTGAATTAGAGTAGACGTCCAGCCTAGTAGTTCCTGAGATTATTGCATTCAAACAAATAAGCTCTTCAGCTTTATAATCTTAATATCTTCTTAATATATATAAATCTCCTGTCACGATGTTTGTCCGCGATGGATTCCTAAACTACTTAACCGATTTTAAATTAAATTGGCACACCGTGAGCAGTCTGGTCCAACTTGAGAGATAGGATAGTTTTTATTTCGATTAATAGTCTTTAAATGACAATATCCGAGCGCAGCCGGAATGGGCCGCTAGTATTAGTATAGATTGTGATGTCACGTTTCCAATCCCACTATTAATATAAAAGCAACTGTTTCTGGATGTGTGTATGGATATATGTTACTCTGTAAAACAAAAACTATTCGAGAGATCTTTTTCTAAAATAGCTAGCTATACATAGGTTTACACTTGACCACCATTTCGCGTGATGTTTAAAGACGATGCGAAAGATCTAGATGAAATATTGAAATTGTGGAAAAAATAGGTCTGTAAAACCACATATTAGGCGACTTTTTATCCCTGGAAAATAGCCCGGGAACTACGCGTGTGAAACTGCCGGATCCTTCAGATATATTGAAAAAAAAATGGTAAAACAATAGTATCTACTTGGCGTACTAATATATTTTTCTGCGTTAGTAGAACGCTCTCGTAGTTTTCCGTTCGGTATAATTTTAGCACAATGAATCAGATTACCTCCGCTATTTCTGTGCGGCGACAAAGAAATGCTATTTGTGCGGGTGCCAGCTCACTAACTATGCTCTAATCTGTGTTACAGTTCACGCGCAACTTTACTGCTGCAACCTGGATCTATTTCACTGACAGATGATAGAGCTAATTTAGTTAATTATTGTTTCTGTATTATTCTAGAATACTTGCGGTCCACCCTGGCTTCGTCCGTGGTACATGTATAGCTTCTAGCACTCAGGGTCTACGTCCAAACGAAAATATCCAACGGTAAACTATTTTTTGAAATCAGTCTAGTAGTTCCTGCGATTAGCGGGTCATTAAAGCGTGCAAATAGATTATTCTGCTTATAACACATATGTCGCAGAGCTGACGGACGTTGGGGAAGACGGGTTCTGGAGTGGAGACCACGTTCGAGACGTCCCGTGGGGCGGCCTCCCGGGGGTCTACCGCCGAACGAAAAATGTCATCGCTTTGATGTTTTTCTCTCTTTTCTTTTCGCTTGAAATGACAGAGACAGCATTAGGAAAGCGATGGCCGATTTAGTTAGGCGGTAGAAGCGCGGGGTGTCTACCGCCGAGCGAAAAATGCTTTGATGCTTTGATGTTTCTCTCTCTTTTCTTTTCGCTTGAAATGATAGAGACAGCATTAGCAAAGCGATAGCCGAATTAGTTAGGCGGTAGAAGCGCGGATTTGGTGGCGCAACATTGGAAAGGCTTATTTATGTATTATAATAATTGTCCTCGTCCAAGATCTACAACTGTAGTTACTTTGATGGTTAAAATATATGTGTGAATGCATTGTACTTTTTTTGCTTAAAGCCAGAATTCAGATTTGTCCCATAACCGCCACGACCCAAGGCTCTGTTAACTGAAAGTTACAAATATGAAGCACTTCAAAATGACTTGTCCCGAAACGAACAGCGCCGTCATTCAGTGAATCGCTACTTGTCTACCTCCCACCTCATTTGAACAAGCAAGCACCTCATAAACCACATCGTTTAGTTTTGAGGAGATAGACATCTCGTCATGCAGTTTGCGAGGGGGCTACCACGAACCAAGATGTCGCTCAATCTATAAAAATCAAAAAATGATTCGCTTGACTTGCAAACCTCTCATTCTAATCTTAGTGTTGAGACGAGGAGAGAGGAGAGAGTCAAGGTATAGTCAATAGTCCACCACGCTGTGGATGTACTGTTTGTTGTCATTGTTGTTGTTGTTATTGCGGATGTCACATAAGATCCTTGCTTTCTTTCTTGATACGTTTTGCTTTCGTCCAGATGTTTTTTTTCCTTTTGAAGCCAGTGCTACTTACAAACTTATACTCCTAACGTAACAATAAGAAGGGTAAGTCCGCTCAAAGTTTCAGATTTACGGTGTCAAGTTTGGGGAATCTTTTGGGGAAAACTTTCTCTCCATTGGTTCCGACCAATGGAGAGAAAGTCTCCCCCACGTGGTTAGACTTTATTCTCCTTTGTTAAGGTGTTAAATACCTTTTTGCTTCTAGAACTGTTATAGAATGAACCCATATAAACATTACGTTAATTCATCAAACGACCTAGGATACAGTCCGGTATGTGACGTATGATACTGATGGAATTCGCATTGGCGAGATGTTCAGAACGTTACTGAGTGAGTGAGTGAGGGAAAGAAAATAGTCTTAGTAGGGAGTGTATTAAAGTTTGTCATACAGTACTGCAATATAAAATTTAATTCGAATAAAATTAAAACAATGGTTCTTACCTAATGACTATTTTAATCTTAACCCATCAGTTATTTCGTTGAATATATTTTGTTAAATGCAAACCAAACTAATCTACAGAATATCCCGCACCACGAAACTATTGGCTTTGATTATGGGATATTATCAAACAAAATGCCATGTCGATGCCAAACAAATTGTTAAGTAAGGTATCAGTAAAATATACTAAGTCAGATAGACTCCATCTATCCATGTTTTTGGAACGAAGTTCTTACGCGTTACACGCTCTGAGCGGATGAGGGCTCGGTCGAATAGAGTGTAATAAGACTTTTTTTTCGACACTTCTTGCCTTATATCATATGTGGATATCAATTTCGTCCATAGCAACATAGCATAACACATTTCTGGTGGAAAAACAGTATTATCCAAGCTGTTAGCTGTAGTGTTCGTGTGTGTAAGCTTACGCTGTATGCTAAAAGCTTATCAAACAAAATTATTTTAAAACTTAAAGATATGTACTCAAATTATATTCATCACGAAATACTCACTCAGCAAACACATTTTCAAATTTTAATATTTTTATTACAAAAGTGCAGATAAACCTCTTCATTCGCGTCCTTGGAACATCGACAATAAAACGAGGTTGGTTTCTGGAGCTACCTACATACGAGCAGTTCGATAGAAAAAGGGATCATGATCAGCTCTAAACTCTCCGAAATCCCATAAAAATATTAATTATAATTATAATTTCCAGCTTTGTGGCAGTTTTAAATACTATTACACTTGTTAATTTACATGTTTATTTTTATTAACGTTTCGTGAGTCTTTAGAATATGGCATTTCAGTATGAGATCGTGGTAGGTCCCCAATCAGTTATCTACCGCGAAAACTGCATGTCAGCATAACTGCACCTCAACTGTAACGGGGCGAGCCTCGTAAGCAGATGTAAAGTTGTAAAAACCGCGGCGACCGCGTGCGAGGCCCGATGCGGTCCGCAAACATGGTCAGAACCACAGAACATGCCAGAACAACTGAACTGTTATGCAAAGTAATGTCATGTAGATTTACTTTATCGCTAACGAGCGATCTGAGTTTGAAACGGAACACAGATTGACAGACACTTTATTGAGATATAGTAGTAGGATTCTTAGCAGAGTCCGCCGGGGGAAGTACCTACCACACCTTTGCCAGATATTCTACCGCTAAGCAGTAATGTGCAAACATTGCTGTGTTCCGGTTTGAAGGGCAATGTTTCCAGAGAAATTACAGGGCTTAGAGATATAACATCTTAGATCTCTGACTTGGACTCTTCATGTTCCATTAGCTGCGTGTCACTGTGCTGTTTTGTGGCAGGCATGTTGGTTACCATCAGGCACGTGTGCACAACTGCCGAAAGAAGAGAAAATTCAGAATTTCATAGCTTACTTTGGAAACTACACGGGTGTAACCGGAGGGTGTGGACTGGGCATCATGGCATGACCATCTAGAAATGCGTCAGCATTTCCCATTGGCTGACGCATTTCTAGATCACTTTGCCATGATGGGCAGGCCACGCTCTATTGGCATTTCCCATTGGCTGACCCATTTCTAGATGGCCAATTGCTATGGTCCCGAGTTTACCCGAAGATTTCTTATCATACCCGAGCGTGATGCTAGAATTCAATTCACAGCCCACGAACAATCTGTCTAGGCGCGCCAAAAGAAGTTTTCTCTTCAAAAAATCAAATTAGCCACTCTACAGACTCCGGGGTAGGTAATTTTTGTCATTTGAATTCCTTCTTTTTTTACATATATCCAAAATATATGTAAATTAGGAAAAGAAGAGGAAAATAGAGGGGAGTTGGGAACATTTTAAACCTAATTCTAGTGCTCGTCTGTTGAGCCGATCACTACTGGTTTGGAATGCCGCTAGTATTCGACTCAACATCGTCATTTGCCTAAGCCGCCTCCTCCCCTGAGCCTCAACAACGGCCGCATTTCTGTCCTTTATATTCTCACGGTTGGGACTCGGGCCTCCTATCAAAAGAAGAGAGTCAAGGTCATAAATCACCACGATGGCCAAATGCCGGTGGGAAGGTGATTTACATTGTACATTTAGGAAAGTAACTTTTTAAAATGTGTTGATCTGTCGGTTTCGTCACAATGTTTTACTTCAGCGTTAAAAGCGATTGACAAGCAATTGACTGAAATATTGGGAAATATACCAAATTTTATTCAAAACTGTTGAAGAATTAAGATGATGTTCAACACTACAATCTTTTGAGCATCGCCGCAAAATTGTTAGCTGTCGGATACACCTCGGACAGTGTGAAACTGATCTACATGATCCCATACCACCTTTTTCCTTTTTTTTCTATCGGACTGCTCGTTATTCGAAAAAGCAACATTGTTGTATGGTTGGCGCTCTAAAGACTATAACGATAAGTTATAACTCTACTTTTGTGATAAGAACGCTTAGGCTGTGAAATTCGGTCCCTGAGTGGGTTTTCCTGATTGTTAGATGTCTTCAAATGGAGAGTGAATCTGTTTTTCTATGTAAACATGGCCTATTGCAGACCAGATCGTCAGCATCAGGTGAGATGACGATCAAGTGTAAAACTATAAAAGTTAAAATAAACGCACTTTAATGTGTCATAAACATACTTTCATACAGACAAAAAAAAATTGGCAGTCATAGGAACTGCCGATAGAAGTGAAAACTTATAACTCAGAATTTGATTTGATTTCTGTTGTCCTGGTATCTGGAGATAAACGCTGGGCTGTTGGAGGTAGGTAATCGAAACTCTTTACTGTTTCTGTTGCCCTGGTACCTATCTGGCCGTTTTTACCGAGTTTACCCGAAGATTTCATATCCGATCCGATCCATTATCATATCCGAGCGTGACGATTGATGAATCCATTTCACAGCCCATGAAAATTCTGGCTATAGCGCGCCTAAAGAAGTTTTCACTTAAAAAATATTTAAATTATCATGTACGATTTCAATATCGTAACGCTGATCTACTTACATGAATTTAATAACGTGTTAATAACATGATTAATTGGATTTTAGTATTGAAATTATGTTTAATTATAGACTTTTCCTCCGAGGCGAAGAGACTACTCGTAAACCCGTGTGAAGTGGGTCTAGTACCAATGTCAAGTGTGGTTAGTGTATCGATCGTGTTCTAATTGGTGTGGTGGTAGAAAGTGACCAATTATGTTGTTACTACCGTTGTACTACTGAGTGTGGATGTACTTACATGCTTGTACAATGTACAACCGCAGAGAAAAACGTTTTTATGCAGTGTCATGAAGTAGGTACATATTGAATATTGATATGCATACGGTACTTATTCCAATTTTCATCATTAACATACGTTGACATAAAAAATCAAAATCAGTTTATTTGTCAGAATATTGTCATTAATGTGTTGTTACAAATAAAACGTTGTCTCAAATATTCTACTCAAGAGTTTACAGTTTCACAGTTTTACAATTATTTACAGTTTAATGTTATTGTCTCATCACCTACTCAGTTTGACAATTAACAAACTTTCCTAAAAAAAAGTTTAAAAATTAACTGTAATTTAGTATCATTAAACCTACTAATATTATTGATGAAGAGTTTACAGTTTCACAGTTTAATGTTATTGTCTCATCACCTACTCAGTTAGACAATTAGTCAACTTTCCTAAAAAAAAAGTTTAAAAATTAACTGTAATTTAATATCATTAAACCTACTAATATTATGATGGAAAAGTTTGAATGTTTTTTGCTCAATCACGTCGTAACGTCTGAACGGATCGGGCTGTAATTAAGAACACAGTTAGATTCTAGCCAGGAAAGTACATAGGCTATTTTTATCCCCGGAAAAAAGGGGAGCGAGAACTACGCGGGTACAACGAGGCGTGCTGCTAGTGGTAAATTCATACTTATGATACAAAGAACAATATTTCTTTCAATGTCGTTACAAGCTACATTCTAGAATCTTATTTAAAAAAAATTGGCAGTTATAGGAACTGCCGATAGAAGTGAAAACTTATAACTCAGAATTTGATAGCTTACTTTGGAAACTACACGGGTGTAACCGGAGGGCGTAGCCTGGGCATCATGGCATGGCCATCTAGAAATGCGTCAGCATTTGCGCTGATGCATTTCTAGATGGCCATGGCATGATGCCGAGGCCACGCCCTTTCAGCATTTGCCATTGGCTGACGCATTTCTAAATGGCCAATAGCCATGGTCCCGAGTTTACCCGAAGATTTTTTATCATACCCGTGCGTGATGTTAGAATCCAATTCACAGCCCACGAAATATCTGTCTAGGCGCGCCTAAAATAGTTTTCACTTCAATAAAAATAAGCCCTCTATTTATTGCTATATAGCTCTACAACTGGCCAAGTGCGAATTTAGCTCATTTTATCTGGAATATTATTTTTCACGCGACTGTACGCCATCATTATCACCCAATCAGCACAGCGATAGAAGTAATAATAGCTTAAAATATAATTGTTATTGTGTTGCCAGTAGATACTCCCCTTGTCATCGTCTTTTTACTACAACAAGTAGGTCGATCGACCTTTTTGACAAAATCATGACATAGCAGTTTTAGACACGACGCCAATAATTAGCGAAATGATTACAGGCCAACATAGAAACTTCTCGTTTTTTAAAGTCGGTTAAAGATGGCGCTGTAGTTGATATCTAGGTTATTATTCGAGCGAAGCCAGAGCAGGTCGCTAGTTATATATATATATATTTTATAACATATTTGCTCGTAAAGGGTCTCTTATTGGACCAATTTCTGTATCGTAATGTATCTTATTACGCACTAGTGCTGTAATGTGTAATGTAAAACGCACGGTTTCAAAATGCTC
Organism: Ectropis crepuscularia; assembly: GCA_963693475.1. Classification (NCBI taxonomy): domain Eukaryota; kingdom Metazoa; phylum Arthropoda; class Insecta; order Lepidoptera; family Geometridae; genus Ectropis; species Ectropis crepuscularia. The sequence goes on along the minus strand of OY856361.1, from coordinate 20,542,465 downwards.
CGTCCACAGACTAGGTAGAGAGATATGCTCCGTCTAAAACGAACGGTACCTTTTTAAATCTTAGTAAAGAGTTTTTATGTCAGAAAAGTGTGGTCAACATTTTATGAATAAAATTAACTTTGAGAGGTAAAATAAAATAAAGAATGATTAAATTCGTTAATTTAATTAATTTGACCATAAATGACTTTAATTTTTCTGTAACAAAACACAAAAATATTAATTTACTTTATTATTAATGGCATACCGGCTGGTTCTGTGCCGTTGCTTAAAAAAAAAAGGCGTCGATGTGCGCGCATTGCTAATCTGTGATCCATAGTGATTACTTACTCTGTGCTGTGATCTGTGATCAAGTAAATATTATTCCGTGCGTTTTTTTCGGTGTATTGTTTTTATTTGAAAATGTCGTCAGAGTTTTGTTCATTTCCTCGCAAATATGTTATAAAACGTCGTATGACATACGTGCGCTTTGATAATTACAGCCTCTGCTAATTATAGCTTTATTGCTATTATAGCAATAAAGCCTCGGCTAAATTACTAAAATTACTGCTTGGCGGTAGAATATTTGGCAAAGGTGTGGTACTTCCCCAGGCGGACTCCGCTAAGAGTCCTACCACTGCTAAAAGAGGAACTTAATATAGGAACAACACAAGGTTATGGTTGCCTGGAAGAAATGAGTCGCCAATTACTGCTATATTTTGTTTTGTTAAAAGTATTTTTTGTTTATTTTAAGTGCAATAACGAGTTAATCTATCTATCTAACACTAGGTACATACAAATTAGGCAGTCATAGAGACTTCCGATAAAATTGCAAACTTTAAAAGCCGGGTCACACAGAGGCGATCCGATAGCGATAGCGATCCGATAGCGAGACGATATTTTTTGTAATGTTCGAATTTGTATGCAACCTGACACACAGCAAGCGGGCGCGATCCCATACTCGGTATCGGATCGCTATCGCTATCGGATCGCTATCGCTACCGGATCGTCTCTGTGTGACCCGGCCTTAAGTCAATAATTGTCTCGTAATAATAGTCTCGTCACTTTTTATTAAAAAAAATGTTTCTAACATAACATTATCATAAGCAGAAATATTCGTTTATTATTATTTTAATTAACTCTCACTCAATATTCTCACGGTTGGGACTCGGGCCTCCGCTTAAAAGAAGAGAGTCAAGGCCATAATGCACCACGCTGGCCAAATGCCGGTGGGTAGATGATTAATTTCGAAAAGTGACTTTTTTAAATGTCTCGGTCTGTCGGTATTGTCACGATGTTTTACTTCAGCGTTAACAGCGTAAGTAAACATAAATTTACATACATAAGGCCTATGGATAATAAGCGACTGACTGTGATGTATTGGAAAATATACCAAATTTTATCAAGAACTGTTGAAAAATTAAGATGATGTTCAACACTACATACATATAATCTAGGTATCTATCTCACACTACATAAAAATTAGGCAGCCATAGAGACTGCCGATAGAATTGCAAACTTTAGGTCAATAATTGTATTATTAAACGGCGCTAATATTCTACAATACGTCACCTGTATAGCTATAGATATAGCAATATTACGCATGTCGGCCGGACGCCAACTCACACGATTTAATTTCGCTGCTCCGCCGCCACTCCGACGCTACACCACCACCGCCCGACATTAGCATGTGCGTGACGTGAAACAAATAAGATATTCTTTTACCTAAAAGTGTGTCTAAAAAGTTATTATAAAAAAAACTTTAAGGCGATGTTCAAGACTTTAAAGTGAATAAACAAAAAAATACATATTCATAGAAATAAAATAAAAAAGTGAAGTAAAAAAATATTTTTTAGATAGCAATAAAATATTAAGGAAACATACTTTATCTATAGGAATCTTATTTATACCTTTAAACGAGCAATTCTTGTATAGGTTTTGATAAATTATTTAATAAATTATTAATATTATAATATTTACAAATAAAAAATTTAAAAAAAAACACACTCCCTACAAATCAAACACGCCGTCGAGTTCGCTGCCGCGCGGCAGGGTTCCCAGAACGCTGGCAGCGTTGCCCCATTGGTTGGCGATACTTAGTTTTTGGGCGAAGTAAGTGCCAGCCCTGAGATCCCCTGAGGCGAGATGGCGAGAACCAACCGCTTCGACAATTGTTTGGAGAACTTTATCATATCGGACGACCACGGGCCCATAGTCACCACAGCCAACGCAAAAAAATCATAATTTCCGCTGAGCTGGGAGTATTTCCGTTGTTTAAGGAGCTGTGCCTGTTCGGCTGCAGCTCCGACGGTTTGAGCCGAACTACCGACATGGATATACATTCTTGTATATACCTATATGTAAAATATTTAGAACCAGAATCTCGGAAACGGCTCGAACGATTTTCATGAAATTATGTATGCACGGGGTATTGAATAGATCTAGCTAGAATGCATAATTAAAAAATGACATAATATGTGCTTTTTCCGGCAATGTAAAACTCCTATAATATCATTTGAATACGATAGCGAATTTCGCCAGTAACTACATTTGTTAAATAGCTCAGGCGGTAGAGGGGCGCCCTCAGTTACGGGAGATTCCGGTTGGAATCCTGATGGTTAGGTACTTTCTCCGTTTTTTTTAATGTAATATTGTATTGTTTTATACTAATTATACTATTTACTTAGTGAAATTTCATCAGAACGTAATTTGTATCTGCCTAAATTTAATTTTTTTTAAACCGAGCAAGTTCGGTCAACCTGGTACCAGTAATAAAATGAAACATCATCGACACGAAGAAGAAGAATAAACAAAGTCTCAATTTGTATAGCCTTGTATTTCAATCTTCACTTGAAGCATTACTTCTAGTGAACAGGTGAGATATGCCGGGCATGCATGTAGCCCCAGGGTATTGTTAGGCTATTACCGTCCTTACGCTAATTGCCTCACAGTAGCGAATGGCCTGAATGGTCGTGTTATCGGAAATCAATCGCCACCTTTCACCGAGGATTTGTTGTAATTAATTGTCGTTCACTTTCACATTCTAACATGTTTCATGCTAACCTCGCGGGAGCAGGAGCATTGCTTAGAGGAGCTTGTAATTATTTCCTTTTGCAACAGTCTTTAGAACTAAAACAGTAGGGAATCTCTAAATATTGTAACAGCTTGCTTAGTACCGAAATAAATAGATAGATAGAAACTCTTTATTGTGATACAGACAAATTAATAAAATTACAGTGAAATACTTATGAACTAGTACCACAAGTGGCGGCCTTATTGCTAAGAGCAATCTCTTCCAGGCAACCATCACAAAGGAAAAAAAAGCCTACATACAAATACAAACAGGGACGAGTGACATTAATTAAAAAAACTATGAAACATATATTCCTAAAATAAAATAATAAATATTAACCAATAAAAATAATAATATTATGCTTCCATAATATTTAAAACTTACATAAAGAAGTGATAACAACAAATAATTACCTATACTAAGACAATAAGAGTGCGGATATTATGAACAGTGATTCAAAAACCGCCAGAAACACGAAACAATTACAACAAGTCTAAAACAATAGTGCTACAACTTGCTAGTGTCAACAGTGTTGCATTGTGATAAATAAAAATCTTTTACTTTGCCCTTAAAAACGCTCAAGGACTGCGACTCTCTCACAGAGGATGGCAAATCGTTCCACAAACGGACAGCCTTAACAGTAAAAGAGTCCCCATAGTAGGAAGTCTTGTGTGATGGTGTGGTAAGGTTGAGTGCCACAGCAGCTCGCAAAGAGCGTGGGCGTGAAGTATCGTAGGAATACATTTTGTTTTATTTCTGTATTCCAAAACATCAATATACATTTTTTTAGAGAGTGATGGCAAAGTCCTATAAAAATGTATTCAATAATTTGACATGGGTCAGTACAATTGTAATAAAAACATATTATACTCATATAATGCTTGACAGTTTTTTGTACAATAATTATTATAATACAGTAAAGTAGTCATTTAAAAATTTGAAAATGTATACATTTGTATGCTCTTTCTTTTGTTTTTATTTTTATTTATTGACGTGTAAATTGTACATATATGAATAAAGTACTGTGACTTTAAATATGATCTTTGTCTGTATTCTGTATGTCCTTTATAATCGTAAACTTTGCATTTCATCATCACTTTAGCAAAGTTGTTGAGGCAAAGAAGGTTTTTCAATAATTATTGTCGATGAATTTTCGACAGGCAACGTAGCCACGCGCGCAGGGTACCTACAGCTAGTAAGGAACAAAAATGGGATATTTTTAGAAGAATAGTTGACGTTTCAAAGACTAGCGAAGAGGTTTGACTCTATTTTTGTGATAAGAACTTCTAGGCTATGGAATGCGTTGCCTGAGTAGGATTTTCCGATGTTTACAATATTGGTGTCTTCAAATCGAGAGTGCATCGTCGCGTATCATCAGGCGAGACGGCGTTCAAGTGTAAACGTATAAAAGTTAAACAAAGAGAAACAGGACTTGAAGTTGTGTAGTTTATTTTATAGTTTAAAGTGACGAGACGAGCAGGACATGTGCCTGATGGTAAACAACATGCCTGCCCATAATGGCACTTGAAAAGCCCAAATCATTACTTACCTGCTAGCTAGCTCAACTGCGCTCGTCACCTAGAGATATGGGATGTTCTATCTCCATACTCTGTAATTTCACTGAAACCATTGCCCTTTAAACCAGAACACAGTAAAACTTGCACATTACTGTGCGGTAGAATAACTGGCAAAGGCGTGGTACTTCCCCAAGCTTTACAAAGAGTCCTACCACTACCAACAAAAAATAGTACTAGTAAGTACCAAATAGTCAAGCCCCAAGAGGCCAAATTTGGGCAAAACCGGTTTTGGGACTTTAAAACCTTATTTTTTCATGACTTACATACTCGATTATTAGTTTATTTTGATGCCTAAGAGATAGGCAATAATATGAATTAGTACATTATCGTATACAGACACACAAATTTTGGTTTAATTTTTTAGTAATGATTTTTTGTGCGACGTCACGACGCCGGCCGCGTCGCGAGTCGGGCAAAACGACTTGAAATTTAAAAAAAAAAAGGTGTGTGCTTAAGACCACACGGCGGAAGTGAAAACTTCATTAGCTGATTTTTGTATTAGGTAGGTATGTCGTATTATAACAAAATATTATGGATCGTATTAGTTGAATAAACGAGTAAAACAAGCCAGAAATTAAAGTAAATATTTATTGAAATTTTTTTTTTTTTTTTTTTTTTTTATAGCATAGAGTGACGAGACGAGCAGGTCATGTGCCTGATGGTAAGCAACATGCATGCCACATAACAGCACAGTAACACGCAGCTATTGAAACATGATAGTCCAAATCATTACCTAGCACTGCACTGCGCTCGTCACCCAGAGATCTAAGATATTATGTCTCTAAGCCCTGTAATTTCTCTGGAATCATTGCCCTTCAAACCGGAACACAGTAAAGTTTGCACATTACTGCTTGGCGGTAGAATATTTGGCAAAGGTGTGGTACTTCCCCAGGCGGACTCTGCTAAGAGTCCTACCACTACAAAACAAAGTATTATTTATAATATATATATAAGTAGTATTTATAAACAAAGTAGCTGTTACCCGCGACTTAGTCCGCGCGAAATAAGGTTGGTGAGTGTAATAGGATTTTTGTTACCGACTTTCTCCTGTTCCGTCGATTCCACATACACTACACTGGAGACTCCACTACGATTTTCTGGGAATAGTCTCTTTCTCTTTTAAAGGGGTTTTCTAAATAGTTTGTAAGAAACATTTTCACTTGGATTTGGCTTCAATAGTTTTCTTTTTCTGGTCTGTTCGACGGGGTCACCCCCGTCGCTAGCGACGCTCATATTTATTTATACTATTGACTATATGTATACAAAACTAAATATTTACACGAAAGAAACGAAATATTTACACAGCAAAACTAATTAATTTGATTGTGAAAATTATAAAGCACCCGTCGTGTTTTCCCGCCCAAAGAAAAGTCTTTTGGAGTTGGTAGCCGTCAGAGTTGCCACTATGTTTTTGAGCTTGTCGCCAAATAGTTATGAAACAAAATCGCCGGTTTTGATTGAATTATTAAGGGAATAACAGTCTGGAAGAATACATAAGCTTTTTCCTTCTCCAACCTTCTACACTACACTAGTATATTCCCCTTTGTCGGTAACACGTCGTCTAAATCCGCTAAAAAGGTTTTAAAAATTCGCCAGTTTCAGCGACAAAGTCGCTAAAGTGTCAACACTGGTGACCGGTAGCGAGCAGCGAGAGAGAGAGAGAGAGTATCTATTGTCCCATGTCCTCCTCTAACAATTATCTTTCTCAGTCTGGCACGTTTGTTAACCACATTATCTTTCTCGCTCTAGCATCCCGAGCTTACCCGAAATTTCTTATCATATCCGAGCGTGATGATCACGTGATCATCAATCCATTTCACAGCCCACGAAAATTCTGTCCATAGCGCGCCTAAAGAAGTTTTCACTTCAACAAGCTTCTTACTTGTACAAACAGAATTTATCTAACATCAAATTTCGCGTAAGAATTCCAAGTTACAAGTTATTATCAGTAAGTCATCATGCCTGAGAGTCTCATTGTGAATGTGAACGCCGTTCAATGGGAAAGCAGATTGGTTAACACCTCGGCAGAAAGTTGAATGGTTTATGTAAGGTTGTTTGACGATTTGACAATGTTTGATAATTATGTTTGCTATCATAAAAAGCTCGTAATATCAACCACACCCATAAACTTGTAATGTTGGATTATCGGATTTTTTGACAAATTTTCACTTTGTGTTTAAATTTTTAATTTTTTCATTAATTTGGCTTTTAATTCCTATAAAATTTAACATACTCGGTATAATATTATGTAGTTACTAGTTTAACTCGTGGTATATAATTTATAGTCCAAAGCACTCAGGAATTACTTACATAAATATATGTTTGTGCGATACACAACCCCCAGGTAGTGGGTTCGAATTACAACTGCACCTCTGAATGTTTTTCCGAATGCAGACGAACAAATTATCATCACCACTGACCTTAACAATGAAAGAAAACATCGTGAGGAAATGAAACAAGTTTTTTTTGTAGAATAGAGTGACGAGACGAGCAGGACATGTGCCTGAGCAACATACATGCCACATAACAGCACAGTGACACGCAGCTTTTGGAACACGAAGAGTCCAAATACTTAACCTACCACTGCACTGGGCTCGTCACCCAGAGATATAAGATGTTTTACTTCTATGCCCTGTAATTTCTCTGGAAACATTGCCCTTCAAACCTGAACACAGTAATGTTTGCACATTACTGCTTGGCGGTAGAATAACTGGCAAAGGTGTGGTACTTCCCCAGGCGGGCTCTGCAAAGAGTCCTACCACTACTAAACAAAGAGTCCCAAGTGTGACATGCCCCAAGAATCTTTCGAGTTCATGCGCTCTCCATCAACTCACACTGGGACATTGTGGGAGAAGACCCTGAGTCCCAGCAGTGGGAACATTTAGTGGGCTGCGTATGCAGATATCTAAATGGAGGCGCAACTGTTTGTAAATTGCTTTATTCTGATAATAAGTGCGTATGTCGACCTCGTGACGGGATCGCATTATCTCAAACTGTTACAAAAACATAATTATGTATAAATAGGGTTGCCATCTCTACAGTTTGGGAACCAGGACAAGACTCGTGGAAACCCCGGATTTTCCTGACTTTAGAGCCCAAAACCCGGACATGTCAACAGGATTTTTTACACATAACTTTCTTTCCGCGTTTTTACATTGAGACCTCCCTAGCCTAACATTTTTTTTTTCAACCAGATGTATTAAATTTGGACTACCGATGAAGTCCGGCCCGGACGCTCCCCGGACGCCCTCTAAACTAGGACAAATCCGGGGAAAACCGGACGGATGGCAACCTTATGTATAAATGATACTCGTACGTCCGCCATCGCCGGCCGGATCGAGGAACTACATTACTTCAAATATTATGTTCATCGCTTGTAATCTATGATTATATATATATATAAAGTTTGTGTGACAATATGTTTGTAAAATTAAGTGAAAACTTTTTATGCCACGTTGATCACTTTGAAGTGAAGCAGGGAGGGATTTGCTCTCTGCTCATATTTGTAAATAAAAAATTGGCAGTCATAGGAACTGCCGATAGAAGTGAAAGCTTATAGCTCAGAATTTGATAGCTTACTTTGGAAAAATACGCGGGTGAAATCGGAGGGCGTGGTCATGAGCATGGCCATGGTCCCGAGTTTACCTGGAGATTTCTTATCCTTCCCGAGCGTGACCCTAGAATACAATTCACAGCCCACGAAAAATCTGTTTGTGCTGCGACAAATGAAGTTTTCACTTCAAAAATTCTTTCACCGTTTGATATGTACGTACATGGTCCCTGAGTAGGCTACATATGATATATGTACGGGTGAAGCCGTGGCGGGCCGTAGTAGGCTATATAGATTAGTTATTCAACCCAAGCTAAGTCCGTTGACGACACCGACGACGCTATCGGTAGGTTCGTACGGCGAGCGTTGGCTGCATCACCGGAGACCATCAGAGAGTACAACGTACAGATGACCATCAGGGACAGAAATACGGTCGTGGAGGCTCTTAGGGAAGCGATTTAGAAAGGAGCAAAATCGGTCTAAATAGCATTGACTGGCCTCGTGGCTTAGTGGGTCGTAACTCTGCCTGCGAAGCCGAGGGTCGTGGGTTCCCACCCACTGCAAATATTTGTGTGATGAATTCAAATATTGGCACTGTGTCTGGTGTAAGTATGTCTATACAACTAACTATATAAGTACAATATTAGCTATCTGGCCGCCATATTACAAGCTTTGCTTAGTTTGGGGTCAGATGGTGGTGTGTGTGAATTGTCTTCCAATATTAATTTTATTTATTTATTTATAGCACTAGAATTAGGTTAAAAATGTTGAGACGAAGAACCGAAGTGGGGACGGGTCGCTAGTATGTTTATATGGAATTAGCCTCGCACCGAGGCTGTGCGTTATGTAAGCCGCGCGCCACTGACCAGCGCAGGGTCAGTTTCAGTTATCAACTAGTGTGTACCTTGGGTTCACCAGCAATAAGTATGTATGTATATGTGGTACAAGTATGTATCATAAGTATGTATTTACGATTTTAAAAGTGAAGTCTTACGGCACAAATCGGAATTCTGAGGCATGTTCAAATAGCATTGGATTATCGGGTGCGGATTTGTAGTGACGGTATTTTAATTAAATACATTTTAATAGCACTGGAACTAAATGTTATAACTACATATTTTATGTTAGAAACGGTATTAAATTTAATGTAGTTAACACGAAACAAAAAGAAAAGATGTGGTGTCATGGGACACCAGGTAGTAACGAAGTTCTTTCGTATAATATAAAGGCAACACATTTGCAAAAAAAAAATGCTGAATTTTATTATGTATGGTACGGTCATCTGAAAAATAAAGTTGCCAGCACTGGCCACTCTCGCTATTTTTGAAGTGAAAACTTCTTTAGGCGCGCTATAGACAGAATTTTCGTGGGCTGTGAAATGGATTCATCAATCGTCACGCTTGGATATGATAATGGATCGGATCGGATCGGATATGAAATCTTCGGGTAAACTCGGTAAAAACGGCCAGGTAGGTACCAGGGCAACAGAAACAGTAAAGAGTTTCGATTACCTAGCTCCAACAGCCCAGCATTTATCTCCAGATACCAGGACAACAGAAATATAAAAGAGTTGCGTTTGCCCCTAGGTACCAGTACCAGGGCAACAGAAACAGTAAAGAGTTGAAATATTCTGTATAATTACGTTAATATAAAACTAGAGGGCGCAACCATCGATTTAGCTGGCGGTGTTGAAATTATGCGAATGTACATAGACCTACGATGGTTTAACAAATAATTTGCCTTCTGACAAGGTGATAAATAAAATAGACAATTCAAAGTGAAAACATTTGAGTCACAAGATTTCACTTCTATCGACAGTTCCTATGACTGCCAATTTTTTTCTTACAGTTTTAGTCTCACTTTTCTTTCAGTTCGGTCACCCAGCAATATCCCTCCTACTCCAAGCCTGCTATAGGGAACTTCTTTCCAATAATGGATCACTTCACTTAACTTGGATTAAAGACAAACGTCCACACTCTCTGACAAGTTACACTTCAATGCCCTTGCTTGGTGTTTGTTGATGATGATGTTGTCATTATCAAATACTGTACATATATCAAAAATATTGACATATTTATATCGTAAGACGTAAGAGCAGCGTAGGTATGCACCGACTGGTATTATATCAGATACTAGCTGACCCGGCGAACTTTCGTCCCACCTAAGAGGCAATAAATAAGCAGATTCAGAATTTTTAGGTCTAGACTCTAGACTGATGGTTTAACTGGTATTTTTGAAGTGAAAACTTCTTTTGGCAGCCACAGACAGATTTCTTTGTGGGTGGATTCTTCGTGTGAATGAATTCTAGCGTCACGCTTGGGAATAATAAGAAATTTTCGGGTGAACTCGGGACCATGGCCATTGGCCATCTAGAAATGCTGACGCATTTCCCTTTGACTGAAACTGCTGACGCTTGGGTGGCCATGGTCATGGCCACGCCCTCCGGTTTCAGGTTTCCGGAGCTATCAAATTCTGAGTTATAAGTTTTCACTTCTATCTGCAGTACCTAGGAGTGCACATTTTTTTTATTGATAAATATTTTATTTGTATTCACCTTATTCTGCTGGTTCATCCCAGCACGCACACCACAGTCTTTTCGAAGTCATGTGCGTAAGCCCACAAACTTAAAAAAAGCGGTGATGGAAAAACATCGGGAGGAAACCGACATGTACCTAGAATCTTTCAAGGTCTTGTTTCACCAACCCGCACTTGGCCAGCGTGGTGGATTATGGCCTTTTCTCTCTCCTTGCGAGAGAATACCCCGAGTCCCAGAAGTGGGAACATTTAGTGGGGTGCTTATGCTATTGTTCTTGTGATCCTATTCTAGATGAAGACAAATCCAACAACACAAAAACCATTAAAAAATGGTCTAGCCGGTCTTGAATTATAAATGGTGTTACTAAACACGACTTTCTTTTAAATTTAAACTTATATCTGATTCCCATAAACATGCTACGCTAAGTTTAGGGTTAGTAAGTGTTATATAAGGAATTCGCAGCAATATTTTTTTATGGAAATATTTTGGTATTCAATAATCATAAAATAACTCCTTGCGGAGTCCACCAGCTGGGGCAGTACCTTACTTAACTCGTTCACAACAAGCGAGATGGCGGTCAAGTATGAACCTGTAATAATTTAAAAAAGTAAGTTTTCATTTAGAAAACCATATTTAAACTGCGGTTTCACTCGCGCAGCTTCCGTTATTTTCCTGGCATAGAATACGATCGTTATTCCGTGCCGCGATCATTTCATTTCGACTGCTTTGTGATTCAGCACCCGGGGGTCTAACGCTTTGATGCTTTCACGTTTTGACATTGCCGTCTCTTTCATTTCAAGCGAGAAGAAAAGAGACAGCAACGTCAAAACGTCAAAGCGTTTTTCGTTAGGCGGTAGAGGTGCCGTTCAGCCATCCCGACATGACTGTCCACATCTATTCTGACCATCCACTGTGACACATCAAAACGCATTTATAATATTAGTAGGATGAGCACGACATTTGCATAGGATAGGAAACTAACAAGTGCCCATGTGTAGTATACCAGCTGTGTGTAACCCCGTGAACGGCAGTAACCGGCAGATACACATCAATATACATCGGAGCGGGTAACTGATGTCGAGGCGGCGAGCAACGCAGCCTCCCGACACCTGTCGCCGGACCGGCTTGTGCAGGCGTGAGCCAGGCAGGTTACATTCACTACTATCTTTCTATTAGTTAGTACCTTAAACCACAGATTACAGAAATAAAAAATTTTATTTCTGTAATCTGCGCCTTAAACGAGAAATTCTTGTAAGTACGAGTATATGGTATATATAATCTGAATCTCAGAAATGGCTAAAACAGTTGTCATGAAATTTATTGCAGCGGGTTTTGGGGATGATAAATCGATCGAGTTAGGTTTCATTTTAAGAATTATGTTTTATGCGTGTTTTCAAGTAATAAAAAACCGAACAAAGCTCGGTCATCCTGGTACTCTACGGAGATAGCGTACACTAAACCGAAAAATAAAAAAAACGCGTTACGCGATCTATCTTTCCATAATATTAAAATTTGAATTTCTGTTTGTAATTACAAATTAACAGATTTTCACTGAATGCATACGAAAGCATATACGGAGCTTACAGAAAAATATAACTCTAAATCTTTTTTGCTTGTGTATTTGTTCCGACTAATATCTGAAATAACTGGACCAATTTGATCAGGACTTTAGATGGATAACTGATGTTATAGGGAGTGCCTTAGGCTACTTTTGCTCCAAAGTAAAGATAGAGTTCAGCGAAAACAAAACATGTAAAGATAAGATAAAGATACTTTTATTGAACAGATATAGAGTTACAACGAATAGAAATGACATTCAATGGTTTAGATAAGCCGCGGGTTGTAACGTGGGACATACAAGAAAAGAATAAAGAATAAAAAATAAATAAAAATATACATGACACAAACTCGCAGAATACTTATTGATTACTATTCTGACAGAATTATACGCATTGTCTGTTTGCCTTGCTGTATTGACCCATAGTCTTTGAAAATTAAAATTGACATGTTAACTGATTCATTTGCAAAATATTGTTATATTATTTAATGCGCTAAAATACCGGGTTTTTATAAAGACTGTATGTAATAAATATTTCGCTACAAGTTACATTCTAAGTTCAATCACAAATGTTCAAACGGGCTTTTAATGTTTTGAGAATTATTACTACTAAGTAAAATGATTTAATTCTCTCTCGCACAGCGCGGTCCGTAAGCTTTCACACTGTCTTCCTCCAAGCTTGATGCATTTCTCGAGCGCTCGCCGGCGACCGCGCACGCGTACTAACTACGATTCTAACTTGTTACACTCTCGCATACCGCGGTCCTGGACTCTGACGTACGTCACTGTGTTGTGTTTTGGACGCCCTGTTTGTGTGTGTGTGTGAATACTTGGATTACTTGTAATACAAGTGGTAAGTAAGTAGTTAGGAAAATAATTAAGTTGGTTTTAAACAACTTAAGAAACAATAACACATTATTTTTTTGAAACAAACCGCAACACAATTGCTTAACATTTTATATCACTCGTATGTTTGATAACTTGGATGCAATTGTATGATAATTTGAAGCAAATACCTACCAATTATTCTATTGAGCCTAATATTCTGCAAAAAAAATTGGGAGCTTTGAACCAATTTTGATCAAAAAGCCAATCACAAATGTATTTTAACGACTAGATAGAATATACTACCTACAGAATTTGTAGAGTAAAATGGAGATCTTTAGAAAAGTCCAAAAAAATATTAATTTAAAATAATGTTGTGGGATTATTTGAAAAGTTTCGACACTTTTTATGGTTATATTTATAGATCTTAAATTACATATTAACTAAAATAATAATTAAAAAACTAATCTCCGAATAACCCACCTCTAACTGCTCCCGGCGCAAAAGTGCCCATTATGCTCGCCGCGTTCCCACGCTGAATGGCAATGGCCAACCTTTGCTCCAGGAAAGCACCAGAGCGGGAGTCACCCGTATTCTCCCTGAGCCTGCGCCCCAATTCTGAGAGGAACAGTTAGAGGTGGGTTATTCGGAGATTAGTTCCTAAAAAATTAATAAATGTTTTAAATGTAAATATGAGTGGTTTGAATTTGATAGAATCCGTTGATACTATCAGTGCCAGTGATTTGGATTCTTCGTGTTTAAATAACTGCCTAGCATTTATACTAATATGGACATCCTGGTTGATTACCATCAAGCGAATATTTTGAAAGTCCCAATCTCCCAATACTAGGTATACAAATAAACTAAATTTGGTGAAGTGTAATGATGTAAGTAGCTTGGCTTTACTATCCCAAGTAAGCTATGGTTATTTACACAAAAATATGACATTTTTCTCGATCTTTAGCAATTTTCTGGGACTGAAAACCTGTCCGTTTTGCACCACCTGTCTTTTTACCGCGTATCTAAATCGTCTTTGACTTTGCTGTAATAGTAATTAATTGTAGAGATTGCAATAATTGCTGTCTCTGTAATTTCAAGCGAAAAGAAACGAGAGAGAGCAATTACAAAGCTAGCTCGATTTGGCAGTAGACCCCCAGGACGTCTACTCTCTTTCTACAAAAACGTAATTTCGAAATAAACTCGCGAATTTTCGATCCCTAGTTTTGTCCATTTAAATATTCTAAGCCTACTCTGATCAGAGTAGGTAAGCTTAGAACATTTAAACGTCAAACAATGTTGTATCGGACGAAACGAAATAGAACGGGAGTAGGAAACTCACGAGTTATTGTTTCGAAATTACGTTTTCGTAGAAATAGAAAAGAAGTCCTGGACGTCTACTCTAATTCAACGAAAACGTAATTTCGAAATAAACTCGCGGTTTTCCAACAGCGATTCTACTTTGATCCGTCGTTTTGTTAGTTTAAATGTTTTAAGCCTACTACAATTAGAGTGTTCTTAGAACATTTAAATGTCAAACAATGTTGTATCGGTCGAAACAAAGTAGAACGAAAGTAAGAAAGCCTCGAGTTTTTTTTCGAAATTTCGTTTTTGTAGAAACAGAGTAGACGTCCTGGTCTGACCACCGGAATTTGGGATATCCGGCGTCCTTTAAATACATGTAGATAAGCTTACGTACACCGCTCCTCTCCCATAAAATGAAACCATTCATATGTGTAGTCCTGTAGTTTGACCTTACTTTCAGTTTGTTTCGTTCAATGTAGTCCATCTCAAGCTTAAGTTCGTAAATAAGTAGGCCATTATCTAGTGTCATGAAAATAGTGTCTTGAATATTGAATTTCCGACCTCAACAATGTGGAATATCTAGCTAACTACATAGATAATATATTGAAGTTATGATACATTAAGGTACGAACACTGTTTTACCAACAGGACATGTGCCTGATGGTAAGCAACATACCTGCCACATAACAGCACAGTGACACGCAGCTATTGGAACATGAAGAGTCCAAATCATTACCTAGCACTGCACTGCGCTCGTCACCCAGAGATCTAAGATGTTATATCTCTAAGCCCTGTAATTTCTCTGGAAACATTGCCCTTCAAACCGGAACACAGTAATGTTTGCGCGTTACTGATTGGCGGTAGAATAACTGGCAAAGGTGTGGTACTTCCCCAGGTGGACTAAGAGTCCTACCACTACAAAAGTTGCTTGTTCATCACCGTTTAAAGAAGAAGGTGATGAAGACACGGCATCGTTTCATGGTTTATGTTCCAAAGACACGGACGAAGAGGTTTGACTCTACTTTTGTGATAAGAACGTCTAGGTTGTGGAATGCGCTGTCTGAGTGGGGTTTCCCCGGTGCGCGCGCGTATAATCTGAAATACCACATACATAAATATGTAAGTTACTTTTTATCGCGGAAAAATAATGGGAACGAAAATAGCGCAGGTAGAACGAGCAAATAATAAATATTTTTTATGGAATAGGTATAATCTATACTTATAATAAAACTGTAGCGGGTCGAATTCTGTACATTGAAGATATTTTGAAAAAAAAATTTTGGGGGCACTCCATTGTCGATACTGATGGCGAAACTGTATTTTTTTTCTTTCATGTCTGTCTGTCTGTCTGTTTGTCTGTCTGTCTGTCTGTCTGTGTGTATAGGGAAATCTCATACAAGATTGTAATCCAAGTAATGAAACTTTGTAAAGAGATAATTCACGAGTCGGAAATGTCACCTCGCCGACACAATATTTCTTTTTGTGCAAATAACAGCTCCACAGAACAAACGGTAGACCAATAAATAAAAAGAGAAACGATGCTATCATTTCTTGCAAAAAAACTATAGTTATCGCTTACAACGTGCGAACATCAGACACAATGCTCTAACTAATTGCCGTAAAACTTATTATACAATGCAAAATTGCGTAACTATTCATATTTGACGAATTTTCACTCTGACGCAACTATGAGAAAATACATGAAGATGGTAACCCGATAATGCTTTCTACTTGTGAGAAAACTGGTTCGTGGCTAAGGAAAATACGATAATATATGGGCATAGCAAGGTTTTCTGCTTTTTCCTGGCAACTAGAAATACTTGTAAGGCAAATAGCTTGGAAAATAGGAGTTTCGTGAAGTTTGGTATGGTTTCCTCGAACGGGCTCGCTTTCTATTTAAATATGGAACACTTAAAGAACTTTATTTAGCATTGAAAAAAAAAACACAACTGGCTGGAAAATTTGGAGTATGATTTTATTTTGGGCGGGAAATAATTTTATTCATTTTCTTAATTGTCTATGGTTCAAAAAAGAAGATTTTGCCCTTTTTTGTGTCCAGACAAATAAGTTTGAATAAAGAAAATAAAATTATTGAGAATGAGAAACTTCTTTTGCATAAAAATAAAATACAATTCTGCAATTGCTGCAAAACTGAACATAATTATGTTAAAAAGAACACATAAATAAATACATTGTTCATACTACTTTATGAAGTGCCTATCTCGATCCAAAGTTTTTTTATTTTTTCACGAACATTGTAAATCTCACCTAAATCGAGTGCCTGCACGCAAGTCTCATGATCTTTTATCAAGTTAAAAAAAGATATGATTTTTCTCGGATTTTCATGACCTGTCATAAAGACAGGTTATGAAAAAAACCTTTGAAAAACCACAGAGTAGGTAGTTTATAAAATGTACTTACCTAAACTAAACTGGGTCGTCGAGGTTGTAAATAATGCACCCAGCCTGGCCCCGGAAAGTAGTCTCGTTTCAATAGCGGTACGCAACTCTCTCAAGTTCATTAATTATTTATTCTAGCTCAACTGATTAGAATTATTATTTTTTAGGGAACAAATCTTGAAGAGGTATGTCTCATTGCTCATTATAAGAGGAGGTCAACATTTTATTTCAAACTTTGCGTTATAACGACGAATGTAACTTAGGGCCATGGAAAAGAAATTTGAGGATCCTTAATTCTAAATTTGTATAAAATGATTACTATAGTGATCATGCCCGAGCTACTGGAGACTAGTTTCTCAAGCTAGGACAGCAAGCTAGTGTTGGAAATTACTATTTAACCCGTGATTAAAAGCAAGTGTTATGACTAATCCTATTCATTTACTTCACTAGTTCGCAGTTTTTTTATTCTGCTGCAGCAAACATTTTTTGTTAATAAACTTTCACTTATGATTTGTTTTGTCAAAACTAACCTCGAAGTTTGAGGGTAGATTCAATTTTTTTTTCACATAAGAGTCATATCCGGCGCTGAACCCACACGGGTTTCGTGCCGCTTGACGGGTATAGCTCTTTACTACAAAAGTAATTAAAGTTATAGAGTAAGATCCCAGAGCTCCCAGACGTTACCTATTTTCTGATGAATGAATGGTGGACGATTGAGTAGAGTTAGTAAGTACTAAGGATGATTGCCCCCTTAGATGGGTCTATCTTATTGGATAAAGCAACAAAATAGTTGTCTGACGAACATTTTTACAAATGGAGCATGAGAATTTAAGTGAAGTTAAATTATTATTTTGGAGTTGTTAAGCAAAACGGCTGACGGAAAGTGTCTGGGAGTAGTAGGACTTTGTTTTTAAGGATATTGCCTACAACATACGTGAAAATCACTTATTAGAAAATACGTGAAGTAAGTAATGTTTGTATGTACCTTCATTACCCCATATCTCAAAATTGGCCGTCTAAGCAAGTTAGCGAGTAAGCATGTGTTCTTAGTACTTACTAACTCTACTCAATCGTCCACATTTCATTCATCAGAAAATAGGTGACGTCTGGGAGCTCTGGGATCTCGGACTATTAATTAATAGGGATTTTCTTGTTCTTCGTATGATACCTTTAGGTTACATTTCTACGCAATGTTGTTAACCTAAAAATGAACTAAACTTGAACCGGTTACCTTTCCTACTTCGAACTGCATCGAGTTATTTTATTTTATGGAATCCGGTGTTAAATGCATCATAGCTTTAATGATAACGAAAAGAAAGTGTGTTTTCGTGTCGGTTACTTCATTGGATGAATTTACTAGCATACATCTAACTTACAGTTATACGTGTAGCTGTGAAGTTTGGTTAATTTAACTGGTTTCTAATAAAAATGTATGACTTTTCCAGCAAAGTAAAGGTATAAGGTAGGTACAAATGCTGGAATCTCTGATTGTTTTTAAACGCAAATGTTTGCTAGCGATATCGCGCTGCTAAAGGATTACCTAGGATTCATTATTATTTGCGTCCATGACGATTGTCCCATCCACATACACTTCGTATTGTAATACGTAAAACCTTATTTACCAGACCTAAGTTTAAAGTCTTAGTTTTAGTCTTAGGTTAAAAGTTTAGTTTGAATAGTTTTATGTTATTTTTTTCTTGTGATTGATAAGTTTAGTTTTATAAGTACGTTCTTTGATCAATTCCTTACTGTTTCAACGCTGTTGGACCTCGGGGCTTTTTGGCGCAATGCTAGAATGAAGGCCATAATTCATCACTCAGGTTGGCAGATGACGAATGTTCTCGAAATATGTTTTTCTTGGGAGATACCGCTTTCCTCATGATGTTTTCATCCGCCGTTAAAGTTTGAAAAATACTCAGAGGTAGGATGGACAGCGAAGTATCAGTAAATAGGGTGTTTGGTACAGAACCCTAAAAACGTTAATTCATACAGATATTGAGTTCACAAACGTTGACTGACAATATTATCGTAGGATCTAGAGATTAGCACTTGCTAATTACCAATTCCCAGACACGTATCTTAAGAAGATTCCAGCCAGGTCCAAGCTCCCTCCCAAGGACTGCCTAAGCAGGTACCAAGACACGGCAATGTGTCAGGTGGGCAATGTGTCAGGTGGGCAATGTGTCAGGTGGGTAATGTTTTGCCAGCGAGCACTGGATCCCACACTAGAACTAGGTGTTGTGGGATCCAGGTTTGAAAAATGTTGAAATATAGCTATTTGAGTTAAATTACTTTTGATACCAACCAAGAGATGCTGCCACTTTTTTCGGCTACTTCTCGTATAAAAAGCTTATTTCCCATCGTCACCCGTTACCGAGCTACAGTAATGTAACGGATGATCTCTATTCTTCACAAGCCCCATGAATTGCTGTATTATCTGACCAACATATAACTTTACTGAACCGAGGCACCACCATTCTTGTTTGTCGAGTAAAAACTATGCGGAAACTTTAGTTCCCTTATTTGGCCAGCTCATAGATAACTTTGTAAGACAAATTTAGTTGTACAGTTAAATGAGGGCGTAACTGTCGTAAATTGCTAATGAAAGTCGTAATCTTTCGTGTAATCTTTTAGTTTATTCGGTTCGAGTGTGTGAATGATGGAGCAGGGCAGTGGGGCAGGCAGGTGTAATTTGACATATACATTGTATAATTTGTGTGTGAGTCATTGAGATTGATTAATACATGATGCGCCTACTGACTTGCTCAAGTATATATATATATTATCAGCCATTATATATATCAGTATATTTATATATACAGGGTTATTGGTAATCAGCCTGCATCCTTTTAAGGAGATGTTAGGTACATTCAATACGTCAACTTTTGTTCAAAAGTTTAAAAAAAAAAAAATTTTTTTTTTACAAAATAAATAAAAATTGCATTTGCACGGTCTAAAAGTATCGAACTCTTCGTAACAATTCGTAACGAGAGCGCGTACGCTCTTTAACGTGCAAAAATGATGTACCGAAGTGAATAAACAATAAAAAGTCGCTAAACAGTACAAAAAAGGGCAACAAATACAATTTTTTGGGTTATCTATTAAGTTTTAACGAAAGTTGTAGAACAAAAGTTGTTTGTTTAAATATACAGAACATGCCCTTAAACGGATGCAGGCTGATTACCAGTAACCCTGTATATCAGCCATTTTTTTTTAAGAAATTGTTTTGTGAACATTTTTACGCAGCGCTATTTAGAATCACACTAAGCAAAGCTAATAGATACTAAAGTCAGATAATGGAAATATAAAAAAGATATATATGTCGGGGAAACATTACTTTCGTTAGTTTCATCGACATCAGGAGGGCCTTGTCATGGCATATAGGGCATATAGGATCCTTATCGTGGGCGTCTGGTGGGCGTCTGGTGGGTCTGGTGGGTGGTGGCGTGGGGTTAGTGCGAGCATAAATGAAAATCATTAGTCTTCACAGTTTTATATTGGGTGTCACAAGTAAAATTTACGAGCAGCGTGTTCGTTGGATCGATCCATCATTCGCATTTAACATACTTTGACATGTAGGTACTGCTGATCCACTCTCACGTACAGCGAGTACTCTCCAAAATTACTGTAAAACACAACTTATCGCTGCTCTGCCCACCATACGAATCAATAATGGAGTCACCACGACCACGCTCTTGACACAAGTCTCGCTTGAAATTCAAATGAATTGAAAAGTTATAAAATGGAGGTTGTACAATAGAATGTTACATGAAGGTTTTAACAAAATATTGGTTTATGCGTAATTATTAGACTTCCCTCGCATGCTTGCCTTCATATAGAAACCCCCAGATAAATAAATAAATATTGGTGGACATATCACACACAAAACCATCTGACCCCAAACTTAGCAAAGCTTGTACTGTGGCAGCCAGATAGCTGAAATAAAGGTAATATAGATTTAAACACATAATTATCATAGATAGTGAACAAATATATCCGTGTTCGTCACAAAAACGTCGATGTTTCTGTAAGTTTGTTTATAAAATTATATCTATCACTAGCGGACCCGAAAGTAGTTAACCTATACACATATCTTAAATAAAAAAAAATGTTATCTAAACCAATCTCGAAACCTATGTTTGAATGTGTTCCAGTACACACGTAGTTTGCAGATTAACATTTTTCAACGAACTTAAAAAAAAAAGGCAGTCCTCAATTCGATTGCGTTTTTTAATGTTTGTTACCTCAACTGTCGTTTGGGTGAACCCGATTTTCATAACTATTTTTTCATTCGAATAAGTAACTTTTCTGTATGCTCCATATAAATTTTATCGAAATCGGTGGAGCGGTCTAGTAATATGAAAAAAATAATGAAAATACACACGTTAAAGACGTGTCGATTTTTTTTGTTTTTCTAAAAAAAATTTTATGTCTGAAGAGTCTAAATCTGCCTAGCACTGAACTGAGTTTGTCGCCTGTAGAGAAAAATGCCTTAAATCTTTGCCCTACAGAAATAAAAAAAACTAATTGTTCATTAAACGTGTCCTCAGTAGGTGACAGTATAATGTTATTTATCTAACGCTAATGCGATGCGGTGCGACCGCTATAATGGGCATTAACCCGCGTTTCTAAGCCTTTGTCGCCGAATGCCGATGACGCGGTGACACGGATAGCAATTTGGTTCTTTATTTTTGATTGCATTCCAGAAGTTTTTACTTAATCTTCTGTTTCTTGTTTCACTTGCTAATTAGACAAATATTTTATAACCTTATTATTATAACCTTACTAATAATTTGGAATATCAGCTAACTCAGAAAGTTTTGCGAAAAAAAGATTTTATGTATAAGACACTGGCCACTTGTTATTATTTTGAAAACTTCGATTATTTAAAAGTAAAAATACATCTGTTCGATTTTCAAATTTCCCTCCGCATTTTTTTGAGAGCCAATTCAATTTTTTTTGTTTAAAAAATGGATCTGCGCCTAGAACATTTTCGTACTATGTTTTTTTACGATTTCAAATGGGGCTTAAAACCTGACGAGTCATTTGATCGACTTCGAATTACTTTTATGGATGACCTTCAAAAGCAACCATCTACCGCTGGTATAGCGAGTTCAAACGCGGTCCGGACATGTATCAGAATCCACTTGTAAGCCATCAAACCGATTTTCGGTTAACACTTTTGCGGTTTTAGCATTTTTAGTTGGGTTCGAGACAAATTTCTTAGATTTCTGCTATTTATCAGGGGAGAGCTCATCTTCTCTGGGTCTCTTGTAGGGTATGTTGGGGTTTGATGAAGATTTGGAGAGGAACTAGTCCATGCCGGACCAAGGTGCCAACAAAATATCGATAGCGCCTCAGTCCATCACTATTTCAGTTCGGCCGGAGTTTTATTGAATCCGATTGTAAGGTAGATCTTAAATAGACACTGTATGCGTGTGGCGGCAATGACAGCCGAATGCGGAATGAAAAGACGGTACAACGCGGGTAACACCGCAGAGTGGTGCTAGTACAAAATAAATTTGTAAAAAATATTGTTAAATTTCACCAATTTTTTAGGGTTCCGTAAAACGTAAAAACGGAACCCTTATAGATTCGTCATGTCTGTCTGTCTGTCTGTCCGTCCGTATGTCACAGCCACTTTTTGCCGAAACTATGAGAACTACACTATTGAAACTTGGTAAGTAGATGTATTCTGTGAACCGCATTAGAATTTAAACAAAAAAATAAAAAAAATAAAAATATTAGGGTTGCCTCCCATACTGAGAACTGAAACTCAAAATTTTTTTTTTCATCAAACCTACACTTGTGGGGTGTCTATCGATAGATCTTCAAAAATGATGTTAAGGTTTCTATAATCATTTTCGTCTACACTGAATAATTTGCGCGAGAGACACTTCCAAAGTGGTAAAATGTGTCCCCCCCCTCTAACTTCTAAAGTAAGATAATGAAAAATCTAAAAAAAATATATGATGTACTATGTAAACTACCAACGAAAATTAGTTTGAACTCGATCTGATCAGTAGTTTTTTTTAGTACGTCATAAATACACTATTATTGAAACTTCGATCAAAGTTACAACGAAATACAAGAATTATGTGTACTATGTATATTATGTTACTTGCTGAAACGGAACCCTTCATGGGCGAGTCCAACTCGCACTTGGCCACTTTATTTTTTATTACAACAACATTGTTACACAACTTAAACATTGGACTTAA
This sequence comes from Ectropis crepuscularia, assembly GCA_963693475.1. Lineage (NCBI taxonomy): Eukaryota > Metazoa > Arthropoda > Insecta > Lepidoptera > Geometridae > Ectropis > Ectropis crepuscularia. The sequence goes on along the minus strand of OY856361.1, from coordinate 20,519,448 downwards.
GCAAAATTTGTCTTTTTGAGTTTTGAGTACATAATATTATGTTTGGCGTCACAAATCTTCTTAATTGTATTCTACTTTTTCCTTAATTTTTTAATAGATTCATGTGATACTTAAGCTGCGAGTAAGTTTAGAATAAACCGGTAAATTACAAAAAAAACTCAACTTTTTAAAAATTATCGATCAGTTAACGATTGACTCGATGCGGTCTAACATGGAACATTCTTACTTAGACGGGACTGATTCACTCTCGACTTGAAATTATTTTTCATCAGAGAATACCAGTTCAGGCACGGCATTCCAGAGTTTAGACATGAAACGATACCGCTTTTTGGATCAACGAGCAGTCCAAAAGAAATAACCGTATGATGATATTAGATCTTGGTGTCTTCAAATTTAGAGTAAATCGGTATCTTCTAGGTAAGCGCGCTCTATCGTAGACCGCGTCGTCGCTTAACATCAGTCAAGATGCCGGTCTAATGTAAACCTGTAATTCTCCAGACGATCCTAAATGGATTCGATAAATAATTTCCCTTTGTTTCGATCTACTCTATTGACAAGACCTACATTGTAACCACGACTTTAGGCGACTAGATCAATTTGCCTTTGAATGTTCATTCGGCTTGGTGAGTCAGGTGGCGTTGTTGTGGTCGGCTCTGAGTCGGCGCCTGCGCAGTAATCAGGACGGCCTGTTATACTCAAATAAGAGAGGCGCAAGTTATGAACGATTTACAATGATATAACTTCAAAATAGATTAAAAACTTCCAGCGTCCCGCGGTTAAACCCGCGTAAGTACCGGTATGAAGGGCAATGTTTCAGAGACAGTGCTCAGAGACATAACTTATCATATCTTACATATCTTACATCTCTGGGTGACGAGCGCACTGCAGTGCTAGGTAATGATTTGAACTCTTCATGTTCCAATAGCTGCGTGTCACTGTACTGTTATGTGGCAGGCATATTTCTTAACATCAGGGATGTCCTTATCGTCTGGTTACTCTTTGTTAAAAAAATAATAAAATAAGTTTCCGTTCACATTAGTTTCCCAAAATGAAAAGTGGAAATGTTATTTCAGAATATAATTTTTTTTATAGGTAAGAATAATTTGTCATAGGCTAGTGTACCAAATGACGTAAACTTACTAACTTTGCGGTCGGGTTTTAGGCAGTTGTCTCACCGGCAACGATGAACGAGTAACGAGTAGCGAGTATCGCTGAGCGAGTGTTATCTTTCATAGCTATTGCCGCTCGGCGACAAACTAGTGAAGAGAGTGCTCGCTGGCAGTGTGAACAGTCAGCGATTAACTATTTGGATATGCATCTCTTTTATTTACATGTAATTTGTATGTATTGTACGGTTTTTGAGCGAGAAAATAATCAATAGTTACCTACTCGTTTTCTCGCCGGCGGTGGGACAACTGCCTTGGGCGGGTCAGTTTTCACTTCAAAAGTTGAATCGCTTGAATCGCTGACTTGCGCCGGCGCCGACGCCGGTGTCTCAGTCCACACCTGTCGCGTTTGCCGAGTGGATGAGCGCTACTCCAAATACTCGGATCGCATTTTGATTTGTTTTGTCACTGTAGGTGTTATCTGCTCGTAACTGTTGTTGTGGAACTCGGTCACCGTGTGAGATGAATCGTTCACCAGCTAGTGCCTTATGATTGGATGGTTTTGGGTTTAACGATTTATAAACTTAGTTCAATGTTATATGATGATTAAGTCCTCCAACGATTCAGCCATTATGACGATGTCGTCAGCAAATTGTAGGTGAGAGATGTACTCGCCATTTATATTTATGCCACGCCCAGCCCAATCCAGCGTCTTAAACATATCTTCGAGAGCGTTAGAGAACAATTTGGGGGAAATCACGTCCCCTTGTCTCACTCCTCGACGAAGATGGATATGGTTCGTCTGCTGGTTTTGGACTTGGAGTGTCATCGTTGCGGCGTTATAAAGACATTTCAGAACCTCGATGTATCGCCAGTTGACTTGACACCGTTGCAAGGACTCCAGAACAGCCCAGGTTTCGATCGAGTCGAATGCTTTCTCGGCAGATTATACTCTTTGGTCTTCTGTATAATCTGTCGCACTGTGTGAATGTGATCTACGGTACTATACCCGCTTCGAAACCCAGCCTGCTCAGAGGGTTGGAACTCGTCGAGTCTTCGCACCAGACGGTTTGTGATAACCCTTGAAAACAGCTTGTAGACATGGCTTAGCAAGGATATCGGTCGATAGTTTTTCAAAAACGTCATCTCTCCTTTTTGAAGAACAAAATGACCACGCTGTTATGCCATGCCTTCGGAGTTCTCCCGGTGAAGAGGACAGTAATAAACAGGGCTTGGAGCTCTTTTATAAGCGGTGTTCCACCGAATTTCAAGAGCTCGGTTGTAATACCATCCTCCCCCGCGGCTTTTCCATTTTTGAGCTGTCTAAGGGTCAGCACAATTTCGTCCAGGCTTACGTCTGGCAGATCTTCCGTGTGGTGGCGAGTCAGAGTGCCCCTGTTGTCTTTATTTTCCAGTGAGATATTAGGAGCGTGCGATGCGTACAACTGGCTATAGAAATTCTCCACTTCCGAAAAGATTTCCGGCTTGGAAGCTACGAATCAAAATAATTATTTTAAAATTTAAAAATAAATAGGCTTGTGTACTAAATTTAAAAAATTGGTAAATAATATAGCTTAATGTTTATATTATTCCGAAACACCTATATTTAAAAAAAAAACTTACATTTACAATAAGTATTTTGCATTTTAAAAAATCAAACAAATTTCTGCATAAAAACGCTCCAAACTGTCATGGCGTCTTGAATGACGTCACGGCGTGGCAAACATATGTGTTTGTGTAAGGATGTTGTCAATGTTTTTAATTTAAAATGAATCCCTCGTATTACAAGACCTGTATAGTGCCCCAGTGTACAAGCACAAGTATAAATACGCCAAACAAATCATTCATCTATGTTCCAAACGATCCACAAATACGAAAAAAGTGGCAAACGCTTGCGAGGAGGAATGATGACTACTAGGTAAATCAGGAATGTATTTTTGTGAAGATCATTTTAATGAAAGTATTTGACACAGTATATCTTAGTAATGAAAATGTAAAAAAAACTGTAAATTTTCCTCAAGAATAGTGGTAATACAATAACAAACTAGTTCAGTAAAGCGGCGAAAGAACTAGTATCCAAGGCGAAGAATAAACAAAAATAAATAATAATAATATTAGTTCTATGAAAATGTCAACAACATTAGTAATGTCAAGTGATGTTTAGCACGGCGTTACGTCACATTTTCTGATTGGTGTTCACTGTCACGTGGCTCAATGCCAATTTTTTCAGATTTTCTTTACTAAAAATATTAATTATCTTTACTTATTTTGATAAAACGTTTTATTTTTTTAAATCTCTACATCTTAATCAATGGTAAGAACATCTAATCCATCCAATTCATTCTTAGTGGAAACAAGCCTATTGTATAGTCGGATGAAATGTACCTTAGTAGCTAAATATAGAGGTTTTACTATAAAAACATCTTGATCAAATTTAATAACCATCTGGCACTTGAACACTCGGTATTTTTGTAACCATTCATAAAATGTAAGCTTATGCAAGACTGCAACTCAACCTCTGAAACCGATTTTTTACGCTATTTAGCATATTTAGCGCCAAAACGCTTGCAATAACTGCTAAATAGGTGCTAATTGCTTAACTTCAAGCGTGGAGTGGGCGACATTTTCAGTTTTGTAAGGCGCAGGCCACGTTTAAATGGTGTCGGGCGTGGACTAGGCACGGGTGGTTTCCTATTTCATTAAAATTTCATACGAAAAGCATGGAAATAAAGCGCAATTTAGGATACACTGACGGACGAAATGGCGTGTCATAGTTAAGCCCGAGTCGCGATATCAGTGTATCCTGAATTACGCTTTATTTCCATGTATTTCGTTTGGAATTTGAATTGAGTTGGAAGCCGCCCGTGCCATGTCCGCGCCCGACACCATATTTATATGTATATGTGGCCTGAGCCTAAGAATTCTTCTCTTTTCCGATCCAGTACCTACTTCAAAGATCAGAAAGTCACTACACATATTTATAGTCGTACTTTGTTTTCGCAAGAATATCTGATTATAAACTACTCACTAGAGTGCCTCAGAGTAATCATCAGAGTTCGTAAATTGATCCGAGTACCCCGCTAGAAGGAATGATCAGAAGAAGTGAAGATAACTGGGGATGACTTTGTCCAACTGTAGGAGTTGTCACACCCACATTGTCACACACATTATTTTTCACCGTTCACATAGGCATTTAATTTTTAAGATAACCGTGTAACGGTTATCTCAAAAAACAAAGTTATTTGAAATATAAAGTGCCAGTGAAATATATACCTTTAAGTATGGGCAGAGCCTTTATTAACACAACTAAAACACAATGAGAACTACACTACGCTACATACCTAACAACTACTTACACTAAGCACACCTGAATTATCCATAGACCAATGAAGGTCTACAGATAATCAAGATGTTCAAGCCCACTACCAATATATACCTAGTTCAATAAATCAGGCGGACTGCTGTGCTGTGCGAACTTAGTGTTAAAGTGGTTCCGGTAACAACCCTGTAAAATACGCTCTAGATTTCTACAAGCTTTTTTATTCTATCCAACCAAACCAACGGATGAAGAAAGTAAAAAGGGATAAACGGAAAATATCTAGACTCGCTCCACTTTCCATGCTATTACCATAACACAAGAATCATTACCAGTAATAATATGAGAAGAACTTTCTCTAATATTTGTGTGATGTTACTTTTTATCATAACTCAGAAAATATAATTATGTATGAAAATTGGTATGAAATATGAATTATTGAATTATATTCATAATATATTCGTAATTATACTCAGTAACGTGGGAACAACTGAACGGATAGAGATTATAATTTGAACCACAGACTATATAGTCTGGAATAGCACGAAAACTACAAAAAAATCTAATCGCGACAAAAACGAACGTTCTTAAAATGTTCACTAACTAGGTAGGTATAATGCCATATTATGAGAGATTTTAAAATAAGTAGCCCACTCCCATATCAATTTATTAATTTTATTGATGAAATGATTTTTCAATACTGGTTGCTTAGGGTAGGTACGGAACTCCCAGTAACAGAATTCGTCACGGTCTTGACTGGATTATTAGTTTTGTCAACATCATCATCATCAACAGCCCACTAAACGTTTCCACTGCTGGGACTCGGGGCCTTCCCTCGCAAGGAGAGAGTTAAGGCCATAATCCACCACGCTGGCCCATTGCGGGTTGGTGGATAGTTTTGTGAATACATTAATATTTTTTTTCTATATTTTCCTCCATTGAGATCACCATTATTAAATACGTAATTGGAACCTATCTTTAAATAAGATAAAATAATTACTAACATGAAAAATGAACAAAAATTTAAAACTTTCAAAATAATATTTTGTAAAACAAAAGTAATTAATTAAAAATATTAATTTAAATCATTTTTGTGTTTTGTCCACAGATAACTAACTTTCTTCAGATCATCGCAGAATAAAATGGGCTAGTACTACAAGAAGTCGACACCATGAACGAAAGTCGAGAGCGTATTCGCCGCGAGCGGGAGCGAGAGAAGAACACGTACACCTCTCCCCGTCTCGCGTTACGTCGCGTGCTCCTATTGGCTGAAGGCAGGCAGTTCAGGGAAGCGGCCGCCATTTTGTCGCGCTTGGGCCCTGGCGTTCTGCAAACTGTTGCTTCGGAACTGCCCATTGATCTGCTGGTGGAAGCTTTACCTCATTCTGCGCATCTTATTGAAACTCTGTTGAACAGGTGAGTTCTTATATATATTCAAACTCTGTGTTGTTCAAAATGTCCTTTGACTTATTTGATTAACTGTTAAAAACTTTGACAGTTTTTTAACCCGATTACGCCTGCAGTAAATGTCGTAACTGTTTTGAATATGGACTCCAAATTTTTTTTAAAATATTTATAGCAAAAAAGTATGTAGATAAAAACCAATTAAATTCTTTGAACAAACTTACTTTCATGTTTAACACAAAAACTCACTAAGAAAAATGTTTTAGAAAACAGGCTCAATAAACCAAAATAGGGGCGAAAGGAGCTAATATTCTTACAGTTAACACAGACGAAGTAGCAAGCGTATTCTTTTCGGATAAAATGCAGACTATGTTATTATGGCAAACAACGACACATGTAATTTATCTGTCTGTGCCTATTTCTTGCAAGGTACGTTCAGAGTAAACTAGAGACCTTCTATGCACCTAAGCGTGTTACATCCTATGTCGTGATATTGCTTCACATTCATTAAATCGTGGTCACAAAAAAGCTTATCCGGTATAAAAAAAGCTGTTGATGGTACACCATCAAAATTGCTATTATTACATGTACTTGCAAACAATAATTTCTTTTCTCTATAGCACTCATCACGACCTACAAACGCCAAGTGCATTACGTGTTTTTAAATATTATGCGAACACTTCCTAGCACTATGTCGCAATACACATAAAAGATAGTTCATTACGATGTTATATTGACAGTGAAAACATTTGTTATGACAAAGTGGTCAAGTATAAACGCAATTCGAGATACAATGGTAGTGCTGATCTCTGACCCTTGGCGTTAGTTTGACAAGTCATTGCACGTAATGTGTTATGTAAGTTTACATAATATTGGCACCTTTTGCCACTAAATATGCTAGTCTGGGATCTTACAAAGCCTATTCAAAATCATTTTAAATGCTTTTACATTTAAACTAAAGATTATTTAAGAAAGAAACAGTCGTATTTTAAATATGTGGTCAAGACTTAGGTGAGCGTAAATACTGTAGCCGGTACCGTTTTTGCATAAAGACATGCAGTCTAATTTATGTTCCATTCCTGAAAATTGGAGCCTTCTCTCACAAGGAGAGAGTCAAGGCGATAATCTACCTTGTTGGTGAAGTACTTTACTACGGGTTGCAGAATAGCACAAGTCCTCGGATGATATAATTTCTTGTACGAACTTGATAGCATATAGTGTAAACTGTTCACTTTGTGCTTCCACGGCAGGGCTCAGTGATTTCTCTCATAAGTCGCACGACAAAACCTTAATCCACCACGATGGCCAAATGCGGGTTGGCTGATGACACATGTCCTGGCAAAGATATCATTTTTGAGCGCGTGGGTTCCTAACGATATTTTTCTATTCCTTTACATTTAGATGTGATGAGAAACCTGTACAATCTAATTTTTGAAGTGAAAACTTCTTTAGGCGCGCCTAGACAGATTTTTCGTGGGCTGTGAATTGAATTCATTCGTCACGCTCGTTTATGATAAAGCTTCGGGTAAACTCGGGACCATGGCTATTGGCCATCTAGAAATACGTCAGCCAATGGGAAATGCTGAAAGGGCGTGGACAGGCCATCATGGCACAGCCATCTAGAAACGCATCAGCCAATGGGAAATGCTGACGCATTTTTAGATGGCCTTGCCAAGATGGCCACGCCCTCCGGTTACACCCGTGTAGTTTCCAAGGTAAGCTATCAAATTCTGAGTTATAAGTTTTCACTTTTATCGGCAGTTCCTATGACTGAAAATTTTTTTTTTACTAATTTACAATATCTACACTTCGTAGTACTTAACTAAGCGCAACTGAATTTTGTATAGATCTGTTTGTTTGGAAGCGTGCATGCGGCATGCATGCATGCAGGCGGCATTACCATGCTGAATTGTAAACCTTATACCCACGTTGAGTAAAATACGCGTCTGCAATCCCACTAATATTTTATCTACAAATTTAATGTACAATTTTGGATGTTGAACGTTCATTGTTCAATCACGTCGGAACGACTGAACTGATCGGGTTAAAATTTTGAACACAGATTATCGTCTGGAATAGCACATAGGTTACTTTTTATCACAAGAAAATATCGGGAAATAAAACCGCGCGGTGCTGCTAGTATTAATATAGAATTTGATTTGCTTAGTGTATTTAAGTAGTTAAGGTATGTAACACAGTGGAAGTTCCCATTGTAATTTAGTTTTGCTAAAAAGGCTTTGCTTGTTCTGAAGTATTTATTGAATCATCGATATAAATCAACAGATGTGCCCTGAGAACCTTGAAATTGGTAATAAATTGCGTCTCTGTACGTATCGTAACTGGTTTACAAACAACCAATCTACTTGACCCCTAAAATCGCTAGCGGCGAGATTTGCTGTGGTTCTACTTATTTTGGTTGTTGACAACGAATAATAATAGAATCCGACTAGAACGGAATGAGTGAGCTCACTATTTCCAACGTTGACATGATTGCTTGCGCTCTGAAGTTTGGGAGGGCCCATTTTGAGTTCTACGATCTATGGATTGAATGATACTTTTGATGTGAAAATTTTAATTCTATTTAAATTGCAGTCTCAAACAATCTGAGAGAGTCTCAAAGTTATTTTCATTTTTAAGATTAATTACATATAACCACGTCCTTGGGTAAAATTAAACTACGTAATTATATAAATTACACGAAGGTGATAAATCAAAGGAAAGTAGAATGAAGCCTGGATTCCCTGCAACCGGTCTACGAGCACTTTCATATATCCCGTCTGCGACACTCGCAAACAAATTATAACTTTATTTCATTAGCAACAAGACACGTTTTCATGGAATAGTTTAAAAGAATATGTAAAAAGGAAACATATAATTTTTGTTCGAAAATTAACTTTATATCAGAGACCGTAAAGTTAATTTTTGATGTAGGTTTGGGTGTTGATTTATTACAGAAGGAAAGTATTTGTAGAAAAAAAATCTTGATACACGTGTTTCATAAGCGAAAGTAATTCGTGGATTTTAACGATTACTACTATTTAGCTCTCATTCATCATTCATGAAGTTTTATATTTTATTGACAGTGCCCCGCGGTTTTACCCGTGTATTTCCGGTTACCTTAATTATTTTCCCGCGAAAAAAGTAGCATATTATGTGTTATTCCAGACTATAATCAAATTGTATTCCAAATTTGTCTGCTTGGCGGTATAATATTTTTTTAGCATAGAGTGCCGAGACGAGTATGGCATGTGCCTGATGGTAAGCAACGTGCCTACCTATAACAGCACAGTGACACGTAGCTACTAGAAAACGAAGAGTCCAAATTATTAATTATCTAGCACTGCACTACACTCGTCACATAAAGCGTTTAATATATTTTATCTCTATGCCCTGTAATGACATAGGATGTTCCAGTGTCAGTGGATGTTTCCAGTTTCACTGGATTCCAGTGAAATTACACATGGCAAAGGGCATATAGGCAATGTTTTGCCCTTCAAACCGAAACGGTGATGTTAACACTTTACTACTTAGCGGTAGAATAACTGGCAAAGGTGTGGTACTTCCCCAGGCGGACACTGCAAAGAGTACTACTGACCACTACAAAAAGTATAATGTCACTAATCCACATAACAGAAAACAGAAGGAGTTGGTACGTCGCGGTAGTAAGTTATAAAAGCCAGCCAAGCGCGAACTGACAAAATAAACAAATGAGGTTGAAGGTAAACGGCGTGATGGACCAATGATCCTATTGGAGTTGCGCTTCTCAGAACGGATGTTTTCTGTTTCCTTGATTCTATCTTATGATATTAATAATTTTAGTTAAGTACTAGCAGTGCTCCGTGAATTCACCTGCGTAGTATCCATTTTCGTTATTTTTTCGTAATAAAATCATAATCTAATTGTGTTCCAAATTTCAACTTGACACAATCGTCCAAATTCCGCATTAATAATATTGGGAGGATAGTAGGAAGTAGGATTAGCACAAAATATTTTAAAAACTACAACCTTGGTTACCCCTTGAATGACAGTACTAGTGTAGTGAATAATCGTGATCATAAAATGTTAGTCTGATGGCACCAGGAATAAAAGACTGAATGCGGCGACGCGTCCGTCCCGCTCCATCGCTCACGAGTTTCTGCATCACTGCTCTTAGAATATGCATGAGTAGTTTTTGTGAAGTCAATACACTGTCTTTTAAATCTGATTGAGTCCACTTCCGTGTGAGGTGGGTTATTAAACTGTTTTCTAGAATTTGCGTGAGAAATGGCGATTAGTTGTGTGTTTGAAAAACAAGATTAGTGCTTGATCTTAAAGTGGTATAATTTTAATTGCGCGATCAACACGTTGTATTAAGATTTTAATGTGAGTTATGTGTGTAAGCCGTGGTGATATCGAAAACAGCCTAGCGGATTCTCACTTATGCCGCTAACTTAAAACAGTTTGCAGAAGACATGTGCCTTTATGTACTTATTTATATGTGGGTATAATTATACCTATATATGTATTTATAGTAAATCTCATTTTGTCCGATATTTCATGTATGTGTTTTAGTATTTAATAACGTGTAAACCTTTCCCACATGATATTGTTTTTCAAAATTATTTAGTTTCTACTGTTATAAATTTGCCTTCATAACGTTTATGTTTCGATTCAGCGAGTAGCTGGTAGAAAATGCGCCCTAGCATTTAGCTTTCTGTTTGTACATATATCTGTTATTGTGCAATAAATGTTAAATAAATAACATCGTGATGAAGGAACCGAAATTTTCCTAGTCGAGGTCATGCATCCCGCTAACCCTCACTGGGCTCTAGCGTGGCGGAATTTGACTCTCTCTTGTGGTGACTTTGTCCTTGCAAGAGAAGGCACTGATTCCCAACAGTGAGACATTCAATTTGTTTATAATCGCGAGAAGATCCTCTAAGAAATACATATTTTGGATTAATTCGCAAACAGAGTACTACTACTAGAGTAAGATCCCAGAGCTCCCAGACGTCACCTATTTTCTGATGAATGAAATGTGGACGATTGAGTAGAGTTAGTAATAACTTAGCTAACTTGCTTAGACGGTCAATTTTGAGATATGGGGTAATGAAGGTAAATACAAACATTACATACTTCACGTATTTTCTAATAAGTGATTTTCACGTATATTGTAGGCAATATCCTTAAAAACATGGACCCAATACTCCCAGACACTTTCCGTCGGCCGTTTTGCTTAACAACTCCAAAATAATAACTTAACTTCACTTAAATTCTCATACTCCATTTGTAAATATGTTCGTCAGACAACTATTTTAAAGTTTTTACTAATAAGACAGACCAATCTAAGGGGCCAATCATCCCTTGAGCATGTGTTCTTAGTACTTACTAACTCTACTCAATCGTCCACATTTCATTCATCAGAAATAGGTGACGTCTGGCAGCTCTGGGATCTCGGACTATACGTTCTAGCCACTAGACAAGCGCGGCGTCTTTTATAGTGACTTGACGTTTCAATATGCCCAATTATTTTGCGCTGTTGCAACGAAATCCTAAAATTAAATATAATCTCAATACATAAAATGAATGAAAGGAAGACATTAGTTAACCTCACAAAAACTCGAGATTAGCTGATCATTGCTTTGGGGAACATTTAAGTGTTTGTAGAAGCCCAAGAGAGGTTTAAAAGGTATACGAAAATTTAAAGAAATGCAACCCAAAAATAGTAAAAATAACAATATCACTCTCTCATTCTCACATTTTATTGGTGGTCCGAAATTCGCCGAGTCAGCTAGTCAGATTTTTCCTTTTAAAAACATTGATCTGTATTTCTGTAGCCATCGAAAGTGACGAAACGCGTGCTGCGTCCCAAATCGCTCACAATACCACGGCCGGCCGTCACGTCGCGTGGCGCTCGGAGCAGGCGTGTCATGAGCGTGACGAACTGGACACGGAAGTTCACTGGGCTAGTAGACGCTGAAATGAAAAGTGTTTAACACGCTTCAGATTTACCAGAAATGCATATAGTTATAAGGGACTAGCAGCGCCCGCGGTTTTACCCGCGTAGTCCTCGTTCCCGTAATTTCCCCGGGATAAAACGTACCCTATGTGTTTTTTACTTACCTACTTTAATCTAACTGTGTTCCAAATTTCAGTCCAATCAGTTCATACGTTACGACGTAATTGAGCAACAAATATCAAAACATTGACTTTGATAATATTAGTAGGATTATTACTTATATGTGTTTATCAGGAAGAAACCAGTTCAATCTCGATTTGAAGACGACAACATTGCAATAATCAGGAAAAGGCACTCACTCACTCAGGCAACGCATTCCACAGCCTAGACGTTCTCATCACAAAAGTAGAGTCAAACCTCTTCGTTCGGTTCTTTGAAACGTAAACCATGAAACGATGGCGCTATTTCGAGCTACAATCAGACCGATAGCAAAAATAACAAGGTGGCATTGGTTCAAGTAGATCAGTTGCTCTCATTAACGTTTCCGATAAAAGACTGCTAAGCTTGCAATTTTACGGCGATGTTTAAGACTTTGAAGTCTTTTTCGAACAAATATTGTTGCCTATGAGCCTTTTGGCACTTCTCTCGATCGATTCCAGAACCTCCAGCTGATAGCCGGCCCCTTCCAACGTTCTAGCCGCTAGGATACCACAACTTTTTGTTTGTCGGCCTTGAAACTGTTGGATATATTACTTAAAATCCGCGATCTCTGTAATTCATGTCTCCTCGATGTCTGCCGACCCGTCTGCCTTTCATTTCCCGGTACTTGTTGCACTCTGCTGTTTCGTAATATGTTTTTTATTATATGCGACCAGTTTGGCTGAGCCTTTGATTGGACATCAGAATGTGAAGGTAAAAGTAAAATACTTGCGAACGTTTTGCAAATTGTTATTTTAAATATGTACTTATCATACAATGAAAACATTTATTTCGCGTTTTTATTGATATTGAAATTTTAAGCTGTTTATTTCATTGATTCATATTGAATTAGCGTGAGACAGAAAGTTTGTGTGCGTGTGTGTAATGCAACGTAATGTTATGTGAGTGCGTGTGTTTATGTTAGATATTTTTGTTTCTGTTACAATGTGTGTTAAAATTTCAGAATAAACACCAGTATGCTGAGTGCGAGTTTTGTCGACAAAAAAAAGAGTTCTACCGTGAGCGCGTAAACATGCCATTTGTATAAGGACTATGACATTAACAATACGTTTGCTGAATATATTACATAAGATTCATGAAGCAAAGATGGTACCTAAAAACGGCGAATGTACCAAATTATGAATGACGATTTTATAATGCAGTTAGTTAACAAAAAAACAACAAATAACCATTGGTCATGAGTTGGACAAATTGCATAAGTACCATATTTTTTTCTCCTAGAAAACAATACGTTATGTTCCTTTTTAGTTTTTTATGCGTATTAATAGCAGTGCCCATTTGTGTCATATTAATCCATTTTAGTTTATTTGCTGTAAATAATAAAAAGTCTAAACAAAACTATTGTTTTAAGGATATGTCACAACACTATTATTCGATGGCATGATGGTGGTATGGTTTGGGACCCACCCTACCACCAGATGTAGGTACCACCCTACCACTAGTGGTATGGTGGGTCCGCCATGGAAATTTTGTAGCGCGTCTAGCGGTGTCGGATTTCTTCATACAAATGTTGTTTACGCGCTCTCGGTAGAGCGCGTTTTGTTGTCGACAAAACTCGCACTCAGCATACAGTAGTTATATTCATAACGTGCCTAGTAAATGCCCGTGACTTTCCAAATACTCGAAAGAAGAAGTTTGGCTCTACTTTAGTGATGAGTAGGTACCTACTTTTGTAATTTTGATTAGTCTGTTCAATGCGTTGCCTGAGTGGGCTTTTTCGATGGTTACAATCTTGGTGTCTTCAATTCGAGAGTTAATCGGTTTCTTCTAGGTAAACACGTTTCATCGTAGACCACATCGTCGTTTATCATCAGGTTAGGTAGAGGTTAACTCTAAACCTATAATAGTATTAAAAATATAATTTAAAAACTCTGCGTTAAAAGTGAACCATACTACGTACACTGACGTTCAATGATTTTTAAAAACTGACATTTTATATAATTGGCTACGAGCTAGCAAGCATGATTAGTTATATTTCTATGCTCTCTGTGTACAGGTTAGTTCTCCTTTGCATTTCTCAATGGTGAAGGTTCTGAAGATTGATGCAGTCGACAAAATAGTGACTGCTTCACCACAAGTGAAGCGCAAAAGTCTCGTGTCCAAAATATTGAACTGTGTATTATAAACCAGAAATATCTAACATCAGAAAGTAATACAACCGTTACGCCATGCAGTAAGCGAATAACGTGTTGTCGAGGATTGTAGATTCAATGCTAGGGTCGAGAACTCGAGAATGATCGTTCATTCACCGAACGATTACACCGCGCGCCGGCATAACTCAGGTTCGGCGTTTTGGGAGAAAGTGGTCCAACCGGTCTCACTCCCTGCCCTCTCTTTGGCACTCCTGGTATAGTCATAATTCAAAAAAATATAGTTTTAGCTATAATCGTAATAGGACTTGTATGTATGTATGTGACTGGGATAGTTCGTAGGATCTGCATCATTTGCGATAGGCCAAAGTTTGTCACCTTATTAGTTTTGTATACGTTTCAACTACACAAGTTTGATTATTTTAATGTTAACCATACACTCCGCTGGTATAACCAGGTATTATAGTCACAAAAATGCAACCTGTAAAGTCAACAGAAGGTAGCGGTCCACTAACCTTGAGTTTTATTTTTCAAATGTCTGAAAATATAACTGGTAAAACACAGTCCTTATAAAATGAACTTTCCAAACTGTGCGAGATTAACTACGCAATAGCAGATTATAGAAACAAAATACTGAATATTAATGCGCCGAAATTTCGAGAATCATTCATCAATCAGAGAATTTTTTCTGCAAATTTGCTCGAAACTAAAAATAAAATTGAACTATTTTGTTCGACGATAAAGCACCGTGGTTTATATGTAGGTACTGTGGTAGGACTCCTTGCTGTATGTCTGGGGAAGCACTACGCTTTTGCTAGTTATTATACCGCCAAGCAATAATAGAATAAACGCATTGAAGGGCAATGCTTTGCAAGAAATTACGCGATAAAGAGATGGACTTAGACTCTTCTTGGATGGGTGAAACCTTGTGAGTTCGTGTCATCAACACGTGTTATAGAGGCATATCTGTAGCATTAAAGGTGCCACCATTAATGCTATTTAACCTTCTGTTGACAGTCGGTATGACTCCCAATATTTTAAACAAGCAGAGCCTTTAATAACAAAGCCGATTACTACTATTTTACATAATTTACTTACGTATCTATATAAAAATAGCAAATACTGAAACATCAGCCTTATTGTGTTTACTATACGGTCAAAAATTACACGGAAGCGAGATGCCTCTCATAATTAAAAAAAACATCATTAACATGTTCACCAAACTCATCACATTACCATTAAAAGTGTTTTTATTTTTAGTAAAAAGCGAGTGCAAGTAGCGGACACCATTATGTGAGCGCGCGGCTTTATTCCCACATCATGGTTTCCATGTGTTTTGTAGCTATGGGGCTGATGTAGCGGTAATTAAGTGGCGTTAATATGAGTAATGGCTTCAGTGAACTTACATTCATAACGAAAGAAAAGAGATGATTTTAAAAATAAATAAAGTAGCCAAGTGCGAGTTGGACTCGCCCATGAAGGGTTCCGTTCCAGCAAGTAACATAATATACATAGTACACATAGTTCTTGTAGTTCGTTGTAACTTTGATCGAAGTTTTAATAATAGTGTATTTATGACGTACTAAAACAAAACTACTCATCAGATCGAGTTCAAACTAATTTTCGTTGGTAGTTTTCATGGTAATGTACATCATATATTTTTTTTAGATTTTTCATTCTCTTACTTTAGAAGTTAGAGGGGGGGGGGGGGGCACACATTTTACCACTTTGGAAGCGTCTCTCGCGCAAGTTATTCCGTGTAGACAAAAATTATTCTAGAAACCTCAACATCATTTTTTAAGACCTATCGATAGACACCCCACACGTGTAGGCTTGATGAAAAAAAATTTTTTGAGCTTCAGTTCTCAGTATGGGGGGCACCCCTAATTTTTGTTTTTTTTTTTAACTTTTGTAAAAATCTAAATGCGGTTCACAGAATACATCTACTTACCAAGTTTCAACAGTGTAGTTCTCATAGTTTCGGCAAAAAGTGGCTGTGACATACGGACGGACAGACAGACAGACAGACATGACGAATCTATAAGGGTTCCGTTTTTACGTTTTACGGAACCCTAAAAAATAACTTAACCTTCATATTCCAAAAATACTTGTAAATCACAGTTTTGCCGATTTTATTGAATTCGTGTCATAAAATTTTCGAATTTATTTTGACTCATAAGCTAGTATGATGCTAGTAGTCTTACGCGACTAGTTTTTCAAGCTAGGATAGTACCTACTAAACAGAAATCTAAATAGTAATGATTTAGATTTCTGTGACCTACTCTAGCTTCGAGCAGACAACACTACGCAACGCTAGTTTTGTCTACACGAAGCTAGAAGTACTAGCTTACTGACACTAGCTTGAAAAACTAGCTTCGTGTAGATTGGGCATTACCGTAAAATTTTATTGCATAATTTTTACTCTTGTTCCATCCACTTAGGCTTTATAAACAAAATAATTTATATGCATTTAAAACAAATAAATTTGTTCGAGGTCGTGTATCACTCACTAAACCGCACTGGGCCAGCGTGAGGGATTATGACTTAGACGTCCTAGACTATCTCCTTGCAAGAGAAGGCCCCGGAGGTAGCAGAGGGAACATTTAGTTGATTATATAACCTTAATAATACGGTGCAAATAGTTCCAAATTTTCATGCTGTGCCAGTTCAGTTGATGTAACCGTGAAAATGGCGACACTTATTAATCTTATTATTATCGTACACAATCTCTCTCCCATCAATACTCGCATGTTTCTGCACTGGATGGCCATGAGGTCATTACTTTGATAAACTTCTTTGAAAAAAGAGCCTTGCAGCGCTTTTCAACAACACCCTAGATAATCTGTGTGGACTATAATAGTTACTGCCTAATTTTAAGCGCGAATAATTAATTATTTTTGCAAAAAATTGGGCGAAATTTCATACTATTCAGTCTGCGTAATATTCGTAAACAGGGGAACAAAGTTTTTGCTGCACGTATATTATAGACTAGCTTTTGCCCGCGGTTTCGCTCGCGTTCTGTAAGTCGTTGGCGTAAGGCCTAAGCGTTTATGTAAACGTATGTATACTATTAAATGCACACAGCCGCAAGACATCCACTGCTGAACATAGGCCTCCCCCTAGATTTCCACAACGAACGGTCGAAATGGGTCTTGCTTTTCCAGCGACCTTTGTGAGGCCATCTTCTGTCCCTCTAGTGGGAGGCCGTCCAACGTTTCTTCCCCATCGGTTGTCGCTAATACACATTTATACCACAGTATAAAGAAAAGTTATGGTGGTCTAGTCGGGAGAACGGCGGCTGCCGATCCGGAGACCCCGGGTTCAAACCCCACACGCACCACTGTCTTTTCGAAGTCATGTGCTAACTTAAAACGGTGAAGGAAAACATCGTGAGGAAACCGACATGTACTTACCTAGAATCTTTCGAAGTCATGTGTCATCCGCCAACCCGCACTGGGCCAGCGTGGTGGATTATGGCCTTAACTCTCTCCTTGCGAGAGAAGGCCCCGAGTCCCAGCAGTGGGAACGTTTAGTGGGCTGTTGATGATGTTGATAAAGAAAAACTATGATTTATTGACTGTGATTAAGATTCATGTGGCAATGATTTTTTATTTGACGGTGCCTAAGCTATATTTTTTTGTAGTGGTAGTACTATTAGCAGAGTCCGCCTCGGGGAAGTACCACACCTTTGCCAGTTATTCTACCGCCAAGCAGTAAAGTGCAAAACATTACTTTGTTCTGGTTTGAAGGGCAATGTTTCCAGAGAAATTACAATGCTTCGAGATATCTTAGCTCTCTGAGTGACGAGCGGAGTGCAGTGCTAGGTAATGATATGGACTGTTCATGTTCCAATAGCTGCGTGTCACTGTGCTGTTATGTGGCAGGCATGTTGCTTACCATCAGGCACATGTCCTGCTCGTCTCGTCACTCTTTAATGTAAAAAAAAACAAAGGAAGCAAGCTTAAAAATGGGCAGGCCACATCGCTCGCAGAACCGATAACCATTGGGGAAGAAACGTTCTCGAGTGGCGACCACGAACCGGAAGATGCAATGTTGGGCGGCCTCCCACTAGATGGACAGATGGCCTCACCAAGGTCGCTGGAAACCGCTGGTTACAGGTTGCGCAAGACCGTTCGTTGTAGAAATCTTGAGGAGATGTCTATGTTCAGCAGTGGACGTCTTTCGGCTGATGGTGATGATTATTATACCTTATTAAATACACAC
The DNA here is from genome assembly GCA_963693475.1 of Ectropis crepuscularia. Classification (NCBI taxonomy): domain Eukaryota; kingdom Metazoa; phylum Arthropoda; class Insecta; order Lepidoptera; family Geometridae; genus Ectropis; species Ectropis crepuscularia. The sequence goes on along the minus strand of OY856361.1, from coordinate 20,501,151 downwards.
TTTACCACAGTATAAAGAAAAACTACGATTATGATTTATGTGACTATAGTCTTTGAAGTGAAAACTTCTTTAGGCGCGCCTAGACAAATTTTTCGTGGGGTGTAAATTGGATTCTACCGTCACGCTCGGGTATGATAAGAAATCTTCGGGTAAACTCGGGACCTTGGCGATTGGGCATCTAGAAATGCGTCAGCCAATGGGAAATGCTGAAAGGGCGTGGCCTCGCCATCATGGCATGGCCATCTAGAAATGCGTGAGCCAATGGGAAATGCATTTCTAGATGGCCATGCCATGATGGCGAGGCCACGCCCTCCGGTTACACCCGTGTAGTTTCCAAGGTAAGCTATCAAATACTGAGTTATAAGTTTTCACTTCTATCGGCAGTTCCTATGACAGCCAATTTTTTTATTAGACTGTGTTTATACTTTTGTTAATGTTTCAAACTGTTTATTGTGTTATGAGTCATATTAAGAACATGGTTCCTAAGTGCATGATTTCGTAGTCCTCTTGCAAGGCCTGGTCACGGGCCGGTGCGCGTCTAAATAATTGGGTTACGGAAGAACTCCGACATTTTTGATGTCGATAACCTTTTTTAAATTATACTAATTAGGAAATAACATTGCTATAATGCTTTTTAAATTGCTATATTTGGATGTTTGGCTTCATGGTTCGAACTTAACTTATTTGAAGACGGTTTGAGATGCTGTTTTGAAATTACGTAGTTTTGTAGTGGTAGGGCTCTTTGCAGAGTTCGCCTGGTAGTATCACGTCATTGCAAGTTATTTTACCACCAAACAGTAATGTGCAAAGATGACTGTTTTGCGGTTTGCAATGCAATGCAGTGAAATTTAAAGGACATAGAGATAAATCTTTCTGGGTGACGAGTGCCGTGCAGACATTGCAAACTCTTTTCATCGTTTTTCAAACATTAAATCAGGGATTACACGAAATTTGAATAACTATAATTTTTTTAACACACGTAAGATGTCTTTACCAATCTAAATACACATTTTTGTTGGTACGTTAATGTATTAAGGCGAAAAATACCCCGTTTACATTATTCCAGTCCAGCGACCGAATCCAGCGCTGGATTGCTTACTGGAATAATGTAAACCGGCACTGGCATGCATTGGCACTGGATTGATGCATTCCAGTGCCAGTTTCCATTTTTCCAGTAAGCAATCCAGCGCTGGATTCGATCGCTGGACTGGAATAATGTAAACCGGGTAAAATGTCGAGAGCCCTGTCATTTGCCAACTTTTTCATTCGAAATCTACATTAGTGCCGTAACTTGCATCCAAAGGGCGACGGGTCAATGGAATCAGAATAGATGATAGAAGTTACGTAATGTAAATTTCTTCGAATAATCGTAAGACATCGTCATAATTTAATGTAGCTCTCTACTTTTTCAATTAAGTTAATAGTAAATAAATTATTAATTTATGTGCTTGGCTGTTGTGTAAACTCAGTCGTTTTTCGATATAAATAATTCAATATTAATGTTATAGTAGTCGTTATAAAGAAAAACAAACGTAATTATTAGTAGGTCCATGCCTAACACAACATCTTCTAGTGATAGGACTCTTAGTCCTAGTCCTTATGTATCCGTATCCTGGATAATATAAAAACTCCCGACAAAGAAATAGATAACTTTCACAAACCATATTTTATCAACTTCAAAATACTCTCTCTTACTTCACTATATGTTTTAGAATATTGTAAATTTGTTAGAAAATATAAATAATTTTTCGATAAATTTGCGGATCAACCTCGGAAGACTCCACGAAACATTAGATCTCAATATAGGCACAAACTTGTTGAACCTACATCCCGGTTAGAAATGCATAGCGCTGGCCCTCACTCGATGGCTGCTAAAATATACAATAAGCTGCCAAATTACCTAAAAGACTTGGAAAAAAATGACCAATTTATTAAATGTCTAAAGAATATATTAGAGAATAAATGCTATTACAAACTACAAGATTTTTTTCAAGACAATTTTGATGACCCAGAAATGAGACGTTCCGTTGCCACTTTTGCCATGCCCTTATAGGGCCATATGAAATGACTATAATAACTAATAACATCACCTGAGTGTACTGTACCTACATATGACGCAATAAAGATTTGAGTATTAGAATAGAGTTCACCCGGTTTTTTTTAGGAGTTTTCATTATTTTCCCGCGATAAAATGAACCTATGTGTTAATCCAGACTATAGCCTTAATGTATTCCAAATGTCAATCCGATCCGTTCAACTGTTCCGACGTTATTACGCACCAAAAACACCCAAACATTAAAACTTTGACATTATCAGTAGTGGTAGGACTCTTAGCAGAGTCCGCCTGGGGAAATACCACACCTTTTAAACAAATACACGGGTAACTCACGTATAAAATAGTCCCGTATCCCAGTGTTCATTGATAGTTCGCTAAGAACAGTCACGTCGCGAAATCCGCGGGTGAAAAGAGTCGACTCATCTAAATAAACGCCGCCGCGTCGCGTCGCCGAGCGCTGTACGAGTGTCGACTATGACCTAGATTCCGTACCGCGATGCCCTGTGGCTAACTTTGCATTTTTATTGTTAAGGCGAAGTCATACTTGACTTCAATAATTAATCATGGCTGGCTCAAGCACCAGTCATATTACATTAAAAACAGATCCTGAGCGTATGCTGTATTCTCGTTACCGCGAAGAAATGGCAGAGCGAGAAAAATTAGAAAATGTGGTAAGAACCTTACAGAAGGAAATCGAAAAGCTCCAAGAGCAAGTTAAAACTTTAGCGATTGAAAAAGTCGACAAAAGTAACGATCGTACGGAAGAATGTTCTTCTCAGCAAGCAGAGTACTGTACGGATGAAGAAGAGCTAGCCAAAGAAACTGAGTGGGTAAGAGCATTATCTAGGAAAAAGAAAAGAAAATTGAACACCTCACCAATTCCTATTACTCCGTCACCGCCAAAAAAAGATAGCAGCAGTACAGTTGCTCCTAAAAAGGTACCACAACCACCACCTATAATAATAGACGGTGTTAAGGACTATCAAACTTTCTTTGATAACCTCTCACATACACAACCAGGAGACTCCTTCCAGGTTAAAATGTTACATGGAGATAGCGTCAAGGTTAACGCTTTTAACGAAGATGCCTATAGAGCTATTATTAACTTCCTAGACGAAAAAAATTTGCTATGGCATTCTTATGAAAACAAGCAAGAGAGACCCATTAGAGTTATGGCTAAACAGTTGTATTCAACTTGCAAGCCAAACAGAATTACTGAAGACTTGAAAGAAAAGGGCTTTAAGATTGAGAATGTAGTGAACAAACTGAGGTGGAAAAATAAAGAACCGCTCAACATGTTTGTGCTTACATTATCTAAAGATCAAGACATCAAGAAAATTTATGAAATTAAGTCTATACTGGGGTGCAAAGTTGAAATTCAGGCTTTGAGAACAACAAAACTTGTTCCACAGTGTAAGAGATGTCAAGCATACGGACATACACAGAAGTACTGTGCAAAGGAACCAAGATGTGTCAAATGTACGGGCAAGCATCTAACTATAGACTGCAAGAAACAAGCAGAAGAAAAACCAAAATGTGTACATTGCGGCGCTCCACATCCTGCTAATTATAGAGGTTGTATAGTAGCCAAAGAATTTCAAAACATTAAAAATAAAAACATCAAAAAAGTAACTGCCACGGCTCCACGTTCGCAACAACTAACTAATAAAGTTGATAATAACACTAATCCAAGGAACGCCAAAATCCAAGGTACTAATAATAAAACTTAATTTGCCCAAGTAACTTCTACCAATACCCACCATGTAACAGCAAATGATAGTGACAAAAAATTAGACCAGATCCTCAAACTAATGAACTCGTTTGATGAACGATTAAAGAAATTAGAAAATAGCAAGAATTGTGCCATATCCAGGAATAAGTAATGGCTAATTTAAAGATCATGACTTGGAATTCCAACGGACTATTGCAACATCAAAACGAGTTACAAATAGTCCTAGACACAAAAAACATTGACATATGCTTGATATCAGAGACACATTTCACTAAACAGTGCTATGTAACATTCAGAGGTTACAAAGTTTACCACGCGCTGCATCCTGATAATACTGCAAAAGGTGGAAGTGCAGTAATTATCAAAGAAAATTTACTTCATTATGAAGAATACAGGCATGAAGAAAGAGAAATACAATCCGTAGCCGTCTGTGTGAAAACCAAGCTATACACCCTCACAGTAGCGTCAATCTACTGTCCACCAAAGCATGCATTAAAAAAGGAGCAATATATAAATTACTTAAACCATTTTAATAACCGATATATCATTGGAGGAGATTTCAATGCTAAAAATCTATATTGGGGCTCTCGACTTACGAATACTAAAGGAAAAGAACTTTTGTCTGCAATACAGCTAGTTAATGGTGACACAATTTCCAGTGGCCATCCATCTTACTGGCCTACTGACCCAAAGAAAAAACCTGATTTAATAGATTTTTTCATATACAATAATATATCAAGAAACTACATCAATACGGAACATTGCTTTGATTTGAGCTCAGATCATTCTCCTGTAATTTTAACTGTTAGCGATGAATTCGTATATAGAGAAAATAATCTGAGTCTAGTTAATAAGAATACAGACTGGGAAAGCTTCCAAAAAGATTTAGATGAAGTAATAAACTTAAATGTTCCACTCAAAACACCGGAACAATTAGATACCGAAGTCGAAAAGTTTGTGGAAAACATCCAACAAATAGCCTGGAAAAATACACCAACTCTCAAAAAGAGAGTAAATGGTACTAGTTATCCTATGGAAATCAAACAGTTAATAGCTAAAAAAAGGAAACAAAGAAAAAAATGGCAAATGACACGTTTCCCAGGTGATAAAACCTTATTAAACAAACTAACAAAAGAACTTCAAGCGAGGATTAAAACTTACAGGGATGAATACATGAATACTTACCTTCGACAACTATCCAGCAACCACAACTCAGACTATTCTCTTTGGAAAGCCACAAAAAGCATGAAACGGCCAATAACCCATATCCCTCCCATTAAAGAAGAAAACGGGAAATGGGCTATTAGTAACGAACAAAAAGCCAAAATATTTGCGCATCATCTTGAAAACATCTTCAAACCTAACGAAGAAAATATTATGAGTAACTTAGATAATACGGACAATGTATTACAAGATAATATAGATATAAAGTTAGTTACACCAAAGGAAGTTTACAAAGAAATAAAACTGAAAATTAGTTTAAAAAAGGCTCCAGGATATGATCTTATTACAGGAATGGTCCTGCGATATCTCCCACGTAAAGCAGTTGTGAAACTTACCACACTCATCAATGCTGCTTTTAGATTAAAGTATGTTCCTGATCTGTGGAAAGTGGCCGAAGTCATAATGATAAAAAAGCCAGGGAAACCTCCGAATGAAGTCACGTCTTATAGGCCAATCTCTCTGCTCCCTGTGATGTCTAAATTGTTTGAAAAATTATTACTAAAAAGATTAAAGCCTATAATTGAAAGTAAAAATCTCATACCGAGCTACCAGTTTGGATTTAGAGAGAAACACTCTACTATAGATCAGGTTCATAGAATCACTAACATAATAGAACGAGCCCTAGAAGAAAAGAAAGTATGTACCACAATATTTTTAGACGTGGCACAGGCTTTTGATAAAGTGTGGCATAAAGGGCTAACACACAAACTAAAATTAATGTTACCCAAGCAATTCTCAGATATATTACAATCGTATATATCAAATAGAGTATTTCGAATAAAACAAGATGAAGCCTATTCCGAACTCAAGGAAATCAAAGCTGGAGTACCACAAGGAAGTGTAGGTGTAGGTGTAGGTCCCATTTTATACCTGTTATATACTTGTGATATACCAACACTAGAAAATACTACTATTGCGACATTCGCAGATGACACTGCGATTTTGGCACTAGGTGACAATCATGCAGAAGCTACAGAGATGGCGCAATCCGCAATTAATAAAGTCTATGACTGGACGAAAAAATGGCGCGTCAAACTGAATGAATCTAAAAGCGTTCATATAGATTTTACAAATAAAAAAGTAAAATATCATCAAGTTTTCATAAACGATCGACCCATACCTTATGACAACAAAGCTAAATACCTAGGTATGACTCTTGACGCGAAGCTACGCTGGAAGGTTCACGTCAAGAAGAAAAGAGAGGAATTAGCGATACGCTACAAAAATATGTATTGGCTACTTGGAAGAAAATCTGTGTTGTCAGTACATAATAAGATCTTATTGTATAAACAAGTCCTAATGCCAGTATACGTATACAGTATATGGTATACAGTTGTGGGGCTGTACCAAACCAAGCAATATTGAAATTATACAAAGATTTCAGAACAAAGTGCTAAGGGACATTGTCAACGCTCCCTGGTATATAAGAAATGCTGACATTCATCGAGACCTAAAGATGGATTCTGTTAGTGAAGTGATACGTAAATATGCAGAAGCTCACGAACGAAGACTTCATTACCATGTCAATGTCGAGGCAATCCAGCTCCTTGACAACACTGAGTTAGTGCGGAGGCTTAAACGGACAAAACCATTTGAGTTGACTTAGTGCAAATTAAATTAATACCTGTGTTCAAAGTGCAGTGTTAGTGCAATTTAGATTTATAAATATTAAATACAAAGTACACATGAACGATGTGACTTCGCCTTAAGAGCGCGCCTAAAGGCAGAAAACGCAAAAAAGGTCATTTTCGACGCCCCTCACCGTCGTTAAGAAAGATAAAACTATAACAATAAAAATATTGACGTGTGGGTACAACCAAGGAGAAGCACAATGACCGAATAGAATTTTAAAAATAGATCAGATTTTTTTAAAATAAAAAAATAAAAATGACACCGAAAAAACCCATTTTAATTCGAGTACTCGAAATTATCAGCGATGACCCCACATTATTTTTCCCTAATAAAATGTCTAATTTTACGCTCTACTTAAGTAACCGAATAGTTTTTTGAATTTATGTTCAATTTTTGCGTAATTAAATAAAACTTGGTCAAAAACTGACTCCCGAATTCAAATTAATTTCCACTCTAAACTGTGTCATGCTATTCTCGACTTTATGCGTACCAGGTTAGATATTAAATAGACCTTTGGGTCCTGGTCAGTTCTCGGGCAACGCTCGATGTGGAAGGTTGTTTACGGACGCTCTGTCAGGCAAATGCGTGCGTGAATTTAAAAAATGGGATGAAAGGATAATGCGATAAATAAGTTTTCTGCGAAAAAAGAGAACTAAACGTAAACATTTTGGAATTTTAGTCCGGTACTTAATGTATGTTTTAGTTAGGTAAGTCAAATTTTGTTTTGGAATAGGTTCGTAGTATGTACAATAATAGGTAAAAAAGTAGGTAGGTATCTATTATTGTTAAAAAGATAAGTTTACCAACATTGTTTTTAATAAATTTTAAAAATTCAATTGAATAAAAGAGCAATCTGTGGTAGTACATGCAAAAACCCAAACAAGTCATTGTGTACATAATAAATTTTGTATGATGAATAAATTAATAGTTTTAAGTTCTAGTGACAATTGAAACAAACGATCAGAAAATATTTATGAATTGAGGTCTGCGGAAAATAATGTTTTAAGTATTTTTTGAACATAAACTTTTCAGATTAATGAAATGCAAACTGATGAAATGAAAAATGATGTATATGTTTATCAGCAGACGATCCATCGTGGCACGTCTGCTGAGCATTAGATCTATTAAAATAGGGAGAAAGGAGACTGTATATTTCATGGTAAACTTTCCAGCATGTGTCTTTATATATATATATTTGGTTAACCCTGCACGCGTTTGAAGAAAACTCGTGGAACGGTCCGTACGTGCCGGCTAGATCATTATCACATATTCTTATTATATATTCACAGTGTTTATTAAATATTATATTATATTGTTATATATTTGTTTTATTATTATTTATTTGTATTATTATATATCTATATGTATATATCACCAGAAAGCCCTTGAAATATAGTTTACTATTATATTAACTTCTAGGTACTTACTACATTAAATAATCCTGTCACGAAATGCAAAGTTTACATATTACGCCCATTGTAAAAAAGTTTTGGATTTAACAGCACTAATAAAAGAACACAACACACTATAGTACATTATGATATAAGTGCGCTAAGTTGATAATTACAGCCGAGGCGATATTGCTAGCTCGAGCCGTAGGCGAGAGCTATAATTAGCAGAGGCTAGGCTCTTTCAGCATTACCCATTGGCTGGCATATTTCTTGTTCACCGATTAACAATGCGCGCGCATCAGCGCTTTTTTTTAAAGTAAGGGCACTGATCCAGCTAGTATGACATTAAGACATTAGTAAGAAAGTAATTGAATATTTTTGTGTTTTGTTATAAATAAATTGTTGTGAGTTATGGTCAAAATTAATTAAATTGATAAATTAAATATTTCTCATTATATTTTATTTCTCATACTTAGTTTTATACATAAAATGTTTACAACTTTTCTGACATAAAAACTCTTTACTAAGATTTAAAAAGGTACCGTTCGTTTTAGACGGAGCATTTTGAAACTTGCGTTTTACATTACATTACCGCACAAGTACGTAATAAGATACATTACGATACAGATATTGGTGCAATAAGAGAGCCTTTACGAGCAAATTTTATAACATATAAATAATATTAAATTTACCACGTTTGCCTATTATTTGCATTGCATAGTTTTTTTAGTAGATTACAATAAAATACAAACCGTATTCACATTTTTCGGTTTAAAAAAAAATGTTCTTTGTCGTGGGGCAAAATGGCGACGGACGATCGCGACATAGAAATGGCGGAGTACCATTCGTATTTTTTATTTTTTCAGCCCAAATGAAAAGAGACGACCCATTTTCCATGGGCATTTGCCCCACAGCAAAAATGCAGGAGACTCGACCAAAATTGGATCATTGTATAGGATTTTAAATATAATTATATTGAGGAACTGTTAATGTTTTTATTCTGCATAGCGGGGTTTAAAAGATATCAACTAAAACGTTGAAAAAAAAACGCGATGTGTGAGTTTCGAACGAATCGAGCATATTTTACATTCTTGTTGGAGTCGAGTTTCAAACGAATCGGATGTTGTGTCAATTTTGTTCACTTTTTTTTTTATTTTGGCGTCGCACGCCTTTTGTGTTTTCCCTTTTATTATTATTACGTATTTCAATATTTTCAAGTTTTACTAAAAACCGTCAAAGAAGTACGTTCACGAACATGAAATAGTAATTTGTAATAACCCACCTAATAATTATATTGCACATTGCCACTCGAAAATACACAAGTTAAAGAAAATAATAGAATGAGGCGACATGTTTTTTTCACGTTGGCGCCAAAACTAGAATGTCGCAATCCGGGCAAAATGACACAAGCACGTTCACTTTACGTAAACGTCAACAGAAGAAAAAAAGAGAAAAAAACATGGCTGGCTTTAGGTACAGTCATTAAAGTACTTTTAATCACACCAATTTGCAATCCCTGCTTGGCACGTTAGTTTTGAATGTACAGTTTGCATTATTTAGTTGAATGTTAATTTACTTAAATAACTTTTTTAGGTCTCCGGGGCTAATTAAGTACCTAAACTTGAAACGACGTGGGGCAAAAATGAGTCGTCTCCTTTATTTCTATTGTAATAGTGGTAAATTTCGCGTAATTGAAATTCCGAACAGGCTAGTACCAACATTATAACGTGTTAAAACGTACCTATACATGTCACAATCCGTCTTCTAATAGAGAGCTTTGCTTACGCAACTATGCTTTGCGTAAAGCACGTGAAGGGCTAATGGTGCTACGGTAATTAAGAATAACGTAGTAATATAATGAAGAAAGAAATAAGTCTAGTAGTTTTGAAGGTTACTCCTTACAAAGAATGTGATCTTTCTTGTTTATAAAATTGTTGGTTTAAAATTATAATTAATACTAGCAAGCTGTTGCCTGTGAATTTGTTCACTTTCTGATTGGTTTTATTTTCTCTTAGACATATTTGTATTTTTCGATATCAACAATGGGTAGTTAAGTTATACATAACATTATCTATCTGGAAATTAAAATCATGTTAAGAATCCTTTCCTAAATCGAGATTGTTTGAAAAGTGTTTTCTGACACGTGACGTTTATACTTTTACAGATGTTTTCTATTTACATATATAATGTTATCACTATAGTGGGCTTCTAGTTTTACTTATTTTTGATGACATGGGGTCGGTGTGTCTTGATGGTAATTACTTCAGCAATACTTTTTTAGGGTTCCGTAAAACGTAAAAACGGAACCCTTATAGATTCGTCATGACTGTCTGTCTGTCTGTCCGTCCGTATGTCACAGCCACTTTTTGCCGAAACTATGAGAACTACACTATTGAAACTTGGTAAGTAGATGTATTCTGTAAACCGCATTAAGATTTGAACAAAAAAATTAAAAAAAAGAAAAATTAGGGTTGCCCCCTATATTGAGAATTGAAACTCAACAATTTTTTTTCATCAAACCTACACGTGTGGGGTGTCTATCGGTAGGTCTTCAAAAATGATGTTGAGGTTTTGAAAATCATTTTCGTCTACACTGAATAATTTGCGCGAGATACACTTCCAAAGTGGTAAAATGTGTGTCCCCCCCCTCTAACTTCTAAAGAGAATGATAAATCTAAAAAAAATATATGATGTAAATTACCATGTAAACTACCAACGAAAATTAGTTTTTTTTTTTTTTTTTTTTTTTAACTTCTATAGGTTTACACTTGACCGCCATCTCGCCTGATGTTAAGCGACGATGCGGTCTACGATGGAGCGTGTTTACCTAGATAAAACCGATTCACTCTCGATTTGAAGACACAAAGATTGTAACCATCGGGGAAAACCCACTCAGGCAACGTATTCCACAGCTTAGACGTTCTTATCACAAAAGTAGAGTCGAATCTCTTCGTTCGTGTCTTTGGAACATCAACCATGAAACGATGTCGCTTTTTCGAGCTACGAGCATTCCGATAGAAAAAAGGACAAGGTGGTATCAGATCATGCAAATCAGTCGCACACTCTCCGAAGTGTATCCGATAAAAAACCGATAGGCTAGCAATTTTTCGGCGATGTTCAAGACTTTGAAGTCTTTTTCGCACAAGAGTGTCGTTGCCTATGAGCCTTTTGGCACGTCTCTCGATCGATTCCAGAGCCTCCAGCTGATACTTAGCCGATCCATCCCAAAGGTGCGAACAGTACTCCATACAGGAGCGAATCTGTGCTTGATATAGTGTAAGCAACTGTTCAGACTTGAAGTACCTTCGCACCTTTGAGAGGACACCAAGTTTTTTGGCAGCAAGTTTAGCCTTGGACTCGATAAACGAGCCAAAGTTGAGCGTAGAGGTCAAAGTAACGCCCAAAAGTTCAAGACGGTCAGAGACCGGCACGGATACACCTCTAAAAGTTGGAGTCAGTTGGAAAGGACTCCTTTTAGCGGAGAACAGACACGCCTGCGTCTTACTCTCGTTGAACTTGACCAGATTGGCATCGCCCCATTTGGACACCGCATCAAGGGTCAAGCCCAAACGCTCGATCAGACTCTCTCTCAGTACCTGAGTTTGCTTCCCAGTGGCTCTCGCGCTAGATATGTAACTCTCTACAACGGTGCTATCATCTGCGTACCCATAGATACCGGGCTTCAACAGATCGTTGATATGTAGCAGGAAGAGCGTCGCAGAGAGTACCGACCCTTGTGGGACTCCGGCATTGATACCCATTTGATCCGACGAGCAGCCATCAATGACGACTCGTATGGATCGATCCCTCAAGAAGTCCGATATCCAAGCAATGAACCCAGAAGACAAACCATAACTAGAAAGCTTGCTTATAAGGCCATCATGCCAAACCCTGTCGAAAGCCTTCGAGATATCCAGGGAGACTGCAAGTGCTTCCCCGTGTTTCAGTTTGAACTCGATCTGATGAGTAGTTTTTTTTAGTACGTCATAAATACACAATCATTCGATCAAAGTTACAACGAACTACAATAACTATATGTACTATGTATATTATGTTACTTGCTGCAATGGAACCCTTCATGGGCGAGTCCAACTCGCACTTGGCCACTTTATTTTATTTTTTACACAGATGGAAACCGACACAACCACACATTGTCTATACTTGAAAACGAAACGTATTTTCGGGTAAATAGATTGGTAAATAATCTACATGTTTGTGCTTTTAAAAAACAACAAAATAGTATGTACAATGATTACAAATACTAAAACTTACCTAGTTTAAATATATTTAAACCAATAACAACAACATTAAGTGAAACAACCATTAGGTAATTTGATTTCTGGTATTTTGAACTGAGGTGTTTGTTTGTTTGGCGGTTGTTAAATAGAAAAATATTACTTACATTTTTTTATGTAAATTTCATTATTATTAAATATTTATCTACCTAATAATTATAAGTTCTAGCATCCACATACAATGTTACCTGAATTATCCAAAAATAAATGCAGAGTACAGGTTAATCAGAAACCTAGTATACATATTTATCTAAACTCATAAATATCAGTCCACCCGTTCTTTCTTTCAACATCTTTCGTTCTTTGTTCTCAATTTAGATACTATGTAAAAATAGAAACTTAATAATTATACCCACACGCGCATTCATTAGTAACTCTTACAGTATCTGTAATTTATCGTAATGTTACGTGTACTTACTGTACTTAGTTATATTATGACCTAAGGTGAGCTTAGCTCGTATCTTTCTATTAGCGCTAACGCGGCGGAAGAAAAGTGACGTGGGGATGAAATCTATTCCTTTTTTCGGAATAAAAACTACTTTTGGCGGTGCGCCAGATTTTTTTCCGGGAGCTGTAAGTGAAGCTGACCTATTGCGATCCAAGATGAAAGGCTCCATCGGGTGAACTAGGGACCGCCAAGGGTACCCGAATGAAAAAGATACAGCTGCTCTTCACTGCAGTGTCGCTGTGCTATTTTGATTTATATTTAATTTAAAAAATACAAAGTTTGATTAATGTCTTTTTTCTATTTATCCTACTAACATGGTCATGCTATTTAGTATTACAAAATATATCAAAGTTGCGGTTACATATTACATTATTACAGAATAAATAAATAAAACTCCTAATAAAGACTTAGTGAAGTAGAAGTAGAAGTTCACTTCTACTGTGCGGTCTAAGTGCACACATTTTTTTAAAGCAATAGACTGATGCCCTTTTTATACATGATATCGTAAACCACGCATTTATTTAATTATAAAACATGACTACATATTAAATAAATAAATGACTAAATCTTGTGATTCAGTAATATTTAGTTTTCATTTCTTTCATTCGACTGTTTTTCAATAAATGGTTTATTGTGTGTATATAGACAATAAAAAACAAATTGATGTATTTTTTTAAAAACATCTACGATTAATCTGAATGTTTTCATATACTGGATTTCGGGGAACGATGACCTTGAGTGATCGTAGCTTCTATCTTACTCGCGGTGACGCGATGTATTGGAGAGGGGAAGGGCGACGCGCGAGTGAAATTTGATTTTTTCCTGGCACTAGGCCCACTCTTAATAGAGACAATAAGAAAAGTGCTTATGGACACAATCTTACAACTATTATTATTTAGCAAACTATGTCATAATAAAATTACTCATTAGCCTAGACTTTCCGAATTAGGCTAGATTGTAATAAATATATTAGTCACCAAGTTGGTTGGTGAATAATTATTAAAAAAAAAAAAAAAAAGATATTATTTATAATACCCAGATTAAAACCGTTATCGACATAAATTGAACATATTGAGTACAAATTTGCATAATTATTTTCTAAAACACATTTGATTAGCTTTTAGCAATCAATAAAATGAGAGTGAACATTCGATTTTAATAAACACCGCATTTTGTTTCATCGCTCGTATATACACATCAGTCCAGCAGCTCAAGAAGCTACTGGCAAGCGCCTTCTTTGGCTAGTCTTTTGTTTTAGTTGTACTTGTGCAAATTTATATTGTCTATTTAGTTTTTTCTTAGTCTACTTGTTCTTTAGATATCTATTTTATACGTTTTTACTTGTGGAACCTTGTAATTGGCCTTATGTATCTGTTAAATTACAATAATTGTATACTTAGCTGTAAGATTCCCAAAAATAAATAAAATAAAATATTATAAATTAGCGGCAGGAATTAATATACAATTTTGTGACCTACACGGGCCCAGAGACCGTTTCAGATCCAGTTCGGAAGTTGATAAACGAAATGAAAGTTCGACGAACTAATAAATTGGAAAGACTTATGGTGTATAAGTTGCATAAGTGTGATGCAATCGAGGGCATTTCTTTGGATTCGGGTGTTTCTTTGATTTCACTTCATTTATTTTAAATCATCATCATCATCATCAACAGCCCACTAAACGTTCCCACTGCTGGGACTCGGGGCCTTCTCTCGCAAGGAGAGAGTTAAGGCCATAATCCACCACGCTGGCCCAGTGCGGGTTGGTGGATGACACATGACTTCGAACTTTCGATTCTAGGTACATGTCGGTTTCCTCACGATGTTTTCCTTCACCGTTTTAAGTTAGCGGCATTACGCACATGACTTCGAAAAGCTGTTAAAAGCTGTTAAACTATTTTAAATGGCTGGTGAAAAAACGGACACCCCAGGCGGAAAATAAACAAATAAAAATTGACAGTTATAGGGACTACAAATAGAAGTGAAAACTTATAACGTAGGATTATAGTATTAAATAGAACTAATGGTACTCAAAATGTCACCTGGATACGTTACAGATACATTTTATATTCCACTTTAGCGGAGCCGCACAGTTTTACCCGCATAACTCCCGTTTCCCTAACTATATCGGAATAAAACGTAGCCCATGTGTTATTCTAGACTATAGTCTAAATGTATTCCAAATTTCAATTCGATCCGTTAAGAGGTTCCGACGTGATTGGGCAACAAATGTTCAAACCTTGACATCCAAATCCAAACATTTATATAATACTAGCGGCCCGTGCCGGCTTCGCTCGGAAAATAACCTAGATACCAACTAAAGCGCCATCTGCCGGGCTGATTTGTGAATCTAAACCATCCAGGGCCCTACCTAAACGTGTACAAAAAAAATGGTTGTCTGTAAAGTCGGTTTACTGACGATAGTTGAACGTGACAATGTCTAGTATTTGTGTTAAGCGCCATCTAGGTAAAACATTCTGAAGCTTTTTGAAAAGCTGTTCAAAGCGACATCTCTGGGTACATCATTGTACTAGCACAAGTTCTTAACTTCATTTCGTCGCTTTTCTAAAACATGGACAGACTCCTTGAACTTAATACACATTTCACTCACTAGATGGTGCGAAAAGTAATAAGGCGAGGTAACGGCGGTAAATATTATCTAATCTATGGCGATAACGTTACATGACGTCATGTTTTGCGGGCGTGGCTGCACGCCTCAAAACGATCGGCTTCATCGAATTATAAGACGTTATCACGTCAAAAATCATTCAAATCGGCCCAGCCGTTTAGGTTCATTAAGTTCATTAACAACGAAAAGTGGCATTGATTTTTATATATAAAGACTAGCGGCCCGTGCCGGCTTCGCTCGGATAATAACCTAGATACCAACGAAAGCACCATCTGCCGGGCTGATTTGTGAATCTAAACCATCCAGGGCCCTACCTAAACGTGTACAAAAAAAAAAAAAAACAAATCGGCCCAGCCGTTTAGGAGGAGTTCATTAACAACGACAAGTGGCATTGATTTTTATGTATATAGATTAGTAGGATATCGGTGTCGCGAACTAACATAATTGGACCATCCTAAAAGATACGCTGCTATCTGAACTGCTCCAACGCTATGCCGGTATAATAACATGTCGGTGGTGTAAGCCCACCTTACTTCGCTTTACTCCTACCAAAATTACTCAAAGCAAGTTCAAAATTACTCAATTACTTCAAAAAAGTACTTATCTATATATTTTCGTCCACAGACTGGTATCTCTGGAAGTGTCCCCCCGGCCGGACATCCAATGCGATGCCGTGGCGTGGAGGCTGGTGGGTCTCCTGGGGGCGGAGCAGGGGTCTGGGCTGCGGGCCCGGACGGCCAGGCTCGCTGGGGCGCTGGTGCACTACACTCCTGACGCCAGGGACACCATAGATACCAGGAGGAGGCAGTTGGATACTGCCGTGCAAGGTAAGAAACTTTCCTCATACGAAATACTTACACAAAGAAGTTTAACTGTACTTTTGTGATAAGAACAAAATAACGTCTAGGATGTGTCATCCACTACACATCTGACGCCAGGGACACTATAGATGCGTGAAGGAGGCAGCTGAATAGTGCCGTGCAAGGTAAGAAAACTTTCTCATAGGAGATTTTTGAATAATGAGGCTTGAATGTTCTTCTGTCTTCACATCTACTTTTGTGATAAAAACGTCTAGGCTGTGTCGTCCACTACACACCCAAAGCTAGGAATACCATAGACGCGAAGAGAAGGTACTTAGCGGAGGAGGCAGTTGAATACTGCCGTGCAAGGTAAAAAACTTCCTCATGAATAATATTTGAACAAAGAGGTTTGACTGTACAACCCCTACCACCCCAAACGACCAGATCTGGTCACGACGGTTAAGTATGGCGTCACGGCGCCCGCGCAGCGTCCGGGATATTACGGAAATCTACTTATTGTTATAGGTAATATTTACGAGCAGATTGTCTGAAATTTAACTACCTGTATTTAACTTGGAATATTCACGGAAATAATAACTGACTGAAACTACGCGGGTAAAATCGTAGTGTGCTGTTAGTTCATGTATAATAATTTTAAATTTAAATTAAATCAGTTAGGCCAGTATAACGCCTATTATACTAACTTTGCTGTATACCAAATGTCCTTACCTTTTAACATTAAAATCTATATTACAGACCAGAACATTCTCATAATGTTAATCATTTATTCTATCTGAAAAAACAAAAACCGACTTGTATTTAAAATTAAATTTAGAACCTCGACCAAATTTCATAAGATGCTAGATATATATAAGTCGTTTAGATAAATTAAAGTAAATTTTAGTTGTTCATTTATATTCCAAAAAGATTGAGATTGAATTCATATGGAATCAAATCTGAACTATGATCTACCAAACAAAAAAAAAACATCAAAATCGATTCCCAAATGGCGGAAATATCGCGTAAAATACATACAAAACAAACAATCGATTTGTGAACCTCCTCTTTCTTTGAAAATAAATATATATATTATTTTCATAAACGAGGATTTAAACGAAAAAATAGAATTGTGACGAATTTGTGCACACTTGTTTTTGTGGCGAATTAACTTTGTGGCGAATCGACAATAACCCTTTAGAAGTTATTAAAAATGAAATAGAAACAATTGATGTTATGATACATTACTTCCATATTAGATTACATAATACATGGATTTGTCCAATCAATAGATACTCGTATAAGAGTTCATGTTATGAAATAACTGCTCAATGAATCACAGTAATCCCAAGATAAAAGTTCGTGAATATCGCCTCTGTGCGCCATCTGCATTAATGGCTACATTTTCAAAGAATTATGTAGTTCATTTATTGCGTAACTGACATTAAAAATATGCACAAAACTACATCCATGACGATTGTATGAACCATTTTGCTCAATAACAACTTGGCACGTAAGGCCGTAATGCAGATGTGTATAATTTTGGCATCAAAAGTTAATTGACATAAAATTCAAAATGTATGACCGAATGATAATTTAAATGGTACATTTCACATCACAGAATAATCTGTTATGACGATCTTGATTTTGTATTGAGGTGCCATTAACAGATGACTTTTTGAACAGATGTTCATGACTCTGAAAATTTCATAACGAGACATTCTAGTCTGATGTTTGAATATAATTGTTTTATATTCTCGAAAATGACGAGACGAACGAGACGTGGGTTCGGTGGAAAGTAAGTAACGATACCACAGATTACAGAAATAAAACACAGATGGAACCTTCGTGAACAACACTGTGAGGCCCTTATTTACTTTTGTTGACGTCAAATTGTCATATCAACATTGTCAAATTACTTGTGTAATGTTGTCAGCCTGAAGAAAAAAAGTCCCACTATTGTTGTCTTAGTTTCGGAAATCTTCAAGTAAAATAAACACAACAATTAATATTTTAACATTAACATTACATAACATAACGCCGATTATATATAATACAAGGATTTCTTGTTAAGTACTACTATTATCATTCTATGAAGTTAAGAATTTTGATTTTGCATGCAATTCGAAATCAACTTGAATCGCAAATAATAAAATAAGTAAAATTTACTCGCTTAGATAGGTTAAACGAAAACTAAAACAATTCTCTTTACCACCAAACTAATTTGGAAAAAATGCATAAATATGGACTACCTATAGGTCCAAACATCAAACAAAAATAAAGTAGCCAAGTGCGAGTCGGACTTGCCTATGAAGGGTTCCGTTGCAGCAAGTAACATAATACATATAGTACATAATTATAGTTCTTGTAGTTCGTTGTAACTTTGATCAAAGTTTTAACAATAGTGTATTTATGATGTCCCAAAAAAAACTACTTACCAGATCCAGACCAGTTCAAACAAATTTTCGGTGGAAGTTTTCATAGTTATTCACATCATATTTTTTTTAGATTTATCATTTTCTTACTTTAGAAGTTACAGGGTTACACACAGTCTACCAGTTTGGAAGCATCTCTTGCGCAAATTATTCAGTATAGAAAAACATGATATTAGAAATAACATCATCAGTTTTAAAGACCTATCCATAGACAACCCACATTTACGAACCAAAGCCGAGTTGGTTGGGACATGGAGCTCAAAAGAGCAACGTTTTACCTACAATCAACCTTGGCAGCAAGGCCAGTATTTGTGGTGACAAAAACGATTGGCCTGATCACAACATATTTTTTGGGTTAGTATACCTATACGCACAAATTAATTAGCGCCGTATAAAACTTCAACAATGTCACTGCTGACTCGTCCGGATAACATGAGGTTAACTAAAACGATTAGAGCTTTCAAAAGAACTCGCCTACCTTATTAAACTCTACAGTACATATAAGTATTAAAAACTTGCTTCATAACTATAGTTTTCATCAACACTATTAGTGTTTGTACTAACACTAGCAACGACGTGGAAATTGTAACGGCGTCATATAATGTCCATTAATAATTTGGTCTACGAGTATCTTTTAAAAATATTATAATCTATATTTTACCTTAACTTCAGGGAAAATAATTTCAATTTCTTATCGCCACACCAACCTATTTTCGTTGAGGTGTTGTGTTCCATTCATCACCAAAATGAAATCGACTAAATTTTATAAATAGCTGTAAAAATATTCAATTTTTTCTATGAAATGATATTCCTCTTTCCTTATTATGTTTTTGGGAACATTGTTTGCAATGTTTGAAGACACAAGACGGCATATTTTAAAACGAAACTTAAAATCACACGGGACTCCCGTACAACACGGAAGTCCGTTTCATACTGACTGGAGTTTGTATTTGCTCCGCGTTATGTATTTGCTTTGTCTGCTTCAGTATCTCTGTTCTGCGCGCTCCATCTGCGTTTTATTTCTGTAATCTGTGAACGATACATTATGCGTTAGCTCATCAATTGTGAATCGATTGTGATGTTTTTTTTTGGTTTGGTAGACAGTGGCTCCAGAGATAGTCTCATATTTATGATTTTTTTCGAAATTGGTCTAGCGGTTAGAAATATCATCAAAAGTCTAAAATTTTCGTCTAAAAAGTTCGAAAATATTTATTATTTCTGTATCTAATAATATTATTCTGAGCCGGAGCCTTATTAGTGACAATCACATCCTCTCAAACCTCGTTCTAGTATCAGTGTCACATAATATCCTGCCTAGACTGTTCTATCAAGTCGTAATATCAGCTTTCGCTCAGGAAGTTAGGCTATACACTATCCCAACTGCTAAATTCCGAGCTCAAAGTGCTCATTATACGTGGCTAAATGTTGTAGTGACTAGATTTAGTCGACTGAATTTAGTCACTACTGAATTCAGTGAACCATTCAGTAAGTTAGTATGCAAATTCAATTCTAAACTTGCTTTTGAATTCAGACGACTAACCCTGCTTAGTTAGTTAGTCAAGTGTAGTACGTAGTAAGGGCTTTACGCGATACATAAATCTGTCAAATCTTGAAGCAAAGTTAAATCTCAACGCACATTTTTCGCCCAAAAAGTAAACAACCGGCTGCTATTCAACAGCTAAACTTACACACTTCATTCATTTTTATAAAATTTGTGAATCAAAATAAAATGATACATCCGTTTAAACGCTCTCAAATGAGACAGTGATCATCAATTAACATAATTTTTACATATTTGTTGTTGTATCAAAAACCGCTCAAATGAATTGATGAAATGTATACTTATGTAGGAATAATACCTCAAACTTTTCTTTCTTGATCTGATTTAGATAACTTCATCACGAATTTTATCGAGTAGATTCACACCGAACATAGCTATTTCCATATCTAACTAAGTGATTTTCAATGTGTATAGTGTATACTACTTATACCATGCGTGTCCACGTATCGGCTATTAGAAGTTCATAGATAGATAGATAGATTAACTCTTTATTGCACTTAACAAAGTTACAAAAACTTAATAAAATAAAGTAACAATTGGCGACCTTATCGCTAAAAGCGACCTCTTCCAGGCAACCGCTGGATGGAAAAGGAGAAATGAAGAATAATAAGACGGGGAAGTACCAACAATGAGTGAAAGATTATAAGTCTACTAGCTGACCCCGTAAACGTTGTTTTGCCTTAGTGAACAACCCTTGTCACTTAGGGGTATGAAAAATAGCTAGTAGCCGATTCTCATACCTACAGAATATGCATATAAAATTTGGTTAAAATCAGTAAAGCCGTTTCGGAGGAGTAAGGAAACAAACACTGTGACACGAGAATTTTATATATAAGATAAATATGAAAATTAATTAAACATAAACCTACATATTAATAACAATACATCCTAATACAACAATACGAATATAATATAAACTAATAAATAAATATCATGATTTACTAAGGATATTATCATAAGGGATTTCAACCTTATATTATGTACATCTAATACATACACTTGAAAAAATCGTCGATTTCATCACTAGGCTACCACGGCTTATATTAGTGGAAGTACCTCTTAATTATAGCGTTACTTATATTATCCGTGAAACATAGAACAAGGCTACTGATGATGATGAGATCAGAATCAGTATCGCAGGAAGCCGGTATGATGCGTAATGCTAAATTACCGGATCATATGTAATGGTATTTAAAAACACTGTTCGCGACCTTGCCCCATGTTAACAGTTTCCATGATCAAGATATTGTTTGAATAACTCATTACAAAGAAATTTCACGCCCTTTGGGTTGGTTTCCTTCATGTGTATGTTTTTGTTTTGTTCGTCATGCTTATAAATTTAATTGACTTGGACACGGAATTTGAATTTGTTTGAATAATTTAGCTATACCTACTAATATAAAAAAGCTGAAGAGTTTTCTTGTTTGAATGCGCTAATCTCAGGTACTACTGGACCGATTTCAAAAATGCTTTCATCGTTTGATATATATATTATGTACCGCGGGCGAAACCGGGACGGACTGCTAGTACTTAATATATTTATTTGAATAAAATTTAACTAAATCTTGTAGATACTTACTCTACGTAATATTATTCATCATCAGCCTATCTTAGTCCACTGCTGGACATAGGCCTCTCCCATGGCTCGCCACTCAGCCCTATCCTCGGCTATACGTCTCCATCCACTGCCTGCTGTCTTTCGCATATCGTCACTCCATCTAGTCTTAGGGTGTCCTACACTACGTTTACCGATTCGTGGTCTCCACTCAAGAACACGTCTACTCCAACGGTTATCAGTTCTGCGACAGATATTGCGGCCCATTGCCACTTCAGTTTGTTAATGCGTTGAGCTATGTCGGTTACCTTGGTTCTCTGACGGATCACTTTGTTCCGAATACGATCCCTCAGAGAAACTCCAAGCATAGCTCCATAGCTCGCTGCGCGACTTTAAATTTGTGGACCGCTTTAACTGTCAGTGTCCAAGTTTCGGCACCGTAGGTCATGACAGGTAGGACACACTGATTAAATACTTTTGTCTTTAGACATTGTGGTATAGACGACGAAAAGACATGACGTAGTTTGCCAAATGCTGCCCAACCCAACTGAATCTTTCTCCTGGCCTCACTCTCGAAATTGTGCTTGCCTAGTTCGAGCGTCAGCCCTAGGTACACATATTTCTGAACAATTTCTAGAGGAACACCATTTACAGCAACCGGTCCCGGAGTTATACGTTCGTTAACCATGATCTTGGTTTTATCCACATAGTATTATTACCTTGATACATTTTCAACTCATAGATAAATCCTGGGTGCCTTGATGGTCTGTAGGTATTCCTACCTACAGACCGTCTACCGTGAAATCAAAGGTTCGAATCCCAGCTTCACATCTAAGTACTTTTCCAAATGCAGTTACGTTTGTCAGCTCCGGATGCAGTAATGATGACAAAAAACATGGTGCTGAAAACGGCTTATTCGAAGAAAAATAGTTTTCGAGAACTTATTCACTTTTTTATTTAAAGTAGGCTCTTATTTCCAAATTCCACATAACATTTGAGGTTTAAGCAAAGAAAATATTCAAATGGTAGAGTAACCATTTCGACCAATGGGTCCTCTTATTGTGGACACCTAAGGAAATAAATGGTCTTGGCTTTGATATGGATCTCTCGCTTCATTTGCAAAGTTTTCACAGGTTTTATTTTTATTTTAGGCGTACAAGTAATAATAGTTTTAAAGTCTTATTAACATAAAGCTGTTTTTGAATTCAACTATGTTAATCAGGCATTTGATTGCTTCAGCAATTAGCGCGCGAAACCGTTTTCATTGTCATTGCCAATACAGTTAGTGAAGCGTTGCGTGAACTTAGGGCTGCCATTCGTGTAAATTTTCTTAGAGTTAGTCTAGCCTGGGGGTCTTCAGGGTAAACGCGGGGTCGGCCCGCCATTTTGGCAGTCTTGGGCCTGCGAAATTCGAAAACTAGAGCTATGATAATTAGCCTAGCAAAAGACCTGTGCTAAATCAGACTGAACACGGTGAACAGTAAAGTTGCTTACTTTGTACCAGGCACAGATTAGATATTTTTTGGAGTTCTATTTACATACATATTTGGAATAAATCGGAAAAAAGTACCATCTGCAAGCTTTTTAGGTTTAATCGAGAGACGTGCCAAAAACTCATTGATAAAAAAAATATTCAACATCGTCGCATAGTTGCAACTTGATAAGTTTTTATTCTGTTTGTCTTCGGAGAGTGTGCAGATGACATGTTTGTATAATCTAATACTACATTGCCCTTACTTCTATCAGACTGCTCGCAGCTCTAGAAAGCGTCATCGTTTCAAGGTTGATTTATTTTTCGCGACATGACAAAGTTGTATTCATTATGTGTATATTTTGTGTATGTTTGGCCTTATACAGCCATTAATAGTGGCATTGTAGACAGTATTATCGACGAGGTCTTGGGTCAAATAAAATGACCTGATAGAATCTTCGGATCTTAAGAAATTTGTTTTTGGTATAATAACGTGATGATTTATTTATTTATTTATTCAGTCCACCAACATATTAAAAGAGTAACGACATTAAATAAGTACAAGGCTAAGTGCCACAATAATTATAGGTGAAGACATCATGCAATTTGAGCCGAGAAACTGAATTATATAAAATAATTGGGTCGATTTTAAAATTAATATTAGCTGAATGTCATTTAAAATGTAAAAAAAAAGCAATACATAAAATACAGTGATTTGAGATATTATTTGCAAGTATATTAGAAAGTCAGAGATCTAAGGGATCCCTTAAAGTTATTCAAGTTGCTGCCAAAAATATCGATGGCGATGATAACCCTATGTAGGCCCAAGACTAAGTCTAAGGTAGGCTAAGTCCCAATTGTTGTGTCAAAAATCTTGTACTAAAACAGGATTAGTAAGACAAAATTTTACTTGACAGTACTAATGCTACAGTAGCGCCATATATACCGGTCAATTGTGAAGGCAAAAATTAGCGGTCCTATTCTTTGCTTTATGCGAATTTGTAACAGGTTTTTAAAAATTAAACTATATCAAATTTATAACCAAATACATTTCTGGAAAAATCTTCCGTTCCATTTACTTGGTATTGAAATTTAATTAATGTCAATTTAGTACAAACTAAATTCTTGTACATGCTAATTTGAGGATTTACCACCTGAGACATGACATGCCAATTTCAATATTTTATTTAAGTTATTTGCTGAGTAATAATAATAATCTCGACTTGTATTATTACGAGAAACTAAAACAGTTATGAACACTAAAGCGTGTCCCATGCAGTCGTTGCAATCTCACGGCACACAGGGAACTTCACATACTACGCTGACGACACCAACGATGTCATCGCTCGGTTCGTAGGTTCGTACGGCGAACGTTGGCTGCATCACCGAATACCATCTGAGAGCACAACTTATAGGTAGCCATCCCGGACTGAAATGTGGTCGGTCGGCTCTGAACCGGGAGGAGGTGACTTAAAATATAACAAATACGATGATACGAATCCTTCTATAATTTTGAAGAGTTCTATTCGTTTGACATTTGACTGATTAGTTTTTATTTGATTATTATTTCTGTAGTTTTATTTAATTATTATTTCTGTAGTGTGTATTTGATTATTATTTCTGGATGACTATTGGGTCTGTATTGTTATTAACTTGGATAACATTCAGTTATTTATTTATTTATTTGATAAATAATGTAGTTATACTTCATTGCATTAATTCTTTGTATTGTTTTTGTTGTAGCATTCATATCTGAGTGTCGATATTACATAATAAGTGTAAGTTTTATTGTTTAAGTTGACGTGTAAAATGATATTTTATCAATAAATAATATGAATATGAATATGAATATGGATGTCGAATCGATTACTAGCGGAGTCCCAATCAGTAGTGATCGACTCAATAGACGAAATCGGACTAAAGCACATTAGGATTAGGTTGAAAATATTCCCTCATTTTTTCTTCTCTTCTCCTAATCCAATATATATGTTAAAAATCAGGTATATTCTGTTGTAGCCCAATGGCAAACGGTTTAATTTCGTACTCTAAATGAGGTGTATTTCTAGATTGCTGTTTTTTCAGGTCTGGGCACGCACGGGCTGACGGCAGACGCGTCAGGCTCGCTCATCTCTCTTCACGTGGCCATGAAGAATGAACTCCAGCGACATGTGGATGTCTACAAGCAAGCGCTGCATAAACTGGAGGAACTGGTACGGTACCTCAGCCTGCATAAAATAAAAACAAAATAAAATTCATGCGAACATATTTGGATTGTATAGTTTAGAGCTCAAGAGTAATGGGACGATCAGGATCATGTGCCTGATAAGGAACAATCCACTCCATGAAAGCTCAGTGTCGCAGTTATTAGTTACGTTTTTTGGGCTCTATCCAGAGTTTGTCCGCATGCAGAAGTACCACTTTGCCAGTTATTTTATCGCGATAAGTAGTAATGTACAAACATCACTTTGTTCCGGTTTGGACGGTATTGTTTCCAAAGAAATTACAAGACACAGAGATAAATCATCTTAAATATCTAGATGAAAAGCGCAGTATACTGATTTTGACATTTGGACTCATCATGTTCCAATAGCTGCTTGAAATTGCGCTGTAATGGCCAGGCGCGTTGTTGCTGACCATCAGACAAATGTCTTCCTCGTTTCATCCTTCGATCCTATGGACTATATGGCACACGTGAGTTCCTCGCAATTAAATTCAAATTTGTAACAACCACGTACATACTAAAATACGAGTATATCTTGTCCACACTTGTTCCAAAGTGTCCAGTAACCATCAACCAGGACAACGTCAATGTTCTTACTCAAAATATATCATCTTCTTCCGCAGTCCCCAGTAACCATCAACCAGGACCCAGCGTCCTCCTCTCACCAGCGTCTCCTAGCCCTCTCGCACGCCGACGTGGAGAGGCGGCTGATCGACAACAAGTCCCTCCTCACCATCGTGGACAAGCCAGCGTTGAGGCAGTTGCCGACCCTGGTGTCTTCCTTGGCAGCCAGGGTGGAGAGCGACAAGGCTGTGCTGGCATGCGTGGGGCAGATCAAGAGGAGTGACCCTACTTTAGACTTAAGTGATACCAGGTGAGTGAAAATGCAACTAAGATAAGGAAAGGTTTTAAATGGGATGTGAAAAAAGTATCGGAGTTGGAATATTTATTTCGACGGGAAAGTGCGAATACTTCCTATGTAACAAAACACACATTTTACAGGAGATGAAAAAAATGTTTTATTTAGTTTATAAATATATTTTCAAATGATTTTAGGTGATATTTCTACTATCATTATGACCCTTATTTTATTTCCTACCATTTTAAAATTTTGTCAGTACATGCAAAACTGAACTTACATGCGTTGTAAATAAAAAAGTCTATTTTGCATAATTGTTAGATAGGAGGTATTCGCACTTCACCATCGATGTACTATTCAGCGTGGTAATGCCGCTAGCATGCTGGGTGACCAACTTGATTATGTGTAGACCTTCATTGGTCTGTGGATAATTCAAATGTGATTGATTACTGTAAGTAGTTAGAAATGTACCACGTTCCTAACTACTTACATTGCTCAAAGTCTCAGCAGTAGGAACATTGAAAGGATTTCAAAAAAACTAAAAAATAAGCATTACTCCATACTAGCAGCGGTCCGCGGTTTTACCCGCACAGTTCCCGTTCGCGTCATTTTCCCGTAATAAAAAGTAGCCTGGGTATTTCAGACTATATAATATATCGATGCTCCAAATTTCAACCCGGTCCATTCAAACGTTCCGACGTGATTGAGCAATAAACATCCAAACTTTCAAGTTTACAATATTAGTAGGAAAAACAAAGATAGCATCGCAAAGGAAAGCGAAGCTCGTAACAACATGTTTCCATGAGTGTTGCGTATAAAGTTATTTGATGTTGTATTATGTTTCTCGAGCTATCTCAATTATTGTTCCGAGTTTACGAGCTGTAGTCATGCGAGGTTTGAGGGCTTCATGTGAACTGCGTATTATGTGATTTGGATCGTGTCTTGATGTGAGGGAAATGTCTCATTTTTAATCGACCATAAAAAAGAAGAGGTTCTCTATTTGTTGTACGTTTTTAACCGACTTCAGAAAAGGTGGAGGATCTTTTTATTTGTATGTTTTTTTTTATCGCGTATAGGTCCGCGTTTGACCACCAACTCGCTTGATGGTAAGCGACGGTGTGGTCGAAAATGACGCACGTTGACCTAGAAAGTACCTATTCACTCTAACCACAGAAATCTAAATAATTAGATTTCTGTGACTCTAACCTTGAAAAGTTCTAGATTGTATCTCTCAGGGAACAAGGAGGCCGGCAACTTATTCCACTCTATATGTATGTTACGCTATAGCTTCGCCAATTGTTAGGCTGCTTTTCCTCCAAAGATGTGCGGGGATACGTAGCGAGGGATGTTCTTGTAAATAACCAATACCATCGCTTCATTTACCTCGCCTCGGTCAGCACAGCTCTGGTGGAAACGGCTCAGCGGAGCTAGATTTTTGCGAGGAATGTGTAGACGTAGCCGGAGTTTGTTGGAAGTACCACGCACTACACATTATTCACAGCTCCGCTACATATCCTCGCACGGCTTTGTTGGAAACCTCCACACATTTTCACAGCACGACACTTAGTTATTTATTGAGTCCTGTTAATATTTCCAAAATAATTTTCATACAACATTTCAGTTTAATCCGTTCCGTTCTTCCGATAAGATTGAGCAGCAAACATACAAACTTTCTCATTTATAATAATAATAATGAGGATACTCCGCAATGTTTATCTACAGAGTACTTGAGATGCATTAAGAGATATTTGTGTAAGTTAGAATAGGTACCTAAGATGGAAAGTTGATGTAAGTACTACTTGAAGATATCCTTGATTCAAATCCTATAATATTTATTTGTTCTGTGTCTGAAGTGTTCTATGTATTTTACGTTACTACATACTATTAGTACAGAATGTGACAAGATGAGCAAGACATACACCTGATGGTAGGCAGCATGCCTGTTTATCATCATCATCAACAGCCCACTAAATGTTCTCACTGATGGGACTCGGGACCTTCTCTAGCAAGAGAGAGTAGTAAGGCCATAATCCACCACGCTGGCCCAGTGCGGGTTGGTGGATGACACACGACTTCGAAAGATTCTAGGTAGGGACATGTCGGTTTCCTCACGATGTTTTCCTTCACCATTTTTTAAGTTAGCGGCATTACGCACATTACTTCGAAAAGACAGTGGTGCGTGTGGGGTTTGAACCCGGGGTCTCCGGACGGCAGACGCCGTCTGCTTCGCCTGTTTATAATTTTTTGTAGCATAGTGCCTCGCAGCTATCAGAAATTGAGAGTTAATAAACATTATAAGACTAGCTATTATTGTTCTGGGTTCTGGGCTCGTCACCCAGAGATATCTCAGAGATAGAGGTTTATCTCTTTGCACCAATGATTTATCTGGAAACTTTGCCCTTCAAACCGGAACATAGTAATTTTAGCACATTCCTGGCTGGTGTTAGAATAACTGGCAAAGGTGTGGTATTTTCCCAGGCGGACTCCGAAAAGAGTCCTTACCACTATATTTAAGCACTACATTATTTACAATAAGATAATTATGTATTACATTAGCTGTTTGATAATCCCATACTATAAAGCTTTACTTAGTTAGGGACTGGTTCACGTTGTCAAAAATGTTTTAAAAATTTAAAAAGCTTTTTCACATCGCCGCTAAAAAAAATAATGAAACATGCCAGTGTCCAGCGTCTTGAATTCTAAGAAAAAAAAGTTACGTCCAATGAAAACAAACAATTATCTCCAATTTACACATACATTGTAACACGCTATTACAAAACGCATCTCCGCAATACCCGTTATTAACGGTTATTTATTTCGTTATTACGCTATCGTAAACTCGTTATCCTATAATTATTAGTTATACGTTATAATATGTAACGTTCCGAGGAAGTGTGTTATTGTGTCAAGTGGCGTGTTATTAGCGATATTAAAATAACTATTTAAACTATTTTTGATAGTCATGTGCTGGACATGTAGATTTATTACCATAACTAAATGATGGTTATCTAAGTGATTATTTAATTGGATAAAATGAATAAACGAATGCTAGACGGCTACCAAATTATATCTCAGCACTACGCAGTTATTTCAACCTGAAAAAGCACTGCATAGTCATGCGCTTTTTTTGTATCTAGAAATTGAATTGATATGGCGCACATTGTTATTTGTCGGTATAATAACTCGCAATGTTGCAGTGCGGATTTAAGCAGATTAATTATTTTTTCGCTGTAATTAAACACGTAATGTTATTTAACCTTGTAAACAAGTTAAAGTATAAAATGGGATTCAAATGAACATAATATCTAATCTACTTAATCCAGAGCACGGAAAACTGTGTGAGGTCCCATACTACTAAAACAATTAGAGAAAAAGCCATTGGCTAAAAATGAAGACGATAAAAACATTTTTGAAGAATCTGACAAAAATAATAAAAGTAACGAAAGCACAACAGACTTCCCGAGAGTACTAAACCGAAAGGAATGCATTGTATTCACTTCAGCGAGTGTGAGAATAATCCATAACAGTTATAATACTCTCAAACGATTAATCGCTGAACGCATCGTTTAGCTAAATAACTGTTATCACTGTGACATGTCGTTATTTAATCGTTATTTTAGCTTCAGTCAACTGATGCAATATTTAATAGTGAAAGGTCTCGAAAGCTTTTATGTTATGTAATAACATGTTCGATGATTTGTGTAGAAAAGCTGTTAATTTTTTCAATGGCACTGTTGACTCTAGTTATGTCACATGACATTAGCCACACCCTTCGATTATGTGAAAATGCATAATATTATAACTTTATAGCCATTAACCAAACATTATTCATAAACATTTTCAGCCTATTGAATGCTATTGCCTACTAATCGACCTTAAAAAAGGAAAAGGTTCTGAATTCGGTAACATGTTTTAGTTTTTTGTATGATGTTACACGATAGCAACTAGCAACGCCGATAGTCAATCGATATTAATTCTTTTTGATCACTAGAAATTATTTCAGAGGTACATACAAATGTTATCAAAATCGGTGAAGCGATTTTTGAAACATCTACAAAAAACTCAAATTTGCTTACCTTTTACTGAATCTTTGTAGATTTCACAATATGAAAACTTAGACGAGTTGAAACTTTTATAGAAGTCAATTTTTGTTTTGTAGGAGAAAATAATTTCTTTTTATTGACAGTAGGTTAGATCTTTATTGCCATTTCGCCTGATGTTATGCGACGATGCGGTCTATGATGGATTGATGGAACGCGTGAACCTATAAGAAACCGATTCCCACTAAACTTGATGACACCCAGATATGTATACCTATCTATACCTACTCTATGGTAAAATCATAAAGCTTATTTGTTGGAACGCACATAATGTCAGTAACTACTGGACCGATCTCAAAAAACCTTTGGTGTTGAATACATGCGTAACCCCTGAGCCTATAAACGTACCACGAGCGAAGCCGATGTGGACCGCTAGTTACTTACATCCATCAGGACATAGTCAGGGGAAGTTTTTCGAAGTTTTTCGTTTGAATATTTGGAATGTTATCAACCATGAAACGAACGAACACTTTTTGGAGCTACGAGTAGTTCGATAGAACCGGGAATGACCGCATTAAGATTCATGCCCAAATATTTGGCTTTATTTTCGAATGGTATCTTTACATTGTCCATTAATTAATAGTGGATGATATTGTTTTTTCTTGCTTGTAGTCTTTAAATATGAACAGTTATGGAATCATTTAGTAACGCCAACTAGTAACTTCATACGCCACATTTTTGTCCAGTCATGTATTTTATTAACTGCTAATTGCACTCTCTCTGTGGTTTCTGCGTGGGTGTCGTCAGCTATTGCCAAGATAGCAGTATCATCTGCGAAGGTTGCGATAGTGCTGTTGTCTAAAGCTGGGATATCACTAGTATCCAACAAGTATACTTCCTTGTGGTACTCCAGCTTTAATTTCTTTTAGCTACGAATTTGAGCCTTCTCGTTTAATTCTAAATAATCTGTTCGAAATATATGAGTTTAAAATATCAGAAAATTTCATGAAAAAATGTCATGCCACACTTTGTCAAATGCTTGCACTATATCTAAAAATATCGTAGATCACACTTTTTCTTCTTCTAGAGTTTGCTCTATGATTTTAATGATCATAAGAACCTCATCTATTGTAGAATGTTTTTATCTGAATCCACACTGTGTTTTTGTTTTCTAGGATTGGTTTCATTTTCTTTAGCAAAAGTTTCTCAAACAGTTTCGATATGATAGGTAACAGAGACATGGATCTTTACGTCACTGCTTCATGAGGAGGCTTGCTATTATTATCACTTCAGCTACTTTCCATAAGTTAAGCACATACCGTCTTAAGGCAGAACTGATAAGAGTGGTAAATGTTGTAGAATGAAGTTCACATTTAATTTCGACCATTTTTCTCGATAATAGGTTTGCACTTGACCGCCATCGCGATTGATATTATGCGACGCCAACGATGCGGTCTATGATTAAGTTGCTTACCTATAAGAAACTGATTTACTCTCACCTTTGTATATTTTACTTATTTATTTTATTAAGTTGGATAACAACTAGGAACAAAAAATTAAAATTACATTCAGGGAATACCCAGTCAGTCATAGTATTCTAAAATAAAGATGTTCTTGTTACGAAAATACGAGTATGTAATATTGTTGAAAAGTCAAAGTCAATTTCAAAGTTGATAAAATAATTTGTTCCTTCCAGACCAGTGGCCGGCGTGCTAATGAGCTACTCGCGCGGCTGCGCGGCCGTGCTCGCGCAGATGAGCGAGGGGGCGGGCGCGGGCGCGGGGGCAGCGCCGCGCTCCCCCACCGACTCCGCCAGCGACGGGTACCACTCCGACAGCGACGACTCGCAGAACCATCCCGACAGGTACAGAGTAGATAGATTCTTACCATTAACAGTGCATCCTCACTCGCTCAAGGTCGCGCGGTTTTAGCCTACAGCTAGACCGTCCCTCCCAGGGAACAAGTGCCAGTCGGTTGTCGGACGCACGGCTGAGCGCTCGCGAAACACGTTTCCCGCGTATATTGTTATTAGATATGTCGACAACCCTTCGCGCTAGACAGGGACAGAGTTACGCGTTGGAAAGAGCGCAAATGTTTATTTGAAAATCGCGACAGATATTGCGAGCTGAATTGAACTTTGTTGTGTGCCAGCAAGAGTCGCTATTTATATAATTGTTTTCGGTAAGTGAGGCTTCTGTACTTGTACTAATATTTATTCTGTGCCATTGAGTTCACATATATAAGTAGCTATTGTGAAAAAAAAACACTTAATGTTCCCACTTTTTTTTAAATAGCGTTGAGACGGGCAGGACATGTAAGCCTGATGGTAAGTAGCCTGCCACATAACAGCGGTGGATTGCTTACTGGAAAAATGTAAACCGGCACTGGAAAGCATTGGCACTGGATTGATGCTTTCCAGTGCAGGTATACATTTTTCAGTAAGCAATCCAGCGCTGAATTCGATCGCTGGACTGGAATAATGGAAACTGGGCATAAAGTTATTACAAAGCCGTTTTCCGGAGATCGTTCGACAGTACCTACCATTTTGCTATTAGCAAGTATTCCATCTTTACGTTCTCTAAAAACATTCACAGGTTGATAACTAGCTATTGTGATTTTTTCAGGCACTCAGCGTTTTTGATGCAAGTATAATTTTATTGCTATACAAATTTTCAATTTACTATGGTTTACTTGTAAATGTAAATTTACCAACAAAAAATGTAGACTTTGATTTTAATTTTATCCGGTGCACCAGCCCTACTAAGTAGTATGTGCAAAATGTGATTGTTAGCTGACGGAACCAAGTCCTATTCCCGCTGTTAGGTATATCTACATATATATCACCTCTGAAACAATTGGGACAGGATTAAAACACATTTTAATTATTAGTTTGCCAGCTAGATTGTAGAAAAAAATGGGATAAGTATTTTTGTTAAATTATTAGTAATGGATAAAATCAAACTTGCTGAGTTGGTAGTGACGTCACAAACTTGTTGAGTTGGTAGTGACGTCACAAACTTGTTGAGTTGGTAGTGACGTCACAAACTTGCTGATTTGGTTGTGTTGTAGGTTGTAAAAATTGTACAATGACGCGACGTCACATCAACCTCGTAAGCACTCGGTGAAACTAAAGAAAATATACGTGTATCAGCTATCTGGCTCCCATAGTACAAGCATTACTTAGTTTGGGGTTAGGTGGTGTTGTGTGTGAAATGTCTACCACCGATATATTATTCACCGTATTCTCTCTGTAGTCCAGTGCAATTACGGATATAAATAAACATAAAATTATGTAGTTTGGGGATGTCGAACTGGACTCGATTGGCACAGGACCGAGGTCAAAAACAATGTAAGAAAGGGCCTATACTAGGATAGACGTATAGAGAAGGCTGTGTATGATGATGTTGAAGAAGAAGCTCTCTAAGCCCAGTGTATGTAATTCCAGGAGTAAGCTGGTGTCGCAGTACGCGGCGGTGTGGGCGCGCGCCGCGGAGGACGCGCTGCCAGCACTGGCCGCGTTGGACCCGCTGCGGCAGACGCCGCATCTCAAGTACAAGATCGTGTTCTCTGTCGTCGTTGTGAGTACTCGCTTGTAAATGCGTTCAAGCGTCGTTTTTTGGTTAACAAGACGTATTTTTAAAACGAAACAGATTAGTTACAGTACGTTCTCGATTCTTAGAACGGCAATCTAAATAAATTTGAAGTATTCAGAAGTATACGTTACATTTTTAAATGGAATTAATTTAGTTTTTAACCTCACCTAACTTCACTTCAACCTCGCATCACCTCATTTGACCTCGCTTCTCTTCTTGTCACATCGCTTCACCTCTTGTCACTTCGTTTCAGCTCTTGTCACTTTGCTTCACTTTTCGTCACCTAGCTTCACGTCACGTCACTTTGCTTCACCCCTCGCCACCTAGTTTCACGTCAGGTCACTTTGCTTTATCTCACTTTATCTCGCTTCACTTTTAAACTCCTCGCTTTACCTCACTTTGTCTTATTTTACCTCACTTCAGCTCACTTCATCTTACTTCAACCCACTCCACCTCACATCAATAAAGAACTCTTAAGCATTTCTATGCTAATGCTTGCTTGCTTGCTTGTTGGTCCAAAACCCTTAAACATTTCAATGCTAATATTTTCTTACTTGTTCTCCTCAGCTGTCATTCCGCGCCGCGATCAGCCTCCGCGACCGTCGCCTCACCGAGCTGAAGGCGCTGGTCGGCGTGACGGACGATGTCACGGGCGCGGCCGGCGTGTCCCGCCTGCTGACGTCAGCCACGCGCGTGTTGCGTGACACCGCCCACTCCTTCCCGCTCGGGGAGGCGGAGAGGACTGTCGTCAACCAGGTCAGGAACTATTTACTTTGAAGGCTCTGGTCGGAGTGACGGATGATGTGATGGATGACGTGACGGATAAAGTGACGGATGACGTGACGGGCGCGGTCGGCGTGTCCCGCCTGCTGACGTCAGCCACGCGCGTGTTGCGTGACACCGCCCACTCCTTCCCGCTCGGGGAGGCGGAGAGGACTGTCGTCAACCAGGTCAGGAACTATTGACTTTGAAGGCTCTGGTCGAAGTGACGAATGACGTGATGGATGGCGAGACGGGTGACGTAACGGATGACGTGACCGGTGACGTCGCGGCCGCGGCCGGCGTGTCACGCCTGCTGACATCAGCCACGCGCGTGTTACGTGACACTGCGCACTCTTTCCCGCTCGGGGAGGCAGAGAGAACTGTCGTCAATCAGGCCAGGAATGTCCCTGTTTCCATTTGAAACTACTTTCCACAATAAATGTTTATTAGGTAAACGGGTAACTCACGTGTAATACGATCGGTCGTTGAGCTTGCGTGTGCGCCGCGCCGCAGTCCGCAGTGCTAAACGGGCAGCCATCGCGCGCATGCACTCTCCTTGAGAAAGGCCACCAAAGGACGCGGCCGAAACTCGAGTCGGATTGACTGAACATATTGCACGCGAGTTACCCGTTTACCAACTAAATTAATTTTGATACTAAAAATACAAGTTTAAATAAAATATTGGATCACATTCGAATCTTCCTGGAAGCCAAAGCTACACCGAGGATATCAGTCGGTTCGATGTTCGTCAGCGGTGGCTGCATCACTGGACCATCCGAGAGTACCATTTACAGATGATCAACAGAGATAGAAACGCAACCGTTTTGTAGGCTGTGAGCTAGGTGGAGCCGAATTAACATCGAACTACGCATCAATACCAACATAGCGCACCGAGTTGTCAAACTTAAGTGGCAGTGGGCGGGGCATATAGCTTGCAGCACTGACGGCCGTTGGGGCGGAAAGGTTCTTGAGTGGCACCACGCACCGGAAAACGCAGCGTTGGCGTCCCACAAGATGGACCGACGATCTGGTGAAGGTCGCCGGAAATCGCGAAATCTGGTGAATTTGTCCAGCAGTGACGTGACGTCCTTTAGCTGATATTATGATGATGATGAAGCATCAATAGAGTTGCAGCTCTAAGTAGAATAACTGGCACGGTGAAGTACTTCCCCAAGCGCAAAAGCATAGAGCAAAGAGTCCTACTGCCACAAAAACAAATGTTAGACCTTAGAAACTTAGAATTTCACCCGCACTGAGCCAGCATGTTGGATAATGACCTTGACTTTCTTAAGGCGCCAAGTGCTAACCGTAGGTTCATTTATGAGCTGCTGATGCTTACGTTATAAACCAGTACCTGGGTGAACGAGCTTTGCTCGGTTTAAATACTAAATATACTTAGATACCTACAGATAAAAGACTCCAAGAAATAGATTTAAGAAAAAAAACGAATTGAAAAAAAAGAGAACCCGTCTGGATTCGAACCCGGAGCTACAAATTCGTGACCGCTATGAGCGCCCGACTTTCCGTCTGAGCTAATTATGCTGTCGCGTCACGCAGCGAAATTTACCTTCGCATTCTAATGTCTAATGTGACAGTTTTTATTGTCTAAAAACGTGCATAATATGCGTTTTTTTTAATAAAACCTAGTTAGATCGATTTATCGTCCCCGAAATCCCCTGCATACATAATTTCATAAAAATCCGTTGAGCCGTTTCCGAGATTCAGATTCTGTATATATATACATATTTTTATACAAGAATTGCTCGTTTAAAGGTATAAGATGTAGGTATCAGATTCGTCTCTCGTGTAGGCCACACATTTTCTTACGAGTTCATAAATTGTATGCTTAAACGTTTTGAACTCTATGCTGCAGGTATTAAGCACGCTGCGCGAGTACCCGTGCCTGTCAGGGTGTGCCGCGCTACACGCGTTGGTAGCAGCTTCATGCCGCGCCGCCTGGACAGTCAGCCTGCACTCCCCGCCGCTGAGGATAGACACCGACTTCACACCAGGTTTGTATTTAGAACTCTATGCCGCAGGTGTTAAGGTCGCTGGTGGCAGCCTCTGGACGGTGAGGTTGCACTCCCCCCGCTGAGGATAGACACCGACTTCACACCAGGTTCGTTTTTAACAGACTTGAAAAAAGGAGGAGGTTCTAAATTCGGTGCCATATTTTTAGGGTTCCGTATCTCAAAAGGAGCTCTTTTAGAATCACTTTGTTATCCATTTTTCCGCAGATACTCTTTTTCTCAGGAACGCGTGGAGGTATCAAGCTAATTAGAGTTTAGAGCTGTGAAAAAATCAAACTTCTAAGCCAACACAATCAAAAGATACAGCCTAAGATTTATTTATTACTAACAGCGCCCCGCGGTTCTACCCGCAAAATTCCCGTTCTCGTTATTATCCCGGGTTTTAAAAAAGAATTGTAAAATAGTCCATGTGTTCTTCCAGACTTTAAATTTAACTGTGTTTCGATCATTACGACGTGATTGAGCAACAAACATCCAAATATTGACATTTAAAATATTAGTAGGATGACATGTATTTGTGAATAGGGTACAATCCTCAAAAAAGTAATTAGTCCGTCAAATTGCTATTGCTAAAAAATATTGTACACGTATTTTAACTTTTGTTTTACACACAAAAAATTACGAAGATACAGCGCTTAGAAGTTTCGCGTGACGTCACTCGTGGCTACGATTTTTACTCACGAGTGACGTCGCGAACCCCCACTCTCGAAGTTTGATGTTCTAGGTATATCTTTGTCGATTTTTAATATTTTGAAAAAACAAAAAATACGTGTCCCATATTTTTCCATGATCTAGCTGACGGACTAATTAGAATAGTGTATCTTTGACCCAGTCCGGTACCCTATTGATCTCACGACTTGACTTCGCGGTTTATCAAGATTTACATGAAGGCGAGGAAACTAATAACTAATGTATGTTGTCCGCAGTGGTGATGGACCCGTCCCGGCACGTGAGGTTCAACAACGACGCGCGCGACCGGCGCTCCGACCTCATCAAGTCGTTCGTGTGGCCCGCGCTCATGGACGGCGGCCGCTGCGTCTTCCGAGCCGTCGTGCTCACTTGAACACTACACCGACACTAACGAACACTATAGAGATATCAACCACAAACTATACACAGTAATGAAGACTCATTAAAGAAAACACTCGTCACAGCATGTTGCAAAACAAAAATGTTAAAAAAACAAAAGAAGACTGGCCAAGTGCGAGTCAAACTCAAAGGGTTCCGTACTATCCTACTAATATTGTAAATTCGAAAGTTTTGTTGTTTTCATTTTTCTTGTTCAACCACATCGGAAAGTTGTTAGGTCAAATTATAGTATCAAATAGAATATAGCAGTAGTGGTGATGGACCCATTCCGGTACGCGAGGTTCTTCAACGATAACATTGAAACAACTGACACTAATAAATACTGTAGAAGGACATGTACAACATGTTGTGAAGAAAAACAAAACAAAAAAAGACCAGCCAAATGAGAGTCGGATTCGCACAAAAAAGGTTCCGTACCGTTATATAACGTCGTAAGATTGTAGTGTGACGGTAATTTCACTTTCACTGTGACAGATAATTCCAGAAAATTAAAAACCACATGTCAAAGAAAGGATGTTGTCAATTAATTAGAGAACATTTATTTAGGGGCGTTCTTATAGACCAATCGGCATGCTGCCAACGATTTTTTTGCAAACCTACCAAAGTGACCGGCTTTTTTTCAAGAATCCTTTTTTTGGTATGCTTGAGAAACATCATACCTACTGGTAATCTCATTATCCGTGTTTAGGCGAAATAATTCGAATTTTTGCGTCACCTTACGCAAATTATCACACGACATACTATGCAAAAAACGGGAAAAAAGTTAGTTGTATAGAAGCCCCTTAAATATTGGTTGATTGCGATGTTTGTGTGTGCGTCAAAAAGTTCATACAAACTTCATAATACTCTCTGTCATAATGTATTTTATTGGTTCGAGTATGAGGATTAGTTTGTGGTTGATAATTCAAGTCTGCTATTAAAATTTTCTAACATGATTTTATTGACAAAACGACAATAACGTGAATTTTTTCATTATTTTTTCGTTTTGGATTAACCTTGATGGTTTCTTTGTGTAAATAACAATTTGGGATTTAACTTTTAAATTTGTATTATGTTTACGTATTTATTGTATTAGGTTCTCTCATGAAAATAACATGATTTGTGTACAAGGTTTTAACAGAACCTTCTTCTTTTATTCTTCAAAATAACGTACTGACATTAATATGGGAGATGAGTAATTGATTGTATTCGATTGTAATTTTCGTCTTGTAA
Source organism: Ectropis crepuscularia (assembly GCA_963693475.1). Taxonomy (NCBI): domain Eukaryota; kingdom Metazoa; phylum Arthropoda; class Insecta; order Lepidoptera; family Geometridae; genus Ectropis; species Ectropis crepuscularia. Next base: position 20,462,120 of record OY856361.1, on the reverse strand, counting down.
TAAGAATTTGTAACAATGGATTTTTCACTGAAAGTAAAAATGTATATAATAAAGATGAAGGAAATATGCAAAGACAAATTAAGCTTACTCCCAATTGGCCACCCTGGTGGACTTTAGCCTCAACCTTCTTACTTGGTTAGGGGGAGATCCATACCTCAGCAGGGATGGGGACTCAATGGGTTGATACGGTAATAAAGACTAAAGTAACATTCTTTCCATAGTACACATTACCCGTCATTATCAGAATTTACTTGCTATTTTCTGATTCATGCGTTCGAGCCTTTTGTTCTGTCATCTTAATCATATCATAGATTATTTCTATCTTTAAGCAACTGTACAAATCACATTCCACGTATAAGTTATACTTAGAGTAAATGTTAAATTATTCGTTATTCCAATAAATCATTATCAGTAAAATCCTTGTTTTCATGAGTAACCGATGATTCACTTAGATAAGATTGCGGTATCGTGCGATATAATAATCAACAATTCAGTAGATACAGTAGTTTGCTTCAAAACATTGTTCTGTATACTTGTGTGCAGAATTCGCTTCCATTGTCTGTGCTAAGTGGTTTTGATACAACAATTTAAATATGAGTGGATACGGAGGACCTCCGCATTATTACGGACCGCCGCCGCCCCATGGTCCGTGGGGTCCTTATCCGCCGCCTCCTCATCACCCCCCACCCCCTCACCACGGCCCCCCTCCGCACTACCCTCCTCCCCCAGATGGCGGCGCGGTCACAGCACCACCTCCCTACCCATACTTCGTCCCTGGTACTATGATGATTCCTGTTCCCGTCGCTCCACCACCGGCGCAACCAGACACCCAACCCACATACGTGACCAACTACATCTACCACGGTGAGACATCTAACCAAGTCTCAGTTGTGGAATCTTCTGGAGATTTCGATTGGGTTCCAACAACCGCCATCAACGCGCACACACTCACTGGACGTGCGGTTGTCGGTGGTCACGAAGGATGGGATGGAAGTCCTCTATGGGTGATCAGAGCGTGGCACAGCGGCGATCTTATCCCCGGCAAACTATCTATCAGACACAACGCAGCGTCGGTAATGTACGATGGCAAGGAAGTTCCAGTGCAAAACATAGAAGTTCTTTGCTCCCAGCCGGAGAATTTGCGATGGGTGCCTGCTTCGAACGGAAGCGTGCCCCCTGGAGCGATTCCTGGAGGAAGAACTGTATCTGGTGAACCTCTATACGTGGGTAGAGCGAGGTACCAGCTGTCCATCACTCCTGGGAAGGTGCATCCGAGTCACAACGCCTGCTACATTGGATTCGGAGGAACTGAAGTGGCTCACAAGATGTACGATGTCCTCTGCAGAGTTAGCTAGTCGACACTTTGGTGACGTTCACGTAAACTGGATTCGACTGCTAATCGATAAGAATTGAAGACTGGAATTTCTACCTAATGGTAGCATTAGGACTTTATTACGTAATTCGAAAAGTTATTAATTAATTAGGGATATTAACAAAACCCAATATATGTACAAGTGTTAGTGTTACGTAGTATTGAATAGCAAAAAATATATATTTTTTAAAATGTTACGTTGTTAATTTACTGCGAAATATATTTGAGGGAACAGTATTAAGTGAAATATATTGATCTTTTTCACAAAGCCTTGTTTTTTTCATACTCATCGGTCGACGTCATCAGGTGAACTCATTCGATAAGATATCGACAGGTAAATGGTACCTTTCTCTGTTATTGGAGTATATCTGCGTTATCGATGTATGTGGCTCAGCACAGATAACGCTATCAGGGAATTTGTTTCAGTTCTAGCTAAAATACTAAGTAGATAATAGTAGACATTATAAGGAAAACAATTAATTTTCTCCAAAAAAAAACAAAAATAAACTTCAATTTAGAATTAAATGGAAACACTCGACCAAATGTCATAAGAATCTGTCACTATATCGTTTAAATAAATGGTAGTTTTTGTTCATATTTCAAAAAAAATTAAACCGATTTCAATAAAATTTATATGGGACTACCTCTGAACTATGACCTACCAAACAAAAACTACCATCATCATGCGCGGTCCGAAGGAGGGGGGCACAGGGGACATGATCCCCCCCCAAATCATATAAGTTAAGTTAAAAACCTACAAAAACTCAAAATATTTAATAGTATATAGACTATTTTTTAACGCGACAACTGGTACGGCAACTACGCGGGTAAAATCGTGGGGCGCTAATAGTAAAGTCTTTTTTACTCTATTTATTGTATTTCTACTTGTGACCCCCCCAAAATCGGAGGCTGTGTACTTGTGACCCCCTCCAAAATTCGAGGCTGGGACCGAGCCTGCATCGGTTTACAATTGGGGGCGCTGTCGTGGATCGTGCACATAAAAAAACAATCGCATTGAGATCCTGATTTTTTGAAGTCGGTTAAAAATAGAATGGTAAAGAGAAAAATATCACAAGCACAATGCAATCTTGATCAGAGTTTAAGCTAAATTTAACTCTTTTGTAGTGAGGACTCTTCGCTGAGTCCCCTTGTGGAATTACAATACCTTTGCCAGTTATTTCACCGCCAAAGAGAAATGCGCAAACCGCACTGTGTTCCAGTTTGAAGGCAATGTTTCTAGAGAAATTACAGGACGTAGAGATAAAACTTTTTATATCTCTAGACGTCTAGACGACTAGCGCAGTGCAGTACTTCTCGACCCGTCACTCTGTACTAAAAAAAGATATCTGGGTTAGTGCACTGATTTAAATTAAATAATTAAAACTCGGTAGGGATTTAAACTTTTCAATGTTCAAATTACTCTTTGACGCTGTAGACAGGCGTTTCTCTAACCATCGCACTCCTGACCTGCTCGTCGCGTTGCTCTGCCACATGAAAGAAAGGAAAAAGATTAATAAACATGACTTCAATAATAATTATTAAGTTTATCTCTACAAAAAATTAACTAGAAAAAAAATAATCAAAACGTATTTTTTTTTAATTACTTATTCAGTTTTGTGACCTATGGCAGTAGGTAGCCCTTAAGTAGCGTATTATACAGTCCAAACTGAAATTTGTATGTATTTAAAGTCCTACTAATATTATAAATGCGTAAGATTGGAAGTTTGTTTGCTCAATCGCGTCGGAAGGGCTGAACAGATCGGATTGAAATTTGTAACACGGTTAGATTAAATACTAAGGATTATTAAAATAGGCTGCTACTTTTTGAACCGAAAAAAAAACAGAAGCTGCGCGGTTAAATCTGAGGGTCGCTGCTAGTTTTTATAAATAAATTTACTCGTAGATTATATGTTCGCATAATAAAAAAATTGCTTAGTTTGGGAATATGTAGTGTTTGGCAAATAATGTTCCAATGTTCATTAGAATTCTAGAAAAAATCAACTCAAGGCCGATTTACATCAGACGAGCGAATGCTCATTCTATCCCCACTGTATCAAATTCATTTGGTGTAAACAAACGTAGAACATTATTTCGTTGTTTTGTTTGCGTTCGCAAAGATTCTATGGAATATCTATAGGCTGATTTAAACTGAACGAACACAGAGCTAGAGCTGGAACAAGAGCATTCTTTCTCGATCTTTTAGTGTAAACGAAATATCGTTCTTATCGTTTACACCAAAATATCATCGAGCAAGAATGAGAACCAAGAACTAGAATTCTTGCCGAGCGAATGCCCATTGCCACACCCCGGACACTCGGCCTAAAATCTATACAGACGGTGCAGTTGACATACCTACACTCACACATCTCGCATATGTCGTTCGAACGCATTTACGCATGTGTGCGTGTCATCTATGTCGTGTCGCTGAGTGCTTCTCGCGTTCTTGCGGGGTAGGAAGCTTGAAACTGGCGGGGGGTGGGGAGTGTCCGTTCTATCTGTATTATCTATTCTATGCCATTGCTCATCGATGAGATCCAGATCGCGCGAACACAAGAACACTTTGAAGAGACCGCTCCGGGGAGCGAGCACGTCCAAACACGCAAGAACGCTATAAGAATCTGTTCGCACGCTCTAGTACCGTTTACATCAAGCGAGCGAGCATTCTTAGAATATTCCATAGAATCTTTGCGAACGCAAACAAAACAACGAAAGAATGCTCTACGTTTGTTTACACCAAATGAATTTGATACAGTGATAGAATAAGTAGAATAAGATAGAAGTGGGGATAGAATGAGCATTCGCTCGTCTGATGTAAATCGGCCTTTATATGGAAAACGCTAAGAACGATCTTTCGTTTACACTAAAAGATCGAGAAAGAATGCTCTTGTTCCAGCTCTAGATCTATGTTCGTTCAGTTTAAATTGGCCTTCAGACGAAGTCAGGGCGGGCTATTTTAGTAGGCTAATACTACTCTGTTTTCATTTGCATTTCCGGAAATTACGCTCCGAGCACGACGCTCGACCGATGTTATCAACCAGCTGTACTCACGTACTCAATGACGTTGCTGAAACGGGTAGCATCAAAGCAATCACTCCATCACTGACGGTCATCTCTGGAGCGGCTATCTCTGCACCTTTATGCGACTGAATGCCATAATGGATTACTCAGGTTAATTCAGGTTGAATGTGAAAATAAAGTCTTTTGATGTTTCACTCAGTAATATTATAGAATACAGTGTTGAACAAAATAGGTGTATAAACCCAAAACGTGCTATACCTACCTACTAACCACTTTTTGGGCTTGTTTCCGAGAGAAAATATTAATATTGAGCGGGTGAAACCTGTGTAGGTAATTTAGGTACACATGCTTCAACTTCATTAGCCACCAACACCAACTATCAAGACTTCAGACCAGACAACTTCTGTCTACGTCAATAGTTATTATGATAAAGTATTAAATAATTAATTGTTAAAAAATTAGCTAAACAAAAAATAGCTGTTACCCTTTACCTTTGTGGTTTCATTTCGTATTGAAAAGATTAGATAGGACCAATGACTTCAAAGGGAGGACGTGGCTTACTGAACATTTTTTTGGCATTTTAATGGCCAGCAAAAACTCGTTCACTCCCTCCCGCGCACTGGACCGCTGTGGACTGAGTCGCACGTCGCATGGCCCTAAAAATGCCTAACGCGGTTGTTTTGTCGCACCTTTGGCCAGGTCCTATGGATAGGACTTACTAAAATTGTATTTTTATTCCCATCCCGATTAAACCCCGTGTAATGTGTTTTATATAAGTTAGCTAATGTAAAGGCAACATCAGGCACCTAACTTCCTTCTCACATCGTTTCAATTTCTCTCCGGAGTCCTCGTACCAGCATAGTGTTCGCAACTCACACACCGCGAGCGGAACCCCGTATCATGGGATTCCTGCGGTACTCCGCAAACCTACGCAAACATTGCCAGAGCACACTGTATGGCAAGTTTAACACTCAGACGCCTGATTCTCTAGCAACAATCTTGTTCGAAAAAGACTTTGCAGTCGTGAATATCGCTACAAAATTCATAGCTTATTGGTTTTTAGAGGACACGTGTTGGAGAGTGTGAACTGATCTGAAAAATCAAATACCACTTTGCCCTTTTTAACCTTTGAAAAAAGGAGGGGGTTCGCAATTCGGTTGAATGTTTTTTATGTATGCACAGCCAATTGTGAATCAGTTTTGATGGTTCTTTTATCGTATGGTAGGTTCTAGTTTAGAGGTGGTCTTATATAGGTATACATTTTATTAAAAATCGGTTGATTTGTAATAAACAAAAAAACTAAAATTTACTTCCATATATCTAGACTTTCGACTCGAGACTAGATGATTTCTCATGAAATTTGGTCGAGTGTCTGAATTTCACTTGAAATTGAAGTATTTTTTAACTTAAATAGGTTTACAGTTGACCGCCATCACTCTTATTTCGTCTTATTTCTATCGTACTGCTCTGCTCGTAGTTCGACATTGTTTCATGGTTTACGTTCAAGATTCGAACGAAGAGAGTGACTCTACTTTTGTGATACATCGTCCAGATAAACGAAAGTGTCCCTAAAAATCTTCATAAGCTGAAAACTACTGGACCATACTGTTCAATTTTTATGAGACCTAATGGTGACTTTTCCGCGTCAAACTAAAGAAAAAATCCCGTAAATCGGATCATAAACCTGAGAGCAATCGGTGTAGATACATAAAAACAATCGAATTGCGAACCTTCTCCTTGAAGCCGGTTAAAAATAGCCATGGACAGGTATGAGAAATATTTTTTCATCCCACCAGCTCGGAAAGAGTACTTTTGCTCCTCGATATCAGGGCGCAAAAGTCGTTTTTACCCTCTAGAGGTTAAAGTAAATTTGAATTTAGAACATCGTGTGCACCGAGGTTTTGAATTCAAAACATAATTTAACCTATTTATTTAACCTCCTTGGTGCCGAATTCATCATACATTTATTTTTAATTTGCTAAAAACTCATACTCGGAACCTCTTTGGTGTACTTTTTTTTAAATGCTTTGCGCGCAATTTTCTTTTCACTTATGGAGGATAGAGGTAAAGAATGTTATTTCAAATGGCAAACATGTTGAAATGCTATGAATGAATCAATTGTAATCGAATTGAAGTATGCCGAGTTGCCGAGTTAAATAATTAAATATTATTGACTACTAAAATAGTAACTAATAGATAATTTCAACCATTTGTACAGTACAAAATAATGTAGTAAATTTAACATCAAATAAATAATTACTATTTTGAGAAAACATGTAGGTACAATAAATTTTAAAGTCAAAACATATTTTGGCGCGCCGAAGACAGATTTTTCGTGGGCTGTCAATTTAATTCTAGCGTCACGCTCGGGAATGATAAGAAATCTTCGGGTAAACTCGTGATCATAGCCAATGGCCATCTAGAAATGCCTCAGCCTTTCCCATTGGCCATTTAAAAATGTGTCAGCATTTCTAGATGGCCATGCTCATAGCCACGCCCTCTGGTTTCACACGCGTAGTTTCCAAAGTAAAAATCAAATTCTGAGTTATAAGTTACCACTTCTATCGGCAGTGCCTATGACTGCCAATATTTTTCTTTCATGAATTCTGAATAGTACGTTTATTAATTTCCTTTAAAATGTACCTTGATGCAAATTTAGCGCTACTATAATTTAATGCATTTGGGCGGACACTTTTCATGTACACATGAAACTCCTTATCTCAATCGGTCAACTCTCCATATTTTCACGTCATATTGTTATTGTTAAAACCATGGCTAAATAAACTTAAGTTAAAACTTATAAAATTGAATACAAGTGAAAAACCGAAATACCATAATAATAAGTGATTCTAGCGACCAAGAAGTTTATTTAACGCCAACAGAATCGACTGAAACTGAAAATGCGCAAAGCGTTTAGTAATTTCCTCGCTAGGGGGGGATGAAAAATTACGTGTTACACTCGAGTGCAAAGATTTTTCACCTTGTGCCCTTTTGATTCCCTTGCTACGCTCAGGATTCTAATTTTTGAATCCCTCGCTACGCTCGTGATTCAACTTTAGAATCCTTCGCTTGCTCGGTCATCAAAATTGAGCACGCGGTTAAAAAGCCACTTTGCACTCTTGTATAACAAATAACTATTTTTAACTTTAATTTTCTGTCTTTTCTTTTTACAATCAAGTTACAGAATACGGGCCCTGAGCTAATAGCAGGGTGAGTTTAACACTTGATACGGTTAATAACTTTACAATCAAGTAACCGCCTGCAATTACCCGGTACCTCGGGGATTGAGGGGGGGGGGGGGGGCGGATGGCAAGTACCGGGCTTCGAGGTAAGATTGTGTTTAGTGTTTCTGTAGTGAAAGTCTCTTTGCAGAAGCCACCTAGGGACATATCCAGACTAGTTATAACATACGCGTAATATTACAACACAATTTGTTGTGTTCCTGTTTGAACAGCAATGTTTTACATGAGTGGTGAGTCTCTGGTGACGAGCGCAATGCTGTGCTAGGCAGTGATTTGGACTCTTCATGTTTAAATAGCTCTGTGCACTGTGCTTTTATGGGCGTTGTATTACCATCGGGTGCATGTCTTGCACAATCCATAGCTCTCCATTGTATAAAATAATTAAAAATTAAGTTTTTATTGTGACACAACCTTTTTTTTTAATTTAAATTTGCCACTCCACAGACTCCCGGGGTCCGTGACTTATGTCATTTTAAATCATTTTTTTTACATATTTCTTGGATTAGCAGAAGAAGAGGAAAATAGGGGGGAGTTGGGAACATTTGAAACCTAATACTAGTGCTCGTCTGTTGAGCTGATCACTGCCGGTTGGGATTCCGCTAGTAATCGACTCGACATCGTCATTTACCTAAGCCGCCTCGTCCCGTCCCAGAGCCTCCACTACGGCATTTCTGTCCCTGATGGCTACCTGTCCCAACTTATATTTCACCTTAACAATATAAACCACCACCCATTTTAAAAGCTTAATACTTTTTCCGTAGGATAAACATCGACATAGATTTAAAACATGGGCTTATAAAATTAAAATCCAATAAAAAACTAAAAAAATATTTAAAACCCATGGTCTAAAACAAAAACTGTGTCCATCGAGTCGGTCACATAATATGCACGTGTGCGCTGTCACATACAGGCTGACACGCACCCATCAGTGGGTCATCTTTGCACGCGCAACTAGTGTATATGTGTGCGTGTCAGCGTATCAGTGACAACCTGACAACGCGTGCACACACGTGCAAATGTGGCCGACTCTAGTGACACAGCTTTTGTTTTAGCGAGAGACTACGTCCAATTTTCTTATACGTCCATAAGTATTTCATTGATAGCCAAAGAGGGTAAGGAGCCCTTTGCCCAGCATTGGGACATTTCAGGCAATAATAACATTGATAGACGCAAGGACGCAACCTTAACCGACCCTCTTCCAATTTATATTTCACCTCAAAATAAACCACTACACATTTTCGTTTACCAAAACTTTTATACTCTTTTGCAAATTAAATAAAGCAAACAAAATGATCTGATTACAGTTTAATTAAGCGAATGAAACGCAAACAAGCCCGCAATAGTGCAGTCCATCGACCTGCAAACTAGATTTATCCAGTTAGATCCAGTTTTAACGAGATATATCTGGATGCCAGATATCAAAATTCAATTAGATTGCAATTACAGCTGGCGGCTTAATTAATGCCTATAAGTGATTAAGGGGTGTGATGTTCGATGGATATTTAACGGGCTTCAAAAAAGAATGCAGGACTTGAAAATGTGACTAAAATTCGACAACGTTTTTTATTTATTTTATGTTCCCCGATTTCTCGAACACTCGAATAGATTTTGACAATCCTTTTTTTGTTTGAAAGGGATACCCTCCTAATGGATAATACAAAAACAATAAATTGACACATGTGCAGATTTTATTGTAATACGTTTTGTTGTTTTTGTATGATATCAATGAAAATATAAAAAATTGTACTTCGATCATATAGTACTTAGATCTATTAAAGTTCGTGAACGGTGAGTTGTATTTTTCAATTGAAGTCGGTTTCTTCATTATTCTGAGAAAAGTAAGTAAGTAGTAACAACGGCCGTAGTAACGAAAATACCATAATTGATATTTTTTATTTTGTCATAATTGCTTTTTGAAAATACCTTACTAGGTAAATAACTTTGATTAAAAAGCCCGATTGCAAAAAAATAACAAATGAAAAAAACTTGATCTTATCTTATATAAGTACCTTAAACGAGCAATTCTTGTATGTACCATGTACCTATATATATATAAAATCTGAATCTTGGAAACAGCTCGAACGATTTTGATGAAATTATGTATGCAGGGGGTTTCGGGGACGATAAATCGATCTAACTAGATCGATTTAAAAAAAACGCATGTTATGCGCGTTTTTAGACAATGAAAAAATGTCACATTAGACATTAGAATGCAAAGGTAAATTTCGCCGCGTGACACGCCAGCGTAATAGCTCAGATGGGAAGTCGGGCGGTCATAGCGGTCACGAATTAGTAGCTCCGGGTTCTGTTTTTTTTCATGTTTTCTTTTTTAAGAAAATCTATTTCGTGGAGTCTTTTATATGTAGGTATCTAAGTATATTTAGTATTTAAACCGAGCAAAACTCGGTCACCCAGGTACTGATGTTGTATTATCTAAGGACACTTGGATGATTGAGAAGAGTCTAACGACATCTTAATTTTCAAAATCCATCCAGCTGTTTAGCAGATACGTGGGAATAAAGAAACTACAAACAAGTTACCCGCGAAAAACATAACTCTTCTTTCAGTCGGGCAAAAAAACCTGACGATAATAAAGCACCTTAATACAGATTAAGTTATTAGATTGAAAATCGCATGATGTTAATTCGAAAGCGAATCCAAGTTTTTGCCGCCAATCTAAGTTTCACTGTATTTCATTTCAAGTGATGTATGACTTCTAGACTATTTAAAGAATATTTTTCTTCAAATCTTGATATCTTTAAAAACTTAAAATTAAGCCGATTAAACTACTTTAAGTAAATATTTACTAAGGCTTAACTGTCGATAAACTTGAACATACTCGGTAGGTACTCGTTGAGTACAGTGAGTGAATATGACAGGTACCTACATCGTATATCTTCAGGTATGCTTCGATTATAATTTACGCATTCATTCAGGTATGCTCTACGTGTGTGATGTAAGTTTAATAGTACGTTTAAGTGAGTAGGGCCCTGTCCTAAAGTATAAAAGACAGGAGAGGCCATTTGAAGCCAAGTCGCGTGCCTTTAAAAAGTGGATATTGAAAACATCATACTTTTAGTGAAATTATGTCTCTTTTTCGAGCTACAAGCAGCGTGGTCAGGGCCGGATTTAGGGGAGGGCAAACGGGGCATACGCCCCCCGGGGGGCTCCACACCTCTAAATCCGGCCCTGAGCGTGGTTAGATACTACTTCATCTGTTTAAACTACTACTAAACACTACTACTACTACTTAATCTGTTAGATAGATAGATAGATAGAAACTCTTTATTGTGACACCAAAAAAAAAAAACTTAAAATATTACAGAGACACACTTATTAACTAGCGCCACAAATGGCGGCCTTATTGCTGAGAGCAATCTCTTTCAGGCAACCAGCATCAAGGAAAAAAACCTACAAACACTCGTAGGCGGGGGAAGCAACATTAATTTAAAAATACTACTAAATAAACATTTATATAACTACATAAAATAATAAATATTTCCCTATACATATGAATTTATATAACTTTATAAATACTAATAATAAAAAACTATTACCACCAAAAGTGCGGACATGATATACAGTTGTCTCTAAATGTCAACAGTTTTCAGTAGGTACTGTGGTTTTTCACAATTCAAGTTCTACGGCAAACAACTCCCAACTAAATTAGACAGATTTGTCAGTCCCAGTTTGCCGATTGCAGTTGCGTTGCGTTTGTGCTTCGTTCTAAAAAAAACTCTATTGTCTGCTACACGAATACCCGGATCACCAATCAAGCCAATTAAGTTCAACTGGACATCCATTCTGATAATTTAGTTCATTCGCAGCGCGACTTACGACGGCCATTTTGACATTATATCGTGGTAAATAGAAATACGTAACGAACGTTTACAAAAATATAATCACTAAAACATAAAACGTAGATCGTGTCGTCATATACGTCCCGCATAGTACGTGTCGTCATTCGCCGGTACCAGCGGAAGATCAGCGCCGGTTGTATACAATCGGCATTATGCTGAGCTGGGGCCGGATTGTGACAAACATTTGTAAATTAAATGTAAAATGTAGTTTTAATTATTAGATTAAGCATTTTTGTCACAATAAACATGATTTTGATTTTGATTTGATTTGATTTGATATAAATCAGGTGAGGTGGTTAAGCGTAAACCTAATATTGATAAAAAACATATTACTCATACTCATTTATTTCATACTCTCTGTACATGTCAATAAAATAATAATAATTTCACACATTAACAAATATAGGAAGATAATAATTTAAAATTACAATGACACAATGTCAAACTGATTAAATAAATAATAAATATTGGTGGACAACTCACACACAACACCTAATAAATAAAATCTAATAATTGAAATATTAAGAAATGTGTTAGATTAATATAAAAAGTGTATTAAATAGAACTGTTAGCAAAAAAAATTTTTTTAGTGAATGTTCTTTAGATACTTGGGTAAAGTTTTGAGATGGGGAAAACTATTGAATTCGCGACGCTGTGACTCTTACCAACAACGTTGTATGTAAATTTGTAAATATACTGTGTAACTATGTAATAATTATTTAAGTATTCACTTCTGTAGGCACTTCCGGATTGCCACTTTTTATTGATGAAGGCATCAAAGCAGATGAGTATCCCAGCAGATAGGTTTGAGGATGAATTGGACAAGACGAAGGTCATGTCAAATGTTCATGTTTCCTGTACCTGTACCGGTTAATGTTGGGAATACCACATTCGGAGTTGTTGACGAATACGTCTACCTGGGTCAAAAGATCCAACTTCGACAAAGAGGTCCAGCGAAGAATCCAACTCGGATGGGCAGCGTTCGGGAAACTTCGGCACATCTTTGAATCCAAAATACCCCAATGCCTAAAGACAAAAGTCTTTAACCAATGTGTGTTGCCAGTGATGGCTTATGGAACTGAGACGTGGTCCTTAACTGTGGGCCTCATAACAAAGCTCAAAGTCACACAGCGAGCTATGGAGAGAGCTATGCTCGGAGTCTCTTTGCGCGACAAAATCCGTAATGAGGATATTCGCAAAAGAACGAAAGTGGCCGACATAGCTCAAAGAGTAAGCAAGCTGAAGTGGCAATGGGCAGGCTACATCGCTCGCAGAACTGACAACCGATGGGGAAGAAAGGTTCTCGAGTGGCGACCACGAACCGGAAGACGCAGTGTTGGATGGCCTCCCACTAGGATGGACAGATGACCTAACAAAGGTCGCTGGAAACCGCTGGTTGCAGGTTGCGCGGGACCGTTCGTTGTGGAAATCTAGGGGGGAGGGGAGGAAGTAGAGATTTTTTATTATTTTCTGCTATTTCTATTTCAATCCCACCGCAGAAAATGTAGATACATTTGAATGGGCAGAATCAGCTAAATTGGATTAAGTATTAAAATCATAGTAAAAGTTTCCTGGAAGAGATGGTTGCTCGTATCTGTGTAAATCATTTCTTCGTAAACTGTAATTTATCAGTAGAGACTATGTGAGAATATAATGAAGATGTGATACAAGCGGCGTCACGCGGTTTTACCCGGGCAGTTCTCGTTTCGGTCATTTTTGCGTGATAAAAAATAGCCTATGTCCTATTCCAGACCATAATCTAACTGTGTTCCAAATTTCAACCCAAAATGTTCAGACGTTCCGAAGCGATTGATACACAAACAGCTAAAAATCCTTTATACCTAATATTAGTAGGATTTCTTTTTGAAGTGAAAACTTCTTTAGGCGCGCCTAGAGATTTTTCGTGGGCTGTGAATTGATTTCATTCGTCACGGTCGGGTATGATAAGAAAGCTTCGGGTAAACTCGGGACCATGGCTATCGGCCATCTAGAAATACGTCAACCAATGGGAAATGCTGAAAAGGCGTGGACAGGTCATCATGGAATGGCCATCTAGAAACGCATCAGCCAATGGGAAATGCTGAGGCATTTCTAGATGGTCATGCCGAGATGGCGAGGCCACGCCCTCCGGTTACACCCGTGTAGTTTCCAAGGTAAGCTATCAAATTCTGAGTTATAAGTTTTCATTTCTATCGACAGTTCCTATGACTGCCAACTTTATTATTTTTTAAAGAAATAGTGTGATAGACCCAAATTTTTGAAGTGAAAACTTCTTTAAGCGCGCTATAGACAGAATTTTCGTGGGCTGTGAAATGGATTTATGATCACGTGATCATCACGCTCGGATATGATAAGAAATTTCGGGTAAACTCGGGATGCTAGAGCGAGAAAGATAATTATTAGAGGAGGACATGGGACAATAGATACTCTCTCTCTCGTTGCTCGCTACCGGCTACCAGTGTTGACACCTTAGCGACTTTGTCGCTGAAACTGGCGATTTTTTAAAACCTTTTAGTGGATTTAGACGACGTGTTACTGACAAAGGGGAATATACTAGTGTAGTGTAGAAGGTTGGAGAAGGAAAAACACAAGGTCATTGGGAGTCAGATCATATTTTTAAGGAAATTAACTCATTCTCTCAAACATAAACAACATGGAAGTCTACCATAAACTCTACTTCCAATTTAAGAGCAGCGCAGCCAAGAGTTACATTATTTATATTGAAAGAGCACAACGTGCACTTTTAAAAGTGATAATGAATTTTCCATTTAGGTACTCCACTTCAAAATTATATGGTGAATGCAAAGTTAAATCGGTTAGAAAGCTATTTGCATATCAGTGTATAATGCGGTACCACAGAAAGGCACCTCCACTAGATGCATCCAAACGGCGTGGAAAATACCCGGTACCTAAATACAAAAAAAGCGTTATTTCATGGCGGCACTATAATCATATGGCACCTATCCTATATAATATGTTAAGAGATAAATGCCATAAAAATGGTACAGGTGGTGGTTCATCAACTCGCAATGCATTTGAGCTAAAGAAAGTAGTTTGTGATTGGCTCCAGGCATACGATTACGATTCGTTTGAAGACATTTTTCTAACCTCAAATACTTTTAATAACTAATAACTGATGTCCCGTGATTTTGATTGTTTTAAATACACACATACAGACTTGCACATAATCAATCACATACAAATACACACACACACCCTGATTCAAAGTCGCTAAAATACTATAATATAAATATAATCACTCAAACATTTACTTACATATACATACACACAAATCTATGCATGAACATACATACACACACATTTCAAATATTTCTATGTATCTATCTAACACATTGTTCAATTTAATTAAGTTTTTAAATTAATTTTTATTCTTTTAAAAAATGTATTATAACTGTACTTAGTTTGGGGAAGGCACTGTCTGTTGCAACACAGCTCACGCTAAAGCAGCAGGCAGGGGTTTTCACTTTATTTCGTTCTACCCTATGTTGCATTAATAAAAAACATTTTATTTTATTTTATTTTATTTATTTTAATTTATATACATACAGATAAATATACGCATATTATTATTAACGCATTACTACGCATTATTACGCATTAATGTTACCTAAGGCTTGGATAAGCTTCTCTGTATATGTACAAATGTTTTTTGGTAAATAAAATATTTCTATTTCTATTATAGCAGGAACTTTCCCAATTATATTATTAACATTTTATTCAATCATTTGTATTTTCGTTTGAATCTTACATGATAATAATGTCAATTATTGCCTTAAGTTATTCCTTTTTCCTTTTAATTTAAATTGCTTAACATTGTGGGTACTTAGACCCGTGCCATTTCGTATTCTTACTAGCAGCTATATTTCCGGGATAAAAATTGCTTATGTATTCTTCCAGACTGTTATTCCCTTAATAATTCAATAAAAACCGGCGACTTTGTTTCATAACTATTTGGCGACAAGCTCAAAATCATAGTGGCAACACTGACGGCTATCAACTCCAAAAGACTTTTCTTTGGGCGGGAAAACACGACGGGTGCTTTAAAATTTTCACAATCAAATTAATTAGTTTTGCTGTGTAAATATTTCGTTTCTTTCGTGTAAATATTTCGTTTTGTATATAGTCAATAGTATAAATAAATATAAGCGTCGCTAGCGACGGGGGTGACCCCGTCGAACAGACCAGAAAAAGAAAACTATTGAAGCCAAATCCAAGTGAAAATGTTTCTTACAAACTATTTAGAAAACCCCTTTATAAGAGAAAGAGACTATTCACAGAAAATCGTAGTGGAGACTGTGTAGTGTATATGGAATCGACGGAACAGGAGAAAATCGGTAACAAAAATCCTATTACACTCACCAACCTTTTTGCGGACAATGTTAGGGGCATCATAGGGGTGCACCGTGTGAAAGCATACGAAGTTGGAGTAACTTTTAAAAAGCCGGCCCGGCCAACATCTTTTTGAACATGGACACTTTTTTTACTAACCATAGATGTGTATACAATCTGGGTATACAAATAAGTACTGCCTGAGTAACCTTAGTATTTATTTCGCGCGGACTAAGTCGCGGGTAACAGCTACTTTGTATATAAAAAAATCAATAAATATTTACTTTAATTTCTGGCTTGTTTTACTCGTTTATTCAACTAATACGATCCATAATCACACAAGCTTTGCTTAGTTTGGGGTCAGATGGTGTTGTGTGTGAATTGTCCACCAATATTTATTATTATTATTATTTAAATTGTTCTTTAATATTCTCTCGTGAAACGAGGATAGTTCACTTTTCGCGGTTTTATAGCCAAACGACAAGTGAGTTAAAATAAGTGTATTATTATAATATTTTATTATAATACGACATACCTACCTAATACAAAAATCAGCTAATGAAGTTTTCACTTCTGCCGTGTGGTCTTAAGCACACACCTTTTTTTTTTGTTTCTGTGTGTCTAATTTGTGTGTTTCATTTACACAAATTAGACTTTCACGTGTTATCGTAATAATTTAAAACATGCGCTAAATTAGCAAGCTTCTATGAATAACCTCCCGTTTCGACCCTGAAATGAAAATATCTGAACAAAATCTACCTCCATGAACTTTGATCCTTTCTGTAACCTTTGGTAAATACCTGCTGATGCATGGAACCCAAAATAGCAACCTTTCCTAATCCACGAGGGATCCTTCAACGTATAATTCTTATTTTACGAAATCACTTCATGATCTGCCGAAAATAAATGAAAACATTAATTTTGAATGATCGAGTTTGTATAGACGTAGTGGCTTAGTAGAAAAGACGTCCGATGTCGTAAGTTCAAATCTCTTCTGTGCTACTGTGTATTTTTCTATAAGTGCAATAATGTAGTCATCGAAATTTAATTGTTTAAAAGGTCATGTCTTGCTTAGATTCGTCGTAAAATTTCCTAAATTGTACGATTCAATTGTTTTTATACATCATATTTGATTGGACTAGTTAGAGACTAAAGACACACGGCACGTTTAAAATACTTAAACGCACAGACGAAGCGCGTTTCAGGAATGCGCGTACTCTGCGCCCTAGAAGCCGATTTTTGGGTTTGTAAAGATTCAAAAAACGCATAAATCGCGATACAAACGCGCGCGTGAAGTGCGTTCCATGTATTTAGTTTACAAGGTTGCATTCGAATCTCGTTTGAAGCGCGTATACACGCATCATCTGCACGTCTGCGCATTTAAATACGCCGTGTGCGAGGGGCCTAATGTCAGTATTTGCGCCTACTGCGCTACTGCAAAATCAAGTCGAGTCCAAAAAAGGCTAGGTGAGGTCAACTTCGATAAGTCCCTCAAATAAAAATATCCCAGTTCTATTCCAATATGTCTATGGATCTTTACTTCTAGAACAGAATTTCCAAATAAACTTTTCCCTGTATGAGTGATATTGAAGAGTTTTATTTTTATCTTTCTTAATCTACTATTCGGGAAGGAATATAAAGCCAGAGGGACAAGTTTTACGTTTTCACCGATCAATCACTCACCATCACTGATATCAAGCGACCATACGGTCTACGACGGAATGTGTTAGCCTGAAATATTTAGTTTCGCTTTCGACTTGAAAACATCAAGATTGTATCATCAGGTAAAATTCCTAACAGGCAATGCATTCCACAGTCTAGCTGTCCATATAACGAAAGTGCATTACATCTACATTAGAAATTAGCAGTGCCCCGTGGTTTTACCTGCGTAATTCCTATTTCCGTAATTTCACTGCGCTGGAAAATACTTTTTTTTTTAACTTCTATAGGTTTTACACTTGACCGCCATCTCACCTGATGTTAAGCGACGATGCGGTCTTCGATGGAGCGTGTTTACCTAGAAAAAACCGGTTCACTCTCGATTTGAAGACACAAAGATTGTAACCATCGGGGAAAACCCACTCAGGCAACGCATTCCACAGCCTAGACGTTCTTATCACAAAAGTAGAGTCAAATCTCTTCGTTCGTGTCTTAGGAACATCAACCATGAAACGATGTCGCTTTTTCGAGCTACGAGCATTCCGATAGAAAAAAAGACAAGGTGGTATCAGATCATGCAGATCAGTCGCACACTCTCCGAAGTGTATCCGATAAAAAATCGATAGGCTAGCAATTTTTCGGCAATGTTCAAGACTTTGAAGTCTTTTTCGCACAAGAGTGTCGTTGCCTATGAGCCTTTTGGCACGTCTCTCGATCGATTCCAGGGCCTCCAGCTGATACTTAGCCGATCCATACCAAAGGTGCGAACAGTACTCCATACAGGAGCGAATCTGTGCTTGATATAATGTAAACAACTGTTCACACTTGAAGTACCTTCGCACCTTTCGACTTCAAAGGAATTACTTTTTTAAATCTCAAAAAGAAATGCAAAAACCATTGCACAGTTACGTTTGTTTTAAAAATATTCGGTACTATAAAACTATCTTAGATGAAGTTTATTTATTTCATTACTCAAAAAAGTTAGTACGTACTTAATTCACAAACACAAAAAAAGTATCGAAATAAAATGGATACACTGAATAGAACAGTAAATGATAGTAAATGAATAATAATAAATAAATAATAATAAATAGCAGAGATATGAGTTCTCCAGGCGGGCTCTGCAAACAGTTCTACAACTACAAACTTAAGTTAAGGTCTGCGCCGACTAATACGACTCCGCTCCCACCAGACAGATAAAACACAAACAAATATATAATAATGGGCTTTATGTAATGCTTTTTAAGATACAGATTACATTGGCAACATAAATTAGCAGACGGCTGTCAGCGAGCGACCTGCATATTTGTGTTGCCAATGTAATCTGTATCTCAACGTGCATGTCTTAAAGCCCACATTTGAGTGTATTTTGTTTGTAACCGAGTCGTATTATAAGTCGGTCGATTAAGTCCTGTCCTGTCCTGTTTACAATAAATAGTGTATTTGTTGTGAGTTGAGAATCTGCGGATGTTTTTTTTCTGCATAGGGAGTGTGTTCACGGGTTACGGACCTAATGTCACGGGTCAGCTTGTTAGCCGTGTAAATATGGCTTTATTAGGGAGGACGCGTCCGTTTACAATATCACTCGGTTCCCGCGTAAATTGCGGACCAGCTCCAAATTCAGATTATATAGAACGCTACATTTAGAACAGAAACTCTGATCCTTTATTATATTTAATAACGTAAGTCAACTGTGGTTATGTTGTCGTTGATGTAAGATCTATTTCCGAAATATTTATGGATATCGATGTTTTTTTGTGTTTAATCCGTGATTTGTCATCGCGGCATACGTAGTACGTACATAATTACAGGTTTCTTTTTGGTAAACAGTAAACACGCTTCGTCGTAGACCGCATCGTCGTTTAACATCAGCCGAGATGGCTGGCGGTCAAGTGTAAAACAATAAAAAGCTAAAAAAGCCTTCATCACCCACAGCCTTTTCTATGGCACTACCGAGAATAGGACTCTCTCTAACTTTCCCATCTCCGTCGGCTAATCGAGTCCAGGGTTAACCCGCGATAGTTATAAATGTTATAAAAACATATTATACTCATATAATGCTTGACAGTTTTCTGTACAATAATTATTATAATACAGTAAAGTAGTCATTTCAAACTTTGAAAATGTATACAATTTGTATGCTCTTTCTTTTGTTTTAATTTTTTATTTATTGACGTGTAAATTGTACATTTATGAATAAAGTACTTTGACTTTGACTTTGTTACAATATCGTCGATCCATCTTCCTGGTGGATGTCCGACCTACTCTTTATAGTACAATACTATCTAATATATACCTCATTGTTCTTTTCTATTTTTGTATCCGACTGCTCGTATAAAGCGACAACGAATCATGATTAATGTTCCAAAGGCTCGAACGAGGAGATTTGATAATTTTCGAAATAAGAACGCTAGGCTGTGGAATGCGTTGCCTGAGTGGGTCGTGGCCATCTTGGTGTCTTCAAGTTGAAAGTGAATCAGTTTCTTCTAGGTAAGCGCGTTCTATCATAGACCGTATCGTGGCTTAACATATATGTAAGACTAGATCTCATATACTACGTATCTACTACTATCCCATAGACTAGGCACTCAAGTGCAAATCTTTTAAAAAAAGTACACGTTTAAAACACCTGTGAAAAAATCGGCGTTTTCTTTTCCAATGAGCCCCATTTCTACACCAAGTTTTTTTTTTACCAATTGTATATTTATTTATATTAATTGTTGTTTTTGTAAATTTACATATTTATGCTATCATTCATTATTATTAACACGTAAGTACTTATATTAATTAGAGTGTGCGGAAGTCCTTTTTCCCGGAAACTCATGCAGCCATTTTGGATCCCCAAGGTGCAGTGTTTATCTTACATAACTGTTGCTTATAATGAAAAAACAATACTTCCCATTTTCAATACTAATATTAAATCGTTAAAATATAACTAGGTGGAATAAAATTAATTAAAAAATAAAGTGGCCAAGTGCGAGTTGGACTCGCCCATGAAGGGTTCCGTTGCAGCAAGTAACATAATATACATAATACACATAGTTCTTGTAGTTCGTTGTAACTTTGATCGAAGTTTCAATAATAGTGTATTAATGACGTACTAAAAAAACTACTTATCAGTTCGAGTTCAAATCAATTTTCGTTGGTATTTTACATGGTAATGTATATCATATATTTTTTTTAGATTTTTCATTTTCTTACTTTAGAAGTTAGAGGAACACACATTTTACCACTTTGGAAGTATCTCTCGCGCAAATTATTCAGTGTAGACGAAAATGATTTTAGATACCTCAACATCATTTTTGAAGACCTATCGATAGACACCCCACACGTGTAGGTTTGATGAAAAAAATATATCTGAGTTTCAGTTCTCAGTATGGGGGGCAACCCTAATTTTACTTTTTTAAATTTTTTTCTGTTGAAATCTTAATGCGGTTCACAGAATACATCTACTTACCAAGTGTCAACAGTGTAGTTCTCATAGTTTCGGCAAAAAGTGGCTGTGACATACGGACGGACAGACAGACAGACAGACATGACGAATCTATAAGGGTTCCGTTTTTACGTTGTACGGAACCCTAACAAAGAGTTTCTATATGTAAGTGTTGTAGTTATCCTACTAATATATTATAAATAAGAAAACGTGTATGCTTATTGCTCAATCACGTCCTGAAGGGCCGAAGGGGCTGAAGTTTGGAACAAAATAGATTATAGCCTAGAACAGAGAGGTCGGCAACGTTTCGGGAGCTATGGGCAACATGGTAAAAAAGTATAGAAAAAGCGGGCAACGCTTTTGAAATTTTGTAATTCTACCGCCCTGCAAAAAACCGCGATAATATAAGTATCGAATTAATATAATTATTATATATATAATACAGTATAGGTAGCTGTATATTAATATTTGCAATTTGTAAAATGTATACGCTATTTGTGAGCCGGCAATAAGTTATTTAAAAAAAAAGTAATTTGACACCCTCGCGGGCCGCACGGAGGCAGGTCGCGGGTCGCGCGTTGCCGAACCCTGGTCTGGAATAACACATATGCTACTTTTTATTGCGGCAAAATAACGGGAAAGGGAATCACCCAGTTAAAACGCAGGGCGCTGCTGCTGCTAGTCCTACTAGTCCAAGATCCCAGAGCTGCCGGACGTCACGTATTTTCTGACGAATGAAATGTGGACGATTGAGTAGTGTTAGTGTGTATTAAGAACGCATGCAAACTCGCTACCTTGCTTAGACGGCCAATTTTGAGATATCAGGTAGTAAAGGTACACAAAAAATGAATTACTTCACGTAAATTCTCCTGACTGATTTTCACGTATATTATAGGCAATATCTTTAAAAATATGTCGCCAATACTCATACATATTCGCCCAGACATATTCCATGTGCCGTTTTGCTTTGCTGACGCTCTAAAACTCCTAACATACTGACTCAACTTTTCGTTAATTCTGATGCTGCATTTTAGATAAGTCCACTAGACAACTATTTTAAAACCTTTTACAAAGTCAAAGTTCTTTATTGATAAATGTACAATTTACACGACAATTAATAAAAAAAATAAAACAAAAGAAAGGGCACACACATTGTATACATTTTTAAAGTTTGAAATTATCACTTCACTGTATTATAATAACAATTATTAATTATCGTACAGAAAACTGTCAAGCATTACACGAGTAGAACAAATATGTTTCAAATACAATTGTACTGATAAATGTAAATGTTTTCACAGTTTATAGGAACTTTACCATCACTCTCTAAAAATTCGCTGTAACTATAAAAAGTTTGATCGATAAGCCAGCACTTTAATCTGTTTTTGAAGCTGCCGAAACTTGGGGCCGATATAACGCAGGTTACAAGAAGACAGTCCGATCTAAGGGACCAATCATCCCCTAATCCTAATTTTAATCGGTCTATGGGTAGTAGCGCGAGACTGAGTGAGATATATATTAGGATATATCGACTTAAAATTAAGTTTAGGGGATGATTGGCCCTTGGCTGGCTTCTTGTAAAAGGTTTTAAAATATTTGTCTGGCGGACATATCTATATATAGGCAATAGAGCACCAGAATTTACGTAAAGTTAAGTAATTATAATTATATTCATTTTTTCATTCATTAGTCATTATTAAGACTTTTAAAACGTCTGCGAAACAAAATGGCACACGGAATGTGTCTGAGAGTACTGGCGACATATTTTTAAAGATATTGCTTATAATAATATACCTACGTAAACATCAGTCAGGAGAATTTACGTAAAGTAAGTAATTTTTTATATACCTTCATTACCAGACATCTCAAAATTGTCCGTCTAAGCAAGGTAGCGAGTATGCATGCGTTCTTAGTACATACTAACACTAAACAACTGTCCACATTTGGTTCGTCAGAAAATACGTGACGTCTGGCGGCCCTGGGATCTTACTCTATAAACGCAAAAGTTTGGATGTATGTTTGTTACTCTTTCACGTAAAAACTATCGAAGGAATTTAGATGAAATTTGGCATACAGATTGATCTGTCATTCACCATTCATCAATAATGTCAAATTGATTGTCTGTGTTATGACAGAGTCTGTAATAATACAGAGGCTACTTTTTATCGCGCGAAAATAACGAGAACAGTGCGGGTAAAACCGCGGAGCATCTCTAGTGATAAACACATGTCACGTGTATTCAAAGCACGTTGTTTGAATTTTAGAAATTTCGACCGTGAGTTAATTAGGTTAGAGTCTTGTTTACCTGGCTGTTCGATAGTAAACTTATATTTTGAAAACATTTTAATGCTGTTAAATATATCTATATACGAATAGTCACACCATTCTGGTTTTAGTAGTTGTTAAACATCATTCAATTAGCGGTTTCGACCTCTGTAGCAATCCATTCGTCTTTTATCACAGATTTTTGAAGTGAAAACAGCCTTTGGCGCGCCACAGACAGATTTTTCGTGGACTGTGAATTGAATTCTAGCGTCACGCTCGGGAATGATAAGAAAACTTCGGGACCATGGTCATTGACCATCTAGAAATGTGTCAGTATTTCCCATTGGAATGGCCGTGCTAGACGAAGGCAATGGCTAGATGGCCATGCTCATGGCCACGCCCTCCGGTTTCACCCGCGTAGTTTCCAGAGTAAGCTATCAAATTCTGAGTTATAAGTTTTCACTTCTATCGGCAGTTCTTATGACTGGCAATTTTTTTTCTTCATTTTGTCAGATCTGATGATATAGAGGATAGGAAAGCTAAAGCTACAGATGTACTGTTATTTCGTATGTCAATGACGCGAAGTCACATAACTTCATCCAGCTAAAAAATGTCTAACGCGTACGTCCGGATCTCTGTCCCACCGCCGCTTCGACGCTACGCGGTGTCACGATATAACGTAATTAGATGTTTCAGCAATGTAGGGGCTATCCTACTAATATCATCGATGCGAAAATTTGGACGTTTGTTGCTCAATCACGTCGGAGCCTCTCAACGGATCGGGTTGAAATTTAGAACACAGTTTAATTACGATCTGGAATATAATAAAGACTACTTTTTATCACGTGAAAATAGCGAGAAAAGCACGGCGCTATTTGTTTGATAAATGTGATGGTTACAACCTTGGTGTGTTCAAATCTACAGGGAATCATTTTCTTCTAGGTAAGCATCCACGCTACATCGTAGACCGCATCGTTGCTTAACATCAGCGAAATGGCGGTGAAGTGTAAACCTATAATTGTATATAAAAAAGCTGACACCCAGTTACCGACATATGCTAGGCTGTGGTGTAGATTTCTTTTGTATTACAGAGTGACAAGACGAGCAGGACATGTGCCCGATGGTAACCAACACGCCTGCCCATAACAACACAAACACACGCAGCTATTGGAACATGAAGAGTCCAAATCATTACTTAAGACTGCACTGCGCTCGTAACCCAGATAAATACGATTATCCATGTCTATACCCTGTGATGTAGATAAAGTGTTTGAATATAGAACAATTTAATCGGTCATCAATCAGTCAATTTAAATTTCGACTAGTCACAAAAACGGTGACTGCCGATCCGCAGCCCCCGGGTTCAAATCCCACCCAGACCACTGTCTATTCGGAGTCATGTGCGTATTGCCGCTAACTAAAAACGGCAAAGGAAAACATGTACCTCGATTCTAGAATCTTTAGGGGTCATGTGTCATTCACCAAACTTGACTCTCTCCTTGCGAGAGACGCCCCGAGTCGCAACAGTACATTTACTGAGCTGCTTTATGCAGTCTATTTGGGGGTCTGTTACCTAATTACGTCAGAACAACTGAACGAATTGGGTTGAAATTCGGAAAAGATACAACTTGGTGGACAATTCACACACATAACCATCTGACCACAAACTGAGCAAAACCTGTACTATGGCGGCCAGATAGCTGATATAATACTTGTATAGTTTATACATACTTATTATACATAGAAACACCCAGACACAGTGCAAACATTTGAATTCATCACACAAATATTTGCACTGGGTGGGAATTGAACCCACGACCCTCGGCTTCGCAGGCAGAGCAACTACCCAGTAAGCCACGAGGCCAGTCTGTCAATAAAGTTTAATTCATGTCGATCGAGGCTTTGTACATATGTACAAGCCTACATATTATGCAGTCTTGACCAAATCATATGTACTCGTGATACAATACTACGCATTGTTCGCATGACCTCAGCTACAAGTACTTAGTACCGAATATAAGAATGTCGTCATCACACGCGCTAGCTTGGACTCGACTGTTGCAGCCAGTTAGGCTTTGTCATGCGAGAATGACACATTGATTTAACAGTAAACTGGACTGAGACATTAAAATACAATCACAAATACGTGAGATTTTATAATGGCATTCTAAAAAAAAAAAACATACGCTGTTTTGATGTGATATGTGATTTCAAAAGGTTAAATAAAGAGTATATTTAAATTAGTTCATTCTTCAATGGTTTTTGAAACTTTTTTTGGATCGAAAAACGTAACTTTATTGAACGGGAAAATGTGTGAAGTGTTGCCTGAGTGGGGTTCCCTGATGAATTCTGGATGTCTGCAAGTTTAGAGTGATTTAGTTTTTTTAGGTAAGCACGACCAATTTTAGATCCCATCGTTACTTAGCATCAGCTAAGATAGCACTCAAGTACACAGTTACCTTAGGTACCTATAGATTAAAAAAACATTTTATCTACGAAGAGAGTTATTTTACTACGAATATTATCTCTGTTTTTGTTTTTCTTTAAAGCTTTGACAGAAATTCGAGTACTATAGAGAGAATTTTAGTTGGAAAATAATCTAAAAAATAACGTACATCATCATCATTATCATAATCTTATAATAACGTACATCATCATCAACATTCGTTCTAAAAGAAGGACTATTTAGTTCTTGCGTACATAAGTACATTTACAGTTTTATTATTTAATATTAAAGAGAAATTCGTGAAACACTGAAAATGGAGAAAACGGGGAAAAGATTGGACAAAAGAGTGGAGGATCTGCAAGTGGACAGTGTGGTGATGTTGTTGAAGACGAGTGGTCTGGCCGAGTTTGCAGAATTTGCTAAAGAAAAGGAAGTTGACGGGAAAAAGTTAATGGTGAGTTTTTTGCAACACTTTTTTTGTGCCTTTAACCCTGCCTATATAACCTATAACAACTTACTTACGTTACTATATAGTTACAACTATTGGAGCATGAAGAGTCCAAATCGTTATCCATTGGTAGCGTCCCGTGGTTTTACCCGCGAAAAGTAGCAATTGGTGAAGTTTGCCTTACAGCTAAGCGTAATTTCTTCCAGACAGCCGTAGAATGGTAAAGAAGAATATAAATAATGGAAGACAGGGATACATTTTTTTACAGATAAATAATTGTCGAGCACGCGATTGATGCAATACAAAAGCTAGTTTTTTTTTCTATTCAACGATATTCTAATGTATGACAATAACGATACAAATGTACCTATATTTGCGGTGTTGTAATATTCCGAGAACTGGCACCAAATTTTGGGTAGGTATTTCAGGCAAACTGAAAATTTGTCATATACCTCTCATGTATTATACTCCACACACAGAGATGCAGACCTGGTTGACGAGTAGCGGTGAAAAATGAATCCCTCCATTTAGATCACTTATATATATAGAACATTATCCACCAACCCGCACTGGGCCAGCGTGGTGGATTATGGCCTTAACTCTCTCCTTGCGAGAGAAGGCCCCGAGTTCCAGCAGTGGGAACATTTAGTGGGCTGTTGATGATGATATTTAGAACATATTTATTGAATACAAAACATTTAAAATAATGTATGGATTCATTTTGGCCCGCCACTTACCAGCTAGGTCTGCAGCTACGTGTTGGGGTATAATAGGAGAGATATGGAACAAGTTTTCAGCTATCCTAAAATACCAACCCACAATTTGGTACCAGCTCACCGACTATAATACAAACGATTTTTTTTAATAAGAAGTGACGAGACAAGCAGCACATGTGCCTGATGGTAAGCAACATGCCTGCCACATAACAGCACAGTGACACGCAGCTATTGGAATGAAGAGTCCAAATCATTACCTAGCACTGCACTGCACTCGTCACCCAGAGATCTAAGTTGCTATATCTCTAAGCCTTGTAATTTCTCTGGAAACATTGCCCTTCAAACCGGAACACAGTAATGTCTGCACATTACTGCTTGGCGGTAGAATAACTGGCAAAGGTGTGGTCCTTCCCCAGGCGGACTCTGCCAGGAGTCCTACCAGATCACGGACTATAATACAAACGACATTAAAGGCCGGGTCACACAGAGGCGATCCGGTAGCGTTAGCAATTCGATAGCGATAGCGATCCGATACTGAGTATGAGATCGCGCCCGCTTGCTGTGTGTCAGGTTGCATACAAATTCGAACATTACAAAACATATCGTCTCGCTATCGGATCGCTATCGCTATCGGATCGCCTGTGTGACCCGGCTTTAACGAATATCGCTTCAAAGTTTTTTGGAATACGAATGTTATTTCTCTCCTCATCGAATGAATTCCTACTTATTTAAATTTATCGAATACTACTAGAAAATAAACTCCGACCTGCGTAACATCTAAAACCTACTTTTGCTCTGAAACTCGTGTTCTAAAATTAGTAATGTAATTCTCGTCGCTTCATTTGCTTCCAAATTGAATGTTTTCTATCTCTCTGCTCGGATGCTAACTATGTTTATTTAATAGGATTACATCTTTAGAAATATTGGAATTGAAAACTTGTGATAGTAAGCTTGGTAATTTTTGGCATTTATAGACGTTTATACTATCGAACCGAAGGCAGAAATGATAAGAGTGTAATCACCTGACGATTTTTTATTCTCATTAAATAAACAAAGACTATAAACGAATTGCAATGTCAAATAAATTGTATGTCTTGAGAAGAGGCCAAGTTGTATGGGTCAGCTTTTAAAGTGTTTTTGTATTAAAATGTTAAAACGATTGTTTAGATATAATCCAAATGCGTGACAAAAGTGTTTATCTCGCTTAAGTATTTATATTTTTCACCATTAATATCGGACAATCTTGTCCTTCTTTCCATTGGTCTCTATCGAGAGCTATTGTGATCCTTGTTGCTTGTAGTGGACGTAAAACTCATCCTTCCAACTTTTTCTAAAAAAGTATTTGAGATAAAAACATAAATTCTGACAAAGAACACGGACCTTCGTATCGGCGCCAAAACTTTTAAATCAAGAAAACAACTTTGTTCGAGGATAAACTATCGAAAAACGAATTGTCGAAAATATGAAAATAATATTTGTAGAATTCGCTAAACTAATTTTTAAGTACGAGTAAGTTTGAAACTCTATGATATATTATGTAAATTGAATTTGGTTAAAGTTGTCGAGATTGAATTCTGAACCATAATTATATTTTCATGTCTATTTTCTATTTAACCTTTAACTATGGACGTTACATTTTTGTTACACTATTATGGACGCGCGGCCTCACAGACCGCTATATTTACGCGCTGATTTCTATCTTGATGAGTAAGTTTTGTATCATTTTTGGTTTCTATCCCTTAGAAGAGTCACTAAATGTAAATAAAAGACGTAATTTCAATGAAAAATGTGTTTATTTTAAACTAAATCTAACAATATATCAATCAAAGGCACTTTTCAGACTTTTTAGCTTGAGATCACGTCACAGGTATATTATTACAGGAAATTTACATTTTTAATTAGTTTAACTTCTTTTACAATAAAATATAAAGAACAAAGAACATAAAAAACTTAACATAATCTTCTCAAAACTAAACATAAAAATTTCGACAAGGGCTCAACTTGGTCATATTTATTGGCAGTCTTTTCATAGCGGCTTATAGCATTATAGGCATATTGGTTGTTTACAGCCTACACAAATGTGGGTCGTCTTTCGTTTTATTTTTGGTGGGCATAGTTTACACGTCTTATGTTTAGGAACTATATTTTCTTCACTTGGTGGCTCTTGGGATGGCATATCAGAGGCCAAAACTCGTATCAGCGTCATAACTAATTCATTTGGCAAATGAGGGTTTATTACTCGTCTTTGCATATGTGGAACTACCAGGGATCGTGATAATTTCTTTAGAAATGTACCTCCTTCTAGTTCTTTGTCTTGGTGTTGATGTGGTTTGTCTTGGTGGTGGTTGAAATCACCATAGGCCACCTTCTTGTTCGGCGACTGCTAGAATAAATTGATTTTTTTTGTCCGTTTCATCTACCCCCCTTTGGTAGAATTATAGAATAATATAATCTTAGGTTTCTTTGTACGTTCATCTATAGTAATATCATGATGCATAGATGATATCAGGAGCACAGCAATGTCAGCTTCATAAAACAAACAATCATCAATATCCCCATCGCTGTCGCACTAATCCGATTCTAAAATCAATCGTTGAAACTCGTATTCAAAAGAAGGCTCATCTAATCGCAATATTTTACTGGCTCTGTGAGTCAACGAATGTTTTTTGACATTTTACTTTACGAAATCTAAAACAAACAAAATCACCGTCAGCGTCAATTTACAACACAAAAGTGGACGCGCGGTCTCACAGACCGCACTCGAAATATAAAGTGAAATTACTCACGCAACATTCAGCCAGCGACGTCATCTTCACTCTCAACGGTAGTTTCGCCACTAAAACCGAAGCTACTGAAGCCGGCATACGCGTGGGGTACGCGGGAGGAGGGGGGCACGAAAATTACAAACTGCAAGCGGCCTGTGAGACCGCACGTCCATAGTTAAAGGTTAAATTTGTTTCTGAATAATGTAGTATTTGATGCTCAACAAACGATCTATAATAATAGTTCAGTGGACGAAAATCAAAACTAGACAAATTTTGTACAGAAATTACAAACTACGACTACAATAACTGTAAAAAACTTCCACATATTACATAAATAACTCATGTTACTTACTAATAAAATGTATTATTGTCCTACAGAATGTCACAGAAGGTATCATAAAAATGTGGCGACCAAAAAGCAACGCAAACAAACTGGTTTTATTTGTTGAGGAATTAAAAAAGAGCCCTGAAAAGTATCTGACGTCTTTAGAAGAGCACTCTACCAGAACAGAGAATAAAAGTTTAGGAACAGACAATCATGAACACGCAAATTTAAAAGATACAACGAAAATAACGAATGATCATAATATCATAGAATCCAAAGTCTCTATTGAAACAATTGAAAGCCAATATCAAACCGTAAAGAAAACACGAGACAATAATTTAACAGCTTTTAATAATGTAGAAGAACTGATAAAGAAGATTGTTCCAGCAAAAAGTTTCCTCTACAGAAATCAAGGTAGAAAAGACGCAATGCCTTCCTACCTACCAATGGACGCCGGGACGCCAAAGAAAAAGAAAATGTTCCGGATCAGTGGTTATGATTACCCCGCTTTCGATTTAAGAAGATTCTCTAAGCAAGATTTTGGTGACAGAGGTTACTATCCTATGCAAAGAAATAGTAGATTTTTTATACAAAAAACTAAACCTCCTGATACGAGACCTAAATATAAATCTTTGTCCAGTACAGAAGAATTAAAATACCCAGAAGATCATTTTTACGAAGACCTTTGTTATAAAGACGTACAGACTGAAGCCAGACATTCTGTTCCAAATAATTCAAATTCTAAACCATACAGAGTCAAAATTCAAGAGCTATTTCAGTCTTTTAAAATGCCATTTTTTAAACGAAACGAAGAAGTAATGCCAGAAGATAGTCAACATGAACAAATTGAAACACAAGTGACTAAAACAGAACCTTATTACGAGAACACCGATAACATTACAAACATGTATGATTCTGTTCACGTCAATAATCAAGAAGAAGAAAGTAAGAAGACAATAGAAAAGGTGTTTATAATTTTATTGTACTTCATCAACGTTCATCATTTACGTCACAGTATACAAAATACACACGGTATCCGAGAAAAACGTGATTAGAGGACCTTCTTAGTAGGAAAAGGGCTAGAGATGATAATGGAGATAATGATATACCTTTCCAAGCTTGGATCAACCTTAGTAGTATTAAAAATGTTTCTATTGCGCTTATTATAACAAACAAAGTAATATCGTCAAAAGTTAAAAAACTAAACTTTTATGCACCTGATATTAATTAACATTCCTGCTCACTACAGTATAGTGCCGTACGAATATCAATATGAAGAGTTCAAGTTATAGTACCGTAGTGACTCTGAGACATAAGAGCATTTATATCCTAACACAAAACGTAATACTACTAATAGTATTTCTACTAGGGCGGTGAGAAAATACACATATTTACATGCCCAGTTGTAGAATGCCTGTGTAAAAAAAATGGTTGTCTGTAAAGTCCGTTTACTGACGATAGTTAAACGTGACAACGTCTTAAGAAATCAGTACGCTGATAGCGCGAGTAGTGATACCGCTCGACTAGGCGGGTGGCGCCCTCAGCGCTCAGCTTCGTCCGCATGGCACTGATGACGAACTAACGGTAACGTTACATGACGTCATGTTTTGCGGGCGTGCAGCCGGCTTCACCGAATTATAAGACGTTATCGTGAAAAAAAACTTTTGTCCAAAAACCTATAATTATGATTTCAGCCAAAATTACCAGTCGAAGAGTATCTAGAGCCTGTTCAGCTAACCAAAGATTATTGCGACATCACTTACCAGCGCGACCGGCCAAAGGACGAGTCACTCTTGGGGTACATCATGAGCATCTTCGAGAACAGATTTGGGATTAGACGAGGTTAGTATGACTATTATTCCATCACACACACCCAGTTCAATTTTTCATCTTCAATTTGGTTGGCGTTAAACACTATGCTAAAAATTATCAACACCGCTGATGAAGAAGTTATCCTAGGTGTTTGTCAATTTCTGATGATAACTCTTATAGACTACAGGCCTGTAAACAAAATTTGTGGGTCAAATGAACCGCCAGGAGACCTATGTAGGATGATAGAAGGGTATAAAGTAATAAGATTCAGCACTATGCCGTCACTTGTAAGCTGTCCAACTGCATGCAGTTGAAGAGGGGAGGTTGCAACCCTCAATCATTTCTACTTATCGCATAGGCCTACTGGTGGTTCATTTGACCCATAAATTTTGTTCACGAGTCTGTAGTCTATAAGTAAAGTTTTATTTGAGCTGCTCACCTCAGTGCTCCTTCCAATTCTTGCCCAGTCCAATTCAAATCATCTCAATTCCACATAAGGCGTATATACTTTAAATTATAGTACCCCTCGCTGATTTCGATGACAGCGATCTAATAGCTACTACTTAGTTCTAGCATGACCTTTAATGTGGTTCGCCAAGCCAAACTTGGCTTCGAAGGCCTAATAATTCAATACCTACTAGAATATGGAATATGATACGTAAAACTACCTACTAAGGAATTCAGTCACATATAAACATACGAAACATATTTATTCGTATTTAAAGTTATGTAAACAAGAGGGAAAAAGGAAATTTAGTATTATGTGGTGTCAATAAGGGGTTTTTATTCAAAATACGTAAAAGCAATATGTAAAGAGTATGTACAGTGAAGAACCACACCAACCATCATAATGTTTTTAATTGTCGGAGACGCATGCACAAGTTCTTGACCTTGACATCAGCAGGTCTACAACGAAAACAAACTCCGAATGATCGGATCCGACCGACTGCTGAATCGGATTGTAGCCTACCACGAAAAACAGTCAGATCGATTCATCTCGGTCGGAAGTTATAGACTTAGGTCGGATGAGGGTCGGATCGAACGAAACGGCCGATTCTATCAACCGAGATTGTCTTTCGAGGTAGGAAAAGTCCATAAGTTCTGCAGATATATCATTTAACGGACTTCGTAGTAGACCTGCTGATGGTTGTTTCGAACGGACTGAGCCAATGTGGCTCACTATGATTTGCCTCACTTTTCTTGCGAGGACCCAGTTTCTAGGCGTCATTATTCTATGCATACAACATAGCACCTGGAAAGTAAACATCATACAAGCTTAAACATACTGTGTACTTTAACGTAACCAACCAACCAACATAGTAACCAAATACTTGTAGTACGTCAAGTAATGTTTTATTTACATTCCTGTTCTGGTAGCCAGGTCTCAAGTCAAATATTGACGTTGAGAGGTTGTTTACAGTTTAGCTCGGCAAACTTGGCAGCATCCGATAAACACTACACGGACTACACGGTGTGCATCTCCGATTTGCATTCGTTATTATGTTATTGCTTATGGATAATACCCAATACTGTTTATAGTCCAGTAAATTTGTCGCCTAAAAGTATGGAGTAGTATGCGTTAAATCCGGTAGATCTGATTTTTTGCAGACTTGCTTATGATGTTGGCCTAATGATTAATCCAAGTTTGTGACCTTGACGCACCGAACGCAACTTTGTCAAAAAATTAAAAAACTGCGAAAATATCGTTTATTTTTCAAATTTGGCGATTATAACCCTAAGCGACTAGTTTTTGAAAAAACTTTCTTAAAGCGTTTATAAAGCAGACTAAATTTGCTACAATATGATACTAGA
This sequence comes from Ectropis crepuscularia, assembly GCA_963693475.1. Lineage (NCBI taxonomy): Eukaryota > Metazoa > Arthropoda > Insecta > Lepidoptera > Geometridae > Ectropis > Ectropis crepuscularia. Next base: position 20,428,597 of record OY856361.1, on the reverse strand, counting down.
ATTGTCTCTGTACACTCAATAGTTTCTGAGAACAAGTCTTTCAAAGTTTATACTATTTTTCGCACTTCACAATTTTTTGCAACATTTTAACTCCTTCTTGACCACATTATGGCACACTTACTTCACTTTTTAATTCCCAACCAAAAGGAAGGGTTTGTCGTTGATGTTAAGTTTGACCTGTATGTCTGACAGACATACAGGTCTGTCTCTCTGTGTGTGTGTCTGTTTGTGGCACCGTAGAGCTCAAACGGATGGGCCGATTTCGAAGCGGTTTTTTTATTTGAAGGTTAATTTCTGTGTTGATGTATTTAGCTATTTTTGTATTTAGCTTTTGAGCTACCGGATTCAACGCATACTGTAATGTATACAGTTACTGGACTATTAGGCTTCGGTGACAATTTACACTTCTAGGAAGTTATTACTGCCACCGTCAATAAAAAGGATAATTCTTGAATTATTACACTTGCTTTTTAACGAGAAAGGAGAACGATTTAGGAAAACATCGTGAGAAAACCTAAAATATCTTCATGCTAGGCAAAGACCGCCTTTCTCGCTTTCGGCTTGTCTACGCCAGAAACCCTCTGATTGATTAAAAAATAGATACACTTTATTGAATAGGTATACAGAAAAATTACTGGGCTTAGAGATATAACATCTTAGATCTCTGGGTGACGAGCGCAGTGCAGTGCTAGGTAATGCTTTGGACTCTTTATGTTACAATAGCTGCGTGTCACTGTGCTGTTATCTGGCAGGCATGTTGCTTACCATCAGGCACATGTCATGCACGTCTCGTCACTTTTTATTTAAAAAAAATACACCAAATAAAATTCATTTAGAAGTCAAAACTGTTTATGCACTTAGAACTAGTTCGACAGACGGTGGCTTTATCACTAACAGTGGTCTCTTCCAGGCACCCATATTAGCTTATAGCACAGTATAAAGAAATAGACTGTGCTGATAGTATGCGTCCATATAACGAGCTAAGCGTGGATCCGACGACATGCGCGATATAAATATATATATGTATGTATACATATATTTTTTACTTTTATAGGTTTACACTTGACCGCCATCACGGCTGATGTTAAGCGACGATGCGGTCTACGATGAAGCGTGTTTACCTAAAAGAAACCCGATTTGAAGACACAAAGATTGTAACCAACAGGGAAAACCCACTCAGGCAACTCATTCCAAAGCCTAGACGTTCTTATCACAAAAGTAGAGTCAAATCTCTTCGTTCGTGTCTTTGGAACATCAACCATGAACCGATGTCGTTTTTTCAAGCTACGAGCATTCCGATAGAATAAAAAAATATAATTTAAAAACTCAAAAACCCGACTGCGTAAAAAGTGAACCAAACTACGTACTCACTACAATAACATATTTTAGAATTCTAGACCACCAGAAATATAAATGCTTGTTTTATTCTTTTCAGTTTTTTTAGTATGCGAGTACGTAGTTTGGTTCTCTTTTTACGCAGTCGGGTTTTTGAGTTTTTAAATTATATTTTTTTATTTTATACTTTTTAGTTATGAACAATGTTGTAAATGTTAATATGCTCAACATAATAATATGCATCTTTTGGTTGTTGACCAAATGTCTTCGTTTCTACTGATATAATATGTAGGATTTTCTACTGCATGTAATTCATATTTATAGTTTTGTGATAGTATAGGTTTTCGATTGACGTTGAGTACCTACTAAATCGTTTGATCGGCGACCGAGGCGGAGCAATCCGAGAGCGGTTCCGTGTTCCCACTATCAGCGGCAGAGTTGAATCCCCATGGAGATTTATTAGTAGATAGGGGCACCATATCCATACATGATATAGAGTGCAACTTAACCCGTCTGTCTCCCGGGCTGGGCAGTAGGGTATGCGTAAATACATTTCCTGCACGTACGAAAAAAAGGTAGTCCAATATACCTACTAGCATAGATCGTAGAACCCAAGATGGGCCCCATCCCAAACTTAACGGCGCACGCAATAATGTCAACGTTGGGAAGAGTGAGCTCACTCTTTCCATTCTAGTTGGTTGCAGGACGCGGTGGACGCCGGACGTTTTTACCTATCATTATTCGGTGTCAACAACCAAAATAAGTAAAACCACAGCAAATCTCGCCGCTAGCGATTATAGGGGTCAAGTAGATTGGTTGTTTGTAAACCACTTACGATACATACAGAGACGCAGTTTATTACCAATTTCAAGGTGCTCAGGGCACATCTATTGATTTATATCGATGCCTACTAGATACATTAGTATATAATGTCCATCCACATTCACACGTACAGTTAGTTATACGAAATTTTCTGCTACCTAAAAACCTATAAATGTGAGAATGGTTGTTACTCAACTTTAAATCGATATACATCCTAAACGGTCAGTCAAATCGAAAAATATTGAAAGAAAGCTAAACATTATTTTTAAATACCTATGCAACGATACCCCTCTTGATATATTTTGGTGATTTAAATTTTTTTAATTTGGACATTATGGCGTCCTGTATCCGCCATATTGCAACTTTTTAAAATATATCAAACATATCGCTAACCGCCCTAGGCTTCACAGCGCATTCAGTGTGGATGCATACTTAAGGGTGGAAAAGAAATGAGGAAAGCTATATTTACTGGTGAAAGACGTATGTATTTAAAGTGGTAAGACTATTGGCAGAGTCCACCTAGGGAAGTACCACACCTTTGCCAGTTATTCTGCGACCAAGCAGTGTTATTACTTTATTATTACTGTGTTCCGGTTTGAAGGGCAATGCTTCCAGTGAAGTTACAGGGCTTAAAGATTTAACATCTTGATCTCTGGGTGACGAGCGTGGTGCAGTTGGTAATGATTTGGATTCTTTATGTGCCAATAGCTGAGCTGTTCTGTGGCAAGCATGTTGCTTACCATCAGGCACATGTCCTGCTAGTCTCGTCACTCTTTATTTAAAAAAAAAATGTGGTTATCCCGTCTCCGCTTAGTTGGTCTACCGCCACGTCGCATGCGGCCTACCTTCCACAGTTTAGTGATCTTGGCCCAAAGCACAAAGATCATCTGACATCGAATTAACAACAGAATTTAAAATGCAATAGGATTTCAAGAATACATGTTCCAACCCCGTTCGCATCTCATCATGGCTCGACAGCAATCACAGCCTTATCACCAAACACGCTGACGAGACGACATAATGGCGAGTAATTTCATTCACGTTGTTGTGAACTGACCGCCGTCACACCGAGGCGAACTTGGTCACCATTTTACAAGAGATTTTTGAAGTTAAAACTTATTATGACGCGCCACATATAGATTTTTCGTGGATTGAATTCTAGCGTCTCGCTCAGGAATGATAAGAAATTTTCAGGTGAACTCGAGACCATGGTCATTGGCCATCTAGAAATACTGCTCATGGCCACGCCCTCCGGTTTCACCCGCGTAGTTTCCAATATGAGCTATCTAAATCTAAGTTATAAGTTTTCACTTCTATCGGCAGTTCTGCTGCCAATTTTTTTCACTTTTGCCGTTTTGATCACTTTTTGTTAGGGTAAAATTTTGTGGATTTTCGTTACTAGCATGCTAATGTAGTGGCGTAGTGCTGGAGTAGAACGTGGGCGTTAGACGGTCTGGAGATGGGAGACGGATATGGGTGAATTTTAATGACTTCATATCATCAATAATAGTATGTAAGTCTGTAGCTATGCAAGTAACGTATTATCCAACATTAGTGCTGTTTAGTACTATAAATCAAGGTATAAATATTTACCTCTATGAGCAGTCCCTATTTTTGCGAAGGGCTCCAATTATTTTTGCGAAGGGAAAATCTGCTGCTTCGTACTACATCTTAATGGGTCCGTCCACGTAACGTTACAAAATTGTCCGAAATACTTTATATTTGCACAAAAATAATGCTGTAAAGAAGAAAATAACTAAACAATTTAATTAATCTTAATAATATACACTCACAAAGTAATATTAACTCAAATAACTCGCCCCGAACCGTTCCCAGTGCAAATGTGTTACAAACGCTGACCATTCAGCGAGGCGTTGGGTTGCGTTGCCTCGCTGAATAGCGATGGCTGCCCTCTGTTTTAGAAACGAGCCCGAGCAGGCCATGTGCCTGGTGGTGAGCCACATGCCTGCCACATAACAGCACAGTGACACACAGCTATTGGAACATGAAGAGTCCAAATCATTACCTAGCACTGCACTGCGCTCATCACACAGAGATCTTAGGTATTATATCTCTAAGCCCAGTAATTTATCTGGAAACATTGCCCTTCAAACTGGAACACAGTAACGCTTTCACATTACTGATTGGTGGTAGAATAACTGGCAAAGGTGTGGTACTTCCCCAGGCGGACTCTGCAAAAAGTCCTACCACTACAAAAGTTAAGAGTCGCCACTTTGGTCACGTAATGACGCTTAAACATTTAAAATAAAGTAAAATGCTACGTTTCGGTGTAACATACAGCCGTCAGCTGCCAATGGAATTAGCAAATCCAATAAGCTCGCGCGGCGCTCGCCTCGGTGTGAATCAGGGGTCCGCTGACGGATTGGCGTCATCCGCGAACCAGACAGAACCCAGCGTTTGATTAAGTTTCAGTCCTCGTGAATATTAATAAACATGATTTTACTACGATAATAGACAGCTTTTGACGTTATTAGTTTGTTGTATGTATGATAATTGTATTAAATAGTAACTCTATTATCTCTATCCGCATAATAAGAGACGAGACGAATTTCTTAGCAATCCATGGATTCACCGTGCGGGTCCATCGTGTGACAGAGAGAGAAATCTCGAGTAGACCCCAAGACTTGTGACTCGGGCGTAGGTTTAAAAGGGGCCCCTTAGTGAAGTACGTCAACACTCACCTTCACTACTCCTATTTCTCTCCCTGCCCAGCCAAATCCGATATCACACTAGTGCAGCTTTAGATACTCGTTGTAGTATAGAACTTACTGCACTTCTGGACAAGCCAATACTACTAATATTATAAATGCGAAAGTTTAGCTGTTTAGAAGTTTGTTACTCAATCACGTCGAAACGTTTGAACGGATCGGACTGAAATTTAAAATACAGCTAGATTATTGTCTGGAATAGCACGTAGGATACTTTTTATTAAACGAAAATAGCGGAACGACGCGGGTGAAACCGCGGAAGGCTGCGAGTATTAATGTAAGTTTGATCATAACATGATAAGCCGTGTCGGTCAAGCCGTGAAAGCAGTAGATTGAACAATGTCGGAATGTTGGTCGTAGATTCCCTTAAATAAAGATGAAGAAACCGCTTTAAAACTTATAAATTACTTGAATATTATAACTTACTAGCAGCGCTTCGCGGAATACGCGAAATCCCCGTTCCTAATATTTTACCGCAATAAAAAGTAGTATGTGTGTTATTCAGAATTATAATATTCTGTGTTCCAAATTTCAACCCAATCCGCTCAGCCGTTTTGACGTCATTGCGCAACAATAATAAAAACATCTCAAAATCCAAAATTTCGCATTTATACTAATATTATTGAATTGAAGAGTTTATTTGTTTGAGCGCGCAAATTTCAGGAACTACTGGACATATTTCAAAAATTGTTTCACTGTTTGATATGCATGTGAACATTGTGAACCCTAAGTGGTAAATGCTATATACATATTAATGTACAACGGGTGAAGCCGGGACACACTGCTAGTTTATAATATTAGTAGAATGTACTTACAATTCCATTGTCATCAATTAAAGTTGTACAATAAAACGCAGTCGCGTAGTGTCCCAACTTTCTCATACAACTCTCGTCTCGTCTCGTTTTATTTGTAAGCAACATGTTGTTGGCTACACGTGTTTAGGGACGTACCAGCAGCTATATCGATAATTTTTAAATATAACGACACGCCGCTTCCTCCAAACTCAATTACTTATTCTTGCTAACTATTATTTTTATGTTCTTTTATTATATTGTATTGTGTATAGAATTTAATCTACATTACTTACATAATGAAATATTATGTAGGTAAGTAAGTAAATATTGGCACCATCACATCTTCCAGAGACACATTGTAGGGCTGGTGCAGCGGCTAATTCAGCTGAGCGACTCAAACGGCGCAAATATGCAACCCTCGGAAGAGGTTACATATTTGAGCCCTTTGGGGTTGAGACATTGGGTCCGTGGGGGCCGGGAGCTCACCTCATTTTCAAAAGCCTTTCCGAGCGCTTGGTCGACGCGACGCGCGACCAAAATGCTGGCGTTTATTTGGCCCAACGCATAAGCATTGCCATTCAGCGTGGTAATGCCGCCAGCATGCTGGGTACGCTTCCGATTGGTAGTGGGCTTGAACATCTTGATTATCTGTAGACCTTCATTGGTCTATGTATAACTCTCCATTTCTTTCTTGTTTTTAATTTTGCTTGAAATTACCTCTAGAAGGATAACAAGGCCACACCATTTTATTATGCAAGGTTTTTTGAAGGTTTGCAAGGTTTGGTTTGTTCTTTTGGAGTGATTGGAAAAAAATATTAACATTATTTTTAGCTATTGACGTGTATTTCAACGGCTAAATAACGACATTATGAAGAGATCCATGGACTGTGTAGTTTTGTGCATAAGTAACGATGAGTTAAAATTAATAATAGCCTTTCGTTACTACATCTGGTTGGAAGGGTACGCCACAAAATCTCCAGTTTGTAGTAGTAAGATTCTTTACAGACTAGTCTCGGGAAGTGCCAATCAAATCTTTGCCAGTTATTGTTCGAGAACTGTTTCTTCAAAGAGTTTTCTTTTTAACTTTTTGTAAATGTTTCACGATGTTTTCGGACACAGACACCCATATACATACATTCAAATTTTACAGACTGAAGTCAGTTGCGCGGTTTATAAAGGGACATACAGTTTTAATTGGCCTCTACTGCCTAACCAACTTTGGGCTATAATAGTAGACGGAGTATTAGTTGTACGTTAGCTTCTGAAAAGTTAAAGAAAAATAACTTCTCGCGTGCGTGCGTCATGTCACTCTATACTGTAAAAAAATGGAATACGAAACTGTATCGAAAGTCAGAAATATCGACATTTTCACATCCCTTAACAAAGAATTTTTATTTATTTCAGCTTTGAAATGAAATAAAAACGTAGTTGTTTTGTATTAACCAGTGACAGTTCCAGTGCTTCACTAGTTTTCTGTGTATGTGCATTCAAAGCTGCAGTGAATTTATAGACTTTAAAAAAAGTTTAAAATAGTTTCCTTGACTGAATATTGTGAAATTACTTCCTACAATAATCTTATGTATTTACGGAAGTTTATGGTGGACAAATAATGTGTTTGTGTGTATTAAAACGTGTAAATTTTCAATGTCTTACATAGTTATCCCTGTGAACATGAGTCGTTAAATTTTATTCATACTACCCAGATTTCGTAATTTGCCATAAAATTTAATGAACTTGTTAAACATAGGTTGTTTTTTTAATTGACTAGGTTGCTTAGGAAAATTTCCAAACAATACACAATATGTTATAATAATATTCATGAAATATTAGACAATAATTCGTAAATTTATTTATTCGTAAGTTATGTCTGAAATTTTAGTATACTTTGTAGTATACTATTACCACTCATATACTTTTTGTGTCGTTATGTATAAACCGCTGATGACATACTTTTGTGATAAAAAAATATTATTTATAGCTCACAAAGTTGGATATTATGTCTATTAGGAAGTTATCACTTTCGTTCGAAACTAGCTTTTAAGTTTTGAATATCGTTGCCAAGATGCTAGCTTATCGGTATTTTATCAGATACATTTCGGAGAGTACATCATGATCTGCATAATCTTACCCTTTTTCCTATCGGACTGCTCGTAGCTCAAAAATGGACATCGATTCATGGCTGACGATGGAAACGAACAAGAAGGTTTGACTTCACTTTTGCGATAAGAACGCTTAGCCAGCCTGTGACAATCTTGAAAAGAAGACACCAGTCTTCTAGTCTAGTCAATCGATTTCTTCTAAGTAGGTACGCTCGCTATCGTAGACCGCATCGTCGCTTAACATCACACGTCATGTCTGTCAATTTCAAACATAATATCATTGTTAACAAAAAGCTGTGTGCAAAATGTCAATACCGCAATGCCGTATGTCAGTGACGTGAATCCAAAAGACTTTCCTCCATCTTTTCTCCATCCTTCTAAAGGAATGTTCACTTAAAACCCGTTAATGTCGCTCCATTCGCTCATAACCTACGGTGCAAAGTCAAAGTTCTTTATTCATAACTAGCGCCCCGCCCCGGCTTCGCACGTGTGCAATGCTGATACTAAATAAACTACTAACTAAACTAAACTAAAATAACCTAACTACTGAAAGCGTGACGATAGAATTCAATTCACAGCCCACGAAAAATTCTGTCTAGACGCGCCAAAAGAAGTTTTCACTTCAAAAATATATATGATGTTCTTTGAATTATAGCCTTTGAATAAAACTATATATTAAACTCTTTTATTAAAACTCTCGAAAAAAATGTTTGATCGGCAACGTCAAATGTTTGACTGGAAATTATGTAGAACAGTTTATATGAGAAAATGAAATTATTGTTGTTTACTATCTTTTTCGCGACTTTTCAATATTTTCTCACCGTACCTTCCCTTAACTACCACAAACATTTCAAAACCAAAATCAGCCAAATCGGCCCAGCCGTTGTTAAGTTTCAGCGGACCCACGAACAGCAATTCATTTTTATATATATATATTGTACAATTTACACGTCAAATATGCTATTGACAAACACATACAGCAGGTAACAGACAATCACATTAATCTATTCCCATATCATTTTCCGTCCCGGCAGGCCGGTGTCAATGAAGGGTCGTCTCGAGACTGAGTCACGTGTGATTCACGTCGCATTCAATTAATTTCAATTTAACTTGATGTGCCAATTAAGCCCATGGAGCCGGTGTAATACGACCGGCGGTTCGCAGACGGATTGCGAAATGATGTGACCGGCCGTGAATGTCCCATAGGGGGTTTCATGGACTAACTTGATTGATTATGTCATTGCTATCTTTTTAACATTGATAGTTCAAAATGCAAAATTACTTTGTTTGCGAAAATGGGTACACAAAAACCGCCCACTAAATGTTCCCACAGCTGGGATTATCTCGCTAGGAGAGAGTCAAAGCCATAATCCACGACTCTGGCCCAGAGTGGGCGAAAATGGGTGGTTACAATTAATTAGACCTAAATATTTACATTAAGGACTCCATTATCAACGTTGCGACCTTGTATAGGATTGCAATTATGGGGATAATGACTGAGTCAAAAATATAACCATTTTAATTAATCCGTCTGATTGACTGGAAAAATGTGGGACACGTATTTTTTGGTTTTATCACATTTTTAAAAATCGACAAAGATATTTAGATCATACCACTTCTGGAGTAGGGGGTTGTGACGTCACGTCTACATAAGAATCGTAAAGATACGTGAAGTCGCTTGAAACTTCTAAGCACTATTTTTCTTTTTTCTTTTATTTTTCAAAACAAAAGTAAAAATATGTGAAAAATATTTAAACGGGCAATTTAAGCTTTTTTAGTCATCGTGTCTATTCATAATTATTATTTTGTTTGAAAAAAAAGAGAGTAATAATTAAATAAGATCTTATATATTAACAGGTATAACTCCATGATCAACCCTGCGACCTTGGATAGGTTTGCAATAAAATTGACCAACGTCTCCCAAAATGTTAAGCGACAATGCGGTGCAATGTACATAATATTTATAACCGACTCCATAAAAGAGGCTGTTCTCAATTTAGTTGTTTATTTATTTTTCGAGTGTTTCAATTAATACGCTTGAAACCGTCTCACGGATAGTTCCTTTTAAGTGAACGCTTTATGTGCGATGGGAACTTTGAGATGGAAATAATACATTATCTGAACTTGTGTTTAATATCGTGTATGTACATGCTCAATAATAATTATTCTGGATAGTAATTACTGAAGTGAATCTGATTTAAAAAAAACGATAAAGTAGCTACTTTGTGGCGATTTTCAATATGAAAAAAAATATCTGAATCTGTCTTTATTTTTTATCTGTGGCGTCGTTGTTAATGCTCCTAAATGAATTGTGCGTTTTATTTAGTTTAAAATGATGAGTAGTTCTCATATCTACGACCGTCGCGACGTTCGAGTAAATTCCTATATAACGTTGGCCTATTATTAGGCACTCCAATTAGTTTCAAGGTTTCCTTTTTGTAATTGTCCTTATTTTAATATTTTAATTGCCTAGGTAGGTATTTTTTTATAATATAGAGGAATAAAATGAGCAAGGTATATACCCGATAGTAAGCAACACGCCTGGCTATAGGTCCACAGTGCCATGTAGCGTATAACGTATAACGTAGATTTGTTCATCTGTTCTTTTGAGTTTAAATAATTGTGCAATCTTAGTTCTTATAGCAACGTCAATTTCACAGGCGTAATTTCCGTTTTCGTTATTTTTCTGGAATTAAAAGTTGTCTATGTGTTATTCCAGATTATAATCTATATGTAGGTAATCCAAATATAAACCCGATTCGTTTAGGTGTTCTGACTTGATTAAGCTAAAACATTAAAAAGGTGAGGTGAGGTTAAAAAACTTTGCATTAGGATAAATGCAAAGGTGCATTTATCATATTAGTAGGGTAAAATTTATGTACTTAACTCAAATATTAATTTAGTATAAAAATGCTGCTTTTTCTTTACCAAAGTCAAAGTTCTTTATTGAAAAATGTACAATTTACACGTCAATTAATATAAAAAATAAACAAAAGAAAACGCATACAAATTGTATTCATTTTCAAAGTTTGAAATTATCACTTCACTGTACTATAATAACAATTATTAATTATCGTACAGAAACCTGTCAAGAATTATACGAGTATAATAAATATGTTTCAAATACAATTGTACTGATATATGTAAATTTTTCACATTTTTACCAAATTTAAACGACAGATGGAATAATATGTAAACAATATACTGAATATACAATGGCTACATACAAATAATGTGTTGGTATATAAAAGTGAGCGTACCCTTGATGTATAATCTGGGTAGACGTGCCGGCGAGCAAATCGTCGACATCTGGTACCGGCTGGTGCACTGTTTGACTGACGTCGTCGCAGGTACCGCATCCATGATATCATACTCATAGTTTCAATTTTGTAGTGATTGGGCTCTTAGCAGAGTCCGCCTGGAGAAGTACCACACCTTTGCCAGTTATTCTACCACCAAGCAGCAAACATTACTGTGCTCCGGTTTAAAGGACAATGTTTCCAGTGAAATTACAGGGCATAGGGATAAAACATTTTGTATCTCTGGGTGACGAGCGCAGTGTAGTGCTGCAGGTAATGATTTGGACTCTTCATCTTCCAATAGCTGCGTTTCACTGTGCTGTTTGTTATATGGCAGGTATGGTCCTTATCATCAGGCACAATGACGGCTCATCTCGTCACTCTATACAATAAAAAAAAGAAAAAAGTTAGATGCTGCACTTTTGTCCTTTTCCAAAAGTTGTAATTTTTTTAGTGCACGTTTTAACTCATGGGTACGAACGACGGGCTGCTGTTAAGTTTAAGCCATTATAGTTTTAGCCACAGATATCGGAAACCAAACCTCTGTGGTTTTAGCAGATATATTATAGAAACACAACTACAATAAAAATTTACGAATTTTAGTTAATAGAATATAGCCTGGTCCATGAAAGGCGTCACCACTATAGCATTCTGTAACACGATTAAAGTTAGTTTGTTTTTGAAGTGAAAACTTCTTTTGCCGCGCCTAGACAGATTTTTCGTGGGCTGTGAAATGAATTCTAGCGCCACGCTCGGATATGATTCGGGTAAACTCGGGACCATAGCCACTGACTATCTAGAAATGCGTCATCCAATGGAAAATGCTAAAAGGGGGTGGCCTGCCCATCATGGCATGGCCATCTAGAAATGTGTCAGTCAATGGGAAATGCTGATGCATTTCTCGATGATCATGCCATGATGCCCAGGCCACACCCTCCAGTTACACCCGTGTAATTTCCAAAGTAAGCTATCAAATTCTGAGTTATACGTTTTCACTTCTATCGGCAGTTCCTATGACTGCCAATTTTTTTTTGGTCACAGAGGCACATACGTTTGTATTCTGTAGATATCTCTTACTTAAGTTACGGTAATTCAGACTTAACATTAGCTCATTGTCATGGGCGTTTAATAAAAGTCGGACGTAGTCTCGCTAAAACAAAAACTGTGTCTATAGAGTCGGCCACATAATATGCACGTGTGCGCTGTCAAATACAGGCTGACACACACACACATCATTACACGCACAAACTTGTGTGTATGTGTGCGTGTCAGCCTATCAGTGACAATGCACACGTGCATATGTGGCCGACTCTATTGACACAGTTTTTGTGTTAGCGAGGCTACGTCCTACTTTTTTTGTACGTCCATGCCCGTCATCCATACTTCCATTACATACATTATGATTCCGAGTGACAAACTTTTAGTTTTTTTTTAAAACGACAATAACATGACATTCACTTCATTAGTAGCCCACTGTATTCGCACCGCTGGGACTCGAGGACTTCTCTCAAAATGAGAGAGTCAAGGATACAATCCACTATGCTGTCGCTAAGAAAATGGATGACACATGTATCATTCGCCAACAAGCATGAATTTCGAATAATGTCTTGTTAGAACATGCTAGGTTTCTCACGATGTTTCCCTTCACTATTATAGTCAATGGTGTAACACACTTGTACATCTGATCTTTAATAATTACTTGTGGGTGCAGGTGGGATATGAACCTACGAACGTACGATTGCGACATTTTTAACAGACCTTTTTTTGACTATGCCACTACGGCATATGCTGTTTTACGGGTCATTACTCTGATATAAATTTTGTGTAGATTGGGAAATGTTATTGTAAATATTACAAAAAGTTACGGTTGATCTAGTTGGGTGAACGGCGACTGCCGATCCGAAGCCCCGGGTTCAAATCCCACGCGCACCACTGTCTTTTCAAAGTCATGTGCATAATATCGCTAATTTAAAAACGGTTAAGGAAAACGTCACGAGGAAACAGACATGCACCTAGTATTTATAATCCATCAATCTGCACTTGGCCCGCCTGGTACGTTATGGCTTTAATACTCCGGGCCGTGGGCCTTTTTTGCATGCATGATGCAATCACTATCTAAATTATTTCTTATTCTATTCTTACTTTTGGTTTTGTTCATTTCATATTATTTGTTCACAATAAAGTATTGTGACTTTTTAAATGAATACACGGTTAGCTCACATAAGATATAGGTACTCGTAGTCAATCCAATCTGACTTACTGTGAGTTGTTCACAGAAACAAATGACGGCGGCCCTCCCTCGGACTCCGAAGACGATAAGACCGCCGAGGTCCAACCTCGGCCATGGAACGCAGACCACGCCAGTATGGCGGACCGGCCGCTTCCTGTGCCGGTTGAAAATGAACCTTACTACATGGACATAGACAGGACGGAAGCGGAGAACTTGCTGAAAGGACAACTGGATGGAACGTTTGTGCTGAGACCTTCCAGTCAGGTTGGTATTTTATTTTATGACCGATGTTACTCAAACGAAATATAATACATATTTATTTAAGCATGTACATGACGGAAATACGTGCCAAGTTCAAAGGTTTTTGAAGTGAAACCTTTTGGCGCGCTATATACAGAATTTTCGTGGGCTTTGAATTGTATTCTAGCGTCACGCTCTGGAATGATAGGAAATCTTCGGGTAAACTCGGGACCATGGCCAGTGGCCATCTAGAAATGCGTCAGCTTTTCCCAGTGGTCATGCTCAAAGCCACGCTCTCCATTTTCACCCGCGTATTTTTCAACGTAAGCTATCAAATTCTGCATTACAAGTTTTCACTTCTATCGGCAGTTCCAATGACAGCAAATAAAAACAAAAATCAAATTTGGATTATTTTTCAATTATACATAGATTTGTTTATTTAACTAGATAGGTTTGTACTTATTTGCGCTCAGCTGATGTTAAGCGACGGTACGAAAAACCAGGAAACCGGTACTATGGCGTCATAGGTACTAAAAACTCTTTTTAGAAAATAGTACGCATTTCCTTCAAATATAAGTTTAAATTTAGTCTTCAATTCCTTGTCCGAGGCTGCATTTAAATACTGCAACAGGTGGTTGTACAAATTACATACCGCATACGTAAACCGACTTAGAAGATTTAGTGAGCATGTGACTCGGTGTCTTCAGTCTACCTATGTTTGTGTCTCAATGTACTCTAATCACGTGATGATCAATTTTTTTCAAAATACCCTGTGTTTAAGTTATATTAATAGCAATAGGAGGCTAAGGAGGTATACACATTTGTTGGCGATCAACACATGTACATATAGGCTAGTTTCAATATGTTTTATAATGATAACGGTAAAATTGTAATTCGGTTTAAATTAATGGATGAATGTTAGGTAAATATGGTTTATTTTGGTAGGAATAGGTAGGGCACACCTAATAAATATGATTGTTGTTTAGTTTTACTCGAATATTAGGCAGGGTGTCCATTCATTTCCTTGAAATTAGGCAAATATTGGAAAATTTGATAGTTTTTACGAAAATACTAAATTGTAAGCTAAGGTACCCCCCTGGATGTTATGTTTATTTATAGACCTGGTCGTGGGCTACATTCCGAGTGGTCATTTATTAGCCTACGACCAGGAATGGCAAAGCTATGGTGAAAATAGTGTCCATAGCATAGTAAAAATGTACCGAAAAGTGAGCCCAAAATACGGGGCTCTCTTTTAGGTAAAGGTAAGGGGGTACCTTAGCGATCTCGATTTTGTTCGGAGCATGCTCTTCTCAGCGGCTCCAGTACAAGAAGGAAAACGAAGAAAAATATAAGGAAGACTCAAGCAACCAGCGTTTCACTACCCCGCTCCCTACTCCCCTTCAAGGTCCGCCCAAGAGGATCTCGTCGAGCGAGCGTCGGGATCACGTCGAGTTATCGTCGGGCCCACGTCGTGTCAGCGCCGAGTCGTCGCCAAGGGCACGTCGGGTGTCACTTCGGTGGTCACGTCGGGGGTCACGTCGGTGGTCGCCGGTGGTCACGCTGGTGGTCACGTCGGTGGTCACGCTGGTGGTCACGCTGGTGGTCACGCCGGTGGTCACGCCGGTGGTCACGCTGGTGGTCACGCCGGGGGTCACGTCGGTGGTCACGTCGGTGGTCACGCTGGTGGTCACGTCGGTGGTCACGCTGGTGGTCACGCTGGTGGTCACGCTGGTGGTCACGCCGGTGGTCACGCCGGTGGTCACGTTGGGGGTCACGCCGGGGGTCACGCCGGGGATCACACCAGAAGACAAGGTCAAGTCAAGATCACCCAAGGTCAAGTTCACATCCAGGACGAATTCGAGGATTGTCCCACAGCGGTCGCAAAGTGAACCCAGGGACGAGTCTACCAGCGCCCGTCGGAACGAGAGGGCACGTACCCAAGAGACCTACTTACAACAGGTCTCTCCCCCTCTCGCTGCCGGCAGACCAGGCTCGTCAACGCATAGCGGTCGGTCACATACGGCCGGTCCGCGACAGCTGGTCCTTCGAGCCGGATTCACGCCATAGCGACCATCGTGGGACTTCGTCGAGGAGGTGAAGACTTAAAGACATCTGCGCTTCAAGACAACGGACGAAGTGATCATCGTGCGAAAGGAAACGAAGATCAAGATGCCCGTTACAAGAAGCCAGAAGGGAGATGATCGGCTGGAACGTACGCCGACTGAGAGAGCATCACGTGGCATCACAGTGGAGTCCGGTACGACATCCGGTACCAGAACAGAAGGTACCTTCCCGTCTGGGACGTCGTTCGAGACTACGATTAGGGCCACAACCGAGGAAGTCAGAACACTGGTGGGCACCCCAGGTTTGAAGATCTCCGAGAGGCTACAGAAATCAAAGGCCTCATCTGTAGCATCAACAGCCAGGCGGAAAATAGAAATGGAAGCACGTGTAGAGTTAGCTCGACGGAAGCTAGACCAGGCACGAGCTGCGGCTGAATTGGCAAAGGCAGAACTGGAGATGGTTCAACTGGAAGAAGACGATGACGACTCCGTGATCAGCGTGCCAGTAAACCGGGAAGAGATGGTGCAGAATTGGATCAGCGATTCGACGGAAAGGCTGCCAGGGAAAGTGTCAGAACCAGAGAAGCCCGGTAAGACACAGGCAGCCACGAAAATCACTGAAGCTTCTGCTGACATCAAGGGCATCGCTGAAGCACTACGGGACGTCGTCAAGTTGTCAACGAGAAATGTAGCAGCACCTAGCTACATGTTCGATCTCCCACAGTTCGACGGGAACGCTAGCGAGTGGCTAGCCTTCAAGAGGGCATACGAAGATACGGCTGAGAACTTCTCTGCCATCCAGAACATGATAAGGCTGAGGAAGTCCATCAGGGGTGCAGCGCAAGAGTCAGTCAAATGTCTGTTGTATTCGGACAATACACCTGAAGACATCATCGAAGCACTGCGTCGGCAATACGGAAGACCAGATGGACTAGTGCTGGCGGAGATGGAAAAACTGAAGAGGCTGCCAAAAATGACGGACATTGCTCAAGACGTGTGCGATTTTGCATGTCGAGTAAGCAACATCGTGGCAACAGTAAAGAGTCTGAAGAAGCCTCAGTATCTCCAGTCGCCGGAAATGCTCAAGACGATAGTGGACAAGATGCCTGCGGTCATACGGTTCCGGTGGTTTGACTTTTCGGCTGACACGGAAGATCCTGACTTGTTACAGCTGAGCAAGTTCCTGAACAGGGAGGCAGACCGGTGCAGTCAGTATGCACTACAAGAAGCTGTAACAAGAAGCCAAGGATGGAAGAGAGAAGTCACCCCTGCCGCTGTGAAACAAAGGGAAGATAAGGAAAACTGTCCACACTGTCAAGGAAACCATCGCCTGCACCAATGTAAGAAGTTTAAGGAAGCCTCGATCAAGGAACGCTGGAAGATCGCCACTAGTAGCAAGCTATGCTTCAAATGCTTGCAAGGTCGACATCGAAAGCAAGACTGCCAGAAGCCAGGGTGCAGAGTATGCAGAAGATGGCACCATGAGCTTCTACATGAAGATCGGCAACCTGAAGGATTGAAGAGGGAACCGGATGGCAAGGAAGTAACCAACAACGTGCTCCAGGTCAAAGTAACCAACAACGTGCTCCAGGTCAACACGGCGAAAACCAAGAAGGCGTACTTGAAAATGGTACCAGTGGAAATTTACGGGCCAAAAGGAAGCACCAAGGTTTTGGCTCTATTAGACGAAGGGTCAACGGTGACACTGGTGGACTCATCCGTAGCCGAACAACTGGGGCTACAGGGACCTCGAGAGCAACTTACCATAGAAACAGTCGGAGGGAAGTTGCTGTCGAACAAGAGATCCATGAAGTTCAATATGAAAGTTCGGGGAGTTCATCAAGTACGGAAAAGGACTATCACCGGGGCAAGAACCATGGACGAACTTCACCTGACACCTCAAGCAGTGGAGAAAGAGAAGGTCAAAGTGTACCCTCACTTGCAAAAGATGGCAGAGCAACTTTGCTACGAGGAAGAGCGGCCGAAGGTTCTCATCGGGCAAGACAACTGGGAGTTGATTGTCTCCAGGGGAACGCGGAAAGGGAAGAGAAACCAGCCCGTCGCATCCCACACATACTTGGGGTGGGTGCTACACGGTTGCGATTCAGGTTCAACGAAACCTGACGACATTGTTACCTGTGGGCATGTCTTCGCCCGAGAAGAACAAACGCCAGACTTCGAATCGGCGGTGAATCAAATCAAAGGTATCCGAAAGAAGAAGAAGTCTCACACGATGAAAGAAACAGCAGAGAAGGTTGTTCGAACAAAAGGCCAGAAAGAGTGCTACAAGGAAGATTTCACTGCGCTCACGAAGGGGAGGCCCCCTGAGAAGTCTAAGTTGAAGAGGATCGACGTGATAACAGCAAGGTACATGCCAGATGAGAGGCAGCGCGACGAGGAACCACCTTCATCGAATACGCCCGTCGAGTCCTTTGGCCCCACTGTTGTCAAAGTGGGTCGACGGCGTCAGAAGCGAAGGAAAGCCCTGTTTGAACAAGAGGATTGCCTGCAGCGCCTAGAGACATCACCGAGAGGCAAAGAGGTCTGCACCTGCACCGGACCTGATGGCAGAACTCCAATCGTCGAGGTCCGCACACATCGCAGGATTCTACGGCAGCCTGGTTCCAAGGCCGCGCTGTTGGTGCCTCCATGGGGCGGCGAGCACGAGGTTCCTGAGTTCCTGACGTCGAGCAACGGCAGCGTCGAGACGACGAGCAACGGGCCTCCGACCAGTGAGATCGCCGAGCCAGAGGATGGTGCTAGCGCACGAAGGGGAGGATGTTGGCGATCAACACATGTACATATAGGCTAGTTTCAATATGTTTTATAATGATAACGGTAAAATTGTAATTCGGTTTAAATTAATGGATGAATGTTAGGTAAATATGGTTTATTTTGGTAGGAATAGGTAGGGCACACCTAATAAATATGATTGTTGTTTAGTTTTACTCGAATATTAGGCAGGGTGTCCATTCATTTCCTTGAAATTAGGCAAATATTGGAAAATTTGATAGTTTTTACGAAAATACTAAATTGTAAGCTAAGGTACCCCCCTGGATGTTATGTTTATTTATAGACCTGGTCGTGGGCTACATTCCGAGTGGTCATTTATTAGCCTACGACCAGGAATGGCAAAGCTATGGTGAAAATAGTGTCCATAGCATAGTAAAAATGTACCGAAAAGTGAGCCCAAAATACGGGGCTCTCTTTTAGGTAAAGGTAAGGGGGTACCTTAGCGATCTCGATTTTGTTCGGAGCATGCGGTCCTCCGTGTGTGTGTTCCGCGTCCCGTCGCACCAACCACATACGTTCGAGGACTACAGTCCCCTGCCCCGAGTACCTCTGTCGGCTGTGGTCGAGTCCTTCCCCCGCGGGAAGTTGACTCCCCGCCGCAGAGCGCGCCGCCTCAGGAGACACATTCCTGCGCATAGTCCGTCCCGTCGAGCTCCGCCGCGCGCGTAGAAGCTCCGGGCGGACCCTACGCATCGTGCCACGCACATCGGGCGCTTCCGCTCTGCTGAACCCGCTTCGTGAGAAGCGGCGGACAGCCAGCGGCCCGCCCGAAGCACCCCTCCACAGCACCCCGCACCCCCCCCTCGTCGTCTGGTCCGCGGCTCCGTTCCCGCGTCCCGAGTGTGTTCCGTTGTGCCGATCGGCTTAGCTGGGCTTCCCGTACGGGTTCCACCTGGCTGGGTCTGCATCGCCGCGGAACATATACACTCGGACGCCCGAGCCGCGTCGACCAATCAGAGCGAGGCAGCGTGCGGAGCTGTGATTGGCTCATACAACCACATCGCAATCAACTCCCTGCGTCTGTGACCTACTGTTTGACACAGTTGCTGCTAACTACTGAAAATCAACCATGAAGAAATTCAAAAAAAAGAAGACAGCCAATACCGCCAAAGCACTGAAGTTCGGCAAGTGGGCCGAATTCTTCGCATGGCCGGAAAACTACATGGACCCCGAAGACATAGCGGATAGGTCCGATCCTACCTTAGCGGTCAACCGCGAATGGGCCGATTGGCTCAACAAAAACTGGCAAGCCATTACGCAGGGCCAATTTACGTCCTACGTTATTGAATGGTCGAGTCAAATCACCGCATACCTAACAACCAAAGCGGCGGAAGAACAAAAACTAATACCCGTGGGCAGCACGAGTGAATTCTTCCACGCTAAACTACCAGTACGAAGCACCCCTACCGAACCGGCGCCTGTCGCCGAACAAACATCATCACTCACTGAGCCGGCGTATATCGCCAGGCCGGTGATCCCCATCGAGACGGCGTGTGCCGCCGGACCGATGGTTCCCGCAGTGCCGTCATATAATGACAGGCCGACGACGCCCGCCGAGTTAACAAGCAATGCCGGGCCGGCTACAGAGCCGGCAACCGCCGCCGTGCAGTCAACATCAACAACTGGCCCAGCATGGACCACTACAAAGCCGGTAAGCGCTACCGGGCCGGCCCCTGCCACCGAGCTAGCGCCCGTGGCCACGGAGCCGCCCGACGCTACGCTGGCATTCCAAACAGCTGGGCCAGCATGGCCCATTCCCGAGCCGGCGACCGCCGCCGAGCCGACGCCCGCTCTTACGACGGCGCCTGGCCCGACATCGGCGAATCCCGCCGAACTGACGTCAAACACCATTGGACCAACATGGCCCACTATGGAAGAGGATGACGCGACCACCGGAGCGGAGCTTGACAGCGACGACGACATGCTGCCACCGCCGTCGCCCACTCCGTCGTCGGCGCCATCCTACAGCCAGATGGCAGCCTCCCCCGCCTCGCGGAGGGACTCGCCATCCCCCCCGCACACCCCGCTGCAGCCCCCCGCGCAACCCGCCGGGACGAAGGCCGGCGGCAGTCACCCGCCGATAATCGTGGACCACCTGGACAACTGGGAGGTCCACGTCGGCGCGATTAAGGATCGCCTAGGCTTCACACCGAACGTGAGGCCTTACTTACAAGGCCTAAGATTTTTCCCCAAATCGGACGACGAATTTCGGGGAATTCAACGATACTTGGTCGAGGAGCGGGCGAGGAACCCACGGTGCGAGTTCCATTGCTACGCTCTCGACCAAGACAAGCCCGTTAAGATAGCCCTCTGGGGGCTACCTCACAACACCGAGCCGGACCTAGTGGTACAAGCCCTGAAGGACCTAGGGTTCCCGGCCACATATTGCCGACCTCTTCCGCACCGGCCGAACGCCCGACGGAAGATATTTTTTATTCAATTGCAGAAGATGCCACACGAGAAGCTGGACGCCCTGTACTGCGTCACTGAGCTCCTCTACATGCCTCGAATCACCATCGAGGCGTGGAGGGGCCGGACCTCGGTGCCGCAGTGCCACCGGTGCCAGCACTTCGGCCACTCGTCCGCCCACTGTCACCGCTCGCCGCGGTGTGTTAAGTGCGGCGGACCACACGCCGGGGCGGACTGCCCCCGCCCAAAAGATGCCCCCTTGTGCTGTGCGAACTGCCGGGGGCATCACGCAGCTAACAGCCGCCAGTGCCGAGTCCTTCGAAACGAGGCGCGCCGCAGGAAAATTCTCATTCCTGGCTCGCGCCCTCCAATCCCGAACGAGACTCAGGCACGGGCGGCGGTGAACAAGAAGAGCCTGAACCACGGGCCTACGGGATCACCCCTAGCCCCACAAGCCCTACATGACAAGACGCCGCGCACAAGGGCCGTCACCGCGCCGCGCGATAGCGCTTGGCACGCGGTCGGCCCTTCAACCCGGACTGAGCAACAAACCTCCCCTGCGCCTTCGCCCCGGGCTAACTCAGGCCAGGGAGGTCGCAGGCGCACGGGAGAAACAGCGTTGGACGCTCAGCGAAGAGGGCTCTCTCCTGCGGCGGCACATGGATCGCCGCCGCGGTGCGCAGAGAGCCAGAACACGAAGAGCCCGAGCTACGGGCCCCCGGCGGTCCCGGCCTCACAGCCGGGCCAGCCGCCCCGGGACCCACCTCTAAAGCAAGGCGTTGTTACGCCTCGCACAAGGGCCGTCGCTGCGCCGCGCGATAGCGCTAGACGCGCGAATTGCCCTCCAACCCGCACCGCACCGCCCGCGCCTTCGCCAAAGGCTAACTTAGGCCAGGGGCGTCGTAGGCGCGCGCGGAAAAGAAGACGCGGTGCGCAGAGAAGAGGGCTCTCTCCTGCGGCGGATAGGTCCCCGCCGCGGTGCGAAGAGGGCCCACTACCACCCCCGATCCCGGGGACAACTTCCACCCCGGTAACGCCGGGTCCGCGGGGTGCTGCCGGCGCCCATCCGCGTGACCCGCGAACCGCAGCGCGCTTAGAGCGCGACAGGCAAGCTGAGCGCGAACGCGCGCTCGCTTGCACGCTCATCCCGCCGCAAGTAAGGGCCCCTCTACCGCGCTCGACACCCAGACTCCGACTCGAGTTGGGAGTCGGGCAGCGGGAGGGACCCCCGCCGCCACCGAGCGCCGTGACGCCGCCGCGGACCGCGGAACGCCCTATGTTCCCGGTCCCGCGGCCGGCCGGTACGGCGCCGCTTACAACGCCGCCGGGGTTCGCCCCGCGCCCTCCCCGCCTGTTGGCGGATTCACCGACAGCCGCCCTGCTCGAGTCGACCAGTTTCATTATCTGGGAGGCTCTGAGCGGCGCCTGTACAGCCGTCGCGTCCGGGACCCACCCGGAGAACGCGGCGGCCCAAGCGATGTCCGCTATCCTGCAACGGCTGCACGGATAGCGGAACGAAACAACAGCCGAAGCTATCGCCCTTACGCGTGATCTTTCCGCGAAGGGGCAGAAGAGGCCTGCCCATCGAGGGGGCGGGCCCCGCAACCGCCCGGGTCCCAGTGCGCTCCCGAGACCTACCCCGGTAAGGAGGAATATTCCCCGGGGCCGGAACCTGTCTTCCCCCCTAGGGGGAGAAAGAAGAACATTCAGTCAGTCAGTCAGTTCGGAGCATGCTCTTCTCAGCGGCTCCAGTACAAGAAGGAAAACGAAGAAAAATATAAGGAAGACTCAAGCAACCAGCGTTTCACTACCCCGCTCCCTACTCCCCTTCAAGGTCCGCCCAAGAGGATCTCGTCGAGCGAGCGTCGGGATCACGTCGAGTTATCGTCGGGCCCACGTCGTGTCAGCGCCGAGTCGTCGCCAAGGGCACGTCGGGTGTCACTTCGGTGGTCACGTCGGGGGTCACGTCGGTGGTCGCCGGTGGTCACGCTGGTGGTCACGTCGGTGGTCACGCTGGTGGTCACGCTGGTGGTCACGCCGGTGGTCACGCCGGTGGTCACGCTGGTGGTCACGCCGGGGGTCACGTCGGTGGTCACGTCGGTGGTCACGCTGGTGGTCACGTCGGTGGTCACGCTGGTGGTCACGCTGGTGGTCACGCCGGTGGTCACGCTGGTGGTCACGCTGGTGGTCACGCTGGTGGTCACGCTGGTGGTCACGCCGGTGGTCACGCCGGTGGTCACGTTGGGGGTCACGCCGGGGGTCACGCCGGGGATCATACCAGAAGACAAGGTCAAGTCAAGATCACCCAAGGTCAAGTTCACATCCAGGACGAATTCGAGGATTGTCCCACAGCGGTCGCAAAGTGAACCCAGGGACGAGTCTACCAGCGCCCGTCGGAACGAGAGGGCACGTACCCAAGAGACCTACTTACAACAGGTCTCTCCCCCTCTCGCTGCCGGCAGACCAGGCTCGTCAACGCATAGCGGTCGGTCACATACGGCCGGTCCGCGACAACATTAGTTAATGTGCTATTCTAGACTAAAATCCAAGTATCAAATTTCAGACCGATCAATTCCGATATACGGTTATGGCATTTATCTGGGTTCGATTCCCACCCAGTGCAAATATTTGTATGATGAATTCAAATGTTTATACTGTGTCTGGGTGTTCCTATGTATAATAAGTATGTATTGAAAACTATATAAGTATCCGCCATCATACAAGCTTTGCTTAGTTTAAGATGGTGTTGTGTGTGAGTTGTCCACCAATATTTATTTATTTATTTATCTAAACTAAAAGTATTGAATAATTTATTTATCTGTTTTGAAGATTTATTCAATAATTTAATGTACCTAATATGACCCTTGTAGGTAGCCGAGGATTGCAAGCGCAGTAAAGCGATGTAACTTGATTTGAAATTTGATTCAACTTAGTTTAATTTTTACGATATGATTAGACAGTAAACTTCCGAACATCTAAACACAAACTTTCATATTTATAATACTTATTAGTTGGATTACGAGTACATTGTCTTCCTCGGCAACGGTCCCGAGAGCTAATCAGCTTATTTCGTACAGGTTAGGGTTATTATATACCTTGGATGTAATTATCCTCGGGTCGCGGAACCCTCGCATCTGCTCTGTAATTGGTTACATATTTTGGGGTTCCATAGTTTTATTAGAAAAAAACTTGGGCGTCTCGGGACGACCGACGGAAGTGAACTTAAAATAATCTTGTGTATGAAACGTAGTGTAGTTGTCATTGTATTTTAGATTTGTTAATAAAAACTTCTTAAAAAAAATGGCAGTCATAGGAACTGCCGATAGAAGTGAAAACTCATTGATAGCTTACTTTGGAAACTACGCGGATGAAAACGGAGGGCGTGACATTAACATGACCATCTAGAAATTCGTCAGCGTTGCCAATTGTCCTGAGTTTATCTGAAAACTTCTTATCATTCCCGAGCGTGACGCTAGAATTCAATTCTACGAAAAATCTGTTTAATGCGCGCAAAAAGAACTTTTCACTTCAAAAATCTAAGTGGAACTACGAGACTTTAAAATTTAAATAATTTGAGTTGAGAAAATCTTAGATTATTGTTACTTACATTTTTTATTAGAACGTTACGATACGTATACGAGAGGGGGAAGCGTCTGTGCGAAATACGGCTAGCGCTGTGGGTTAGAGCGAGAGAGGAAGAGCCTGCTTTACGCTGCCGTATGCGTGAGAGAACGGGATGCCAGACAAACTCGCGCCGTAACGCGTTACGTAACGATGCAGTTTACCCTCCTACGTTTAGTTTTTGTGATTACAAACACTAATTTTCATGGTCGATGTATTACAGATATATCTCTTTTTTAGTAGAAATAAACTTTATCTAGTTTAAATAAAGCCGTAACAAAATATGTTTCCATCTAGTGAGATCAATCACTGTGCTGTAAAAATGACATCTTGGTCGAGCATTTTCTTATATTTTGCATAATAAATTTTAGATTAATTGACAATTTTTAATTAGCCAATTAGCTCTGCACCAACCAAGCAAATATTGTTCTATTTAAGTCAGATAGCAGATATACTTAGTACATATTTATATACATCAGTTTTAAATATAGCTTTTGACATATTGAAACATCCAGACATAGTCAGACAAACATTTGTGTGATGAATCCTACTATAATATTATAAATGTCAAAGTAAGGATGTTTGGATGTTTGTTGCTCAATCACGTCTTAACGTATGAACGGATCGGGCTGAAATTTGGAACACAGATAGATTATAGTCTGGAAGAACACATAGGCTACTTTTACACATAGGACGAAAAAACAACGGGAACGGGAACTTCGCGGGTAACACCGCGGGGCGCTGCTAGTAATCTATATAATTTCAATAGTGATCTGTATAATTCGTCTAAAGTATTGAATGACGAGACGAGAAGGACATGTGCCTGATGGTAAGCAACACGCCCACCCATAACACAAAGCAACACAACGTCGCGCAGCTAGTGGAACAAGAAGAGTCCAAAGCATCAGCTAGCAAACCTGTCAACACCTAAATATATAAGACGTATGCCATATATTAACTCTCGAAGTTTTTCTCTTCAAATAGCGATGTTTGCATATTACTGATTGGCGGTAAAAGAACTGGCAAACATATGGTACTTCCCCAAGCGGGCTGTGAGTTAAGCCACTACAAAACGTAGCATATAAACAGACACATGACTAATAATAAATTATTAGTTAATTACTAAGATAAAATATCCCTGAAACAAACAAAAACACGGAACAAACATATAAATAAAATCCCCATCCCAGAAACAACAACACTAAGGGACAAAATAGCGGTACACGGCTAGTTTTGAATACATTATTGCCTGAATAAATACAAAAAGGTCCTTTTACCTTTTACACGGACGAAACGTTGACATGTCGGAAGCCTTTCCACTTTGGGAGGTCTATTAAAAACTAATCTACCGGAAAATTATGCGGAACCATTAGATGATAAAGGTTGAACCCCACTATGCCGATACGCTGAGGGCGGTTGATGGAATATTTTTGCTTATTATATGATTGGCAATTTAGATTTAGGTATTTTTTTGCATACCGACTTTCAAGGAAGATTGAAAATATTTGGACCTATAAGAATTTTCCAAACGCAGAAGTTTTGTCATCACCACTGGTTTTAGCGACGAAGGGAAATACTGTGTGAAAATCAAGAAATATATTTAGAAGATGTATGTTATCTCCCAATTCTTGTGACACTAGGCCAGCGTGGTGGATAATAATCTTCAATTTCGCTTTGTAAGAGAGAGTTTCGAATCCCAACAGAGTGAATATAACGTGGGCTGTTTACACTCTTAAAGTTATTTTCAATGTTTTAGGATGGGTCGACTAAATACCAGCTGGAGGCTCTGAAATCGATCGAGAGACGTGCCAAAAGGCTTATAGGGAACGACACTCTTGTTCGAAAAAGACTTTAAAGTCTTGAACATTGCCGCAAAAATACTAGCTTATAGGATGCTTATAGGTTTGTTTTCTAATGGTATTAGTTTTTTTTATAATGGTATTGGCTTTTTTTCCATCTCACTAATCGTAGCCCGAAAAAGTGACATTGTTTTATGGTATCTGAGTTTTATTCATGGTTGATGTTAAAAAACTCGAACACAGGGGTTGAACTCTACTTTTGTGATAAGAAGTGAGACTAAGTGAGTTTTTCCCGATGCTTACAATCTTGGTGTCTTCAAAACCGAGAGTGAATTGGTTTCATCTAGGTGAGCACGCTCCATCGTAGACTGCATCGTCGCTTAACATCTGGCGAGATGGTTGGGTGTCAACACCACAACCCAGTAAATAAGAAAAAAAATTACAGTCATATAGGAACTGCCGATAGAAGTGAAAACTAATAATTCAGAGACTACGCGGGTGAAACCGGTAGGCCTGGCCATGACCATCTAGCTCATCCGAATTTACCAAAAGATTTCTTTCATTAACGAACGTGATGCTTGAGTTCAATTTATAGCCCGAGAAAAATCTGTCTGTGATGCGTCCAAAGAAATGTTCACTCCAAAAAAATATTCAACCGTTATTAAACTTAATTGCCCCCTAGTTTTTGCATCAGAGTGAATACTCGCGTAGTGCGATAGAACCGTCGCGTCGTTTTCGTAATCCTTTCTGAGGTACTCATCTCTTTATTAGGAATATTCATTGGGCTGCGGCGGAGTCGGAGCCGGCAGATTGGCATTAGATTATCGAGATACGGATTCTTTGTGATAATCCGTTTTGTCCAATTATCAGAACCAGAATATCTTTACCTATTGGGGGGATGTGTTGATTGGTAGATGTGATGATTTTGGGAGTATTATTGAAGTGAAAATATTTTTAGTTACGTTGAAAAAGGTTCTTTATGGGAAAGATTTAGATTAACGTGGTTTCATGTCACTGACAACCCAATGTAGCATAGACCATGCGCTTTAGACGCATTTTTAACCGACTTCTAAAAAAGAGGAGGTTCTCAATTCCATAGTATGTTTTTTTGTATGTACCTATGTTAAGGCCGATTTAAACTGAACGAACATACATAGAGCTAGAAGAGCTGGAACAAGAGCATTCTTTCTCGATCTTTTAGTGTAAACGAAAGATCGTGCTTAGAGTGTTCCATTTTAAATATTCCATAGAATCTTTGCAAATGGAAACAAAACAACGAAATAATGTTCTACGTTTGTTTACACCAAATGAATTTGATACAGTGGGGATAGAATTAGCATTCGCTCGTCTGATGTAAATCGGCCTTTACGCGATGGCGCATCCAATTATCATCGATCGATTTTGATGGTAATTTTTTTGTTTGATAGATCATAGTTTTATCTAAATCGGTGAAGCAGTTTTTGAAATATGAACAAAAAACTAAAATTAGCTTTTTTGTATTTAGACAGTTTATGACCGAGCTGTACGAGGCTAGTTTTTTAAGCTAAGATAGCAATGTAGTGTTAGCTAGCTACTTACCTACTTCTAGCTTCGTGTAGACAACGCTACTACTAGAAATACAACCTTGCTATCCTGGCCTGCTATTAGCCTCGTGTAGCTCGAGCGATAGTGGATTCAACAAAACCTTAAATTTGCGTTCAATTTTTTTTTCATTTTTCTGGACGATATAACTTCTTATGAAATTTGGTCGAGTGTCTGAATTTATTTTTTATAATAAAATCGGTGTTTGTTTTTTCGGAGCAAATTTATAATTTTTAAGTAAAGCTTATTTTGATTTTGTTTTTAACCCCCGACCTAAAAAGGGATGTTATAAGTTTGACGTTGATGTCTGTCTGCCTGTGTATGTCTGTGGCATCGTAGAGCTCATGATGGATGGACCGATTTCGTTGCGTTTTTTTTATTCGAAGGTTAATTTCCGTGCAGTAGTTCTTAGCTATGTTTGGTTAATATCGATTCAAGATGGCCGGCTCCACAAAATGGCGGACAAAATATTTTAGCTCAATATGAGCTAGGTTGTGAAGAAATATTTTATCAAAGGGTATCAAATGAAAGAGATTGACTAGTAAAATACTATACAGTATACACTATGACAAATTTCAAATCCAAGATGGCCGTCACCACAAACTGGCGAATTCAATTTTTTAAAATTTTACCTAAATATTGTTATCAAATGTAAGGGCTTGACTAGTAGAATGTTGTACATATTACAATTTTGTGGCAAGCATGTTGCTTACAATCAGGCACATGTCCTGCTCGTCTCGTTACTTTTTATTTAAAAAAAAACAATTTTTGATTGCCAAAAAATATCGTACACGTATTTTTTCTTTTGTTTCACAAACAAAAAAAAAGGTGTGTGCTTAAGACCACACGGCAGAAGTGAAAACTTCATTAGCAGATTTTTGTATTAGGTAGGTATGTCGTATTATAATAAAATATTATGGATCGTATTAGTTGAATAAACGAGTAAAACAAGCCAGAAATTAGAGTAAATATTAATTGAAATTTTATTTTTATACAAAGTAACTGTTACCCGCGACTTAGTCCGCGCGAAATAAATACCAAGGTTACTCAGGCAGTCCTTATTTGTATACCCAGATTGTATACACATTTATGGTTAGTAAAAAAAGTGTCCATGTTCAAAAAGTTGTTGGCCGGGGCCGGCTTTTTAAAAGTTACTCCAACTTTGTATGCATTCACACGGTGCACCCCTATGATGCCCCTAACATTGTCCGCAAAAAGGTTGGTGAGTGTAATATGATTTTTGTTACCGACTTTCTCCTGTTCCGTCGATTCCACATACACTACACATTCTACGATTTTCTGGGAATAGTCTCTTTCTCTTATAAAGGGGTTTTTAAAGAAACATTTTCAATTGGATTTTGCTTCAATAGTTTTTTATTTACACGAAAGAAACGAAATATTTACACAGCAAAACTAATTAATTTGATTGTGAAAATTATAAAGCACCCGTCGTGTTTTCCCGCCCAAAGAAAAGTATTTTGGAGTTGGTAGCCGTCAGTGTTGCCACTATGATTTTGAGCTTGTCGCCAAATAGTTATGAAACAAAGTCGCCGGTTTTGATCGAATTATTAAGGGAATAACAGTCTGGAAGAATACATAAGCTTTTTCCTTCTCCAACCTTCTACACTACACTAGTATATTCCCTTTTGTCGGTAACACGTCGTCTAAATCCGCTAAAAGGTTTTAAAAATTAGCCAGTTTCAGCGACAAAGTCGCTAAAGTGTCAACACTGGTAACCGGTAGCGAGCAGCGAGAGAGAGAGAGAGAGAGTATCTATTGTCCCATGTCCTCCTCTAACAATTATCTTTCTCGGTCTGGCACGTTTGTTGACCACATTATCTTTCTCGCTCTAGCATCCCGAGCTTACCCGAAATTTCTTATCATATCCGAGCGTGATGATCACGTGATCATAAATCCATTTCACAGCCCACGAAAATTCTGTCCATAGCGCGCCTAAAGAAGTTTTCACTTCAAAAATACCGAGGTAGTCGAGGGGGTAAATCAAAATGTTGAATGTTGTTTTTGTTTGTTGCAGCCGAACCACGCGTACACGGTGAGCGTGTCGTGCGCCGGGGGCGTGCACAACGTGGGCGTGCGCCGGCGCACGGACGGCCGGCTCGCGCTCGGGTTCGCGCGCCGCGCCGAGCGGAGCTTCGCGGACGTCGCGGCTCTGCTCAGGCACCATCGGAAAAGAAGGTAACTTTAGTAGTGGTAGGACTCTTGGCAGAACCCGCTTGGGGAAGTACGACACCTTTCCCAGTTATTTCTACCTTAGCGGTAGAAGAACTGGCAAAGGTGTGGTACCTTGGCAGTAGTAATGTGCAAACATTACTGTGTTCCGAGTTGAATGTTTCAAGATACAGGGCTTAGAGATATCTTAGATCTCTGGGTGATGAGCGCAGTGCAGTGCTAGGTTATGATTTGGACTCTTCATGGTTCAATCGTTGCGTGTCATTGTGCTGTTGTGTGGCAGGCATGTTGCTTAACACCAAGCACATGACCTGGTCGTCTCGTTTAATAATATTATAACGCTGAAGAAGTTTTATGTTTGCACGTGCTAATCTCAGGAATTGCTACACCATTTCCCTATAATATTTTTTTACCGTTGGATGTATACGTGATGTTTGAGTGCTATAGGCTCGAGTGGCAGCCGTGAACTAGAAGACACCGTGTTGGACAGCCTCCCACTAGATGGACACACCTCACAAAGGTCTGTGGGCTACTCACAAACTGTGCGCATTCTTTTTACATGTATGCATAGGTAACCCACTTAATGTTTCCATCACTGGGACTCGGGACCTTCTCTCCAAAAGAGAAACTCTAGGCCATAATCCATCACGTTAGTCCAATGCTATCACCACCTACTATAATCCTCTTTACACGTGATTCCAGGTTACTGCTGGTAGCCAATGGCAGTGTGATCGGAGCTACGACGCTGAATGAAAGTCCTCAGTACTACCAGACCCCTTGCAACGTACCTGTCAAGGTTCACCTGTAGAAACATTGGACTCCACATGCGACACGAAGGATGAAATGTGCTAGATGTCGATAAATGATAGACGGACACAAATACTTTATAATGTACACCAGAACAAGTATTCGTTAAATTAAATTTTAAAAACTCCAAAACCGTTGTTTTAAATTTTAGATCATAATCATCTTATTAGACAAAGAATAAGTAAATAGGGTTTTCATCCCACCACCTCGGAAAGAGTATTTTTGCTCCTCGATATCAGGGCGCAAAAGTCGTTTTACCCTCTAGAGGGTAAAGCAAATTTACTTTAGAATAATTTTACCTTTTTATTTCTACCTCCTTGGTGCCGAATTCATCATATATTTTTTTAATTCGTTAAAAACTTAGACTCGGAACCTCCTTGGTGTACTTTTTATTTAAATCCTTTGCGCGCTATTTTGTTTTCACGTATGGAGGACAGAGGTAGAGGTAAGGAATATTATTTCAAATGGCAGAACATTTTAAAAAGCTATGAATTGAAATCAATTGTAAAATCAAATTGAAGTATGCCGATTTAATATTATTATTGACGACTAAAATATTAACTAATAGATAATTTCAACTACTTGTGCAGTACAAAATAATGGAGTAAAAATAACATCAAAGAAATAATTACCATTTTGAGAAAAGATGTAGCAATTTATTTTGAAGTGAAAACTTCTTTTGGCGCGCCAATGACAGATTTTTCGTGGGCTGTCAATTGAATTCTAGCGTAACGCTCGGGAACGATAATAAATCTTGGGGTACCTAAACGCGGGACGAAGGCCATTGGCCATCTAGAAATGCACCAACCTTTCCCATTAGCCATCAACATTTCTAAATAGCCATGCTCATAGTCACGCCTCTGGTTTCACCCGCGTAGTTTTCAAAGTAAGCAATCAAATTCTGAGTTATAAGTTTTCACTTCTATGGGCAGTGCCTACGACTGCCTATTTTTTTTCATGAATTCTAAATGGTAACGTTTATTTATTTCCTGTAAAATATACCCAGATGCTAACTTTGCGCTACTATAATTTAATGCATTTGACCGCCCGGACACTTTTTCATGTACCTACACAGATGAAACTCCTTACCGCAATCGCTCAACTCACCATATTTTTACGTCATATTGTTATTGTCAAAACCTTGGTTAAATAAACTCAAAGTTAAGAATAGTAGTTGAATACAAGTGAAAATCCGAAATAGCTAAGTGATTCTAGCGACCAAGAAGTTTGTTTGACACCAACAGAATTGACTGAAACTGAAAATGCGTAAAGCATTTACCTAGTCATTTCCTCGCTAAAGTGGGATAAAAAATTACGTGTTGCGCTCGAGTGCAAAGATTTTTCACCTTGTGCCCTTTTGATTCCCTTGCTACGCTCAGGATTCTAATTTTGAATAGTCGCTACGCTCGTGATTCAATTATAGAATCCTTCGCTTGCTTGGTCATCAAAATTGAGCACGCGGTTAAAAAGCCACTGTGCACTCTTGCACAACAAATAACTATTTCCGCACGGTTCCTTTGTACCAATCATAAGCAGATGTGGTGTATGTTAGCTATGGCAACATAGTGATGTGCCGCGACACAAGTATGACACTTCCACAAGAGCTACAAGACAAGAGCGATCAGACCCGTGCTTTCGGTATAAAGGGTTTGTCTAACTCTATACGTAGGTAGTATCTTATCCATACAATTCTCGTGTCACAATGTTAGTAACTCTATACGTAGGTAGTATCTTATCCATACAATTCTCGTGTCACAATGTTAGTAACTCTATACGTAGGTAGTATCTTATCCATACAATTCTCGTGTCACAATGTTAGTAACTCTATACGTAGGTAGTATCTTATCCATACAATTCTCGTGTCACAATGTTAGTAACTCTATACGTAGGTAGTATCTTATCCATACAATTCTCGTGTCACAATGTTAGTAACTCTATACGTAGGTAGTATCTTATCCATACAATTCTCGTGTCACAATGTTAGTAACTCTATACGTAGGTAGTATCTTATCCATACAATTCTCGTGTCACAATGTTAGTAACTCTATACGTAGGTAGTATCTTATACATACAATTCTCGTGTCACAATGTTAGTTACCTTACTCCTCCGAAACGGCTTTACTGTTTTTTACCAAATTTTATATGCATATTCAGTAGGTCTGAGAATCGGTTACTATCTATTTTTCATACCCTTAAGTGATAAGGGTTGTTCTGCGCCCCTAATTTTTTTTAAATTTTTGATCAACATTTTTTGTTTCTATTTTTTTATAATGTGACATTAAAAAATACATACAACCCTACATTTTTACCCTTTTATCACCAACCCCCTAGTTTTAAGAGCCATTTTAGTAATTTAATCATTTTTCATCCCGCTCGATAACTGATCAATTATCGTATTTCACTCTATTTCGATTAAAATTTCCCGGAACTTATGGGAAATCAAAAATTGTTTTATAAAAATAAACATTTATTTTTATTGCAAAATTTTAGGGTTACCAATGTTAGATTTTTAAAATTTGTATTAATAATTTATATGGCAAAACAACGTTGGCCGGGTCAGCTAGTTTTTATATAAACTCTTTGATCACCTTTTATTGATAGCATTTTGTAAACTTTCATTTATTAATTAATATCTTATTTCTATTAAAAATAATTTAATTAATAGAAATGTCAGTACTGTATGTCCAACGATCACACGTATGTTTATGTAGTAGGATAATAAATATGATTAACCGTATTTTCGCATAAATCCTAGGAATTTCGCGATAACATGGATAGTCGGATAATCGCGTTGACATATATGAATCAACTGAAAACTGGTAAGTTTCATGCGGCTGAGCCAATTGTGATGAAACATAATTAACAACACTTTCATCTACTTTATTCACTCACTAGCTGACCCGTGCCCACTTCGTTGGGCATAATGTTAATAATCCTTTTTAGTACAAAGTGTTATGTGCATGCTAATACAAAATTCGAAAGTAACTCTGTCCGAAAGAAAAAACATTTTCTGCAGTATTTGCGATAAACGAATTCCATGAGGACCAAGTCGCGGCAAAAGTTAGTTTGGTTAAAAGGCATTTTCAAGCTCCACATCTTTTCTCTAGAACTGAAAAATATATCTTTCATAGTTAAGGCAGCGTTCATAAGAAACGCTTTCATTCGACCGTTTTTTCTCCGATTCACTTTGCAAAACGGACTACCACGTAAAAGCCTTATTATTTTTCGGGTTTTTATATAGCCTATGACACTCAGCAATAACGTGGC
Source organism: Ectropis crepuscularia (assembly GCA_963693475.1). NCBI lineage: Eukaryota > Metazoa > Arthropoda > Insecta > Lepidoptera > Geometridae > Ectropis > Ectropis crepuscularia. Next base: position 20,394,519 of record OY856361.1, on the reverse strand, counting down.
TTTCTATTGGTGAAAGAATTTTTAAAATCGGTTCTGTAGATCCCAAGGTTACCCCTTACAATTTAACAAACACACAAACTTTACTTCTTAATAATATTATATAATATTTTTAATATAGATTTTAAAAAAATGTCAGTCATAGGAACTGCCGATCGAAGTGGAAAGTTTTTTAGTGAAAAACTCAGAATTTGATAGCTCACTTTGGAAACTTAGCGGGTGAAACCGGAGGGCGTGGTAATTAGCATGGCCATGGCCCGAAGTTTACCCGAAGATTTCTATAATTTCCGAGCGTGACGCAAGAATTTAATTCACAGCCCACGAGAAATCTGTCTAGGCGCGCCAAAAGAAGTTTTCACTTCAAGAACCCTAGGAGTTGGTTGCCTGGAAGAGATTGCTCTCAGCAATAAGGCCGCCACTTGTGACGCTAGTTCTTAAGTTTGTCACTGTAATTATTTTGATTTGTTGTATCACAATAAAGAGTTTTCTATTTATCTATCTTTACTCGATGCAAAAAATCTCAAAATACTGGTGACATTACAGCGCAGAATGGGCAATAGGTACCCCAACAAAAAACGAGACATTTTTTAAACGGAAACGAAAGAACAAAAACATTTTTCGTAACTAAAGCTTGGCCTAAAAGCGAACCTAATTTAATTTTTTCGAGCTATATAAAGGTGTATTCAGTAACCGAATCTCCGCTCGTTAAGGTTAAGAACTCATGGAACGACTTTCAGCCGCGCCCGCCACGGTTGCGTGCCCCTAGCTTTTGTAGAATTCAAAATATGTATTATGTGAAAATTGAAAGTACAACTCATGACGCGTTTTACGGGGTTAGGGGTCCTACACAAAACTGCGATGCGATGCGATGCGACGCCGCATCAGAGGAATTTGCTATGTCGAATTGCTCCGATGCGGCGTGGCATCGCATCGCATCGCAGTTTTGTGTGGGAGGCCTTATTGTCGATTCGGCACTAAGTATTTTTATCACAATAGGGTACCGGACTGGGTCAAAAATACACCATCCTAATTAGTCCGTCAGCTAGATCATAGAAAAATATTGGACACGTATATTTTGTTTTTTCATAATATTAAAAATCATCAAAGATATAGACCATCAAACTTCATGAGTGGGGGGTCACGACGTCACTCGTGAGTAAAAATCGTACTCACAAGTGACGTCACACGAAACTTCGAAGCGCTGTATCTTCGTCATTTTTTGTTTGTGAAACAAAAGAAAAAATACGTGTACAATGTTTTTTGGCAATCTAACTAACGGGCTGCTTAGTTTTTTTGAGGATTGTACCCTATTTGTATACTTCATACGTTCAAATAAACTCGTCACATGTTATAAAAACAAATGAAAAACGTCAGAGGTAAGTAAAGTTGTCGTAAATTCGTCACAGATTCTCGTTTTATGTCATTTTTGCATAAATTAGGGTTACCAAGTAATGTCTATTGTGTTAGGTAAGTACTCTAAATGAAACAAAATTTGTCGCCTCCTGCCTGTCATCCGCCACGTTCGCGGTAATCTCACCCACGGCGGCTGCGAAACCGCTAAAATCAGCGGTGAAATAAAACCAGTAAACGCAGCGGGCGCGAGTGCAAATCGTTCCATGAGTTCTTAGCCTGAGCTAGGTCTCAAAGAGAATGTGTCTAGTTCGGAGACGTGAGTCGAGTCCTAAGTTCGCAGCGTATACAAGTTGGGGCGAATTTACTACGTGTTATGTCGGTGCTGGGAACTTTGGGGCTGAATTAGGCATTTTCTTTGGTTTTCACGGATTTAGAAAAGAATTATTGCTTTAGCGACTAATTGGGTATTGAATATTTTTTGCAACTAGACCTAACTGGTTTTTACCGACTGAAGGGAATTATGGTAAGCAGATGGGATTTGCCATGAAACTCAGTCAGTTATTTTACTGTTAGGAATAGTTAAGGGCTTATAACTATTGATTGAATTCAGAAGGAAGGTGAGTCAGCTGTATTCAGAAGCAGGCTTAGAAACGACCTTTGAAGAAAAAATCTTTGCTAATGAATTTAGTATGCTAGTAATGCAATTAAACTTCAACTAATTCAATGAATTCAATAGCGACTAAATTTAGCCAATTGTTAAGTGTTTAATGACCTTTTAATGAGTATATAGCACCTCCATGCGAATATGTGAAGTGAAATATGTGAAATATCACAAGTCAGATAACAACTTATTGAGAAAAATACATTTGAAATTGAACTTATGCATTTTTTTTTACTTTTATGGCCATAATCAAAAAACTTGAGAATTTAAAACATACCTAAACATTATTCTGTAAGTTAGAATGTTTTTTTGGAATTCAACAAATGCATGTTTTTAATACTCTGACAATCCTGAAAAAATACGTGAAATGTATCAGCATAAGCATAAACAGCCCACTAAATGTTCCCACTGCTGGAACTCGGGCCCTTCTCTCGCAAGGAGATAGTCAAGGTCATAATCCACCACCGTGGCTAAGTGCGGGTCGAAAGATTCTCGGTACATGTCGGTTTCCTTACGATGTTTTCTTTCACCGTTTTTTAAGTTAGCGGCATTACGCACATGACTTCGAAAAGACAGCGTAGTGGGATTTGAACCTGGGGGCTCGCCGTTCGCCCGACTAGACCAGCCGTAACTTAAAATGTATAAGGAACTTTAATTTTAGTTCAACAAACAAATTACATATTTACAAAATTATATTCATTGGTACGCAATATGGTTAATATTTATTTAATAGCGACGTCATCTAGTATTTCTTTGAAGAAACGTAATATATTTGTGCTTAACAACATAATTAAACATTAAGCAACGGTAATTGTTGTCAACGCGACGGGAAAGTTGTAAATTAGAACGTCACGGCAAAACTTTGCCGAAACGCCTCCAAGAATACCGGCATCAATAAGTAACCTTTACTTAGCTATTGTAATTCTTGTAGGCGTTACGTTACAAATTACTTCACTCGAGTTTTAAACAAAGTTAAGGTAAATAGAGTTGAACCGTTACGGTAATTGTTTCATTGATTTTGGTTTGATTATCACTCCTGCGATGTTCCTCTATCTGTGAAGATGCCTGAGTTTACATAATTAGCTTACAATTATGTTAATAAATAAATATTCGTGTACATTTCAGACACAACGCCATCTGACTAACTAAGCAAAGCTTGTACTGTGGCGGCCAGATAGCTGATATTTAAATAGTTACAAATACATACTTATTATACATAGACCCACCACCACCCAGCCACAGAACAAATATTTGTTTGTATTCATTAGCCGAATATTTGCACTGGATCGGACACACGACCTTCATCTTCGCAGGCAGAACTACGAAAAGATACTTTTGTAAACTAGTATTATTAATTACGATACAGGCACATACTAAGGTTATAAGGTGGTGTGAATCCTCGATATTTTGGTGCAGTTTCATGTACAATGTGCATAGGTAAACTGATGAATGGATAGCTGTCAACTCCCTCCGTTACCTGTGAAATAAACTATGAATGCACTTCCGTGTTTTCTCCACCATGTTTTCCTTCACCGTTAAAGCCAGTAGCGATGACAAACTCGCACTACTGCACTTGAAAAAATACACACAGATGCAGGCAGGATTGGAATCTACTACCACATATCATACAGTCGTTTGACGAAGCCGTCAAGACGGGGCAATCGTGTGGGGCGTGCGGGGTGAGACGCGGGAAGCGCGCTCCTGCATTGCCTACATTACAATGTTAGTATTGCAGGAGCGCGGTCCAGGGCTGACGTCTTCAGCATGTTTTAATTTTATTTTGGTTTTTAAAATTGCGGCAACCCTACCCGCGTCTAGACATTATCGGCGTTTCTCCCAAGATCAAAGGCGATGAACTACTGGTAGTCTTTCTTTATACTGTGCTACTACCCTACGACTGAGATATCGGATGTTCTAAGTTCTAACCACTAAGTCATCAGGTCACCACGCCTTTTCAATTAACAGAAAATAACAATTCAATCAGCAAAATATAGCCAGCTGCCAAATTATAATTCTGGCTATTAGCAAAATCGTTCAAAATGTCTTACCACAATACAAAATTAAAATATCTATTTAGCCGAGGAATCTCAGACGTCTTCCTAATTTAAGAACGGCGTTTGTTGAAAGCGACGATGAGGACGGACTAATTAGATAATTTCTACAATTCAAGGTATCTGGTTTTAATTGATCACAATCTATCCCAGCTGCGCAGGGACGGAGCTGGGAATTATATTGCAGGGGCACGTTTTTAACAATTTGATTGTTTAATTATGTAAAATTTGGAAGGTTTTTTTTAATATAGTGTGCTTACTTAAAACCGATTCACCATTGATCTGAAAACCCTATCATAACCTACCTATGTAATATAATAAATATATCTAAGTAATTGAGGATCATTTGAATTATGTTTACGCTACATATTTAAATGGAGTATAATAAATAGGGGGCTACGGGCTATCCACCGTTTCTATACCCCGGGGCTATACACCGTTTGTGAGTTACAGTGAAAAACAATCTGTCGGTGACTTTTATAATCATATTTTTACACGAGTAAATTTTGTTAATCGTGCCTGGTGCCAACTACACCGACGCCAACGACGCCATCGGTCGTTTCGTACGAGAAACGTTGGCTGTATAACTGCGAAGACCATTCGAGAGTTCAACTCACTGATGGCCATTAGTTTAAAAAATAAGACTGAAGAGTACTAAAATTAGGTTGAAAATGGTACTCTTTCTATTCTCTATCTACCCTACTCCCCACTGTTTTCCATTTCTTCTCCTAATCCAAGGTATAGTTTTAGGTAGTTGATAATAACAAATGACAAAGGTCACGGAACCTGTAGTCTATGGAGTTGCAAAATTCAGCTCGGGGCTAAATTGAAACTACAGTGTAAACTCTTTATAATGTTATTTATTATAACGACAAGCTTTCTATAACGTAGAGTAGAACACTATTTGGTTGGTTTATCTTAAAATCCACATTTTGATACACTCTCTATAACGTAACAGCCAATGTTTTGACATACTCTCTATTTCGAAGAAATGTGTTCATATTATACAAAAAATAATCATAATCGGTGTTATTGTTATCTTTTCGGGTAACAAAAGACGCCGAGTTAATTTTGCAGTCCAGAAATTTTGAGGTCTTAAACAGCCGTCTTGATTTTGTTATTGTTAATTGCCTTGAACACGTGCATCATTATGCTTGGTTTGCTTGAAAATGATAGTCTTAAAATAAACAATTCAAAATAAATCGTATCATAAGTCGTAAACCAACTTTGAAACAAGAAAAGCAAAGCAAAGCACGTCAAGCAAAGTTAAATGACTATTTGGAGGTTAAAAATCTTTGACTATTTGCAATAATTTTAATCAAACACATGTTAAAAACTAATGTCAATTTAATAGTTTTTCATTCTTCATTCGGTATAACGATAACAAATGCTCGTTCCCTTGAACTTCGTTATAAACAGTTTACACTGTATATAATGACGATGAATGAATTTAATAGACATGATATGTTTTTCAGAAACATAAAAGGTGACTTTGAAACAGTAACCACATTATTTATTACAAAGATTCCCCCTAGTGTACGTGGCCCTAGATCCGTCCCTGTTTGTAACAAAGACGTCCTAATTAGCGTCGCGCTTCTCTTTGCTCTCTAATGGCGCGCTCCCAGAATAATCTCTAATTCTTTCCCTTCGGGATTGTGCGTACAGACGAGCACTTTGTAACGATGATGGCGAGCGACGCTGAAATATTCTGATGGAGTCATTTTAGCAGGTTTTTGCAGGCAACAACATAGTCAATTTTCAGCATAAATTTAATTAAATGTTATTCGTATGCATATATTAATGAAATGTTCTTAATTAGACCATAGACTTATATATTTTTTATCTGTGTTTGCGGATAGCTTCGTCGTCTTTACTCACTTCTGACGTAAAAAAGGGATGGTTTTACTGTTCGGATTTCACACGTTTAAATAAAATATAGCTGAATTTGTGTAGGCTTTGGCAAGCCCATTTTACGTTTCCACTGCTGGGACAGATGCTGTTCCCAGAAGGAGAAAGTCAGAGCTTGGCCAGTATTGAAGACTAAAGTCCACCTTTTTAACTGCTACTAATCCAATGAAGAGGTATTGAAACTGTACGGAACCAATGCCGTACATAATGATATGACCAAATTTACCCTGTAAATCGCCGGAAAAATAAATCATTTTTCCGACATTAAAAATAATAATTACTTAATTAAAATTTACAAATTGTACAAGGGGAAAAGATCGGAGGTTGGAAACCCCTTTCTTCACTTGCACCTAGTTGGACAGGTTACAAGAAACGCATATTCAAATTTACAACTTGTACAAGGAGAAATGATCGAGGGTTGCAACCCCCCCTCTTCAACTGTACTCAGTTGGACAGCTTACAAGTGACGGCATAGTGCTGAATTTTATTACTTTATACCCTTCTATTTTTTTACATAGGTCTCCTGGTGGTTCAAATGACCCATCAATTTTGTACACGGGCCTGTAGTAGTTTAGTAGCCAATAACTTAGATTGCCGATACATCGTTTTCAGAGTCAGCTACAATACATTTAAACGTACTAGCAGCGCCCCGCGGTTGTCACATAGTACATAGTCACACGCTCATAGTACCGCATAGTACCTACCCATTCCTGTTATTTTCCCAGGATAAAAGCCTACGTGTTTTCCCAGACTATAATTTAACTGTGTTCCAAATTTCAACCCGATCTGTTTACTCGATCCGACGTAATTGAGCTACAAACATCCAAACTTTGACATTTATAATATTAGTAGAATAAACTGCAAAAAATAGTGTTCTACACCGCAGATCGTTGCCAGTCTAACATAAATATCAACGATCTCAATTTCAATTCAATTCATTTATTTCGAACCTTAGGCATCTATGATACACTTGGTAACGTTAATAATTTTACAATAAAAAGATGTGCCCTCCCAAACTTCAGGGTGCACGGAATCATGTCATCGTTGGGAAGACTGAGCTCACTCCTTCCGTTCTAGTCGGTTGCAGGAAGCGGTAGACGCCGGAAGTTTTTACTAACACTATTCGTTGTCAACTACCAAAATAAGTAGAACCACAGCAAATCTCACCGCTAGCGATTCTAGGGCTCAAGTAGATTGGTTGTTTGTAAACCACGATACACACAGAGACACAGTTTATTACCAATTTCAAGGTGCTCAGGGTACATCTATTGGTTTATATCGATGATAAATATACCATGAAATAATTATAATATAATAACTGTAGAAGCGAATCGCGAGGTGCAGTAACTGAAGAATAAGCCCCAAGATGAAATGAAAGCAATTCTCCTGCTCCACGAAGCTCGGAGGTGTTTTTTCTGGCTGCCGTCGGAGCCGAGGGTTGCTGAATATTCATTGGCTGCGTAACCCACATCGGTCCCTTCGGCAAACCTTCCAACACAAGATCAGATATTGGAAGCGATAATATAAGTAGTGGTAGGACTCTTTGCAGAGTCCGCCTGGGGAAGTACCACACCTTTGCCAGTTATTCTACCACCAAGCAGTAATGTGCAAACATTACTGTGTTCCGGTTTGAAGGGCAATGTTTCCAGACAAATTACAGGGCTTAGAGACATAACATCTTAGGTCTCTGGGTGACGAGCGCAGTGCAGTGCTATGTAATGACTTGTGACTCTTCATGTTCCAATAACTGCGTGTCACTGTGCTGTTATGTAGCAGGCATGTTGCTAACCATCAGGCAAATGTACTGCTCGTCTCGTAACTCTTTATTAAAAAAAAATATACAAATCAAAACTATTCTGAACTTCAGCCGCGCAGTTCCCGATCCCGTTATTTTTCAAGGATGAAAAGTATAAAGCCTGTGTGTTATTCCAAACTATAATAATCTATCTGTGTTCCAAATTTTAATCCTGATTTGTTCAGGCGTTCTGATGTGATTTTGCAACAAGTATGACGAAAACATTGTGAGGAAACCAGCATGTTCCAAGAATCTTTCGGGCTCATCTATCATCCGCCGATCCGCATTAGTTTGGCGTGGTGGATTATCGTCTTGACTTTATCTCTGAGAGATAAGGAAGATCGATAATATAATCTTATATATAAAATTCTCGTCTTACATATAAAATTCTCGTGTCACAGTGTTTGTTTCCTTACTCCTCCGAAACGGCTTTACTGATTTTAACCAAATTTTATATGCATATTCAATAGGTCTGAGAATCGGCTACTAGCTATTTTTCATACCCCTAAGTGACATGGGTTGTTCACCCCAAAAATTTTTTTTTTAATTTTTGGTCAATTTTTTTTGTTTTTATTTTTTTATAATGTGACGTTAAAAAATACACACAACCCTAAATTTTTACCCTTTTATCACCAACCCCTATTTTTTTATAGCCATTTTAGTAATTTAATCATATTTCATCCCGCTCGATAACTGATCAATTATAGTCTTTTAAGGGTTCCGTAAAACGTAAAAACGGAACCCTTATAGATTCGTCATGTCTGTCTGTTTGGCTGTCTGTCCGTCCGTATGTCACAGACACTTTTTGCCGAAACTATGAGAACTACACTGTTAAAACTTGGTAAGTAGATGTTTTCTGTGAACCGCATTAAGATTTTTACAAAAATTAACAAATAATAAAAAATAGGGGTGCCCCCCATACTTAGAACTACAACTCAAAAAATTTTGTTTTCATCAAACCTGCAGGTGTGGGGTGTCTATCGATAGGTCTTCAAAAATGATGTTGAGGTTTCTAAAATTATTTTTGTCTACACTGAATAATTTGCGCGACAGACACTTCCAAAGTGGTAAAATGTGTGTGTGTGTGTCTAACTTCTAAAATAAGATAATGATAAAACTAAACAAAATATATGATGTACATGCAAACTGCCGACGAAAATTGGTTCTCGATCTGATGAGTAGCTTTTTTTAGTACGTCATAAATTCTTGGCTGCTTTTATTTGTAAATGTTTTTCACGCTATTTCGATTAAAATTTCCCGAAGCTTATGGCAAATCTAAAATCTATAATATTAAAATGAATCGCAAAATGTGTTGGTAAGCGCATCACTCAACAACGGCTGGACCAATTTGGACAATTTTTTGTTTCAAATGTTTGTTAAAGTCCAAGGATGGTTTTTAGGGCGAGAAAAAAAAATAATTGCAGGGAAAACTCTAAAAACAGCCCTTTTCTTTTTCCCATACAAACGTTTTCTAACTAAAATGTTAAGGCAATTTGAGTTTTATTGCTATTGAATAAAGTTCATTTTAAATGAAGTGCTTTCCCATACAAACGTTTTCTAACTAAAATGTTAAGGCAATTTGAGCTTTATTGCTATGAAATAAAGTTCATATTAAATAACAGGCACTCGCTTATGTCTAAGCAATATATGTGTGTTCCTAACGTCAAGGAGTCAATTTGCACTTTATTCCCGCTGCACAAAGTTCAAATTCCATCATGTCTATCAAAACAGTTGGAGGATAGGAGGATCTAATGTCACGTTCCGAAATCCACTCAGAAGAAACTCAACAAAACCGATAATATCGCGAACCAAATTAAATTGAATAATCACAAAATGTAAGACTCATTAGTACTGATTTTCAATTTGGTCGGCTTCACGATATTATTTACTTTGATTTAGTTTCGGCACGCGATATAAAATGCGTCAGTTTTCACGTCATTATATCAATCAAGTGTCAGTCAAACACAAACCACGTTACCAAAAGTGTTTATTGACTAATCCACATAGAGCCGTTAATATTTTTTATTTTTTTTATTGTTTTGAATTATTGATTTAATATCCCTATCTGTGCAAAATGATTTGAATACACACGTTTGTGCTGTGGAGTGTAATATTTTTGGAGTAAAACTAACGGACAGAATACGAAACACCATACTGCGTTCCAAAACCGGAATAGCCGATATGACTCAAAAAGCAGCCAATTTGAAAGTGGGGTCGGGTTGGACATGTTTGCTGCATGTCGGATGATTATTGGGCCAAAATTACCACGCGGAGGAAGCCAGATTGCAAACGATGACGCGGCAGACCAAAGAAACGATGGCAAGACAACCTCCAGAAATATCAGAAAGACTGGACTGTAAGCCATAGAAAGGGAAAAGTGGAAGGAAGGTATGGAAGCCGTTGCCCAATATTGGTACAAGACAGCCACATGATAAATAAATATTAATACCTGTTATGTAAATGAGATAGATGCAAATTAATTAAATTTCAAAATTCAAGAACAAATTACAGGCGAACTGAGGATTTATAAATCAGTTGATTTGATTCAAGATGATGTCGTCAACAACTACCTATCCACCGGAATGTTTGAACTCGCTGGATTTTCCAGGAAGATTAGGTATGAGGGGGCACCCTCATACCTAATCTTCAAGTTGGATCGGTAGTTAAAATATTGTGAAATATGAACGAACCGCGTCTTTGCAACGGCACACGGTTAGCTATAAAAATACTAAACAACGTGATAGAAGCAACTATACTGAAAGGAAAGTGTAAAGGAGAAGACGTTTTGATACCACGCATCCCAATGATTCCGACTGATGCACCATTTAAGTTTAAACGACTACAATTTCCAGTGCGGCTTGCTTTTACTATGATCATAAACAAGTCCCAGGGGCAACCTTAACACGCTCAGCGCCAAGCCCTATATGGAAATACTACCAAATTTTGACAACTTTTAATATTTGTATTTTTAGTGTTGTGAGTTGTGAGGTGTTAAAATAGTATAGAAAATAATCACACCCTCTCCCCGTCATCCCTTTTTTACCGGTGTGTATATTTTTTGATACACGTGGCCTGGGAAATACTTTAAGGTATATAGATAAACTATTCCCCAGGCCATGTGTATCAATAAAGAAACACATTTCGTATTATTATTTCTCTGTGTTTCTCTCTTGAATGCACATTTATTATTCAACCAAATATTATCTCAAGAAACTTACTATCACTCAATTCAGGGAACAAATAATTGTAGCTTTACTAAAACGATCTGCTCAGTTAACCGGAGATGAAGTGCCATCAGCCTCTATTATGACAAGAAGACCGTCTAATAGAAAACATTATCTCATAAGTAACTAAGTTGGAGAGAAAATTGTACGCTGAAGATGTGCAGAGGTGCTATAAAAGTATGACAGGAACCGATTCCCAACCCAAAACCACTGGGAAAATGTGTAGAAAGCGTGCACATTTCGAATACATACTGCTTTAACTGAAATGGGGCGTGTGTATCATAATATATACACACTCCTTACGACATTGTGTATCCTAAACGATACAAAGTTGATGATATATAAAGTTTGTGGTATTAATCTAGAAAACCTATGATTCTCACATGGTCAATTGTATGTTGCATATTCCCTCCCGTGTTCGAAAACCATCAGATCTGTTTGTCCATGTGCCAGGTAATCAAACAAAAAACATCGTATATCACAAAGCACTACAATGAAAATAAAACTGATTTTTGGTAATAACTTGATTAACAATAAAGGGATTCATCATCATTATGAGCCTATTTAATATTCGTCCACTGTTGGACGTAGGCCTCTCCTAATGAACGCCACAAGGTGCGGTCTTCTGTATTCTGCATAAAGGGATTACTTGCTTTTAAGTGCTTATTTATGTACGTTGAAGTAAAATGTTATTAACTGTATCAAGTTTCAACAGTATAGTTCTTATAGTTTCGAAAAAAATGGTTGTGACATACGGATGGACAGACAGACAGACATGACAATCCCATAAAGGTCCAGTTAGTACGTTTTACGGAATCGTAAAAAGGGATCTTCGAAATGTACGTACGCTTATAATTTTTGAATGACTGCACCAAATAGGATGATTCTTTGTTTGTTATTGTCGGGACAAGATTTGTACAGCAGAAAGTCTAGAAAATGTAGACGAAAAAATGTATGGTGGTACGAAGTTCACCGGGTCAGCTAGTATAATAAATATAATAAGATAAGAGAAGGCTTATCCCAGTAAATTACGTACATTACGCCCCAGTACATTTAGTGGGGTACCTTTCCTTATAATTGCTCTCACCTAGGGATTTGTAGCGATTTTTGTATCAAAGTACGTTTCAGTTTTAATTACATTTTTGAAAAAAAGAAGGGTTTATAATATTTTCCTTCTCTATCTCCTATCTGCTATGGCCACATCTCCCTGGCCTCCTTTATACTGCTGGGTATTAGCCTCTCTCATAATTTTCCATAATACCTCCATGGTATTTGAACCAAGGGAATCCTATAGCATACATAAGTTGTTCTATTACAACTTAGGATGACACTTGCTTGATCTTATACCACCTAGCCCTTAATATCTATCGGAACGCTCGTAGCTCAAAAAACCGTTTCATGGTTGTTGTTCCAAAGAAACCACCGAAGAGGGTTAACTCTACTTTTGATATAAGAACGTCTAGGCTGTGGAATACGTTACCTGAGTGGGGTTTTCACAATGACTACAATCTTTGTGTCTTCGGGTCGAGAGTGAATCGGTTTCTTCTAGGTAAACACGCTCCATCGTAGACCGCATCGTCGCTTAACATCAGGCGAGATGGCGGTCAAGTGTAAATCTATAAAAGTAAAAAAAAAAACAAGAAAGTTCGATGGCGACCACCATCAAACCATCGACCGAGCATGCGTGATGGCGGTCAAGTGCAACTTCGTATTCATAATATGGATAAAAATATCGATTTCTCTTCTTAACTTGCAGTACAGCACTAGCTTTATAAACATCTTGGCTGATGGAATACGCATCGGTGTAAGTTAATTTAAATCAGGATCAAAGATATCGTACTTTACACGACCGGATCTAAACATACTACCTACATACGTTTTCGGGTGTGGGTAGTTAACAACAACACAGTCCTTGTATGTGCTCAATTTTTGATTTAATTTTAAAATTATATATATACATTTTTTTAATAATATTCTAATGTATAATTGATTACAATAGTTAGATACCTGTTAGGGTTGTGTTTTTGTCTCTGAAGTGCACAGTAATCACATTTTTTTTAAACACTTGGAATAGCCACATCAACAATTTCACTGTCATCAAATGGAGGCTATTTTACAATCACAAGAGAGGCTGCAGGCCTTGTTCCAGCAGCGAATGGACACATTCCAGGGACAACTCCAGTGTTCACCGTCAACGGCCAAGCCAGCATCATCATTGGCTGATGAATTTTCTTCATTCCGGGTGTTCATTCTGCAGGCTCTGAAGTCTTTGCAGGATCAAATTTCCCTCCTTGCAAGTGAATCCGATAAGCAGAAGATGCGTGCGAGACGAAAAATTCTTCTTTTCCACGGAATTCAAGAGGTCCAAGGTGAGGACACAGCAGCCATTGTAGTGAAGGTGATCTCGGAGCGACTCAAGATTCCTGAATTTACCGCTACAAATATTAGCAGGTGTCATGCAGCATGCAGCATGCAGGGGTTAGCATGGGTCGATCTTCTCCGGACAAAACCAGACCCATTCTCTTGAAGGTTCGTGACATTGCAATGCGTCAGCGATTATGGTACGCTAAAACGGCCTTGAAAAAATCGGGGATAACCACAGAAATCTAAATAATAAGGTACTAGAAGTCGCATGACCGCGTGACATTGTCGCCGCACAGGTGACTTGTAGGCCACCAGCGCTCGAGTTGTAGTTTAGTCTTCTTTGAACCGGCAGGCGTGAATCATCTTTAAAACTTGTGTTATGCAGCATAAACAACTGTGGAAGTTCTTCCACAACTTGCAATTATACCAATAATGAGATTATATTACACTGATAGGTATTTTATTTTATTTTAATTGTATTTTTTAATAAAATAAACGGAGCCCAATGATTCACTATGATAGTTATTCATTTTTGGTGTTATCGTCATTTTGCATACCATTTCTGCATACATTAATTAACATCTAAAGTGGTACAAGCGTAAACAGCAATGTAATGTAAAATTAAAGATATCGTCATAACCTCTAATCTTCCATGGTACAACCGCAGGTAGCGATCGGTAGCGATCGTGAGTTAGTGCTGTGACGGTCCAATTTTACTTGGCCAAAAATAAACGATGAAAATTTTATTTTAAATTTTACATTTTTTATCGATAAATTAACATAATATATCGATAAAAAAATTGTACGCAGTTAACACCCATACGTAAAATCTTTTAATCCGCGGTAAACATTACTTCATAATTCATAAATTATTAACAAAGGTATATACATACTAGCTATAACGCGCGATTGTTCGTCCGTGCAAAATAAATATTAAGGTAACTGAGGCAGTATTTATAAATAAAATATTAAAGAAATAAATATTGGTGGACAATTCTCACACAACAGCAACACCATCTGACCCCAAACTAAGCAAAGCTTGTATGATGGCGGCCAGATAGCTGATATAATACTTATATAATTTTAAATACATACTTATAATACATCGAAACACCCAGACACAGTGCAAACATTTGAATTCATCACACAAATATTTGCACTGGGTGGGAATCAAACCCACGACCTTCAGCTTCGCAGGCAGAGCTACTACCCACTAAGCCACGAGTAAGATTTAGCTATTGTAAGCTTTTATTTTTAAGATTTTATTAGTTTTCATACAAAATCAGCGAGCAACATGGAAGGGAGTAGGCATACACATTTCCCCTGCGTAGTAGTACGCACACGATTTTCCCCTCTGTCAAAGTACAAGTCCGCGTGAACCATGGAGTTTGATAATATACTGTGGCGTGGAATACACTGAGGGCGGGGCTAGATTTGTGAATGGTGCTTTGTTTTTTATGTGTTAGTGATTTGGCTGTGTGAGTATAGTCGGCAATGGATCGGTACAGGTATGTTTTGTATGTATAAGTGCGGCTTTGCGCTAGTGTGCAACTTTCCCCTCCCGCAAGAAATGACTGAAAGATCTGAACAATATTTTTTAGCTAAGACTACTTCCCTTCCGTGCTTGCGCGGAAGATCGAGTTGCTCGTTGTACAAAATATACAACAACCTTTGTTTTTCAACTATACCTAAGCCCATGTGGTGTCAGAATTACAAAGTTGAGTTTTCGAAACAATAGTATACCTACCCCGTGTGACTCACTTATTTTATAGGCATATTGACTTTGTTGTAGTGTAATACACCTAATTAATAAAATCAATACTAACCTTTTTATCGAATGTTAAAATTGGACCGTACTTTGAAATATCGATATGTTTTAATTTTTGTCAAGCACTAGTGTAAATGTGAAAAATTGTTAATTTTTCAATGTATTAGTAGGTTCACTGATAAGCGTTTATGGATGTGTGTGAAGCAATCACAGACCCAGGTTGATAATGTGCAGCTGTTAGTGTGTGAGTTGATTTGTATTTGAATAGTATGCGCATGTAGTAGTGACCGCTGGGGTAGGGGAAATGTGGCGACAAGCGTTTTGCAAGTAATTTGAGAGTAATGCCATTTCTATTACCTTATTATTTAGATTTCTGTGGGGATAACACTTTCCGAATTTCTGACGAAGCCTCGGCATGACGCCTTCATGTCAGCCCGCGAGCGCTTCGGTATCGGGAGATGTTGGACACGGGATGGCCTCATCATCGTGCTCGGACCAGATGGCAAGCGCCACTATATCAACAATCAGTCTGAATTGGACAAATTTGTGACTCCGGCTCCGTTACAACTCAAAAGGCCCGAGTCAGAAGCGGTGAAGAAGGGACCAAAAGCGACAAGAAGAGGCCCATTAAAGTAGCGGCCTTGTTTTGCTTGGTAATAATGTTTTAATGTGTAACTCGTATATCATAATTCATTCGGATATGTGCATGTAAAGTTTCCAAGTTTTTCACTTCACTTCTTCCTTTGTACTGCTTTTCTCTTTTTTTTTTTTAATAATTCATTTGTCTTTGTTGCTCGAACTTTTCAACTTAACTATTGAATTTTGGTTAAGCTTCGCAATCTTGCCAATAGCCAATAGCACTTAAGAATTTTACACTTTTTATTATTGTAATTTTACAACAGGGTATCACAGACTAAGTAGAGAGATACACTCAGGGTATGTATTTTATTTTGTAGCCAGCATTTAGACAATGACTGTCAGTGTCAGGTCTTTTTCTTTCTTTTTCGTCATGGCTTCAATTCGGTAATGCTACCGTAATTTTGCCAGCGTCTAACGTTTGAACATTGAGTGTCTTTGATCTATATTTATGTTCTTAATTCAGCTGGTCAGTGTCAGGTCACACGGTTAATGTCACATGCCACTATTTAATCAATATCATATCGATTTTTTTGTTCTATATATTCTGTTTAAATGACCTAAATGGCATAGTGGTTTTGTAAAACATTTTTGTTATTTTTTAACGTGGTAACATGTTCCGGTCTTCCGGTTACATTGTTTTAAGAGCTAGTTTACGAGTTAGATGGCAATATTTTATTTTATTTTATTATGATAGTGATGTGAAAAATGCAATTTCTTTCCGCACAACCCGACAGGTGATTATTTTAAGTAGAAAACTTTATACCTTTATATTTATGTTATATAATTATTTTATCATTGGACTTTGTTTATATTATTTGTATAGAACACGTTTTTATATATTTTATACATACACATATTTTTATAATAATTTTAGTATTATTTATTTATTGTATTTGTAAATAGTATCATGTTAAATATATTTAGCGACGATGACTGTAACAGTGATAATGAATTTTTATCATCATCATCATCATCTAGTTCTACAAGTGGCAATCATAGTCTTAATATTGCTCAACCCTTGTCAGACTTTTTGGAAAGCAGTTTTTCAGATGTGCCTAAAAATTTTAATGTCATTCAAATTAATGCGCAGAGCATTCCGTCATCCTATCCAGAAATGTTGGCGTCCCTTGATAATAATAACATCCATGCTATTCTAGTCTCCGAAACCTGGCTTCGTCCGTGTCTTCCTTCGACATCTTATTCTCTGCCCGGTTTCATCCTAATAAGAAATGACCGCGTCGGCCGTGTCGGTGGGGGAGTAGCTATTTACCTTAAGGCCAATATTCCTTTCTCAGTTCTGAGTAAATCGCCACAACCACCACCGACATGTGCGGGTGAGCATCTTCTTATTGAAGTAACTCTCTCACACACTAAAGTTCTTCTCGGAGTCTATTATAGCCCTTCTAAAAACGTCAACTATTTTCCTTCTTTTGAGACTCTGCTAAATGAGTATATACCTACTTACAATCATTCCATTATTATGGGTGATTTCAATACTTGAATTTTAAGAAATGATGTTCGCTCTTCTTCACTACAATCTGTCGTCAATTCCTACAACTTACACATTCTACCTCTAAATTCTACTCACCATTTTCCCAACAGTACTCCGTCTCTATTAGATCTCATGTTTGTCTCTTCTCCTAACAATGTTTCCATACATGGGCAGTACTCTGCTGATGAATTTTCCTATCATGATCTAATATTTCTTTCATATAAAATTAAGCCTCCTAAATCTAAACCTAAGGTCATTCTGCAACGCAATTTTGGTAGTATGAATCATGCATCTCTTCTTAATGACGCTGAGAAGATTGACTGGGAACCCGTCGTTAATGCTCAATCGGTAGATGACCAAGTCGCTATTTTTAATACTCTTATCACGAAGCTTTACGATATTCACGCTCCTCTGCGGAAAATAAAAATTAAGCATCTCTCCTGCCCCTTGGCTCACCGACGATATTAGGTTACTAATTCATAAGAAAGCCGCAGCAAAATCACGGTTTAAATCGCGTCCTACTGATACCAATAGAGATAAATACGTTCAGGCCCGAAATCGCTGCAATAAGGTGTGTAGAGATGCAATGCGCCGACATGTTCACAAAGCTGTCAACAATCAAAATCCAAGTAAAGTCTGGAAATTCCTTAAGTCTATGGGAGTTGGCAAATCACCTCAAAATTCTATTTCAAATAAAATCGATATAAACGCTTTAAACATACATTTTTCCTCTGCATCCACTATGACGAATGCGGTAAAAAATTCTACAATTAACTATCTCTCTGCCATTCCAACTCCTGATTATTCTCCTTTTACTTTCAATCAGTTCACTGAAAGTGATGTAAAGAAGAGCGTAATGTCGATTTCCTCCAATGCTGTTGGCGGTGATAGTATCAGTCGCAACATGCTATTGCCCATTCTCGACGCCATCCTTCCCATCTTGTGTGTCATGTTTAATAATTCCATCACCTGTAGTGTTTTCCCAGCTATCTGGAAAGATGCACAACTTATTCCTTTACCAAAGAAACCAAATCCTACCTCTTTATCTGAATATCGTCCTATATCTATCCTTCCTTTCCTATCCAAAGTCTTGGAGCGTCTTGCCCACTCTCAAATTAACCAGTTTCTAAACAGACAAGACCTCCTCAACCCTTTCCAATCCGGATTCCGTCCTGGGCATAGCACTGTATCTGCTCTTGTTAAGATCACCGACGACATTCGCAAAGGTATGGACGACGGCAGGCTTACTGTTCTAGCTCTGTTAGATTTCAGTAATGCCTTCAATGCCGTCGATTTCGATATCTTGCTGGCGACGTTGCGTTCTATTAACATATCTCCATCGGTGATCAATTGGTTTCACAGTTACTTGTATGGACGCCGACAACGTGTTCGCCTCGACGAGGTATTCTCGTCTTGGTGTAATACAAATGCTGGAGTCCCTCAAGGCGGCGTGCTATCACCACTTCTTTTTGCAATCTTTATCAACTCTATTTCTAATTATTTAAATTCTCCCTACCACCTTTATGCAGACTGTTCCGTATAATCGGGCAACATTATATCGGGCCGGCGATTAGCGTGTCTGTGGTCACCGGCTGTCAATAATACGTTGTCTCTGGTCGCGGGAACGACACTCACTTGTTTTTTTTGTTCTGGATAACATTTTTTCAATTACTGTTTTTTTTTTATTTAATAGTGTGTTGGTGACTACGCTACAATTCGAGATCCCGAATTGTAGCGTAGTCACCAACACACTATTCAAAATGATCCGGCGTTGGGTCTCGGCCAATCCCGTAGGCCTTTTTCTCGCACGGAAACCCAGTAATTGTTAAGAGACAATATTAAAAGGTACGTCCTTCCAGCAGACTTTAAAAAAAAACAGTAATTGAAAAAATGTTATCCAGAACCCGATATAATGTTGCCCGATTATACGGAACAAAACCCCCGACCAATTGAACTCCAGGTCAATTTTAGTAACCAGTATTTAGTAGTATCCGGACCCCAAATAAAACGAAATTCCCAACTTTGACCCGAAAGTGGAAATCCAACAAAAAGAAACTTTACCAAAAATAGTAATAAAATTAAATTAAATTTTAACCTTGAAAAATACGTATATCTAATAAAGAGGCAAGCGGGCCAGAGAGGACACCGTGCGCTGAAGTCTGGAACCAGAAACCAGAATCTCCGCCACGCGGGGTGTGCCATCAGTACCGGATATCAATTTTAAAATACGTCCCCTACGCCAAAGTAGAGGGGCCAAATTTGCCTCCTTTAATAATACTAAGTCCCCTTCCCGCGGGGCCTCCGTCCTATCTGTCCATTTTACCCGTTGTTGCAGAAGGTGCAAGTACTCGGCCGACCAGCGCCTCCAGAAGTCTTGACTTATTTGCTGCAATAACTGAAAACGGGACAGGCGTCCGGGGCGCTCATCCTTCCAGGGATACTCCGGCAACGCGGTTAAAGGCTGACCGATCAAGAAGTGACCCGGCGTCAAGACTTCTAGGTCGTTAGGGTCAGGCGAGATTGGACAGAGAGGACGGGAATTAAGCACTGCCTCCACGCGGCAAAGTACTGTAACTAACTCTTCCCAAGTTAACACGGTCTCCCCGATGACACGGCGGAGATGGGTTTTAGCAGACTTCACCACAGCCTCAAAAATTCCTCCCCAGTGAGGACAGGCCGGCACACTAAATTGCCAGCTGATTCCCCGCTGGGCGAGAGCCAGACTTAAACTATTATTACCAGAATTTAAAAAAAATATTAACTTCGCGTAAATAATTCGCCGCTCCTCGATAGTTTGTGCCATTGTCCGAACGTATTAAAGAGGGTACTCCTCTTCGCGCTACAAAGCGATCCAGCGCCGCGACAAAGGCCTCCGTAGACAGCGCAGAGACCAGCTCCAGGTGGACTGCTTTGGTGGCCAAACACACAAAGACGCACAGGTAGACTTTAAGACCTTGGCGTTACGCAACGTCGATGACTTGACCGAGAAGGGCCCAGCGAAGTCCGTTCCGATCCCGTCGAACGGCCTCGAGGGAGAAATCCTATCCGGAGGAAGATCTCCCATCATGGGCTGCATGGTAGACGCCTTGAGCCTATAACAAGGGACACATCTAAACAGCACCTTTCGGACCGCCCTGCGAGCCGACAAGATCCAGAATTCACGCTGCAACACAGCGAGAAGCGCGCCACATCCCGCGTGCGCGTTACTGATATGCCGATCGGAGATCAGCAGGTCCACCAGAGGACCTCCTTTAGGTAGCAACAAGGGGTGTTTGCTGCCGTACGGCAGGTTGGCTTTCCGCAGCCGACCTCCTACGCGCAGAAGACCATCCTGATCTGTGAAAGGATTCAATTTAGCGACCGCACCCTTCAAGCGAGCGCGACCGCAGCGCAGCGCCTCAAGTTCCGTCGGAAACCTCTCACCCTGCACCAGCCGAATGAGGTGCAGCAAGGAACTCCGACGCTCCTCCACAGTGGCGATCTGGTCACACATCTTCTGACGAGGGTAACGACAGTTGTGGATGAAGCGCTTAATCCAGCTAGTTACCCCCAACAGTTTATCCAACTTGCTGTAACGACCCGTCAACCAATCAGGGTCTGGGGGCACTTCCGCCACAATCGCATGCACGCGGACTCCGGGCAGCTCCGCTCGCTCCGAGTCCGCGCCGAGAGCTGGCCAGGAAGCTTCTGGCTCCCGCAGCCAGTCCGGACCCCACCATAAGGGGTGATCAACTAGCTCCGGCGCGGAACAGCCGCGCGAAGCACAGTCAGCGGGGTTCAACTCACCCGGGACATGTTTCCAAACCATGTCCAGTCCAATGTTTTGGATTTGGGAAACCCGATTTCCCACAAAAGTCTCCAAGGTGTGAGGGGCTGCTCTTAACCAGGCAAGTACGACCTGACTGTCTGACCACGCATAGACATTCCGGATGTCTATCGAGGTGGACAGTTCCTGATATACGTGCTTAAGCAGCCGAGCAAGTAATGTGGCTCCGCTCAATTCCAATTTCGGAATAGTGAGTCGTGTCCTGATAGGAGCTACCTTGCTTTTCCCCAATAAGAGCGTGACATTAACCTGGCCTCCAGCATCAACTGTACGTAAGTACACAGATGCGGCATAGCCCAGCTCGGACGCATCACAGAACCCGTGCAGGCTGATACAGCCTGGTGGCAGAATGCGCCGGGGCAACGCCACTCGATTGACCGTTTCGAGGTCAGATATCAAACGAAGCCAAATGTTAAGCGAGTCTCCGACCAGGGGGTCGTCCCATGAGACCTTCAGAGTCCAAAGTCGCTGTAGCAGACACTTGGCTGCGAACAGAACCGGACTGATCCAACCGTTTGGATCAAACATCCTGGCGATGGTGGACAAAACCGTCCGTTTTGTCCACGCGCGTGTGGCTTCCAGTGCCACCCGAAAGGTGAAGATGTCAGCAACCGGTTGATACTGCATGCCCAGAACCGCAATCCCGTGCGGATCGTCACCTTCTTCGAAGAGCCCGGGATCCTGCTGGTGATCGTCCGGGATACCAGCCAGGACGTTGGGGTCGTTAGAGAGCCATTTTCGAAGCTCATAGCCTCCAGATGCGAGAAGCTCTGTGAGCTCATCCCGGAGCAACAGAGCGTCCTCCACCGTCTGCGCGCCAGTGCAAACGTCGTCCACGTATAGGTCGCGTTCCAGAACTGCGGCTGCACGTGGGTACCGAGCCCGTTCTTGCTCCGCCAACTCCAGCAGTGAGCGGATTGCAATGAAGGGGCTTGATCTCAACCCATAGGTGTTGGTGTTCAACTCATACACCATCATAGGGTCCTGAGGACTTTCCCGCCAGAGGATTAACTGGAACCTCCTGTCCTCGGGGTGTATGACCGTTTGTCGGAACATCATTCGGATGTCCGCTCCCAACACCACCTGGTGCCTACGGAAATTCAGGATGATGTCTACAATATCCCGATGTAACTTCGGTCCTGCGTGGAGGCACTGATTCAGTGACACTCCTGTCGAAGTCGGAGCGGATCCATCGAACACCGTCCTGAGTTTGCCTGTCGACGCTTTCAAAACAGCGTGATGAGGCAAAAAGTAGTGGTCCATGGTCGACCAGTCGTCGCGAGCCGGAGACATGTGGCCCAGTGCCTCATACTCCCTCATGAACTCGATGTACTTTTCCCGAAGTACAGGATCTCGAGCCATGCGTCGCTCCATGGACCTGAGCCTTTTCTCGGCCAATGATCGAGACTGGCCCAGACGCGGGGGGTTATCCCGGAAGGGCAGCCTAGTCTCCAATCGCCCAGAAACCATTCTCCGAGTGTGAGCCTGATAAAAGTTCTCACACTCCACGTGCTCAGGATCCAGCCGAGAGACGGTAGGCGGCTCTTCGATCTCCCAGAACTTCTGCATGATCTGAGCGAGGGCCGTTCCCGTAAAAGAAGCCTGATTCGACTGCTGCCACTCATCCACCATTCCCAAAATGGCGTACCCGTAGATGGTGGGCAGCGCCATCAGCGAAGACTGGTCCAACAGTCTAGGCTTCCCATTCATAATGTGACCTAGTACATCAGAACCCAACAACAGATCGACCGGACCCGCCATCCCGAAGCGGGGATCCGCCAACCTGAGACCCTTAGTACAGGACAAAAAATCCGGATCTATGTCCGCCTGAGGAAGCCAACCGACAACCGAATCCATGACGGTGGCACTGACCGCAATCCTTTCCGAATAGGAATGTACGGACGAGAAGGAGAGGCGGGTCTGTCCAGCCAACCGCACCTCTGTGTTCCCGACTCCTCGCAACGGAGTCGGCGACGGAAACCGAGCCAGGCCCAGGCGATGAGCAACCCGGGTTGTCACAATGCATCCCTGGGACCCTGTGTCCAAGAGCGCTCGTATCCGGACGTAGTCGCCTCTGGGACCCCAAACCCTTAACCAGAGTGTGGGCAGCAGGACCACCGGTTGATCCTGTGCCAAGGGACCGGACGCTAGTCAATCCCTCCGAGGCCCGTCCGAAACCGTCGGACTACAAGGCCCAGACCAGTATGGCTGCCGAGTGCAAAGGGCCATCGGAGGGGGGGCATATCCAGCCGCCCTGCCATACCGAAAGTAGGGCGGGTGGTAGTCCAGCCTCGGATATTCGTGGAGGGGAGGCGTGAACGGCCTCCATTGCATTAGTCGCTGATCCGGCGGCGGAGAAGGGTAACGCTGGGGAGGTGACCCCAGTGGTGACTCCGGTATCACCCTTCCATCCCTCCAGTTCGCCCGCGTCCGCGCGGGCTGTGACCGAGGTGACCGAGCCACGTGAAGGACGCCCCTTGTTGGGCTGCCCGGTGCTGCCGTGAGTTGGGGTGGAGGGGGCGTGCTCCACGCTGTAGCCACTTCATTGTTATACAATGCGTGGCTCTGCGTGAGAGCGCCCCCGCCCGTGGAGGGCCCCCTCCCTGAGGGCTGTCGACCAGCACCATCGCTCCTGGTGCACAAGAGCTGGTTCATCTGGTTCACAACCATTCTCCGAGTGTGAGCCTGATAAAAGTTCTCACACTCCACGTGCTCAGGATCCAGCCGAGAGACGGTAGGCGGCTCTTCGATCTCCCAGAACTTCTGCATGATCTGAGCGAGGGCCGTTCCCGTAAAGGAAGCCTGATTCGACTGCTGCCACTCATCCACCGTTCCCAAAATGGCGTACCCGTAGATGGTGGGCAGCGCCATCAGCGAAGACTGGTCCAACAGTCTAGGCTTCCCATTCATAATGTGACCTAGTACATCAGAACCCAACAACAGATTGACCGGACCCGCCATCCCGAAGCGGGGATCCGCCAACCTGAGACCCTTAGTACAGGACAAAAAATCCGGATCTATGTCCGCCTGAGGAAGCCAACCGACAACCGAATCCATGACGGTGGCACTGACCGCAATCCTTTCCGAATAGGAATGTACGGACGAGAAGGAGAGGCGGGTCTGTCCAGCCAACCGCACCTCTGTGTTCCCGACTCCTCGCAACGGAGTCGGCGACGGAAACCGAGCCAGGCCCAGGCGATGAGCAACCCGGGTTGTCACAATGCATCCCTGGGACTCTGTGTCCAAGAGCGCTCGTATCCGGACGTAGTCGCCTCTGGGACCCCAAACCCTTAACCAGAGTGTGGGCAGCAGGACCACCGGTTGATCCTGTGCCAAGGGACCGGACGCTAGTCAATCCCTCCGAGGCCCGTCCGAACCCGTAGGACTACAAGGCCCAGACCAGTATGGCTGCCGAGTGCAAAGGGCCATCGGAGGGGGGGCATATCCAGCCGCCCTGCCATACCGAAAGTAGAGCGGGTGGTAGTCCAGCCTCGGATATTCGTGGAGGGGAGGCGTGAACGGCCTCCATTGCATTAGTCGCTGATCCGGCGGCGGAGAAGGGTAACGCTGGGGAGGTGACCCCAGTGGTGACTCCGGTATCACCCTTCCATCCCTCCAGTTCGCCCGCGTCCGCGCGGGCTGTGACCGAGGTGACCGAGCCACGTGAAGGACGCCCCTTGTTGGGCTGCCCGGTGCTGCCGTGAGTTGGGGTGGAGGGGGCGTGCTCCACGCTGTAGCCACTTCATTGTTATACAATGCGTGGCTCTGCGTGAGAGCGCCCCCGCCCGTGGAGGGCCCCCTCCCTGAGGGCTGTCGACCAGCACCATCGCTCCTGGTGCACAAGAGCTGGTGGTGTGGTCGACAGCCCTCAAGGAGGGGGCCCTCCACGGGCGGGGGCGCTCTCACGCAGAGCCACGCATTGTATAACACAGACGATCTCCAAATTTACTCGCAAGCTCGGCTCTCTGACTTAAGTATGGCCATTGACATGGTAAACACCGATCTACAGCAAATTGTCCGCTGGAGTAATTCTTACGGCTTAAATGTAAATCCCACTAAGACTCAGGTTATTATACTAGGTAGTGCTCATGTGATATCCAGAGTCGACTGGGCCACAATCCCTGAAATTGTTTTTAATGGGGTCGTTGTACCTTACAGCGAATCAGTCAAGAATCTTGGCATTGTTTTTGACCGCACGTTGAGCTGGGAACCACATATTAAATCGATTAGCGCTAAGCTGTTTGCATCTGGCGGGGCGTTGAGGCGATTGCGAAATTTTCTACCCACTGCTACCAAAATTGCTCTTGCACAATCCCTCCTTCTCCCCATCCTGGACTATGCAGACGTCTGCTATCTCGATCTCAAAGAAGATCAGCTAGATAAACTTGAGCGTCTCCAAAATTATTGTATAAGATTCATATTTGGCTTACGCAAGTATGATCATGTGTCTCAATTTCGTACACAGCTCAAGTGGCTCCCCATTCGCTTTCGTCGGAATGCTCATATTATGTCACTTCTCTATAGCGTGTTATTTAATCCCACTTTTTCCGCGGTATTTGAAGAAACTTTTTACATATTGGAGCAAAGCACATAATCTACCGCTCAGGTCAAAATATAACTTGTTCCTTCAAACACCGTCGGCGCGTAGTGAAACTTTTTATGGCAAGTCATTTAGTTTTCAGGCTGTCCAGCTATGGAACGCTTTGCCGGTCAACATTAGGCAAGCTCCATCTCTTGCTGTCTTTAAAGACCAAGTCAAACAGTTCTATTTGTTGCAGTCATCAGCAAGTTGAATTCATTATTTATGTTATATTCCTTACTGTTTAATTTGATTGTCGTAAGTAATTGTTTTTTTTTTCTTTATGCATATATTATTTTTCGTTATATATTAGTTTATTTTACATTTATTTGTGTATTAGGATGTACAATTATTAATATGTAGTATTGGTATAATATTGTATAGAATTAAATTAGATAAATATGTAACTATTTGTTGGTATGCTATTATAAATAAGTGTAAGTATCTTTATACTCCCAATTGTACCCCCGTCTTTCATTAATCAAATCTTCTTCACCATCCTACGGTTGCCTGGAAGAAATCGCTCTTAGCGATAAGGTCGCCTATTGTTACTTTGTTATAAGATGTTTCCGTATTTTGTCTTATTATTTAAGTGCAATAAAGAGTTTATCTATCTATCTATCTATCTATCTACATACGACCGGATCTAAACATACTACCTACATACGACCGGATCTAAACATACTACCTACATACGACCGGATCTAAACATACAACTATCTATTTTGCAATCTAAGTGGATTGCTTAATGTTTGGGGTTGTGTTGTAAGAACTAATGGTGTGATTTACAAGTTCGTTTCATTAAATACTACCACAGCTCTGCGGTTTTGACCATCATCAACATAATCACCCCACCCCACCACTCGTCCACTTGACTGCTGGATAAATAACATAGGTATAGATCTCTCCAATAACCCTCGATTCACTCTCATGCTCAGCCCGATTCTCGACTTTGCTTTTCAAACTGCTGCCTTTCATAAATCATCACTCAATATAATCTCAAGGCGCCCTACACTACGCTAGCCGATTCGCGGTCTCCACTCCAAAACCCGTCTACCCCAACGGTTATCGGTTTTGCGTCAGATATGACCAGGACACTGTCACTTCGTCTTGGTGATGCGCTTAACTATGTCGATGTTAGTTCTATGACGGATTATATCATTATAAATACAATCCTCCAGAGAAAATCAAGCATGGCTCTTTCCATATCTCGCTGAGAGACTTTGAATTTTCGGACCGCTTATACTGTCAGTGTCCACGTTTCAGCGCTGTAGTTTTAACTTTTTAACCATGTATGTGTTTTTAGAAATTACCATAAACAGCCCACTAAATATTCCCACTGCTGGGACTCGGGGCCGTCTCTCCCGAGGAGCGAGTCAAGACCATAATCCACCACGCTGGCTCAGTGCTTCAGGACAGGGTCTCATGAGATTTGAAATCGAAAGATTTTTGGAACATTTTGGGTCCCTCATGGCACCACGCCATAAAAAAATATATTTCGAAGAAAATCAACTTATTATTTCTGTAGCCAATTTAATTCTGCTCTGAAACGATTATAAATATTTTAATTTCAAGACAATATTTTACCCTTGAGAAAAATGAAGAGACGATTGCCGCGCTGCGGCTTTCAGTTCGCTCCCCGTCCCGGGACCATTGGTGCTAACTGAATAACTATTGGAGATAGAAACAAGTTTTAGATTCAGATTCAGATTCAGATTCAGATTCTTTATTTCAGACCTTAGGTATAACAAATATACACTTGGTAGCGTCATTTACAAAATTCAAAGAATAGTTTAAAAATTTCAATAAATTCAAATTATACATGTTCAAGTTATAAAGAAGTATATAAAAGAAAATAATTTAAAAATAAATAGCGGCTATTCAGTTGGGCCTTGTCAGTTCAATGCAGCTGTAGAGAGGCGTTGTCAGAATGTATGAAAACAAAATAATTATATTAAAGCTTGAATTAAAAAAAAATATATATATAAAAGAGATATTACAAATTTTATGTCAATGTACGAGTAGAAAATGATTTTCTCCAATTATTTTTGTCCTTTAAAAATTGTTTGTCTTCATAGTAAGCCCTGCTTAACAGATATTCTTTGACTTCATTTTTAAACTTCGTCTCATTTAGGCTTGTTACCTGTTCTGGAACAATGTTATAATAACGAACACTGTTTCTTATGAAAGAAATGTCCGTCTTGTGTAATCTACAACGCGGATACACAAGTCTATTTTTATAGTGCGATGCATCGGACTTATTAGCATAGTGACATCTATTTTTTCTAGCATACATGATGCACTCATAAATGTAAAGCGATGGCACTGTGAGGATTCCAATTGTATTAAATAAATCTCTCAAAGATTGTCTCGGACCTAACTTATAGATAGCGCGTATTGCTCTCTTTTGTAGCACAAATATTGTATTTCTATCTGCCGCCGAACCCCACAATAATATACCGTAAGACATTACGCTGTGGAAGTATCCATGGTAAACAAGCCTAGCAGTTGCCACATCTGATATTCTTCTTATTTGGCGAACAGCATGTGCAGCTGAACTAAGTTTGTCCGCCAATTTATTTATATGAGGACTCCATTGGAGTTTGGAGTCAATGGTTATTCCTAAAAATATTGTAGATTGGATTGGTTCAATTATTTGGCCTTTTATAGCTATTTTCACGTTAAAGTTTTGTAAATTTGACAGTGAAAAACGTATGCATTTTGTTTTTCCCGGATTTAAAACTAAGTTGTTGGCATCAAACCAGTTGCACAAAATATTTAAAATTTTATTTATTCCACAGTAATCCATTTGCCCCCCTCTCTTAACTTTAAATAACACAGAGGTATCGTCTGCGAATAAAACAATTTCAGCATTTGTTTGTTTTTTGATTAATTGTGGAAGATCATTCACATAGACCAAGAATAAAAAAGGCCCTAAAATGGATCCTTGCGGTACTCCCATGCCCATGGGAGCTCCTGACGATCTGGCTCCATCGACTTCTACTATCTGGAGACGTTTAGACAGGTAGGATGAAACTATACTTAATGCAGAGTCTACTACTCCATAATGTGCCAGTTTATTTAGTAAAGTTTGGTGGTGGACACAGTCAAAAGCCTTCGACAAGTCGCAAAACACACCAATGACGTCGTGGCGATCCTCCCATGCTTCCAGAATGTACTTTATCAGCTTAAGGCCTGCATCGGTAGTAGATTTACCCTTGGAAAATCCAAATTGATGGTCATGGAGCAAATTATTACAATTAAAATATGAAACTAGTTGGTCCAGCATGATTTTCTCAAAAACTTTACTAAAGCAGGGTAGTATCGAGACAGGTCTATAGTTCCCCGGATTATCCTTGTTACCAGCCTTGAACAGAGGCACCACCTTACTCTGCTTCATAATATCAGGAAATGTACCGGTCTTTATACAAGAGTTGAACAACAGAGCAAGGTAAGGGGCAATCTTCTCAATAATATATTCAAGTACTTTTGTGGACAGTCCCCATAGATCTTCAGTTTTCATAATTTTTATCCTTTTGAAAGTCTTAACTATGACATTACCCGAAATTTCACGAAATGTAAATGTTGTTGTAGGTGTTTCAACATTTTCCTTTAATGTATCTTCAGCTAGTTTTGGTGAAGATGTTAAGTGTCGTGTGGTATCCATCGGTATGTTTGCAAAATAGGTTTCAAAGGCATTTGCTATATACGTTTTGTTAGTAATAACACTGTCATTAATTTTTAATTTTGTACATTTTTCCTGAGTTTTCGATTTACCTGTTTCTCTATTTATTATATTCCATGCCGATTTTATAACATTCTCCGAATTTTGAAAAATTGTCTTTGCATGGAAACATACCCTTTTAAATATATTTGAGTATTGTTTAATATATGTCAGAGTAGTCGCATCCGTACATATGTTTTTTAAATCATATAGACTATACAGAATATTTCTGCTTATAAACAAGCCAGGCGTTGCCCACTCGGCAAAAGTGGGTTTACTATTAACATTAATTTCTTTTATTTTAAATATTGTATTAAATTCATTTTGTAACATGTCAAAAAATATACTAAAACTACGATCTGGATTATTAAATATCAAGTCAAAGTCAAAATTTAGAAAATAATTATCAATTGCAGTTATAAAAGATTCTATTTGGGTGGATGTGATCGGTCTAGTCCTAATTTTTACCTCGGTCTTTTTTGTATCAGAGAGTAAAGTGATAACCAGACCTCTATGATCTGATTTGATGCGATCGATAATTTTACTTTCCTGATACTGGCAATTCACAAAAAAATTGTCGATGCAGGTTGCAGAAGTACCTTTTTTCGTTGTAGCAACTCTAGTAGGCTCCATAAATACTTCCACCAAAGAAAACGACTGGCACAATAGCTTTATTTTATTCTTGATAGGCGACTCCTTGAGTATGTCGATATTAAAATCTCCGCACATTACAATCGCCTTACACTTACTCGTGATGCGACACAACGCTTCTTCCAGAACAGCCAAAAACCTATCTGTATCAGCACTAGGTGGTTTGTATACACATAATACAATATGTGTGTCTAACTCTACACATGCAAGTTCACAATGACATTCCTCAGTAATTTTTTCAACATCCTTACGTTTCTTAAATTTGATATTATTTTTAACAAAAATTATACAACCTCCACCAATACATTTTGTTCCTGTAATAAATACTACCCACATCATAATTTTTCAAACTAAAATTTAGTGTAGATTTGGATATCCATGTTTCAGTAAAACATAATATCTCATGATTTTCGCTTTCTAAAAATAGTTCTAATTCTAGTAGCTTGCCTAACAATCTATTTACATTTTGGTATAATATATTAAAGCATCTATTCTTAATGCCAGGATGAATTTGATTGCGTTTAAATGCAGCGCAAGGATTCCCTGTTGTCAATTTTTTCAGTTTAAAGCAATATCTTGCTCTATATCTATAGCGATAACACTATTACAGTTTTTTGAGTTCCGTCTATTTTGCTCACTCAGCAACGCACAATATATAAGGTTAGCAATCCTAATTTTGTGATGTCTACTTAAATGGTGTGATTTAAAAGGAATGTCGCGTGTAATAACATTTATGTCAAACATTAAAAATTCCTTGTTTCTATTCGATATGAGGTTATGTAAAATAACGTTTAAGGAATATATTTTCTTCTTCTGTGCCTCATTTAGCGAGCCTAAATAAGGGAACGTACACACCACTATTTTGTTTATAACGCCTGTTTTGTACAATTGAATAAGTGATTCCACACAACTTATTAGTATTTTTTTCGTGATTCCAAAAGTATGTCCCATCATGATTACTATGCTTGTGTTATGTTCATATTTACTTGCCACTACCTTATCTATGAGTTGTTTAAAGTCTATATTCGGCATACAATTTATTATAACATTTTCATTTACACAATTGTTAAAAATGCTTCCAAGTCCAATACCTATATTATCACAGAAAAGCTTAATATCACCAACTTTCTTTTCTTTTTGTTGCACATTTAGTTTTTCTATTTGTAGAGTATGTTCGCGCGTTGATGGAGAATGTTCGCATGTTGATGAGGAAGCTGACAGTATCAAATTTTCATGATTTAATTGATTAGTTGTGTGTTCTAAGGATTTTTTTAATCTCGGTTGTGTTTCTTCGAATGTAGTTTTATCTATTGTTATATGTGTATCTATGTTCGGTATTGATTTCCGTCGTTCAGGGGAATTTAATCCCACTAAACTGGTTATCGCCGAAATCAACTCCTGAATTTCTCTTTGCGCCAAACAATATTTGTAATTTGCATCTTTGAGTTCGCTCTCTATCCTCGTTATCCTTTCTACATTTTCGTTATAGACTTCTTGATGATTAGTTATAATGTTTTCTTTTTCATATAAATGTTGTCTTAAATTCATCTTTTGTTTGATAAGGATTATGTTGCTGTAGTTACTACGTTTTAGATTTTTCTTACATTTAATAATGTTTTTTTTTATTTTGATGTATTTTTTTAGTTTATTTCTATTCATACAAAGGTATTTGTCATTGTTTTGAGTTATTGAGTCATCATTTTCAGAAGTGAGGCCAATAGTAGACATGTCATCACTTCTATTTGTCGTTGGTATTAATGTGTCATACTGGTTTAAAATACTTTCATGCTCTCTTTGATTGATGTGATCATTTAGGTGGTTTATAAGGGCTTTAGATTGCTTCAGTTTTTCTTGAAGGCTGTGTGTTTTAGAATGTGCTTCGTCGCATTACGATCTACTATTTTTTTGAATATGTACGGTTTGTAAAAGTTGATCACGTTCTATTTGCAATTCTGATAAGTCAGACTCAAGTTTCAACATTTTATTTTTAAGGCGTGTATTTTGGTCAATTATATTTTTTATTTCAACTTCACCTTCCTCTCTTTCAGTCAACAGTTTCTTATTAGTATTTTTTTCTAGTTGTAGATCGTGTAAAGCCACTTTTAATTTTTGTTCTAGCTCTCGGAGCGATGACTGTCGGGTTTTCATGATTATATATTTATTACTGTTGACGGTTAATAAAAAATTGTACAGTTTTGTGTAAAATATTATCGATTTACAGTCTCAAGTGTGTCTCAAGTGTACACTCAATGTATTGAATGCGTCGAGAGTAATAAAGAACTCCGTTAAATCATAATGATATGCTGATATGATATAATTCGGAACAGTGTCCACAGATAGTCATAAGTGCCTTAACAGAATTCGCCACACAAAAAACATCTATCCACAGGTATCCGAACACGATTTGTTATCTGTCCATATCGTACGTCAGTCTGGTGAATGTATATTGGCGTCAGAGTTACGTTCATTCGCTCAAATTCAAATCGATGTCACACAAACATTGCAATTTAAAGTAATTTACAGTTACAGATGTAGTTACTTTGTGTAATTATAATAGAATTTGGAATTTCCTGTGTGTGTGTATGCGAGGTTTTTTGAACTGTGTAACGATATTTGTCTGTAATGGATAGTGATTTTATTGCGTGGATACAGCTCACCCGTGTTGTAATTTGTTGTTATTCCCTTTGGAGGTTATAGTCACTTGTTTTTATTTCACTTTGAGTACCAAATCTTGCGTTTTATCTCAGTTTTAAATTTAAAAACGAGCACAACCTTTTGTTTACTGTTTACTTGGCTAGTGTTGCCATAGCCTATGTTAGCTTTACGTTGAAAGGTTGAGAGAAGACTTTTGAAGTGGAAACTTCTTTAGGCGCGCCTAGACAGATTTTTCGTGGACTGTGAATTGAATTAATTCGTCACGCTCGGGTATGATAAGAAAGCTTAGAGTAAACTCGGGACCATCGCTATTGGCCATCTAGAAATACGTCAGCCAATGGGAAATGCTGAAAGGGCGTGGACAGGCTATCATGGCCTGGCCATCTAGAAACGCATCAGCCAATGGGAAATGCTGACGCATTTCTAGATGGCCATGCCAAGATGGCAAGGCCACGCCCTCCGGTTACACCCATGTAGTTTCCATGGTAAGCTATCAAATTCTGAGTTTCAAATTTTCACTTCTATCGGCAGTTCCTATAACTGCCAATTTTTTTTGTCAAATCACACAAAAATTCTTTACAATTCTTATGGTCTAAGATCCGGCTGCAGAATCTCTACGTTCATCGCGTATTTAATCCAATTCACATTTGAAGAAACATTTATGATTAGGAGAATACATTGATAATAGGTTGCCAGTCAATAAGTGGCCGCAAGTAATTTTAACTAAACTAATATTAATAAATTTTCCAAAAAAAATTGCGCTCACTTGTTTTTTAAATAAAATATCATCGACATCATAGCAATGTATGTAAAGAATTCGAAAATCGATGGGTGCCGGTGCACAGTCGGCCGCAACTACTTCGCAGCCAGGTGTAAACAGGTAATATTTTGGTGTATTTATACGTTCATAACGTACATTTATGATTTATATATCAAATGAAAGCTAATTTTTTTCTGTTTATTATGATATGCGGTTGCTTAGTTAAATCTGTCCGCAAATAAGGGTTGCCGGCTGTTAAAAATGACAAATCTTAAAGATAGAGTGAAAGACAGCTAGCGCGTATCATCACTAGTCAGACGAGGATAGCGATTGCCAGCTGTACATGCTTCCTCACAGGGACAGCGTGAAGTATCTGGGCCTGCATCTCGACCGTCGTCTAACCTGGAACCAACACATAAAAAAGAAAAGGGAAGAGCTGAATCTTCGGTTCAAGAATCTTTACTGGATCTTGGGAAGAAACAGTGTACTCCCCACTGATAACAAATTGTTGATATACAGGACCATTTTAAAACCAGTTTGGACATTTGTCATCCAGCTGTGGGGTAGTACCAGCAACTCTAATATTAAAATGTTGCAAAGAATGCAGAATGCTATACTGCGCACCATATGTAATGTACCATGGTTCATTCGTAACTCCGAAATACATCAATACGCGAATATCACCACAGTGGCGGAAGAGGTACGTGCTATGGGAGAAAACTGTTGCTGCACCTAAATCCACTTGCGACTGCCTCGCTGACATTACCATTTACTAAACGTCTCAAAAGAAATGACATGTTGCCAATGGTTTAATGGCAACAATCCATGAGTTATAAATATAGAGTAGTGGTTCTAATGGGGACCACACTAAACCCGCCTTCAGCACCATCAGCTATCAGCAGCCATGCCATCTGCTTATAGCACAGCTGATTGCAGATAAACCCGAAAAAAGGGTTAACGAGGATGAAAATTTCTTATAAACGCTTTGGCTTTACGCCAACGACTTACAAAACGCGAGTAAAGCCGCGGGCAAAAGCTAGTGGTAGATATTAAATAAGTTGACTTGGCCAAAATGGTTTATACGACCTTTCTACCCAAAGGTATCGATATAGAACGTTATGTATTACGAACTCTAAAACAACGTGATTTTCATGTTAGAATAAAAATGTTGCGGCTGTTGAGAACACTAGGATTCGACGTATGCGCAATACCTTTAAAGCATCGTGCAGCTGACAATCGCTATCCTCGTCTGACTAGTGATGTTACGCGCTAGCTCTCTTTCACTCTATCTTTAAGATTTGTCATTTTTAACAGCCAGCAACCCTTATTTGCGGCCAGATTTAACTAAGCAACCGTATATCATAATAAACAGAAAAAAGTAGCTTTCATTTGATATATAAATCATAAATGTACGTTATGAACGTATAAATACACCAAAATATTACCTGTTTACACCTGGCTGCGAAGTAGTTGCGGCCGCCTGTGCACCGGCACCCATCGATTTTCGAATTCTTTACATACATTGCTATGATGTGGATGATATTTAATTTAAAAAACAAGTGAGCACAATTTTTTTTCGTAAATTAAGTAACATCAGTTTAGTTAAAATTACTTGCGGCCACTTATTGACTGGCAACCTATTATCAATGTATTCTCCTAATCATAAATGTTTCTTCAAATGTGAATTGGATTAAATACGCGATGAACGTAGAGATTCTGCAGCCGGATCTCGTACTATTACACCTACAACTTTGCCTGTATTTGCAGTTTGTAGGCGGAAATACTCTCAAATCACATTTTTTTTACTTTTATAAGTTAGCACTTGACCGCCGTCTCCTGATGTTAAGGGACGATGCGGTTCTTGATGTAGCGTGCTTATCTAAAAGATAAAAAAAAAACTCGATTTGAAGTCATTAAGATTGTAATGTGACTGTTTTTTTGTTGGGGAAAACCCACTCGGGCAACACGTTCCACAGCGTAGACGTTATAATTACAAAAGTATAGTTAAACATTTTTGTTCATGACTTTGGAACGAAAATTATAGAACGATGTCGCTTTTTCGAGCTATGAGCAGTTCGATAGATAAAGGACAAGGTGGTATCAGATTCTGCAGATCAGTTGTTGCACTCTGCACTATGTTGCCATAGTAAACATCGTAATTTGTAATACATTATTAGAGGTTTGGGGGGTTTTCTCGCCACGTTACGATACAAGAAACCTTTTTCTCGGAGCTCTATATAGTGACAAATTCTGTGCAAAATAGCCGCGAACCCGAATTCAGCTAGCTTTAAATATAACAGAAATGGACATACTCACAATATGGGCACGAGAGGGGTAGGATTAGAACTAGGCACGTCCTCAGTAAAAAATATTTGTCTGATGAAAAGAAGTAATTTGTTAATAACAAAGAAGAAGTAAAGTCTAATTTGGAATTTGCAATTGAGAGTTTGAGAAACACAGATCAAATTGCTAGTACTTACACGGTTCAAATCCCACGCGCAATACTGTCCTTTCGGAGTCGTGTGTGTAACGCCGCTGACTTAAAACGTTGAAGGAAAACATCGTGAGGAAACCGGCACGTACCAAGAAAGACATTTATCGAGGACATTCAAATACGTCAACATACGCACTTGGGTGGAATAGTGGATCATAGCCTTGACTTTATTCTTAAGATCCCAGCCGTGGACATAAAGTAGGTACCTATAATATGTACTCAACTCAATATCGACCAAAATGTGACTTACTGTATTTATCATAAGCAGGGCAGTATTTACAGACCCGTGAACAAAATTTACGTAGTAAATGGAGATCTATGTAGGATAATAATAGAAGGGTATAAAGTAATAAGATTCAGCACTATGCCGTCACTTGTAAGCTGTCCAACTGAGTACAGACGAAGAGGGAGGGTTGCAACCCTCGATAATTCCTCATTGTCGCATGATTTTTGTACGGCATTGCGAAATAATGGATAAGAAGAGGTATTGAAACTGTATGGAACCAATGCCGTACATAATCAAATGCCCAAATTGAATCTATAAATCGTCGGAAAATCACAATTTTTTCTAAAATCACTATTAGTTTGTCGGAAAAAATCGTGATTTTCCGGTTCGATTAAAAACTTAAGATTTATAATTTTTATAGTTTCAATACCTCTTCTAATCTATTAGTATGCAACGCCGTATAAAAATCATGCGACAATGAGAAATGATCGAGGGTTGCAACCCCCCCTCTTCGACTGTACCCAGTTGGACAGCTTACAAGTGACGGCATAGTGCTAAGTCTTACTACTTTATACCCTTCTATCATCCTGCATAGGTCTCCTGGTGGTTCATTTACTACGTACATTTTGTTCACGGGCCAGTAGTCTATAATGCTTATGCCACGCTATGAAAACGCGAATTTAGCGAGGTCCACAACCAATTTGCTAGATTCGTAACAATACCCAAACCGTTCACGATAACTCAACGTAAAAGACACATAACAATATTTCACGGATTCCCTTTTACATTATCTGTCCCGTGACCAGACACGTAAATACGGATGCTATTTGCTGTCGGCAAAGATGAGGTACAGAGGTTACTTCACTTTTATTTTGCATAAAATTAGTTTTAGAAGTGAAAACTGCTTTTGGGCACCACTTACAGATTTTTTGTTGGTTGTGAATTAAACTTTTTTTTTTTAAATAAAGTGTGACGAGACGAGCAGGTCATGTGCCTGATGGTAAGCAAGATGCCTGCCACATAACAGCACAGTTACACGCAGCTATTGGAACATGAAGAGTCCAAATCATTACCTAGCACTGCACTGCGCTCGTCACCCAGAGATCTAAGATGTTATAGCTCTAAGCCCTGTAATTTCTCTGGAAACATTGCCCTTCAAACCAGAACACAGTAATGTTTGCACATTACTGCTTGGCGGTAGAATAATTGGCAAAGGTGTGGTACTTCCCCAGGTGGACTCTGCCAAGAGTCCTACCACTACAGAGCTCAGCAAACTCAAGCAAAAGTTCGTAAATGAAAGAGATATTCGGGTAAACTCGGATGATCTAGATGGCCACGCTCTCCGGTTTCACCCGTGTAGTTTCCAAACTGAGCTATCAAATTCTGAGTTATTCGTTTTTACTTCTATCGGCAGTCCCTATGACTGCTAATTTGTTGATGTACTCGTATTTATGTTACAATTGAGATGATAACTGGGTAAAAAACTTATAATTAAATATTATTTATAGTATAGAATGATTAGACTATATAGACGATTAGGACACGTTTGTGCCTAAATAATACGCAACAGATCTGCCTACAACAGCTCAGTGACATGCAGCTATTGGAACATGAAGAGTCCAAATTACAACCTAGCACTAATATTTTTTTTAGTCGCCATGCCTATTGTGCAATTTTATGCATAGATTTTGATGATTCTTGTTTTGTTTGGTAGATCATATTTTCGAGGTAGTTTCATATACACTTAATTCAAATCGGTATAGCAATTGTTGAAATATAAAATGTAAAATATGCTTGTCTTGATAATACCTACATGATTTTTTACCGAAATCTTGCTGTTCGTTGCATTTCATTTCATCATATTTGATTTCACAAATATGATGAAATGAAATTTAGTCAAGTGTCTGTAGTCAGGGTTTTGTTTTATTGTTTTAAAGAAAATTGAACTATTTTACACCCAATATAACGAAGAGGTCGATACATAAACAGCATAAACAGACCACTAAATGTTCCCACAGCAGGGACTCGGAACCTTCTCTCGCAAGGAGAGAGTCAAGGCCATAATCCACCACTCTGGCCCAGTGCGGGTTGGTGGATGATTTCGAAAGATTCTAGGTACTTGTCGGTTTCCTCACGATGTTTTCGTTTAAGTTAGCGGCATGACTTCGAAAAGACGTCGATACGGCAAACCTAAACTGTGGCCAAAAACGTACAGAAATCAGAAGCTTCGCCATCTTGTATTTGGTTTACATGTAGGTGTTTGAAGCAATGCTCTGTATAGGTAATCATGGGTAGGGAATATTCAGACGCTCTACACAGATTTCTCCTATTCTTTGTCCACCGACACGGGTTCCAATAAACATCGATCGCAGGACGGCGACATTACCAGTTGATTTGTAACTAGCACACCATTACGTTACTTCATAAGAGGGACCCGTGTCGAGGGGTAGCCCTAACAAATTTGAGGCCCAGGACAGATTATGAATGTGAGAGACCTTTGACCTAGAAACCTTGGGTCTTGTAAAAAAGAAACCAACTGATGGAAACCGGGCTTAGGGTTTTTAAGATGATGAGGTCCAGGGATGACCCTATCAATTTTGAGGCCTAGAGCAGATTGTGAAAGTGAGAAGTTTTTGATCTACAAATCTTGGGCTTTAATAAAAATGAGACCAACAGATGCAAACCAGTTTATGGTTCTTGTAACGAAGGCTGAACGAAGAGGCTGAATAGAATAGAATATGCTTTATAATCCTGACCACTGCCCTGCTTGACGTACAACGACGCGACGTTATGGTGTGAGATGGAGCGCGTTTACTTAGAAAAAACCAATTTACTCTCTAATTGAAGACTCCCAAATTGTTTCCATAGACAAATATCAACAACAGAATCTTCTATTGCTTGGATGTACATACAACGAAAGTGGACGCGTATGTAAGACCTCTGCAAGAGCGCGGCTTTGGTATATTTGTCTGCCAACAACGTTTGCAAATATCTATTCTATTCTGCCTATTTGTCTGGGAATAAAGACACAATTGGTGACATCGTTTCGTGGTTGACGTTCCGAAGGCTCGAATAAAGCAGCTTTACTTTACTTTTGTGATAAGAACGTCTAGGCTGTGCGCTGTGCGTTGCTTGAGTGGGGTTTTCCCGGTAGTGACAATCTTTGTGTTTTCAAAGTATCAAAGTTATCAGTCTTCAAGTCGAAAGTGAATTTTTTTTTTAGGTAGGTACGCTTCATCGTAGACTGCTTTGTCGTTTACAATCAAGATGGAGATGGCAGTCAAGTGAAAACATATAAAAGTTTAAAAAAACCTGGAGATATGGCAACATTGGTAAAATCGTGGTGCTATTAATGTATCTTCACAATTTCACCAGTTCACTTCTTGAAGCGTCATTGTAAAGATACAAACCATGATGAATATAAATATAGAACGCACATTTTTGCTTTAGTACAAAGTTATCTACATAACTCTGTACATTGTTACGTAATAGAGTTCCTAACAAAGCAGAATAGCTGGTTATCACCTCCTTGTACCTAAACAAACCCAAGTGAATATCGTCAGGAAGGCAGCGGGCTAATCATCATAAACACTTAGGCAGCATTACTTATTCTGTGCCCTGACATTTTCGAATTTTCGAAATTTGTCTCATCTCCGCCCTTATGAAAGGGCGGAGATGAGACAAATTTCGGATTAGCGTATTTTTCTGCGCGTATTCGGTCGTTTTGGCATATGCGCGCTACATGCTTAAAAAATCTGGACTCACAGAAACGCTTTCGGCATATTCGGTATATAACGGGCATATTTCGGCATGTTTAGTCGAACCGGTAGTGTCGTCGGGTCGGTATCAGGATCGGCTTGCGTTTATTCGAACTTAGAAGCACGTTAACGCTCGTAGAAGTTGCGCGTGTGTTAAAAGAAGCGCCTATGCGCTTCCATAAACGAGCTTATACGCGCGTTGAAAACGCTAATCTGAAACCGACCTAAAGCGGCTTATTTGCTGGAGAACAAATTCTGTATGACAATTCGTTTGAAGATACAGCAAGCGCGCTCCACCGTAAATAGCATCATCACTTAACATCAGGTGAGATGGCGGTCAAGTGTAAATCTAAAACAGTTCAAAAAATCGTGCCACTAACGGGAACCTACTGTATTTTCTTGTACAATAATACCCTACTTTACGCGACCCCGTTATGCGCGGTTTTCAATAACGTGAATTTCAAAATAATATGTCTATTTTTTGCTGCATAATAAATAATAATAAAAAACTCCTTATTAAAAGACCACACAGAGTAAAACACAAACAACAAAAAATAAACTTAGTAACTAACGGGTGAGACTCTTAATTGGCGGCCTTATTGCTTAAACTGACTAACTTGTGACTTAAACTGCGTAAAGTGTTTTTGGAACGAAGTTCCATAAGGAGACTAGGATATTGCAGCGCGACCAAACTTAAAAAATATGAGACTAAATCCG
Source organism: Ectropis crepuscularia (assembly GCA_963693475.1). Taxonomy (NCBI): domain Eukaryota; kingdom Metazoa; phylum Arthropoda; class Insecta; order Lepidoptera; family Geometridae; genus Ectropis; species Ectropis crepuscularia. The sequence continues at coordinate 20,353,877 of OY856361.1, read as the reverse complement.
TAAGAAAAATATATAACGGAAGTGACGCATCCAAGTGACTACTGCTGCCAACTTTTTTTCAGATGATCGTACCATAAATAATAAAATTAACCTTTTTTAATTGTAAACTGAAACTGAACGAACTTCGTTTCTACCTAATGTCTCATGACATCACATCTTTTCATCATTTTAGATGATAAAACTCTCTTTTGATCAGCGTGATAGACTAGTAACTTGACACTCTCCTTCTCTCATTATGAAAAAAAACCCCACAAATCTCAGCAGTTTCAACACAAATAAGGCTGCCTATGCTTCAATTTATTTGGCGAAAATAACGATATCGTACAAAAGTTTACAAACAGCGGACAAAACCGCTGACAAAGTTAGTATACTCTTACTTCTAACTGAACAACATTAGTGCAATAAAAGTTCACAGAATCCGAAATCCGGTTTCCTCAGTAAGCTCAACTCAGTCTCAGATATCAATTTAACTTATCCACTTTGTAAAAACTGCTCGGGCAGTGCTCTTGAATGAATAAACTACGGGATAAGGTCAGTATTTAATCCTCTTACAGAGTTAAACAAGCGAACTTGTTCAGACAGTGCTGTGTAGGTACACGTCGAATTATAAAGGCTTACTTGAGCTAAGCCAAAACGTCAAATTTTGAAACAAATACAGTGTTTAAATTTTTGAGATTAGGGACTTCGACACTGACAAAACTTTTTTTAAAGTTTAACATGTCACCAAAGCTTACGCAAGCCAAAAGTCGATTACCTAAGGTTTTTATCAAACTCATATTGGTTTTTAATTGTCGATATGCAGTCAAACGTAGGAAAAAGACAAAATTGAGTTCAAAATGCTTGAGTAGAGTTTTGGTGTTCGGGTCTAATCTTAAATTATTCTATTTATTTAATAACTTGTTTACTTTCACAGCTCAATTCAATTCAATTCAATTCAATTCAATTCTTTATTTGCGCATATGGGTATTTACAGATGTATATATATAAAAACAGAGCTCCATATTCTGCCTTTCAGCATGCAAAATCACTAAAAAAACAAAACTTAGCAATGATAAAATATGTTGCATGATTATAAAGTAGACACAAATTTATGTCATCGTGATTAACAATTATTAATGTCAAGGTCAAATGTCAAAATTATAAAAATAATAGTATGTGTAATTAAAAGTAATAAATGTCAAAAATGTAAAAGTACATAATATGTCATATCCATACAACCACTTTTCACATCAGATCAAGTCAAGCAAACAGATTTGTCATTAATATACTCTTCAACACTGTAGTATGCCTTCTCCACGAGATAGCAATTTAGTTTGTATTTGAAGACATGTTCTACATCTATTTCAAGAAGACATTTAGGTAGGTGGTTATAAATGATGGGTGCCATACAAACAACACTGTTATTTAGCAGGGTGGTTCGGTTCGACGGAAGGTAAACTTTACATTTGTTTCGTTTAGTTAAAAGGTGTGTATACAAATTCAAATTTTTCCGCACAAACATTGCACATTCGTAAATGTAGAGACAAGGAAACGTTAAAATTCTTAAATTTTTAAAATGTCGTCTACAACTGTCTCTCTGTTTGAGCTTACATATGGCTCGGACACATTTTTTTTGCGCTTTAAAAACAGTTTCTTTTTTCGTGCTATTTCCCCAAAATATTATGCCATATCGGAGTGTTGATGAAACATATCCATTGTAAGCTGTTAGCAGTGCAGTGGCATTGACAGTTTTTGAAAGTATGTAAAGGCCATACGAATGCTGACTAAGTCTGTTCACCACATTAACCACATGCTCATTCCATTTTAATCGACAATCAATGTTAAGGCCTAAAAACTTTGTTGTGTCAATATTTTCAATTTTATGTCCAGAGTAATGTATGTCCAATTTCCCTAATTTATTAATTTTATTTCGAAATGTCATAATATTTGTTTTGGTCAGATTTATATTTAGATTATTTGATGTCAACCATTTTATTGTATTGTTTAACGCTAACTTAATTTTATTTTCTATCTCAACAATGCTATTACCGGTAAACAGAACAGTGCTATCATCTGCGAAAAGGATCGTTGGTTGGTCTGTAACGAGTGGAAGGTCATTAATGTATATTATAAATAAAAGCGGACCTAACACGCTTCCTTGTGGCACACCATGCTTTACTAGTTTGTATTCTGAGCTGTAAGTTACTTCTTTTCTTAATTTTGCACAGATTCTGCTTATCTGCGTGCACTGGTACCGGTCAGACAAATAAGATTTAATGAGTTTATGGATGTTACCTCTGACGCCATACTTGTCCAACTTGGCCATTAACAACTTATGGTCAACATAATCAAAGGCCTTAGTTAAGTCCATATAAAGGGCACATGCAGGTACTTTTTGGTCTAAACTTTTAGTTACAATGTCCAAAAACTTGTAGATAGCTTGATTTATTGTTTTTTTCCTACGAAATCCTACTTGTTCCTCAGAAAAAAGATTATTGCGTTCGAAAAAATTTGACATGCTGTTATAAATTATTTTCTCAAACACCTTTGACAGGATTGGTATCAGCGCTATCGGTCTGTAGGAATTTACATTTTCTTTATCGTCTTTTTTAAAAATGGGCTTTATAATAGTTTTTTTCAACTGTTCAGGAAATACTCCGTTAGAAATACAGAGGTTGAAAATGTGACTTAATACATGTGACACAGATTGTGATACATATTTGAGTATTTTTGTTGAAATACCATCAAAACCAGTACTGCCTGTATTTTTTAGGGACATAATTATATCTTTTACATCCTTTGGTATTGTTGGGGACATAAAAAGTGACCTGGCATTGTTAGAAATACGCCTTGTTGCATTTATTTCATTTTTTTGTGTCATTTCATTGGATTGCACTTGGTCAATAAAAGCATTGTTAAAAGTATTAGCAACTTCAAGGGGGTCGTTTACTAAACTGCCGTTAACGCTAAGTTGTATTTCTTCTTTAGCAACATCATTCTGACTACCGTTTATTATTGTCCACATTGCCTTACTCTTGTTAGCGGATTTACTTATAAAATAATCATTTTGAGACCGCTGCGTAAGTGTAATAACCTTTTTGAGTCTTGTTGACAATTCTTTAAATTTCTGTTTATTTTCTGTTGTTCGGTGCTTTCTATATTTCCATAGCAACACACGTTTTCGTTTACAACAGTTTTTTATTCCTTTGGTAAGCCATCGCGGTCGTTGTTGTGCAGTCATTTTTATCTTTAACCAAGGGAAACATAAATCATAAAAAAGTAAGAATAAATCGTAAAATTCATTAATCTCAATGTGTAGATAGTTAGGTATTGTAACGATAAAAGTTGTGAGAAACTAAAAATATTTACTTGAAAATTACTTCATCGTCATCATCATCATCATAATTAGCCAATACTCGTCCGCTGCTGGACATATACCTCAATATGTCAATCAGCCCGACCAACCGCCATGTTTACGTTTTCAACCGCCACAAGCCATTCCTAAATGTAGGATAGTTCAAATTCACTTGATATCGTTATTATTCTAGTGTTTTTTATAATTTTGATGTGTCTTTATGAGTGTTTCTGTTGTGACATCGTAGCTTCCAAATAGATGAACTGATTTTATGTTTTTTTGATGGTAAACTAATCATGTGAAAATGAAAGAAATCATTTTTCACAACTCCCAACTATATGGGCATCGAAGGACCATTCCATTTAACTAGTTAAATTAGGTGTACTATATTGAAAGTGATAACTAAATAAATGACACCCAAGAACTTTGTACTTATTATGTTATTTTAATCCAGATAACTCTTACCTATAAGTTGCGTCGGGGGTAACTAAAAATGTTTAATCTCGTTCATGTCTTGTATTTTCATGTCTAGTATCAGATTCATCGTTGGGCGCGCCGCCCGGCCAAGCGAGCGGTCGAATTTCGATTACGAAGCTTCGAGTTATTGCGGAGACGCAGCTCCTGAGACCATTGTTACTGACCAAACGACTCCTACTCGTTGGATTACACGATTTTATTACCGGAGCTACTGAGATACGGCTATAGGAAGGGTTGTTCATCCGCTTGATACACCGGCGTGTAATATTGTACCGGTGGTACAAGAGCTATTGGATATATGTATTGTCATTTTGAAGTAGAGAGTTTAAGCGTTTTGTGCGTATAATAATATCGTAATCTCTAACAACGGGACAGTCAAGGCCATAATCCACCGCGCTGGCCTAGTGCGGGTTTATTTGGTGCGGAAGATTCTTGGAATATGTCCTAACTAAAAATTTTCAATATGTCCTAACGATGTTTTTTCATAGCTTTTAACTTTGCGGCATTACGTACATGCCTGGAAAAAGACAGTGGTGCATGTGGGGTCCGTACCATCGAACTATAGACAATAGATTATTTTTCATAATGTAAAAAAATATTAAATACAATGAAATTAAATGAAATAGTTTATTGTAGAAAACTGATTATACAAATATACGCCAGTACTCAAAAACAGTTTTGTCCTGACGGACACACAAAAGTTCCACTTTGTCCATGTTTATTTAAAAAAAATGTATAAAAGGTACAAGTAAATATCTGAAAAATATCACACAACATCTTTCGAGTGTCATCCCAATGTTGTCAGAATATTCCAAGATATTCATTCAGTGAATAAAAGGTCTTGTTAAGAAGCCATGATTTCAAAATTACCCAGAGACAATGTCTTAAAACAAGCAGGGAATGCGTTGTATATCGTTATGGACATTGTCATGCAACACTTATCATAGCGTGCCGTTTTATTGATGAAGGGTCTAATCTCTATTAAGAAGGGTATTTCTAGTGTTCCGTTTATGAAAATCTGACACTGTAGCGTACAAAAATTTATGTTGTTTTACAAAGCATGCAATGCTATATATATATTGACATGGAAGTGGCAAAATTTCTAATTCCTTAAAGAGAGGACACGTCACTACAACAAAATTTTTGGGCCTAACAATAGACATGAAATTGAATTGGAAGGCACATGTTGAGATTCTCTGCAAGAAGCTGGGTAGCTCGGCATATGCTCTGCATAGGCTTGCTCCAGTGGTAAAGAAAGAGGCACTTCTTACATCTTACCATGGATTGGTGGCCTCAGCCTTGAGATATGGGATCATTTTTTGGGGGAATTCAACTGATACAGCCTCAGTTTTCAAAGCACAAAAACGATGCATTCGTGCTATGTTCGGGATGCAAGTTACAGATAGCTGTCGACAAGTATTCATAGACAACCAAATATTAACCCTGCCATGCCTGTACATATTTGAAGTTATGTGTTTTGTAAGGAATAACCCTCATTATTTTCCTCTATTGAGTGACAAAGTAAAACGTAACCGGCGTGATAAGTGTAGACTGCTCATAGACAAACGCAAAAAAAAGATTATGAGTGACAGCATTTTTTGTATGGCTCCTCTTTTATATAATAAGCTGCCAAATGCCATAAAAGAACTTAACATAACAATGTTCAAAAGTAAACTAAAAAAAATGCTTATACACAAATGCTATTATACTGTAACTGAATTTTTAAATGATAAGGAAATTAATTGGAATACTAATATTTTAGACATTGTTTAACATGAAATTTTTACAATCTTTAAACCTTATTCCATTAATATCTCAATAGATATTATTATTCCATTATGAAATTTGACATTCAACTGACATAAGACCAAATAATGATATATTGTATCATGATGAATTAGTTTGTACTGTATTACATTTTGACATTCTTTGAGTATTTACATGAATATTATAATTAACGACATTTTTGATTTTTTGATTATATACATTTATTGCACTTTATACATTCTTTGACATTCCTCACATGGATGAACTGCAAGATCTGCTAATGCAAGACCTTAGACCCTGGATGGACATATTGATCAAACTCAAAAACACAAGACAATATCCTGATGAAACACAAGACGTTGGCGAAATTGTGCTCACCAAACATTTATCTCACGCAAATATATATCACAACCAAATAGAAGCCAGAAATGAATCGAAGATGAAGAATCAGATGACATAAATAAAAACCAGAAATTAATGGAAGATGAGGAAGAAGAAGACTTTAATCAGCTGACTATTATTTAATTATTTTTTTTCTTATTTAAAAATTAAGACTAACAAATTGTCTTGCCAGACATATTGCATGCCTCTCGCAGAGGCCAGTTTGTATGGGGCAACTTTTAAAATGTTTTGTATTATCTTATCTTACCTACAAACAGCAATAAAGATTTTTGTATTTGTATTTGTATTTGTATTTGAGGCCTACACGAGTCTGAAGTGGCTGCACTACAGACAGCCCTAATACACTTCTTCTGGCAAACGAAAGCCTTTTTAACATCAGTACCTCTTCCCCAAACAAGCAAGCGAAGGATTCTAAAGTTGAATCACGAGCGTAGCGAGGGATTCAAAAAATTAGAATCCTGAGCGTAGCAAGGGAATCAAAAGGGCACAAGGTGAAAAATCTTTACACTCGAGTGCAACACGTAATTTTTCATCCCTTACCTTAGCGAGGAAATTACTAAACGCTTTGTGCATTTTCAGTTTCAGTCAATTCTGTTGGCGTCAAATAGACTTCTTGGTCGCTAGAATCACTTATTATAATGGTATTTCGGTTTTTCACTTGTATTCAATTTTACTGTTTTTAACCTGAGTTTTAAACTTTAACTTTATTTAGCCATGGTTTAAACAATAACAATACGACGTGAAAATACGGAGAGTTGACCGATTGAGGTAAGGAGTTTCATTTGTGTACATGAAAAAGTGTCCGCCCAAATGCATTAAATTATAGTAGGTAGCGCTAAATTTGCATCAGGGTACATTTTCAAGGAAATAAAAAAACGTACTATTCAGAATTCATGAAAAAAAAATTGACAGTCATAGGCACTGCCGATAGAAGTGGTAACTTATAACTCAGAATTTGATTGCTTACGTTGGAAACTACGCGAGTGAAACCGGAGGGCGTGGCTATGAGCATGGCCATCTAGAAATGCTGACGCATTTTTAAATGGCCAATGGGAAAGGTTGAGGCATTTCTAGATGGCTACTGGCTATGGTCCCGAATTTACCCGAAGATTTCTTATCATTCCTGAGCGTGACGCTAGAATTCAATTAACAGCCCACGAAAAATCAGTCTTTGGCGCGCCAAAAGAAGTTTTGACTTCAAAATATATTGTACCTACGTACTGTACTGTATGTTTTCTCAAAATAGTAATTATTTATTTGATGTTATATTTATCTACTTACTACATTATTTTGTACTGCACAAGTAGTTGAAATTATATATTAGTTACTATTTTAGTAGTCAATAATATTTAATGATTTAACTCGGCAACTCGGCATACTTCAATTCGATTACAATTGATTCATTCATAGCATTTTAAAATGTTCTGCCATTTGAAATAACATTATTTACCTCTATCCTCCATACGTGAAAAGAAAATTGCGCGCAAAGCATTAAAAAAAAGTACACCAAGGAGGTACACCGAGTATGAGTTTTTAACAAATTAAAAAGAAATGTATGATGAATTCGGCACCAAGGAGGTAGAAATAAATAGGTTAAATTATGTTTTAAATTCAAAACATCAGTACACACGATGTTCTAAATTCAAATTTACTTTACCCTCTAGAGGGTAAAAACGACTTTTGCGCCCTGATATCGAGGAGCAAAAGTACCTACTCTTTCCGAGCTGGTGGGATGAAAATATTTTTTACAACCGACTAGACCAGTCGTAACATCAAAACTAGTTACACTTCAAACTTCGTTTGTCAATAAAGGCGCTGACCGTTAATAGATAAAATAGAATACAAACACAAAATATTATGCTATTCACGTTAATTAGCTCAATTAAGATTATTTTGCAATAAACTCTATCGACGCTAGTAATTGCTCGCGTCGAGACTTCCTGTTTATCTGCGCGACGAGATCTCATTAGTTTTAATGAACGATAGACACACGAGAGCGAACGGAGTCACCTCTTGACACGTCGATATCGATATCGAATTAGTTGTACTTATTAGTACTAGTGGTCGCCAAGCTATCGCCATTCAGCGAAGCAACGCAGCCAGTGTTTTGGACACATTTGCACCGGGAACGGGGTGGTTATGATTCGAGTTAACATGGCTATTTTTGAAGTGAAAACTTCTTTAAGCGCGCCTAGACAGATATTTCGTGGACTGTGAATTGAATTTTACCGTCACGCTCGGGTATGATAAGAAAGCTTCGGGTAAACTCGGGACCATGGCTATTGGCCATCTAGAAATACGTCCGCCAATGGGAAATGCTGAAAGGGCGTGGACAGGCCATCATGGCATGGACATCTAGAAACGCATCAGCCAATAGGAAATGCTGACGCATTTCTAGATGGCCCTGCCATGATGCCCAGGCCACGCCCTCCGGTTACACCCGTGTAGTTTCCAAGGTAAGCTATCAAATTCTGAGTTATAAGTTTTAACTTCTATCGGCAGTTCCTATGACTGCCAATTTTTTTATGGCCATCACTAGCAAATAATGTTTGCAAAGTGCCCGATATTTGTTGTTATTTTATGTTTATTCCGAAATCTTGTTGCCTCAATGGAGCAGTGCATTTAGTTGGTTTATCAAACCTAATTTCTATTTATAATATTAACACCAACGTTTGTATGTACCTCTATGAATGGATACTTGTTATTCTTTTAAGAAAAAAACTACAGAAACGATCTGGATGTGGTACATGGATAAACAATAGGTAATAGTCTGGAATAACACCTAAGTTTCTTTTTTATCACGGGAAAACAATGGAACGGGGAAAACGCGGGTAAAACCACAGGTCGTTGCTAGTATTAAAATGTAAAAACAACACAAAAACATTACAACACCTAAACCTAGATCGTTCACCCCCCCCCCCTACTCCCCCCCCTCTTATCTTCCTCTTCTTCTCCTAATCCAAGAACTATGTAAATAAAAAAAGATTAAATATTAAATTAAATATTGATGGTGGACAATTCACACACAACACCATCTGACCCCAAACTAAGCAAAGCTTGTGTGATGGCGGCCAGATAGCTGATTTAATACATATATAGTTTTTAAATACATACTTATTATACATAGAAACACCCAGACACAGTGCAAACATTTGAATTCATCACACAAATATTTGCACTGGGTGGGAATCGAACCCACGACCCTCGGCTTCGCAGGCAGAGCTACTACCAACTAAGCCACGAGGCCAGTCATTATTGTAATGACAAAGGTCACGGACCCCGGAGTCTGTGGAGTGTTTAAATTAAATTAAAAAACAAAAAATACCTAGATCGTCGCTGGCAGTGGGCATGGGCCCAAGCTATCGGTGGTTAAAACTGTGGATTGAAGAACCTCCTGGCGATGCGTATTGGGTCAAGGTTCAAGGATATTTTAATTTCAAGGAGTTTAGTAGTGGTAGGACTCTTGGCAGAGTCCGCCTGGGGAAGTACCACACCTTTGCCAGTTATTCTACCGTCAAGCAGTAATATGCAAATATTACTGTGTTCCGGTTTGAATGGCAATGTTTCCAGAGAAATTACAGCGCTAAGAGGTATAATATCTTAGATCTCTTGGTGATGAGCGCAGTGCAGTGCTAGGTAATGATTTGGACTCTTAATGGTCCAATAGCTGCGCGTCATTGTGCTGTTATGTGGCAGGCATATTGTTTACCATCAGGCACATGACCTGCCCGTCTCGTCACTCTATATTATAAAAAAAATATGATCCACTAAAGTCGGTTTACTGACGATAGTTGAACGTGACAACTTCAACTACGCCTTAGAGCGAGGTAACGCCGCATGACGTCATGCGGCGAGGGTAACGGCGTTAACGGCACATGACGTCATGTTTTGAGGGCGTGCAGCCGGCTTCATCGAATTATAAGACGTTGTCACGTCAAAAAAACTACCATCTGAATCTAACCCTCTAGCGAAAGCCTCTTAGAATGTTAGTTGAGACTTTCAAAGTTTGTTCTGTTCCAAAGCTGGGCAAATGATTCCTTTCCTTCTTTGTATTTGCGTATACCTTGTGGTATTCTCTGCCAATCTTTGAAATAGCTGTCAAAGTCATACTCCCTGAAAGGGGAAGCCAAACAAATTCCTCTTAATATTACACCAAAAAAAATGATGTTATGATAATTTGCAACAAGTTTTATCAGCGCCGTGACGACCGGTGTTACGAAGGGGCTCATAAAAGCTTCATTAGTGCTCTTTATCACCTCCTTAATGCGCGCGTTATGGTCGTAATTCCATTTGGAATTGTGAATTATTCCATATCAAAGTAGGGGTGTATTCTGAAATTCGGAAAGGTACGGCTAACTTACGTAAAGCAATGTCTTAAATTAACATGACAATGCATGACAATTTTATTGTATGCACCATAATAGCATCGAAAGCATGTACGTATGCCTTTATAGACTACAGGCCCGTGAACAAAATTTACGGGTCAAATGAACCACCAGGAGACCTATGTAGGATGATAGAAGGGTATAAAGTAATAAGATTCAGCACTATGCCGTCACTTGTAAGCTGTCCAACTGTGTACAATCGAAGAGGGGGGGTTGCAACCCTCGATAATTTCTCTTTGTCGCATGATTTTTGTACGGCGTTACGAAATAATGGATTAGAAGAGGTATTCAAACTGTATGGAACCAATGCCGTACATAATCGAATGACCATAAATTTACTCTGTAAATCGTCGGCACATCATAATTTTTTTCGACAAACTAATAATTAAAAATCAAAAATTTATAATTTTTATAGTTTCCATACCTCTTCTAATCTATTATTTCGCAACGCCGTACCAAAATCAAGCGACAAGGAGAAATGATCGAGGATTCGAACGCCCCCTCTTCAACTGTACTCAGTTGGACAGCTTACAAGTGACGGCATAGTGCTGAATCTTATTACTTTATACCCTTCTATCATCCTACATAGGTCTCCTGGTGATTCATTTGACCCGTATTTTTTGTTCACGGGCCTGTAGTCTATTAGTATTTATGCTCGCTAATTATGCCTGGGTGACACTTGCGGGAAATAGGCTGCTCGTAATATAAATATGAATATTAATTTATTTTGGTAAAATTTTGTTTTGCTTTCGGGAATAGTTTTTACAAAATAAAACTTTACATTAAATATAAATTGTAATGAAAAGAAATATAAAAAATACAATCAATTACTCCTTAAAAAACGAATCCCTGAACTGCTCCCGGTGTAAAGGTGCCCATGACACTCGCCGCGTTCCCACGTTGAATGGCAATGGGCAACCTTTGCTCCAGGAACGATCCGGAGCGGGAGTCACCGGTAGTCTCCCGGAGCCTGCGTCCTAACTCCAAAAGGAACCCCTTAGTGTCCGCCCCCCAACAACCCAGGGTCTCCACGGCGACCGGTACAAACTCATACATGAGCGCGGTACTTCACCTACATTCTCTCGGCAGTTGGTGGTAAATTGTACATTTTAATTTTAAATTGTTTTTTTTTTTAAATAAAGAGTGACAAGACGAGCAGGACATCTGCCTGATGGTAAGCAACATGCCTGCCACATAACAGCACAGTGACACGCAGCTATTGGAACATGAAAAGTCCAAATTATTACCTAGCTTTGCACTGCGCTCGTCATCCAGAGATCTAATATATCTCTAAGCCCAGTAATTTCTCTGGAAACATTGCCCTTCAAACCGGAACACAATAAAGGTAAAGTGTTTGTGACGGAAATAAATGTACCCAGGTGTTTGAGGAGTATAATTATCCTCAATTAAAAAGAAAACAAGACAAAATTGGCTGAGAGAAGTAAATACTTATAACTTAGAGTTATATTATTAATCGGCACTAATATTGCACAATACGTCACCAGAATATCTACAAATATAGGTACTGCTATCACGCATGTTAGTGGCTAGTGACGCGAATTAAAAATATTTCACTCACCCAAAAAAGCGTCAAAAGCGCAGTTGCCGCTGCTCCGAAGCCGCTCCAATGATACACCACTACACTACTACACTGCTAAAGGTAATATCAGTATGTCAGTGCACCGAATACGTAAGATTTTCCTCCATTAAACAGCGGTATATGCAGTTAAAGAAGTTTTAACTTCAAAATTCATGTATTTTTTTTACGATTTACAGTGACAAGACGAACAAGAGACATCCCTGATGGTAAACAACAACCCTGCCCATCACAGTCGAGCAGAAGCAGATATTTGAGCATAAAGAGTTTGAAATAGTTTGAACACGCATAGTCTAGTGCAATTACGAATTGAATTGAATTTGAATTGAATTGAATATCCTGAGCATAATATATTCCAATTTGAGAGATTCTGGCGTGGTCAGCTCATGGTCATTTCGATAAAAACGCGTTTAATTCGATATCTCGAGAATTGTTAGTGTTAGGCAAAAATTGTTGAGACCTTTTCTCTTCTAAATTAATTTTACTAACTTTTACATCAACAACTTTTCTTTTCTTCATCAATACTTTTCAAGTTATTGCTTCAGAAAGGCAAAAATTTTAAATTTTTGTTCCCCCCTTTTTTTTATGATTCGCCATTTTCTCCCCAACTGTTCAATTTTATGAAACTTTACCGATAATCAAAAGTGTAGATCTTTTAATAATGAACAACTTTTTCCTTGAACATTTTTCTGTAATGACAATACCTTCAGAGTTATGTTACTTTACCGAGCGAAATCCGCGCCACTGCGACACCTCCGCGACACTGCGACAAATCCGCTACACCTCCGGACTTAGGGCTGAACCCAAAATTCATTGTTGGATTGTGTCGGTGGGTTTCTTCTATACAAGGTTATGTGGGACAACAACGTTCTGGCATATGTCGAAGTACGACATATGCCAGAAATACGTAACATACATAAAAAACACTACGGTACAGACGTTGTGATTGTATTTGATGGCTATCCCAAAGGTATTTCCAACACTGTTGGCACCAATTCTGCCAAACGGCTGCGCCGATCCCAGCTGAAGCCATGTGCGGATATCATTTTCATCGACAATATGACCGTCACCACAACTCAAGATAAGTTTTTAGGCAACGAGAGCAATAAGACCAGAATAAGATTTCTTCTATCGGAATTCTCGTATCTCAAAAAAGCGACATCGTTTCATGGTTGATGTTCCGAAAACACGAACGAAGAGATTTGACTCCACGTTTGTGATAAGAACGTCTAGGTTGTGGAATGTGTTGCCTGAGTGGGTTTTTCCCGATGGTTACAATCTGGGTGTCTTCAAATCGAGAGTGAATCGGTTTCTTCTAGGTAAGCACGTTCCATCGTAAATCGCATCGTCGCTTAACATCAGGCGAGATGGTGGTCAAGTGCGAATCTATCACAGTTAAAAAAAAAAAAAGATTCATCTAACTACTTAAAACTTTTCTCATCAAATCAGACATAACAGTAAATTTAATTTAAAAGAGAAAAGGTCTCAACAATTTTTTGCCTAACACTAACAGTTCTCGAGATATCAAATTAAACGCGTTTTCATCGAAATGACCATGAGCTGACCACGCCAGAACCCCTCAAATTGGAATATATACTCAGAATACACCCCTCTATCGATCCTTCATAGTCCCCAAACTACATAATTTAATGTTTATTTATTTCCGTAATTGCACTGGACTAGCAGAACATGAAGAGTCCAGATCAGGACGCGTGTCATCTGCCTACCCGCACTTGGCCATCAATTTCGCAAAGGGTTTAAAATACTTTGTGCTTATTTTTTTTTTTTTTTTATAGCATAGAGTGACGAGACGAGCAGGTCGTGTGCCTGATGGTAAGCAACATGCCTGCCACATAACAGCCCAGTAACACGCAGCTATTGGAACATGATAGTCCAAATCATTACCTAGCACTGCACTGCGCTCGTCACCCAGAGATCTAAGATATTATGTCTCTAAGCCCTGTAATTTCTCTGGAATCATTGCCCTTCAAACCGGAACACAGTAATGTTTGCACATTACTGCTTGGCGGTAGAATATTTGGCAAAGGTGTGGTACTTCCCCAGGCGGACTCTGCTAAGAGACTACTAAAATTATATGTTATTTGAGTTGTTTGGCGGATGGTATTGAAAAAACGTGTCAGTTTTCTCATTGTATTTTCCTTTACCGTTCAACAACTAAACGCATTTTTTTGTGAATAAAGGCTCTACTCTTATTTTTAAATAAAGAGTAACGAGACGAACAGGACATGTGCCTGATGGTAAGCAACATGCCTGCCACATAACAGCACAGTGACACGCAGCTATTAGGACATGAAGAGTCCAAATCATTACCTAGCACTGCACTGCGCTCGCCACCCAGAGATCTAAGATGTTATATATGTATCTAAGACCTGTAATTTATCTGGAAACATTGCCCTTCAAACCTATTTTATGTCCAAAGTAATATTTGGACATTACTGCTTGGTGGTAGAATATCTAGCAAAGGTGTGGTACTTCCCTAGGCAGACTCTGCTAAGAGTCCTACCACTACAAAAAATACTCGTATTTATCGAATGTTCCAGAATAGGTAGTCGTAGTAGATAAAGTATTCGAGAGGCAGCCACACACTGACTTTCAATTGAGCAGTGTGTGTATAACTAGGGATGGGATCATGAAGACTTCAATTATATCGTACGGTTTAGAATATTGTCGCGTAGTTATGATATCTCTGGTCTTTGGGTTAGAATGCCTAGGAATTACGCTAGGGTAGGCAATCGTACTAATATTATAAAGATAATTTTTTGAATGTTTGTTGCTCAATCGCATCAGAACGTTTGAAAGGATCGGGTTGAAATTTGGAACGTCGATAAATTATAATATAGAACATATTTTTTATCCAGAGATAATTACGGGAACGGGAAGTGTCCAAGTAAAAGCTTGCAGAACCGTTAGTTATAAGTCAATAGTTTATCTGCTACTGAAGACTATAATATTGTACATGTGGTCCAAATTTTGAACCGATCCGTTCGGACGTTACGACGTGATTGAGAAACAAACATCTCTACATTCGTATGTACAATGGTAGTAGCGCCTTGTGGTGTCACCCGTGTATAGTTCCCATTATTTTCCAGAGATGAAAAACATAGGCTTTTTATCACAACACAAACACATATTATGTGTTATTTCAGAATACGATCTATCTCTGTTCCAAATTTCAACCAGATCGGTTCATATGTTCTGACTCGACTGAGCCACAAACATCTCAACATCAACATTTTTGCATTTATAATATTAGTAGAGAAGAAGTAGTAAGATTAATGGTATAGTAGGGTTTTATCTGTGCTGAGCACAGAGTAAGTGATAGATAGATTAGAAGCGCTGAGATCAACAGCCTTTAATTAAGTCCCTAAAAGAAAAAAATGCAGTCATATGGATTGTTGACAGAATTGAAAATTTTAGCTTCACACCACACTAAAAGTAAACAAAACGTCACATGTATAGCTACAAATAAAACTCCTATTTCCATCACAGTCACCTGAACTCAAGGTTGGACCCATATAAAAATCATAACTATAACCGCCATTGCTCTGATGCTACACAGCTTTGACTTTACATTACCATCTCAGTGATGCCAATTTATAAGATTTTTGCAGTGGCAAAAAAAAAACAGTGGAACAATACTGAATAGACAACCTCTTTTTCTAAGCTGTATATCCACGGGTACATCCCTATCGGCTAAGTGTGCCGAGCTCCGTTTATTGTATTAGCACTTGATTCAGGGAGACGCCTATTCGCGCTTATTCTTTTACGAGCCTCGACAGACGCAGTACAGCCCAGAATCGGCCATTGTCTTGAGCGAGTGACGTGTTATGTTTACTCCTAAATGAAAGAATGGTTCAAAAGAAGGCTGGCCTGGTAACTTAGTTGGTAGTAAGTATTCCTGCGAAGCCGTGGGTCGTGGGTTCGAACGCCACCCAGTGCAAATATTTGTATGATGAATACGTACAAATAGTTATACTGTGCCAGGGTGGTTTCTGTACCTATGTACCTGTAGTAAGTACCTATGTATTTAAAAACATATAAGTGTTATTATATCAGTTATCTGTCCCCATAGTACAAGTTTTGCCCAATTAAAGACTAGAACTAGATGGTGTTGTGTGTGAAATGTCCATCAATATTAATTTATGAACAGTGGCACTAAGTAAATGACGAGAGAAGGGAAAACTTGAATATTTATTATAGTACGAGATCCGGCTGCAGAATCTCTACGTTCATCGCGTATTTAACCCAATTCACATTTGAACAAACATTTATGATTAGGACAATACATTGATTATAGGTTGCCAGTCAATAAGTGGCCGCAAGTAATTTTAACTAAACTGATGTTAATTAATTTTCGAAAAAAAATTGCGCTCACTTGTTTTTTAAGTAAAATATCATCCACATCATAGCAATGTATGTAAAGAATTCGAAAATCGATGAGTGCCGTTGCACACTCAGCCGCAACTACTTTGCAGCCAAATCGCTATCCTCGTCTGACTAGTGATGATACGCGCTAGCTCTCTTTCGCTCTATCTTTAAGATTTGTAATTTTTAACAGCCGGCAACCCTTATTTGCGGCCAGATTTAACTAAGCAACCGTATATCATAATAAACAGAAAAAAATTAGCTTTCATTTGATATTTGAATCATAAATGTACGTTATGAACGTATAAATACACCAAAATATTAACTGTTTACACCTGGCTGCGAAGTAGTTGCGGCCGAGTGTGCAACGGCACCCATCGATTTTCGAATTATTTACATACATTGCTATGATGTGGATGATATTTTATTTAAAAAACAAGTGAGCGCAATTTTGTTTCGAAAATAAATTAACATCAGTTTAGTTAAAATTACTTGCGGCCACTTATTGACTGGCAACCTATTATCAATGTATTGTCCTAATCATAAATGTTTGTTCAAATGTGAATTGGATTAAATACGCGATGAACGTAGAGATTCTGCAGCCGGATCTTAGACCATTACGTAAGTACATATTTACAATTTATAATAAAAGTCAGCTCACCAAATGTTCCTACTGCTTGGAATCCGAGTCATCTGTCGAAAGAAGACAGTTAAAGTCATCATTCACCACGCTGACCCAGTGTGAGTTGGTGCTTGACACGTGACTTCGAAAGACTCTAGGTACATGTTAGTTTCCTCACGATGTTTTCCCTCGCCGTTTTAAGTTAACGGCATTGACTTCGAAAAGACAGTTGTGCGCACAATATTCAACCAGGGGGCTTCGGATCCGCATTCACCGCCCGACTAGACCAGCCAAAACTAGTGACTAGTAACGTTGTTTACAATTGTCAAAAATTTCGAAAACTATCAACCGGTTCAGCGATTCGACCTATCAGTCAATAGTAAAATTGAAAAATACTCTCATTAAAACTACTCACCTACGACCTTCAGCCTCTAGGTACGATACCAATAAGTTATTTTCGTGAGATAAAACAATTGAATAATATTTATAAAAAGTTTATCAATTTTTCACGCCCAAATTCTCAAGTGATAGTATAGTTTGGTTACTACACACGTTCAGAAGTTATGTAATATATAAAAACAACTGTGTCTCTATGTATAATAAGTCTGTATTTATATACACAACAACTTGCCTCGGTGGCATCTTGTGTGATGGCGAATTCCCCGGCTAAGATTCTTCGGGAAAACTCTACCTCTTCTACTCGCGCTCCTCCTCTTGGAAGGCAGTGTATGAGTTGGGGAGAGGGACTGGAATATTTGGGAAAATTACTCGGGTAATACCCCTACCGGAGAAGTAAAATTCCTAAGTTTTCCAGACAAGGGTCTGCAGATCACTCTAAGTAGCAGAGTGGAAGGACAAAGACCGCAATGTACCGACCGCAATGTGACCGCACAGAGGCGGAACCACGGCTAACCCTAGCCGCGGGCGTAAGGACGGGCCTCCCGCTGCAACCATTGTAGTCAAGATGATCGACAGTGAGAGGTCATGTGACGGGCATGAGTGAAAGTTGGAAGCCTCTCACTTATCCACTCTTATCCTGATCACGTCATTTCACCTTATCTTACTTCAAATCAGATCACTTCAACTAATTTTTTTGTACTTCCTCCTTATTCTGAAATCTCTCATTCCATCTTAAGGTTGCATAGAAGATATCACTTTTACTCAAAAGGTCGTCAATAGCTACTTTATTTTGTTTTGAGTTACTTTTGTTTATTTTGAAATGAAGCGCAATAAAGAGTTTAATCTATCTCATTTTGCTGATACACCTGGGACATTTTTAATGATAATTTTGTTTTAAAAGTATTGTTCCAATGAAAAACATTACTTACACAAAAACCCGAAATAAATACCAATTCCACGTTACAGCGATCCGCTCCCAGCTGGTACCCGATAGCTGTGCAGTGGGGTCAAGGCGCGTCACGTAGTCTAAACATTGCGCAATCTGCCCCTATCTCAGTAAATGGCATGATTCCTATTCATAAATAAAATACATAATGTTGATAAATACCATGCAATTTATGAATAAGTTGGCAACTGATTATTAGCTTATTGAAAAAAAAAAGATAAATACTGCCGGTTCTGTAAGACCAGTCAAATTCTCTGATAATATTATGTAATTTACGTTTTAAAACTACAATTTAAAATTAAATTCAGACACTCGACCAAATTTCCTAAGAAGCCTACTTGCCTACACTTGACACTATGGAGTTGTATGGGCGCCAGTTCACGCCGAGACCGAGACAGGAGACCGAGGCGCGTGTCGCGGTCTCGGTGCGAACTGGCGTCCATACAATTCCATAATATTAACTGCCTGTCTGAGACTGACAATACGTAAGTTACGGCTGGTCTAGTCTGGAGAACGGCGCCTGCCGATCCGGAGACCCCGGGTTCAAACCTCACACGCACCACTGTCTTTTCGAAGTCATGTCTATAACTTAAAACGGCGAAAGAAAACATCTTGAGGAAACCGACATGTACGTAGAATCTTTCGAAGTCATGTGTCATCCACCAACCCACACTGGGCCAGCGTGGTGGATTATGGCCTTAACTCTCTCCTTGCGAGAGAAGGCCCCGAGTCCCAGAAGTGGGAACGTTTAGTGGGCTGTTGATGATGATGATGAACTGCCTGTCGTGGTCTTTGAACTTTTGCGAACTGCTTTACCTTAGTCTTCGATGTTTATATTTCAAAAACCGCCATACCGATTTCGATACAATTTATATGGGACCAGTACTGAACTATGGTCTGCCAATAAAAAAAAAATATCGGAATTGATTAACAAACAATACAATACAATACAATACAATACAATACAATACAATACAATACAATACAATACAATACAATACAATACAATACAATACAATACAATACAATACAATACAATACAATACAATACAATACAATACAATACAATACAATACAATACAATACAATACAATACAATACAATACAATACAATACAATACAATACAATACAATACAATACAATACAATACAATACAATACAATACAATACAATACAATACAATACAATACAATACAATACAATACAATACAATACAATACAATACAATACAATACAATACAATACAATACAATACAATACAATACAATACAATACAATACAATACAATACAATACAATACAATACAATACAATACAATACAATACAATACAATACAATACAATACAATACAATACCATACAGTACAGTACAGTAAAATACAATACAATACAATACAAAAACACTTTATTACTTTTTATTCTATTAATTGGCCGAGCTATCGCGTAACATACATACAAAAAAACATGTAACCTCCTCCTTTTTTTAAGTTGGTTAAACACCAAACAACTGGCTTCATTTTAAAACTTCACGATAGGTACATCTCAGCACAGTCAAAACTTTACAAAGAATATCTGTATTCTCGTTAGAAAATCTAAACTGTTGAGTTGCCTCAAGTTTTGTATTGGTAGGATTCTTTGCAGAGTCCGACTCGAGAAATACCACACATTTGCTTGTTATTTTGCCGTCAAGCAGTAGGTAATAAGGGTTGTTGTATAAACAGTTTTATGATTTCAAATACAAATATTGTTCACAAATGCAAAAGCTTCGTTCGATGTTTAACGGATCGAATTGAAATATATGGAATACAGTTAAGTTATAGTCTAGAATAGCACGTACAAACGTACATACATAATTATTATGTAGCTTACTTTTTAACACGGGAAAAATAAGGGAACGGAAACTACGCGCGTACTACGCTACGCACCACGGGGCGTTTAAAAAAATATGTATGCATAAAAACTGTATACAAAATAATATACTATACCTCAATATACTATGATAAAATAACATCTAAAATAACCACCAACAAAGTAAGAACCAAATCGTTGTCTGATCTGTAAAATAATCATGTATGTATGTACTTATTTTTTGAAATTCACAAAATTGTATATTTACTGGCCACTTACACTTTTTAGAGACATTAATAATTAGCCTTTATTTATTTATAAAATTAGCAATTAGCCTTTTCAGACAACAAATTAACTAATTTAAAATTCCAAAACTTCGTAGTGACGTCAATTATTCTATCATCATCATCATCATCTGCAGCCTGCAGATGTCCACTGCTAGACTTTACTAACCTTCCCTAAAGAATTCCACAATGACCGGTCCTGTGCTGCCTCCATCCACATGTTCTATAAATCTTGTGAATATCAACATAACAACGGAACCCTCATACCTCCTGCTCATCTTCAAGAACTAAAACGAATCCGACAAAGATTCCGAAACACAGTAATTGTCGTAAACTCAGGCTAACGAGTTGCGAACTTGGCAACTTCCGATGAACAAGTCGACCCGATAACGAGAACCGACTTGCGGACATTTCGGAACTGTGTTGCCAACGCTTTTGGAACTGTAGGATCTAATAATTTCGATTGATCAGTTCTTTTTTAACTCTTTTAATCTGTAAAAAGTAACATTCATACCTTAAAAAAAAACGGGTAATAATTGCAAAGAAAAAGGTAATTCATATTTTTAGCTTTGTTCTCGCTAGTATGCAGGCCACCATAGTCTTAAAAGCATCGGAATGAAATTTAGAAATAACAGTTTAGAATAACAGTTTAGAACATCACAATATAATAATGTATCTGTTATTTAACATTAACTGTAATCTGTTATGTACGCCTAATTAAATAAATAAATAAATTGCTAGATTATATATTTTTTTATCAAATACACTTTGGAAAGTGTGCTACTGATCTACACAATTTAATACCACCTTGCCTTTATTTCTATTGAACTGCTTGTAATTCAAAAAATCTCGTTAAAACTCGTTTCATAGTTAATGTCCCAAAGACACAAACGAAGAGGTTTGACTCTACTTTTGTGATAGGAACGTCTATGCCGTGGAATGAGTTGTATGAGTGGGTTTTCCCCGAGGGTTACAACCTTGGTGTAGCTCGGGTATGACTGTTTTTAGTGCTTATCGTCACAAATGGAAACGTTTACGGGGTTACTTAGGTTTATAATGTTGACTTGTTGTGGTAGTTTATCGTGACATTTCGTCACAAAAATGCCATCGTTACGATTTTCACAAATTTCACAGTTTGTATTATATTTCTGTACGGGAACAGAAACAGCTAATTTGTTACAATATTTTTCTACAAGTCCAGCATAGAAGAAAATCGGTACATCTACGATTGAAGCCGTAGTGTTGGCTACAAAGTCCCAACTATCGGATATTGGGACCGATAACAGATAGTTTCGGAACGCATTAGCTGGCCAGTTCTTGTTATGGCTTTCTTTCTAGTTTTGCACGCACGCGGTTTCAAGGCGGTGATTGGTTTGCTAAGGGGTTGACCATTATAATCATGTTGCTTTTCCAGATGGGACTTTGATTTTATTCATTTAAGGGTGTTTTAATCATAGTCTGGGTTTAATTAAATATGCAGCCAAAAAGGTAAAAGCTCATCATCGCGGCACCCGTCCGGAAAATTATGTAATTTCATTAATTTTGACTTTTGAATTGATCGAAGATGACTAAATTACCATAAAAAGGTTTGCTAAAGCAAAACAACATGAACAATACATATATAAATGTAATTAGTTAGAGACTGAGGTTCTGGCTTCAGTTTTTGAGTTCGCTTATTTTTTTTTTAAATAAAGAGTGACGAGACGAGCAGGTCATGTGCCTGATGGTAAGCAACATGCCTGCCACATAACAACACAGTGACACGCAGCTATTGGAACATGAACAGTCCAAATCATTAGCTAGCACTGCACTGCGCTCGTCACCCAGAGATCTAAGTTGTTATATCTCTAAGCCCTGTAATTTCTCTGGAAACATTGCCCTTCAAACCGGAACACAGTTATGTTTGCACATTGCTGCTTGAGGTAGAATAACTGACAAAGGTGTGGTACTTCCCCAGGCGGACTCTGCTAAGAGCCCTACCACTACGCTTATAAGTTTGCAGTGGTGTCGGGTGTGTGTAGTGGTATCGGAAATCCCTCTCTGTTATAAATTAAGTTAAGAAAACTGATGGCTATTATATGCTTCTAAACTTGAGAATGCAACTTGCAAGAGTTTGGAACAAAAACTTCTTGTCTTTCCATTTTCGTGTCTCATTTTCCATCTTACAGTAGCGCGGAAGAAATCGCATAAAGCGATAAGATCACCAAAAGCCAGTTTCTTTTCAATTCTTAAGTTTTAATTTTCAAAATGAAGACCAATATATAATTAATCTAATTAGGCGTAGGAAGGCGTTTACCTAACATTGGGACATCGTACTCTTAACAAGAAATTAAAAATATATCTACACAGGAATTAGAACTATGGTATCAGATTTCTTCCAAGGTGTTTAATATTCCTCATTTATTAATTTAAATTTTGACAAAAACCGCATGAAGTTAAAAAATAAAACATATCCATAAACATACAACCGCCTAAAAATACTATAACCTACTCAAACTGTGGAAGCTACGCGACGCGCAACAAAAATATGAACCATTGTGAAACTGTAATTCTTTTTTTTTAAATAAAGAGTGACGAGACGAGCAGGACATTTGCCTGATGGTAAGCAACGTGCCTGCCACATAACAGCACAGTGACACGCAGCTATTGGAACATGAAGAGCCCAACCTAGCACTGCACTGCGTCGCCACCCAGAGATCTAAGATGATAACATCGCTAAGCCCTGTAATTTCACTGGAAACATTGCCTTCCTAGCCGTGTCACACTGTTGGTTGGTTGTTATTGGCCGGTTTTCTTAGCACATCTATTCTTTTTTTGTCTTGTTAGATTCAGAGAGGATCCCGTAAACATGTTATCTAAGTTGGTGCAGCAGTTTTCGAAACATAAAATGTACTTACCTCGACGAAATGTTCATATGTACAATATTGCTGTTTAATTGGATAAAGGTGTTTAATTGATTTCCCTAAAAATATCTAATTTAAAGTAAGTATTATAACTTTTAAAATATTTATTCTTTACCTAATTATCTGCATTATATCAAACTCAATGCAATTTATACGAGTATTAAAGTCACCGATAAAACTTCAGCTCTTTAAAGTCAAAAGT
Source organism: Ectropis crepuscularia (assembly GCA_963693475.1). NCBI lineage: Eukaryota > Metazoa > Arthropoda > Insecta > Lepidoptera > Geometridae > Ectropis > Ectropis crepuscularia. The sequence continues at coordinate 20,330,325 of OY856361.1, read as the reverse complement.
ACGTATACTTGACCTGAACGAATTAGATAAGGTTTCTCAAATCTCAGGGTAAATAAAACTTTTAAATTAAACTCTGGTTAGCTTTTACTTGTTTGTCTTTAAATGCTTGTTGATAATGTGGATTACACAGATAGGCCATATAGAATCCCTTGCAAGGTTAGATGGTTATAAACCTAAAAATTATAAATATTGTACAAGCATAATAATCGTAAGCAGCCCAGATTTTTTCCGACTGCTAGGGTTCCGGACTCGGGGCCTTCTCACGCAAGGTGAGAGTCAAGGTCTTAATCTACCACGCGGGCCCAATGTGGATGAAAGATGACCTCGAAAGTTTGTAGGTAATTTTGGTAAATGGTTTTATCACGATGTATTGTAAATTTATAGACGTTATACCTCACCCTCACCACTCGCTATACGGCGCGAGATTTTAACCTACTCTTTCGGGTCCACCCGGGCGTTCTAAAATCACAGGGGCGCCGGCCGCTTGCCCGAGTTGACGTGCGAACGAACGCCGAGTGCGCGCATAAATAATGTCGCGGCGTTATTGTATTGTGGATGGATGCAATAGCAATACACTAAAATGTAGTAATTTATCTTATTTCAAATTGCCGAAACAGGAAGCAAGGTAAGTGTTTTTATTGTTAACTAGCTGACCCGGTGAACTTCGTACCACCATTTATTTTTTCGTCTACATTTTCTAAACTTTCTGCTGTACAAATCTTGTCCCGACAATAACATATACATAAAATAAAGAATCATCATATTTGGTGCAGTCATTCAAAAGTTATGAGCGTACATACATTTCGAAGATCAATTTTTACGGTTCCGTAAAACGTACTAACTGAACCCTTATTTATGGGTTCGTCATTTCTGTCTGTCTGTCCATCGGTATGTCACAACCACTTTTTTCGAAACTATAAGAACTATACTGTTGAAACTTGGTAAGAGACGTATTCTGTGAACCGCATTAAGTAAGTATTTTATTAATAAAATATTTATTTCAACGTAAATAAGCATTTAAAAGCAAGTAATAATCCCTTTATGCAGAACGCAGAAGACCGCACCTTGTGGCGTTCATTAGGAGAGGCCTACGCCCAGCAGTGAACGAATATTAAATAGGCTGATGATGATGTTGAATCCTTTTATTGTTAATCAACTTATTACCAAAAATCAGTTTAATTTTCATTGCAGTGGTTTGTGATATACGATGTTTTTTGTTTGATTACCTGGCACATGGACAATCAAATCTGATGGTTTTCGAACACGGAAGGGAATAGGTAACATACAATCGACCATGTGAGAACCATGGGTTTTCTAGATTAATACCACAAACACTATATAACACGATCAGAGCCATGTGTATCGTTTAGGATACACACTGCCATAAGGAGTGTGTATAGTTTAGGATACACACTACTCATTTCAGTTAAAGCGGTGTGTATCCGAAATGCGCACGCTTTCTATACATTTTCCCAGTGGTTTTGGGTAGAAAATCGGACAATCAGTTAAGGAGATATTTAGAGAAAAATAATAATCACCTTGAAATAATTTTATTAAACAAAGAAACTTACTTAGATAGTAAATAATCAATTTATTAATTTCAAAATAAATCAGTGAATATTGTTGAGACATTTTTGACATAGAAAACTTTCACATACAGAGCATTTTGTAGTTGTTTGCTCTGAAAGTCTTGAGACCAATAATTTTCCTGTCATACTTTTTATAGCACCTCTGCACATCTTCAGCATACAATTTTCTTTCCAGCTTTGTTACTTATGAGATAATGTTTTCTATTAAACGATCTTCTTGTCATAATAGGGGCTGATAGCACTTCATCTCCGGCTAACTGAGCAGATCGTTTTTAGTAAAACTACAATTATTTGTTCCCTGAATTGAGTGATAGTAAGTTTCTTGAGATAATATTTGGTTGAATAATAAATGTGCATTCAAGAGAGAAACAAAGAGAAATAATAATACGAAATGTACACATTATTGATACACATGGCCTGGTGAATAGTTTATCTATAAAAAGTATTCCCAGGCCACGTGTAAAAAAAAATATACACAGCGGTATAAAAGAAAGGGATGACGGGGGAGGGGGTGTGATTATTTTCTATACTATTTTAACACCTCATAACTCACAACACAAAAAAAAACAAAAATTAAAAGTTGTGAAAATTTGATAGTATTTGCATATAGGGCTTGGCGCTGGGCGTGTCAAGGTTGGCCCAGGGACTTGTTTATGGCCATAGCAAAAGCAAACCGCACTGGAAACCGTAGTCGTTTAAACTCAAATGGTACATCAGTTGGAATCATTGGGATGCGTTTATACTTTCCTTTCAGTATAGTTGCTTCTATCACGTTGTGCAGTATTTTTATAGCTAACTGTGTGCCGTTGCAAAGACTCGGTTCGTTGATATTACGCAACATTTTAACTACCGATCCAACTTTTAATTGAACATTGTAAGGTGGCAATCCTGGAAAATCCAGAGAGTTCAAAAATTCCGGTGGATAGTTGTTGACAACATCATCATGATTCGTCACCGAATCAACTGATTTATAAATCCTCAGTTCGCCTGTAATTTGTTCTTGAATTTTGAAATTTAATTCATTTGGATCTATCTCACTTACGTAATATTAATATTTATTTATCATGTGGTTCTTGTCCCAATATTTGGCAATGGCTTCCATACCCTCCTTCCACTTATTCCTTTCTATGGCTAATAAAGCCCAGTCTTTCCGATATACATATGTGGAGGTTGTCTTGCCATCGTTTCTTTGGTCTGCCGCGTTGTCGTTTGCAATCTGGCTTCCTCCGCGTGGTAATTTTGGTCCAATGATCATCCGACATGCTGCAAACATGTCCTGTCCGATCCCACTTCAAATTGGGTGCTAATTGAGCCACATCGATTATTCAGGTTTTAGAATGCAGTATGGTGTTTCGTATTCTGTCCGTTAGTTTTACTCCAAAAATATTTCATGGAGCGCAGAGTCCGTTGGCAAACGTGTGTATTTAAATAATTTTGCACAGATAGGGATATTAAATTAATAATTCAAAATAATAAAACACTTTTGGTAACGCGGTTTGTGTTTGACTGACACGTGACTGACACTTGGTTGATATAATGACGTGAAAATAGACGCATTTTTACTTAGAGTAAGGAATACAATACATTTTTACATCGCGTGCCGAAACTAAATCAAAATAAATAATATCGTGAAGGCGACAAAATTGAAAATCAGAAGTACTAATGATCTATGAATCTTACGTTTTGTGACTATTCAATTTGATCTGGTTCCCGATATTATCCTGAGTATATTTCGGAACGCGATATTAGATCTTCCTATACCAACGCACACATGCACGGTGTTTTGATAGATATGATGGAATTTGAACTTTGTGCAGCGGGAATAAAGTGCAAATTGACTCCTTGACGTTAGGAACACACATATTGCTTAGACATTAGTGAGTGCTTGTTATTTAATATGAACTTTATTTCAAAGCAATAAAGCTCAAATTGCTTTGACATTTTAGTTAGAAAACGTTTGTATGGGAAAGCACTTTATTGAATATGAACTTTATTACATAGTAATAAAGCTCAAATTGCCTTGACATTTTAGTTAGAAAACGTGTGTATGGGAAAAAGAAAAGGGCTGTTTTCAGGGTTTTCCCGACAATTATTAGTTTTTTTCTCGCCGTAAAAACCATCCTTGGACTTCAACGAACATTTGAAAAAAAGAATTATCCAAATCGGTCCAGCCGTTGTTGAGTGATGCGCTTACCAACACATTTTGCGATTCATTTTTATATTATAGATATTTATTTTTGAGCATCATTTTGGTAGGTTTCAATGGCACAGAACATGGAAACAGTAGTGTGTAATATGTATTTTGTATAGGTAATATCTATTTAGAACTAGCTGACCCGGTGAACTTCGTACCACCATTTATTTTTTCGTCTACATTTTCTAAACTTTCTGCTGTACAAATCTTGTCCCGACAATAACATATACATAAAATAAAGAATCATCATATTTGGTGCAGTCATTCAAAAGTTATGAGCGTACATACATTTCGAAGATCAATTTTTACGGTTCCGTAAAACGTACTAACTGAACCCTTATTTATGGGTTCGTCATTTCTGTCTGTCTGTCCATCGGTATGTCACAACCACTTTTTTCGAAACTATAAGAACTATACTGTTGAAACTTGGTAAGAGACGTATTCTGTGAACCGCATTAAGTAAGTATTTTATTAATAAAATATTTATTTCAACGTAAATAAGCATTTAAAAGCAAGTAATAATCCCTTTATGCAGAACGCAGAAGACCGCACCTTGTGGCGTTCACTAGGAGAGGCCTACGCCCAGCAGTGAACGAATATTAAATAGGCTGATGATGATTTTGAATCCTTTTATTGTTAATCAACTTATTACCAAAAATCAGTTTAATTTTCATTGCAGTGGTTTGTGATATACGATGTTTTTTGTTTGATTACCTGGCACATGGACAATCAAATCTGATGGTTTTCGAACACGGAAGGGAATAGGTAACATACAATCGACCATGTGAGAACCATGGGTTTTCTAGATTAATACCACAAACACTATATAACACGATCAGAGCCATGTGTATCGTTTAGGATACACACTGCCATAAGGAGTGTGTATAGTTTAGGATACACACTACTCATTTCAGTTAAAGCGGTGTGTATCCGAAATGCGCACGCTTTCTATACATTTTCCCAGTGGTTTTGGGTAGAAAATCGGACAATCAGTTAAGGAGATATTTAGAGAAAAATAATAATCACCTTGAAATAATTTTATTAAACAAAGAAACTTACTTAGATAGTAAATAATCAATTTATTAATTTCAAAATAAATCAGTGAATATTGTTGAGACATTTTTGACATAGAAAACTTTCACATACAGAGCATTTTGTAGTTGTTTGCTCTGAAAGTCTTGAGACCAATAATTTTCCTGTCATACTTTTTATAGCACCTCTGCACATCTTCAGCATACAATTTTCTTTCCAGCTTTGTTACTTATGAGATAATGTTTTCTATTAAACGATCTTCTTGTCATAATAGGGGCTGATAGCACTTCATCTCCGGCTAACTGAGCAGATCGTTTTTAGTATAACTACAATTATTTGTTCCCTGAATTGAGTGATAGTAAGTTTCTTGAGATAATATTTGGTTGAATAATAAATGTGCATTCAAGAGAGAAACAAAGAGAAATAATAATACGAAATGTACACATTATTGATACACATGGCCTGGTGAATAGTTTATCTATAAAAAGTATTCCCAGGCCACGTGTAAAAAAAAATATACACAGCGGTATAAAAGAAAGGGATGACGGGGGAGGGGGTGTGATTATTTTCTATACTATTTTAACACCTCATAACTCACAACACAAAAAAAAACAAAAATTAAAAGTTGTGAAAATTTGATAGTATTTGCATATAGGGCTTGGCGCTGGGCGTGTCAAGGTTGGCTCAGGGACTTGTTTATGGCCATAGCAAAAGCAAACCGCACTGGAAACCGTAGTCGTTTAAACTCAAATGGTACATCAGTTGGAATCATTGGGATGCGTTTATACTTTCCTTTCAGTATAGTTGCTTCTATCACGTTGTGCAGTATTTTTATAGCTAACTGTGTGCCGTTGCAAAGACTCGGTTCGTTGATATTACGCAACATTTTAACTACCGATCCAACTTTTAATTGAACATTGTAAGGTGGCAATCCTGGAAAATCCAGAGAGTTCAAAAATTCCGGTGGATAGTTGTTGACAACATCATCATGATTCGTCACCGAATCAACTGATTTATAAATCCTCAGTTCGCCTGTAATTTGTTCTTGAATTTTGAAATTTAATTCATTTGGATCTATCTCACTTACGTAATATTAATATTTATTTATCATGTGGTTCTTGTCCCAATATTTGGCAATGGCTTCCATACCCTCCTTCCACTTATTCCTTTCTATGGCTAATAAAGCCCAGTCTTTCCGATATACATATGTGGAGGTTGTCTTGCCATCGTTTCTTTGGTCTGCCGCGTTGTCGTTTGCAATCTGGCTTCCTCCGCGTGGTAATTTTGGTCCAATGATCATCCGACATGCTGCAAACATGTCCTGTCCGATCCCACTTCAAATTGGGTGCTAATTGAGCCACATCGATTATTCAGGTTTTAGAATGCAGTATGGTGTTTTGTATTCTGTCCGTTAGTTTTACTCCAAAAATATTTCATGGAGCGCAGAGTCCGTTGGCAAACGTGTGTATTTAAATAATTTTGCACAGATAGGGATATTAAATTAATAATTCAAAATAATAAAACACTTTTGGTAACGCGGTTTGTGTTTGACTGACACGTGACTGACACTTGGTTGATATAATGACGTGAAAATAGACGCATTTTTACTTAGAGTAAGGAATACAATACATTTTTACATCGCGTGCCGAAACTAAATCAAAATAAATAATATCGTGAAGGCGACAAAATTGAAAATCAGAAGTACTAATGATCTATGAATCTTACGTTTTGTGACTATTCAATTTGATCTGGTTCCCGATATTATCCTGAGTATATTTCGGAACGCGATATTAGATCTTCCTATACCAACGCACACATGCACGGTGTTTTGATAGATATGATGGAATTTGAACTTTGTGCAGCGGGAATAAAGTGCAAATTGACTCCTTGACGTTAGGAACACACATATTGCTTAGACATTAGTGAGTGCTTGTTATTTAATATGAACTTTATTTCAAAGCAATAAAGCTCAAATTGCTTTGACATTTTAGTTAGAAAACGTTTGTATGGGAAAGCACTTTATTGAATATGAACTTTATTACATAGTAATAAAGCTCAAATTGCCTTGACATTTTAGTTAGAAAACGTGTGTATGGGAAAAAGAAAAGGGCTGTTTTCAGGGTTTTCCCGACAATTATTAGTTTTTTTCTCGCCGTAAAAACCATCCTTGGACTTCAACGAACATTTGAAAAAAAGAATTATCCAAATCGGTCCAGCCGTTGTTGAGTGATGCGCTTACCAACACATTTTGCGATTCATTTTTATATTATAGATATTTATTTTTGAGCATCATTTTGGTAGGTTTCAATGGCACAGAACATGGAAACAGTAGTGTGTAATATGTATTTTGTATAGGTAATATCTATTTAGAACTAGCTGACCCGGTGAACTTCGTACCACCATTTATTTTTTCGTCTACATTTTCTAAACTTTCTGCTGTACAAATCTTGTCCCGACAATAACATATACATAAAATAAAGAATCATCATATTTGGTGCAGTCATTCAAAAGTTATGAGCGTACATACATTTCGAAGATCAATTTTTACGGTTCCGTAAAACGTACTAACTGAACCCTTATTTATGGGTTCGTCATTTCTGTCTGTCTGTCCATCGGTATGTCACAACCACTTTTTTCGAAACTATAAGAACTATACTGTTGAAACTTGGTAAGAGACGTATTCTGTGAACCGCATTAAGTAAGTATTTTATTAATAAAATATTTATTTCAACGTAAATAAGCATTTAAAAGCAAGTAATAATCCCTTTATGCAGAACGCAGAAGACCGCACCTTGTGGCGTTCACTAGGAGAGGCCTACGCCCAGCAGTGAACGAATATTAAATAGGCTGATGATGATTTTGAATCCTTTTATTGTTAATCAACTTATTACCAAAAATCAGTTTAATTTTCATTGCAGTGGTTTGTGATATACGATGTTTTTTGTTTGATTACCTGGCACATGGACAATCAAATCTGATGGTTTTCGAACACGGAAGGGAATAGGTAACATACAATCGACCATGTGAGAACCATGGGTTTTCTAGATTAATACCACAAACACTATATAACACGATCAGAGCCATGTGTATCGTTTAGGATACACACTGCCATAAGGAGTGTGTATAGTTTAGGATACACACTACTCATTTCAGTTAAAGCGGTGTGTATCCGAAATGCGCACGCTTTCTATACATTTTCCCAGTGGTTTTGGGTAGAAAATCGGACAATCAGTTAAGGAGATATTTAGAGAAAAATAATAATCACCTTGAAATAATTTTATTAAACAAAGAAACTTACTTAGATAGTAAATAATCAATTTATTAATTTCAAAATAAATCAGTGAATATTGTTGAGACATTTTTGACATAGAAAACTTTCACATACAGAGCATTTTGTAGTTGTTTGCTCTGAAAGTCTTGAGACCAATAATTTTCCTGTCATACTTTTTATAGCACCTCTGCACATCTTCAGCATACAATTTTCTTTCCAGCTTTGTTACTTATGAGATAATGTTTTCTATTAAACGATCTTCTTGTCATAATAGGGGCTGATAGCACTTCATCTCCGGCTAACTGAGCAGATCGTTTTTAGTAAAACTACAATTATTTGTTCCCTGAATTGAGTGATAGTAAGTTTCTTGAGATAATATTTGGTTGAATAATAAATGTGCATTCAAGAGAGAAACAAAGAGAAATAATAATACGAAATGTACACATTATTGATACACATGGCCTGGTGAATAGTTTATCTATAAAAAGTATTCCCAGGCCACGTGTAAAAAAAAATATACACAGCGGTATAAAAGAAAGGGATGACGGGGGAGGGGGTGTGATTATTTTCTATACTATTTTAACACCTCATAACTCACAACACAAAAAAAAACAAAAATTAAAAGTTGTGAAAATTTGATAGTATTTGCATATAGGGCTTGGCGCTGGGCGTGTCAAGGTTGGCCCAGGGACTTGTTTATGGCCATAGCAAAAGCAAACCGCACTGGAAACCGTAGTCGTTTAAACTCAAATGGTACATCAGTTGGAATCATTGGGATGCGTTTATACTTTCCTTTCAGTATAGTTGCTTCTATCACGTTGTGCAGTATTTTTATAGCTAACTGTGTGCCGTTGCAAAGACTCGGTTCGTTGATATTACGCAACATTTTAACTACCGATCCAACTTTTAATTGAACATTGTAAGGTGGCAATCCTGGAAAATCCAGAGAGTTCAAAAATTCCGGTGGATAGTTGTTGACAACATCATCATGATTCGTCACCGAATCAACTGATTTATAAATCCTCAGTTCGCCTGTAATTTGTTCTTGAATTTTGAAATTTAATTCATTTGGATCTATCTCACTTACGTAATATTAATATTTATTTATCATGTGGTTCTTGTCCCAATATTTGGCAATGGCTTCCATACCCTCCTTCCACTTATTCCTTTCTATGGCTAATAAAGCCCAGTCTTTCCGATATACATATGTGGAGGTTGTCTTGCCATCGTTTCTTTGGTCTGCCGCGTTGTCGTTTGCAATCTGGCTTCCTCCGCGTGGTAATTTTGGTCCAATGATCATCCGACATGCTGCAAACATGTCCTGTCCGATCCCACTTCAAATTGGGTGCTAATTGAGCCACATCGATTATTCAGGTTTTAGAATGCAGTATGGTGTTTCGTATTCTGTCCGTTAGTTTTACTCCAAAAATATTTCATGGAGCGCAGAGTCCGTTGGCAAACGTGTGTATTTAAATAATTTTGCACAGATAGGGATATTAAATTAATAATTCAAAATAATAAAACACTTTTGGTAACGCGGTTTGTGTTTGACTGACACGTGACTGACACTTGGTTGATATAATGACGTGAAAATAGACGCATTTTTACTTAGAGTAAGGAATACAATACATTTTTACATCGCGTGCCGAAACTAAATCAAAATAAATAATATCGTGAAGGCGACAAAATTGAAAATCAGAAGTACTAATGATCTATGAATCTTACGTTTTGTGACTATTCAATTTGATCTGGTTCCCGATATTATCCTGAGTATATTTCGGAACGCGATATTAGATCTTCCTATACCAACGCACACATGCACGGTGTTTTGATAGATATGATGGAATTTGAACTTTGTGCAGCGGGAATAAAGTGCAAATTGACTCCTTGACGTTAGGAACACACATATTGCTTAGACATTAGTGAGTGCTTGTTATTTAATATGAACTTTATTTCAAAGCAATAAAGCTCAAATTGCTTTGACATTTTAGTTAGAAAACGTTTGTATGGGAAAGCACTTTATTGAATATGAACTTTATTACATAGTAATAAAGCTCAAATTGCCTTGACATTTTAGTTAGAAAACGTGTGTATGGGAAAAAGAAAAGGGCTGTTTTCAGGGTTTTCCCGACAATTATTAGTTTTTTTCTCGCCGTAAAAACCATCCTTGGACTTCAACGAACATTTGAAAAAAAGAATTATCCAAATCGGTCCAGCCGTTGTTGAGTGATGCGCTTACCAACACATTTTGCGATTCATTTTTATATTATAGATATTTATTTTTGAGCATCATTTTGGTAGGTTTCAATGGCACAGAACATGGAAACAGTAGTGTGTAATATGTATTTTGTATAGGTAATATCTATTTAGAACTAGCTGACCCGGTGAACTTCGTACCACCATTTATTTTTTCGTCTACATTTTCTAAACTTTCTGCTGTACAAATCTTGTCCCGACAATAACATATACATAAAATAAAGAATCATCATATTTGGTGCAGTCATTCAAAAGTTATGAGCGTACATACATTTCGAAGATCAATTTTTACGGTTCCGTAAAACGTACTAACTGAACCCTTATTTATGGGTTCGTCATTTCTGTCTGTCTGTCCATCGGTATGTCACAACCACTTTTTTCGAAACTATAAGAACTATACTGTTGAAACTTGGTAAGAGACGTATTCTGTGAACCGCATTAAGTAAGTATTTTATTAATAAAATATTTATTTCAACGTAAATAAGCATTTAAAAGCAAGTAATAATCCCTTTATGCAGAACGCAGAAGACCGCACCTTGTGGCGTTCACTAGGAGAGGCCTACGCCCAGCAGTGAACGAATATTAAATAGGCTGATGATGATTTTGAATCCTTTTATTGTTAATCAACTTATTACCAAAAATCAGTTTAATTTTCATTGCAGTGGTTTGTGATATACGATGTTTTTTGTTTGATTACCTGGCACATGGACAATCAAATCTGATGGTTTTCGAACACGGAAGGGAATAGGTAACATACAATCGACCATGTGAGAACCATGGGTTTTCTAGATTAATACCACAAACACTATATAACACGATCAGAGCCATGTGTATCGTTTAGGATACACACTGCCATAAGGAGTGTGTATAGTTTAGGATACACACTACTCATTTCAGTTAAAGCGGTGTGTATCCGAAATGCGCACGCTTTCTATACATTTTCCCAGTGGTTTTGGGTAGAAAATCGGACAATCAGTTAAGGAGATATTTAGAGAAAAATAATAATCACCTTGAAATAATTTTATTAAACAAAGAAACTTACTTAGATAGTAAATAATCAATTTATTAATTTCAAAATAAATCAGTGAATATTGTTGAGACATTTTTGACATAGAAAACTTTCACATACAGAGCATTTTGTAGTTGTTTGCTCTGAAAGTCTTGAGACCAATAATTTTCCTGTCATACTTTTTATAGCACCTCTGCACATCTTCAGCATACAATTTTCTTTCCAGCTTTGTTACTTATGAGATAATGTTTTCTATTAAACGATCTTCTTGTCATAATAGGGGCTGATAGCACTTCATCTCCGGCTAACTGAGCAGATCGTTTTTAGTATAACTACAATTATTTGTTCCCTGAATTGAGTGATAGTAAGTTTCTTGAGATAATATTTGGTTGAATAATAAATGTGCATTCAAGAGAGAAACAAAGAGAAATAATAATACGAAATGTACACATTATTGATACACATGGCCTGGTGAATAGTTTATCTATAAAAAGTATTCCCAGGCCACGTGTAAAAAAAAATATACACAGCGGTATAAAAGAAAGGGATGACGGGGGAGGGGGTGTGATTATTTTCTATACTATTTTAACACCTCATAACTCACAACACAAAAAAAAACAAAAATTAAAAGTTGTGAAAATTTGATAGTATTTGCATATAGGGCTTGGCGCTGGGCGTGTCAAGGTTGGCTCAGGGACTTGTTTATGGCCATAGCAAAAGCAAACCGCACTGGAAACCGTAGTCGTTTAAACTCAAATGGTACATCAGTTGGAATCATTGGGATGCGTTTATACTTTCCTTTCAGTATAGTTGCTTCTATCACGTTGTGCAGTATTTTTATAGCTAACTGTGTGCCGTTGCAAAGACTCGGTTCGTTGATATTACGCAACATTTTAACTACCGATCCAACTTTTAATTGAACATTGTAAGGTGGCAATCCTGGAAAATCCAGAGAGTTCAAAAATTCCGGTGGATAGTTGTTGACAACATCATCATGATTCGTCACCGAATCAACTGATTTATAAATCCTCAGTTCGCCTGTAATTTGTTCTTGAATTTTGAAATTTAATTCATTTGGATCTATCTCACTTACGTAATATTAATATTTATTTATCATGTGGTTCTTGTCCCAATATTTGGCAATGGCTTCCATACCCTCCTTCCACTTATTCCTTTCTATGGCTAATAAAGCCCAGTCTTTCCGATATACATATGTGGAGGTTGTCTTGCCATCGTTTCTTTGGTCTGCCGCGTTGTCGTTTGCAATCTGGCTTCCTCCGCGTGGTAATTTTGGTCCAATGATCATCCGACATGCTGCAAACATGTCCTGTCCGATCCCACTTCAAATTGGGTGCTAATTGAGCCACATCGATTATTCAGGTTTTAGAATGCAGTATGGTGTTTCGTATTCTGTCCGTTAGTTTTACTCCAAAAATATTTCATGGAGCGCAGAGTCCGTTGGCAAACGTGTGTATTTAAATAATTTTGCACAGATAGGGATATTAAATTAATAATTCAAAATAATAAAACACTTTTGGTAACGCGGTTTGTGTTTGACTGACACGTGACTGACACTTGGTTGATATAATGACGTGAAAATAGACGCATTTTTACTTAGAGTAAGGAATACAATACATTTTTACATCGCGTGCCGAAACTAAATCAAAATAAATAATATCGTGAAGGCGACAAAATTGAAAATCAGAAGTACTAATGATCTATGAATCTTACGTTTTGTGACTATTCAATTTGATCTGGTTCCCGATATTATCCTGAGTATATTTCGGAACGCGATATTAGATCTTCCTATACCAACGCACACATGCACGGTGTTTTGATAGATATGATGGAATTTGAACTTTGTGCAGCGGGAATAAAGTGCAAATTGACTCCTTGACGTTAGGAACACACATATTGCTTAGACATTAGTGAGTGCTTGTTATTTAATATGAACTTTATTTCAAAGCAATAAAGCTCAAATTGCTTTGACATTTTAGTTAGAAAACGTTTGTATGGGAAAGCACTTTATTGAATATGAACTTTATTACATAGTAATAAAGCTCAAATTGCCTTGACATTTTAGTTAGAAAACGTGTGTATGGGAAAAAGAAAAGGGCTGTTTTCAGGGTTTTCCCGACAATTATTAGTTTTTTTCTCGCCGTAAAAACCATCCTTGGACTTCAACGAACATTTGAAAAAAAGAATTATCCAAATCGGTCCAGCCGTTGTTGAGTGATGCGCTTACCAACACATTTTGCGATTCATTTTTATATTATAGATATTTATTTTTGAGCATCATTTTGGTAGGTTTCAATGGCACAGAACATGGAAACAGTAGTGTGTAATATGTATTTTGTATAGGTAATATCTATTTAGAACTAGCTGACCCGGTGAACTTCGTACCACCATTTATTTTTTCGTCTACATTTTCTAAACTTTCTGCTGTACAAATCTTGTCCCGACAATAACATATACATAAAATAAAGAATCATCATATTTGGTGCAGTCATTCAAAAGTTATGAGCGTACATACATTTCGAAGATCAATTTTTACGGTTCCGTAAAACGTACTAACTGAACCCTTATTTATGGGTTCGTCATTTCTGTCTGTCTGTCCATCGGTATGTCACAACCACTTTTTTCGAAACTATAAGAACTATACTGTTGAAACTTGGTAAGAGACGTATTCTGTGAACCGCATTAAGTAAGTATTTTATTAATAAAATATTTATTTCAACGTAAATAAGCATTTAAAAGCAAGTAATAATCCCTTTATGCAGAACGCAGAAGACCGCACCTTGTGGCGTTCACTAGGAGAGGCCTACGCCCAGCAGTGAACGAATATTAAATAGGCTGATGATGATTTTGAATCCTTTTATTGTTAATCAACTTATTACCAAAAATCAGTTTAATTTTCATTGCAGTGGTTTGTGATATACGATGTTTTTTGTTTGATTACCTGGCACATGGACAATCAAATCTGATGGTTTTCGAACACGGAAGGGAATAGGTAACATACAATCGACCATGTGAGAACCATGGGTTTTCTAGATTAATACCACAAACACTATATAACACGATCAGAGCCATGTGTATCGTTTAGGATACACACTGCCATAAGGAGTGTGTATAGTTTAGGATACACACTACTCATTTCAGTTAAAGCGGTGTGTATCCGAAATGCGCACGCTTTCTATACATTTTCCCAGTGGTTTTGGGTAGAAAATCGGACAATCAGTTAAGGAGATATTTAGAGAAAAATAATAATCACCTTGAAATAATTTTATTAAACAAAGAAACTTACTTAGATAGTAAATAATCAATTTATTAATTTCAAAATAAATCAGTGAATATTGTTGAGACATTTTTGACATAGAAAACTTTCACATACAGAGCATTTTGTAGTTGTTTGCTCTGAAAGTCTTGAGACCAATAATTTTCCTGTCATACTTTTTATAGCACCTCTGCACATCTTCAGCATACAATTTTCTTTCCAGCTTTGTTACTTATGAGATAATGTTTTCTATTAAACGATCTTCTTGTCATAATAGGGGCTGATAGCACTTCATCTCCGGCTAACTGAGCAGATCGTTTTTAGTAAAACTACAATTATTTGTTCCCTGAATTGAGTGATAGTAAGTTTCTTGAGATAATATTTGGTTGAATAATAAATGTGCATTCAAGAGAGAAACAAAGAGAAATAATAATACGAAATGTACACATTATTGATACACATGGCCTGGTGAATAGTTTATCTATAAAAAGTATTCCCAGGCCACGTGTAAAAAAAAAAATACACAGCGGTATAAAAGAAAGGGATGACGGGGGAGGGGGTGTGATTATTTTCTATACTATTTTAACACCTCATAACTCACAACACAAAAAAAAACAAAAATTAAAAGTTGTGAAAATTTGATAGTATTTACATATTTATAGGGCTTGGCGCTGGGCGTGTCAAGGTTGGCTCAGGGACTTGTTTATGGCCATAGCAAAAGCAAACCGCACTGGAAACCGTAGTCGTTTAAACTCAAATGGTACATCAGTTGGAATCATTGGGATGCGTTTATACTTTCCTTTCAGTATAGTTGCTTCTATCACGTTGTGCAGTATTTTTATAGCTAACTGTGTGCCGTTGCAAAGACTCGGTTCGTTGATATTACGCAACATTTTAACTACCGATCCAACTTTTAATTGAACATTGTAAGGTGGCAATCCTGGAAAATCCAGAGAGTTCAAAAATTCCGGTGGATAGTTGTTGACAACATCATCATGATTCGTCACCGAATCAACTGATTTATAAATCCTCAGTTCGCCTGTAATTTGTTCTTGAATTTTGAAATTTAATTCATTTGGATCTATCTCACTTACGTAATATTAATATTTATTTATCATGTGGTTCTTGTCCCAATATTTGGCAATGGCTTCCATACCCTCCTTCCACTTATTCCTTTCTATGGCTAATAAAGCCCAGTCTTTCCGATATACATATGTGGAGGTTGTCTTGCCATCGTTTCTTTGGTCTGCCGCGTTGTCGTTTGCAATCTGGCTTCCTCCGCGTGGTAATTTTGGTCCAATGATCATCCGACATGCTGCAAACATGTCCTGTCCGATCCCACTTCAAATTGGGTGCTAATTGAGCCACATCGATTATTCAGGTTTTAGAATGCAGTATGGTGTTTCGTATTCTGTCCGTTAGTTTTACTCCAAAAATATTTCATGGAGCGCAGAGTCCGTTGGCAAACGTGTGTATTTAAATAATTTTGCACAGATAGGGATATTAAATTAATAATTCAAAATAATAAAACACTTTTGGTAACGCGGTTTGTGTTTGACTGACACGTGACTGACACTTGGTTGATATAATGACGTGAAAATAGACGCATTTTTACTTAGAGTAAGGAATACAATACATTTTTACATCGCGTGCCGAAACTAAATCAAAATAAATAATATCGTGAAGGCGACAAAATTGAAAATCAGAAGTACTAATGATCTATGAATCTTACGTTTTGTGACTATTCAATTTGATCTGGTTCCCGATATTATCCTGAGTATATTTCGGAACGCGATATTAGATCTTCCTATACCAACGCACACATGCACGGTGTTTTGATAGATATGATGGAATTTGAACTTTGTGCAGCGGGAATAAAGTGCAAATTGACTCCTTGACGTTAGGAACACACATATTGCTTAGACATTAGTGAGTGCTTGTTATTTAATATGAACTTTATTTCAAAGCAATAAAGCTCAAATTGCTTTGACATTTTAGTTAGAAAACGTTTGTATGGGAAAGCACTTTATTGAATATGAACTTTATTACATAGTAATAAAGCTCAAATTGCCTTGACATTTTAGTTAGAAAACGTGTGTATGGGAAAAAGAAAAGGGCTGTTTTCAGGGTTTTCCCGACAATTATTAGTTTTTTTCTCGCCGTAAAAACCATCCTTGGACTTCAACGAACATTTGAAAAAAAGAATTATCCAAATCGGTCCAGCCGTTGTTGAGTGATGCGCTTACCAACACATTTTGCGATTCATTTTTATATTATAGATATTTATTTTTGAGCATCATTTTGGTAGGTTTCAATGGCACAGAACATGGAAACAGTAGTGTGTAATATGTATTTTGTATAGGTAATATCTATTTAGAACTAGCTGACCCGGTGAACTTCGTACCACCATTTATTTTTTCGTCTACATTTTCTAAACTTTCTGCTGTACAAATCTTGTCCCGACAATAACATATACATAAAATAAAGAATCATCATATTTGGTGCAGTCATTCAAAAGTTATGAGCGTACATACATTTCGAAGATCAATTTTTACGGTTCCGTAAAACGTACTAACTGAACCCTTATTTATGGGTTCGTCATTTCTGTCTGTCTGTCCATCGGTATGTCACAACCACTTTTTTCGAAACTATAAGAACTATACTGTTGAAACTTGGTAAGAGACGTATTCTGTGAACCGCATTAAGTAAGTATTTTATTAATAAAATATTTATTTCAACGTAAATAAGCATTTAAAAGCAAGTAATAATCCCTTTATGCAGAACGCAGAAGACCGCACCTTGTGGCGTTCACTAGGAGAGGCCTACGCCCAGCAGTGAACGAATATTAAATAGGCTGATGATGATTTTGAATCCTTTTATTGTTAATCAACTTATTACCAAAAATCAGTTTAATTTTCATTGCAGTGGTTTGTGATATACGATGTTTTTTGTTTGATTACCTGGCACATGGACAATCAAATCTGATGGTTTTCGAACACGGAAGGGAATAGGTAACATACAATCGACCATGTGAGAACCATGGGTTTTCTAGATTAATACCACAAACACTATATAACACGATCAGAGCCATGTGTATCGTTTAGGATACACACTGCCATAAGGAGTGTGTATAGTTTAGGATACACACTACTCATTTCAGTTAAAGCGGTGTGTATCCGAAATGCGCACGCTTTCTATACATTTTCCCAGTGGTTTTGGGTAGAAAATCGGACAATCAGTTAAGGAGATATTTAGAGAAAAATAATAATCACCTTGAAATAATTTTATTAAACAAAGAAACTTACTTAGATAGTAAATAATCAATTTATTAATTTCAAAATAAATCAGTGAATATTGTTGAGACATTTTTGACATAGAAAACTTTCACATACAGAGCATTTTGTAGTTGTTTGCTCTGAAAGTCTTGAGACCAATAATTTTCCTGTCATACTTTTTATAGCACCTCTGCACATCTTCAGCATACAATTTTCTTTCCAGCTTTGTTACTTATGAGATAATGTTTTCTATTAAACGATCTTCTTGTCATAATAGGGGCTGATAGCACTTCATCTCCGGCTAACTGAGCAGATCGTTTTTAGTAAAACTACAATTATTTGTTCCCTGAATTGAGTGATAGTAAGTTTCTTGAGATAATATTTGGTTGAATAATAAATGTGCATTCAAGAGAGAAACAAAGAGAAATAATAATACGAAATGTACACATTATTGATACACATGGCCTGGTGAATAGTTTATCTATAAAAAGTATTCCCAGGCCACGTGTAAAAAAAAATATACACAGCGGTATAAAAGAAAGGGATGACGGGGGAGGGGGTGTGATTATTTTCTATACTATTTTAACACCTCATAACTCACAACACAAAAAAAAACAAAAATTAAAAGTTGTGAAAATTTGATAGTATTTGCATATAGGGCTTGGCGCTGGGCGTGTCAAGGTTGGCCCAGGGACTTGTTTATGGCCATAGCAAAAGCAAACCGCACTGGAAACCGTAGTCGTTTAAACTCAAATGGTACATCAGTTGGAATCATTGGGATGCGTTTATACTTTCCTTTCAGTATAGTTGCTTCTATCACGTTGTGCAGTATTTTTATAGCTAACTGTGTGCCGTTGCAAAGACTCGGTTCGTTGATATTACGCAACATTTTAACTACCGATCCAACTTTTAATTGAACATTGTAAGGTGGCAATCCTGGAAAATCCAGAGAGTTCAAAAATTCCGGTGGATAGTTGTTGACAACATCATCATGATTCGTCACCGAATCAACTGATTTATAAATCCTCAGTTCGCCTGTAATTTGTTCTTGAATTTTGAAATTTAATTCATTTGGATCTATCTCACTTACGTAATATTAATATTTATTTATCATGTGGTTCTTGTCCCAATATTTGGCAATGGCTTCCATACCCTCCTTCCACTTATTCCTTTCTATGGCTAATAAAGCCCAGTCTTTCCGATATACATATGTGGAGGTTGTCTTGCCATCGTTTCTTTGGTCTGCCGCGTT
This sequence comes from Ectropis crepuscularia, assembly GCA_963693475.1. Taxonomy (NCBI): domain Eukaryota; kingdom Metazoa; phylum Arthropoda; class Insecta; order Lepidoptera; family Geometridae; genus Ectropis; species Ectropis crepuscularia. Next base: position 20,311,173 of record OY856361.1, on the reverse strand, counting down.
GTCGTTTGCAATCTGGCTTCCTCCGCGTGGTAATTTTGGTCCAATGATCATCCGACATGCTGCAAACATGTCCTGTCCGATCCCACTTCAAATTGGGTGCTAATTGAGCCACATCGATTATTCAGGTTTTAGAATGCAGTATGGTGTTTCGTATTCTGTCCGTTAGTTTTACTCCAAAAATATTTCATGGAGCGCAGAGTCCGTTGGCAAACGTGTGTATTTAAATAATTTTGCACAGATAGGGATATTAAATTAATAATTCAAAATAATAAAACACTTTTGGTAACGCGGTTTGTGTTTGACTGACACGTGACTGACACTTGGTTGATATAATGACGTGAAAATAGACGCATTTTTACTTAGAGTAAGGAATACAATACATTTTTACATCGCGTGCCGAAACTAAATCAAAATAAATAATATCGTGAAGGCGACAAAATTGAAAATCAGAAGTACTAATGATCTATGAATCTTACGTTTTGTGACTATTCAATTTGATCTGGTTCCCGATATTATCCTGAGTATATTTCGGAACGCGATATTAGATCTTCCTATACCAACGCACACATGCACGGTGTTTTGATAGATATGATGGAATTTGAACTTTGTGCAGCGGGAATAAAGTGCAAATTGACTCCTTGACGTTAGGAACACACATATTGCTTAGACATTAGTGAGTGCTTGTTATTTAATATGAACTTTATTTCAAAGCAATAAAGCTCAAATTGCTTTGACATTTTAGTTAGAAAACGTTTGTATGGGAAAGCACTTTATTGAATATGAACTTTATTACATAGTAATAAAGCTCAAATTGCCTTGACATTTTAGTTAGAAAACGTGTGTATGGGAAAAAGAAAAGGGCTGTTTTCAGGGTTTTCCCGACAATTATTAGTTTTTTTCTCGCCGTAAAAACCATCCTTGGACTTCAACGAACATTTGAAAAAAAGAATTATCCAAATCGGTCCAGCCGTTGTTGAGTGATGCGCTTACCAACACATTTTGCGATTCATTTTTATATTATAGATATTTATTTTTGAGCATCATTTTGGTAGGTTTCAATGGCACAGAACATGGAAACAGTAGTGTGTAATATGTATTTTGTATAGGTAATATCTATTTAGAACTAGCTGACCCGGTGAACTTCGTACCACCATTTATTTTTTCGTCTACATTTTCTAAACTTTCTGCTGTACAAATCTTGTCCCGACAATAACATATACATAAAATAAAGAATCATCATATTTGGTGCAGTCATTCAAAAGTTATGAGCGTACATACATTTCGAAGATCAATTTTTACGGTTCCGTAAAACGTACTAACTGAACCCTTATTTATGGGTTCGTCATTTCTGTCTGTCTGTCCATCGGTATGTCACAACCACTTTTTTCGAAACTATAAGAACTATACTGTTGAAACTTGGTAAGAGACGTATTCTGTGAACCGCATTAAGTAAGTATTTTATTAATAAAATATTTATTTCAACGTAAATAAGCATTTAAAAGCAAGTAATAATCCCTTTATGCAGAACGCAGAAGACCGCACCTTGTGGCGTTCACTAGGAGAGGCCTACGCCCAGCAGTGAACGAATATTAAATAGGCTGATGATGATTTTGAATCCTTTTATTGTTAATCAACTTATTACCAAAAATCAGTTTAATTTTCATTGCAGTGGTTTGTGATATACGATGTTTTTTGTTTGATTACCTGGCACATGGACAATCAAATCTGATGGTTTTCGAACACGGAAGGGAATAGGTAACATACAATCGACCATGTGAGAACCATGGGTTTTCTAGATTAATACCACAAACACTATATAACACGATCAGAGCCATGTGTATCGTTTAGGATACACACTGCCATAAGGAGTGTGTATAGTTTAGGATACACACTACTCATTTCAGTTAAAGCGGTGTGTATCCGAAATGCGCACGCTTTCTATACATTTTCCCAGTGGTTTTGGGTAGAAAATCGGACAATCAGTTAAGGAGATATTTAGAGAAAAATAATAATCACCTTGAAATAATTTTATTAAACAAAGAAACTTACTTAGATAGTAAATAATCAATTTATTAATTTCAAAATAAATCAGTGAATATTGTTAAGACATTTTTGACATAGAAAACTTTCACATACAGAGCATTTTGTAGTTGTTTGCTCTGAAAGTCTTGAGACCAATAATTTTCCTGTCATACTTTTTATAGCACCTCTGCACATCTTCAGCATACAATTTTCTTTCCAGCTTTGTTACTTATGAGATAATGTTTTCTATTAAACGATCTTCTTGTCATAATAGGGGCTGATAGCACTTCATCTCCGGCTAACTGAGCAGATCGTTTTTAGTAAAACTACAATTATTTGTTCCCTGAATTGAGTGATAGTAAGTTTCTTGAGATAATATTTGGTTGAATAATAAATGTGCATTCAAGAGAGAAACAAAGAGAAATAATAATACGAAATGTACACATTATTGATACACATGGCCTGGTGAATAGTTTATCTATAAAAAGTATTCCCAGGCCACGTGTAAAAAAAAAAATACACAGCGGTATAAAAGAAAGGGATGACGGGGGAGGGGGTGTGATTATTTTCTATACTATTTTAACACCTCATAACTCACAACACAAAAAAAAACAAAAATTAAAAGTTGTGAAAATTTGATAGTATTTACATATTTATAGGGCTTGGCGCTGGGCGTGTCAAGGTTGGCTCAGGGACTTGTTTATGGCCATAGCAAAAGCAAACCGCACTGGAAACCGTAGTCGTTTAAACTCAAATGGTACATCAGTTGGAATCATTGGGATGCGTTTATACTTTCCTTTCAGTATAGTTGCTTCTATCACGTTGTGCAGTATTTTTATAGCTAACTGTGTGCCGTTGCAAAGACTCGGTTCGTTGATATTACGCAACATTTTAACTACCGATCCAACTTTTAATTGAACATTGTAAGGTGGCAATCCTGGAAAATCCAGAGAGTTCAAAAATTCCGGTGGATAGTTGTTGACAACATCATCATGATTCGTCACCGAATCAACTGATTTATAAATCCTCAGTTCGCCTGTAATTTGTTCTTGAATTTTGAAATTTAATTCATTTGGATCTATCTCACTTACGTAATATTAATATTTATTTATCATGTGGTTCTTGTCCCAATATTTGGCAATGGCTTCCATACCCTCCTTCCACTTATTCCTTTCTATGGCTAATAAAGCCCAGTCTTTCCGATATACATATGTGGAGGTTGTCTTGCCATCGTTTCTTTGGTCTGCCGCGTTGTCGTTTGCAATCTGGCTTCCTCCGCGTGGTAATTTTGGTCCAATGATCATCCGACATGCTGCAAACATGTCCTGTCCGATCCCACTTCAAATTGGGTGCTAATTGAGCCACATCGATTATTCAGGTTTTAGAATGCAGTATGGTGTTTCGTATTCTGTCCGTTAGTTTTACTCCAAAAATATTTCATGGAGCGCAGAGTCCGTTGGCAAACGTGTGTATTTAAATAATTTTGCACAGATAGGGATATTAAATTAATAATTCAAAATAATAAAACACTTTTGGTAACGCGGTTTGTGTTTGACTGACACGTGACTGACACTTGGTTGATATAATGACGTGAAAATAGACGCATTTTTACTTAGAGTAAGGAATACAATACATTTTTACATCGCGTGCCGAAACTAAATCAAAATAAATAATATCGTGAAGGCGACAAAATTGAAAATCAGAAGTACTAATGATCTATGAATCTTACGTTTTGTGACTATTCAATTTGATCTGGTTCCCGATATTATCCTGAGTATATTTCGGAACGCGATATTAGATCTTCCTATACCAACGCACACATGCACGGTGTTTTGATAGATATGATGGAATTTGAACTTTGTGCAGCGGGAATAAAGTGCAAATTGACTCCTTGACGTTAGGAACACACATATTGCTTAGACATTAGTGAGTGCTTGTTATTTAATATGAACTTTATTTCAAAGCAATAAAGCTCAAATTGCTTTGACATTTTAGTTAGAAAACGTTTGTATGGGAAAGCACTTTATTGAATATGAACTTTATTACATAGTAATAAAGCTCAAATTGCCTTGACATTTTAGTTAGAAAACGTGTGTATGGGAAAAAGAAAAGGGCTGTTTTCAGGGTTTTCCCGACAATTATTAGTTTTTTTCTCGCCGTAAAAACCATCCTTGGACTTCAACGAACATTTGAAAAAAAGAATTATCCAAATCGGTCCAGCCGTTGTTGAGTGATGCGCTTACCAACACATTTTGCGATTCATTTTTATATTATAGATAGATACAATAGAGATTATGCGTAAAAAATATTTTGTCTGAAATACCTTTTTATCCCATCTTTATTATGTCTCAATAAATTTAAATGAGTTTTTGAAGACATACTTTTTATTAGCGTTCCCTACCCAAAGGGTAAAGGGTTTTGCTCGATTAGTCCGTCGAAAATAAACTAGATGGCGCCACTAGTAAAAATAGATCGCGATGTAGACTTCATTGTGATTATCATGAGCCAAAAGTCAATATTCTAATAAAACTTTTTGCCTGTCTGCGGAAATTGCGCTGTAAAAGAAATTTCGTATCATGAAAAGAGGTTTTCGCCGTTTATTTGCTAACTAGCAGTGCCCCGCGGTTTTACCCGCGTAGTTCCCGTTCCCGTCGATCCCGTAATTTCCCCGGGATAAAAAGTAGCCTGCGTGTTCTTCCAGACTATAATCTAACTGTATTCAAAATTTCAGCCCGATCCGTTCATACGTTACGGCGTGATTAAGCAACAAACATCGAAACATCCAAATATCCAAACATCCATACTTTCATTTATAATACCTATTAGTGGGATGGTACGGAACCCTTCGTGCGGGAGTCCCACTCGCACTTGGCCGGTTTTATTTGAATATTCATGTACATACTGAATGATACTAATTTGTAACAACTTACAACTAGCTAGGTACATTGTATAACTAAAATATACTTCAGCATCAATGAACTATAATACGTACCTACCTGAAAAAGCTATAGAATTTTTAACCGGATTCAAAGAAGGAGGAGGTTCTGGTTTTAATTTTTTTAGTATGTAATAAGTATGTTTCGTGATAGCTCAGCTAATTGTGAATTAATGTTTAACCTCCGACCAAAAAAGGGATGTTATAAGTTTGACGTCGATGTCTGTCTGTGTGTGTGTCTGTCTGTAGCACCGTAGAGCTCAAACGGACCGATTTCGATGCGTTTTTTATAAAAGTTTATTTTCGTGCGGTGGTTCTTAGATGTTTGGATAATATCGATCCAAAATGGTCCTCTCCACAATTTTTTTTTTAAATCAAAAGTTTTTTTATCATCTATCTATATTATATAAAAATCAATGCCACTTTTCGTTGTTAATAAACTCCTCCTAAACGGCTGAACCGATTTGAATGAATTTTTCTGTATGCGTTTGGGTAGGGCCCTCGATGGTTTAGATTTACAAAACAGCCCGGCGATGGCGCTGCAGGTGGTGTCTAGGTTATTATTCGAGCGAAGCCGGAATGGGCCACTAGTCTTATCATATTTCGTACAACCCTAGCACGTTTGGTCAGTGACGTAAGCAGACGACAAGTCACACGGGGCGCACGGTATTCTCAACTCTGCGTGCTTGTACAAAGGTGTATTTTTGCTTGCAAGTAACAGTAGGTAAGTAGTTTACGAAAGTTTAGGTTATTATCGTGTAGGTATTTGCGCTTTTGTATGGCAGTGATGCATCTGTTACGAAGTAACTATTTTCTGATCTGTGGTTATACGTTCGATTTTTAACTCGGAAGCAATAACCATTTTGTAGTCGTAAGTTTCTTTGCAGAGTTAGGCAGATATTTAGGTACACTTAACAAAAAAAAAAACATTATCTACTAATTTTGCCGCTAGGCAGTAGGTAATGGGCAAACATTTCTATGTTAATGATAAATGTGTCCAAAGAAATAGCAAGACCCTGTGCTATTATGAACATACATGTTGCTTACCGTCAGGTAACTGCAAATAACAAGCAAAAACCACTATGAATCCCATAGTTTACCTCTATAAATTGATATATGTAGTATCCATGGATTTGTAAGAGAAATATATGATATGAGATATGATCCGAAGAGTCAAAATTAATAATACATTGATAAAATAATACTCTTCCCTCGAAGCATACCCTTTCTGTAGAGACCACAAAATTCAAAACTAATTAAAAAACAATCTTATTACAGGGACATCTCTACAACAAGCGAAGTGAAACAACTTTTATAATTCTCAAACTTTAATTTGACAGTGATTTCATAAAATAACTTTGACATTAAAGTTTAACAATAACAATAAGAAAATTCTAATATAAGAGAGACAAAATTACGAAATATTTTTCAAATAAATTTGTAAATGTATTTTTAGACTTTTTACTTGACGAGGTTTTAATAAAATACTTTTTAAAGAGTAACTTACGACTATGGATTCCCGCCTTGTCTCGTATTTGGTCGACAATATTATCTCAAAAAAAAAACGTCGTTTGATAGTTAACGTTCCAAACATTTGAACGAAAAGGCTTGACTCTACTTACTTCGTAATAAGAACGTCTAAGTTGCGAAATATGACGCCTGAGTGGGTTTTACCTGATTAATATAATTTTGGTGTCTTCAAAACGAAAACCGAATCTTGAAACGAAAATTGAATCGGTTTCATCTATTATGTTAACGTGGTCTATCGTAGACCGCTACGTTGCTTAAGGGGGCGCCTAGTGCCAGAAAATGAAAAAAAGACATTTTCGACGCCACTCACTGATGATAAGAAACTAAAACCTATTACAAAAAAAATTGACGTGTGGGTACAATCAAGAAGAAGCACAATAACAGAATAGAATTTTAAAAATAGATCAGATTTTTTTACAGAAAAAAAATATTAAAATGGCACCGAAAAAAAAACTATTTTAATTCATGTACTCGAAATTATCAGTGACGCCCACATTATTTTATGTTAATAAAATTTCTAATTTTACGCTCTATTAAAATAACCTTTTTTAAATTTATGTTTAACTAGCTGAGACCCGCGGTTTCACCCGCGTCTATTTGGGGAAAATCCCTACTAAAATTTACATCGCTTTAAAAAGCTATGATCACTAAGAGAACTATAGAAAAATAACGAAGGAACGCTAGATAAACGTACTGGGATATACTAAAACGTTTTATATAGTAAAGTTATTTAAAAGTAGTTCTGTGTATATGATATTTTTAGTTTTTTATTTCTTACGGTAGAAGATCAAATTTATTATATCTGTTATCTGATGATCTTGATAACGCAACAGATACTTAAGTAGTTGTCCGTATAAAAAACCGTCTTTGCGTGAATCGATTCCTAGGCGCTTAAATGTTTGCCCCTGTGCTTTAGTAATAGTTACAGTAAACGACTCCTTAACGGGAAATTGTATAATTTTGAAATTAAAAAGCAAATGGTGCCGTTTTATATGGAGGCAATGCATTATACCATTCCGCTTGAAGAGAATGGTTGATTTGTGTCAGATTCGACATGAGTGGTACCGACTAAAACCTTTGCCGTGGACACGGGTATGCTCTAGCACTCTTCTGCGAATCCGCCCCGGATAATGCACGCCGTGATCACCTCGGTAACCAACTGCCTCGTCGGTGCCAGATATCTTCACGTCTAGACACCCTTTGTATCAGGCGGTGGGACTAATGCCTACCATCATCCGGCTGAAGAGGACGGGGACAGCAGCTCACCGATATATCGGCACTCTTCATCCCCTACAGCCCCACCGCGTCCACCATCATACGCTAACGACCACGCAAGGCCGCAGTGGGCAAGGAGAGCGGCGCACCGTTATATCGGTATTCCTCTTCAGCCGGGGTATTTCTTCTACGGCCACGGTTCATCGCGGCACGTCTCAGTCGCGCCAGCATCGTCTACGGCGCGCAACTCCCCCCTGACCGAATTGCTTGGACCGCAAGCTTTGGAGCCCCTGGTCACGCATTGACATAGTGGGATATGTCGGGATCAATATTACGTACGTATATGGCAACCTTACCGATCAAACCCCATACCTACGACAGGTTTTTCCAGCCGTGGTTTGGCAGCAGTCTCGGGACCGCTATCGCATTCGACTGTGACTCAATCTGCCATTGCCGCCGCCTTTTGCGGGGACACCTCATGGGAGACGTCCGAACCACCGCATTTGGTTCTAGTGATGCATTAAAAACCAGCGACGCGTCACGACCTCGGGAAACCATATCCCTAGGTGCGATGCCGGACCGCCCTAAGCGTCCGACACCCCAGACTCTCCGGTGGAAACTGGATGCGAGTCAAGTGCGCCTTTAAGATCGCTCCCATGTCCACTTTCACGTCATTGGATGAGTGACAGGTATCGGCCTCCTCTCGCTTCTCCAATTCACATGACCTCTCATTGTTGAGCGTCTTGGCTAAGATCGTCGAGTGCGAGAAGTTCGCCCTCAGGACCGCGGCTACCACGGCGACCACGTGTCCTAATAAAGTGGTCTATTATTTTGTTACGGAGTTGTTTAAAACTACGATATATCCTAAAATATTCATTAAAATCAAAAAACATCACGGGCTTTTGTTCAAAATTATATATTTGTGATAAATAATGTATTTGTTCAGATACATATTAACATCATGTTTATAAAACAACAACAATGCATTCTTCTCTCCTTCTTTTTTCTTATGGCTTCCATTCGGCAATAGAAGGTAGGTACGTATCACCGCAATTTTGCCGACGTCCAGCGTTTGAACACTGAGAACATTATTCTATACGCACAGATTACAGAAATAAAACAGCATATTTTAAAACAAAACTTAAAATCACACGGGACGCCCGTACAACACGGAAGTCCATTTCGTACTGACTGGAGTTTGTATTTGCTTCAGCGTTTGTATTTGCTTTGTCTGCTTCAGGTTCTCTGTTCTGCGCGTTCCATCTATTTTTATTTCTGTAATCTGTGTCTATATGTTAATCATTGTAGTATGATTCTTCATTCAGGTGATCAGTCTTCTTTAGATAATCTTGAGCTTGATTATCGAAAACAGCTTTGGTGTAAAATCAAGGCAGCATGGTTCTTTCTTTAAGTACTTCTAATGTACGATTGTATGTGAATAGTTATATTGGTGTAGAGAATTTCATATAAACAATATTACACAATATAAGATTAGAGATATTTTTAATTTATACGTAAAAATGTAACAATGCATTTTTGCAACTTTGTTTACATAAAATGACGCAACCTTTAAATCTGTGACACGTGTCTTCAAAAGTCTGTGACACGTGCTGTCACAGACTTCAGTCCACGCCAAGGAGAATGGCACACGCAGCTAAAGCTCTCAAAGAGAAATATTTTTCCCCGTTTTCGTTACATTGTTCAACCCCACCCCTTTCTCCGCAATAAAAAGTAGCCTATGCTGTGTCTCGGAGTCTAGTCTATATGTATACCAAATTTCATCAAAATCGGTTCACTGGTTTAGACAGGAAAGCCCAGCAGACAGACAGACAGACAGACAGAGTTACTTTCGCATTTATAATATTAGTAAGGATTATTGAGTAATTAAATAAAACTTCGTCAAAAATTGACTCCTGATTTAAAATTGATCTCCCCTCCAAACTGTGTCATGCTATTCTCGACTTTATGTATTTCAAATTAAGAAGGGCCTCGCGCGGGTGAAATCTGATTTTTTTCCTGGCATTAGGCGCACTCTTAACATCAGACCAGATAGCAGTTAAGAACAAACTTTAAAAAAAGTTGCTGGTTTTGCACGGATGATACTGGCACAAGATTTAGGTACACGGAAAGATGCCTATACCCAACAATTTTCTTAAAATTATAGGCTTACACTTGACTGTTATCTCGCCTGATGTTAAGAGACGATGCGGTCTACGATGGGGCGTGTTTACCTAGAAGAAACCGATTCATTCTCGATTTGAAGACACCAAGATTATAACTATCGAGAAAACCCCACTCATTCCACAGGCAACTCATTCCACAGCCTAGATGTTTTTATCACAAAAATAGAGTCAAATCTCTTCGTCTGCATCTTTGCAACTTCAACCATGAAACGATACTTCAACAGTGATAGTATATTAGTATATCTCTGAAGTGACGAGCGCAGTGCAGTGCTAGGTAATGATTTAAACCCTTCATAGTCCAATAGCTGCGTGACGCTGTGCTGTAATGTTATAAGCAAGCGTGTTGCTTACCATCAGGCAATTAGCCTGCTCATCTCTTCACGACACACACAGTTTTTTTTTCATCTGCCAGTTGGTTTTGTAGAGCTTACTTTTAGCGACAAGGCCGCCACGTGTAGCTCTTATTTGTATAATATCTTTAAGTATTTTTTTTTGTGTGTTAATTAAGACATATTCTATCTATACATTTTCTACAATCCCTTATAAAATAAAACAAAATGAAAGAGTCGTAACGATTACCCACAAAAGCCAAATGAAAATTGCAGTTCTAAAATTTGCGAAACAAAAATAATAATGATTAAAAGAATAACAATTATAATTAAATGTTTTTCAAATTACTTAAAACTTTATCCTAGAGATAATCTTGGGATGCCTGGGGGCAGAGTTGCCACTGCATAGCAATTGCCGTAATTTACGGCAATTTACCCTAAAGTAGCCGTGTTTACTGGAAAGTTTAAAATGTTTTTGTTTCTTAAACGATACTAAATTGAAACAGGTATCATTTTTAGCCGACTTCAAAAAGAGAAGAGGTTCTCAATTCAACAACCATACATACAATCTTTTTGTTTATTTATTTATTTATTTATTTAATTAGGCGTACATAACAGATTATAGTTAATGTTAATTATCAGATAAATTATAATATTGTGATGTTCTAAACTGTTATCCAAAGCATGCACACACAACTTAACTAGAATATTGAGGCAGTCACTAAATTAAATACATACAATAATTATAAATCAATAACTTTAACTTAACTTGTTAAATTAGATAATGATATTTTGACTTTTCATGTTCCAATAGCAGCGTGATACTGTGTTGTTATGGCTAGGCTTGTTATTTACCAATAGACACTTGTTCTGCTCGTATCGTCGCTCTATACTATAAAAATATTAACGGGTTTCTCTCTAAAATGAAATGTTTATTTTTGAATTATGCGGCAAATTTATTTATAACTGTCAGAAATAAGATAATCTTCTCCACAATACACGGCAGCCTAAAATTTGTCGGTGGCAACTCTGTCTTGAGGCATAATTTGGAAATTTAATCAAAAATGTCCAAGGTTGCCATCTATCAGCTTTATCTGCGCTAATAAACTCCCTTGCACTGAGAGATAAAATTGTTTTTCTTATTTTTAGGCAGCGACGACACAGAATAGCGAAATCACTTGAAAAACAGTAGGAACACTTAACAGAATATATTTCATTGAAAGAAACATGAAGCGGGAACTACGCCTACAGCTCTTTGCGGAGACAATGGACTTCTCTTTCCCACTCCTCTTTCTTGCTCCATTCTCTAGCTTCAATCTCCCACTACACTCGTTCTCTACACTCTTACGCTACATTCTTCCACTACGCTCTTTTGCTACGCTGTTCTGCTACGTTCTTTGACTATGCTGTTCTGCTACGTTCTTTGGCTACACTGTTCTGCTACGTTCTTTGGCTACACTGTTTTGTCACGTTCTTTGGCTAAGCTTTTTTGTTTCATTTTCTTAAATTTATTTCCCATTGAGCTATTTCTCTTCGCTCTCCGCTTTCTCCCTATATTATTCGGCCGTACTCCGTTTTCCCTTCGCTACTCTATGTCCCTTTGTTGCACTCTCGCACTCCGCATATTTGCTAAATAAAGTGGCCAAGTGCGAGTTGGACTCGCCCATGAAGGGTTCCGTTGCAGCAAGTAAAATAATATTCATAGTACACATAGTTCTTGTAGTTCGTTGTAACTTTGATGAAAGATTTAATAATAGTGTATTTATGACGTACTAAAAAAAAACTACTCATCAGATCGAGTTCAAACTAATTTTCGTTGGTAGTTTTTATGGTAATGTACATCATATATTTTTTTTAGTTTTTTCATTCTCTTACTTTAGAAGTTAGAGGGGGGGGGGGACACACATTTTTCCACTTTGGAAGTGTCTCTCGCGCAAGTTATTCAGTGTACACAAAAATTATGTTAGAATCTTCAACATCATTTTTGAAGACCTATCGATAGACACCCCACACGTGTAGGTTTGATGAAAAACAAATTTTTAAGTTTCAGTTCTCAGTATGGGGGGCAACCCTAATTTTTCTTTTTTTATTTTTTTTTTGTTTAAATCCTAATGCGGTTCACAGAATACATCTACTTACCAAGTTTCAACAGTGTAGTTCTCATAGTTTCGGCAAAAAATGGCTGTGACATACGGACGGACAGACAGACAGACAGACAGACAGACAGACAGACAGACAGACATGGCGAATCTATAAGGGTTCCGTTTTTACGTTTTACGGAACCCTAAAAACATCATAAATGGAAACAAACATTTTAAAGGTTGTTTTTTTGGTTGGTAAATCACAGTGAATGCTATTTAAATTTTATCGAAATCGGTGAAGCGGCAAAAAATAATAAAGGTGCGAGCATATTGCTCTTTTTTTTATTGGACTTCTCGCAGCTCGAAAAAGCGACATCGTTTCATGGTTGACGTTCCCAAGACTCGAACAAAGAGATTTGATTCTACACCTGTGATAAAAACTTGGCTGTGTTGCCTTAGTAGGTTTTTCTTGATGGTTACAATCTTGGAGTATTCCAATCTAGAGTTAATTCGTTTTTTTTTTCTAGGTAAGCACGCTCCATCATAGACTGCATTTTCACTTAATATCAAGTGATATCGCGGTCAAGTGTAAACCTATAATAGTTAAAAAAAATGGCAAAAAACAATTGAATTTTTGCCTCCGGTACCTCATACCTCTGCATATAAGTATGTACCTATGTGTTTGTATGTTTTCACTTCTATCGGCACTTCTTTAGAGTGTCACAGTTTTATTTCTGAACCGAGATAGTAATTTTTCTGTATCACAACTCCGCTGCAGAGATAAAGTTAGTAAAAGGCCGGCCGTTAGGGCGGTTACACCTTAGATAAGCGACATTGTCCCGAGTGGCCGCCGAGATATAAGGAGGAAAACGCTGTGAGCCTCCTTTATGAGGCGCGAATTGAGGCTCGTCAACCGAAACTTGGACAAATGCGACTCGGAAGACGCCGTCCGTCTTTTCTTAATTCATTCGCATTATTTAATTTAAACAGATGTTTTTTTGAATCGAAGTTACGGTAGGATTTTGGGGGATTTTGATGAGCGACCGAAAAAAAAAAACAGAAACTAAAAAGTAAGATAATATAATATTACGGAAGTGACGCACAAAAACCGCCCGTGACCGATATTGCGTGCTTTATTTTTAAAATGATCAACTATCAACAAAAAAAAAATTGGCAGTCATAGGTACTGCCGATAGAAGTGAAATCTTATAACTCAGAATTTGATAGCTTACTTTGGAAACTACAACCACAGGCCACGCCTTCCAGTACACCCGGTACTGGAAGGCGTGGCCTGACCATCTAGAAATGCGTTAGCATTTCCCATTGGCTCACGCATTTCTAGATGGTCATGCCGTGATGGTTAGGCCACGCCCTTTCAACATTTCCCATTGGCTGACGCATTTCTAGATGGCCAATGGCCGTGGCCCCGAGTTTACCCGAAGATTTCTTATCATATTCGAGCGTGACGATTGATGAATCCATTTCACAGCCCAAGAAAATTCTGTCTGCTATAGACAGCCTAAAGAAGTTTTCACTTCAATTAAGCATTTTTTTGCAAAGTGTGTTGCTTCTATATTATCCAAAAATTCTAAGGAACTTCGTTCTTATCTGGTGTCCCATGATGGCATATCTTTTTTTTAAAGATATTATTTCTTTAGCCAGTTTGAACACTTTTTTATATATAATATACTTCGTAGAATGATCTTGTTATTCATTAAGACACTGAACGCCTAAGGATGTAATGTACACGTTTTGTGTCATCGCCTCCAACCATTTTGCACTTTAAGCATCGAAAATATTTGTAATGTCCTTAAGATAAGCGCGATTCAGCGCTTTTAAAATGTAAAATGTACTTTTTAGGGTTCCGTAAAACGTAAAAACGGAACCCTTATAGATTCGTCATGTCTGTCTGTCTGTCTGTCTGTCTGTCTGTCCGTCCGTCCGTATGTCACAGCCACTTTTTGACGAAACTATGAAAACTACACTGTTGAAACTTGGTAGGTATATGTATTATGTGAACCGCATTACGATTTAAACAAAAAAAATTAAAAAAAAGAAAAATTAGGGTTGCCCCCCATACTGAGAACTGAAATTCAAAAAAAAAATTTTCATCAAACCTACACGTGTGGGGTGTCTATCGATAGGTCTTCAAAAATGATGTTGAGGTTTCTAAAATCATTTTCGTCTACACTGAATAATTTGCGCGAGAGAGACTTCCAAAGTGGTAAAATGTGTGTCCCCCCCCCTCTAACTTCTAAAGTAAGAGAATGAAAAATCTAAAAAAAATATATGATGTACATTACCATGTAAACTACCAACGAAAATTGGTTTGAACTCGATCTGATGAGTAGTTTTTTTTTAGTACGTCATAAATACACTATTATTGAAACTTCAATCTAAGTAACAACGAACTACAAGAACTATGTGTACTATGTATATTATGTTACTTTCTGCAACGGAACCCTTCATGGGCGAGTCCAACTCGCACTTGGCCACTTTATTTGGCTATTTAGGTCCTTTGTGAAAACTAAGCAAGACCTTAACGATATGTTTCAGTTGTTATCAGGTAGTTAGTTATGTTACGGCTGGTCTGGCTGGGAGAATGGCGACTGCCGATCCGGAACATAAACAGCCCACTAAATGTTCCCACTGCTGGGACTAGGGGCCTTCTCTGGCAAGGAGAGAGTCAAGGCCATAATCCACCACGTTAGCCCAGTGCGGGTTGGTGGATGACGCATGACTTCGAAAGATTCTGACAGGTACATGTAGGTTTCTTTACGATGTTTTCTTTCACCGTTTTATTTTAATAGCGACATTAAGCACATGAGTATGAAAAGACAGTGGTGCGCGTGGTTTTTAACCAGGGGGCTCCGGATCGGCAGTCTCCGTTCTCTCGACTAGACCAGCCGTAACTTTAGACCAGCCGTAACTTTAGACCAGCCGTAACTTTAGACCAGCCGTAACTTTAGATCAGCCTTAACTTATCCGATCCGGAACCCCGGGTTCAAATCTCACGCGCTCCACTGTCATTTCGAAGTCATGCCGCTAACTTAAAACGGTGACGGAAAACATCATGAAGAAACCGACTTGTACCTAGGTGCAATAATCCTACTAATATTATAAATTTCAATATGGATGTTTGTTGCTCAATCACGTCCTAACGTATGAACGGATCGGGCTGAAATTTGGAACACAGATAGATTATAGTCTGGGAGAACACATAATTATTTTATCCCGGAAAACAACTGGAACAACGGGAACGGGAACTTCGCGGGTAACATCGCGGGGCGCTGCTAGTAGGTGGACATTTCACACACGACACCATCTGAAGTTCAACTTCAAGTTTTCAGCTCTTCTTAACCGACTCCAAAAAAAGATGAGGTTCTTAATTCGGTTGTATGATTTTTAAAGTGAAAACTTCTTTAGGCGCGCCTAGACAGATTTTTCGTGGGCTGTGAATTGAATTCATTCGTCACGCTCGGGTATGATAAGAAAGCTTCAGGTAAACTCGGGACCATGGCTATTGGCTAGAAAAACGTCAGCCAATGGGAAATGCTGAAAGGGCGTGGACAGGCCATCATAGCATGGCCATCTAGAAACGCATCAGCCAATGGGAAAAGCTGACGCATTTCTAGATGGCCATGCCAAGATGGCGAGGCCACGCCCTCCGTTTACATCCGTGTAGTTTCCAAGGTAAGCTATCAAATTCTGAGTTATAAGTTTTCACTTCTATCGGCAGTTCCTATGACTGCCGATTTTTTTTGTATGTACCTATGTATGTTACGCGATAACTCCGCCAATTGTGAATCAATTTTGATGGTTAATTTTTTTGTTTGGTAGATCATAATTTCAGAGGTCCAATTAAAATTTTATCGAAATCGCTATAGTGGTTTATCAAATCTGAACAAAAAACTAAAATTTACTTTAATTTATCTGTATGTATGACTTGGCTGGGTTCTTATGAAATTTGGTTAACTGTTTGAATTTAGTTTTAAATTGAAGTCGGTTTTTGATTTTACGGGGAAAATAAATCTATACTAATATTAGAAAGCTGAAGAGTTTGTATGTTTGAACGCAAGGACCTCGGGAACTACTGCTGCGAATAAAAATATTCTTTCTCTGTTGGATAGTCCATTTATCGAGGAAGGCTATAGGTTATTTAACATTACTCTACTATCAACAAGAGCGGAGCATGAACGAAAAATGTAACAAAAACGGGCAAAAATGTTGCTTTTTGAGAGCTTTCGTTTGCGTGACAGCTTGTGTCTATCTTTTAAAAGGTTGCGTCATTAGAATCTGAGGTAACCTGTTCTAGATTTGAATTGGTACGACCAATTTTTGATAGATGGCGTAGCAACGCGTGCACGGATCAGCTAGTTATCTATATTACGTTTGATATTAATTGTTAGACCATTTTGTGGAGCCAGGCTGATTATGATAATGATGTTAGTGACTCGATGAATCTGATCGCCGCGAAGTTTAACTGTGTATGCGTGTTATCATGCCACGGGCTTTAATAAGCCGATAGGCCGGGTTACGAGACGCGACGGGGGCATCAATATCGGGGTGCGCAACATTTGGTGTCATTACAATACTTTTTTCATTATATTTGAATTTTTTAAGGCAGGCTTAGAGAAGGAACTGAAAAATATATAACGGACGTGACGCGTAATAATATAATTTTAACAAAAAAAGAACCGACTTCAAACAGAAATCTAAAACGTAAAAAATAAGTTAATTTGGCACAAAGAAATACGATTTTGATTTATTTAAACAGAAATTATTAAATAAACATTTTACGATTCTCAAGTCGGTGCCAAGTAAAACAATTAGAACTGAAGCTAATATTAGTAGGTATTTTTTTGTTCTTTATCAACATTTGTAAACTTATTGAGAATATTCGTTAGGTAAATACTTTGTAAATAGTTAAGCATTGTATGTATTGCAAGTGATTTTCATAGCTTTGTTTTACAATTTACGTTCATTGACCATGAGCTTGTAAGCCAACGTTTAATACAGTCTAAATTGATAATTGATATTGTAGTAAGGTTGCTGTAACACTTACTTGGCACCGACTTCAGAATAATGTAAAATGTTTATTTAATCATTTATGTTTAAATAAATCAAAATCGTATTTCTTTGTGCTAAATAAACTTATTATTCACTTTTTAATTTTCTGTTTGAAGTTGGTTGCAGTGCAGTGCTAGGTAATGATTTGGACTCTTCATGTTCCAATAGGTGCGTGGTACTGTGCTGTCATGTGGCAGGCATGTTGCTTACCACCAGGCACATGTCCTGCTCGTCTTGTCACTCTTTGTTTAAAAAAACCTTTTAAGGGGATGCTACGAGTAAGTACATTAAATATGTTAATTTTGGTTCTACAGTCTATAAATATTCGTATATTTTTTCCATCCTATCCCGCGGTGCTAGTATAAAATAAAAAAAGTGTATAAATTCTATTATGCATCGAGCTCTTCGTAACAAGAGCCCGCGCGCTATCTAACGCTCTATAAATTATGTGTCAAAGTGAATACTACTAGTGAATACACTAAAGTACTAAACAGACGCTAAACAGTGCTAGAGAGGACACAAACACTATGGTATTTGTTTGGGGATATAAATTGAGTTTTACGTACCGAAACCACGGTACCACGCACCGGAAAACGCAGCGTTGGCAGACCTCCCACAAGATGGACCGACGATCTGGTGAAGGTCGCCGGGAATCGTTGGATGCGGGCGGAGCAAGACCGGTCTTTGTGGAGATCCTTGGGGGAGGCCTTCGTCCAGCAGTGGACGTCCTACGGCTGATATGATGATGATGATGATTGAGTTTTAACAAAATTTGTAGAACAAAAGTTGTTTGTTTAAATTTACAAAACTTATTACATATACATTAAACGAATGCAGGCTGATTTCCAGTAACCCTGTATAATAACACAAACTACTTTATTTATTTGTATTAACAACTAGCAGTGCCCCGCGGTTTTACCCGCATAATTCACATTCTCGCTATTTTCGCTTGATAAAAATTACAACTTACCTTTAGAGACTTTATTTATTTATTTAAAAAAATAAAAGCGGCCAAGTGCTAGTCGGATACGCCCTTGAAGGGTTCCCTAGCAGCAAGTAACATAGTAGTAGTTCTTGTAGTTCGGTGTAACTTGGATCGATGTTTTAATAATAGGACGTACTTTAAAAACTACTGATCAGATCGAGTTCAAACCAATTTTCGTTGGTAGTTTGCATAGTAATGTACATTAAATATTTTTTTTAGTTTTTTCATTCTCTTATTTTAGAAGTTAGAGGGGGGGGGGGACACATTTTACCACTTTGGAAGTGTTGCTGCAACCGCTGGTTGCTCTCTCGGCGTGCTTACGATTCCTTACTTTGCCCTGTAATATATTTGGAAACATTTCACTTCGAACCAGATAACGTTCCATAACTTTCTTAAATAAAAAATAGAAAAGAGTTCATAGGTTATGAAATAAAATGCCGTCTAAAAGATTTATACCGAGCGGAAAAATGAGATGTCTTATCTCATTTGTCTGTTTTCATCAAATGAGATTTCTCACTTAGTCGAAATCATAACATTATAACATCTCGCAAAGTAACTGGGCTTATGGAATTAGACACGTAACACGAGCCTTTGCTTGACTACTTACATTATTTACGCGACATATTACTATGTCACGAATGCTAAGATATTATGTAAATTTATATGGAATGCTTTCAGTAATGTTTCAAAAAATAAATTGAATAAAAAAGCTTTTGCAGTGACACGGCTTTTTCCACAGGGAAATACCACATCCTTGCACGTTATTCTACCATCAAACAGTAATGTGCAAACATCTGTTCGAAAAGCAATGTTTCTAGATAAATTACGGGGAATAAAGATAAATCCCCTTATTTCTCTGGGTGACGAACGCAGTGCCGCGCTAGACTATAAGTACTAGACTTTGGTTAGTTCAGCTTGTTTTCTATACAATGACACTCCATAGAGCGTTATAGCTACTCTCAATAAAAACGAAAATATAGAAAACTAGCGGCCCGCTCCGGCTTCGCTCAAATAATAACCTAGATATCAATTTAGTAAGGATCCCTAATTTTTTTAAAATATAATATAGCCTATGTTACTCGGGAATAATGTAGCTTTCCAAAGGTGAAAGAATTTTTGAAATCGGTCCAGTAGTTTCGGAGCCTATTAATTACAAACAAACAAACAAACAAATATTTCCTCTTTATAATATTAGTATAGATAAAACAACAAAACGTAGGTACTTTTTAAATTGCCAAAATATGTAAAATCTGCGCTGCTGTGCACGTTCTTTTGTAACTTTATTATCCTAGGCAATAAACGTAACTGTCGCATTCACACATACTAAACTTTCCAAGAAATCCATTATCTTGTTTACAAATTGGGATTGTTTGCACGTGTAGACTGCAAGGTATGAATAAAATAAGTAAAAACATTAAACAAAATTACTGCTGCTACAAAAGACGTCAGACGTAAATAACAGACTATACGCAAAAGCGTTAAGATTTGAATTGTTTTTTTTATTCATATTTTTCTTTTTTCCATACATCGAAAATTATCTAACGTCAAAATTGCACAGTCCATTGGGTGTAGTTATGTACAGTACATATTGTATTTAGAGTCGTCCTGTTCCAACAGAAGTTTCTTCATGAGCCGCCGCCGCGCCGCTCCGTCGCTATTTCGCGTCGCTATTATTTTATATATTTAGCGTGTCAGTGACGCGAATTCGTAAGATTCTTCTACCAAGTAATGCACGATGCGGCTAAAGAAGTACAATTCAAAAATCGAAGTAACTAGCTAAAATTCAGTACTACTTCAGTAGTCCAAAGTACTCTGTTATTCAGCAAACAGTCCCACCCCAAACATTCTACCAAAGTAAACTGAATTCAATTAAGATAACAATAATAGTACAACGATATAAATCAGGATACCCCGCTCATATATCACATGCCAAATATAAAAAAATGATCCATAAATCTAATCTGTTGACTCCCAATAATTATATTTACCAGAGCTGAAAACCTCAATTCCAGCAACGGATCACAACTTCAGATAAATTTATTTTTCTAAAGAAAACGGTAATTAAATTTGTTTCAAAGAGCAAGGCATAGAGAGCGGCGTTTAATTGTGTTAGCGAATTTAAGACTAAAAATGTTTTGGATAAATGTTTTTGTTTTCGCTAAGTTTTATTGTGCCCTAGGCGCGACGCGTGACATCGCTCGGTTATAGAAACATATTACGTTTATTATTTTAGACATTATTATTAGTTTTGGCTGGGTAGGGAGAGAAATACGAGTAGTGAAGGTGAGTGTTGACGTACGTTACCAAAAGGGGCCCCTTTTAAACCTACGCCCGAGTCACAAGTCTTGGGGTCTATTCGAGATTTCTCTCTCTGCCACACGATGGACCCGGCACCCGCACGGTGAATCCATGGAATGCTAAGAAGTTCGTCTCAAATCCCAGAGGATGTGGGTGTTTTCGTCATCCATACCGGACATTTTCCTTTTTTCTACAGCTGCAAAACGCATAGTCATTTGTAGAACTTACCGTACCGTGGGAAACTAATCTACCTAAAGACCACGCGATGAAACAAAATAAGTATTACGAATTACGACCTTCAAAACGAATTAACAAAAAATGGCTATGTAGTTAATTTAATACGCTGTAGAAGTAGGAGCGAGAGGTATACCAGCAAAATCTTTCTATAACCAGCTGAAAGACCTTGGCTTGTCCAGAAGTGCAGTAAGTTCTATACTAGAACGAGTATCTAAAGCTGCACTAGTGGGATCGTATCGGATTTGGCTGGGCAGGGAGAGAAATATGAGTAGTGAAGGTGAGTGTTGACGTACAGTCCGCGAGGTATAAGCTGAGCTTTGCATTAGTGTGAGTGATCACCAAAAGTACAGTCAGACGCAGGACGCTGTGACCATGTTCTCTTAATAAGGTGTCAATTTTATATTCAATAAATCGTTGTTTATTATGCAGTATCAATTGTATATTGGTATAAACGATAGGCCTGCCCTGAATACGGTATTCGGAAATTTTAAGTAAATAGTTAGGTATACGTAGGTGACGGATCTCATGCTTTTCCATTAAAATTTTTCTGTTATTCTCTGTCCTTGACCATTTGGATCCTAAAAGAGATACTTCTTTTCGCAATGACCATATTGATCCTGGATAGTTAATGTCAGCTTGTTGTTTAAGAGTTTGTTGTCTGACTGTACTTTTGGTAATAGATGCGTATGCATGTGATCACTCACACTAATGCAAAGCTCAGCTTATACCTCGCGGACTGTACGTCACAAAACTTACGCCCGAGTCACAAGTCTCGGGGTCTACTCGAGATTTCTCTCTCTGCCACACGATGGACCCGGCACTCGCACGTTGAATCCATGGAATGCTAAGAAGTTCGTCTCGTCTTATTTAATTTAACAAATAAGAAAGGCAGTTGTCCCGCTGCCGCCGAGAACTAGTTTGTCGCCGAGCGACAAGAGCTATGAAAGATAGCACTCGCTCAGCGGTAAGGCCTGTTTTCATTTTGATTAGTACAAGTGCGAGTGAGTAGTGCAGGTGTTGAGCGATTAGTAGCAAACACGTGTGGACACCGATTGATTATTGCGAGTACATAGTAATCAGTCGCGATTACTCATTCGCGCTCGCAATCGCACTCGGACTCGCACTTGCACTAATCAAAATGCAAACCGGCCTATACTCGCTAGTCGTTACTCGTACATCGTTGCCGGTGAGACAGCTGCCTAAACGTGAGTTTTTTAGGGTTCCGTAAAACGTAAAAACGGAACCCTTATAAATTCATCATGTCTGTCAGTCTGTCTGTCCGTCCGTATGTCATAGCCACTTTGATAACTACACTGTTGAAACTTGGTAAGTAGATGTATTCTGTGAACCGCATTAAGATTTGAACAAAAAAGTTTAAACAAAAGAAAAATTAGGGTTGCCCCCCATACTGAGAACTGAAACTAAAACATTTTTTTTTTCATCATACCTACACGTGTGGGGTGTCTATCGATAGGTCTTCAAAAATGATGTTGAGGTTTCTAAAATCATTTTCGTCTACACTGAATAATTTGCGCGAGAGACACTTCCAAAGTGGTAAAATGTGTCCCCCCCCCCCCCTCTAACTTCTAAAGTAAGAAAATGAAAAATCTAAAAAAAATATATGATGTACATTACCATGTAAACTACCAACGAAAATTAGTTTGAACTCGATCTGATGAGTAGTTTTTTTTAGTACGTCATAAATACACTATTATTGAAACTTCGATCAAAGTTACAACGAACTACAAGAACTATGTGTACTATGTATATTATGTTACTTGCTGCAACGGAACCCTTCATGGGCGAGTCCAACTCGCACTTGGCCACTTTATTTAACCGTTATTATAGCTTTACTCGCCATCTCGCTTGATGTTAAGCGACGATGCGATCTACGATGGAGCGTGCTGACTTTGAATAAACCGTTTTACCCTTTTGAATATACCAAGGTAACTATCGGGAAAACCCTACTCGAGCAACGCATTCCACGGTCTCGACGTTCTTAACTTATTTACATAAATATATTCATATGTACGTTACTTTTCTTAAAAGTAGAGTCAAACTTACTTCGGTTCTAGTCTTGTTAACATAGTTTTGTAATTAACCATTCGACAGTAAACCTATAAATCTAAGATAACTGATTCGAAGCCCTTGATTTCCCAGGCGCATCACTGTCATTTCAAAATGGCGATAATCTAAAAAAAACAATGAAGCTCAAAATACGATATATAACTCTTCAAAGAGAAGTAAGTCTTATCAACCCCCTACTTGACCAGGATGGTGGACCATGGCCTAAACCTCCCTATATAGTTAGAGGGAGACCCGTGCCACAGCTGTGAAGACTTCTATGGATTGATGTCAATGTAATTTTTAGGCCAGTAATATTATTGATCGTGGCTTAGTTCTGCCTCTGTTCATAGCTCTGCCTGCGAAGCCGAGGGTCGTGGGTTCGATTCCCACCCAGTGCAAATATTTGTGTGATGAATTCAAATGTTTGCACTGTGCCTGGGTGTTTCTATGTATAATAAGTATGTATTTAAAACTATATAAGTATTATATCAGCTATCTGGCCGCCATCACACAAGCTTTGCTTAGTTTGGGGTCATATGGTGTTGTGTGTGAATTGTCCACCAATATTTATTATTATTATTATTTATTATAAACTAGCAGCGCCATTCATAAGTTACGACGTGATTGAGCAACAACCATCCAAATATCCATACATTATAATACATACTAGGAGCGCCCAGCGGTTTTACCCGCGGAGTTAGCTCCCGTTATTTTCCCGAGATAAAAGTAGCCTAGATAATGTGTTCTTCCAGACTCCAGACTCCAGACTAACTCTTGAGACATATTTACCCTAGATATAAGCCTATTTTAGATTTCAATGTTTCTTTAATAATAAATAATAAGTATCGCCATTCAACGTGGCAATGGGGCCAGCATTTTGGGCACAATTTCCACTGGCACCGGTCTTTTAGATTAAGTTTATGTACATATTGTAAATAAAGTGTATTAAGGTTAATTAATAGTATAATATAAAAAAAAATATAGTAGGATTTTAGTAGAAAACAAGTTTGATCAACACGAGAACATAATATTGTCAAATACGAAATAATAAAAATTCTTTAATTCTGTTTTCATTTGTAATTGTAGCTGTAACTTCATCAAAATTACTCTGTTTAGAAGAGAGCCTGAAACCCACGACACAGGATAACCTAGTGTGGGTTTCAGTGAACACCTTGAAGCTGAAATTGTATTTTGTTCTTGTTTAGTTATGACATCTTGGTGTAAGTAGATAGAAATGTAAGCTTTTGAATAATAAATTACTGGTACTACTATATTATTACTATATAATATATCTTTTATAGGAAACAGTGTTCGCTTCTATAATATCATTCCGGATCAGTTGGCAGGTCTCAATGAAAAGAGGTTTAAAAATATTGTAAAGACCTATTTAATGGATAAAGCTTATTATAATGTTGATGATTTCATCAAAGACAAAAATGTATGGCAAAAGAGTGTGTCACAGACTGTAACTACCGATTAATTAAAAGTATTTTTACACGATAGGTACTTAAAAATGTTGTATTTCAAATATTTTTATTGCTGTTTGACAAAGCCTTTTTATAGCTGAATTCATTGGACAAGGCCTCTTTACAGCCGCTTAATGATAAATATTGTCTCTGTTGTTTATGTATTTAAACTGTTTTATTATTATTTTTTGTAATTGACGTTACCAAGTTTTCTTTGTAAAATAATGGTTCGAAGAAATAAATTGAATTGAATTGAACTATAGACTATAATCTAACTGTGTTCCAAATTTCAACCATATCCATTCAAACGTTCCGACGTGATTGAGCAACAAATATTGAGATTGACTGGCCTCGTGGCTTTCTGAATAGTAACTTTGCCTGCGAAGCCGAGGGCCGTGGGTTCGATTCCCACAGTGCAAATATTTGTGCGATGATTTCAAATATTTGTACTGTGTTTGGATGTTTGTATGTGTAATAAGTATGCATTTACAACTATACAACAAGTATTATATCAGCTAGCTGGCCGCTATGGTACACACTTTGCTTAGTTTGGGATCAGATGGTGTGGTTTGTGAATTGTCCACCAATAATAATTAATTAAATATCCCAACATCCATACTTTGAAATGTATCCTAATTCCTAATATAATATTATAAATGTCAATGTATGGATGTTTAGATGTTTGGATATTTGGATGTTTGTTGCTCAATCACGTCCTAACATATGAACGGATCAGGCTGAAATTTGGAACACAGATAGATTATGGTCTGGAAGAACACATAGGCTACTTTTTATCCCGGAAAAACAACGGGAACGGGAACTACGCGGGTAACACAGCGGGGCGCTGCTAGTAATATTATATAGTAGGATGGGAAAGTTTGAATGTTTGTTGCTCAATCACATCGGAACGTTTGAACGGATTTTAAGGTTTTTATCATAGGAAAACAACGGGAACGGAAACTACGCGGCACATGTAATTTATATAGGTTTTTTTACCAATTGTCCACCAATATATTTATATTTATATAGCAACGTTTGCCAGGTCAGTTCTCCTACTTCCTACTAATATCATAGATGTAAATCAATGGACGTGCCCTCCCAAACTACAGGCGCACGGAATTATGTTATCGTTGGGAAGATTGAGCTCAGTCTTCCCGTTTTAGTCGATTGTAGGAAGCGGTGAACGCCGTCGAGCGTCGGACGTCTATACCTATCGCTATTCGTTGCCAACAACCAAAATAAGTAGAACCGCAACATATCTTGCCGCTAAAGACTCTAGGGGTCAAGTAGATTGGTAGCTGTAAACCACTCACGCTACACATAGGGGCGTGGGACGCAATTTGTTAACAATTTCAAGGTGCTCAGGGCATATCTTTTGATTTATATCGATGACTAATATTATTAAGGCGATAGTTTGTAAGAATGTATGGATGTATATTTGTTACTCTTTCATGCAAAAACTACTAAAGGGATTTGGATAATATTTGGTGTATATAATTATAGAAAATGGTCCAAAATAACGCATAAGATACTTTTTATTTCGTAAAAATAACAAGATCAGGAGCTACGCGGGCGAGAACGCGTGACACTGCTAGTATAAAATATTCTCGTTGAAAACTCTGAAGCTATACTTGATAGAAGCAATAAAGGGAAGAGCATAGACAACTGATCTATTTTGATTTCTATTTGAAACCGTTACCTGCCGACTAAAAGCGGATACGGGGTATGTTTCCAGCTTCGTTACTTGTATCTCTACTCGCTGTATACAAACGACTCTTCAAATATCTTGATGTAGACGCTCTGGGACATAGATCTAGTGTACAACCTAAGGCTTTAACACATGGACGTTTTTTATAGTATTAACATTAATAGTTAGGACGAACATGGTACACGTAGGTATGTATCTGATGGTAAGTTACACACCTAATCATAACTGGGTCACATAACTATTGGAATCCAAATGATTACCTAGAACTGCACCGCGTTCGTTATTTAGATTTCACATGGTTCAAATCTCTATACCCTGTAATTTCTCTGGAAATATTGCCCTTCAAACCGGAACATAGTGATGTTCGCACATTAATGCTTGGTGGTAAATAGCTGGCTTAGATGTGGCATTTCCCCAGGCGGACTCTGCAACGAGTCCTGTCACTATAATGTTACAAAGTTGTAATGTGTACTTAGTTTCAGACTTACCTATATCCATACTATTACTAAGTTCTTGTACAGTTTTCAACTAAAGCAAACATTAATACGTTACTGGAAAACTAGCCTGCCTTCGGGGATCTCTATGTAGCCTTGTCATCCAGTTACCAACCGGCATAATGATATAGCCTGGAGTTTTCACTAGATGGTGCGGCAGGTTCATCAGTGACTAACTAACTAATATTAGGTACCCCTACTATGTATGTGCTGCTTTACAGTACTATGTAACTGCTTTACAGTGTTCTATTTAACCCTGATACGCCACGATATCTGAAAGACTGCTTTACATTCTGGAGTAGTGCACACACGCGTCATCTTAGATCTACCTATAATTTGTCCCTGCAAATGCCCACTGCACGTTGCGAAACTTTCTACGGAAAATCCTTTGCATTCCAAGCAGTTGAGTTGTGGAATGCCTTGCCCGTAGAAATTAGACAAGCTCCGTCACTTTCGATATTTAAGGTGGAAGTAAAAAAACATTATTTGTCAAAGGCCTGCTGAAGTCTGATTGACGCTGATATTTATGAAAAAGTATTTTGGATTCATTGCATATATATACATATATATATTAGTGGTGGATTATGGCCTTAACTCTCTCCTTGCGAGAGAAGGCCCCGAGTCCCAGCAGTGGGAACGTTTAGTGGGCTGTTGATGATGTTGATGATGTTTATATATTAGTATATTTATGTAATAAGATTATTTATGTATTAGCATGTATTATTATTAGAATGTATGTCTATTTTATTTTAATCAATAATTAGTATCCTATTTTAATTATGTAGTAAGGTATCAAATTACTCTTTATTTGATTACTCCCGTCTTTTTATTTTTAACTTTTTTTTTCCATCCCACGGTTGTATGGAAGAGATCGCTTTTAGCGATAAGGTCGCCATTTGCCATATTTTAAGATTGTTTTTTAAGTTGTTTGTTCTGTTAAGTGCAATAAAGAGTTTATCTATCTATCTATGTATGTGCGGTCGGTCGAGGCAATCGTGCCTTGGACCCCTCCAACCTCCACGACTGCAATTCCGATGCACAGCTTCGGTGTGTGACAATTTGGTCTTGCAGCAACTGTTCTGACCCGTTTTCCCTGATAGCATCAGCAGAAAACATGCTGAACACGGCTAGGACGCTTGTCTTAGTTACCCACAAGGGGTAGTCACCAGCCACTACCGAAGCCCACCACTGATAGTTTGTCACTCTTATAGCACTACCCAAGGACTACGTACGGGATTTCAGTATAAGGTTACTTCCCCACAGATGAGAGTGAGTCAGTTCCCAAACCTTATTTGGGCCTAGCCTGAAAATCTGACATAAATGGATCCTAAAGTTGATATCTGAAAAATATAGATGCTCTTGGCACTAGGCCTACATTGCTAAAGACCATCATAGCTACGTGGAATAGATCTAAATATGTAAAAATGAATGTTTTTCTGTATGTACTTTATAGAATCGTAAACTATGCATTTGATCATGGGATGCTCTTTAGCAAAGTTGCTGTGCTTGAGCCAAACAAAGTTTCTGAGGTACAACCAACTTTCGACAGGTGGCATAGCCACGCGCTCAGGGCATGGCTTTGCCCCAGTAGGAATGAATGTACAAAGAGTTCTACCACTATAATGTTACAAACTTGTAATGCTATTAAGTTTCAGACTTGTAGTGGTAGGAGTCTTAGCAGAGTCCGCCTGGGGAAGTACCACGCCTTTGCCACTTATTCTACCGCCAAGCAGTAATGTGCAAACATTACACTGTTCCGGTTTGAAGGGCAATGTTTCCAGAGAAATTACAGGGCTTAGAGATATAACAACTTAGACCTCTGGGTGACGAACGCAGTGCAATGCTAGCTAATGATTTGGACTCTTCATGTTCCAATAGCTGCGCGTCACTGGGCTGTAATGTGGCAGGTATGTTGCTTACCATCAGGCCTATTTCCTGCTCGTCTCGTCACTCTTTATTTAAAAAAAACTTATATCCATAGTATTAAGAAAGTAGTAAATAAAAAGATATATAAATGGTAAAAAGAAGTAGCAACTGCGATTACAGGACGCCGTACGAAGTATTTGATAATGATGATCCATTTAGCAGAGAGATAATCTTCATTTATGGTAAAGTAAATCGTTTCAATATTGAGATGTAGTCTAAACACAACCCCAGTGCCAGCATCCAATCGTATTTGCCGAGTCACCGAGTGTAAACGCGATCTGTTTTGCGTACAAACAGACGTCCCTATGAATATTATTATACGGCCGTATCTTCCGACATACTCGTAGAATAATATTATATTGCTTCGGAAGTATGTTGGCTTATTTAAATCTTTGGTTCCGTTATAAATACACTTTTTTTTGCGTTAGGCACAATGGCGGATGATAGAAGATGAAATAGAAGAAAAATGTGCTGTCGCCCCAATTCGTTTAAATGTATAATTTCATAGCAGCAAGTAAAATAAAAAAATCTTTAGTTCGTTGTAACTTTAATCGATATTATTAAAATAAATCGATTAATAAAACTGTATGTATTTATGACGGTTACAAAATAGCTGCTTACTAGATCTTGTTCAGATCAATTTTCGGTAGAAGTTGGCATGGAAAGTACAAGTTGGCATGCAAAAAATGTACATCATAATTTTTTTTTAGTTTCGTCATTTTCTTATTTTAGAAGTTACAGGTGGGGAGGGGGCGGACACGTATATATATTAGTAACCTCAATATAATTTTTAAAGAGCTAGCCATAGATACCCCACACGTTAAGGTTTTGATGAAAAATTTTTTTTTAGTTTCAGTTCCAAGTAAAGTCCCTCGACTTTACGCGAGACTTTAGTCGAGTGTCTAAATTTAATTTCGAATTGAAGTCGAACTGAATTGAAGTGTTTTTTCGTCGAAAATTAATTATTTTGTTTCATATACGAGTAGTTATGAACATTTATTTTACGCTTCTTAAACGTGATACTATTATTTTTCCTCGAACAATATTCACGTAATTAACTTATCCATCGTTCAGTGACTTGTCGCATCTCTTTGACTTTGTATCCGGCTTATTAACTATAACGTTTGCGGAGTACGCTTAATATATAAATAGAACTAAGCCGTATCCCGAGTACTAATCAAGAAAATTGTCATGTTTAAATAAGTAGAAATACACTCGTCCAAATAAAGGAATCTCGGAATCGTCTGCTTGCTAAGTACCTTACGAGAATCTCTCATGAATATTATGTGTTATTAGTAGGTATAGGTAGAAGCTCGCGTTTGTGGGAAGAATATTAGTTATAAAGGGATTGTATACTGCCATATTATGCTATTAGTATTTGCTCGCGATTTCATCTGCGTTTAATTCAGAAAATGGGTGTTCTCTAAGAGCTGTAATTTTTTTTTTGGGATGAAATGTTGCCTATGTTGTTTTTCAGACTATAAACTATTTTAGTTCCAAATTACAACTTGACCGTTTCTGTTCATATGACGTCGATGAGTAACATAGCTATATTTCTGTGTAGAATACGTATGTATTTAAAAGTATATCAGAATTATATCAGCTATTTTGCTGCCATCACACAAGCTTTGCTTAGTTTGGGGTCAGATGGTGTTGTGTGTGAATTGTCCGCCAATATTTATTAATTATTTATTTAACTATTCAAACTTGTACATCTATACTAATATTTTAAAGCTGAAGAGATTTTTTGTTTCAACATTATAATCCTAGGAACTACTACTGGACCGATTTAAAAAACTCTTTCACCATTGGATATAATTATGTATGCGTGATCCTGATTGCTAAATATTATGTACTTACTACAAACGTTATTACTACACTCACAAAAATGCGAAACCAAAGATCTTCACATGAAGATAAGATTTATCACTCGCCAATACAAACCAAGAACCTGGGCTATTGAGAATAAGGAAGGCGTAACAATTACGGAGATCAAAGAAATTGTTAACACGTGGAAGGATTACTGTGGATCGCTGTTTGTTGACGCTCACTCGTCGCGGAGTCCTACAACATGTTCTCAACCCGCGGAATGGGAACCTAGTTTATTGAAAGACGAAGTAAGAGCAGCAATCAATCACTTGAAGCCCAATAAAGCTGTGGGTGTAGATGAAATACCCATTGAGATCATAAAGGCAATGGAGGATACAGGAGTAGAAATATTACACACCATCTGTTGTAAAATATGGTATACCGGCGATTGGCCAAAGGACTGGTCTCGCTCCCTTTTCATACCGCTGCACAAAAAGGGCTCCACCAAAAAGTGCAATAATTACAGGTTGATCTCTCTCATCTCCCACGCTAGCAAAGTGCTACTACATGTGATAAACAAGCGGCTGCAGTCGTTTCTGTCCCGCGAAATAGCACCCGAACAAGCTGGTTTTGTTAAAGGAAGAGGAACGAGAGAACAAATTCTTATTCTACGTCAAATAATAGAGAAATCTCGTGAATTTAACAATCCCCTCTTCGTATGCTTCGTAGATTTCCGGAAAGCATTTGACACTGTACAATGGCAGAAATTGTGGGAAATTCTCTCGTTTATGGGTGTACCAGAACATCTAACTTACCTCATAAGAAGACTGTACGAGGATGGCAGCGATCACCGTATTGTAAGAGGCACGCTGAATCTAAACATTAAGTTCGAAAGATCACGTCTAATGAAGTCCACGCTCCGACCAAATTATGCTCAAATCGAAGATCCCGATAACTTTCAACTCGAACTTCAAAATCGCTTCGAAGCCTTAGATGAATGCGTAACGGCGGACGAAATAAACGATAGGCTGGTGGAAACTGTTCAAGCAGTTGGCAGAAAATTTTATAAGAGCCGACGCCAGAATAGAACCCAAAAGCTCTCCGATCATACTCTGAATCTCATGGCGGTTAGGCGAGATATGCGATTGCAGTCTTCGGTCGACATGACGGCATACAGACAGCTCAATAGACAGATATCTACTTGTTTGCGACGTGACATACGCTGCTTCAATACTTCGTGTATTGAAGAAGCGATTAAGCGGAACAAAGGCTCGAAAGTGTTCGCAAGAAATCTGTCTCTTGGGCAAAGTCAATTGACCAAACTGAAGACCGATAGTGGTAACGTCGTCTCGTCGAAGCCCGAGATTTTGGAGGAGATTGAGAGGTTCTATGAACAGTTATACACCTTTACACAAGCACAACCTGTCGTTAGCATGGCAAAAGACCCCAGAGCCAAGCTGACCCGACACTTTACCGAAGACATCCCGGAAGTCAGCCTGTATGAGATTAGGATGGCCCTCAAAC